>OX421937.2:2685005-4021257 GCA_949128155.2 Xanthia icteritia
TCGCAATAAAACTCCCGACTACTGGAGTTCTTAGTATTGCCACTATAGGGAACTGGAGGGTGTCTGAAGCTTAGTCAGCAGTATGGCCTGTTTAGATTCATGTTTTGTTACTTCTGCCTGCTATTTTGTCACAAACACGACAGCCTCAACGAATCACTTTTATCATTACACAATTGTCAAAATTAGGTACCTCTTTTGTTTCTATTTTAATTAATGTAATTGGTGTAGTATTCTCTTAATTAACAACAAATATAAACATAAGTAATAAATGAACCATCAATCATCAATTCGGCGCATCGGCAAATGCTCACAGAGAGCATCTCGTCCATGCATTCTGAAGAACACGTGGCAAACCATTCGCAGCGCATGCCTCGCGATGTCTGTAAGCGGCTTTACAGAATGGCACTTTAAAAATTGTATCTTCATCATCGCGACTTATGTCCTAACACGGATGAGGCATCTATTCTTTGAGGCACTGCTAATAGTGCTTGTTAAGGCAAGGATCCGGAAGTAGGCCGCTAGCATAGAGAAAAAGAAACACAAAGATTTTAGTCCACCGTGCCTTTCAAAGACCTTGCTTGCTTCTGAATTCCAGATAGTTATCTACAATCCTGTAGCTCAGCTCCTTTGAAAGTATGTTTTTTGGTGCCTTAACTTTTTTGTGTTCTTTCATTTTTCTTTTGTTTCTGCTTGTGAACGTTTTCAACCCTTTTTACACGTGCAGTGAAGCTACGACTTACGTCCTGTAGTGTGGACTTTCTTATCGTTGCTTATTATACGTATCTACGTAAGAGTGGCAATTCCTGTATTTTTAAGTACGTTTCCATTGTTATCTCAGTCTTAGTGTCAAAAAAATCTCTAATTTACCTAACATTTTTGACGTTGCTAGTCGCTGAGACGAGATTCCGACTTGAATTTGAAAGTCTTTTTAAGTACGAAGATTGGTCTTCTAAAGGTACAATTCCGTAGGCGGCAGCGGCAGGCGACGTGTCGCCGCGACACGACTAGTTAATATATGTATTTCTCTGAAACCGACGTGTCGCCAGCTACGGAAGGTATTTCATAGAAATTTATAGAAACCAGTCGTGTGTTCTGTGAATTCTTTATCAACCTGGTTTATCGGATTTGCTTTCAATCGAATTCCATCCTTTAATTGACCTCACATACATTCCGTTTTCACCTGTTTCGCCAATAACATACTCCCAAAATCAGTGAAGTTTAAAGATAATTTAATATAGGGGTAAATTAATTAAATCAGGGGAAATATTTTGATATTTGACAACACAGCGCTATTCGGAACGCTCGCACTGTAGAGCACTCGGGATGTTTACCTGCTATAACATTAATTAATGTTCTATTAAATTGCGTTTGGTATAATTTATTGAACAATAAATCAACATCATACACAGCCTGAATTTACCCACTGCTGGACATAGGCCTCTCTTTTTATGTGCCAATCCTAACGTTCCTATGCCAGCGTCATCCAGGTCCTACCCGCGCAGTAGTTGGGTCTATGCTGGCAGAGTCCGAGAACTGGACGGAAATGGCCTCCTTCTGTGAGACCGTGGTGGTTTAGAAGGAGGCTGCCGAGCGGGATCGTGAGAGGGCTGATTCCGCTCGTAGAAGAAGGCATCGGAGTGGCAACTGCCTCGACGTCTAACAAGCCGAAACCCCGCCTGCAACCTTTAAGGCAGGTGGGAATTAGGGATCACGGGCGCTCAGAGTGTGGATTCTGTTCGCCCACTGAGAGAACTCAGAGAAGACGGCGCACAGTGGTCACGTAGTGCCTTGCACACTTGCACAGCTATGTTTCGGGGAGAACTCTTTACAGTCTCTCCAGAGAAGTGTCCTAACAGGTATTACATGAAGGGGGTTTCGGATCGGTCTTTTGAGAGGTAACGGTGACCCCCTACCATGTGCAGATGGTGACCAGTGGGGTGGTTTTATTGAGATAAGAATCCCACACTCCCGGTGTTATCCCCAAAGCCCAGCCGCCTTTTGAAGGTTTCCCCCCAGACAAAAATAAAAACCCGCGATGGTAACAATGTCGTCCGCCCATCTCGCCGCCGGACGACCCTTCGTCTTCCAGTCCTTGAACGCCACTCAGTCACTGCCTTACTCCACCTATCATCACAGAGACTTGCCCAACTCTATTTGATTTCCATAACCCTTATTCCGATATCGAAAACCTTCGTACGCCTGCGGATCTCGCCGTACGGGACTCTAATATAATATAAGCATGGAATGCTCCATGGCTCTCTGTGGAACTCTCACCCTATACACAGCCTCCTGCGTGAGCGTACACGACCCATATATTAAATAATAGACAGTGTAATTTGAATTTCCAATTGAATGCTAGGCTAATAAAATACTATTTAATCAATCAGTTAAATTTGTCTAATATGTATCTAGCTTCAACTCATATGCAGTGCAAGCCGTGTGTCTGATGGGATTTCATTTAGGTAAAAATTACGAATATACAAAATTTTATCCCTTATTTATCCCTATTAGGTGAATAATTTTCAAAAATTCATCTCAAGTGCTGCACTTCGTTAGATAATTATTAGCCGCATCCCGCGGTTTCACCCGAATAAATCTTGATCCCGTGGGAATATCGGGATAAAAAGTATCCTATGGCCTAACCGGGGTCATACCCATGTGCCAAATTTCATCCAAATCCGTTCAGCCGTTTTAACGTGAATACATAACAAACAAATAAACAAACAAACTTACTTTCACATTTATAATATCAATTAGGATGTAATTTTGGTAGAAAATACTAAAGTTGTAATTTCGTTTGTTATAATTTGACCTCTTGTGTAAAATTTCTTGCTTCTAGACCCAGCAGCTGTGCGTTGTCAGTCAGTGAATGATTGAATTTAAGATGTTTATCATGTAGAAGGTACACAATGTCCCTAGTGCCTACCCACAACTTTTGCCAATTTATTGCAAGATCGCCATTTGATTGAGGCTGTAATACACGTGTTCAATAACCGAAGCTAATCAATTTAATAATAATGTTATTTCTTTTGGAAAACACAATATTCAGCAGGGAGTCTAGCATACCATATCAACCCAAACAGGTCAGCCAGCACCCCAATTGCTGGAAAAAACACACACTTTCGATAACAATACAATGGATTTTCAAAGAAATTGGTAATCCGATGTTTCATGTTTGAAAAATTAAACAACGACAATCATGCAATGAATGTTGTTGAATTGTCAAAATGAAAGGTATTGCCATTGTACGATAGCTTGTTACGTTTAACAGTGAACTGTCATAATTTGAATTAAGTATACAGTTGACAAACATGGTTTATAGTTAACTGTGTTCACAATATAATTAGTATACATGTTTCGGCAAATAGAAACATAATGTAACAAGGTTATGAACCGATAATCTGTCAATTACGCACTAATCATATGTTTGTAATTAGCATGTTGTGGTTTATCCATTAATTATGCCCTTGCAAGTACCTATGAACCACACACATAACAAGTAATATGGCTATACCATAAGAGAGACACCGAGTGTCTTCAAAATGTTCTGCGTAGCGATGCCGTAGCAAAGCTACGCAGTCTGCTACGACGTAGCAGTACCGCTACGCCATAGCCACCAGTAAAAAAAATGCAATTCAAATACCATTGTTTTTACATTTTTTCCTTTTTCCCAAAAAGTTTATAAAAAAGCGGGCACGGCGCCCTACAACATAACCTATTTATCGGTCATACAGGTGTCAGTGTAACAAAAAAGGTATATTTTTCCTTCCGTTTTATAAGGACCGCACGTCTCAGGGAAAAAGGTTCCACCACGTAGTTTACTTACGGGGGAATTATGGACGTGCATAAGTAACGCATTGCTGTGTAGGCGAGAGTGGGGAGAATCGAGCCTACTTCCGGAAAGTAGGAAAGAAAAGTTAATTATGCATGCGGACACATGTTCGGCACTGCTGGTGGTCTTTGTAATGATATAAGGCACTGTGGATAAATGATTTTTATGCAAATTGACCGATATACATTTGATGTTAAGCTGCTAAAACTGCGTTGCTTCATTGATTTTAAGCTGCTTAAGCTGCTGGGGAGTTTGTTTTGCCACTTCTTCTTCCCAGTTAAAGCAGTAGGAAGTGGTGAAGGACGGTGTTTTGGGGGACTGTCTTATGTTATTTTGACGTTCGAAAAGTGCTAAATCTCAGACTAGTTTAAAAAAATTACTTTGAGATTTTTGATTGCCGCGGTCAACTTTCGACAGGTTATCATTTATTCCGCAATAAAAAAACTATATTTGCTACTACAGTTGCCGGGTATAAACCAATTTACTTTTATTTAAGTTTGTAGGTACATTTTTGACCAATTTTATAATATCAGATAATAAAGATCATAAGAACATTAATTCAAATTAGTTAGAACGAAAGCAGATTTAAAGTTTTGTTTTGTATGTTTGTCCTTAGACAAAACAAAACAGCTATCTCAATCTTATTGGGATCAAGAAAAAATAATAAAAATACCATAGCTATCTTTATGTCACCAGTAGCACAACGTAATCGTTCCACATTACGATTACTCCATAATCTTGAACAATAAAAGTTGATTGTATCGTTTCGTGATGCCAATAAAAATAAAAATAATATTGCTATCATATGTACAGAAACCATCTTTTCTTTTTACCAAAACCGAGATGTATCAGTTTCATATTTGAGCCCAAAATTATTGGAAATAAAAAAATTGGTTATATTTTGTCTTTTTTCGTGGAAAATTGGATGAGTAGGTATTTTTCCGAGATTGGGTATGGTAGGCAGTTTGTTATATGAAGTTGTGCTACCATTTGTTGGTGAAAGGGTTCACGGAAATAGGAAAATGGATATTGTTGTGAACGGGGTTGGCCGTGTCAATACACTATGTATTGATTGCTTGTTTTAGCTATATAAAAACATAGTAGGGGAACGGGGCAAGTTTTTGGGTTTTTTCAATTGTCTATCTACACGCATAAGCTTTGGTCGTTCATTGTTACGTAACTGCATACTAAATAACTTTTACCCATTTTATTCATATTTTTAATTTTTAATAGCAATTAGAGTTTTACATTAGGTACGAATTTGTCTGTAATTATTATACACGGTGTACGATGTACATTGGATGCATACGCGTCGTCCGCTCGAGAGATTTCGGTAGACTGACTACCGCTCGGGCGGCGCTGGCAGCCCGCGGCAGTCAACAAAAGAAATGGGTGGAACGATACTTCGCGCGTTCGCATGTCATTGGCTAATGATTTATTTGCATTTCGGCCTGCATTGGCCGGATATCCTTGTAGTCCACGTGGCCTTCTCATAACTCTTTTGAATGCTACCGCGATGAGTACTTTGATGTTACGGTTAATGTTTGAATAGGTTTGAGCAACATTAGACTTCTTTGAGAATGCCTAATTTCGTTTGTTTTAATAACATATTTGATGCTATAGAATGGTAGTAGACCATGGTCTGAACAACGTTTGTTCTAGCAAAACTGTGATTCAAATGTCACCGTGTATATATATAGTAAGATGAACCCAAAAGCCATTTCGTTACACCCAGGAATTCTCATTCATACCTAACCGCAAACCCCAAACCCATCACACACGACACGAACAAATTCAAACAACTCAATCTTTAATAACTTTTACCAAATTAAATTAAAAACCAACCATTTTTCTCCCTTTATTCGCCTCACAATTGATTCGAAGGCTTTCGTCAACTAGGCGACGAACTAGGCAAGGCAAAGTTAAACTTAAATTAACGAGTTGAGAATAACCGCGGCTTTTAGAACAAACAAACAAGGGTCATTAATCATAAAACTAAGACCCAAGGGTTCTGTACGCTTAATTATTGAATAGAATTCTAAACAACTTTGATTCTAATAACTGGGCTTAGTTTTATTTGAGACATTTTGTTTGTTTGGGCTGAGTCGTGTTTTGTTATGTTTAATGTGCTGTGTGTAATCATTTAAGTAATTTATTAACAAAACTTATCCATCTTTTTAAAGGGTTTTTGTTTCGTGTTTTTATTCTGTGTAGGCGTTGAAAACCACTATGTTTGTGGACAAATTTGAACTTCCAGTCAGAACCTTTCCTAGTGTATCTCCCAATAAGAAAAATTTATGTCCGTTTCATGTTTCTTTTTCTGTCTTCAATGGTTTAATTAAGCTGTGCATTGTCTGCACACTACGGATAACCAGACTTCAATTCACAGATACATCCAAAGACATAATAGGGTATCCAGTCAAGAAGGCCTAATTAACCTATCTTGACAGAAAAGCCCTAATTAACTGGATTTCGATCTTAATACATATCCGGTAAAGGGCACACGATATAATCCTTCGTAGTTACTTTGATTAGTAGGGTGGAGGACCTATTTCGTAAATGATTTGAAATTCATTCATTATTCGTAACTCAGGGTTACCGTTACAGCGAGATAAGAAATGTGTGTGTTTCTATGAAAATATATTAATTCTTGCTTTCTTTTGAAAGTAAAAAATAGGTCTTCAGAATAGCTAAATTATCTTAGCCTCAAATAAGGACGTTACGTTTGGAAGCTATTTTCCGAAAGTTATTATATATTTTTTTTTTTCATCGCAATCGTATTACCTGTGGAGATCAGATAGGCAGTCGCTCCATTAAAAAAAATGGTTTTTAGCTGCATAGTTGGAAAAAGGCTAGGCAGATTATGATTGTATATGTATTTTCAAAAAAATTCAAGTAATTCATAACTTATAGTAATATATCATTGTTACAGATTAAACCACGCCCTCGCCGGGCTAAGGCCGTGGTGGTGGCACGCATGCAACGTTGCACTACACGCTGCGTGTTGCGCGCTGGTAGCACGAGCGTGCGTGACGATCGCGCGACTACAGCGACCGTTCGCTGCGCTTGCGGCGGTGCTGTTTGCAGTGCACCCTGTACATACTGAGGCGGTGAGTAGTATCCTAGTATCCTGAGTACTGTACACCCACAGATATGAGTTGGCTTATTCGTAGCCGAGACCCATACTGTCGAAAAATCAAAAGTTACCTTTTAAGTAATAACTAAAAGTGCCAGGAAAACCTACAATAAGCTTCTAAATCCGGTCAATCAGTTTTAGCAACAGCATATTCAGCCTATAACGTTCCCACAGCTAAGGTGAGAGGGAGTGGGTATGGCCCACTCCCCTTACAGAAAGGAGGCCACGCGGGCCCAGTGCGGAATAGCGGATGTCACGTATCTTCGAATTTTTGGTTCTTTGACATGCAGATTCCCTCACGATGTTTTTCTTCACCGTTTGAGTTCACAAAGTTAAGTGCCTGGGTTTGAACTCACGACCTGCAACTCGTAAGTCGGGGCCGATAGCACTGGGCCACCACTGCTCTCCAGTTTTAGTAATGTTACATGAGAATTATAAAAGGTCAATGAGTCGGCTGTTTATTAAGGTAAATGTCAAAGCCTGAAAAAGATGACTAAATCCTGTTAGACAGGACTGAGGGCCAATTTATATCAGACTCATATTAAAGGGCCGATGAATATTTGTATTAGAAACTCAGGAGGGACTAACATTGAGAGAATTTTCTGTGTACTTCGTAATTGGCGTAGTGTTTAGAATAATAATAATGATATACATATTCGTCAACTGTGACGCTAACTTATATCTAATCACATAAATAAAAATAAAATAAAGAATGATCTCCGAATTGAATTGAAGCTTTTTCCTGAAAGTAAACTGGAAACTCAACACGGAATTTTCTACAAAAACTTGGAAACTCCATTTCGCCACTTTATGGGTTGACATAATTAAGAACCTATATCCTTCCTCATGGCTCGAAATATCAAAATTGGTTTATCACTTTTGTTAGTTTAGTTGTGAACATGTAACAGACAGACAGACATACACTTTCGCATTTATAAGTATACTACCAACCTAGCTCATTTTTCCCGGCTGGTTTTTTCCATTAAATTTCTAAGTACATAAGTTGTATACTAATTTATTAACACAGGTAATATGTAATATGTTTCTATTGTCGGCAGGTAGCTGGAGTTGTGGGCAGAGCTGATGTATTGGCTTGTATATTCTTTTTATCGTCTCTCCTTGTGTATCATAGGTAAGTTAATTATTATCTCAATTCTGTTTTTTTTTCCCATTAACCAAGTCTATGCATCCTTTTCATCTAACATTTTAAAAGTACTTTCTTGTATTAAGTCAATTAAGGGAAATAAATTGTTTTACAATTTGACTACCGATTTAATTTGCTCGTATATTAAAATAACAGTTTTCATTCTTAGATATGTAGTTGTATGAAATACGGCAAATTGATGTATTGAGTCAATTTGATAAGTAATACATTTTCCAGACTAAATTTTTTGTAATAATTGATATATTTAATTAAAGCAATTGCTAACATTAAAATTGAATTGCTATTCCACTTTTTGCAAATTAAAAATGAGCTAAAAAGTGCTGCGAGAACTCATTTCACAATACGTAAACATTCCCAGTATTATTTCAGTCAAATATTTATTTCACGAAATACGTAGTAAAATGTATTTCAATTGAACATTTCGTATATTTCTTGACGAGTAAAGCCTCTTAAGTTTTTTGCGCAATGAGTACCATTCGTTTAATCCCTTGGTAATAGTGAGCATTTCTAATACTCTGACAAGCAATAGAGTACCTATGGAATTGTAGCTTTAGAGTGAGCGATTGACAGCATCTGTCTGAAATCTAAGATCTTTTGTTACATCTATCTGGTATCGGCAAATTACTTTTACGCAACTCCACGCTTGGTTGATTTTACGCCCTATATAATACTAAAAAGCAGCTGATATTTCTGATACAGATTTACGATTAACTTAATTCTCGATCAGCATCAAAATTGAAACATAAGAGAGAATATAATCAACCACTTAATTTCCGTTTCGCTCCCTTCAAAGCCCTATCCTAATAAATATGCCTTATAAAACACCGTCCATTGTTTCTAGGCCTACGAGTAATAAGAAGTGTGTATGGCTGAGCGTGGTCCTCGGAGCTCTCAGTATGCTGGCCAAGGAGACCGGCATCATGATATTTATACTCAATCTAGCCTTTGACTTTTATAGATGTTGGCCGTTTGTTAAAAGGTATTTTAATAGATTTTAATCTGTTATGAAATTCTTTACCTTGATGGGCTTAGTTTATGTTTTGGATAAAAAGTCTTTTCCTGGTTAATGTTTTCCGTCTTGATAAAAGAGATACATTATCGCTTTTTAGAGTTTGTTAAATACAAAAAGCTGTTTCATTATGGATCTCAATGTAACAGAAATTTATTAGCCGGTACATAGCACGAACGTGCGGAGTAAACGCAACGTAAATTCGAACGATTTTGACATTTAAAACACTCGTTTCGCACATAATATTAACTTAAGTTTTAAGACCTCATTCATATCTATGGGTGATATGGCTTGTCGCAAAAATGTAAACCAAAATGTTATCTAGTTGTTTTTTGGATTCAAAAATCGTTTTTTTCGTTACGTTTATGTCTTATGTCGCGCGTTCGTGCTAAAGTCCCGGCCTCTGATCTAGATAAAACGTTCTGAACTTGACATAATTAATAAACTCAGAAAAACCCAACAAAATGCCACACTAATTGGACCTAGTTTCAAACAATTTTGTGTTCAACAAAGTAGGTATACATCAGTTAGAACTGGGTGCCTCACAATACTTGAACGAGGTTCATTATGAACCTGCAACCTTCTGGTCGTAGTGAGACTACTATTTGTTGGACACTTGTAGCTTTTATTTGCTTCTCGTTTGTCGGAGTGCTCGAGTTTTTTGCTTGGCAACTATAGTAGGATAAAATACAATAAACGACGTATATTTAGTAACCTAACCCGCTTTACTGTTCTTAAAGAGTCATAAAGAACCTTGTAAGAAATCGAGACGTGTTTCACCTCTCAACTTGTTGCGAACCTGGACACGACGTGTTGCCAAGTCAAGCGCCGAACGCAGTGTGCACTGGTTCTTTATAACTCTTTAAGAACATTTAAGCGGATTAGGTTACTAAATATACGTCGTCTATTGTATTTTATAATTGATTTCCGCAAAGTCACGCCTGAGTCAATTAATTATAGTAGGATAATAAGAGATAGACAAATATTACGACAGACAACCGGTCGTGTGTTTTAACGATGCTTTTAAGAGTTTATTTTGTGTTGTTCTTTTTCTAATGGTCTCTTGGTTTAATGGTAGGTTATGTGTTTTTCTTTATGTTGTCTACTATCCTGTTCGTGTGATGTTTTTATTGTCATTATAGTTTTAATTTTAGTGTATGGTTTTTCATATTTTATTATACACTGAAATGACATGCTTTCTCTCTGGGTTGTTTATGTTATGTCTGTTATTTAACCACACAAAAATATATTCACTGATTTATTTTGCAAAATTGTAAATATTTATATTTTAGTTCGACAAAGAGGCGTACCTATTAAAATTATAAAGGTTTACACTCCTGGTCATTTGTTTATACCTATCCCAAATATTATTAATGAAACCCTATAGTTTAATTTATACGGAATCTGTTTTTACAATGCATAATAATATAATTATACAACCCCAAATATTTGCTGCCAGAACAATATCAAAGTTACGTAGGACCAATTCGTAGAATATTCAATTATCCGCACAAAACGCAAACTGTAAATTATTTCGTGTCAAATTACTGCATGTTTATTTATAAAAATACTTGTTGTTATAATATTAATTACTGTTTCATTAATTAAGGTGAATTTTCAGGTCGATATGTTCGTTTAAAATTGAGAAGAAATGTACTGGGTTGTCGCTAAGGACTATAAAGGTGGTTGTCTCATTGGCACTGTTAGTCTGTTTGAGGCTAGCACTATTGCAAGGCACCTGGCCGTCGTTTTCACCACAGGATAATCCTGCTGCGTTTCATCCTAGTTTTTTTGTGAGGTAAAGTATGAATACAATATAAAGTATCAATCAAGTATAGGGTACCTAATAACTAGTGATGCAACGAATATTCGTATTCGCCGAATACCATCAAATTACCGAATATTTGTATTTGCCGAATACTTTCATGAGATTCTTATTTAGTGACTTCCTAGAAATCTCATACAAATATTGCGTTGCGACCGAGTTGATAGACACAAAGAATCATTTTATAAAATCATAAAACTTTCTTATCTTTTGTTTACATCCACAGATAGTCAGCAATAGGGATGTTGACTGGGGAAAAAAACTATTTAGTCCGTCAGTCAGATAATAATAAAATATTAGACACGTATTTTTGCTTTATCATATTAATAAAAAATGGTTTAGATAAAACGCATTAAAGTTAGGGAGTGGGGGCTCGCTACGTCAGAAGTCAGTATAAAATCTACCAGAGAGTGACGTCATGTCACCTTTTAATTCAATTAATTGCCGTAATCTTTTGATTACGATATTTTTTAATAATCTACCTGAGGAAAAAAATAAAAATTGTCGACATCAACAACAGTGGCAACCTAAATTTTTTGTTTGCAGTAAGTGGCAGGAGTAGGCACGTATTTAGCTAAAAAGGACCAGTTACAAAGAAATGTTCAGTGTGGTACTTTATGTTTAAAAAAATACCTATAGTTAATTTTAATGATTAAATTACAAGTAAATATTTATATTGCTTAGCGTGTTTAATTTTCTTTCACATTCTTTGACTAATAATTGCGTGCTGGTATAGTAGAATCAGGTATTCGTATTCGGCGAATAGTGCAATCGATATTCTTATTTGTATTCGTATTCGTAAAAGTAGTATTTGTTGCATCGCTACTAATAGCTGTTTCCCTATAATCTTACATATGGTAACTTTATTGTATATATCAAATTCACACATCCAATCCAATACAGGCAAAAAGAGAGTGTTAAAACACATGACATGTTTATTGGTCATATTATTTGTAATGCAATGCAATAGGTATGATGCCTGGGTAAAAAAAATATAAATTCTATTTAGTCCGTCAGTCAGATAATAAAAAAATATTAGACTGATTTTTTGCTTTACCATAATAATAAAAAATGACTTAGATAAAACGCATTCAAGTTGGGGAGTGGGGGTCACTACGTCACAAGGAAGTATAAAATCTACATCAACGTCATGGCACATTTTAACCCAATGTATCGCCATAATGAGTCTGCAGGATATAATCACGCTGCTCAAGGAGACCGACCCTGACGACGTGCCGACGTTTGTGGCAAAGGAGCTACACAAGCTTCCTCCCGTCACCTTCGACCACGTCGATGTAACGAGCCTGCTGAAGGACATTGTCTTTCTGAAGGCCCGCCTCGCGGATGTGCTAACGAAATTAGATGCATCCCAAAACACCGTCGCTGATTTGCGTAAAGAAGTGAGTGATTTGCGCAATAGTGTGGCGGTAATTAGGTCACCTGTCGATGCGTCAAACGTAAACACATGTCGCGGAGCCGGCCTCGATATATCGTCGTCGAATTCCGCGTCAGCAGTTTCGTCGCCAGCGCATCCGTCGATTGCTGAGCTTGCAGAGCGCCCCGCCACGTCCCGAAGCACGAAGTCCCATGCACGTCATCGCGGCTCCTCCGCGCAGCGCCGCCCGCGCCCCTTGCCCCGTTCCGCTGCCAGTGACTGCACCCCTGGCGAAACCCCTACTAAGGAATTTCGCTAGCGTTACCGCGAGTGCCCCTGGTGCTCCTAGTATCAAGCCCATGCCAGAAAAGGCGCCGAATAAGGCTGATATTGATGACGGTTTCGTGACGGTGCAAAGGAGGAAGCGCCGATCGCGAACGAACAAGAACCGCTGTGGCAAAGCTCCTATGGACTCCGAAGTGAGCCTGCGTGCCGCAAAGCCGAACACACCGGTGTACATCTCCCGCCTGCACTACACCACTAAGGCAGAGGACATCGTGGAGTACGTGCGCCAAAAGACGAGGTACATGCCGAGGGTGCAGTTACTAGAATCGCACCGGAACGTCAACTTCAAGGCGTTCGTCGTGCGAGTACCGAACTGTTATCTGCCCCTCGTCATGGAAGAGGACTTTTGGCCGCAGGATGTGGTGTTCCGTCGCTTCCGCGGACAAGTTCCACAGGACAGCACAAAGTCAAGCTAGTGCAAAATGAAGTGCTACTAACATAGTCTAAGCCTATTTATTAACACAAGTTTTTTGTTTATATTCAAATATGTATGTTTAGGTTAAGGTATTTTTCTATGGGCCACTGTTGCCTGAAATAAATGGTATTATTATTTTATTATTATAATCTGTTGATAAAGTAAAAAAAAAAAATATACGTGTACGTTATTTTTCCATAATCCACATGACGGACAAAAAAACATTTTTTAGTCATCATCCCTATTGGCTTAATGTTATCAAAATACATATGATTTCAGAGAAGTCTTTATTGAAATGAATATTGGTATTTACAAAAAAATAGGGTGTCTAAGTAAATACTAAATTCATATGACAAATAATATGTTCCTGATAAAAACACACACGCTTTGTGCGTATTTTGTTCGATAAGTTGAAATAAAAACTATCGGTAATATTTCGAGATTGCAATAAGAATTGACAAGTCAGCGCTGACCCCAAGTAACATGGGACAAGGGCTGGAAGAGGATAAAATAATATTGTCAAGTCTAAGAAATTTAAACAGCCTTTATACGTAAAAATATACTGTCTAGCACAGCAAAAATCTCATCCTATATGAAGAGAAATTTACACAATAGGTCCTCATACAAATTATTTCTTTTAGATTGATGACTTTCTGCTACTTAGCAGCATTCAACTGGTGGTTGCTCCTTTGTCCGTGGACGCTCAGTCATGACTGGCAGATGGGATCGGTGCCTCTTATCACGAGTGGCTGGGATCCCAGGAACCTGCTCACTTGTGCTGCTTTCGGAGCCCTGCTGCTGCTGTGCTATCGGTTTATTGCCGATTTGGAAGTAAGTACAATTTTATGTATTATCTTTAATCGGTTCCATCTTTTAAATGCCTATTCGATCCAATGGTCGAGTGTGGCTGATGTGATCGTGAGAGCGTGAGTTTAATTTCCAGCTCAAGTAAAGTGTTCTGGCTTTTTTGGTCAGAAAATAATCTGTAGAAGATTGGAGTTTCGAAGTAAATGCAAAAGACTCGCAAATGTGATGTCTGTATGAATCGTCATTATACCAGACTGATTTTTTTCAATTACCTATTTCGCAATTTCAAATACTTATATGTAGGTCGCTATGTAATCCAAAGTATTTGATATCGTTAAAATTATGACAAAAAAAGCAGACCGCTTCTATTATTTCATAACACTATGATATAAAATATTACTTTTCTTTTTACTATAGGTGCAGAAGCACACGCCAGCAGTGATCGGTCTACTCCTAATGGTTTTACCCTTTGTGCCTGCGAGCAATCTGCTGGTAACAGTAGGATTTGTAATTGCCGAGAGAGTACTCTATATACCGAGGTAAAATATTTTATATTTCCTCACTACTACCCAGTAGTATTGCTGTTTGATTACTTTTGTTCCAGTTCCAGTTTTAGTTTTCAATAGTTTTCAATTGAAAAGTTATCAATATTTTATTTTTGCGAATAGGTACTTTTTTGTTAGTTATAGTATCTACCGTGTTGATCTTGATACAAAATTATGGTGTCATTATTAAAAGCAACTTGATTTATTTTTATACTAACGAATAAACTTGAATGTCCAATTATTTTTTATTTAAATATTATTACCTAATTCTGAATGTACAATATATACAATATCGAATTTTAATTTTATTCCCACTTGGCTGATTTATATTGTAAAAATATTATTAAAAAAACATTATTAAATAAATAGTTAGACAAAGGGACATTACATCAGCGGACATTATAACAATTATGAAAAGTAAAAACTGTATTGGATTGTCATAAGCTACCGAAAAGCTTACATTTCAATCCTGTTGTAAGTCGTTGTAGAAATACGAAACGCCTTAAAAATTATTGCCATTTGTCTAGGCTTTCTGGACATGTATTGACCCGTACCACTCATAATAATATCCTTTTTAAAAGTGTTTCGCTATGGCAGGCTTCAAAAACGACTTTCAGGATTAGATATCCGACATCTAAGCTTTACATCTACATCATTGCCCTTTCTAGAACTACAAAATCTAACGATATTCTTCATTTCAGTGTGGGCAGCGTCATAATAACAGCATACGGTGTACAACTGATGTGGTGTTCCAAGCCCAGCACTAAAGTGTTCCTCGCCGTAGGCCTGGCAGTACTCGCTGCTAGTGGAGTGGCTCGGACACATCGGAGGAATGCCGAGTGGCGGGATCGAGCTACATTGTTGAGGTAAGCATTCTACACGTTGCAAGACGAAAATGCTTTCTGAAATGGCTTTCTATATAGTACGTTTGTCACGGTCATGGATGAATACTATATGTGAAAAATGAATTCATTCGTGAACCAATCCAACAATGTTGGATTTCGGTTCTCGGCATTTTTATTCGCCTACCGAATGATCGAAAAATTTAATTAAAGGAGCAGGTGAACGTTCATTTCTATGTAATTTTGTCGGTGCTGTGTGAACGAAGAATTAAACAAAAATGAACATTTACTTCATATGAGTGAATGGTTCACCAATTCAATCATATCAGCATCCCGTAAAATGCCTTTAACTTAACTGGATTTCGAGATGTTTCGGAAGAAACTTCTAAAGTGGTTACCCATACGCCAACGCAGAGAGCAAAGGGCGCTAACTACCTTGTTTTCATTTCTTGACTCACCCACTTCCCCTAGTTATCTAGCCCCCCACTTTCAGTACATTTGTGACAACCACAGTAAAAATTTACGGTCATCAAATAATCGCGTTCATCAATGTCCCACTCACCGCACAGACTTCATTCATTCTTCCTTCTTCGTTCAGTATATCCCTCTATGGAATGCGCACCCCCAGGAAATCAGGATTGCAACCAACTAATTATCCTTTAAAATTGAAGTTCGCGAGCACATTCGTAAGAAGCTGGTAGTATCATCACAACGTTAATGGTTTCCCATTGTTTGTCTTATTTGTTCTAGTATATTCGTGTATTTATGTATATTTATTTGTGCTTATATTTATACTATATAATTAGGCATATATATTATATTAGTAGTTTGTAATAGGTCTATGTGTATCTTTATAGTTACTTTAAAAAAATATTCCTCAATTTCTCGTAATTGCACCTACCACTGTTTGTCTCTGCATCATCCAAAGGTTGACTGGTAGAAAATGCCTATGGCATTAATTCCGCCTCTGTACATTTCTGTGCTTGAAGTGTTAAATAAATAAATACAATTTTTAATGTCAAACTCTGTCTCTTCCTAGACTAGTTCTGTACTGGACTGTACTAAAATAGTCCAGCTGTGGTATTCTGTAACAATCTCACCGTGAGAACTTAGGTGAAGTGAGCTCAGAGTGAGCTGTCAGTTCCTAGCAGCAAGTGGAATGACAGCTCACTTCACGTTCACTTCACCTAAGTTTTCACCGTGAGATTATTACAGAATAGACCGGCTGATATATGCGCACTCCACGCGCGTCAGCACCTTCGCTTTGAAATTTGTTCTACAACCCGTGTGCGGGTGGGTCCTGTGCGTGACGTGCGCGTAGCGAGCGCGTGTCGTCGCCCTTAGCATCTCCACAGTACATATACACTCAAAACAGACAAAGCACACGGATTAAACTTATGACCCCTAGTTAAAGCTAACTCCTGAAATTTAATTACAAATTTGCCCTTGCACAGCCTCCATCATCATTAAAACTTGACCATTCACCTCAGCAGATGTTCCAGACATCGATAACTATTACAAATAATGACAAGTTATTTGTCTAGACTTAACCTTCGAAGTTATATCGAAATTTTGAGACCTTTCAGTATAACAACTTTGGATAGTTACTTGTAAAGTTTAGAACATGAAAACTGTTTAATTGGTGGAAAATTGTTACTGTTGGCCTACGAGTTGGCAGCGAAGTTATAGTAATAAGGTGATATTTATGTAAGTAATATTGGTTCTGCTTTTATCTTAGTTGAAAGAAAGGAAACATGTTTTTTTTTTATTACGTCGAAAATTAACTTTATCTTTAACCTACCTATCTACGCGGAAGTATTCTTGCAAAATACAAAGACGTAAATAGGGACGGACAAAAATAATTTTTGTCCGTCAGATAGATTATTAAAAAATATTGGACACAAATATTTTTTCTTTTTTTACGTAATCAAAAGATTACAGCAGTACACAGAGCTAAAATGTGGCATGACGTCACGTCGATTTTATACTGAATCGTGACGTAGTGAGCCCCCACTCCCCAACTTTAATCCGTTTTATCTAAACCATTTTTTATTCATATGATAAAGCAAAAAATACGTGTCTAATATTTTTTTATTATCTGACAGACGGACTAAACATTTTTTTTTCCCGGTCTGCATCCCTATTGATTGACCATGTACGATCACTTTGAAAATGAATAATGTATAGCTAGATTGATAACCTACTAGGTATACCTGCATTAAATTCGCCAGAAAAACTAGTAACTAGTAGTATGTTGGAAGATATTTGTTTAGACATAAGTATCACCTTTGTACGTATTTTTCTGTTTTTTCTTCTTGCCTGTTTATATACATATGTGTGTACATAAATGGTTAAATAAATAAATCATTATTTTCAGCGATTTCTAGAAGTAAGGTTGTAGTAATTGAATTTACCTACGTACGTCTATCCTACGCAGTGTTTCGCAGAAGTAATTGCTTTCAGAACGTTCCTCGAAACGTTTTACTATCAATATCGCTTTGTTGGTCTATTTGATAGCATTATTGGTGTAAATACAAAGGGAGTGCCTCATTAAGCGCCTCAAGCATCAAAATAATGAACAAATAAGGGATAATTGGTAGAGAATCATGCTTTTGTGGAATTTGGGTCAGTTTTTATCGACGAAAGAGTACGAACTCTCAAAAATTGAATGAAATCAAGGTATGCTTCATACATTTGGTGATAAACCCAATACCTAGGTATCGAATGTACATATATTATTACTCACTAGTCTTTTTCATTCTTTAGAAGCAAAAGTGAAATTATTAAGGATCAACAATACGCATAAACGCATTTCAAATTTTAATTTTTAGGTACACACATAAAATTGAGATTACTCTAAAAGGATCTGCCTTCTACCCCAATTCACGTTCAACCTCAGTACATACAGCCTCAAACTACCTCGAATGCGTTTGATATCATTGCAAGCAACTCAGATCCCTTTCAAGATGGTAACTTCATATAGTACGCCGTAATGAAATATCGGTTATATTAAATTGTTGCTGTTTTATGAGTCCATTCAATTTTCTATAGAATACGTTTTAGAACTTGTTTATGGTGGAGTAATTGTGTTTAATATGTCGGTTTAAGAGGTATATTTAATAGAAATACCGATGGAACCTTATGAGCTTTAGATGGTTTTATTTTATGTATTCAAGCCACGTTTACGTAAAGTAAACTTCGTATATTTCTGAAATATCCCATGCCAGGCTCATTCGTTGTTACTTGTCTTGTAATTGTGTATTTAGTCCTGCCAAACTTATCTATGGCTTCATGTCTACACTAAGGTTTAAAACATGTAGGTATTCTACTTGTTTCGTTTTCGTCCACATCAAAATCAAGTTGTAAACATCAGTATTGTATACACTTACGGAAAACTACTTAAAAATGGCAATAAGGTGTCAAAAATGAAGTAGCAAAACATGTTTGAAACAAACCTATATGTATGATACTTGTTTGATACACGCCATGTTTTTGACAAGTCTTTTACAAGACTTGTTCAAAACAAATATCACAACTTGTACATTGGCAAACCAGGGGTGATCGTTCCCATGTTTTGTTCCAGAAACTACGTAAGCTCGTCTTCTTCATTCCCTAGACAAGAATTAATTAGAAGTCTAAACCTGTACTTAATAATAACTGAGTACTAAGAAGCTTTGAGAGACTTTGTTTACCGTTCCAACGTCGAAAAGGTCGCACCGGATGGTGAAAACTAATTAATTATAAGGCTGTTCCAATCTGTTAATGGGTATTGATATTCTGTACCATTGAGGCGAGTTGCAAAACTATTTGTAGACTACAAGCAAAACAAGTCTTTGTTGTTGTAGACAATTCTGTTGTTCCAGATTTGGAAAGAAACTATGTTGTTCCCTATGTAAATATCTACATCATTTAATGAGTATCCATTTTCTCCTGGTCCTGTTCTACAAACACTTCATAAACAAGTATTTCCATACTTCCAACCAACCTGTTTTAAATAGTTCCAAGTTGAGCACTTGTATAAAGTGAGATGCACGTAGCACTAACTTTATACAGGGTGGCCAGTCGTTATCCAGTAAAGTTTTCGGCTCCGAAAACTCAATGCATTCCGAGTGCAAGATAAACTTCTATAACGACTCCTTCAGAGCCGAACGTTTGTGCCCCTTGTTTGAATGGATCCCATAGATTCAAAACTAAGTTAACTCATAAAGTACAAATAGATTTCGTAGATACTGAGCTCGGAAAATTACCTTTTGTTCCAGGTCGCTTTGTAAATCTATTTATAAACGAAGTTGATTTACATTTCAATCTGGCAGAATCTACTTAATCTCTTAATCACCCGAAAGGAAACACCTCTTTCTGGATCGGATTTCGGTCGCTCGCTACAAGCCAATTATCTCGGTTCTATCTTTTGTTTCACTTATATAAATTCAAGATGTAGAATTTAGTACTTTTAAAACTTCGTGATAAATAGAGCCAATTTTGACCAAAACAGTCCAAACTCCGCACCACCATTAGTTAAACAAACACAATTTTACCTACAAATCGTTTTCCCTAAACACTAATAACTTTTGCAAGAAAACACCTCGAAATTTTCATTTCCACAAACATTAAAGAGAAATGTATTAAACATGACACAAAATGGTAACCACGATTTACAAGTCTTACAAAATTCGCTCTACGGTCGCCGCATTCGCGCGTAAATTACCTCCAAATGTGTTTTGTTTGTTACAGGGCGGATTTAGTGACTTTGCCGCAGAACGCTAAACTGCACTACAACTTGGCAAACTTTCTACGCGAGACAGAGCAACAAGACAGCGCCATCAAACATTACAAAGAAGCTTTGAGGTAACAAAGCCGTTTGCCTTAACGCGAACTATTGCGGGTCGAGTTCAGGAAAGTTTATTAAGCTATTCGTCATGTATGCGAGATATTTAACCCAAGAGTTGAGTTTGAAGCAAAGCTAACTTTATCTCGAGCAAAATTTTCGTTGAAATAATACAAGTGGATGGAATAGCGAACAGTTAGAATATACCTACATATAATGTTCAGACTGACATGAATGACTGACAAATTGAATTGTACTCCAAATACACAGTCCAATGAATGTCAGCGTCTTACAATTGTTAGGATGCAATTTAATTGCGTGCCAATCGTCTTTGATTGCTTTGAAGTAGCTTTAACGTGTGTAGGTGCAGGAGGTGTGGCTGCTAAAGACAGGTTTGGGAACAATCGAACGAGCAATGGATAGGAGCTAATAGATACTAGATAGTGACATACCTATGTGTTAGATATCTATTATACCTACCTGGCAATAATTCGCCATACTAACGGGGTTTTATTAATACTAGAATGTAGGGAGAATCTGATACAAAAACATAAATGGCGTTGTTAATAAGTTTCATAACTTATACGTTTTTATTTGATTACAATTTCACCGAAAAGATTGTCGTTTATATTTGAGAAGAATTTATAAGACTTGGTTGGAAATTGGTTTCATCATATATGCAACTAAACTATTGTAATTTGTTATGATTACCCAAGTGAAGTAATACGTTTTGATTATCTTAAAAAAGTCTAATTTATTAATCGATTTCATTCACTTTTTTGGAACGAAGTTCTTTAACACGGCTTGCGGTAGGAGTAAACTGGCAGAAATTGTCACGCGAAAAAGCGTTCATACTTGGTACTATCTTGTTCCAATTCACACTTTCTTTAACGAGAGAGAGAAAATGTGAATTTGGTCAAAATTAAAATCCAGGATGGTGGCTGCGAAAATTTTCACATTTTTCGTCATGGGTCTCGTTTTCATAGTTTTCGAGGGTGCTAAAGTCGATAATGAGGTCAAAATATAAATCCGAGATGACATCTGCGAAAATTTTTGTTTTTGTTTTAAATCATACGTGAGAAGGAACTTCATTCCTGACGGGGGCTCTCCGACTGAACACTTGTTTTTTTCTCCGATTCCAATCAAGCTTCTCATGACTTCTATTTTTTTGTTGTATTTTCTCCTAGGTTAT
Organism: Xanthia icteritia; assembly: GCA_949128155.2. Taxonomy (NCBI): domain Eukaryota; kingdom Metazoa; phylum Arthropoda; class Insecta; order Lepidoptera; family Noctuidae; genus Xanthia; species Xanthia icteritia. The sequence goes on from OX421937.2 coordinate 2,706,319, forward strand.
GGCCAAGCTACGCGAGTGCTCATAACAACATCGGCACTTTAGTCTCTGGGATGGATAACGCCGAACACCATTTCTTACAAGCCATCAAGTTTAATAAGTACCATGTGAACGCACACTACAATCTTGGCAAGCTTTATAAGTAAGTATAGTGTGTTAATTAATACTAATGTTCTTATGTGATAGAGTGCTGTGAAGTTTCAAAGTGAGGCTGAGTAAAAAGAGACTTTCTTTAAAGAGAAAATACATTTTTGGAAATTATTGCTTCGTAAACGAAAAACTATTAGATTGTTTTTATCTCTAAAGCTAGCCCAAAATATGACCAGAGTGAGCATATAAATACAGAATAATATGCAACTATGACCTGTTCCACCACCTCCTGATAAGATCCTGTTAAATAATCTGACATTTAACTTTATATAAAGTACGTTTTTTTTTTATCTCTTAGCTGGTGGTACATTTTCGGTCATTGTGGAACAGACCCTAAATGTCATATTACATTTAAAAAAACCTTGTAATTACAACAATTGCTATGAAAATTATAATAAGCAACATATTCCAGGAAAAGTGGCAGAATGTACCAAGCTATATCAATGCTGGAGAAATGCATATGGCTGCAGCCAAGGTTCGTACAAGCACATGTGGAACTGCTGACCCTGAAGACAGAGAATGAGAAGCAAAGGATCCTGATGAGGCTGGTGGACTTGGAACCAAACAACTGGGAGCATTATGTGCTTTATGGTGACTGGTTGAGAAGTAGAGGTAAGTATAAAATAATCAAAGGGTCCATTAATTTTTACGCGTACGTCAAATTAAAGTGCATACTTTATTGAATAAAACAAACATTAAACATCAATAGTAAACATCAACAACAGTCAATATTAAACATCATTAGTACGAAAACCGACAAGTGCGTGTCGGACGTCACGGTCAATTCTCTAACTGCAAATGTAAGTTGGTAATCGCAAAAAAAAAAAACAACGAAGTTATCCTATAAGGGTTCCGTTTTTTCTTTTTGAGGTACGGAACTCTAAAAACGAAAATAACGAAATTTTATATTATATGGCCGCTGTCATAGCAGATAAAAATAATGTCTGTTCTGTCTTAAAAACTTCGGATTTTACTGTACTCTATACCAAAACAACAAATAATAAAAGAGAATAAACTAATCGATTTGGGGGTACGGAACTGTTAGCGTGCGAGTCCGACTCCTATTGTTAATATTTGAGCATTAATAATGATTATCCTATCCTATCCGAGAAACAATTTCATACATGTTTTTGATTATTATCCCTCTGATAGTTCTTTTTTGGTTCCATTCTCCTAAACGAAACAAATATTTCAGGTTTACCAGCGCCAGCCGCAAAGTACTACCTTGAAGCCACAAGACTGAGTTTTAGGTATCGAGGTGCTGAGCGAAACGTCAGAGCGGATCTGATATCGTTCAGGTATACAGCGCTGATGTACCGGTCACTAGGGCAGAAGTCTAGGACACTGCAGTTACTAACAAGGTAAGTAGGTACCTAATATATACGGGGTCAAATTAAATTAGCTAGCAAAACTGCTCAGACTTAATACCTAAGTATTGAAATATAAACAGGACAAAAAAAAAGTTTTTTTTGCTTATTTTTCCCGAACCTTTATTTACCTGAAGTATAAGTTTAGAAAACTAGTTTTTTTGTTTTATCGTGTTAAGGTATCGATACATATGACGCCTGTGGAAGTTTTCTAGCTAAGGTAGGTACTTAATTTGACCCTGAATATTTCGAAGAATAGCTTTTCAGGAAATCATTACCTAAGACGTCTTGTGTAATAATCTTCATTTCGGTAAATTATTACCTACATTTTGTAATAGACTAGACGACTATAAAACTAATTTAAAACCATTTCATCTCTTAATTTAAAAAAATATATATAATTATTGTGTTTACTATGCCTTTGTGTTCAATCACAATAAAATAGCAAATTAGAAGTCTATTGTGATCAATCGTTGTCTTCTCCGTAATCTTCCACATATCGCGTTAAGGAGCTAATCGCGTTAAGTTTTAAAATCCTATTACATTCTTAGGACGACCGCTAAGTAAGCGTCCGCGACGGACGGTCCGCGTGCGGGTCTGTTACTAGAAAATCAAAGAGCACCGCTACGTGGCGTGGACGGTCTGTCAAGGACATTTGTAGGAAGACCTATGCGCGCCATCTATTTCACGGACGGGCTTATATTGTCTTCTCTTCTTATTTATTTTCTTCTTCTAATCTTTAGGTGGCACACGTGGCGACGGGGCTGGCCAAGTGCAGCCGCAGCACACATGTACTTAAGAGACTGGCGACTCAAGATGGAGTTGGAAGGTCGAGCGCAATTATACTCCAAGGCCGTGAATCCTACAGTAAGGAACTTATTTTGTTGTCATAGTTTTTGAACTTGTGTATATTTGTTTTTGTGATTTACACTCTAGTGAAATTCATAATTTAACAGGTTAGGTTCATAAATTGCTCATTTTTGGTATTCTCCAAGCCATCATCCATTTCATGTATATGTTTACCACTGTCACTGGTACACCTTTAATTTCTTAAAATACTCTTCACACATTTCCGTATAACATTGAAATAATTTCAAAATATTCCCTGTAGCTATTTTATCACTCACTGATTATTTGCAAGTTCTATACATTAAAATTCAAGCGTTAGCATTAGTTTATATAGTTACACAGTTTACGATGAGACACTCACAGTGTTCTACAATGTTGATTTAGATACAAGGGTTTCACTAGTTCTAGTACACTATGTTGCATCCAATGAAGGTATTAAATCAACATAGCCACTAGATTCACTTGTATATAGCGAGACTCAAGTTTTACTGTAAAGTTTAAGATGCTGGTATATCCTGTATAAGTTAATGCAATCTAAGATTGGGTATCAACAAAATTAGCGTTGTTATAGAAGAATAAGTTATTTGGAAAAACTTGTTGAATAAGTTCATTGTAGACTACTAGTATTTGAACCAGGAGAATTCTAATTACAACAATAATATTATGGTGATAATTATGTGTGCATAGGTGAAAACGCTAATTTTTTTAATTATTTCACAGAAATCAACAAAATGCTTCGACCACACACAACTAGCTGTCGGTTCGAAAGAAGAGCGTATACCACAAAAAGAAGAAAAAAATAAAACTGTGGACACAAAAAGTGCTACCAAAACGTCAAGTAATAAAAAAGACAGTGACAATAGATCGTGTGGGACCAAAAAACGTAACTTATCTGTTTCGTCGCAAATTAAAACAACACACAACAAATCTGAGATTGGACTAAAAGATAAGAAGTGTACCTTGCATAGAAAAGATAAGAAAAAGGGCAACGGCGTTATAGCAACAATTGGTGCGCCTCTAGCTGAGCATATACTTATGAAAACGTATTAATTTAATGGCTTTTATATCGTTTGAGACAAGCAATCGAGACTGGAGACCACTTTAAACTGATTGGAACTAGAAACACTTATTTTCAATGTAAGAAATAAAAAAAGAACGTTAGAAGTTTCGAGTTGAATATAATTAAACCAACAACACAATTGTCCGAATTGCTAGTAATCGAAACAAATCAATTGCCGTTGAATAACAATACAAGTAAAGTGAAAGACATTTTCAATGCTAGTCCTGCTTGCTTGTCCTATATAAAAATTTATACCTCAAGTGATGTAAGTGACGAAACAGTGAGTGAACTGATTCACGTGACTATGTATCTATCTGTTTTGGAATGTGATATTTTAGACCGTGACCATTTCTTTGACGTAGAATACGCTTGGCAGTTTTGTTAAAACGAGTTAGTTTTAGATACGCCGACAATATCGCATGATGTAGTTAAGTGAGAATCTTCGGTTTTGGAAACTTCCAGAAACAAAATGGAGTTTCGAAAATGGATGTGTTTAGATAGAAAACTAATTTAAAGGATGTGTAGTAATAATGAAATGAGAATCAATCTATTTTTGTCAGAATGTGTGGGGGTGATTTATATGAAATTGCACAAAATTTTTACGCTAGCATTAGTGATTTGTAACGATTATGATCAACTGTATGAATATTGGCTCAGGATTTATAATTTATCCCGTCAGGTTGTTTTAGTTCACTTTTCCTGATAATAACTATGAAACACCGATACATAAATATTTTTTTAAATGACTGTATTTCATTAATTGTTAACGAAATATTGTAATGGACTGGTTAAATTGTGGTGTGATTAAGTTTAAGACTTTACACCCGGTTTTTGAATTGAGAATTTAACCTTTTAACTCTACTTTAGCGGGGTGATTCCTTCCAAAGATTCTTTGCAAAAAGAAGCTAGAATTTTGCAGGCTACATTGAAGGAATCACTTATGCTGAAGTAGAGTTTCTTTCAACTTCAAATTTTAAATTCAGAAACCGGGTGTTGGTTTTCTTTGACGGGTGATATTAGTTAATCATTGCTTTATTTTATTATTCTTATGGTTAATAATAAAGGCTAAGGATTGTGCCACAGCTAGTTAACAGAATTCGCTTGGCCTTATCAATTGGTATTGATACTACAGACGATTGTGAAACAATAAACAATTAAATTGATGAGCAACTGTCAACATTTACATACAAAATATTGACTATATATTCTGCTTTTGACAGCAATGAATCGCACAGAGATAAAAGTGAAATTTCAGAAATGTAGTCTTCAGAAAGGACGAAAAATAAAAACATTGTTAGAACTCAATAATGCGTTTGGTTAAAGTTGTTAATCAAGTTTCGACATAAACAATTAAAATAAGTAATTGATTTTGTATTGAAACTATAACAGAGTGACTTGAAGGCATATAAATCACTTGATCCTTCTGTTAAAAAGTATCAATCACTTTCAAAGATCAATGAAGATACAGAGTTTATTAATAAATTTGATCCTTCTAACCATTCGAAACATTTAGCACATGTTCTGAATAATATACATGCAAATGTTCTTGCTGTCAACGGCAGAATAATAAAGGGCGATCTCATGTAACACTAAGATGTAAATAATATGTATATGTATAGACTTTGGCACGTGACAATGCTTTGAATGTACTGAGAATAAACAATTGAATTATATTTGTGTACTTTTATTTTTCTTGGTTCTGTTATATTATTGTTCGAGTCAATGACCAAACGTAATACAAAACATTTCTTTACTCTTAGTAACAATATTATTTGTCTTAAACTGAGATGGTTTTGATACATACATAAGCATCAAAATCATCTTTTGACTATTGTGGGGTCGGCACGAGCTTAACGATAAAATCATATGAAATGGTAAACAGATTATCCAGTTAGATAACTTGGCAGATATCGGAGCTGACTGCCCAAGCTTTGTTGAACGTTCATAAACGTATTTATACGCGACGATCTTGTGTTCATACGGCGATGACTAAATTAGGAGAATGCCTCAACGTTTAATACCTAAACATCTGGTTGACTCAGTCGTAGATCCTAAAACAACATTGAACAAAAAATCTTCAAAAGAACAAAAGTAATAAAGAGAACCATGTAACAAATAATACAGTGTTGCTTTCTCAGTAAGATTTCCAACGTATCAACACCTGAGTAGGTGTCCCACTAACACCATCTAATAATACTGCTAATCCTTTAGATTGAATCTCGCAACAATGGAATCGTAGGACTTGCAACAAGTGGGACATTACCTTCACTTCAACATTCAACATTATGCCTGTACGGTAAAGTCGGGTTTCAAATGAGTGGAGAAATGTGTTTTTATTCAGCTGTTCAAGATTTCTCAGTGTTGGGAGAAGCGCGTTTTATTATTGAAACGTTATGTTACGTGAGTATTTATACTGATATTTGAGTAAATACAGGCTCCAATAAGCAGTTATGAAGTTTGATATAGATGTCTGAGAGTCACAGTGATGATAGCTTTTACTCATGACAATATTCAGTAAATTCAAAACCTGACGTACCGTCATTTTGTCTGAATAATGAGCAGTTTTTTAGAAGCTATTCCTACACACATTTCTTAATTTCTGCCTTAACTTTTGCGGAAAGCTGGCATGAAGTTATGTTTTGCGATTCCAACCCGAACACATAAAACTATGTAGAAAGTCCAACCTACTGTAGACGTACACTGCTTAGTACGTAGTAGGCATAGTTACCTAAATAAAACTAACTTGATCGCAATTTTGACATCAAATACCTACCCAATTCGTCGTCGTCTGTTCCTAAGATAAACGAACCATTTAAACTATCTCCAACGTATGTACCCACCTATAGATATACCAACATACTTGTACAAACTTTGAACTCTGGAACGTGTGTTCGATATAAAACAAGGAAGTCCTAATGCTGCTGAACTACGAGTTGCAAACCATCCGAACAGAATTTAGTTCACTTGTTTAAACATTCAGCTCTTCGAGATTAAAGTTGTGTTGGTAAGTTAAGTTTTAGGAGAAATTGTTTATTCTGTAAATGGACAAAAACATATTTTACAAATCAATTAATAAAAATAGCAAAATTATACACAAACTTAACTAAAACTATTGAAAAACTAAAATATAGCATCGAAAAATTCATCCGCATCGCTGTCGACTGGTAATGTACCCAAGAGACTGGCCGCATTGCCACGTTGTATGGCAATGCTTAGCCTCTGCCCAAGGTAAAATCAAGCCCTTGGGTCACGGGAAGTGTCAAATAGCCGTTTTGATATTTCATTGAAGAGGCCGTGAGCACTCGGACCCCACGGCCCGAGGGTTTCAACCCCAAACGGCTCGAAAATATAATTACCTGTAAGGTTATTGTACTTACGCCGTTTGAGGTTTTCTGCAGCCGCAGCGGCAGCACCAGCACAGCACGCTGAGCCAGGAAGATGGGATGGCGCAAGAGTGTCGACACAGGTTGCATCCCACACTAAAGGCCTACCCACCTTCCATGGAGATAAAGACATACCGACCGGTCTCTTGCCATCGTCGCGTGCCAAGCCATTGGGTTCTAATATAGCTGGAACGCCGGCGGTAACAAGAGCTCGTCGGATGATGTCGTTAATGTTCGCGTGCCGCGCTAAGCGACCCGCACTTCGGCTGCAAGACAGGCCGTGATGTCCGAGGCTGTTGACAACTTCGCCACAGTGACAGCGATGAGGAGAACAACAAGGAGCTCCTAGTCGTAGGGAAGCAGCGAGGCGGAAGGTAGTGTCGTCGAGCAAAGTGCCTATGTTCGACGACGGTAGTGCATGAAGCCACAGACCCGATTCCCATTTACGAGGCCTCCCATACGAATGGAAAGAGTAGCTTGCGCCCAAGCTCGGTCGTCCATGGCCACATTTAAAATTGAAGTTAATGTGTGTCTGATAATTTGGTCCATTTTTTCTAAAAGGTGAGTGTGCTTCCATAAATGGGAAGCGTGAAGAAAATATGTTAATTTAGGGCCGAAACAACAGTAACGAATTAGGGTGATGGCTGAATGCATATTAATTTGCAACAATCTTTCTGAAACGTCGTTGAAATTTTGTATTTTTTCCTCAACAAAAACGGGAAAGGAATTCTCGAAGATTGGAGACCCAAGGAGACGAAGAGAGCTTTTTTCAATAATTTTAATTTCTGGAGCTATGGCGTTAAAATTGGGAAGTGTCAGTTGTCTGTCGGTACTTTCCGCTAAGTAAAGTTCACATTTCGAAAGGTTGAGATCAAGGCCAATGGAATGAAGTTCGTTTTTTAAGAAATTTAGGTCATGTAAAACAGTTTCTACATCGCCTCCCAAGGTTCCATCATCAAGATACCAAACGTTAAATTTTGAATTTAGTTGAAGTTAGTTTTAGGATGTTAAAATAAAAAGTCACGATATATACGCAAAAGTTTTTTTTTTTTAAGAAAATTTTTGCCCTGTAGGTATTTCTCCTGTATTGTGGGTGCGTTTACAAACATTCAAACTCACATACACAAAAAGCCAGTCCCGGAACAACTAATTGTAGGTCATACAAATATTTGTTCCGTGCGGGAATAGAACCCGCGACACGCAGCGCAGCAGTCAATCGCTTAACCACTGCGAAAACCGTGCCGTCAAAAATTAAGTTTAATGTGTGTGTTACTGAAACAAGATAGTTTGTTTACAAATAAAAGAAAGATGGACCATACTTACCTCTTTATTTCCCGAGGCTGCGATAAAAAGCGAATAAAATTATAAAATGTGGAGAAAGTGGAAAAATACATTATCATAACGCTGCAAAGGTGAACTCGGCTCGCAAAAAGTACAAACGCATAAGTACTTACTTATTGGATTAGAAAGATTTTAGCACTTATACTACTTAGTTTAAGTGCTAAAATCTTTCTAATCCCTATACATTACCTACTCTAGAGCTCTCACAGTTGTAGATGGATTTGTGAGTAAAATACTTGCTTTAATTATTACCTTTGCCTTTATACCTACCATACAAAAACTTCGGCCCCGAATTACGAGTTGTATAGCCTGGGTTCAAACCCAGGAATGCGCTTTATTTTGTGTAAATAATTTCACCACTACTGCTCTCAAAACGGCGAAGGAAAACATCGTGAGGAAACCGGCATATCCAAGAACCAAAAATTCGAAGACATGTGATATCTACCAACCCGCACTGGGCCCGCGTGGTAAATTACAGCCCACTCCCTCAGAATCAGAATCAGAATGCTTTATTTGTAAACACAGGTCAAATTACAACAGTGTGCGAGATGTTACAGATTGGTAGATCCTCTATGTTTTGCCGAGAGGCGTACAAATATAATATATTTCCTCTCGAAGAGAGTTGGCCTGTTTCCCAGCAGCGGGTAAATCATAGGCTGGTTATATAACCTTTTCTACTTGACGAAGGTCTTCTACACAGTTTTCTATGCCACTCTGTCTCTGTTGCCTTCTCCGCAACAACTTATTGTAACAAAAATAAACACCAACACAAAAACCACTCGAGATTAACAAAAATGCAATAAACAGTTAACTCATTAAACAGTTGACGAACACCGAGGCGCTGATCAAAGTTTAAATTAGACGGAATAGTTTCACGTTCGCGTCCCCGCCACACTGGTGACTAATCCCTGGTAATCACCACTTTTAGTGTGCACTCCTTAATTGAAAATTTGTTGTAAATTATGTTGGAAGTGATGGACGAACTTCGATGGGTTTTTGTGTGAAGTTTTGCTTCCGTGTATTGTGTAAAGTTGTGCACGTTGAGAGGTTGTTGTGTTCTGTGTTAGTGGCTGGATGGTAGAATGTTGCCGCTAAGTCACATGATCATTATCAAGGATAGGTTTTAGGTATGTTTTATTATTAGTGTCAGAAGTATGTAAAGAAAGAAAACGTAAAAATTAGTTTTTTTATCTCAACTTCTTTTAACTCTTCATTTGCAATTTCCTGTAGTGAAAAGTTACGTTATTTAAAAGTACCTAAAATACAACATTTATTTTAATAGGTTGATTGTTGGATTTATTATTATTTGTTAATTTGTCCCCGTTTGGTCCCGTGGTCACAAGCGCGACTGCTGAGCGTGGGGTCCAGGGTTCGACTCCCGGGTCGGGCAATGTGTTATTGGGTTTTCCATTAGGAATTTCTTTGTAACAGCCCGGAGTTTAGAAGTTGGCGGTGTGATACCCCCGTGCCTCGGAAAGCTCGTTAAGCCGTTGGTCCTGCGCCTGTTCTTTCTTCTGTCCCATCGGAAAATGGGAGTGAGGGAAGAGAGAGTGCACTTGTGTCTGTGCACACACTTGTGCACTATAATATACCGAAGGCTGAGATTGGTCGCCATTGCCGAAATTCGTCCTGGAGAACTATTTGTTAATAATATATTGTCAAGAGTTTCATAACATATCGTGTGACACAGATTTAATACGGCCAAATAACTACTTCGTTAGTATAATTTTAAGGCTTGTGATAAAAACGAAGTATCAAAAGCCTTAAAATTATGCGTAAGAAGTTTAAAAAAAAAACTCCAAGAAAAATTACTACCAGTAGCAAAAGTATTATTAAACTACTCATTAAACTCGTTCTAATATCCATAAAGATGTAAGTGCACTCTCATAACAGTTAAACGATATTAACGAGTGCGGAATGCAAAGCACGCCTCGCCATTAAACACGTACATCTTAACGTCTGTTTGAACGGATGCGAGAAGCAATGGAGGATGCATTAGTTTAAGGACTTACGATGTAGGTGTCTAATTAAAATACGTTTTTCAAAACTTAAAAGGCAGCGGTTGATGAAATATGAAGTTCAATGAAATTGTTTATTCTGTAAATAGGAAGTTGCAATAAATTTTAGATGTCATATTAAAAGAATTTTGCTAGATGAGTTCGGCGTTTCCTATCGGACTACTCTGAGAAGAAAGACCGAAATAAACTCAGAGGTCACAGTCTCTTTTAAAGTCCAGACATAATCTTGGTCAGGCCATATGAGGACTTTAAAGCTACCATTTAGGTACCTACTGGGTATCTCTTTCATTGACTTGAATGTGCCCTGGCGGCTGAGAGTATGTCATGCTCTTGATTTTAATTTAATTTAATGTTTGAATTAGTTTTTATCTTTATTTCTAACGGACGCTTTTAATGTGTTGCATCGTTCTCACATGTATAACTTCAACATGACCGATGTAACCAATATTCTGTAACCATATTTTGATTTAAAAGAGTGTCCGTGGAGTTTCTTGCCCGTTTATCTCCATAGGTACCTACTACGCTTTGGACTGGGCGACTATCTTCATATTTCTGACTGACCGACCCCTTGACAATTCAAAAGTGCCTATAATTGGTTTATTTGAAATAAATGCTTTGAGTTTGAGTTTAAGTTTGTCTGAAATGGTCTTTTGAGAACCACGCCGATTTGAGTGGACCTGTCCACTTCCATCCAATGAAAGAGTCTCCACACTCATTGACCATACTTAAGTATAATCACAGCCAAAATACGCTCGTGACTTTAAGGGCTATTGTTATCTGAGGGGCTATTCCCGTAATTTTTAAGAACGTTTTCTAAGTACGAGAATTTGACGAACGTGAAAAAATCGCATCTCATTCGCAATATGCCAAAAATAAAATCTATTTACCAATATTTTTGATGATTTTGACAGATTGCGACTCGAATGTGAACTTTTTTTAAGTACGAGAATTGGCCTTCTGATCATTTAAAAATGAAAAATAGTTTATTTAAAAAAATGGGATTGCAAAGTTTACAAATGTTGCATAGGTATATCTAATTTCTAGGTTCAATAATACAATAAAGACGGATGAAGTACTGTTCTCCTAGATAGGCTAGAATTTAGCCTGTGTTAAGGAGAGACAGTGCCGGTCCCCCCCGATTGGCGGATTATTATATAAATATTGTCTGTTTAAAATTTTAAAGTTTGAAACAGCATCTGGACATAAGTGTAGTTACTGTACAATAGTTATCTATAACAAATAAATAGGTTTAATTTAATCCACTTATGTAAACAACAATTTACAGCAACAATACATAAACGTGATAAAAGACAATAAATTCAACTAAAATTAAAATCATAAACTTAAAAACAAAATCAAAATAGAATCAAAAACCAAATTAAAATCAAACCAAAATTATAAACAAAATTAAAATCAATCATCGCACGATAGAATCTGTTTTACTGACTCACCATTATGTATTGCGTCGTAATGTCAATACCGCAGAATTACATTCAGCCGTCTTCTTTACATGTCAGACCGAATTAAAAATGTGACACTGACAGACTGACCATTAAAAAAAATATTTACATTTTTTAAAATGTCCGTTAAAAAGTTTTTAGTTTGATGTCGACTAGACATAGGTTTATGCTATTTTGACCTTTGTTTTCAAGTGATTAAATATAGTTTTGATGCAGTAGCCTGCTTAGTATCGTCGCTTCAAAAGGAAAACAACTTTCTTTCTTAACGTTAAAGCAACTCACCTGTGCGTCAACGACAGTTGCCATCTTCACACGCTAATCTATTCACCACTGCATAAATAGCTCGTGCTGATAAGACCAAAGAAGAATTGACAAAATAAATAGTCAATGAAAAACAACGTTCAAGACTTATAATCGATGTGTAGCGTATTGCTGATCTGCTACGAAGCGTAAATGCGAAGTGGTGTGGCTACGTCGTAGCTACGTAGCATGCGTACTAACATGTTATGGCTACGCCGTAGCTTGAAGCAAGCATAAACATTTGATTTTATAACGGCTTTTTATTAATTATTAGCTTTTCCTGTGACTTCGTCTGCGTGGTAATCGCAAATTAACCTACGATAACGTACTACAACCACTACTAAATACCAAATTTCATCGAAATTCGTTCAGCCTTTAAGGCGGAAAAAGGTAACAGACAGACAGAAAGTGTTATTTTCGCATTTAAAATATTAAGTATGGATATTTTGGAAATCGTATGTACATAGACTTACCAAGATACGTCAATAAATTAAGGCAAAAGGTGAAGGCTATTAACAAGTGTGGAATGCAAAGCATGAATCTGCTACAAACACGTACATGTTAACGTCTGCATTGAGGCAGATGTGAGAAGAGGTGAGATATCTCATTAAATTAACAACGGAATGTTTGAACTATATTAATTTACTGAACGAATTACTCTTCAACACGCACTGTGAAAATATTATCTTTGAATGAGATATAAACATAAACATTGTATCTGTAAACACAAGTGGTTACTTACACCTCTGATTATTTGAATATGCTAGCCACGCTTGGTCTAAGGCAGAGAATTGATAAGCCAACTAGACTTTATACTTGTCTTGATCACTTCACGATCAAAACACTGAATAGAGTTAAAACTTTTGTGTTTGAACCAATCGCAGATCACAGTCCAATTCTGTTATATATGAATAAGTCAAATATCGTGAGAACCTACGCGAAGCACTATAAAACAATCATCAATTACAAGCAACTAGATAATGACCTTGATAACATTAAATGGGACCTCTTTTTCGAAATCCAAAATGTAGACGAAGCAGCATACTTTCTTATATATAATGCTAAAAGCATTACAAGAAGTTATTAAGTCTAAGAACACTACTACGAAAATATTGTGTAAAAAGAAACAGCCACTAAAGCCCTGGATGACCGTTGGCGTCTTCAAATCTATAAGGAAAAGAGATAAAATGCACCTTAAACTAAAAAAGTCTCTAAACATCGAATATTTTAAAAAAGAATACTCGAATTACAGGAATCATTGCAATAAAATTATCCAAAATCTAAAGCGCTCGTACTATCACACAGAATTAGAAAAACACCAAAATAATATCAAAGGAACATGGAATACTATCAAAGAAATTTGTAATATGAAGAATGTCACTAAAAGTGCTTCAGAACTGCTGCGAACAGAAGATAGTCCCCATAACTCTTTAAATAAAGTAAATAGATATTTTACGTCAATTGCGTCAAATTATTGAAATAGAGTGTTCACAGCGTGCAGTCTTGAAGGTGCTGTTTCCTTCTAAACTTCAGAACCCCTACCACTCTAGTATATGAGCAGGCGCGGGTGGTTAGCGTCAGAAAAATATTTCTATTTGAATGTTATTATATGAAATTTATTTATGTACAAGTGCATGTAGGCGAGCGGGCTGCGTCCCAACCCTCCCCGCGCCGTGTGGTAACTTCTAATGAATAAAACAGTGTGCAACAGACTAGCGAGTTTGATTGGCAATGTTTTTTAATTCAGCAATACACCCATATAAAATTCGTGTGGTAAAAAACATCTTAGGCGATTTTGCTAAATTAAGAAAATGAGCTTCAATATGGAACACATTTTTATATAAAATTGAAAATCTTCAAAGGTTAAATCTAAAAGAACCTACAAGTATTCGTACATCAACGTCCCAACTAATTCCTCACGGAATGGTAGCGATGCAGCTCCGCGGGGCGCGGGGAGGGGCACAAAGACGCATCGCCTATCGCAAACATTGTCGGTTTTACCCCGCGCTCCCAACTGTGACTGCGTTCCGAAACAGCAATGCATTGAAATGTTTGTTGAATTGTTGAATTCTTCGAGGTTCTTGCAGTGAGCGGTATTGTTGAATGGATGTGCGTCTTTTGTAAGATGTAGGAATGTGGTGGTTGAAGCTCTTTTGTTAGTGGAATAAATGTTTTTTATGATAGTTGCGTGGGTTGTGGGTGGATAAGTGATATTAATTAAATACTAGCTTTTCCCCGCAGTTTCCTATGTGTAAATCCAGGTTATAAACTATCTGTGTTTTCATATTACTCTATTGGTGTACGCGGCACACACCAGTAAAGCTCCCAGTCGGCATGATTCTCCGACATCTTCAACAATCACCGTCATGTTTCAGCCAGTTTACAAAAAAACGCCAATGAATTATATATCTTAAGCTTTTTCTTGAATCATTCCGTCCATAAGTGAAAACCGTATGAAATTCCGTTCGGTAGTTTTTGAGTTTTTCGCGTTCAGATAGACAGACTCTCAAAACGGTGAAGGAAAACATCGTGAGGAAACCGGCATGTCCTAGAACCAAAAGTTCGAAGACATGTGACATCTACCAACCCGTACTGGGCCCGTGGGGTGGATTATGACCTACTCTCTCCCGAGAGGAGGAGGAGGCCTGTGACCGAGCAGTGCGAACATTATAGGCTGATTGAGAGACAGACAGACAGACGCGGGGGGTCTTTGTTATATAATATGTAGTGATGTAGTGATACAGCCATAGAAGTTCATTGTTGAGCTTGAGATACTACGTCAATCTGCCATGCTATACTAAAAATAGCCGTTTCATATGAATGACAAAGAATAACATAATTTGCGGACAATTTAGATTTATATCCAATTTGCTTATTTACAAAAAATATCAGAGAAGCCTATTTTTAAACATTGGTATACCGATTTGGATGATTTCAAACATAAATATACAATATTTTGTAACAATATAATGATTTCAAAGAGTGTCCGTGGAGTTTCTTGCCCGTTATTCTTCTCCATAGGAACCTACGCTTTGGAATGGGCAACTAGCTTCATATTTCTGACTGACTGACCCCTTGAAAATTCAAAAGTGCCTGTAAATGGTTTAATTGAAATAAATGCTTTGAGTTTGAGTTTTAGTTTTTTGAGTTTTTGAAATCGTTTTGAACTTTAAAAAAAATATCTAAGTATATACCCACTTATCAAAGAATTTTCTTCACCAAATTAACCAGTGTCATGTTTCAAATTAACAGCCAATGATCACGTTGCTAACAGTCATTAACTAAACAAGTATTTAATGGCGAGACTAGTAAATAAAACCATCCGTACACAGTTACGAGCTACGGTTTGTGGCGCGTCACGATATCACAACTTTAAGGCCGAACGCTGAATTAACGGACGGACGTATTCTGTACATAAGCGTTTAGAGCGGAATTAAAATATTATAGAAAGTGGTTTTAGCCGAAGAAGTTCTAGTTTTAGTAATTTTCGATTAAATATAAATTTAATTTGAAAAAATTGGGCGTTTCTTTTCATAAGAATCACAGAACAAACTTTAAAATTTATTGAGTTTGCAAAATATAATTTTAGATAAATACTTTAGTTTTGATCAAATTTTTTTTTTTTTTTTTTTTTTTTTTTTTTTTTTATAAAAACGTTGCCCCACACTAGTAATTTCTCCTGTATCGTGGGTGCGTTTACAAACATTTATACTCACATACACAAACAGCAAATTGTAAGAGTCTTTACGGTTAAGTGGAATTAACAGATGGATTGATTTCAGCATTTTGTTTATTAGATAAGATAATACGGGAACGTATTATCGGAATAAAAAAGTAGTATCCTATATTCCAACCCAGCTCATGGTCTGCGTGTGCCAAATTTCATTGAAATCTATGCAGCTATTAAAGCGCGAAAAGATAATAGACAGGAAGACACAGTTTCTTTCGGATTTATAATATTATAAATAGTACCTGGGAGACCGAGTTGTGCTCGGGTGAAAATAGTGAAAACGAATTTTCCCAGATATGAGCCTAACTAGATCGATTTTTAAATATCTGAGAATAATAGTGTAGGATTGAAATGAAATGAAATGAAATTGTTTATTCTGTAAATAGGATATTGGAATCACTTTTCCACTAAATTAAAAAAAAAAATTGTTAGATGAGTTCGGCGTTTCCTATCTGACTACTCTAAAAGGCCTCATTTACGGAGACGCGGGGCGTCGCGCGTTGCGTTGAGCGGCGCGGCCCGCACTGAATTCAAATATATGGCGTTGCATGAGTGCGTTTACGGAGAAGCGATTTTAGACGCGTTTGTTTGAATTAGGGCGTTTTTTGCGGCCGAGCCCGCGGATGGCACCGACGTGTCCCACGCGGCGTTTATCGCGGCGGCGCACGCAGCGGCAATTCTCGATGAAGCTATGTCCGAGGCGGAATCTTCTGTCAGTCTTATTTAGAAATCGCGCAACACAGACGTAGTCACCGTCACAATGGAGTATGATATGATCGACTTTTGAGCGCTCCCATCTCTCGCCAACATAAAACTAGTCGATTTGATCGAGGCGAGCGTGCGCCGCGCCGCCGCGATGCCCGCCGCGTGCTACGCTACACGCTTGAGGATTCGCCGCGGGCGCCGCGGTGGGCACCGCCACGCTTCCCGTCTCGCTTCTCTATGAACATGGTCGTATATTGCTATAAGTTTGTGTTTACGCGTGCGATGATGCGTGCCGCTCCACGCGCCGCCCCACCGTAAACAGAAAAAACGTCCGACGCGCCGCGAGACGCCACGCCACACGCGACGCGCGACGCCCCGCGTCTCCGTAAATGAGGCCTGAAGAAAGGCTGAAACAAACTCAGAGGTCACAGTCTCTTTTAAAGCCCAGACATAATCTTGGTCAGGCCATATGAGGACCATGTAGATTAGTGTCTGAAATGGTCTTTTGAAAAAAGAACCACACAGATTTGAGTGGACCTGTCCTGTCAGTGCAAGCATTTGTCAGTAATCATGGAGTTCATCTCAGAACTTAAGGAGCTCAATTTGACGAACAATACCAAAGACAGGACATTTGTGTAAGCCGCATAAACTACTCAAACTTCCAGACCATCATTAAAACTAACAGAGAAAGAAAAAAACATAATAATAATTATATCCACATGGTCCTCACAAACACAACATTTAAAAAAATATAATATTTTACAAAGTAATCATGTCATTTTGCATGTAATGTTTATATAATACTGGTATATTTTGATGATTTTACTGAATAATAATGTAAAGTTTTATGATTTTATCACAAGGCTTAGCAGAGCGAGCAGCTCAATCCCAAACTTTTTTATCTTCTAAATAATCTAAAATTTTATAGTACCCTTTTTACAAAGTTTGGTTTTAATACAGCTTTTAAATCGTTTAATGGGTAAGTTTCGAATGTCGATGGGAAGTTTGTTGTAAAAGCGTATACATTGACCCATGAACGAGTTGCTTACTCTGTGGAGACAAGTGCGGTGTACAGTGAGGTTGTGTTTATTCCTGGTTTTTAAATTTGATCTATTTTTGTGTACATACAATAGGTTTTCAAAAATATATTGTGAGGCTACAGTCAGAATATTTATTTCTTTGAATTTTTCTCGAAGGTAATCATCTCTCGGACCTAGATTATAGTAAGTATGGATTTTGGACAAAAACCACTCGTATATAAAAAGCACAAAACAAACCAAGAAAATCTAGAATACCCCTTCCAAATTTCAAACCGACACCGTTGCATGCCTACCGGCCATAACAATGGGGGCGCCACTGTCTTCGCAGTAAACGGATGCGATTTATTATAATAATTTCCGTTAAAATGGCCGCTCTTCGTTTAAGGCTATGCGTTCGCGTGATGTACCGTGGGAACCTGTACATGAATGATGGTGATGTCTCCAAAAGGATTAAGGTAAATAACGTGGATTCAAATCCGTGTAATGATTTGTGTCATCGTTAGGGTTTTTAGATTAGGTAATTAGGGCATATTTTGTTTTTCGTTGTTTCTGTGAAAACCTATTCGTATGAATTGATATCGTTCAGTCCCTAGCTTTCAAACTAGTAGTAGTTTTAGCTAGTCGCTCTAGCTTTAAAACTTTTGTATAGAGCATTCCCAGTGAACCATACGTTTCGATTTTAGTTTCTTTGATACCGCGATTAATACACCACCTCCATCCTTTTTTTTTCCATCTCTATCTCTTTCCTATACGATATATCTATCGTTAAAAAGCTCTGTACTTCAGGCACTACTATTTAGCCACGCCTCCGTCAATTTAACAACGTCATAGTTTTCTAATAGTAGGAGAGCTGTTAGACATTTTTGGGTAGGTATTTGAGGAACGATGAAAACCTGTTCAATACTTCTCCTATTATACCTAATCACAGAAACTCAGACCTGGCTGAAGGGTAGCAGGGCTAAATCAACCCTTATATCTTCAAATATTTTTTTGCAAAAAATAGTCTCGAGGCATGCTGTAATTAAAATACTTTAATATTTACGATTTAAAGAGTTTAAAAATAAACAACCCAGATTATTTAGTCGAGTCTAAAAGCTTGGCAGGTGCTTGCAAAATTATTTTACAAAAAAATCATAAAAGTATTTGACGCAAGCTAAAATTTTACGGGATGTTATTTCTGACTAAAAATTAATATTTAAAAAAAAAAGATCATTTCGGTGGGACATTCTACTTGCCAGGTGATCGAGAAAGTTACGTATATTCAAGGCAATGGCACGTAAAATTAGAATCGGAGAGGCAACCGGATAGCGAGTGGTAATCTACCCTTCAGCCAGGTCTACGGTTCTGTACTTAGGTATAATTGCAGAAGTATTGAACAAGTTTTTATCGTGCCTCAAATACCTACCTACCCAAAAATATCTAACAGCTCTCGGACTATAAAGATAATTGACGATTAAAGTTATGAGTCTTGCGTGCGGAGACCTCTGGTATTTTGGTAATAAATAAAACAGTCGTGAATTTTAGCAACAATTAAGAATGCTATTGCTGCGATTATATGGTTGATTAAATATAAAAAAAAACTAAATTAACTTATTTAATGCGTCCATGTTTTTAACCATGATGTGCTCAGATTCTTGTACTTTACGAACAAAAACTCTGCCTCCCCGGATCCAGACAAATTTATAACCAAGTTCTCTGGCTCTGATCCTCGCTGCATCGTGCAGAGCCATATATGTTGGGGACAGATATTCCGTCACGTAAATTGCGGGTTTTGTTCCAGAGTAGCCGAGATGTGTGCTGTTCAGTTTATTTTCTTTAATATTCTTATTGAAATTAATAGTAGAAGCAAGGAATTTATCACGAACTCGAGGGAAAGGCAGCTGAACTGCAATTGATCGTGTTCCAGTATTAACAGGGTTGAGTTTGGCAACCCTGGTGCAATGCAGAAGATCTCTATTTTCCACAACACATCCAACTACTTTAGACAATTCTGAAACAATTTTAAGTAGATTTTCCTGTTTCTTCACCGGTAAGTATTGAATTTCAACATTTTTGGATCGGGTTTGCTGCTCCAGCTGATCTAGACGCTCTTTGAGCGAATTTATATAATTTTTCATATCAGAATTCTCCTTCTGCAAGTCCTTTATAGTCTCCTTAGATGTAGCATGCTCCTTTTGTAGGTCCTCATACTGACTATTCATAAATTTTATCGAGTCATCCATGGTAGCAATTTTCACATTGGTAGGCTGTAACTCTCTGTTTAGAATTGCATTCATAGTTTGGTTGAATTTTGACAACATTAGCGATAATTCAGCCTTCATTACTTCCTGGATAATTTCACGAACGTCATCTCGCGACAATAAACCTTCAATAGACGCCTGAGGTTGAGAACCAAGAGCTTGCCTTATGCTCCCTCTGGTGGTCGATTCATTACGCAGAGGAGCGTTTTCAATCTTGTTTGTGGCAGACTCATCATCGGCCATATTTAATAGTTCTATAACAAAGCGCCAAATTGAAAAATTAGCTTATTTTGTTAAAGAGCAATATAAGCAATGTTTTCCAAAATAAATATATAAACAAAAAGGCAAGCGGCAATAAAACAATATTGCAAAAAGAAAATCCGATCCTCGGGATCGAACCCGCGCTTCTGTGATTGAGTTGGCGCTTCAAATCCTAGTCAGCTTACTTAGACTTACTTAGTCTTCGTGAAATTGCAATTTATATTTCATTCTTCTGGCTTAGTTAGCTTGACAATTGTGACCTTATAAGCCACTGAGGCGTTTCGTACGTTCTGACTCAACACCAATCGGCGAACAGGAGCGGATCGCGTAGCTATGACTCATTGTTGTTTCTACTTATGATTATATTAGATATTTCAACTCTTCGATTTTGATGAAGAATTCGTAGATTTTATTTCACTAACACTAGTATTAATGTATGCAGTATATTTTAAGCAAAATACTGTATCACTAATGCTCTTAGAGCAGCAGAAATATTTATTTTTAACGGAGTGACTTGCAACACGTCTTACCGTAAAAGTATTATTTTGTAAACTGTATCCTCAAATGTACATACACAAACTGACATACCCGGAACCACCACATATCTGAGAACTTTACAAATACTATATATAATATTACTATTACTACTATATATTCGAGAATTAAAACCTATAAACCCGTACCATCAAATAAATAGAAATGCTTAAATAACCTACCAACAATTACTAAGACATTCAGACTTTTTTCCTAGTCTTCATTTTTTCCTTGATCTATAATGGAATGTTCCCACAAATTTTCCCGTTAAAATAGCTGATCTTCATTTGTTCGCGTGACGCGTCATGGCAACTCTGCATGAACGTCGGGAATGTCTCCGTGAAACATAATCAGCTCGTAAACTAGATTACAATCTCTGTAGATTGATAAGATATTCTGATTAGTAGTAATTGGGTTGGTATGGTTTTGTTTTGACATTCTTTTTCTTGTTTACTTTTGTGGTAGCAACTGTGGTTATACCTTTGGAGTTTGTATTAGTGAAGGAACCTTCATGGAAATCATGAATAGGCAAGGGCATCCCAAACTGTAATTTGGCTTCCGCCACACGGTGGCCGTCCTTAACTTCGAAGGATCAATAAATATAAGAATGTAACATTTTTCGTTTGTATGCAACAGACTTAAGTGAGTTTGTTTTTATAAAGAAATAAAAAAAAATATTAAAACCCTTAACTAAATAGTTACTGGGATATTACTTTATTTCTGTTTACACGGAACTAAGATTAAGAACACCATAGATTACGATCTACTCCCACGAGAAAAAAGAAAGAAAAATTAAAGTCAAAAGCGCATTCAAAACATACATTTCAGCTGAAAGTCCTGCCACTAGTATCTGTTGCGAAGTTAACAAGAAAATTAGCAATGCATTACGTGGCGCAAGCTCCTTCGCAGAAAAAGAACTGCATTTCAAGGAGATTTACTGAATATTTCCATATATTGTTTGGCTTCTATCTTGATATGGTTACAGGGATCTGTTGCTTAAATAGTAAACGTCCTTTTCTTGGGAAATTATTTGAAGGACGTCAGTTGTGTACCAATATTGAAGTCGGCTTTGATAACTTTGACAAAAAATGTATGTGTAGGTTACATAATTATATCATACTAGCAACGTCCCGCAGTTTCAACCGCATAAGTCACGATCCCGTGGGAATATCGCGATAAAAAGTTTTATACTATCTGTGTGCCAAATTTCATCCAAATTCGTTCAGGAGTTTTTGCGGGAAAGAGTAACAAACATCCATCCATCCTCACAAACTTTCGCGTTTATAATATCACAGTAAGATGTTCCTGTGACTTGGAATCATCATCATAATCATCTGCCTAGCCTTATTCCAGAACATTGTCTTTAAAAAAAAAAACACTGTTCGTATTTTATAAACACTCGTTTTCTTCTTCTTCTTGGTGTGTCGATAGCAATGTATATAGAGTCAGCCAAGAATTTGGCTACGAGCTTGGCACCTTCCGTAGCGTCCATCAAGTCCTGCATCGTGCCGGCAACTGGACACGCTGGACACACTATTAAGTCCAATACTCGTATTTCTTATTTATTATTTAAAGACCATCTTGTTTTTGCCAAAACAGAATTCAGCTCATCCGAAAAATACGTGTACAAACAAAAAATAAATAAAATTTATAATGAAGTTTAGGCTTAAAGCACCCCAAAAATAATTCTCGTTTTAGCAGCCCAACTATAAATAACTTTTGTTTAGACTTTCACCCATAATCCTTTGAAAATGAAGACAAAATGCTTTTTTTTTGGATATTTGAACATTATTTTGACAACCTTCTTCGAGATAAATCAAAATTGCGTACTGGTCGAATGCATGCGAGTGCCCGGCCGGCAATGTTTGTATGAAAATCCCTGTTGTGTTTAGCGGCCAAATAAATTAGTATGAAAACTGATATCTGTCGTGTTATTTAAAAATGGAACAAACTTTTTACTTCAAAACATGGCAACTTATCAAAGATAGTATTTCAATTTGGCTTGCAAATAGAGCTTTTTAAAGTAAAGAAGAAACAAATGAACATATCGGCCCGTGAAAAATTATCGTTGTTCGTCATTGATTCTTATTCGAGTTTTATTGTTATATCGAATTTTACTCAATTTCCACGCATTATTTGAGAAAAGTACTATACAAGCCTTGGCCGCAACCAGGCATTGATGGATTCACGTATTTTATGCCTCGGCTTTTCCTCGGCCAACATTTTCAAGATCGTCCATCAATGCCCCAGTTGCAGGCCGCGACAGTAATTTACTAATTCAGTGCAACAAAAAAAAAGCACAACAAGAAAAATACGTTATTTTTTATACAATATGACAAGGAGAAAATGGACGTACTTTACAGGAGTGTAGAAGGTACTCATGAAAACGAATTACTTTAAAAAAAAACTGATGTGACAATAAAAAAGTCCAATAGGTAGGTATAATACTGTCAAAATGTATGGAACACCAGACTTTTTTCTTTAATTTTTCGTATCTAATTCGATGGTAGTACACACTCCTTCAAAGTATTCCCCTTCCTTTACCTGCCATACTGTATTTAACATGAATGATTTCATGAGCTTATGCTACTAATGCGAGCTTCGAAAAACCTCACATTTTCAAACAAACTCTTTCAAGGTAACGTACCTTGGCAGCCAGACAGATCTTATCAACTCCATAATAAACATTACATTCTATAACCGGCATCGAACCGAACTCCCGTTCACCGGCTAAGCAGACGATTACAATTCGCAACGATCACAACCCTATTTGTAAGGCACATTACATATAAGACGCTGTACGACGACGCTACGTAATGCGATAAACGAGTGATTTTGTGAAGCTAAAGTATATACATGAGGTTTATGAAATCGCAGATACACGTAGAGTGGGTTTGCAGAGTTTTTTTACGATACTGTTTAGAGTTTTTGCCTTTTGGTTCGCAATAAAGAAGGCCAGATACTTAATACTGAAGGATATAGGAAAGTATATTCTGTAGGTGTCAAAAGATGTTGGTATTTGTATATCCAGAGAATAGGCTGTAGGGTATTTTAAATCTGGGAACTTCACTCCATTTACATTTGTTGACATAATCTACTCATTACAATGTTTTTTTAATGAGTTATATTGCAATATGTGGTTAGCTAGCGACCTAGATAATTTTTTATTTTACTTCGATGGTCCTAGTTTATCAATTATAACTTCTAGTTACATATGTAAGCGGGCACGCCCTTTATGCCTGGAGGCTTTTATTTAGATATTGTTTTCGTTTAGTTATTTTTATTTCTGCTTAAGTATAGTTCTCGATATTTTTGGTTGGTATATTTGCGTGTGCTAGCTGTCATATGGCTATTAATGTTATTATTTAAATTATGTATTGTGTTGCGTAATGTAAATATCATCATTTTTTTCTATCTGAACCGACAGCTGTGCTGCTGGGGAGTTTGTTGCGCCACTTCTTCTTCCCAACTAAAGCACTAGGAAGTGGGGAAGGGTGGGCGTTTTCGGGGACTGTCTTATGTAATTTTTATGTTTGAAAAGTGCTGACTCTCAGCCTAGTTTGAATAAATGACTTTTGAATTTGAATTTTTGAATTTTGAATTTTACATTAACCAGCGTATTCAGCAAGCATGGTGACTATCGAATTAATGAACAAGTAGTCTGGCAGTACAATAATGACAACACACAATATTCAATGTTCTATAAAGTACATTTGCTGACCAATACAAGAATTAAACATTCACGAAGGCTCAAAGAAACTACGAGACCTAACAACCAACATTCACAGACACATTAACTCGGCTCGTAGACATAAAACAACGTCAACTTCCAACAATGTGCAAATCCCTTAAGGCGAAGTCAGCGCCGCGTCATTAAAGGTTACATCGGCGGATTTAAAAGAGATCTCGGATCCACTCAGTATGGGGAAATGGAAATGCACTTAATGCATACGTAATCAAATTATCCGGCGGTACGCCCAGTGGCGGGGTGTGTATTACACCGTTGTAAGCTGTTGGTATTTTTTAAGTTGGTTGGGAATGTTTTATAATTGGATTTTGTAAGTCAAGACAAGTTTTTATCTATTTGCAGGGTTAAGTAAACAATGAAACCATGATGCTTGCTGTGACACAAAAAGATTAAGTGAACTGTTTTGTGAACAATTTTTTTAAACCGTAAATGTTTACTAGAGAGGATTCCTGCGTTGCCGCATAAAAACAGGATATTTCACCATGGTGCAGTTAGGCACAATGCTTCAAATGGGACTTTTTATGTTGTCCATCACAGGATGATCGCAAAACGCGCATTTGTTTTATTTATCTACAGATTGGAAAACTGACATTAAAATATTATCTGAGTTGTTACATTATGTTCGAATTCTTGACAAAATAAGCAAACCAAAGCACGTTTATCTACGATACACTTCGGTGTGACACACTCCTCGGGTACATAACGCGGCGAGGTTGGGAACAACCTGTCAGTTACTAATGAGGACCTGGTGGCATGAGAACACCACTTTTCATTACATTTTTAAACGTCACACGAAAATATAGCCTTTGTTAACGTGCTTGAATGCAAATGGAAATTTTCTAATGCAGTTTACCGCGATTTAACCCATGCGAGTAAACTTAAAGAATATTTAACTAAGTTTATGTTCGTTAATTAAAAATTAGTTGGCCAGACGTGTGCCAAATTAATTTATGAGTACGTTATGTGATAGGATATCTAGAAACAGTAAGGTATTTTTAAAGAAATGGAATGTAATTATTTTATAGCATTGCTTTCCAACCTAGCCTAACAAAAACTAATTAAAACTTCCGATAGTTAGATTTAAGAATTGAACTAAGTAGTCAATTGTGCTAATGCAGGCATGCAATTATGATTGATATACCTTCTTAACATTTTCCAAAAGAAGAACCACACATAACATGAATACAAAATATTATTATCATTCTTCATGGAGTGGGTTTTTAGAGCCGCCATTAAAACAGTTATAGAATAAATAATTTCTCAAATGATGAACACTACATTCCTGCAAAACGATAATTAATATTGTAGTATGCAAAATATTTCTACTTACGTCACATACACAGTTTTGTGAAACACTACAAGCGTGCATTTCAAGAGATCTCGACTTGATTTATCAGCGGAAAAGCGCTCTTTAGTGCTTTTTCACTCTGCATTATTTTTGAGCTGCAAAATAGCAGGATTTATAGTTTCAACACTCTAGCTTTTTGAATGCTTGAATTTTGAAGAGATGAAACTTTATTTTTGGGGACAATGGAAAATTGGAGTTAGTGGATATTCTCGAACTTGCTCGTGCCGTATGTATAGTAGCGGGAACGAAACTTTTTCTTTGTGGGCTGCATATGTGCGCATTTGTGAAGTTTTATATGTGAAGCGAAAACCATTTTGATTTCTAGCACTCCGCACATCATGGGTCACAAAATATTTAACCACAAACAATAGTCTATGCAAGTATAGTACTTTTAATCAACGTGGTAATCAAGAACCGCTTTAAAAAACCCTTAAAATAAATCGAAAAGTCATTTTTTAAATTACACTTTAAATGCAAAAAGGACTTAAAAAACACGGCAAAAACCGGATCCACGTGTGTAAAACCGCGGACGGAAACTTATGAATAAATAAATAAGCTTCAAAAATTCCAAATAACTTCGTGTACATCGCAACGAAGTTTGTAAAGTGTAAAAAACGTCGGTCCTATGGCGCGCGGAAAAATCAGCGTAATTCGGACGTAAGATTTGCATTTTTGATTACGTAAATCGTAACGAGTAAGGTCTTGGACTGGTTTTTTGGACATTTGTCTCCAACTTGTTATATTTAAATAAAGTTTTTTTTTTGTTAATTGCTCGATTCAAGTCATCGCTCTGTGGATGGACTTGTAACTTTTTCTTGACCTCTTTTTCCTCTATACAGGCTGGCAGGGCCATCTACGCATAACCTGTTATCATGGATTCAGCAGACGATTCTAGACGGTACATTAGAATTTTTTGTAGGTTATAAAAAAAAACTGTGTTTCATAGAAAAGTGCAAATACATACGCGGTTAAAATGTATGGAACAGCAATTTTTTGTTTGATACTCAATAATCACCCTGTATGTGTTTATGAGAGATGTTTCTTTTTAAACCGAATAAGCTTTTATGAATGAACAGTAGACCTTATTTTTCTGTTTTTGACCTTTTAACCTTTTTTAAATAGTTTTGTTAAGCAAAACTATTTCTATATTTTACTCCCGGTTTCTGATTATTTTGAGAATTTGAAGTTGATAACTAATCAAACTCTACTGAAGCATAACTTAAGGTGATTCTTTCAATGTAGCCCGTGAATTGCGAATTTATTACGATTTTTGCAAATAAATTTATAATTTACTAAAATGTTTCAGTGGTCTAGTCGTCACAAGCGCTACTGCTGACCATGAGGTGCTGGGTTCGATTCCCTGGTCGGACAAAGTTGTTGAGCTTTTCCAAATGGAATTTCTCATAAGTAGCCCAAAGTCTGGATTTGTGCCCGGTTGATGGCATTAGGCTCGCCCCCTATTACATGGAACTTAAATATAACTGGCGAAATGTGGGTGTACTATAGGTATACCTCTGCCTACGGGAAGAAGAGGCGTGATGATATGTTATATTATTTTTAATTTCGCGAGTTTTCACCATACGTAATGCTAAAGTAGAGCTTGACAAGTTCTGAGCTTGTAATTCTCAATTCAAAAACAGAGTGTTAGTAGCATCGATAAACTTGTAAGTATGAGGTTACGTTTAGCTTTTGTCATTCAATATTTGACTGTATTACCATGTAGAAACGAACGGTGAAGGAATACACGGTGAGAAAAAGTGAAAGTGATTCCAATATCCTATTTACAGAATAAACAATTTCAGAAAACCAGCATGCCTGAGAGATATTTCTCAACGGCATGTGAAGCCAAGTTAGAAGCCCATAGGAGGCTTTAAAATTTTGACACCAGGTTAGTTACTAACCACACGAAAAGAAGAAGACCATGTAGAAGGTAATGCAAATAGAAAGTTCTTACAGACAGAATAAAACACATTATCCTACGCAATATTTCATGTATATTTCGTTCATAAATCGACGTCATAGTTAACTAATCACCTTACTAACAGGCGTAACATTTCAAAGCATTGCAGGAAATTACCGCCCCGTTCTTTTGTTTCAAATGATTTGATACTTCGAGATAACGGCCGAAGAAATGTTGGGATTAATTAGTCAGTGAGTGAGTAGCTTTGTTTCCCTGATCTGACCAGTAGCGTAATTGAGAATAGTACTATCAATAGGTATAATTTTCACTGTTGCTCATTGTATAAGTTTTGAGGCCAAGATTCAAAATCGATAGCTCAAAATTAGGAAACTGCTACAATACTATTCTGTGGGTTTGATACGGGAGATAGGTTTTGATACCTACCGGAAGACAACGAAGAGACTCCCTCAATATTAGAAACTGAAATAAGAAGGGCGATACTGTCCC
The DNA here is from genome assembly GCA_949128155.2 of Xanthia icteritia. Taxonomy (NCBI): domain Eukaryota; kingdom Metazoa; phylum Arthropoda; class Insecta; order Lepidoptera; family Noctuidae; genus Xanthia; species Xanthia icteritia. The sequence goes on from OX421937.2 coordinate 2,734,257, forward strand.
AAAAAAATAACAAAGCTCCTGGAGATGATAAAATATCAAACGAAATTCAAGGATGCCTAAACTAAATATGTTATGAACGCCATTACAAATCGGTTTGATGACTTACTTACTTAACCACAGAAATCATACCAAAACAATGAACAGCGTCTACCATCATATTGGTCCATTAAAAAGGTGATAAAGCCGAAATAAATAACTATCGACCCATCAGCTTGATATCGAATTCAAAGGTCAGGTCAAGGTTTCTAAACAGAATTAGCTCAATACTGGATGAAAATCAGCCGATAGAATGGGCTGGATTCCGAAGCGATTTTTCAACAATAGATTATACTCGTATTCATGTCATGGATCCCGTTGAGTCGACAGTTTTTCTTGGAATCACTATTGACGGTAAATTACAATGGGACCCACACATAGAAAAAATTTTCAGGAAGGCCAAGATCGGCAGCCTATGCTGTTAAAAAAATTAGACAGATAACTGACGTAGATACAGCCAGAATTGTTTATTTTCAGTCTTATGTCATATGAAATTCTTCTCTGGGGAACCTGTCTGGACATTAATACTATCTTTGTTCTACAGAAAAGGGCTGTTCGAGCCATTTCCAACCTTTGTCCGAGAGATTCTCTTCGAGAAAAATTCAAAGAATATATATAACATTTTCAGAAAATTTACGATATTCATAGTTTAAATACCAGGAATAAACACAACCTTGCTGTACATCACATTCGTCTCCACAGAGTAGGCAGCTCGTTCATGGGTCAATCTTTTACAACAAACTTCGCATTGACATTCGAAACTTATCCATTAAACGATTTAAAAGCTGTATTAAAACCAAACTATGTAAAAAAGGGTATTATAAAATTTCATTTCATTTATTCAATAACAATTTACATTGTGTCTGAATGTTTTACAAAACACCTACACAAATAATTAAAATAATAACAAATTAAACACAGAATTAAATTAGTTCCATATAATGTCATTGCCTATTTTCATTAATAATATTTACACTCATAAAAGTTCAAAATAATTAAATATAACAATATTTTATCTAAAATGTACTACATTAATCCAAACATGTCAGTAACATTAAAAATTTTAGATTATTTAGATGATAAAAAGGCTTGGGATTGAGCTGCTCGCTCTGCTAAGCCTTGTGATAAAATCATAAAACTTGACATTATAATTGAATAAATGAATAAATGTTTTTATTTCAGATCTTTTAAAAAACAAAAATTATGTCAAACAAAATAAATGTATTGCGATTATAAAAATGCATTCTCAATGCAACGAAGTGCAATAAATTGTAATATAACATATATATTAATTTTCACGTAAAAAAAGCTGTAAATAGCTAATCGCACAGAACTAAACACGGACGCGTTGCCCATAGATGATCCATAGACAAAACGCTCTAGCACATTGGAATGGACAATCGGTGGATAAAGAAATACTAAGATAAGATTTATTTCTCACCACAATACACAGTACATTTTATTAACGGTTTACACAATTAAAACAAAAGTTAGTAATATTATATTGTGGGGAGACTGGTGCCTAAGCTAGACGGAAAGTCTGTGTTTCAGGACACCAGGTCTTCGCCCCTTAGGTAATGGTTAAATTTAAATAATTTTGTAAGTGCTCTAAAAAAATAATAATTCCGAAATGAGGTAAGTTTAACATTAATTGTTTGTATTGTAAGTTATTCTATAATATATTCAATTGCAAATTATTCTAGTGTTAGTATTGTTAGTATTTGTGTGTATGTGCATGTATATGAGTGAGTGAGTGATTGAGTGTTGTATGAATGTGTGTAAATAATTCCTAGAGTAGCTGATGTAAGTGTAGCAAGGAATATGTAATACCAGAGTTAATCTATAAATAAATTAAACCGGGGCAGCAAGCAGCCCCTCTGTATCATCATAATTCAAGTCTAGCCAACCCATAACTGTAATTTTACATTTGGTTTTGGTAAGATTGTAAACATCAAGCGTCTTATTGATTTTATTATAAATATATCGGCCTAAATAGCAAAAGAAGCGTTTCGAGAACATAGTGGAGAGCCTATTTTGACGGCGGTCTACGGGTTCAAATCGTCTTCCACCACGTATCAGTAAGGGGTTATAGGTTAGAAGTCCATGCTGTTTCAGAATTGTATGCAAAACAAACAGCTGACGCACAGTCAGCACTTTGGCTTCTTTGTATAGGAGTACAGTGGGATATCGAAAAGGTAGGAAATAAGACACCTTCAAAATAGCTCTCTGCGTTCTTTCCAATTCCAAGATTGTATATTTTGAGGCACCACCCCATGATGTTATGCAGTATGTTAGTAGTGATTGAGCGAGAGTCAAATATACTGTTTTTCTCAGTCTTTCGTCTGCAACATGTCTTAGAGTTTTAAAGACGTATATTAATTTACGCAGACGATTACTAAGGGTGTTAATGTGCTCCTGGAATCTTAAGGTCTTATCTAGTATAACGCCTAAGTACTTTATACTGTTTACTTTCTGAATATGGGAACAAGTACATGTGTTGTTATTTGGGTTTGGACAGAAGTGAGCCACTAAGGAATATGACGATGCAATTGGAACCGCCTGCGTGATATTTTTTAAGGAAAATGTTATGTATTTGGTTTTGTCCGCGTTTAATGTGAGAACATTATTATGAAGCCACCCTGTTACAATGTTGAAACCTGTCTGTGCATACGAATACGCTTCATGCCATGATTTAGCAGAAAAAAGAAGAGCCGTATCGTCCGCAAAGGTTACAATTTTGCCCATAGGAAGAGTGAGCGCACCCAGATCGTTAATATATATGAGAAAGAGACTGGGGCCAAGCACGCTGCCTTGCGGAACACCACAAGTGACAGCGCACTCCTCGCCGATGATGTCATCAATCTTTACGCACTGGGTACGATCACTCAGATAGTCTTCGAAGAGCCTGAGTTGATTGTCTCTAATTCCCATTCTTTCCATCTTCTGTATAAGGATGGGCACAGAAACCGTGTCAAAGGCTTTGGCAAGGTCTAAAAAGACACCTAGGACCTTCCGCCCCCCATCCATGTTTGTTACCACGTAGTCTATGAGATCATGAACAGCATCGGACGTGGACTTACCAGCGCGAAAGCCATATTGTGAAGGCGATAACAAGTTAAACTTTTCCAAGTAGTCCACGAGCCTATTGTTCATGATCCGCTCCAGTATTTTGGATAAGGCAGGAAGTACAGCTATCGGTCTGTAGTTGTTGACATGGTTTCTGTCTCCACTTTTGAATATGGGATGTATGAGCGATTTCTTAAAAACTTTTGGAAATTGACCGGTTGTGAGAGCAAGATTACAAATATATGTCAGCGGCGGCACCAATGTGGCTAAGTGTTTTTTTAACAGACTATTTGAGATTCTGTCCCATCCCATAGTACAGTCGTTACGTAATGACATAATTAGTTCTGCAACTTCTTTTTCATCCGTAGGTAATAATGTCATAGACTGCATGGCTCGATTGTTCAAAGTGTAGGTTGCGTTGTTGGTTGACCGATTATTAATTTTATCAGCTAGATTTTTGCCGACGTTGGCAAAGAATTTATTAGCTAAATTAACAGATTGAAACGGGGTTGCTGCCATTTGTAATAAATGTGCTGAGTTGTCTTTATTTTTAACTCTGTTTGATATAGTATTAATAGCTGACCAGATATGTTTTGTATTATTACCAGCGTCACTTAATTGTTTTCTTTCAAAGATAGCCTTAGTCTTTTTCAATAGCTTGTTACAATAGTTTCTATATCGAGTGAAAGAGGTTTTAAGAATTTCATTTTCAGGTGACTTTTTAAATTTTTTATGAAGTCTGTCTCTATGCCGGATACATCGAAGAAGGCCTGGAGTAAGCCATGACTTAACAATCTTTTTCCTATTAGGTATTTTAACTTTTTTTGAATTTGACTCAATTACTCCTCTAATAAGGCTGGTCATTAGCTCAGCTGCTGCGTGAGGATCTTGGGAATGATAAACCTGCTCAAAATTAAGTTGTTTAAGGTCTAGGTCTAGTTGATCGTAATTGATGCGGATAGCTGTTCTTTTTGTATTTAGTCTTGTATTCTTCTTGTTCAGGAATAATAAAACAGTATCATGGTCATTTAATGCAGAATGGGCCACAAATGTAAAAGCAGGTAGGTTAGTTTTAAGGATAAAGTGGTCAAGGCAGGCTAGTAAGCGCGTGGGTAGGGTATGAGCAGGCAGTAGACCATGTGAGGCTAATTATTCAGTAAAATCATCAAAATATACCAGTATTATATATGACACGACGGGGTATCTACCCTTTGCCTTTTCTGATCAGTCTCCGGTGTAATTCTTCGTTGATAGTAGATATAGGTAGTTGGTTTTCAATCACACACAACTCTTAACTCAAACTCAAAGCATTTATTTCAATTATAACATTTACAGGCACTTTTTAATTATCACTTATCAAGGAGTCATTCAGTTTCAGTTATTTTCTGAAGCTAGTCGCCCATTCTAAATGAAGTAGGTTCCTGATGGAGAAGAACGGGCAAGAAACTCCATGGACACTCTTTTAAACCAAAACATTATGTTACAGGTTATTTGTTCAACAATTACAATCTTAGTCCTTTCTAACACAACTTTTCTTTTCATGTTTATTACCCACACACGCCATTCAGTGCGCAACGCTTTTCTCAAAGTCTAAGTCGAATTTCAATACAATATCTTATTACTAAGTTTGTTCAATAAAACTTACAAACAATGCTTAAACATGTCATATATTGGGTCCGAGTGCTCACGGCCTCTTCAATGAAATGTCAAAACGGCTATTTGACACTTCCCGTGACCCAAGCGCTGGTTTTTACCTTGGGCAGAGGCTAAGCATTGCCATACAACGTGGCAATGCGGCCAGTCTCTTGGGTACATTACCAGTCGACAGCGATGCGGATGAATTTTTCGATGCTTTATTTTAGTTTTTCAATAGTTTTAGTTAAGTTTGTGTATAATTTTGCTATTTTTATTAATTGATTTGTAACCAATATTTTGTAACAATATTATGCTAAAATGCTTATCAGTTAATTCTTTTATAATTAAACAATGCTAATATTCACAAATACAAAGGTTATTCAGATTAAGTTGAATTACAAGCTTCTACTTTCTACAACTTTACTATTGCTCCTTTGACAACACTTCCTGTGATTCAAAGAATTTATTCAAACAACAGATATTCATTAGTAAATTGCATTGTAAAATAATCTTATTACTTTATAGTTGGTTTTCTATTATTGAAACTTATTTAGTTCTCGTATTAAATTATTACATTCAGTTATTGATCTTAATATTCGCAAACCGCGCCATCTCAGGTACCACTTTGTCATAAACAAACAAATTTACTATATCAAATGACCACTTGTTACTATGACCCATAAATCATTAAACAAATGTTCCCTTTTAATTTTAACTTTAGTTTTTGCCCTAACATCTAAATTAGTAATAATGTATCTTTCGGACGAACTCACAGTATATTGACTGAGTTCACAAAGTCGGCAATAGATGGAGTTTGATCGCAAAGGAATCGATAACCTTCACAGATGCACGCGAATGGCTGTAACAGTATTCCACAGTTACCCATAGAGGGCAGGATCAAAGACTATATGGTGAATATCAATTATAATAAGTAGTTACGCATAAGATTATGTTATAATCTTTACAGGTAGACGCTTTCGCGGCGACATATACATTGACATTGTTGAATATAACATACAAAATGAGATGATTACTTTGTAAAGTATTATATTATACTAGCTGCGCCCCGCGGTTTCACCCGCATAATTCTCGATTCCGTGGGGTATGAAAAATAGATGTTGGCCGATTCTCAGACCTACTCAATATGCTCACAAAATTTCATGAGAATCGGTCAAGCCGTTTCGGAGGAGTACGGGAACGAACATTGTGACACGAGAATTTTATATATAAGATTCATTTTTGTGAATGTGAGGACTATGTGGATTTTTTTTTTCTTTCTCAGTTATTTTAATGATGGTCTGGCAATTTGATTAGTTTATGCGGCCTACCTAAATGTCCTTTCTTTGGTATTTTTCGTCGAGTTGAGCTCATTAAGTTCTGATTTGAGCTCCACGATTACTGACAAATACTTGCACTGACAGAACAGGTCCACTCAAATCTGTGTGTTTCTTTTCTCAAAAGCCCACTTCAGACACTAATCTACATGGTCCTCATATGGCCTGGCCAAGATTATGTCTGGACTTTAAAAGAGACTGTGACCTCTGAGTTTGTATCGGCCTTTCTTCTCAGAGTAGTCAGATAGGAAACGCCGAACTCATCAAGCAAATTTTTCATATTTTTTTTAAGATGACGTTTAAATGTGATTCCAATATCCTATTTACAGATTAATCAATTTCATTTTATTTTATAAAACAAGCTATAGAAAAAAATAATGAATATGGTAAAATTTACTATTTGGATTTTGTAGACTATAATAAAGCATTTAACTCTCTGATACATATACACATATGGGAAGCTCTAAGCTCTCAAGGAGTACATCCTAAATATATCAGGATAATAAAAAAACATTTACAAAGAATCAACAGCAAAAATCGAGACCGAAAGAAAAGGCCTAGCGTTCAAAATAAAAAAAAGGAGTACGTCAAGGAGACTCTTTGTCACCAAAGCTATTTTCAGCAGTATTATAACATATATTCAGGAAAAATGGATTGAGATACATTTAGAATCAAAATAAACGGTGAAAACTAAACCGTTAACGCATTTGGAAAGAGAAAGCAAAGTTTTGGGTATGACTGACAAATCATGTAAAAACACTTATTACTTACTAAATTCCAACCAAATAGAACACAAATAATACCAATACACATATTTAGGTCAAATAAATTCACCAAAAAACCAAACGCAAAAGGCAATAGACACCAGAATAAGCAACGCCTGGAAAATATGTTAGTCCCTCAAAGAAGTCATGAAAAAATCACACATACCAATGAAGGACAAGACTAAAGTATACAACTATTGTATAGTGCCATGTTTAACCTACGGATCACAAACTTGGGCCATCGCTAACAAACATGGAGCAGCACTTAGAGTCTGTCAAAATAAAATGGAGAAAAGTATTCTACTCGTAAACATCAAGTTACGGGACCAAATCAAAGTATCAAATATAAGACGTAAGACCAAAGTTACAGATGTCACATTGATAGTGAAAAAACTTAAATGGAACTGGATAGGCCACATGATAAGAAACAAGAGAAGATGTCACAATGTGGGACCCTCAAGATGTAAAAAGAAGCAAAAGGTGTCAAAGAATGTGATAGGAGGATGAAGTAAAAAAAAATGGCAGGACTATCAACATGGAGAAGAAAAGCCACGCATAGGAAATTATGCAAGCTAGTAGATACTAATGTCGATGATTAATAATAATTTAACAATAATGAATGAAACCAAATAATGTATAATCAATATGTATTTTAATTTAGATAATAATATAATTAATGAATGCATGAAACATGAATAAATGAAGTAAATAAAGGAAAAATTAAATCAGGTAAAACTTGTACGTAAATCACAATTTGTTTTTATATGATGGAAATGTAATTGCATGTACAGAAGTAGAAATAAAGGCTATTTTAAATTGAAATTGAAACCATCACTGGGCCCGCGTGGTGGATTACGGCCCACTCCCTCTCACCAAGAGGAGGTGGTCTCAGCAGTGGGAATAATTATAGGCTGATTGTCGTTTTGATACTTTGATTCTTGCATCAAAGCGTAGGATTGCATTTTATACCTAACGATTTTAAAATGTGTGTTGACACACAAACTCTTTCAAAGATAGATATTATAGAAAAGTCTTCTAACAGTGCTGGACACCTTCGCCCTCCAACGCTGCGTCTTTCGGTACGCAGCCGCCAATCCAGAACCTTTCGGCCCCATCAGCAATGTGTCCTTCCTGCCCATTGCCACTTAAGTTTGGCAATTCTTCGGGCTATGTCGGTTACCTCGGTTCTCCTGCGGATCTCTTCATTTCTGATTCGATCACGTAGGGAAATTTCAAGCATAGCCCTCTCCATTGCCCTTTGGGTGACTTTTAGCCTTCTAATAACGCCCATTGTGAGGGACTACGTTTCAGTGCCATTAACAATTAACTATTAATGTGTTCATTAAAAACATAGCTTAACTTAACAGTTTTATTATTTATAAAAGAAAAGTTCGTTATTTTTAACGATGCTATGAACGATTTTTACAAGCTAGTTAATTGTTAAGACATTGATGAGGTAATCGTCTGGGAATGTTTATAATTTTCATTTGAATCGAGAAAATAAAAGCTGGTAAATTGAGGCGGGTATTTTGTCTGGCCATCCAGACTTTCTTAGAAAATTATTGTTGGTATTTTTGTGTTAAGTTAAACTGTTGAATGCCGTGTCTGCTTTTAAGTATTTCAAGCTTTTTTATAATATTCAACAGTCTAATTTGGCAGAAACTGCTAGCTGCGGCTAGAGAAACTAAACTCTAACCGTTGACACGCAAAAAAGAGAGCTACGTATTATAATAACTTCTATTAAAATAAGCTGAGTTTGCCTTGTTGGTCTAGTGGCCGCAAGCGTTACTGCTGAGCATGAAGTCCTGGGTTCAATTCCCGGGTCGGGCAAAGTGTTATTGAGTTTTTCTATCTAGAATTTCTCGGAAGCAGCCCGGAATCTGGATTTGTGCCCGGTTGATGGCAATAGGCTGGCCTCCTATTAGATAAGACTTAAAAATAACTGGCGAAATGTCTCTGCCCAACCTTTCGGGGAAATAAGGCGTGATGTTATGTAATCAAATAAAATATTATAGCTAATTGAAGTAAAACAAAACTATTCAAAAATTCAGAGAGAATAAACTTTATAAAATTATATCCACCTAATCAATTCACCGCAAAACCTTACCCGCAAATTCAAACCAGCAAACCTCCAAAAAACGGCAACGCGGGATTCCGTACCAAAAAAAAAGTAAACAGCAATTTCCAGTGAAACTCTATCGTTTTTTAGTTCATCAAAAATGCAAAACTTCATGAAAATGTATGCAGCACTGTGCGTCGGTCTCGCGGTCTCGCCTCAACAGAAAAATTGCTCCGTCGTTTGTGATGCAGATCATGGCGTTCTATTGAGAGTTGTTTCAGCTGACTGTATCGGTTTGTAGTGGTTTTGTGAAGCGAGAATGTATGTGGAGGCGGTGGAGCCTATGACTGATTTTTAGGGTTCCGTACCTGAAAAGGAAAAAACGGAACACCTATAGGATCACTTCGTTGTCCGTCCGTCAGTCTGTCAAGACCCATTTTCTCAGGAACGCGTGAAGGTATCAGTTGAGATTAATATCAAATACGTAGATCTATGTTTCTCTTAGAGCTCAAAAAAAATCAAGCTTCTACGTCAACGCAATAAAAAAATACGGCCATTTATGTGACATATACGCGAAAATAAATCAAAACTACCGTTGACCTAGAATTATGAAATTTGGCAGGAAGCAAGGTCTCACAAAAATGTCTGAAAATTGATAATTGGTAGTTTTATCACATACTTTTTTTTTGGGATTACAAACTTAAATTTGTAGTTGGAGAATCGACCGTGACTTACCTATATTGATATATGAGACAACATGTTTCTCAGCTACTAAGCTAAGTTGGTTTTTCGGATAAATTCATTCTAACTGCGGAACCCTTCATTGTGCGGCGTCCGACACGCACTTGGCTGGTTTAATTTTTATAGGAGCCCACTAGACCTTAAACCTTCAAAGAAGACTAATACTGTTTTTGGCGTCAGTAAGATTTAATTTTTTTAAGATTCAGAAATGTGACTACTATGTGCTTAAGTGGTGTCTGTTAGATTAAAATTAGCTCATGATACCGGGCTAAGACAGAACGGCGACCAAATCGTAAGCTCAGGTTAATAAGATGTGCTTATGCAATAACGTCAGGCTGGTTTGCACCATCTGGTTGCTTGTTCCCTGGAGGACATGATTTTGCTTATTAGAACCACTGAGAAAACGTAAATAACCATTATTAGGCAAAATACACGTCCGATGCACAACGAAGTTCAAGAACAATGAATGCGTAGCATCCTAAGTGTCTGCTACGGTGTAGCCGAATAATATTGTGCTAGCTACGCCGTAGCAAAAACGCATTTTTTTTCACAACTTAAATTCCATTGTGTACCTAAAATATTTTTTTAAGCTGTGGTCTTTTCAGTCATTTTACGAGTAAAACCAGCAAAAAAAATAGAAAGCAGGGTATATTTTTGAGATTGAACTGTAATATCGTCTTGACTTGTCTAACCTCCAAGCCGTCTGGGACCTTAGTATTTTTATTTGATATGTCTTTCAAGATAAATAATTTTATATTCAAAGTACGTGTTACTTATGTATTATTCAAATAGTGCGCCTGATCCAAATGTGTTTAGGTAGAATAAGCAAAATAATGTTGGCTGTAGTAATGGATTTTTCTTATTTAAACAATTTTTTGCCGTAGATTTGTAAGTTATTTTTATGGCTCATAGGTACTATATTTAAGGCAAAAATTATATTTAATACCCCAATTTTTGCAGAAGGTTTAGAGCCTTATTGTCTTTCCTAACGGTAATGGGATCCAAAAAAAAAACACATAAACCTATAAGTGCACTTATGAAACGTCAGAAGCTAGGTGCACGGTTCCAATTGGTTGTTTCCTATGGAGAAGAGCCGGCAAGAAACTCCACGGTTACTCTTTTACAAGTAAATAGTATTTACAATGTTTTCAAATTACAGAGTTAATAGGTATGAGAGGACAGTGTAGGCCTATCAACAAGTACCAGGTACTTAGCAAGATAGAAAATGATCCTCCTATGGAATGAAGAAGTAAGTATTTATATAGATTACTATATCTATATATAAATATAAAACAAAGTCGGTTTAGTTCATTTGTATCTCAAGAACAGCTGGACTGATTTTTATGATCTTTGATATCTTGGATTTGTCTCTGCCCCGAATAGTAGAATAACTATTAAAACATGGCTGAAATTCCACGAAAAACAATTAAGAAGAAAATTCAATTTGTCATACATTTTGTGTGGCAAGGCATGTATTTCATGATATCTCGGTAGATAAGTAGCTATGTAGATAGGGGTAGATAGGGTAGGTATGTAGATAGGTATAGTAGGTAGTAGGTAGGTAGGTAGTACTAGGGGTAGAGTAGGTAGGTAGGTAGATAAGTACTAAGTACCCGTGCGAAGCCGGGCCGGGTACAGCTATTAATGTTATAAATTAGAAAGTAATTCTGTCTGTTTGTTCCCTTTTGACTCGGTAATGGCTGAACGGATTTGACACACGGATAGGATATTTTTTAACCCGGCAGTAAGTTCTCGTGAGATAATTTCCGAACTCCATGCATGCGAGCCCGTGGGCAAAATCTAGTACAATATAAGCTACGAGTTTGCCTAACCCTGCAGAATATATACAATATGGACACTTTGACATGTTTGGCTAGATAAAAAGTCATTTTATTGCACAGTCACCTGTCAGTGTTTGGCACTCACTGCACACAGGTATCCAGGCCATGCCTTTATTTTAGGCACATTTTGATGGCCTATAAAAAACGGGTCAACTTAGGTCTTTGACCTTTTTGATCTCGTTTAGTCCCAAGAGCTGCTGAACATATATTTATTTCGGTGTTGAGGATACCCACTGTCAAAGAATTATTGATTATTTGATAAACATTTTCATGTTTAATGGAATGTAATCAATGGTTAATTGAATAGTTCGATAAGAAGTAAATTCAGAGCATAAGACAGTTCAAGTGCGCATTTAAATTCACTATTTTAATTCAAGGATATTCAATGAGAGTTTTCTGAAATGACGTTCACTAGGTGCAGCACTGAGATGTCAGGTCCGTGCACCTCCAATATATAAAAAGTACTCTGTGGTGCACCTTCTAAAAATGTCAACGTGCCTATATTTTCTTTAGTCGTGACTGAATGATGACTGAATGAAATGAATGATGAACGTCATCCTATAGGTATGTTATATTCATTGTCAAAATGGAAAACCTATTACCAAAGTGGCGCCAACTGGTGGCGTGAAAATTTTCATGAAAACCCTCATTCCGACACAATTTTGGCTAAAGATCACACACAACAATCCACCGGATATTTCAACCAAAAAATACCAACTATCCTATTTAGCGCAAGCGTTACGTATCCACGCTTTTCGGACCGTGTAAGCTGGTCCTTAATATTGTCATAGCGGATCCCGCCAGGAATTAGTTGGATCCATGCCAACTACGGCTGGCTACAATTAGCCTTTCGCACTCCCACCGTCTGTTGCATACCAAATTACGATACAAAGACCAAAGACTACAGTCGGGAAAAAAAGTTTCGGACCCCAGGATCAACTTTTGTTGAGCGTAGCCGTTCTACGGATTATCTCGTGGAGCAGTTCTTTTTGTGAAAAAGTTATTTTTTTATTGCAGCGATTCTGAAAAGTTCGGTTATTAATTGATCGGTGCGGTAGTAAAGTTGGGCTTAATGTTGGGGTTTTTTTCGGGATAATAAAGTAGCCAGTGCTATAGTGCGCGGCTTGATGAAAAAATTGGTCCTTCGAACCTGTCCTCACAGGATTCTTTATATTATCAATGGAATTTTAAACGCAGCTGTTTAATTAAAATAATACATGGTGCATTGGTGCCTATTGTCGTGGATTGATGGCGCCATAGTGCAACCGACAGCGCCACCTATTTGTTCGTTATAGAACTAAATAAATGTTTACCGGAAACGCAAGCGCGCCCTACCGCTTGGACACGATCGTCGGTAGAGGGGATGCAGCGAGGACTGGGGAAAGGACGGAGTGTTCAGTCACTTGAACTCAGACAGTCTAGGCAGACGCTCAGTAGTACCAACGCACGTGTTTGTTTCTCGTAAATCGTTAAGTGTTTTAAATAAAGTTATTTTGATTTAAATTCTGTTTCACTCGAGTACCCACAACAGTGCCCACATCAAAGTAAAACTGTGTCGGATCACGAACAAGAACCGATGCTTCGCATCTCGGCCACCCATGATGCGACATATATTAAATAAATAAATTGATTATTATATTAAATTGTTATGGCTTGAGCAAAGCAAAAAAAAGTTGAAGGTTTTTATAGTCCACATATTTAAAGGAGTTGAACTCATTTTCATAACATAATATAACATCACGCCTGTATTCCCCAAAGGGTTGGGCAGAGATATACTTATGGTACACCCAGATTTTGCCAGTTATGTATAAGTCCTATATACTCATTTCCACAAAAACGATAAATATCATCATCAAGATATCCATTTCTATCCAATATCCGCCAACTGTACACTATCAACCTAATTTAAAAGCTGCACCAATAACTTTGTCGGCAAAAGTTTCGAGCGCACGTATCTCTCGATTAAATTATAAATCTATAAGACACAGTCACCGGACACAAAAAGTACCGTATTGGCACTATGCCATGGCCTGTTGGTACGTATACTAAATGCTATATTTTATCCCCCGTCCCCCGTCCCCTGCACTTACGACCTGTCAGGTTTTTAATTTACTTCGGCATTCTAGATTTATATGTTCGAGCTTTTGGGTTTTTTCTTTTTTTTTTGCGATGCTGATAAATGAATTAATTTTGTCAAAATAATTCGATATTTAAAAGGGATTTAAGGTGTACCTAACCTCATTTTCGAAAACGTATTCAGTATTTTTTGTTCTTGTAATTAGTAATTTTGAAAAAGCAGGCATTTTTGAAAATAATGTTATCTATAAAAAAAACTTGTTTAAAAAAAAAAACTTAACATACACATTATTTCATAATTTCCTGAAAATGGCGAGATTACTACATATAAGTGTAGGTATGTTTATTAATGCCAGGAAATATTAAGTCCGATAAATCATATTGAAACGCCAATAATGTCCGTGGATTTCAAAGTAAATGAGTTTATTAAATGACATTAATGAATGCTGTTTACCACAACAGGTCAGTTAATTCCGTAGTTTATTTTAAAGTATTTATTTGAATATAGAGCAAAATGATTGTGAACCCATCCGTCCATCTGTGAAGAATGGATACACAAAAGAAAATAAACTAAGTAGACAGAAGGATAAAATTAAAACACAGACTGAAATATAAACAACAAGCTTCTAAGCAACTAGCTTCATCTGCGTGAAATTTCGGCTCACGACCCACGTCGCATCGCTCGCCCGCGCTATTTCTTCGTTTTTGCTTAGCATTCTTTAAGACTTTTTTCTTTTTGCACGGCTCCTAAGGGTCGTAGCGTGATGTTACATAACCTGAAACCTTCCTAAAGAATTGAGCTATCCAATATAAACATATTTTTTTAAATCCGACTGTTTGTTCTGGAGATTACCCCCTACATACAAAGAAACAAACAAATTTTACCTCTTTATAATAATTATTATTATTTCCTTTATTTCATTATTTACATATAAATTATATTTATAAATATTAGAATAAAAAAATATAGAAACATTTTAAAATAGTAGCCCACCGGTATCGGGAACAGGGTCCAAGCTATCGGCGGTCAGGGCTCCAGAGAGAGGAATCTCCTAACAATGCGAGCCATGTTGAGGAGTACCGCTTTCTGAATCAAGCCCTTAATTTAATCCAGCTGCCCAACGAGAGCCTCCTTAGGTGATGGTCGAGGCTCTTGGCAATCAAGCTGTTGGCTGATACGACTATCGGCGCAATGATCGCTGAGTCCACATCCCACATGTCGACAACCTCGCGAGCCAAGTCAAGATACTTAATTTGTTTATCCTTCTCGGCTTTCACGAAGTTCCGGTCATGCGGGACCGTTATGTCAATAATCATGGCGCGCCGCTCCCCTCGATCCACCACCACTATATCAGGCTTATTGCCAACAACAGTCCTGTCAGTGATGATGGATATTATTATTATTATTATTATATATTATTACTAGCTTCTGCCTGCGACTCCATCCGCAAGCCTATAACCTCAAGAATTGGACTAAGCAATGCAAAAATAATTTTAAAAATCCGACTGGAAGTTCCGGAGATTACCCCCTACCTACATACAAACTTAAAACCTACAAATTTTACCTATTTATAATAGTAGTATAGAGCATTATGTATAGATAAAATAAAAGATAAATTGGATTGATTTCAGAATTTCTCAACACAAAAACATAAAGACTTATTGCTTTTATGTTTTCATTATATCACGAAAAGAAGACAAGTTCTCCCTTAAAAAATCACTTGAAACAACAAAACTTAAGAACAAATGGTGAAGGGGTGAGAAAAAACTGGTCGCAAACCTTTCATAAATTATCTCATCACTTTCAAAGGCGTTAACATGTCCTTACAGCACCGAACTTCAAACAATCAAAACTGAATTCTATATTCAGAGCGATAGAATCTTCAACAGTTGCAAAAAAAACTTGGCGGAAACACATATCAAACTGAAGACGTTACAATTCAAGTGTCAATGGAAATAGAAGTTTACCTGTTAGTAATAAGGTTTATTTTAGCTCGGAACAAAAGTTTATTGGTTCGTTCGTACGCAAGGATTCAACTAGCGCAACAATTTATGTGTTTGCCTAAGTTGGGTCTTTTCGGATCATTATTTTTATTTAGTTCTCCCGTTTGAGGTCGATCTTTAGACCTGTAGTAGGTTTACTGGCAGTTTTTAGGAGTAAAGTTTTTATGTTCCCTTCACCGTACTAAATATAAAATAGGTAGGTCAGATGGTAGACGGAACTTGCTGATTGGCAGGAGAGTGTAAAAATACTTTGTCTTTGCGAATATTTATTTTATAAATGAAAAACGAGATGGACAAATATTTAAAAAAAATTGAGCAGTGGTGGCCTAGTGGTAATGGCCGCTACTTACGAGTTGTATGTAGGTTGGAATCTAGATAGGAGCTTTACTTTGTGTTAACTTCACCGTTTTAAGAGCAGTGATGATGAAATCATTAACACAAAGTAAAGCGCCTGTCTGGGTTCGAATCTACGACCTAAAACTCAAAAACTCAAAACTCAAAGCATTTATTTCAAACAAACCAATTACAGGCACTTTTGAATAGTCAAGGGGTCGGTCAGTCAGAAATATGAAGCTAGTCGCCCATTCCAAAGCGTAGTAGGTACCTATGGAGAAGAACGGGCAAGAAACTCCACGGACACTCTTTTAAATAAAATAAGATGGTTACATAATATTGGTTACATCATTCAAGTTGAAGTTATACATGTGAGAACGATGCAAAACATTAAAAGCGTCCGTTAGAAATAAAAATATAAATTAAATTAAAATCGCCGTGGCAGCTAAGAGATGACCAGTCCCTACTGACGGCGCCCGTTCACGAACATGACGCATGGATTAGCACCATTCAGCTCAACCAAAATTTTGAAGGGAGCTAAAACTCGTAAGTTTGGATTATGCATGTTATGCATTCATTTAAGTACATACACCAAGGACCAACTACGGTAGAAGGATTAGATTAATCATTTATAGAATATACATTTATCTATTTAAATAATCAAGTAATCAAATACACAATAATCATCTAACAGGAAAATTTCCAAATGCAAAAATTTTACTGTAGAATACAATATTTAAATTGCGGGTATACTTACATTTCACTCCGCACATTTCACTTTTTCACAACACCAATAACTCGTATATTTATCTCATCTACTCGACGTCCGTATGTCACTGCAGGGATTCAGCAGAATATCAGCGTCAGGTATATTTGCCTGGCACATGCTGAGCTGGACTCCCATTTCCTGCAACCTTGAGACGCACTCCGCACTTTTTTATTTTAAAGTGTGTCATAGCCAATAGTGTCATCACAATGTCTTGTTTCTTCCGTTTTTATTTGTTTGTATATTGGTACCTTTCAGCTATTTCCTAATAGCTAATTAGTCATTATTTAATCGTGTTTTTGTATGTTGTGCTGTTTTTTGAGTGCACTAAATAAACGATTTATCTATCTATTTAAGGACTATCGTATAAAAGGGAGCTCAACTCTTTAATCAATAACATAAAGTGATTAAGGAATCAAAATCTCTTTCAACTTTCGAAAGGATAATAAAGCACCATGTTTTAAAAATGTTTAAATTGTAAGTTTTTTTTGTTATTTATAAGTTAATTTTAGTTTTATCACCCGGCGAAACCGTCGGTTAACTTAATAAATATTATGTTTTTCCTCATAGAAGTGAATAATTGTATTCTTTTTGAGTGAAATAAAGTATCTAAAACCATAAAGCGAGATTCTGGGAGTCTTCTTTTTCGTGTGGTAGTGGCTGGTGTCAGAGTTTTTATGCCACCTATTGGCCTCTGACTTGACTTCAAATGCTCTCTATTTTACTGTTTTTACATTACTTTTATAAATAAGCAAGCTCTGCTGATATCATGTTTTGTTAACAGAAATTCCTGATTATGTTTTTTTTAAATTTAAAATATACATATTATTCGACTCTCCTGTAAAAAAAGTACATTTTATGCACTTCCAGTATAAATATTACTTTCACTTTGTGCTTTATATTTTTATTTATTTTAGATCGACATCTATAAAAGTAAAATCTTAGAAAACCTACACACAGGAAACAAAAATCAAAGCAAGCTTCAACTTCAAACGTCATCAGATTAAAAGGCAAACCATTCTTGGAAACCAACCATCAAAGAGTAAATATACACGTTACTGGAGAACTACATAAAGGGGTCATTCATTAGAAACCCCGCTTACAGTCTCTTAAAAAATCTTTCCTGTAAACTTTTTAATTTCTTTGAGTGTACATATAAAGTGTTTGACGTTTAACTGGACCTTACGCCCAGGGGATAAAGACGAATTTCCAGTATTTCTATTATAATATTCCATGTGTTTGCTAAATGTAGGAATCATTGCCGTGTAAACGGTTTCTTTTAACGCTTTTTTGGGTTCCGTGCATCTTAAATGATAAATTTTATTTTAAAAGTTTGTTTTCTACATTCGTTCTTTTAACTTACTTTTAAATTGTTAGCTACCTTGCCATAATTTGGAATTATTTAAAAAACCATCACACAAGCTAACTATAATTATAAATGCGAAAGTAAGTTTGTTTGTTTGTACGCTTTCACGCTAAAACGGCTGAACGGATTTGGATGAAATTTGGCACATGGGTAGACCATGACCTGGGTTAGGACATAGGATACTTTTTATCCCGGTAGTATGTTTCCATGGGATAATTTCCCACTACCACGCGGGCCAAGCCGCGGGAAATTTTCTTAGTTGACTATATTCTATGCGTATTTGCAGCATATGCAAAGACTTTTCTCTTAAAAATCTCTATAGCACGCATAAATTAAAACAAGTAGCTGTTGCATCCACAAGATCATAATATAGTAACGCACTTGCCCTAGTTCTTGTAACTTGGATGACATTATGAGCGAAGCACTTTAAGTTTCACGTTTTAAAATAATACTTAATCTTTAAAATTGTTGCCCTGTAAAACTACGTTACTTTGGTATATATTGAAGCTTGACTGCATCAAAAGGTAGGTAATTAAGTTATTACATAATATGATAACCAGGGAATATAAAATACCACTAGTTGGAATAACAACGATATGATTTTTTGTACTTATGAGTATAGCTTTTTATCTATCTTATGACCCGAACTATCGCTTACGGGCAGCACCACATTCTTTATTACTCTTTCATTAGACATAACTGTACCTATAGGTAGTTATGAAAACAAATGGATCGAGTTAGACCAAGTCAAATAAGGTGGTTATTTGACTAATCTGCAAAGAAGATTAGCATATTCACTACCCTATTCTTTTATCGCTTAGAACTACTGTTTTAAAAAGTTACAAATTCCCCCACCATTTAGGTACATCTGGCACGGAACCCATTAATTTATTCTTCAAGAACTTAACTATTTTTTAATGGCCGCTGTATTTCCACCTCAGCCTCTCGCTTTGGCTCTAATACACCGTACCCTGCACAGTAATTAAAAAAATATTATTCAAGAAAAACCAATGGGCAAGGGAAACTTCGCATTTGTATGCAGTTTGTAAGTGCACGAAATGTGATTCAAAATTAAATGGGTTTAGTGAGTTTTTAGCTCGCTGATGGTAGCTTTTTGGGTGTGAAAGAGAATTGTGGTTTCTCTATGGCCAACATTGTAGACATAAAAAAAAAAACCGTCGCTACTTTTCTGGTTTTTGATCAATTCTTAATTCAAATCTGGATAAATGTTTATTTAGACTATGTTGCTATATTGAGTGGTGTACACATTTATTTCTACTCATATTCACCAAAGAATTATAACAGGAATGCAAAAGAAAAAAACTAAAAACAGTATTTCAAAACACTCTTTCTCCAGCACAAAATTTTAAAAACTTGAACAAATATTAAAATAGAATTTACTTATATCTGAAACTTGGTACACTAGTAGTAAAACTAGGTAGGTTACGGCAGCGGTTCAAACCTGGTCGAATAACAAAGTTGTACCGTAATGTAGCCGAATACGGCTTTACACGGAAATTGAATCCAGAACTTGGCGATACTCCTGCACTCCAAGTTTGATCATAGAGATGATAAATCACAGTTTTGTTGTGAACTACGTTTAAGTGAATGTTTTACTGAATACCTATGATGTTTTTAGCGTCTACAATACAGCGGCTTTAAAAAAAAGACTTTTCTGTGTTCTTTTGACGAGTATCAACACTAGATAAACGTTAATAGTTCCTTACATACTTACGCCTTGATATAATTTTATTATGACTGCTTCTAAAATTGTATAAGTTTTAAAATGTTTCCTAAGCAGCGAAGGCCTGCGATGCTTCAACTGGTCTTTTCATCCGAAAAAACTGGTCCTTCAGTTCAAAACAATGTTTAAGCTTCGGTCTTCCGTTAGCCATCTGTCCTTATTATTATTATTATTATTTATTTATCTTTATTCAAAAAAGGTAAGTTACATAAATAAGCTAAGCCCCACAAAACCGTTGCAATGGTTTGACTGTGGGGTCGATGAGTCTCTAGACACACTTAAATGTACTTAAAAACTAAATATTAAAAACTTAAAACATTTCTAAATAATATAATTTTAATTTACGCCTGAATCTATTTATGTTTGTTTCACTCCTTATGTCTGCCGGCAGACTGTTCAATAGGTATGGTATTCTCTTGTTTAGTGTTCTGTCACCAAAGTAATTAGTGACTCTGGGTACATTGAATCTACCAGCAGCCATAGATCGTGTATTATGATTGTTGTATACGTGAGTTAAGCTATGCTCTTGGGTACTGTGGTGGTTAACTAATAAAAGATACTTATGTTTTAAAGTGATCGGTAGAATTTTGCATATTTTAAATAATTTTCTATAATCTCCATTACAACTGCTTTTAGTTTTTTTAGTAACAAGTAGTTTTAGGAATCTAATTTGGAGAGCTTCTAATTTATCTAAGTTAGTTTTGAATGTTAACCCATAGCTGTCGAGAGCATAACTCATAATAGAATCAACTAATGACATATAAATACATCTTAATATATTAATAGGAACTTTAAAGCTTAGGTGGTACATTTTACTTAATAATATTCTTAATTTACTTGAAATATAGTCCACGTGATGGGACCAGGAAAATTTCTCATCTATTTTCATGCCAAGGTAGGTTACACAGTCAACTCTTTCGATCGGTTTACATTTACAGTCCAGTAAGTTATTATGGTGACATGTATAATCGTGGGTAAATAAAGGTGGAGTCGCACTATGAGGTCGTAAATATGGCGAATGAATTAACAATAATTTAGTTTTACTAGCGTTTAATATAATGCCATTGTCGTGCGACCATTTAACAACCGCGTCTATATCTTGTTGAACTAGCAGGTAGGTATCATCTATGTTAGTTCCGGAGCGAAGTATGCACAGGTCATCTGCAAACATATACGCTGAACAATGCTGTAGCACTCGGCACAAGCTGTTAACATGCATAAGGTAACAAATTGGTCCACATCCCGAGCCCTGCGCCACCCCACTCCGCACCTCGGCTCTGTCACTAAGCGCATCCTCCACCTTCACACGGTAGGAGCGCGCGGTGAGGTAATCACGGAACCATGGGTTCAGTGGTTCTCTCACCCCGCACTCCTCCATTGCATTTAGGATGGTATCGAATTGCAAAGTGTCGAATGCTTTTTTATAATCAAAAAATATTGTAATAACAAACTTTGTAAGCAATGTATTTGTATTTTTACCTTTTAAAAAACCGTGTTGACACTCGTTTATGATGTTATTTTTTTGTAGATAGTTACTTAATTGGTTGACGATACACTTTTCTATAATTTTATCTATACTTGATAAAATTGAAATAGGTCTGAAGTTTGATAAATTTTTGCGATCACCTTTTTTGTGAATTGGACGAACTATTGCCTCTTTAAGCTTGTTCGGAAATTTGTAGTTCTTGACAGTTAGGTTTATTAGTTTAGCTAAAATGGGGCTCACTTTATCAATAATTATTTTAAGGTCAGACATTCGCACAAGATCGCTTCCCGGTGATTTATTTGTATTCATGTTTTTAATTATGTTTTTGACATATTTAGGGCTTACTGGTTGCCACCTCATGGACAAGTCCGTGGCTTTTACATAAGTCTGCCTGTCCAACCAAATCTCATGACACTTATGTTTTATATCCTCTATTTCTCTACTGAAGGTAGACGCAAAATTATTACTTATGTCTATAATACTACCTTGTCCGTCCATGTTTGATAAAATTAATTCATCAACCGATTGTTTATTGTTTCCCAACATGGTATATATCCTTTCCCATATTTTTTTTTTTCTTTCAAGTATCATCTTGTTAATTTGCGGATAAAAATTTGGAACACCAAATTAGAAGATCGCCAATCAATTTTAATGAAATTGTCATACGTAAAATTAATTAAAATGCCAGGATCAGGCCAAAAAGCAAGTTCCCCTCGTGCTCTCCTAACCGCTTTTCGACCCTCGCCTCAAATTCTCAGTATTATACTATAGATATTGGTACCTACTCATAACGTCCATTCCACTGTAAAAGCTGGAATCCGGTCGCTCCCTAAAAGAATTCCATTGCAACTGGAATGCGCTTTAAAATTCAACGGGTCGCGTTTTGAGCAAAAATAAAGAAATAAAATTCTTGAGATGTACTGTAGGTACGCGGTAGATTTTTACGCGGTAGGTATTCACGGTAGATTTTACACATGATTTGGCTGTTCCTGCCTGAAGATAATGTTTTATGTAACAAAGGACATAAACAAGGAGCGGCTGGCGTTCTTGAAAAGTTATTCCATTTTGTTACATCCATAAGGGTAGAGCAGTGGTGGCCCAGTGGCAAGGGCTTTACTTTGTGTAAAAAATTTCATCACCACTGCTCTCAAAACGGTGAAGGAAAACGGCATGTCCTAGAACTGAAAAATCAAAAAATGTGACATCTACCAACTAGCACTGGGCTCTTGCGGTAGATTACATGTTCTAGCAGTGGGAACATTATAGGCTGATAATGCATGCATGTTATGCGTATGGAAAGAACTGTTCTAGACACTGTCACTATGTGTGGTCAATTGGTGTGCAATTGGTATTTTTATGTGTTACCTATACAAAAAAAGGTAGGAGAGGCTTGTGGCTAAGTAATAACAGCCGCACGGCTCGATCGATCAGGTTAAGCTACGCTTGCCGCAGTTTGTCCGTGGATGGGTGCCCATTTTTACATACCTCGGAAATCACGTTAAGCCCCGGTCCCCGTTAGGTCCCGGCTGTCATTTGTAGATCTTTGACAGTTGTTACGGGTCGTCAGAAGCCCGAAAGTCTGACAACCAGTCTTACCACGGGATATCGTGAAACCCAGTAGCTGGGTTGTGGAGGTCAGATAGGCAGTCACTCCATGTAAAATACGGATATTCAGCTGCATCCAGTTAGACTGGAAGCCGACCCCGACATAGTTGGGAAAAGGCTAAGCAGATGTTGTCCTATACAAAAAGACTAGTTATTAAACATGGGAGTTTTTTGTTACCTTATAAATTAAGTTTGATAATGAGAACCCTCAATAGGCAGCACATCCTCATATACGAGTATAACGTGTTAAACGAATTATAATTGCCTTTAGCTTTTTTTCTGAAAATAAGTCCTATTGTGCGCTATTCTTTAGATCTGTTTAAATGAAGCACATGGTCTAATTTTTTCCGTTTCAACGGTACATCTTTAACTATTGCTTATACTGTTTGGGCCCAGTAGGTGACCACGTTTGTTGCAGCGTCAGAGGCGTTGTCCAAACCGTCAAGGGTGCAGATTAATGGATATTTGGGACACTCTAGCAGATGGGAACTAATTTGTTCAGGAGCACCGCACTCGCTCGATGGTGCGAGAAAAAAATGGTTATTAATTTAGAAGATTTATCTTCAACCAAGTATGTTTTCTCCACGATCAACCACATTCTAAGCCTAAGGCCATACAAATATAGTTATCACAAACATGAGCAGATTCGAATGGATTCGCAGAACATCTTACATATTGATGCGCGTATGAATACCGGCGACCTAGTTCCATACTTCAGTGTGTCGATTATTGAGGGTGTGTGGCTACCAGACGTTATGGGTTTGTCTGGACTTGTCGGCTAAAGAAGAAACTAGTTGATATTTTTTCCATACAAACGATGGAGTTTTACTCCACTATTTGACATTGTACACCCAAAGTTAAATATGATATCGTTTTGTCTCATTATTAATGTTGCCTGTGTGGAAACAGAAAAGTAAAATAAAAAGCCATTAAAAAGTTATGCTAATTTTAACGCAACTTTGGACGTAAATAAGTAATAAAAGAAGTCTAAAATGTCCAAAACAAAGTCGGCACTGACACAGCTCAATTATAGGAGAGTTTAATAAACTTTATTTGTAATTGTTTTATGCAGTGGTTTTTTCATGAAGCTTGATTTTCCAAAGGATATTTCGTAATAAGCTCGTTTTACTAAAATAGTTTGGAACGGTATTTGTGTGCGTGCGAACAAAACGTTGTGCGTATAGACTAGCATCTTACTGCTCATCACTCATACTATCTCTGTCGGACACGATGCCAGGTGATACAGTGTGCTTATTGGCTACGCCCACCAGTGAGTTCAAGCCCGCGATTAGTTCAACCTTAAGGAGCAAATGAAATTGGCGCTTTAAATTAAATTTTGGGGATTATTTTCAGACTTACAGATAAATCCATGTTGCGTTGGAGAGGTATTTACCAGGCTTTAAGAAATGATTGATTGGCTTTATGATTCTAAATTTTATCCTGCGGACTGATGCGGGTTCGGACAAAAACACTCTTTTAATTTCCAGTGAATGAGAAGTCTCGCCATTTATTGTTTTATTAAACTTTGTGCAACTAAGATACACTAAGGCAAATTCATTTAATGCCTAAGGCTTTCTTGACCATAAATCAAGTGTGACTTAGGTGTTTACGATCACCACACTTAATTGGCTGCAAATAATTCAATGAAAGATCTTAAATTTTTCAATGACTTTCATTGAAAAATTTTAGAAAAGACGAACACACTCAAAATAGCCTGCCTACTTGTGATCAGAACTTGACGAGCTACCTACTCATTTTTAATCCTAAAAAGTCCCTCGAAGCAATCACACGAATGATGTCTCCCCTACTTATTAGGAATTCGTCACAGTATTTCAACGGTAGTTCGACTCACTATTGTAAAGAGAACTTTTTGCCTCATTATGGTTTGCTTTGAATTGCTGATTTATACGTTTAGTTTACTCCTATGAGAAACTTAGTGTTTTTTCTTAGTATTGTGATGATAAGTTATAGCGACAGTATTCATGTAGTAGAAGTTGTAGTTTTTACTTCTTTTATTAGAGTATAAGCTTCTATTTGCGACGTTGTCTGCGCAAAATTTCTTGCTCCCCCGACCCACCGCGTCGCATCGCATTGCCTTTTTTTTTTTTTTTTGGTGGGAAATTATCACATAACTTCTCCTGCTCTGGGTGGAGCGGGAGGGCGTGTCAGACTCTTACTGACTAAAACCCACCCGTGTTCATTCCGTTGCCTGTACGTTGCCAGGGGCCACGGTATCCCTTTCGGACTTTCCCGCAACCCCGGCAGGCATCGGTCCTATCGGACCCCTTCACTTGCTGACATCTCTTTGAGGCGCGCGTGGAACACAACGCGCCGTCGACCCGGGCCTGGTCCTTATCGGACGGCGAGCTACCCATTGCTCACCGTCCGCAAGCCCGCGCCTACGGTGGCCGGGAATCGGCCTGCGATTCCCGACGCCCAGGGCGTCTCCTGCGGCGGCTAGGGGCGTGAGGGCGCGAAATTTGCCTCTCCCTCACGCGTTCTGCCGGGCGTTTCCTCCCGCCCGATACGAAACAGGAACCTCCCGAAACAACCATGTCCGGTGAGGACCTGCGTCAGGCGGAAGGTGAGGACGCCGTGGCGCCTCTCTAGCCACTCCTCAAAGAGGGGACTTATCGCCGCAATAGTGGCGTGCCCAGCACTGGGTTGCGACAATCGCACTCTCCATGACACCATGAGATCCCGCCGGAGCTCTGTCCGCTGTGCCGCGATTTCTCGCGGAAACGGAGTTACGCCCCGGCGTTTCGACTCCTCGCGCCACTCCCAGACGCATCGCATTGCCTGCCCGCACTATTAATTCGTATTTGCTTAGCGTTTTTTCAGACTTTTTTCATTTTGCTCAGCTCCTAAGGGTCTTAGCGGGATTTTAAATAGCCTATAGCCTTCCTCAAGAATTAGGCTATCAAATGCAAAAACATTTTTTTAATTCGACTGGTCAAAAAACAAACAAAAAACTAACCCTTCAACTTTATTATTAGTAAAGATAGAAATTACCTAGTTAAATTTCGATGTGTTTTAGTGAAGCAAACAGGCTTACAGGATTGTATCCTTCACACAATATACCTTACCAAACATAACTTAAAACTAGTGTCGGTGATACTCGGGCCTCGGCACATGTTTTTTGAAATGCTTAGCTTTCGAACTGAAACTCCATCCCCATCGTCTCCAGTTACTGATAAAACTAATCAAGCATTCTCAAGCATCCACATGAGCAAAATCGTAAACGAACACCTCCCACGAATACTTCCAACCTACCCACTAAACGGTTCAACAAATAACACTACCACCAACATTGTACCATTAACGACACTCGATTCAAATTAGTACAAATCGCTTAGGGGTCGCAATGACACCACAGCACCCCAACAACTATTATTGTGGACACAACGGCACTTTATTGCCGTTCAAACCGCTAATGGTTGCAAGATTTGTTGAATGGTACTTACGTCTTTGTAAATTGTATGGTATGGATTACAACGGATTTATGGGGGTTAAAGGGGAATGGGTTTGTGTTGGTGATGCAGTGGTTTCAGGTTGATAGTTAAAATAAATTTTTAGGTACTTATCTAAGTACCAATTTTTGTTGCTTGTCAGGAGTTAGAAAGAAAAAAATGTTAACATTTTTGTCAAACTGTTATTATTATTATTAGCCTGTTGTGTCCTGCTGCAGGGTAAAAGCCTACGAAGTCCGTTTTTCTATTTTTCTCTCACTTTCCAACTTTGTGTTAAATAGGTACTTACACCAGTTGTCGTCAACATTCAAAACTAGAATATTTTACAGCGGCTTTAACAGGTAACTTTTTACGTGATATTGAACTATTTCAAGGGTAACTGAAATCTCCAGGGCTACTAAGTATAGAATAGTTAATATAAATACTCTTAGGGAAGTGGAATTACCAGAAATGGTAATTAAATTAAAAAAACAACTGTCAGTACAGCCTAACTTAAATAACGAGCTAAATAATGAACACAAATAACCACGCACTATTTAATAGGAAGCAATCAACTTAAACAAAACACAATAAACGAAGGCAATATTCGCACATAGAAAAGAAATGACCAAACAAAGACTTAGCTGTGATCCGAGACGAAATCCAACGACCTCACTGCGCGAGCGCTGACAGGCAAAAAAAGGGGCGCGGCTCGGTTGACAACCGCTTTTATAAGCGTTGGAGTGACGTCTCAGATGACAGATGTAGGTACAGAAACTCATTCTTAACCTAATAATACATTAACCATTCTATGGCTAGTGGGAACGCGCTTATGAGTTGAGCTTGAGTGTTCATAATAGCAATTACAAGTTCATCATTGAAATTGTAAACACTTAATGTTCGGAAAACAACATGTTGAAAGCTAATGTGACATTAAACTTAAATAAACCCATTACTTTAAGTTTACAAAAACGGGTTAAGTGATAAGTAAGCAAGGCCATTTATCTGACTAGAATAAAAATATATGCAAAAACTTAAGTTTAAAATGTTTCAAGCATTTTGCAAGTTATTATATTACAGTTAGTATTTTTTGTCAACAAGCCAACTCTGGTACTGCAGCAGTAGTTAGCCAAAAAGGTAATTAAGAAATTGCAATCCTGAAAATATTTTGTAGAATTCTAAAATGTGATTAACGTTTAGACTAGAAATTAATTCTTATAAAATTAATCTATCTTTTAAAAGTTTGTGATGACATAACAGAAGCGTAATGAACAGTACTGTATTTTAGAATATTAAGGTAGGGCAGTGGTGGCCCAGTGGTAACGGCCGCGACTTACGAGTTGTCGGTCGTAGGTTCGAACCCAGATAGGCGCTTTACTTTGTGTAAATTATTTCATCACCACTGCTCTCTAAACGGTGAAAGAAAACATCGTGAGGAAACCGGCATATCCTAGAACCAAAAATTTGAAGACATGTGACATCTACCAACACGCACTGGGCCCGCGTGGTAGATTACAGCCTACTCCCTACATAATAGGCTGATTATGCATATTTTAAAAACTGGATGATGTCGGCGTTTCCTTTCCAAATATTCTGAGAAGCATCACTCTAAACAAACGCAACGGTAAAAGAGGATAAAACAATAGGTATATTACTTTAACGCATGGTTTTTCAAAACATTTAAGTAGTTAATTTAAATAAAAGAGAATTTGCATGCAGATAAACCACGATTAAACAGCGGCAAAAACAAAAATCTTCCTGCACCGACATAAAAAGTTTATCACAGCCAGTCCTCTGTTTGCCAACTTTGTGACCTACGCAAGCACATTTAAGCTTCTCGTACTTAAGCTCTAAAGCTTATTAAGTTACCTTTAAGCTGTCGCCATTTTAGGGGGTCGGTACTTCACTTTGGACCGGAATTATGGTTGGGTTATGCATTACCTCGTTGATCTAGTGATCTGGGCGTGGTGTCTAGGGTTTGAAACCCGGGTCGGGAAAAGTGTGATTGAGTTTTTCCTATATATTTTAGTAAAAGCTCTGAAACTGCCTCCTGTTATATGGGACTTACAAGTAATGGATTGTGGTTGTATTACACTTCTGCCTAATTCCACTTTGGTTAATACTAGCGTGATGTTATGTTATCCTGTTGCAGGTGTATTTAGAAGAGATACTTACTTAGGTGTAATAGAGACTGTATGCAAAATAAGTCTTAAAAACATAAAAAAACTCCCTATAAAACTACAATTTACATTCTAAAGACTCCGACGATTTAAAACATTTTCCCCGTTACGATTATAGCCACAGATTTAGACCGTAAACAGTAGATAAAGCTAAGTTAGGCTAGACTTGGGTAAGTCTAACCTAGTTATAGTCTGTCGTAACCGCTAACGCCTGAGCGTCGTCGTTTAGGACTAGGGTCACACCTCGTTTAGTCCTAGGACCTATTTGCTTACATGATTAGAGTTTATCAAAGGGACTATTAGACAAATATACTAAGTGCCTAACATTTGGTTCAGTTCATTAATGGTCTGTACTTAAGCAGGTATACCCGTGTATAAAATGCTCATACCTATAATTATTGTTTATTTCGTCATAGTGCTGTTTGTTTTGGTTGTGGTATAAAACTGGATAACTGTACCAGTATTAACAAACATCGTAAAATTATATATGTACCTGTATAAAAAGAGGGGTGATGCTCATTTGACATCAAATAAATTGTTCTCATCGCTGTCAATGCAGAATACTGTATTGTGACTGTTGTCACATGTTGTGACAACGCAGACACTGTTTCTTGTGACTACTAGTGCAAAAAGTGTTGTCGAGTTTTTTTTTTATAAATTAGGTAGACCATACTGTCCCACCGCTGGGCAATGACCTCCCCAACTCCTCCCACGCTACCTCGAACGAGCCCTCGCGGTACGCGTCCAGGTCGACTCGCCACTTCTTTCTGGATTAATCAATCTGCCTAGCCTTTTCCCAATTACATTGGGTTCGCCTTCCAGTTTAACTGGATACAGCTGAATACGAGTATTTTATATGGACCGACTGCCTATCTGACCTCCACAACCCAGTAACTGGGTATACCCCTTGGTAAGACTGGTTATCAGAAATTCGGGCTTCTGACGATCCGTAACGACTGTCAAGGCTCCGCAAATGACAGCCGCGATCAACGGCTTAACGTGCTTTCCGAGGCACGGAGGAGTATCAGTATTTTTAGATGGCCACCCACCCACAGACCGACCCCAGCAAGCGTAGCTTAACCTAATGGATTGACCCGTGCGGCAGTAATTACTTAGCCACGAGCTACTCTACTTTCTGGATAATTATCAAAAAAAAAAAATAAGTTAATTTTTGTTTTTCCACCTGGCGAGAACAGTTACCATTTACAAAAACAAGAAAATAGGTTTGTTCCAAAGGTATGCATGTGACATCCTTAAGACAAAGTTGGAAAGTTGATGTACCTGTCATCTTTGCGGCAAATATATTATAATGTTGCCAGTTGAAAAACTTTTTCTCGAAGAGCTCTTCAATCCACTGCGCCAAGTACCTTAGCTAGGTACTTGGCGCATAAAAATAAAAATATGCTACCTGAAATAAGTATGGAAAATATTTTTTTCATATGAACTGTGTGGAAGGCCGAGTCATTACGTTCTAGTCAACATATTCAACGCGGCCGGTCCATAAGCATATGAATTTATAATAAATTAGATACTAAACCTTCCACTCGGGGCTTAAACCACTGAATTTATTCAGAAATACTACCCTCGGACAAAAGGACCACAAGAATTAAAATGATTGGAAGTGGCTTCTGTCCAGTTCTATTAGAACTTTAAACAAGTAAGAGCCAGTTCGTTTTACCAAGGAAACCTACGTAATTTAGTCAAGTATTTCAATGCAGATTATAAACACGGTTAAAAACGGTATACTCTTCTCATCCGAGAACAATTTATAATACAAATCCTAAACTACATTTTAATACAGTAAAAATGAAAACATTAACTGAAAATATTTAATACTGGAAATATAATTCATCCATAGATTTTTAAAACGACTCATTTTACTTTTAATTAATAGCTATTTTAGATGTCACATTTTAAAGTATTTTATTTATTTAACTGTTCATGCACAGCATTACAGAATAAAATCCCGAGGCGTTGCACAGAGCAATTTACAAACAAAAATATGACACACATACCTACATAAGTAGGTTAGGTAAAATACAAAAATATGTAAACACGAGTAAGCAACAAAATTAAAAAACAACATACCACTTGTTAAATAGACAAAATGCAATCAAATGAAAAAAAACGAGCGAGCCTTACAGTAGTCCTACAACATTAAAGGGGCGGGGCCTCGTCAAGGTCGTTTCTGATGCCAACTCTAGCACCACGCGCGCCCATTGGTCAAATCAAATAGCGCGCGCTTCCCCGGCTTCCTGTGACACACTTCCGTCCCTTTTCACGAAATCACTCCACAGATTTGATTATTTAAATATTTTTATATTTAGACTTAGATTTTGATTGCAGGAAAGTGAGACGACAGACTTTACACATCAAAAAAAAAAAAAAAATATTTTATACGTAATTTACGCGACGCTTAGTATGTAATTTACACTTAGTCACTTCTAGCAGCCCTATTTCCACTACCCACGAACAACGCATCATTAACGAGAAAACAATGGGTCGTGTCGACACTACTGACCGCCACTTACAAGCTGAAAAACTTACCACTTTGTTTATAACTTGGCTTCTAATAGCTCCACATTGTAGTAGAACGTAATGTATGCTAGAACTTTAAGGTTTAACGTTTTTTTTTCTGTGCGTTAAACTCGTTCAGCTTTTTTCCAACTATGCTGGGGTCGGATTCCAGTCTAACCGGATGCAGCTGAATACCAGTATTTTACATGGAGCGACTGCCTTTCTGACCTCCTCAACCCTGTTACAGGGTAACGGTAGCCTTTGGTAAGAATGGTTGTCAGACTTTCGGGCTTCTGACGACCCGTAACGACTATCAATTCCCACAAATGACAGACGCGACCAACGGCTTATCATGATTTCTGAGGCACGGAGGTTCTTGATATGTAAAGATCACCCGTCCACGGACTAAGCGCAGCAAGGGTAGTTTAACCTGATCGATCGACCCGTGCTGCTGTTATTACTTGGCTAAGTACAGCTTGTGGCTACAGGCATTTAAACTTAATGGCTATTTAACGATAATTAGTTATTATCCTTAACCTTGCTTAACGAAACGTTAAGCAAGGTTAACGTAACTCTGTTTGCCTACCTGTCTGTCTCTCTGTTACCTTTTCACGCCTTAACGGCTGAACAGATTTGGATGAAATTTGGTACACGGATAGACTGTGACCTAGGTTAAGAGATAGGATATACTTTTTATCTCAGTAGTACGTTTCCGTGGGACGGGTGAAGCCGCGAACCAAATATACTCCATTGTAACTGAGTGAATTAACAATAAATAGGTTAATTAAATACTTAGAAGTTATTTGAATAACTTCTAAGTATTTTAATTGACTTGTCTACCTACTGAACGTGTTTGATTAGGCTTGTATAAACTTAGTGTTAGTCATTTTTTCTGTTCTGGAAATCTGTCTAGAAACTCGTCATCTGCCTAGCCTATTCCCAGAAATGTGTCTGGAAACTATTAGTTACCTTCACCTCACTAGTCCTAACATCACGGGTGTACTTTCAGTACCTATATCCACATTTCACCCAGTTATGTTTAAAAGTTCCATATAATAGGGGGCGAGCCTATTGCCTTCAACCGGGCACAAATCCAGACTCTGTGCTGCTACCGGCTGGAGAAATTCCTGATGGAAAAACCCATTAGCGCTTTGCCCGACCTGGGAATTGAACCCAGGACCTCATGCTAGGCCGTAGCGCTTGCGACCACTAGACCAACGACGCAATCTCACTTGTCCTCTTATTTATGAATGCAGAGTAAAATTACAACCAGTATAATCTGCAAATAAAACATTAATTTTCGAGGAAAAGTTTGAATAAACCTCTAATTCCGCGATTATTAATAAACGGGTAGGAACTTTCGTTTAGTGTATCTCTAAAATAAATTTGATAGGGGTGCCAATTCTCTTGTCAGAAATCCCACTAAACTAAACTAAAAATCACCAAAATTTAGTTTATTCCTGTCAAACGAAGATTTCCCATTCCGAAATAGACTAAAGTGACACAACTTAGCTAAATTTTAGTTTGACAGCACTAAGATGGCACTAAGTTTTTAATTTACTGAAAATGATAATTTTGCTACACTGGATTTGACATTTAAAATTTTGATTGTCTAACTTAATCTGACTATTTTTAATCGCGATTAAAAATGGTGTGAAATACAATTAGTTGTCATGAACTAAAATTCACACCAACACCTCGACTTCAGGTGCAAAAACAGTACTGTATCTTTTTTTTCTTTTCTTTTGCTTATATCTCAAAAATTGTGTATCCTATCGCAAAAATAATGGAAATTTCGACCCCCTTTATAAAACTCATTAACCCCTAAAACTCAACATGTAGGTAATCATTTTTCATATATTCCATACAAAAAGTGAAAAATTCCATATAAAACACGTCAAGGCTGGCCTACGCGCCTCCGGCTCTAAACAAATTCACGGGGTAGGGCAAACAAGTATGTACCACGTGGAGTCGCGATTGTCAAATTCAATTTTAGTTGTGTCAAATTATTTTTAAATTTAGAGATTTTTTTTTTTGCAGAATATCTTTAATTTCTCATAACCAAAAGTAAGGAATTTTAGTGATAGTTTAGTTAGTTCGGTGTACAAGAGAATCGGCACCATTGTTTTTGTTTCAAGTTTCCGCCAAGTCCAAATAAGGAAGATGCGATATACAAATTAAACAAAACAAACAAAGCGGATGGTACTTGCATATTATGTTAGTATAAAATATACGGTGCGCGCAATTTGAGACCATTCTGTCAGTGTCTTAATGTTGTTGTGACAAATGGCAGCCCAAATGAACGGGTATTAAGAGGTGGCCTACGGTTTGTGGTGAGGAATGAGACGACTTTATGTCGAGTTACTCGTGAGTAGGAAGGTAGTCCTCCAGAAATTTGTGCCTTGTGTCTTTACCTAAATGTATGAGAGGATTTTTAGCCAGAAAAGCCTACGCTATATTTTAATTTCTGATCAGATAATTTATATTAAAAGTAATTTTATAACAAGAAAAAATAAATTTAAGTAATTTTAAAATATTTAGTTTTAATTCCGCAATAACTAGAGCCCGCAAAAATATGTACATGCAGAAGATGCGGTATGCGAGTATAGGTTTGGGTTGCATGATCTACCATAATAACCACATTTTCTACTGCACCCAAGCCTGGATCTAGTTGAAACACCTGAATCCATAACTTGAAGTAACGTAAAAAAGACCGGTGTTTTATCTTTAGCTGATGATGATGATTTTTTTATACCAAAAACGTCAACCATTTTGAATTCTGTATTCTAAACGAAAATAAGATAAGAAAATGATTACATCTGATGTATTCTGTTAAAATTGCACCGTAAAAATTGGAAAACATAGGTGAAGTAAGCTGTCAATCCCCAGAATTATATAAAATGACAGCTCACTTCAAGTTCACTTCACCGTTTCCACGGTAAGATTTTTACAGAGTAGACCGGTAGGACTCACAACACTCATACCTGTAAGTGATTTCGACTTCCCCTAGTATTTTACGAAGGATTTTAAGTTTGTGTGCCGTTGAGCGCGTAATACATTCGAGTATTTTCGGTCCGGGGAGACAAGTGCACACGTTGTCTTCGAATAAAATTGTATCGTGAACTGTATGATCTCACTATTTGGGAGTGCTATCAAGAACACTGGGGGAAGCGGTTTTGAGAAATGAGTAATTTTTGAATACCTCTAATAATCTCTGATACGATTACTTTTCAAGGGCAAGTTGTGGGTGATCATTAGGTGTTATCTATACTTATTATATATCTATATCTATTCTATACATATTATAAAACAAAGTCGCTTTTCGCGTTTCTCTGCATGGCCGCATTGTTCTTCTAAAATACGCAACGGATTTTAATGGGGTTTTCAACATCATTTAGAGAATGTATTCCGGAAGGTTTATATATATAAATATAATTATTTTATATTAAACATAAAAGTACTACTGAAACTTGACGTTTTGTCAAGTCGTAAAACAGTGTGGGGTCGTCTTGGCGGTGTCTCTAGACATCGCCAATGCCTTCAATACCCTGCCCTGGAGTTGCATCAGGGAGGCACTCCGGTATCATCGGATGCCGACCTACCTCTGTCGTGTGGTCGAGGCCTATTTGACGGACAGGGCCGTCATCTACCCCGGTCACCGGGGAGAATGGAACCGGCGAGAGATGTCGTGCGGTGTCCCACAGGGATCGGTCCTGGGGCCGCATCTGTGGGACATCGGATACGACTGGGTGCTGCGCGCTGACCTCCCTAGCGGCGTCAGCGTAGTTTGCTACGCTGACGACACGTTGGTCCTGGCGCAGGGGAGGTCGCACCAGGCGGCGGCCGAACTAGCGACACACGGGGTTGCGACAATCGTGGGCAGAATCCGGCAATTGGGACTCGAGGTGGCCCTGCACAAGTCCGAGGCCATGTGTTTTCATGGTCCTCGGAACGCGCCACCGTTGGGGTCCCAAATAACGGTAGGAGGAGTTCACATCGGCATCGAGTCGACGATGAAGTACCTTGGACTCGTCCTCGACAGCCGGTGGAACTTCGTGGAGCATTTCCGACGTTTGGCTCCCAGACTGGAGCGGGCCGGGGCTGCTTTGAAGCGGCTCCTGCCCAATCTAGGGGGTCCAAACGCCTCCTGCCGGAGGCTATACGCGGGGGTCGTGCGGTCCATGGCCCTTTACGGGGCACCGGTTTGGGCGCGTTCATTGAGGCGGCGGCCAGCCCACCGGTTGAACGCGTCCCAGAGGGTCATGGCCACCCGGCTGGTCCGGGGATACCGCACGGTCTCCGGTGAGGCGGCGAGCCTCCTTGCCGGATTACCGCCATGGGATCTGGAGGCAAAAGTCCTCGCGCACATCTGGGAGTGGCGCGAGGAGTCGAAACGCCGGGGCGTAACTCCGTTCCCGCGAGAAATCGCGGCACAGCGGACAGAGCTCCGGCGGGATCTCATGGCGTCATGGAGAGTGCGATTGTCGCAACCCAGTGCTGGGCACGCCACTATTGCGGCGATAAGTCCCCTCTTTGAGGAGTGGCTAGAGAGGCGCCACGGCGTCCTCACCTTCCGCCTAACGCAGGTTCTCACCGGACACGGTTGTTTCGGGAGGTTCCTGTTCCGTATCAGGCGGGAGGAAACGCCCGGGTGTCATCACTGCGAGGATCGCCCGGAGGACACGGTTGAGCATACGGTGGAGGTCTGTCCGGCTTGGGCAGAGCATCGCCGTGTCCTCGTGGAGGCGATCGGCGGCGGGGATCTCTCGCGTCCGGCCCTAGTCCAGGCCATGGTACGGAGCGAGAGGGCATGGGAGGCCGTCACCTCCTTCTGCGAAGCAGTAATGCTCGCGAAGGAGGAGGCAGAACGCGTGAGGGAGAGGCAAATTTCGCGCCCTCACGCCCCTAGCCGCCGCAGGAGACGCCCCGGGCGTCGGGAATCGCAGGCCGATTCCCGGCCACCGTAGGCGCGGGCTTGCGGACGGTGAGCAATGGGTAGCTCGCCGTCCGATAAGGACCAGGCCCGGGTCGACGGCGCGTTGTGTTCCACGCGCGCCTCAAAGAGATGTCAGCAGAAGTGAAGGGGTCCGATAGGACCGATGCCTGCCGGGGTTGCGGGAAAGTCCGAAAGGGATACCGTGGCCCCTGGCAACGTAAAGGCAACGGAAGGAACACGGGTGGGTTTTAGTCAGTAAGAGTCTGACACGCCCTCCCGCTCTACCCATAGCGGGAGAAGTTATTTGATAATTTCCCACCCAAAAAAAAAAAAAAAAAAAAAGTCGTGAAACAGTCGCTTTTTTTAGCGCTTACATGGCGTGTGCTGAGTAAACCTCAACAGAGATAAAATTAATGTCTACTGGATTTTATGTGATCTTATCAAGATCAACATTTCTGTTGATCTCTGATTGAGTCCGCGATAGCCTAAATGTCTATCTTCTAAGGATGACCCACAGCAACCATTTTTATCTTTCAGAATTGAATTTAAAAAGAATTGTTATTTCCGAAGCTATTTTGACCAGTACCTATATTATTAATCTTTATTCCATAAGATATGTTATTAAAATTGGCCATTTTATTAAGATTAAAATATGCCAGGACGTCACATAATGAATACTATAAAAAAAAGAAAGAAAATACGTTTATTTGCGGTAAATATGACGCAAAGAAAAAAACACGAGAATAACAAATTGGGGGAAAATATGCGTCACATCCACGCAAAACGGCCATCGCTCAGCATAATGCTGCGACCCTATGCGAGACAGAGACTCAGCGCTGGTTTTCAGCGACAGCCGGCGTTGTCGTGATGACGTCAACCGGTGCAGCATATAGTGAAATAACAAAATCAAAAATAAAAATAAAATAAAATAAATACTGATAAATGATATAATATTTAAAATAGCAACATTTCGTTCCGTCGGTGACTCAAGCGCCGCAGATGCAATCTGTGCGCGCAGCTGTCCAAACTATTTCAATGTTTTGACATATTGATTTATAAGTACTGGTTACGTAATAATTATATCATGAGAATAAGAATCATTTATTTGCAGAAAATACAGGTGTTACCAGTTGTAAAAGTTGGTGGTTTTAATGTACAGTCCATATTTTGCCTGTTTAGGGCATGCAAATTAATTTTACATTAATAAGTACCTACTTATTTTAATAAGTTATAGGTACAGAAAATTACCTTGGTTTTAAAAAAAATATAATGAGGTACACACATAACAAAACTTAACCTAAAAATAACATTTAATGTACCTAACAACAACTACATAAAGCACATCACAAAACAAAAGGAAACTTAAAATATTTGATTTTCTTTATGTTGCAGAAATTCTTGTAAACTATAAAAACACTTTTCTATTAACCATCTACGAAGTTTAATTTTAAAATATTTAAATGGTAGCTCCCTTATGATCTTAGGTAATTTATTAAAAATTGTAATGCACATATGATAAACATTATTTTTGATCAGAGTTGTATTACAAAAAGGAACTAAAGTTTATGTTGCGTCTCTTGGTCTCTGTTTTGTGTAATTGTCACCTTTTTGGGTGGGAAATTATCAAATAACTTCTCCCGCTCTGGGTGGAGCGGGAGGGCGTGTCAGACTCTTACTGACTAAAACCCACCCGTGTTCCTTCCGTTGCCTGTACATTGCCAGGGGCCACGGTATCCCTTTCGGACTTTCCCGCAACCCCGGCAGGCATTGGTCCTATCGGACCCCTTCACTGTGTAATTGTCACCTTTGAATCTAAAGAATTCATTATGTTTTCTCACAAAAACCGATACCTCAAACAAATACAGCCGGTCAAGGTCAAAAGTTTCAGTTTTATGAATAAAGGCCTGCAAGAATCAAGCGGACCGACACCGCATATAGCTCTTAAACATTTCTTTTGTACAATAAATGTCTTATCATTGTCTGTTGAATTGCCCCATATTATTAGTCCGTATCTTAATATCGATTCAACATACCCACTATATGCTATGCGGGCTGTTTTTTCGTCTGATACAATACGAAGTTTTCTTAAAGCATACACAAATCTATTTAGTTTACTGCATACGTTGTTAACATGTTGTTTCCAATTACAAAATTTGTCTAGAGTTATACTTAAGAATTTAATACCTACTTTCTGTTTCTTCTATGTTTTTGTCTTTTATTTTAATATTAATACTATTGGAGAGTTTGCTTTTGTACGTACGAAATTTCAAAAATCAAGTGTAACAAAAATTTCTGTACCAATAATTATATTGCAGGTTATTTGCTGGAAATGGCTTATACAACACTTACTACTTAAAATTGTACTCCCTCCTAAAAGAAAACAACAATGAACAAGCTCCAAGCAAGCCTTTAATTTAACGACGTAATCCAATCACAGCTCCACACTTATATTCTATTACTTACAACTCCATAATAATTAAGCTAAATTAAGACAAAATCCTTAGAAACTACGATATTATTATTAATTTTCATAGTCACTACCCATTTGGGAGGGTAGATAGTGAGTTTAACACTCGCGAGAAATGTTACTTAAGAGAATTTGTTGGTCCCTTGATTCGCCATGCTCGTAAAGGGTGGATACACAATGGCTCATGTTGGACGTATTAAAAATAATTATTTTCTTAGTTTTTCTAATTAGAAAAAGTATTAAGACTAAAATTGAATTATTATTACTAAAATTGACGATAAAATCGTGTCGTTCTAATAATGGCGTACTACATTTTTGTCCGTGTTTGACTAAAGTAATTACATACGACTGATGAAATATGGTAGTTTGTGATTTTAATACCCATAACTACGGACAATTTAAGTTGATAGTTAATAGAGGCTCGTTGCTAAATAATAACTGCCGCGTGGATCGATCTAAGGTTGGCCGCGGTTGGTTAGTGGATGGGTGACCATTCATTACATACCGAGACCCCTCCGTGCCTCGGAAAGCACGTCAAGCCGTTGATCCCGGCAGTCATTCGTAGATCGTTGACAGTCGTTACAGGTAGTCAGAAGCCCGAAAGTCTGACAACCAGTCTTACCAAGGAGTATCGTGTTACCCAGTAACTGGGTTGTGGAGGTCCGATAGGCAGTCGTTCCATGTAAAATACTGGTATTCAGCTACATCCGGTTAGACTGGAAGCCGACCCCAACATAGTTGAGAAAAGGCTAGGCATATGATGATGATGTTGTTTATATTAAGGCTGGGTAGGTACGAGTAGATTGATTGAGTCAATTTACAGAAAAAACCGTTTCTCTGATAGTACATAGTGCTCCAGTATACACCATTGTGTACAAGGCACATTAAAATAAATCTCGTCATTCAAGAAAATTATTTGGTCCTTTGATCCGAAACATTCATAAATATCGTTTTAATTGTTAGTGCTGTAATTACTATTATGCTAAATCGACTAATCGTTTATTCGGTGCTTAGTCGAATTTAAGTGGTAACGAGAAATTAATGATTGCGAAATTACTATTGTTACTGCTTAACATAAAATGAACGATTCTTGATTGTTCTGGAAAATATGGATTTGGCACTCATCTCGGAATTATTTTGGAGAGCAAATGGGTTGATAAGATGTAGTTTAAGATTAATCAGTAGATAAAGTTACAGAAATGAGGGATTTGTGATATAGATAGATAGATAGAATACTCTTTATTGTACATAAAAAAAAATTAAAGACAAAAACTTTAAAAATTTACATAGGGTGACACAATGGGCGGTCTTATCGCTTAAAGCGATCTTTTACAGACAACCTTTGGATATACAGCATGTATCGTCATATTTAAAAGTGTGATGCAGAGCATCAAACTGAATAATGTTCTTTATGGGATTAACATCGTAATCGCGCCGCATACATTAGGGTCGAGTAGTTATTGTAGTTTGTAAGGGTTAGTTGATATTTTTTTCGCGATTACGATGTTGATCCCATGGAGAAAGTTGTTCAGAGTGATGGTCTGTCCACACCCACACCCTTAAAGACCACACCTTTCCGATACATGCTGTAGAGATAACTGGTCCTTTTAAGGCTAAAATGGAAGCACATTAGAATGGTTTTAAGGGGCTCCTTAGTGCTTTTTGGTTTGATAAAATAATCAATTCGAGAAATCCGATTTCTCCAGACTAAAGAAACTAGTAGGTAATAAAACAAAGCTGCAATTCGATCGGTTGACACACCGGTCGTGACTGCAATACGCACGAACTCGCGCGAAAATAGACGAATATAAACGTAGAGTTTTCAATAGCCTTCGGGATCACAAATGCATTGATGTTACTGTGTTCCTTTGTCATGTATATTTTGAAGTAGGACCTGTTGAATATAACATGTTCAATATCAACATTCTGTGTCATGATTTCATGATTGACTGCTTAGTTCCATAAATATATAATAATCATGATGATAATCAATTGAAAAGTGAAATCTGTAACTATCTGCAATATTCTAACCAAAAGGTTCGTCTTTATACAATTCGTGGCTATAGAAGATTTCGAACATAATGCAATATTTATTGGGAAAATCTATGCAACATCTTTACAGAATCTATCCGGCAGTATTTGCGTGATGCTAGAGCACATTCATACCAACAAAGAAATAATTCGAAAAACTATATTAGCGGCATTAGAATCGTTCCCAGACCTCGTAGCAAATGACTTTAAAAAAAATGTATGTTGTGATAAAATGGTAAATGTACTGTTTTGATTCCGATACGATTTTATTATACATGTCTATAGATAACGTCCTGTTAAACAATTGAAGTGAAAATTAATGAATTAATAAAAGGGCTACTTAGCCTTAATGAGGAAGAATTTTAGCTCTTCAATTCATCCTGATGACCCGGCGGGCATAAAGTTAAAATTCTTCATTACTCATAGGTATAACGACCACTTTACGGACAATCCTCCTATTTACAAACATTCTCCCCTAATTTTGCTTTTGAAAACAAATCACTCGATTCAAATACTCGTTCTATTTGGAAAACCGCATACACGATCAAAGTGATCAGTTCAATTAGTCGATTAGTTCGCGAACATCAGTAATCGGTCCTTGTAGTGACGCCATTAGCGTTCTGCTAAACAGCTGAATAACTTCGCTTCTAATGGTTTTCGACTATCGCGTGTTGTTTATGCATGTGACGATTTGAAAATTTGCTGTAAAGGGTAGGTTTTCCAACTCGAAAATATGCTGTGATTTTGCCGGTATAATTATAACATAACATAACTCACGCCTCACCCGGGTCATGAGGGTAGGCAGAAACTACAGAACGCCACCGGCTATACCATCCTTACATACATACTGCTTTGGTATAATTATAACTACAACAAAAATACTTTTTTTATTATCTATTCAAAAAAAGCTAGTTTATTCGTCGTAAACGGGGATCAAAATAGCTCTTTAATCCCTAGGAACCAAAAGTGATTTGAATTTGGAATGTGGATATTGTTAGTAAAAGTTCCAATCATCAAAGAGATCAATCAGGAACATTGTATTAACAAATAATAGGCTGGCAAGAGAGAGAGAAAGTGTAAATTTGATCAAAATGAAAATCCAAGATGGCGGCTGCGAAAATTTTCAAGTTTTTCGTCATGGGTGTCGTTTTCATAGTTTTCGAGGGTGCTTAAGCTGATAGTGTGGTTAAAATGTCAATCCATCTCGGCGGCTGCGATTTTTTTTTTTTTTTGTTTTAAATCATACGTGAGAAAGAACATAGTTGATCTTCTAAAAAAAGACTGTGTGTTTAAAAATTTATTGTGTGGTTTAGATGTCACGATTTGACACTGAAAGATTGGGCTAAGTGTTTGTTACCTAATGGTTTTTGTGTTTTGCTAGAATAACATACATACAGTTTCGGAAGGAATGTCTTAAAGTATAGCTATTAAATCGTGAGTAACTTAAATAAGAATAATAAAACCATTTATACCTCAACGATGGTTGAAGCTCGTAGAAATCACTCAAAATAGCCTACTTACCTATTCATTATGACCTTTTTATACATGTACAGATAAGTACATGTATAAAAAGGCCATAACATATTAATATTATTATAAGACTATTAGCGCAATTATGTATGTATATCACGTTGCTGTTAATAAATTATATCATCAAAATTACTCATTTATAAAATTAGCATTTTAGCAAAAACTTTTTCGATAAAACTAATGTTATCTCCCTAATGCATCTAATTTAGCTCCCTTCAAAATGATTGAGCTGAATGGTGCTGATCCATGCGTCATTTTCGTGAACGGGTGCTGTCAGTCGGGGCTGGTAATCTCTTAGGTGCCATGACTTATTTTAAATTTTTGAATGGTTCTTTGTTTTTTTCTCTTTATTACGGACGCTTTTACAAACGTGCACGTATTTCTACATTGTTATCACATGCATAATTTCAACATGATTGATGTAACCAATATTTTGTATCAAATTTTCGATTTAAAAGAGTGTCCGTGGAGTTTCTTGCCCGTTCTTCTCCATTAAGCTACTACGCTTTGGAATGGGCAGCTAGCTTCATATTTCTGACTGACCGACTTCTAAATGGTTTAATTGAAATAAATGCTTTGAGTTTGAGTTTATCTTACATATCATTAAAACTTGTAACCTAACCCTAAGCTTATCGCATCTTTAAAATCGCATCAACCACCGTTTCGTAGTTTATAAGAATAACGCAGTCGCACGGTTTTGCATAATTTTTTTTAATTGAATGTAGGAAATACACAGATTCAACGCACACACACATGTACGTCACCACATTTTATTTAATTTTGTATGAGTTTGTTTTATTTTATTTTATATTACTTACCTTTAATTTATTTATTATAACGGACAGACACTTCCCTATGTTTTTTATTCTAGCGTATGGCACTCGTGGGTTGCAAC
The DNA here is from genome assembly GCA_949128155.2 of Xanthia icteritia. Taxonomy (NCBI): domain Eukaryota; kingdom Metazoa; phylum Arthropoda; class Insecta; order Lepidoptera; family Noctuidae; genus Xanthia; species Xanthia icteritia. The sequence continues at coordinate 2,777,118 of OX421937.2, forward strand.
TGAAAATCAGCGTCAGGTGGTACACCTTGTGTTGTCATCTGACATTATGCTGAGCTGAGGCCCTTTTGGCATTATAGTAATTTGTTTTCTGTTTTTATAGTTTTAAGGTGTATTTTTTGTAATGCCAATAAATGCATTTTTCTTTCTTTCTCTTTCTTTCTTATTATTAATTTCAGGCCAGACAGACTGCCTATTTTTAATCCACTTCCCATTGACCAAAACTTTTTCCAGCACATCACAAAAACCACGCTACCGATACACTTTAATTAGCATTGTCTAAAGTATAAAGTTCCACACAATAGTGCAGTGAACAGGTAAAACTAGTGCCAGACGAATAGTTTGTACATTTGCCCTGTGGAACCCTGCGGCTGTTTGTGAAGTCGGTTAAACGGGTTCCGGCTGCGTTTTGAATAAAATTCGCGGTTACAAAGTGTTTTGTAGAGAACTGAGACCGTTTTGCAACTGGTTGGTGGTTGGAATTGTATCAATGGGTGGTTGTGTTAGTAATGTGCATATTTTAAGATATAAAATTCGTTTTTAATCCCAGAGACTAATTTGCCATTTCAAGTGATTGTTGTTTATTTTTTCAATTTGGAGTTTGACATTTGCACCTGCCAAATTAGTTTGCGATTAAAAAGCGAACTTTAGATAGATTTTCCTTCTTTGATCGTGACAGTACTCTTTGTAGTGGTTGTCAATCAGTTTGGCTGGAATGAGAAGATTAATGTTACTTCACGAAAGTTATTTGTAGCGGCTCCATAAGAGTACAGATAGATAGATTTTCAGAATCATTAAGTTAATGGCACCTCATATCGAAAGCTTTTTACTGTTATGATGCAGAAAGGTCAAGGTAAGGTAATCATTATCCAAAGTAGTATTATTATACGAGGTAAAATTGTTTGTTTGTAAGAAGTAATCTCAGGAAGTACGCTCGAATAACAAATAAAAAAAAACCACTGATAGAAAATTACACTATTATTATATTATGTTTCATCGTAAAACATGGACTTCCACGCCAACAAATAATATTGTTCATAGCGGCCGCACTCGCAAGTTGCGTTATAAATGTGTGTTGAACTTTGAGAATATTTCTTTAAACTTAAACACGAATGTGTGGTGCAGTGATACCTCTTACTAGTGCTTAGACTCTGTGGAGGGAACTAGGTGTACGATATCCACTGCGCGGACATAAAGACCATAAAGTATAAGAAATGTTTGTGTATACAAACCCATGAAACTTTTAAAATGATTTCCTCTGTGTAACAAGGCGTCAAGCTGGTATAGGTACGTTTTTGGCAGCAATGCCGTAGGCAATAGTCGTAGTTCGAATGGGCAAAAGTTACCGTTTAACATCAGAAGGGCTCTATGGCTATTACGGCACAACACTCAGAAATAAAATACAACCAAAATAATCCATATCACTTTACGGGCTCACCACCCATAATACTAGGCTTGTTGAGCGTTTTGCAAGGCAAAAGGCTCAAGATTGCTATTGATTATTTATTAGTTTATTGTTTTATTATTTCACTATAACATTATCATAATCCTCTTACAACACACACATGATGTTATTAATATGTTACATTTAGGCCCCGTTCACGAACTTGAGCGATGCGACTTGCGACGCGATTTCCGTCAAATTACCACTGGCCCGTAGTAGCAACGGTGACTTACCAGACCGCGCTCGCCGGTCGCACCTGAGTTACCTAGCTGCTCCATAAATCGGGTAGTACTGCAGAACCCAAAAACTATAGACCAATAACATGTTTACCGACGGTCTATATATGTAGTTCTTACATACTCGCTGCTCTGGAGTCTAGGCCACCGCGCTCTTAGCTAGTAGGTACATATGATTCATTCGCGCGTCAAATCGCCCGTCACCCGTTTCTGTCGCGCGAGTTATACGAGCCAATCCTTCGCTCCGCAAGTCGCGTCGCGGTGACTCTTGACACGCTCGTAGCAACTTCTTTCATTTGTTTTCGCGGCAGTCGCTGTCGCAAGACGTGTTACGTTTTAGCGGGTAGGTGAGCCAAGAGGTTACAATACAATACGATAAAGTATTAAAAAACAATACATCGACCCAGAACTGCCATCCAATGACGGATGATCCATCGACTGGCAAGCGTGTTTCATATGCTATCTTACGCCAACGCATCTGCCATTCGGTCTCGTTCACTCGTGTATTTTTTGCGTCACTCCTGACCTTACCCGATGAATAAAACATTTCTGACCTCAATATCTATGAGAATATTGAATGTATGTAATACAGATCGAGAAATGAATCATTCGATATTTTCCTTGTCATATTGTGAAGGCGGTATTCGTAACGATCTTTTTGCTTTTGTATTACATTTATGGAGGCTTTTTATACGTTTTTGATGTGCTCAATAAGATGAAAAAGTGAATGATGAATTTTTTAGGTAAATTATGTTCATAGTCAGTGGTTTAATAATAAAGTCCAATTGTTAGGCAAATTGACTATCAACTTAAGTTGTCCGTATATTCAAATCACAACCGTCATTCTTTGGTAGATGTATGAAATTGCTATGATACAGCAAATCGAATGTGGGTGTCAATTGTTTGAACAATTCATATCCCTGACTGTACATATTTTCGTTGAAAAAGCATTTTATTCAAGCACTTTATACAGACACATTTGAATTTTCAAGAAGTTTATAAAATAATTCAGGAAGTTATGTACTCGTTGCAAAGCGTTGATTTCTATGAAATGGAAGGGGTGGGAAACTCTTGCTTACTTCAACAATTTTCTTACGAAAGTGTTAGGAACACCATAATAGATGCTTGTCTTTCTACAATGCAGATATTTACTATTGTAATAGTAACTAAATAACAAAGCTAATGAGCACCCGTTTGCTGCATTATGTAAGCAAAGTTGAAATTTATTAATTTATTCAATATTAATTGTGTTTAGTTGAAAGGAAATCGTTTGGCTTGATAAGGTCGGTGATGAGGAGGGAGGAAACGCAAGTGGCTAAAAGAGTAACGAATATAAATGTGTATGGGTAGAGAGAGAGAGAGGAAGAAGGAGAAGAAAGGAAAGATGGATGGATTGTGTGTGAATGATAAGAAAGAGAAGAGAGTGAATTATAGCTTGACGGTTGACAGGGGAGAGAGAACGTGGTGCGCCAACCCCACGTACATTAGCATGGGCAGGCAGATGATGATTTTTATTTAGCACAGCGAATTAACTATTCATACAAAATTAAATTAATCCTATTTCTCAGTTATGCTCGTGAACGGGTGCTGCTTGTGGTGACTGGGCGTATTGCTGACCATGGTTTTTGTTTTTGTTATTAGTAATTCACTGTTTATTTATTTTTACTTGATGGTTAGCTAGTTCGCTAGTTTATCATTTGTGATTTCCGAGTTACAGCTTTAATATCTAAAGTACATATATCTTTTATGGGGTACTGTGTTAAATGTTACAACAAAATACCTTGTGATATTTTGCAATTAAATGAAAGAAAATTTAAAGCTCATATTAAAAGTACACTTTGTAAACAAGCATATTACAAATTAGAGGATTATATCCAAGATAAGAATGCTTGGAAACATGCTGGTCCTGGTCCATAGGATAATTTAGAATCAAGACAAAATCAAACTGGTTGCAAATTTAAGTGTATATTTTATTATTATTTTTTATTATATGACATTGATTTTACATTCTATGACCAATTCCTCGCACACTGACTTATTAATTGTGGAATCTTAGGAGGATCGTCTACTTTTACAATGTTTGTAAATATGTGAGCACTATGTATCTATCACATAATTAGTTTATCTGTTGTTGCTTCATTTTTAATTCTTAATTCTTTTTACCTATTGTGGTATAATAATTTTATTCTAGGTGCATCGTCCTCACATATAATTATATAACTAATGTACTTATACAAAATATTGTAAAACATTTTAAAAGAGTAACGGTGGAGTTTCTTGCCCATTCTTCTCCATACGAAAACTACCTTTTGGAAGGGGCTACTAGAATCAATTAATTTTTTTTTGTAAATTTTTGACGTTCAAAAGTGCCTTATACGGGCCTATTTGAAATAAATGATTTGACTTTGACTTTGACTTTGAATAGCTATATGTAATCGGGCACGCCCTTTATGCCTGGAGGGTTTCATTCGGGTATTAAGTTCTTTTTACTTTTTTGTTGGTACATTGGCGTGTGCTAGGTGATATATAGAAAATAAATTAATTTAATGTTTTGTGTTGCGTAAAGTAAATTATTTTGCATAAGTACTATTGTATAGAATCAAGTTTTTCTAACTATTCAGACAGCTGTGCAGCTGGGGAGTTTGTTGTGCCACTTCTTCTTCCCAGCTAAAGCACTAGGAAGTGGTGAAGGGCGGGCGTTTTTGGGGGACTGTCTTATGTAATTTTGACGTTCGAAAAGTGGTGATTCTCAGCCTAGTTTGAATAAATGACTTTTGAATTTGAATTTAGAATCTCTTTCTTCTTACGGAACCTCCAACATTCTAACATTATCTTCTTCCATTGATCAATCAGCAACTATGTCCAATCCAGGGTTGGTTTCCACGAGCGCGTTGGGCATCGACAATATATAAGTATAAGGGAGCTGGATCAAGCTACGACAAAATGGGACATTTAATAATTTATGCTTAACGATTTTAATTATTATCAATTGTAATTTAAAGTAACCAGATGTTTGAACGTAAAATAAGCAAAATGAGTATGTATGGGTCGTAGCTGGTGGCGTTCTGTAGTTTTGCAGACCCCCATGGGATGAAGGCGTTGTATGTAATTAAAAGTTTGTTACTATGCAAAAAAAAAGCTATAAAAACTAAAACGCAACTAGGACAAAAAAGTCAATTTAAGGATTTTTAATTTGTCTGTCTGTGATGTCTTTCTTGTCGCAGTTGGTTTTTAGATTTTATAACTTTAATTATTGTTTAAATTATTTTGGGGTTATAATATATTTTTGAAATGTGCTTATTTGATATCCAACATGGCAACATTTTTTATTTTTTATGTTTATTACTTTATGTCCTCTAGAAAGCGCCATTTTCAATTTAATGTGACGTCACATAGCCTATAAACCAGCGGACAATCAAGACGCTCTTGTCATCATGATGTGTCAATTATTTATGATGAGTAGTTTAGAAGTTATGAGGGAACAGATGACCATACATACATATACGTACCGGTCAAAATCATAACCCTCCCTGCTTCGCCGTAGTCGGGTAAAAAGATACAGTGTATTTCAGTTCCAAAGCAATCAAATTACTAGACACATAAAAAACGATACCCCGCTAACAATCTTATGTAGAGTCACAATATAGAGTTCTAAACCGACCGATGTAAGATAGAGCACGTACAAGCCAATAAAGTTTTATTATTAGAAGTCTGCAGACGTTATACTAAACTCTGCAGTTCTAAACGCGAAATTGTTGAGTCTCCGGTGAGCGTAAAGGCGCAAAGCAGAGGAAATAGTATGTAAACGCAGTGCTCGCGTTTAGTACTGCGTTTGAGTAGGCAAGTGTACTCGACTGGGAGATTGAAGAGGCTAGTTGTGTAGGTAATTTGTTTTAGCGAAAAGTGTTGATATTATCTTTTCCAAGAGTCGAAACTTAATCATTTATTTGTAAATTTTGCTGTAAGGTAACAGACGTTTAAGGGCGTTTAATCTGAAAGTGGACAACGTCGCAAATAGATGTCTTCGCTTGTCTTTATTTAACTTTAAGCAACGTTTATAAATAAACCCCATGTTGTTTTAATTACTCTTACCATATAGAAAAAAAAATATCCAAATTACCAAATAGTTCTTCCCGAGGTACCTAGTAGATGTCTCAAAAGACCATTTCAGACACTAATCTACATGGTCCTCATATGGCCTGACCAAGATTATGTCATTGTCTGGACTTTAAAAGAGACTGTGACCTCTGAGTTTGTTTCGGTCTTTCTTCTCAGAGTTGTCAGATAGTAAACGCCGAACTCATCTAGCAATTTTTGAATTTATTTAATATGACATGTAAAAGTGATTGCAATATCCTATTTAAAGAATAAACAATTTCATTTCACTTTCAAAAATCTACTGCTCCATGTTACCACAGAATCTCCATCAAAAGTTGAAGAACGTAAATAAAATACAGCTTTTTTCATCACACACTAGTTGCTTTATCAACACACTTCAACAAGATTTTCAAACTTTTACAATTATCTGAAGCCCGTCATCTATCACACCGACCTGACAAGATACAGTTACTAAAGTCAGAGCAAAACTCGTTACAAAATGTGTGAAAGATTTGAACCAAAAATTGTTTGGACTTTAAGAAAACTTAATCCGTTATAGTGATGTATTAAGATGGAATGTTTGAGTAGGTTTGACGTATGTCTAGTCAGGCATCTGACATACACTCAGTCAACACCAGACTCAGTCGAGTAGGACGAGGCAATCTGTGAGTAATAGATAAATAGTTGTTTGTTTGATTTTCTAATGGTTTTTTTGCGTAGGATATCTTTACTTTACGTTACTGGACCGTCGTCCGATGTTGTGTTGATGATCTTTGAACGTAATGACTATAGTAGATTTTTATTTATTTAACGTAGAACATTATTTATTTCTTTATTTATTAATAGGAGAACCAACAGCTATTACAGATGGATAACAATTGTATATGAAACTTACAGCCAATTACACAACAATTTTTTCTGTTTTTACCCGTGAGAACCTGTCTTACGGGTAAAAACAGAAAAAGTTGTAGAAACGTTAGGATCGCTAACATAGCAGGATAGAAAAGGATAATAAGGTATAATAAGCACTGCACTGCACTTTAAAAAAAGTCAGCGTTCAGCCGAGAGCAGAAAAGGTTTTGGTGGTAAATATATCAAATGAGAACTCGTTACAAAGAATTTTAAAGGAACTCACTCATTATGTATTATTACGTCTCGTAATTGCGTCATAAGGCGATATTCAGTGTTAGTTGTTTACATGCTGACAGATTATAAATCAAACTTGTTATTGTGAATTTAATTTCTTGTACTGTTTTTTTTTTTTGCTACATAAACGTTTATTTATGTAAAACAGACAGAACCTAATTGCTTACCTACTAGAGTTTGACCTGTAAACCTCTCCTTGTGAAAAAAGGCTTTGTTCAATTCTAAAACTAGTAATGGAATCGGTAACTAATATAATAAATGCGACAGTGTGTTTGTTTGTTTTTGTTTCGCTTTCACGCTGAACGGATTTGAATGATGGCGCTCGGGTAGACCATGAACTGGAGAGCGACGTAGGCTACCTCCTTAAATAAAAGATACACTTTAAAAATAAAAATATAAAATCACTGATCACAAGTTAGTAACTAAACGAAGCACCACGTTTCAAAAGTGGGGAAACTTATAACAGTGACTTACCCCACTTTATTCCTTTCGGTATAGCGAGATCGTGCCAAATGAGTATTGTAGCCTAGCCTCTTGTTTCTTCTGCTTGACAGATAATCTGCGACTGTTTTCTTTACTAAAACTAATAAGAAAACGTAACAATAACGTCTAGGTTTACGTTTTGAATTGCCAAGCGGATGAAACTTGACTGCCTCGTTTGTCTAGTGGTAACAAATGCTACTGCTGAGCATGAGGTCCTGGGTTCAATTCCCGGGTCGGGCAAAGTGTTATTGGGTTTTTCTATATGGAATTTTTCAGCAGAATCCCGGAGTCTAGATTTGTGCCCGGTTGATGGCAATAGGCTCGCCCCCTATTACATGGGACTCTGGCGAAATGTGGGTGAACTATAGGTACACCTCTAGCCAACCTTTCGGGGAAATAAGGCGTGATGTTATGACGTAAGATAATAAGTTAGGTTTATCATTAAAGAAACTGTCTGTTGTGGATTTCCTCATGGATCGCAGATCATTATCATCTGCCAAGCTTTTTCCCAACTATGTTGGGGTCGGCTTCCAGTCTAACTGGATGAAACTGAATAAAAATACTGGTATTTTAAATGAAGCGACTGCCTATCTGACCTCCACAACCCAGTTACTGGATAACAGGATACCCTTTGGTAATACTGGTTGCAGAATTTTGGACTTCTAATTACTGATCTGTAACGACTGTTAAAGATCTACGAATGACAGCCGGGACCAACGGCTTGACGTGCTTTCCGAGGAACGGAGGGGTCTCGGTATGGGCAAGAGTTGCCGAACCTTGAAGATCGACCCGTGCGGCAGTAATTACTTAGCTACGATCCATCCTTATTGATCCAAAATATGCTTAAACATCATGCGCAAGAGCTCTGCATCCCTAATACGTATTTGCGACAGCCCCAACACAATTTTAGAGCGTTGGCTGATAGGTGGGACTGTCCTACCTTGGGGCGGTGGATACGACTGCACGCAGCCAAGTAGGCATTCCCCGGGATCGGCGTGCCTCACGCAGCTTAGAATAATGATACCTACTAACACTAGTTTATAAGTTCACATTGTTTCTGAAAAATATGAAAGTGATTATGAAACATATTCATAATTAACATCGCAAATAGCCGTGTAGATTCAGAAGTAATCTCAATTATTTCTTTTGTTGAGAAATAAACTTAAATTATCGTTTTTACCACGACGTGGAAGATCTTGGCCTGTATCTCACCTGATGGTAAGTGATGATCAGGGTAAAGGTGGAAGCAAGCTTCACCCGGAATCCTCAACCACAGAGGAACTAGCTATCTTACCTCTAACTGCCGAAACACAACAATGCTGTTATCATTGTTGTTATGGCGACAGACTTAGATATGATGGTGGCAGATAGCCAGGCGGACTTAGAATAAGACCTACCACCAACCAAACTGAGGAGATTTTTTTCCCTCACTCGGAATCGAACCCGGAACCTCTAGGTCTGAGACAGGTGGTCTAACCACTAGACCACAGAGGCGGTTATAAAATGGTTGTTGATTGCAAGCTCTAACAACCACAGGTCATAGTCATTATTATTTTTTGATTTTAGCATCATCGAATCAACCTTCTATATTCGAAAATTAAAAGCAACGTTTTATATTTGTTTCTTTTATTCCTAAACGAATAGAATAACTGAGGAGCACTTTACTATATTTTTTAGATATCATTTTACTTTACAAACAAAAATTTTTATAATAATCCCAGTAGCAGACGCATAATGTTGAACGTTCTTTCAAGACAAAAGTGTTCACTCTCTATGGAATAAAATTGAATTTATATTGATGTACCTACACTTTTTTTGTTGCAACTGAAATACCTAATACGGGTTATGTCGGTCCCACATAATTTTGAATCGTTTCTAAAGTGAAACGAAATCATAATTTGTGCATCATTTCATGGGCACACGCATCGTTTGTTATTATTGGTATCGTTGGGAAAAATCCTAATTTTCTTTTCTAATTCGTAGTTATTTTCATGAATTCCCTAAATACCTACACCAAACTTCAGTGTGCACTTTGATATAGCATTTAGGCTACGATTTTATTTAAATTTTTATTTAATCATGTTTTAAATGAATCCTAACAAATGTTATAAATGAGAAAGTTTATTTGTTTGTTAGTTTGTTACACTTTTATGCTAAAACGGCTGAACGGATTTAGATGAAATTTGGCTCATATGTAGACCATGACCTTTAAGACATAGGATTTGGTGGGAATATCGCGATAAGACTTTTTATCGCGATATTCCCACGGGACTGAGACTTATGCGGGTGAAACCGTGGGGCGTAGCTAGAACTACATATAATATTTTCTTTCTTTTTGGTAGTAAAATTTTATTCATCTCTCAAATACGAGTATATTGCTAACTATATAACTTTGGTATACTTTTGAAGCATTATTTCAATTTTGTAAATGTGAGTAATAAGGAGCTGTTTAATAAGTTATTATGATGTATGTTGACTTGGAAGAGCATGGCAGAGTATATCATGCGAGACATTTAAGTGATTAAATGTAAAAATGGGAAAATGGTTGAGTTGGATGGTGCTGATCCACGCGTCATGTTCATAAACGGGCGCCGTCAGTTGAAACTGGTCATCTCTTATCTGCCAGGCCTTACTTTTTATCTTATATTTTGAATTGTTTTGTTTTTTTTTTTTACATTGCTCTCACATATGTAGAAGCGGCAAGAATAATATACTCAGGATTTTGTAATATCTTTATTTAAAAGAGTGTCCTTGGAGTTTCTTGCCCGTTCTTCTCCATAGAGATCTACGTTTTGGAATGGGCAACTAGCTTCAATTTTCTGACTGACTGACCGGCTCTTTGATAATTCAAAAGTGTCTGTAAATGGTTTCATTGAAATAAATGCTTTGAGATTGAGTTTGATTTACAGGACTTAAGTAGGATAAAGAAAAACAGTTTTTTTTTTTAATATGCAGATTTCATCAATGAATTTAAAAAGCGTTCAGCACATCTAAACGTGTTCAAGAGCCGTCAGTGTACAATATTCCATAACAATTTTGACACTGACAGCTCTTGAACGCGTTTTAGAAATGCTGATCGCGTTTAGTTTCTTTGGTGAAATCAGCCCTTAGTTTCTAGAATTAAAGTAAAGGTGTTAAATTCTAAATACAGTAATTTAGTTCGTACATCAAAATACCTAAGTTTCACGACACATAAAAAATAAGTGAAATTAACTTTACTCGTATTCGTTTCATAAGTTTTTAACATTATATAAAGCATTTCTTCTCATAAGATTTATTAAACGCGATTCTTTCATCTCGCCTGCGTATGTTGAGCTTTGTCTGAACTCAACTTTAGATTTATTGCTTGTAAACATTTTGATTTATAGATATTATTATGTCGTTTATTCCTATTTTACCTTATCTGATTACATTTTTAAATATTTCTTAAAACATATTCTTAAATGATAAAAAAATCATCTAAATATATAAAAAAATAGAGGTCCACTGGTGGTGTCGGGAGCAGGGTCCAATCTACCGGTGGTTAGGGCTGCAGAGACAGGAAACTCCACACAATGTGAGCCATATCGAGGAGTACTGCCTTCTGGATCAGGCCCGTGATCCAACCGCCTAACGAGAGCCTCGAGAGATGTTGATCGAGGCTTTCGGCCATATTATGATTATTTATAGGTATAGATATATACAATATTAGCTTTTCATTAAGTTTTCATTGGGTCGAAGCAGTATGTTTTTTTCTTCGATATTGTAACTGTCTTGGATATTATTATAACTTTTAATATAGCTAGCAGCATATGTAGTGGCATGTACTTACAGTAGGCCACAGTGGTAGCAAAAACAGTATAAGCTACTATTAAAACGAAAAAAAAAACCTTTATTTGCGGTAAAAATGACGCAAAGAACGACGAAAAGCATAAGTTGGGGGAAAATTCCTTCACATCCACGCAAAACGGCCATCGTTCAGCATAATGCTGCGACAGAGCCCCAGCGCTGCTAGTCAAACTTTGTACTACATTAGGCCATCTCAATTAAAAAGCTTTACCACTGACGTGTGGCTTACTGTACTACCCGAGACCATTTTTATTTCATTCGTTTATTACACTGACGAGCAATGTAAAAAAGCCACTTGCATAGAGCCAAAAAATCTAAATATCTTTTAAACCACACAAGTTAGCTAGATGAAGTAAAAAAAAAAGCTTGAAAATAGTTTTATAAGATTAGTTTTTTAAGCGCTATTAAACACACTTGAATGTTGCTTTTTACTTCAAGAAGTTATCTTGCGTGGTTTCGGAAATATTTCATGATAAGTTAGTGGCTTTTTTATATTGCTCGTCAGTGTACAACTACTAAAAAGCTGCGTGTACAAATCCATTATTGTAATCGACTTTAGGTACTTACAAAAGGAAATAAATACAATAAATTGGTCTAAGATTATTATCGCAGAACCATGGTTTTCATTAATGTTACTATTTGTACGTATACGAAAGATAGCAACAACAAATCATAATTGTAAATTCAAACTATTAATTTACAACGGGTTTTATGTTAACGGCTTTTAACTTTTAAAACGGCTATTATGAGTGGCGATAAATTTATCGCGTGCACTGTGTACATGGAGTTAAATCTGATAGAAGGATCTGTAAATTCAATTGTTAATTTTAATTCCGGCCGATATTTAGGAACAACAAAATGTTCAAGAAAAAAGTATTGATTTCAGTTGCCCCTTCCAAAGTTAGTTTTGTATGGAGAAGAATGGGCAAGAAACTCCATGGTACTGTATACAGTTTTACAGGATATAAATTATAGAAAATCGGATTAATGGGCTATATGCGTACAGGTACATTATAAAAAAGCTCTTTTCCTAGAATCAGTCTGCAGCTATCACCAAGAAGATTTCTCTTTAGTCTCTTCCAGTAACCCCTTTATAAATCTGTGGATTTAGAAGCGCATCTGAATCCATTTGCATCGGCCACTCGGCATATTTCGCGAACATTCGGGGCCCGTTTATCACCGCGTTCGACCATTTACGTTGCACGCTGAATTGTAAAATATTATCTGATCATTTTAATTTGTTACAGTGGTGGAAGTCTTTTTTTAGTTAGTTCCTGAAAGCTATAGGTACTTATAATTGGGATTTTTTTTCTTTTACCGTGTTGGTATGGTTTTAAACAAGTTTAAAAAAAAGAAGACTGCGAAAGTTTCTTCGCGGAAGAATTCGGATGTACCATAAAGTGGGATTTACATTTTGAAACTAGCATCGAGGAACTTTGTGTAGGTTCTCCATCAACCTACAAAAAGTTATACAAATAACGCGCATAATATGTAGAAATATCGCATAATATGTGTGATTCATTGTACTTATTTAATATTGTACAATTTAATTCAATCTTTGAACTCAAATTTTAATCTATTTTATTCTTTTAATTTATTATAAATAATGTAATATTGACGGCATGGTTGGCGCAGTGTTTAAGCGATTGACTGCTGCGCTGCGTGTCGCGGGTTCGATTCCCGCACGGAACAAATATTTGTATGAACTACAATTAGTTGTTCCGGGTCTGGCTGTTTGTGTATGTGAGTTTAAATGTTTGTAAACGCACCCACGACACAGGAGAAATTCCTAGTGTGGGCAAAGTTTAAAAAAAAAAAAAAAAGAATAATGTTATGTCCTAATTTATTTGTTATTTTTATAGTTCTAATTTATAATTGTTTTTATTTTCCAATTTAATTGCTTTTTTTAATTTTTTTGAATTATAATGTATTTTAATTTAACTACTTGACATTTTAGATTCAATGTAAACTTTGTAAATTTTAATTTTGTTAGTATCATATTATATCTCCATTTTAATTTTTATTATTGATTATACAAGTGCTGTGCACACCTATAAGTGACGAATTCACCGCAAAGCTGTTGATTTAGAATATATTTAATGTAATGTTTTAGTGAATAAGTCATTGGTGTGTCAATAAATCAATTAATTAATATAAATAACAGCTTACTGAATTTTGAAAAACATGTTATTCGAGTTGTTTCGGGGATCAGTGCATATAATTTGCTGACAACCAATATTCTATTTCATTCGTCTTAGAATGATTGCCTATTACATTTCCCCAAGGAAGTGTAATAAGCTGCCTATTGTTTCTTATCTACATAAATGACCTTCCTAAAATTATAAACGGACCATGTGTTCTATTTGCGGACGATATCTCTCTGCTCACCTCATGCAAGAACGATGATAATATAAACGCCAAATTAAGCTCTCTTCTTTCTACGGCTGTAACCTGGATGGATCACCATAATCTAGAAATTAACGCCACCAAAACAAAATTAATTACTTTTCATCCCCATCAAAAATCCCCATTAAAACTAAATTTAATTTTTAATAATGCAAAACTGGAACAAGTAAATGAATTTACTCTCCTCGGTTTGTCTATAGATACCCACATAAATTGGAAATCCCATATACAGAAAATAAGAGCAAAATTATCAACATTGTCATATGCCCTACGCGAAATTAAAAAAACTACCAACCTACAGACTGCACTTGTTACTTACTATGCATATGCCCAGGCATGGCTCAGCTATGGGGTCATGCTGTGGGGTAACAGTACAGATTCACAAACCATATTTATTTTGCAAAAGAAGTTAATTCGAATAATAACCAACATAGAAAAAACAGATAGCTGCAAACCACACTTCCGAAAACACAAAATACTCACACTTCCCTGTCTATATTATATCTTAGAATTATGTAAATTTGTCAAGAAACACCCAGGTTTTTACACCACTTGCGAAGAAACACAAACAACAAAAACAAAATAAACATACCTCAATCCCGACTCAAAATGCACTCAACCAGCCCTTTAGTTATGTCCATAAAAATGTATAGTAAATTGCCAAATGATATTAGAGAAGTAAGTAAAACAAATAAATTTATACATAAATTGAAACAATTTCTGGAATCCAAGTCATACTACTCAGTAAAGGAGTTTTTAGAAGACAAATCGATTCCAAAACAAAATAAAAAAATCTCTCTCTAATACACCAAACATTAAGAAATATATATAATATAATATAGAATATCAAATATAAATATGAAAATATTAATATATAAATAATAACATAATTTAATAATAATCAAAATACTTCTAAGAATTTCATAATAATTACTTACATTATTCATATTCAATACATAATTTCAAAACTACACCGATATACGTAAACTTAATAATATATAATAAGAATGTATAATCGTGTATATATAAATAATTATACACCCAATTAAACACATGTAATACTTAATTTATAATAACATTAATTGTTTGAATTGTTATTTATTTATTTATTTATTTAAAACTTCTCGCACTCAAAAAGGTACAATGGCGGACTTAATGCCTTAGGCATTCTCTACCAGTCAACCAAGGGTGGTGAAGAGATTAGATGGCAGGTGCTCTATTTGAGAGGAACAAAGAGAAAACTATTATTAAAAATATATGATAATACATACGAACTAAAATAGTACTAATTACACACACATACATATTTACAATAATATAATATATCTATATTATATATATATATATATACATATAATATACGAATTCAAGAGAGGGAGGTGCTGAGATGACTCTACTCTATTTATTTTGAAAATAAATCTGCAATTTCCGCTTAAATGCATACCGACTGGTGGCCGTTCTAATATCAAGAGGAAGCGCATTCCAAAGAAGAATGGACTGAATATGAAAGGAAGAATGAACAAAGTCAGAAGTATGAGAAGGACAGAGTAGGAGAAGATTATTAGAAGAACGCAGATTCTTAGAGTGTGAAGAACATAGATATTGGAAGTGAGACAAAAGATAAGAAGGAGGAGAGGGAGAGTTGAGAAGGGAGTAAAGCGAGGAGGGAGCGCGGAGGGGGGAGGTGTTACTTATCCCTCTTCCTCTCTCCTAATGTTGCTGTGCCCGACAGGGTCCATATTGATCTTTTACTTGTTTATACCATCTATGTAATACTATGGACTGCAATAAAGAATTGAGTATTGAGTATTGAAGGTGTATCTCCAAATATTATACCACCCTAAGGCCTTCAATTTGACCAAGATCAACAACAACACCGTAGAAACAGCACATACCCAAAGATACTTCAAAACTCAGGAGTTATCTAGTTCACCTGCCTATTTGCTGTTCAAACATCGAACTATGGGCACACGTTAACTGTACACAAATATTTGACATCAATACACGAACGAACACACGACAATATTGAACAAACAGATACAGCTTTTCATATATTGAAAACAAACTAGTTGAGTGGTTGTGGAAGAATATTGAGATTTTTGAAGGTAAGAATAGAAAATGTTTGTTTTTTTTTCTCTAGATGGAAAGGGTTTAAATATAAAATGGATAGCCTGTACAAAATAGTTTTATACTATAGTGCCTCGATTTTGTAAGAGAGGATTTGTCTTCATAAGTATGAATGCTCTGGTCAAACTCAGGCGAATCCCACGCGGGATGCGGGATGAAATTCGCTCACGCCCATTGTTTCAACTAACTCGTATGGAGGTGTTCAAACTGGCGCCAATGTGCCGTGTCTTCTCAATCAAAACACAATCGAAGCTCGCAGTCGCATACCGCTCGTTTTTCGCCTCAGTTTGAACCGTCCTATACAGTTTCATGAAGACTAGATTTTCAGATATTACTGTCCAGCCGTCGAGAGAATGCGCTACTGACACCTGTCAGATGGAAAATATCTAGTAGTAATAAGCATCAAATTCAAAAACACAAAGATTCGTTAGTATAAAACTGACGGGTCGCATTCTCTCGACGGCCGGAGTGTCAGCACAACAGTGACACCCGATGACACTGAATTATGTACCTACCTACATGGACAAAACTGTCATTGTGTTTTTTTATACAACTTAAACATTTATAATACATAGTTCCCCGGCAATTAAAATTACATCAATGCTATCTATCACAAACTTGGTGTTACAATTTTTATGCCGCCCATGCGCCTCTGACTTGGCTTCACATGCCATCGAAAAATATCTCTCAGGCATGCCGGTTTCCTCACACTATAATCCTTCACCGTTTTTGAAGCGAGAGATAATTACATTACAATACGTATATGAATCCGAAAAGTCAGAGGTGAGTGCTTTGCGTTTGAACTCGAGACCTATGACTTGGCTTCGCATTGCTATAATAGGTAATTAGTTTAGTTAGAGCTGGGCTCAATGAATAAACGCTACTGGTACTGATATTTATTTAATATTTATTTAGAGCCTTACCAAGTAAATATACCAACCAACACTTTCCGCGAAACTCAAACTCAAAGCATTTATTTCAATTAAACCATTTACAGGCACTTTTGAATTGTCAAGAAGTCGGTCAGTCAGACATATGAAGCAAGTTGCCCATTCCAAAGTGTAGTAGGTACCTATGGAGAAGAACGGGCAAGATATTGGTTACTTCAATCATGTTGAAATTATACATGTGAGAACAATGTAGAAAGACGTGGATTAAAAGCATAAAACATAAAAACAAAGAACGTCAAAAAAAAATTAAAATAAGCCATGGCAGCTAAGAGACGACCAGTCCCAACTGACGGCACCCGTTCACGAACATGACGCATGGATCATTCAGCACCATTCAGCTCAAACATTTTGAAGGGAGCTAAATGACCCAACACACGCGCCACCATCAGCGAGACATATGAGTGAGCATGACATACTCACAGCCGCCAGGGCACATTCAAGTCAATGAAAGACATATTACACGGTAAATGGTGTTTATACAATACATAGATGGTCTTACAATCTTCAGCAGCTCCAACAGCGAAGCGAAGTGAAAGTAATTAAATTATAGAGATTGCATGAAGTGTTCGTAGCCCCTATTGGGTGTCAGTTGTTACAGTCTCTACACCTACAAGAGTGAGTAGGTTAAGTTGAACCACGAGGAACGGCCCACGTGCCTCGTTGCCGTAATTAATTCTCT
Source organism: Xanthia icteritia (assembly GCA_949128155.2). Classification (NCBI taxonomy): domain Eukaryota; kingdom Metazoa; phylum Arthropoda; class Insecta; order Lepidoptera; family Noctuidae; genus Xanthia; species Xanthia icteritia. Next base: position 2,794,512 of record OX421937.2, read on the forward strand.
TTCTTTAATTAAGCATAAAGTTGTGAAAGGGATTAATTTAAAAACTGTACAATTTGATTAACACCTCCGCACTTCACTGGCAATTTTAAGAGGGAACAGGCCTGCGAGGAATTTGAGAAATAGGTATTTGGAGAAACTATTGCCGTCGTCTTACCTCAAGTCTGCCTCCCTAGAGTGCGATAGGGACAGCTACAGCTCAGACAGATTACATCACAAAAAAAATTGACAAGATCGACGTTTCGTATTCCCCTTTTTTCTTCTCGCAAACTGAGCCGATTCAATTATTTATTACAATAAAAATTTTCAAAAAGAGTATGTCTAGGATTCGTACATTTTGTTTTATGTTAAAACCTTTTCGATTTTGTCTGGTAGTCCTCTAATCACGGCGCTAAAAGCGATGGGATTTTTTGTAATTTTTGGAGGGTCATATTTTCTTTACCAATAAGTTGCTGAAAAAAAGGAAATAACAGGGACGTGTCTACAGCAGACCTAGATTTTATGAAAAAAAAATTAATGCTCTGGAGGCATTCTTCAGGAAGAAAAAAAGGGAATACATTTGTATGGAGAATCGCAGCCCCTGTTCCCTCTTAATTATGTGTAATAATTCTTTAAGCGGAAGACACATACTTAAAAATTCAACCCACGTCCAAAAAAGTAGTTGTAAACTGCCTGTCTAAGTGCATACTCAAGTCACTGGACATTTTTTTTTTTTTTTTTTTTTATAAAAACGTTGCCCCACGCTAGGAATTTCTCCTGTGTCGTGGGTGCGTTTACACCATACAAATATTTGTTCCGTGCGGGAATCGAACCCGCGACACGCAGCGCAGCAGTCAATCGCTTAACCACTGCGCCAATCGTGCCGCCATACTACGAACTTGAACATTGAAAAATAAAAACAAATTCTAAGTACGATCAACATTTTTCATACACTGTATACCTACTACTAAGCTAGTCCAGTGGTTGCAAGCGCTACTGTTGAGCATAAGGGCCTGGATTCGATTTCCGGGTCTGACAAAGTGTTATTGGGTTTTCCTATCTGGAATTTTTCAACAGCAACCTGGAGTCTGAATTTGTGCCCGATTGATGGCAATAGACTCGCTCCCTGTTATATGGGACATAATTGGCGAAACATAGGTACACCTCTGCCCAGCCCTTCAGGGAAACAAGGCGTTATATTTATTTATTTATTTATTTATTTATTGGATCTTCAACAGAGGCAACACAATTTCATGCAAGTTACAGTTTACAAACAGGGACAAATACAGTGTGCGCTTCCAATTATAGAAGACCACATCATTCTCTAATAATCTAGGTAGATACATTAATTCTGATAAAGCAAAAATAATTATAATAATAAAATAAATTATAACATAATAAATTAAAACATACAACACGAAATCAACAAAAATTAAATTAAAAACAAATTAATAATAAAAACATTAAAAAATGAATAATAATAACCATAAAAGACAACAGACAAAAATGACAGTAATTATTTGGATGTTAAGACTTTTAAATCTTTTTTAAACTTTGACATTTTGCATGTAATATCCAATTCATTACGCTTTGATACTTCGTTATACTGCCTACAGAGCCTTGGCAAAACGGCGAAGTGTCCGAGGTTTGTTTTGGATCCCGGCACATAAAAAAGGTTATAGGTACTTTTACGCGGCAAGCGAGATGGTGCACTTATCTGCAACTTTCCAAGAAGCTCGCTACAGTCGACAACCCCATTGAACAGTTTGTGAAGAAATGTGAGATCTAAAACCTTTCTTCTATTTAACAAAGAGGACATTTTATAATGTTGTAGTCTCAAGTCGTAGCTCCTGATTTTTTTTGCGAGACGGTCTTTGTAGCAGAGATGGTATAGAAAGCGTCTTTGTACAGTTTCCAGGCGTTTAATGTAAACGTCATAGTGAGGATTCCATACGGTGCTGTTGAATTCAAGGAGTGGGCGAACTAATGCATTATAAAGATGAATTTTAGTTGAGGCTTTAGAAAATTCCTTGCCATTACGCAAGACAAATCCCAGCATCTTAAACCCTTTTGAGGTAATATTTTGTATATGCCTATCAAATTTCAGTTTTTTGTCAAACGCAATTCCCAGGTCACGAACTTCGTCTACGTTTTGTAGTGTTTGCTGGTGCAATGTGTAATTGTGGGTTTTCACTGTTTTATTGCGAGAGAATTGCATACAGTGACATTTAGAAACATTAAGCGACATTTTGTTTACTTTACACCAATCCGCCATTTTGTCGAGATCAGCTTGTAACAGTGCAGCATCTAAGTCTGTCACTATTGGTCTCATGATTTTGATGTCATCAGCAAAAAGGTAGAAACTTGTGTGCTTGAAACATAACGTGATGTCATTAATGAAGATGTTAAAGAGGATAGGGCCTAAGTGCGAGCCCTGCGGGACTCCCGATGTTGCTGGAAAGGAGTCAGAGTGGTGACCGTTCATTACCACTTTCGAATTCCTACCAACGAGGTATGAATGGAACCATTTAAGCAAAGATCCCCCTATTCCCAATTGATTTAGTTTTTTGAGAAGTATATTATGGTCAACCTTATCAAATGCCTTACTAAAGTCTGTGTATATAGTGTCTACCGGGATTCTTTTATCAAGAGACTCTGATATGGCTGAGACATAACACATAAGGTTTGTAGAAGTTGACCTTGAATTGATAAAACCATGTTGGTGGGTTGTAATACTTTGTTTAACATGTGCATTGAGGCTTATAGTCACTAACTTTTCAAGTATTTTTCCGAATATGTTTAAAATAGAGATGGGCCGATAGTTGGATACTTGTTGCTTTACTCCTGATTTGAAAATAGGGACTACTAACGCTTCTTTCCACCTCTCAGGAAATACGCCGTCCGCTATTGACTTGTTGAAAATAAGTTTAAGAGGTATAGTTAGTGCTTTTGCACATCTTTTTATAAATATGGGAGGAATACCGTCACTTCCAGCACCTTTACGCTCATCCAAGGCTCTTAGGGATCGGAATACTTCCTCAGCGCCAAATTCTAGTTTACAGAATCCGGACAGGGCAAGACAGCTATCAACGTGGTTTGATGCATTTACCGTCGACGAGGTATTGTAAACTTGTGCAAAGTTCTCTGCAAACAAATTACAAATTTCGCGTCCACTTGATGCTGTCCTGTTCTCGTGGCACATTTCTGCCGGGTAAGTACTCTTATTTTTCTTTTTATTTTTAATAAATGTCCAGAACATTTTTGGGTCCTTTGCAAGTGCTTCTTCCATTCTTACCATATAGTTTTTGTAACAAACTTCCATAAGCCTACAACATCTTGCACGCAGTGTCTCAAACAAAACGATGTCTAGAGGATTTTTATACTTTTTAATTTTAATGCGATATTTATTTTTTTCTTTCAGTAGACGTATAAGATCTCGAGAATACCACTGTGGATATTTATTGGCCAATATTGTTTTCATCGGGATATTTTGTTTGATGATGTAGTGCAGTACCTTGTAAAATACATCGATCATGTTGTCAGTTGTGGGGTGACCTTCCAACTCTTTTTCCCAGTCTACAGAATTAAGTGCCATCGTGATGTTGTCGTAGTCAGCTTTAAAGAAGTCTGGTTTAATTGTTGGCTTAGCTTGAAGATGGTTTGAGTTAATGGTTAAGAATATAGAGAATTCAAATGATGGGTGCAAGGGATCTTCTGAAGTCAATTGACAGGTGCAACGGCTAAGGTTATTTAACGTAGTATTACAGAGGGCCAGATCCAATGTTTTAGATTTAGCATTTGGCAAGTAGTTAAACTGTTCTAAGGCATTTAAAGAAATAAAATCTAGGAAACATTTACTCACCTCGCCATTATTAGTAGGATATGGTTGTGCATGACCTGTGTTTTGCTTATTAATTTTCCAAATTATATTACTGAGGTTAAAGTCCCCCAAGATAAGAGTGTGATCACCGTGGTCAAGAGCACCCTGAGCAGAATTGAAGAATATACGCATGATATCGGAGGTCACAGGCGGGGGTAAGTAAACGCCGCAGACACGGAATTTATGTGTTTTTGTGCCACGCGGGGCGGTTTCAATATTGATCCACAAGTCCTCACATGAACTCTCCAGATGTGGCAGTCGACATGACTTTAACTTCCTGGAAACCGCTATCAAGACGCCACCACCATCCCTGCGCGCACTATATCGACTAGATTCGCGATCTCGTCTGTAAATATCATACCTGTCGTCAAATAATTCGGCGTCGTGAACACCACCGTTCAGCCAAGTCTCCGTAAGCACAATTATGTCATAATCTTGTAAGGCCATATTATGGTAAAAAATACTAAGTTTCGTTTTAAGGCCACGTACATTTTGATAATAAATACGAAGTGAACTATCGAATTTGGCTAATTAAATTACAAAAACGTTTAAAGGTTTGCTTAATATTTATCCTAATTTATTTTACGTTATAGACTTAAGTTGATCTTGGTGCGTGATAACAATGCGTTCTGATTGTTCATTCTTCTTCATGAATATTCTTCCGTTTCGTACCCAAACAAACTTATACCCAAGCGCTTTGCCACGAAGTCGGCTCGCCGCGTGTAATGCCTTGTTATCTGCCGACAAATGTTCCACCACGTAAATCGGAACTGGGTTCTCAGTGGCGATACCAAGGTGACTCGTATTCAGCTTATTATTCGTGTTGTTTTTATTGTATTTGATAGTAGCAGCGAAGAATGTATCTCGCAAGCGTGGGCCGTTAAATTTGACAAGAATAGATCTAGGTCGAGCAGTCTGACTATCCTTTTTTGCAATCCTGGTACAGTGAGCTATGTCGGCTTCCACGATTTCACTATTAGTGATGTTGCCGAGCTGTAAAACCGTGGTGAGCAAGTTTTCTGAGCGGTTTTCGGGCACATTCTGAATTTCGAGGTTGGTGGCTCTGGAGTTCTGTTCCATAAGGTTCAGGCGTCGATTCATATCACGGATTGATGTTTGTAACTGTATGTTATTTTTCTCAAGTGCCTGAATTCTGGAGGATTTTTCTTCTAATGACAATTTCGTTTCTTCGTACTTTTCGTTAAAAAAGTCAAGGGAAACCCGAAAGCCTGCTATTAGCTCGCTTATTTGCTTAAACTGGTCAGCTACAACATCTTTAAGCGCGCTGGAGATCTCCTGCTTTATTATTTCTCTGAGGGAACCTTTTGAGATTTCTAAAATGGTATCGTCATTAATTGAACTCTCATGGGGGCTGCTGTGTTTTATTTGTTTATTGCGAACAGTTACGTTGGATTCGGTAGGTGAGCTGTGAATTTGCTGAGCTGTTGTATCATTATTGGAACAATCGCCTCGTGATCGCACTGGTGTATCCGTGTTATTTGTCTTCGGTAGTTTGCTCTGACAGTCAGGACATTTCCAAGTCGATTTTTTGGCTATACCCATTGTTTTGAATTGCTTTTCGGGTACGTTAGAACACAGCAAGTCGTACCGTAGTTTACAAATACAACATTGGAGGTAATCTTTGCTTTGAATTGTATTCATACAACCCGCACATTTGTTGGCCATTATCTTAATTCGTTTGTTAGAATTGGTCAAATTACAAAAATTATATCAGTGCGCTGGGCTCGAACTCGCGACAATCGCTTTCGACTGATCGCTGTATGCCGCTACGCCACTTGAGCGTTGAAACATAAGTCGAAATTTGAAACCGCATATTCAGTTATGTATACCTACTATGCATAAGCCTGATTCTCTCTGAGCTAATCAAACACTTCACCCAAAGCTAACATCTAAAAGGAAAGAGATAACACGGTTGCTCGTGGTGAGTAATAGTTTAACTTACTAAAAGACAGAGACAACATGATTACCAGAACGTGTGCAATAGTTAAACTTCTTGCAAGAAAGAGACAGCACGATTGCCAGTAGGTGCAATAATATCCGTTACATCACATCATTCCGACTTGAGACCTAAGTGTTCCTATTACACTTTCCATCAACTTTTCACGGAATGGAGCCGTCTGCCGCAGCCCTATTCTGGGTCTTCGTATTATATTTTGAGTTTAATAACCTACCTACTAAAGGCTTATCCCGCGTGGATTTCCAACTTTCCGCAACTGTAATACTTTGTTCCCCTGAGGGGTTGATAAACTTCCGACGTTTGGCTCCCAGACTGGAGCGGGCCGGGGCTGCTTTGAAGCGGCTTCTGCCCAATCTAGGGGGCCCAAACGCCTCCTGCCGGAGGCTATACGCGGGGGTCGTGCGGTCCATGGCCCTTTACGGGGCACCGGTTTGGGCGCGTTCATTGAGGCGGCGGCCAGCCCGCCGGTTGAACGCGTCCCAGAGGGTCATGGCCACCCGGCTGGTCCGGGGATACCGCACGGTCTCCGGTGAGGCAGCGAGCCTCCTTGCCGGATTACCGCCATGGGATCTGGAGGCAAAAGTGAAAGGGTCCGATAGGACCGATGCCTGCCGGGGTTGCGGGAAAGTCCGAAAGGGATACCGTGGCCCCTGGCAACGTACAGGCAACGGAAGGAACACGGGTGGGTTTTAGTCAGTAAGAGTCTGACACGTCCTCCAGCTCCGCCCAGAGCGGGAGAAATAATTTAATAATTTCCCATAAAAAAAAAAAAGAAGGCTGTTTATAAGCTTTTCCTATAAATAAACAGTACTTAAATTAAAATCAATAAACTAACTAAGAATTTATCAACGCCTTTTTTTTTTTCGGATGGGAAATTATTAAATTATTTCTCCCGCTCTGGGCGGAGCGGGAGGACGTGTCAGATTCTTACTGACTAAAACCCACCCGTGTTCCTTCAGTTGCCTGTACGTTGCCAGGGGCCACGGTATCCCTTTCGGATTTTCCCGCAACCTCGGCAGGCATCGGTCCTATCAGCCTTCAATTATGAATTATTAACGAATATTCGCAACCAGCGTGCGTTAGGCGGTGAGTAGAGAATGTATGTGTAACGAATTTTGTGATTTTAACCTAAACAACTATAGTTATTGGCACTTGCGTTTTAGGTTGCGGAAATAGATTATGGTCTGTTTTCTGACTTTCGGTCAAGTCAAGTCCAAAAATAGTTGGCCTACCTCAAAGCATAAGAAAACTACAAAAACTAGGCCGCTCGGCGGCAGCGGGGCGGCGCGTGGCGGCGGCGGCGGCGCGAGAGCGGCGTGTTCAAATGCATAGTTTTATATGGAACTTTCCCCGCTCTCCACGCCACCTTTGCCATCGAGAACCAATAAAAAACTATGCATTTGAACGCGCCGCCCCGTCGCCCCGCTGCCGCCGAGAATACGGCCTCAGAGTACTTTCTCATTACCACATAAACTTTTATCGCCTCCAGAATATTCTCTACAAGGAAAATAAATTACCTACTGAAGTAGCATAATTTCACGTACATCCAGAATAAGGACGTGGAGGAAACATTGCTAAAGTGCATTCTCATCGTTCCCATCTTTTGTGTTAAGCGGGAAGAAGACTAACAACTGTTGGTTCGCGTATATACACAGGCTTTTTACTTGCTCTTCGAGGTAAGGTAAGGTAAAAGGAGGTAAAGTTCTGGATATTTTGATAGTAGGTCGGGTTTTTCATGTTAAGTTTTTAAGGATTTTTTTGTTTGAAATTAATTGAAAGTGGGGGGGAAGTGTGGGCTTTTTTTGCGACTTTTATTTTCCAGAAAATGCTTACAAAACATATGTTTTCCCCAAAGGGTTAGGCATAGGTTCACTTATAGTACACTCACAGGATACCCACATTTCACCAGTTATGTTTAAGTCCCATTGGTGGCGAGCCTATTGCCATCAATCGGGCACAAATTCAAACCCCGGGCTGCTACTGAGAATCATTGATTTGTAACGAGACACCGAAATGAAATGCTCTAAATCATGACCTGATTTATATTTCGAGTTTGTGGTCACGAAATAAGCGAGCCGATTAAGATTATCAATACAACTAACAAAATGTTGTGGCCATATTCTTTACTACTGAAAATCTATTACAAAATACATTGTATATTTCTAAACTGACAATTTGCCCTTCAACCTCTCCCACAATAAACCCAAACTAAAAGACAGCACGTCCAAATTTATTGCAGTTCACTTTATTTCACGATTGTTCCGTCACTTCACTTCATGTCGCGTCGGTTGGCCGCCGAAAAACGTCACTTTGATGACCGTAACGGACGGCACGACACGCTACTTTGTATGGAGCAAGAAATAGTGGGCAATAGCGGGCAATTGTGGACGTTTGTTGACGTTTATGCGCGACGCCTATGGATTGGGTGTTGTTAGTTAGAAAATAGTGATGTAACTTTGTCAAAATATGAAGCGTGTTTTTTCAGCATTACAAAATAATTACATTAAGATAATGTGTGAGTGTGTGTGTGTGTGTGTGTGTGTATGTGTGATGTGTTAGTGTGTGTTTTTGTCACTTAATCTGTTTTGGGAATTAGTTAACCATTGTGAACGTGGATAGTAGACTACTTAAAAACCGCAGGCATTACCTATATAAAATTAAGTCATGACAAATAAAATTACATTTTATTATATTCAAAAACTGTTAACTAGACCCACAAAAACAATATTTGCATATTTTTGTAACTCGTCACGGATTCATGTAGACTGCATCTACAAATCAAAAATCTGCATCAATTACACTATTGTTCAAACATTGATGTCAACGAGTCTAACGAACTAAAATATTGTTTATGTTACAAATATGAAGCATTTTGACACGTTTTTTGGAACTTTTTTACTTGTAGGTATATCAAAATCTGCCCAGCCTTTCCCAACTATGTTGGGGTCGGCTCTTCCAGCCTGCAGCTGGAAACCAGTATTTTACATAGAGCGACTGCCTAACTGACCTCCACAACCCAGTTACTGGGTAACATGATACCCCTTGGTAAGACTGGTAGTCAGACTTTTGGGCTTCTGACTACCCGTAACGACTGTCAAAGATGTCTGGGAATGACAGCTGGGACCAGCAGCTTAACGTGCTTTCTGAGGCACGGAGAGGTCAAGATATGTAGGAAATGGATGGTTTAAATAATAATAACCACTCGTACGCATCCACGAGTGGTTATTATTTTGCCACAACCCACAAATAAGAGCTTATTTCTCGTAATTAGCCTAAAATATTATTAATAGACCTGCGGTCATCATTGTTTAATAAATACTAATGATCTAAATATTTCCATTAAACCATAGGCTAATCCGACGCCATATTACCACAATATTCCATCAAAATAATATTGTATTCATTAACCAAAAGTTATTTAATATAGCAAACTAACCAGAAATAAACCAAGCTTATCAAGGGGATAGTAATTACAAACTAATAAAGCTTTCGAATAATTTAGGAACAAAATAATAATCATCGCGACCACAATTGCAGCTTTGTGGTCAACTAAATAGAATATTGGGTTAAATCTAAACATTCAGGTTGAATAAAATATATTTGTGGATTTTAAGTTTTAGGATTTAAATTTCTGCTTGTGTGGGGTATAAAGCTGCCTATTTTAAAACTCAGTAATTTGGCTTTTCAAATGCTGAAAAGTAATATTTTGAATGAAATTAGAAACCGAATTATGTAAAAGGTCAGGTGCGTAGTACTCGCAACTGGTGAGCGTGTATAACCAGATGAATGTAAACGAAGCTAGGCTAGCAGGTTGCGTTCTGTAGTGTCCGCCTACCACCATACGAAGAAAGCGTAAGTTTAAGAATATTAATGTAATTATTTTATGTAATAGTTGAATATCAAAACAACGATCTATCTTAAAAAACCTATACTATATGCCAACATATTTTTTTACCTTTTCACTTGTTCCATGTCTAAAGGTGTTATCCAATAGCTAAACCAGAAATAATTCGAATTACGAACGTTGACACAACTCTAACGTGGAAAGCAATTCACAATCGAACCTAGAAACTACGACCGTCATTTACGGCGTCAAACCCCAGAAGATATTGCTCCAACTTCGTCCAATCTAAAGCGATCAAAGAAAAATATGATCCAGAAATATTCGATAAGCAGCGAACTAACATACCAATAAACGGCTGCCATGTATCACTAAAGCAATAAAGAGAAGAAAACCGTTAGTGTCTAAATAACGAAATAAAATATTCAATGGCTTGGAAATGGGCACACATTATTTGTGCCTAACGTTCCTTGTAACTTTAACTTTGGGCAAAAATCTACGCGCGGACACACACGGGCTGGTGGAGTGGCTAACATCTTCTGTTTCGTTGAATTAAAGTTTTGAATTGTCCGACATCTAGTACGTACTACCTACGTATTTATCATCTCGGACAATTCAAAACTTTTCACGTACCTAGTTAGATTATTTTTTTTTACTCGTAATATGTAGGTAGGTTCTAAACTTTATTTGTCCTCTGCAAGAATTATAATAAACAGGCTCATAGTGCGTGCTTAAAATATTGGTAGTCAAAAAAATAAAAATAAAATCTCGTCTTCGGTTACTCAGAAATATTTCTCATTTTTTGGGTAATTATTTAATGATTAGTAGGTATTATTTTAAAACATAATGTGGAATGATGTGTGTGTGTTATAATTTCATAATGTGGGTGTACTAATAGGCACACCTCTGCCTACCACTTCCTGAAATACAGGTGTTTTGTTATAGGTATGTAGGTATAGTACAAAAAATTGTATTTGTTAATCCATTATTATTGATTTAATTTTAATAATTTATGATCCCTGCGGGAAACTCCGAAAGGGATACCGTGGCCCTGGCAACGTACAGGCAACTGAAGGAACACGGGTGGGTTTTAGTCAGTAAGAGTCTGACACGCCCTCCTGCTCCACCCAGAGCGGGAGAAGTTATTTGGTTAAAGGTTACGATCCCGCACTTTTTTACGTTTATCAGAAAGTCTAGTCTCCCCTAGTTTCACGAAATATGAAGAGATAAGAGTAGGTATATTAAGTCCACTTAGCGGAAAACCAAAGTTTTCCATGTATACTTACCAATGACCTGAAACCATCTGCTCTTGAAAATCTGTGTGGTTACCCAAACGGTATCCTAGTATGTAGCGACAGTAAGCTAAGGCTGGCAGTGTGAAATAACAGCAGAACGGCCGTTAGCCGCGCCCGCGGTCCGAAACGATACTACTTTTTTCATTACCTACGCAACCTTAGGTGGCTCGGGAAAAAGCGATTCCTGAGGCCCAGATTCAGTTCAACATGGAAAGTTTTTATTTCAACATTTTCCGTCAGTTAGCTTTATATAATCAACTACTACTTACATAATCAAATCAATGTTTATAAAGCCTATTCGATTTAAAAAAATCAACAAAGTTATTATGAGTCTGAAGCGAGTTTTTCGTATTTTCATTTTTGAACCACCGGCATCGGTGAATTATAAAGCCTTAAAAATTAAAACACTTGGCAGCTTTTATTCGAGGCTTTTTCGGTTTTTTTTTCTGTCATTTCGGGTATGTTTTATATCCTCAGTTACTTATTTGCTTTAAATAAGACTGATTCAATTCAATTTGGTGGTTTGACAGCTTTTGTCAAGTACAGATAATAATTATATCAATCTACATAAAAGTAATCAGATGATTGAAAAAACGACCCTTAGGAGAAAAAAACTTCTTTCGGTCGAAAAAAATAAAACAGATTTTTTTTTCATCGACAGATAAATCCGAAAAAAAAGAGGTCGAAAAATTTCTGCTACATAATGTTACCAAAAAAAATCCTTGAGAGTTAAATCGCCGTCTCTTTAGCCCCACGGTAAGTGCTAAACTGTTGCAGCTATTTTATTGTCGTGCGACACAGCGGCAACTTAACACTCTTGTTTGCAACTTACTGTACAGTTTGCCTTTTTTGTTGTCGCTTACGATTTGTTACTTTGCCCGTAATTCGTAAAGCCGATATTGGTAAAGTTTTATGAACAAAGTTTGTGGGCAATTATAGGTTTTGAGTTGGATTTTACAGTGAAATTTTGAAAAGGTGTGTTAGTACTTATATTAATAATTTGTTTGTTTTTATGGTTCCGTACCCGAAGTATGCCAAACGGAACCCTCTTAATAAGCCTTCGCTGTCCGTCCGTCTGTCTGTCAGCAGGCTGTATCTCATGAACCGTAGTAGATGGACAGTTGAAATTTTCACAGATTGTGTATTTCTATTGCCACAAATAACAAAAATAAAATAAAGTTAATAATTAAAGCGGGTGCCCGATACAAGAAATGTGTTTTTTTTCGCCGTTTTTTGCTTAATATTGTACGGTGGTACGGAACCCTTCGTGTGCGAATCCGACTCGCACTTGGCCGGTTTTTATTTTAGGTACATATGTTAGGTTCATCCCATATAACAGCGAAAAGGAAGTGCAAGCTCAATAGTTGTTTTTTTTCGGTCTATTACTGTGATATTTCCGAAAGAGGCTGTATATTTAATTGAAAAAACATAAGATAGTTAATTGACTGAGGCGTTCAGAAATCCATTAAATCAACAAACGCAGTGTGAACACTGCGTTCGGCGCTTGACGTGGCAACACGTCCTGTCCGGGTTCGCAACAAGTCAATCGTCATCCTGAGGATTTCTCGTTGAGAGGTGAAACACGTGTCTTATTTCTTACAGGGTTTTTTAGATAGATTGAATACTCTTTATTGTACACCATAAAAATTAGACAAAAATTTAGAAATTTTACATAGGGTGACACAATGGGCGATGGCGATGGGCAATGTGGCTTTATTACTCTTTAAGAACAGTTAAGCGGATTAGCTTACTAAAAAATATAGTTTTGTAGAGTGGCAACATTAAAAGTTTTATGATGTTGGAAAGAAAAAAAGCGTCGTAAAAGCGAAAAAGCATAACAAGGATTAACGAAAGCGTGTCTCAGTAATATTTTTAGATAATTACGTTCTTCTTTTTCGTTGCACTCTTGTCAGAGCAGTCGTAGTCTTCATGTGGTTTCTTGTCTAGAGACTGATGTGATTCATCTCACGATTTCTCGCCGCATATGGTAGTTATGTTACTTATATAACATTATTTCTAGCACCAAAAATAACAGCGCAAACCAAGTTATTTTCACATGCATTTATGCCTAAGTAACTCACCATGTTCAAACAGCTGACATGTTACGCTATTCTCTCAAAAATGAATGATAGCAAAAAAAATACATATTAATAATATAGGATTCATATGAAAATCTAACACAAAATTATATTTTGCTTACATTATGAAAATCATTTCACTTAACTTACAAAACGTGGCCATGTAAATTGTTCGCGAGACTTTTTAAGCCGAATATTTTAAGCTTCTTCAATCTACCGCCCGCGTTACTGAAATTGAAAATATAAACGGTTCTTCACTTAAAGCTTTTACAGAACTGTTTGACACTTAAATTCATCATGATTGTATCGTAAAGGAGTATGTAAGGATCGTAGCAGGTGGCATTCTAGAGTTTCTGCCTACCCCCTATGTGACGAATGCGTGTGTTCACAGATAGGTACACCAACACTTAGACGCAAAGTATTTTAGAAATAATGATGTGCTCTGTACGGGGACCAAATCCATTATCCAAGGACCAAAAAGCAGAGTTCTTAGTCAATGTTAAAAGTATAATTGACTAAGAACTCGGTTTTTGCCCTCGTAGCAGCTTGTTTGATCGAAATCAACAATAAATAGTAATAGATTTCCGATGAGCGCTTTAAAAACGGTCGGAAAAATAAGATCACAAATAATGTTGTGGTCTTATTTTGCAACATAGTTTTTTCAACCTTATTGCTTATAAATTATTTTTTATTTTCCCATAAAAAGAATACGTTGTTTTTCCGAAGTAATAAATACATTGCAAACGATAATAAACTTTATGTTTGAGTTTTAAGCTTTATAGTCAAGCTATCTATACAATCGAAACCACTTTAGGGATGTGTTTTAGTTCCTAATCCTTATTCTTGTGCTATTGTTGATCGAAGCCTTGAAGTTTTCTTTAGTTTCAACTTTATATTGTAAAGTACCTAATTGCTAGGCACATCGACTACCAACTTAAATTGTCATTCTTCTTCATACAACTGTCATTCTTTGACAGTTGTATGAAATGGTTATAACACAGAAAATTTGCGTAGTGTGTTAATTTTCTTAAAAAAAAATATATTTTAGTGGAGAGTGAGATAGGGGACTAGTTTACAATAACTAAGTATACCTGAGCAGTGGTGGTCCATAGGTAACGGCCCGGAATTAAAAGTTGGAGGCCATGGGTTCAATAATTTCCACTGCTCTCAAAACGGTGAAGGAAAACATCGTGAGGAAACTGGCATGTCCTAGAACCAAAAATTCGAAGACATGTGACATCTACCAACCCACACTGGACCCGCGTGGTAGATAAAAGCCCACTCCCTCTCGAAGAGAGGAGGTCTATGTCCCAGAGGTAGGATAAGTATAAGATGGATATATATATATATATATATATATATATATATATATATATATATATATATATATATATATATATATATATATATATATATATATATATATATGGATACATTATAAGCTGATTATGAAGTATACCTATGAAACTAGACCATAGTTGTTGATAAAATATCAACCATGAACAGTCAAGATATGCTAGCCACGCGGTACCTCAAGGCGGCACGAAATATCCGCTTGCCGGCGAGAATATTTCAATTTTCTATAAGAAAATTTATTTATATTCTGTACAAGGAACTACACATCCTGCTTCGTACCGGTGCATCGCAGAACAGGAGATGAACTCAAACTTCAGACTTTTTTTATGATTAGGTACTTACTTTCCCATATATATTTTTTCGTATGGTTAGTGACTAACCTGGTGTCAGAGTTTTTACGCCGCCCATAAGCCATTGACCTGGCTTCACATACCATCGAGAAATATCTCTAAGGCACGCCGGTTTCCTCATGATGTTTTCTTTCACAGTTTTTGAAGCGAGTGATAATTATACAATACGCACATGAATCCGAAAAGTCTGAGGTGCCTGCCTTGGGTTCGAACTCGAGACCTACGACTTGGCAGTTCGACAGTTTTATTTTTATATTTTATAAACGTTGCCCCACTCACTAGGAATTTCTCCTGTATCGTGGGTGCGTTTACAAACATTTAAACTCACATACACAAACAGCCAGCCCCGGAACAACGACTTGTAGTTCATACAAATATTTGTTCCGTGCGGGATTTGAACCCGCGACACGCAGTGCAGCAGTCAATCGCTTAACCACTGCGCCAACCGTGCCCTCAACAGTCACACTACTAGGCTAACAGTACTGTTATGTATCGTAGGTACCTATTTACTTACCTATAAAACAATGCTTAGAGCCATTGTAAGTCTGGTAGACCTGCCGATCTATCAAGTCTTCACAGTAACATTTTGACTGAATAGGCCTGTAGGTCATCAAGGGTGCAGGTGAACAGACGTTCATTTCAACGGAGATCAAACACTTCCAATCATGATTTCACCACATTTACCGGAACACAGAGATAACAATGAATAATGCCTTCATGAATGGACCAAACTAATTCATACACGTAGACTATCCGTCTATCCAGCCTAGGATAGGCATTCCATTGTCATGCCAACGGAAACTTAATATCCAGAGAGATCGAGGGTCCATTGTGTGATGCTCATCACGGCCATATTGCGCCCCGTTGCGGTTCCGAAGATTAAATGCATTCATAGTGTCATTTGTAATGTATTTGTGTGTGTGGGATCGATGATGCGTGTGTGTGTGTGTGTGTAAAAATGTTTTAATGGGTTTGTGTTGTGATTAGCAGTGACAAAGCAATGGGTTGCTATGTGTATGACTTTGGGACAAGTACTGTGTGCTCGGCAGTCATCTCTTCTTTTACTATTGCAATAGAGGCCAAAGAAAATAATTATGTTTATTAACACAACAAATATGGATAAATGGTTAGCTTAATTTTTACCTGAAACTGGATCGCATATTATCACTTCATTTGCTTGAGAAATCAAAATAACACATAACATAACATCACGCTTTGTATCCCCGAAGGGTTGGGCAGAGGTGTACCTGTAGCAGGTACACCCACATTTCTCCAGTTTTGTTTAAGTCCTATGTAATAGGAGGCAAGCCTATTTTTACTACTGTTGCCATCAACCGGGCATAAATGCAGACTCCGGGGTGCTACTGAGAAATTTCAGATAGAAAAACCAAATAACAGTATGCCCGACCCGGGAATCAAACCCAAGACCACATGCTCAGCAGTAGCGCTTACGACCACTAGGCCAACGAGGCATTCCACTAATTAAACATTAATCAAAATAACAAGACAAAAATTTAAGGAGAAATTGTACGACCAAAAATAGTAGTGGTATCAATCATTAATCTCCAATAATAAGCACTTAATTGCCGCAATTTGAACCGTGTAGACAAACAGCTGAACTCAATAATCACGAGTACACAATACCGTGTCAGGTTTAGGCTTAGCTTACACTGTGGGATTATGTGCGCTCATGTGACTATTGTAATTCTGACTGTTATTACATAATCTTCCTCGGACACGTGTCATTTTCCGGTATTAATTTTAGGTAATCCATATTATACATTATTATGTAGATACATTGCTAGGGGGTGAGATTTCTCTGCAGCTGACTGTACTACCAGTGACATAATAACTAAAAAAAAAATGAATCGACTTAAAAATACACTAAAAAGTGCAAAATAAATTTAATTTCGGAAGTCGGTGTCTTTGGTTCTAAATTTTCGTTTTTTGCCACAGACTTCCGAAATTAATGTTATTTTGTACTTATTGTGTTTTTTTTTTAAGTCGGTTTAACATTTTTATTTTTCACTTTTTAGTTGTGGTATCTACCCCACACAAATTTGAATACCACTACCTGCTATGTAAATAACAGTGACAGGTAAAGGTAACAAAATTTATATGGGACCACCTCTGAAGTATTACCTATAAAACAAAAAAAGAATCATCTAAATAATTTCGTAATTGGCGGAGTAATCGCGTAACAAACATAGAACAAAAAAAAAACGTATAGTCGAACTTCCTCCTTTTTGAAGTCAGTTAAAAAATACCACTTGCAGAACGCGTATAAAACCTATCTGAGGCAGATAGGTTTTATACGCGCTCTGCAAGTGGCTCTTCATAACATGGCTATTTAGCCAAGGTACATATCGTCTTGGCTCTTATTCGCTACTGATAATTAGGACATGCCGAGAACTTTCTCGTGTCATCTAATATAGTGTGACATTGAGCCAATTTTGAATATTTAATTTATATTAATATATATTTAAATATTTAAAAAATAGTAATTACTTATAATTAGTACCAGTGTTAAGGTTGGCATAATAGCTGCTCAGCTAGCAGTGGGTAATGAACCACTATAATATGTATATCGAAAAAACAACAAAAATCAGAACTGATTCACATGAATAAAGCAAACGTAAACCTTTGGAATCAACAAAAATACAGAAAATACATAAAAATGTAAATGCTCTGCAAATATTCTGACGGATCTTTCTTTTATTTATAGAGAAAATAAGTGGAATTCCATTTGCGATCGTGGTCTGGACGTTTGTTTAAATAATTTTTGCTTGCATTGTTTCTCACATTCATTTTTGATACTAATTAATGTCTGAACTTCAAGAGGCGTTGATCCCCTTTCGAAGTTTGAACAAAGAGATAGCCAGCTAGATGACAATTTTGTTTTCAGGCCATGCCACACCATGCTGACTATTCTTTCAACAGGAGGTAAAAAAAAAAAAAAAATTTCATTGCGTTTCATTTTATATTAATTCACTCATTTAATAATAATGTTTGCATGCCTATTATAAAGTATATTGTACAAGGATCACCCATTTTACTCCTCTCCATCTGCCCAACCTCTTCCCAACTATGTTAGGGTCGGCTTCCAGTCTAACCGAATGCAGCCATTTTACTGTTACATCTTATTTACTATATATGTCTAAAATCAATAGAAGTAAATGTGTACTTACTTTAGTACGCCTGTAATTCCCGAAGCAAAGAGGTGTTCCTATAGTACACCCACATTTCGCTAGTTGATTTACAATTTTTTAGTATCGATATTAAAAGTCAAAAATATATCCTAAGGACTAATTAAATCAAAATGTACTTTGAAGGACACTAATGCCTCCAGGCGTATTAGCACTAAAACATCTACCGTGCCTCGTACAGTGTCCTTCAAACGATTAATAATAAGTTGACTTTTTGTACCGTTCATGAAATATTAAAGGAAACAATAAAAATACTGAAAACACTAAAAGTTTCAATCCGTTTTTCATTTAAAATAAACAATTACGTTGACAGCTGTCGTGTAAACTTGTTCAACCCGCAAATTGTTGCGAGTGGTCGAAACCAAAAAGTACAAATATTTCATTTAGTTTTATAAATAATTTTAAATATGTTATGCCCTATTGTTATATTCAATTACTGATTGTTTTTTGTATCGATCGTAATTTTTGATAGCGACGAATGCAAATTCATAATTGGTCCTTTGAGAAAAATCTTGATAGTTAAAACTATCAACCGCCGCGGCCGTCAAGCTTAATAGACCTTTGTCCGATAAAATTATTGAATTATTAAAAAAAAATAATTCAAAATTCAAAATATTTTATTTCACATAAACCTATAAGGGCACTTATGAAACGTCAGAAGCTAGATGCACGGTTCGGTCATTATTGGACGAGGTATGCTTCGATGAATAATTAAAAAGTAATCTTTTTTTTACGTAAAAAATGCAGTAGGTATTTTTCGTTCCCAAATAAAAATTGCGAACACAAAAATATCAATATGCCGAGAGTTCTACAATTTATGGCTGGTTGAGAATAATTGAAACTGAATTTCATTTGGCAAAAAATATGTTCGCAAGAACTGCCGACGTCAGTACGACGAATTTACTGATTTTTTATTGTAAAGTGTGCTTGAAAAGTTATTAAAAAGGAACGATTCAATTAGTTTCGGGCTGATAAGTGGAGCAGATGGTACCTAGGGCTTAATTTGATTAACATAGGTCAGACAAGAAAGATTTATATTGTAAGAGCTTTTAATATTTATAGAACATGGTACAAATAATTATACTGGTTTAGATAAATAATACCGTATTTAAATCTTAGGCTACCAGTATTAAGGCGACGAAAACCGAGTTTTAATGATTTTATACTCGCTTATAGCGCGTTGGTTTGCAGTTGCAGGGCAGCCATCGTCCATATTATTTTTTGGATGTATCCCTAGGTCACATTTTTGGTTTTCTTCATCCAAAATGGTTGTTTTCGTTGATTTGTCTTTATATTATAGTATCAATGACCCGCAACTTTGTCCGCGATTCAGGATGTAAAGTATAGCCTATGTCCTTACCCAGGGCATATTTAATCTGTGTGCTATCCAAATCCGTTTAGCCTTTTTAGCTTGAAAGTGGCTGAGAGTATGTCATGCTCACTCTAATGTCTCACTGACGGTGGCGCGTGTGTTGGATCATTTAGCTCCCATCAAAATGGTTGAGCTGAATGGTGCTAATCCATGCATCATGTTCGTGAACGGGCGCTGTCAGTAGGGAATGGTCATCTCTTAGCTGCCACGGCGATTTTAATTTAATTTAATGTTTGATTTGTTTTTAATTTTTATTTCTATAGGACGCTTTTAATGTTTTGCATCGTTCTCATATGTATAACTTCAACATGAATGATGTAACCAATATTTTGATTTAAAAGAGTGTCCGTGGAGTTTCTTGCCTGTTCTTCTCCATAGGTACCTACTACGCTTTGGAATGGGCGACTAGCTTCATATTTCTGACTGACCGACCACTTGACAATTCAAAAGTGCCTGTAACTGATTTAATTGAAATAAATGCTTTGAGTTTAAGTTTGAAGCGTAACAAACTCACTTTCGCGTTTATAAAATTAGTTAGGAGGACGTTCACATTAGTAGTAATAACAAAAGACATTTTGTCAATCATAACGTAATTATGTCTGCTTGCTTTGCATAGAAGTGTATAGAGTACAATAGGATATAAAGCTCTTCTAGAGGTCCAATGTGTGAGGGCTTAATATACAAAATCAGCTACTAGTGCCACTTTTCCCTTCAGTAGCTATTATTGGAACTATTTGTTTCCGCCATCTTTGAATGTCATAAACTATTTACTCGTTGGTTTACTGCATAATAAACTCTTTGGTTTACTGTCATGGGTTCTGTTTATACGGAGCCACTTGCTTTTTAAGCAACGTGTTTCCAGCGAAACCCAATATTAAAAAAATATGCTGTGATTACCTTTTATCTTAATTTGACTAAGATCTATCTTTTGAGAGTATTTGTACACGAAGTCTAAGTCGACACCCAAATTTCATGGAGTGCTGCCATTCTTCTTAGCTATTATGGATTAAAAATAAAGATTGGCTCTTAAAGCCCAAAGACGGTATCCAAATAAACTAACACTAGGACTAAGAGCGAAAGGTGGCCGTGGTTGGAGTGGGTCGTGGTCACACCGTCGGCGGCTATTGTCCGCTGTAGTGAACTGTGCTTTGTGCTCCCTGCCTGCCTTTGGTGTGGGGTGTGTGTAAGAGGTAGCGGGTGGAGCTTCGTCGTACATGATTTTTTATTGTTTTACAACTTAGTTTGTATACAAAGCTAATAACTTTGGGTCATTACACCCACAGGGAAAGTAAATAAATTTTAATTTATACACTGGCATTTACTGAAATAAATTTCATTTATCATTCATGTTGATGGTAGGTGTATATACCAACCTAGGATTAATGAAACCTTTCAATTAATTTTCAGTTTTTGTAACAAATTAACGTACTACTGAAATTCATTCTTTTTTTCCGAAACGAAATTTATAGTAAATAAATAATGATTGGCACGAGTACACCTTTCTTGCAGGTATGATGGTATTTGTCGCCCGTCACTTATATAATGGACCACATTCTCATGTTTCGCAGTATTACGATATCCCCTTATTCAGGAAATATGGCAGGCTAACGTGCTTTGAGACTATTGCAGGAGCATCCCTATCATACTTTTATATTGCTTGAAAATACTTTTTTCTACAGCACAACGTGCCACCATTTTATTAGATAACATAACGTAAAATCAGGCCTGTATTCCTCGAAGGGTTAGGCAGAGGTAAACCTATAGTACACCCACATTTCGCCAGATAATATATGTTTAAGTCCCATGTAATAGGGGGCAAGCCTATTGCCATCAATCGGGCACAAATCCAGACTGCATCATCAATCAATCATTTTATTAGATGTCAATAGAAATTACAATATAATAATCTAGGTATAAAAGTAGAAAAGGGAGAAGCAGACACAGGGCTCCCTCCCGCTTTTCTACTGCTGTGCTGCAGTGGGACAATACAAGGTTAGCTAGATTAGATTTAACTAGAAAACGGTCGGACTGCCAAGTCATAGGTCTACTATATAGTCATAGGTCTACGTCCCTTATCGGCTCGAGATCGAACCCAAAGCACGCACCTCTGACTTTTCGGATTTATGTGCGTATTTTATAATTATCACTTGCTTCAAAAACGATGAAGGAAAATATCGTTAGGATACCGGAATGCCTGAGAGATATTTCTCGACGGCATGATGTGAAGCCAAGTCAGAGGCACATGGCTTTAAAACTCTGACACCAGGTTACTAACCACACGAAAAGTAGAAGAACTAGAAAAAAAACAAGTTGTTGTGCACGGTAGTCACTGCAGGTCCAGTTGAAAACCAGCGTCAGGCACTAGTTGTCTGGCATTTTTGCTGAACTGGGCCTATTTGGCGCAGCCGCGACGCACACATTCCTGCTATTATCATACAACGCACTTAACACTTTTTATTTTGTGTTCTTTCTTTTTACTTTTGTGCCTTTTAGTCTGTGCTAAATAAATGTATTTTCTTTCTTTTTTTAGTCCCTGGGGGTCCGACTCCACTACCCGATAAGAGAGACGTTGCTTTGAAAATATAATCATGTAGAGCCAAATATTTTTTTCCGACGTGACATAACTCATCATCCTCTGCCTAGCCTATTCCCAACTATGTTGGGGTCGGCTTCCAGTCTAACCGGATGCAGCTGAATACCAGTATTTTACATGGAACGACTGCCTATCTGACCCCCACAACCCAGTTATTGGGTAATACGATACCCCTTGGTAAGACTGGCTGTCAGACTTTTGGGCTAACATAACACAATGACATAACTATTTTATTAAAAAAAATTAAATTATTTCTTAATTTAATTACATTTTTATTTTTGCGGTGCCCCACGGGGTCCGTAATTGTACCTTAACAACCTTGTTACATCTTCTAAACATTATGGAATGCAAATAAAGGTATAAATATGATGGGTATCGAAATCTAAATACGACGCTTAATAATTTGCACTTTTGAAAGGTATAAATTTTCATTAAAAAAAATATTTTTGGTATTGGTATTATTTTAATTACTTATAGGATTAAGATTGCAATGTAAATTAAGGATATATTAAATTGTCCGGAAATATTCTCCAAAGATGTTTGGAGAACATTTCCGGTACAAGCCGAAGCGACCTAAGATAGTATTCCTATTACCGTGAAGTGTTTGAGAGTTACAGAAAACTCCGTTTTAATTAAAATCGGTTTCTTGGAACAAGGTTGTTATAAATTAAAGCGAATTCAAATTTCGAATTCGCTTTGCAGTCTAAGCGATTTTATTAACGTTTATGATTTTTCATAATTACAAAAAAAGTGGAATATTTCATAATCATTTTTAACAGAAATACCTACCTTTAATAGTCATTGGTAAAATTAGAAGTAGGTACTAAGTACATTAAGTACCTATTGTCAGAAAAAATAATTGTGACACCCTACGTCAATTTGCCGTGCTATTGCCATTTCATACAACTGTCAAAGAATGACAGTTGTAATTTGAATATACAGGCAATATTAAAGTTGGTAGTCAATTTGCTTAATTATTGATTTCCCTGACTTAAGACAACACAATTATCAAAACAATTTACATTTATATTTGAATTTAAATTTTGTATTACGTAATCTTACCAACATAGCTTATAAGCAGTGTGTATTACTAACATCCTATATGGATTATGGGTCTCAATTAAAAAGTATGTTTAAAAAAAAACTGTAATACAGGTAATTTAATATTATCTTATTGAACAAATTACATTAAAACTTATTTCATGAACAACCATTTTCTAGTATTGCTCTGGTCGGAGCGGGAGGGCGTGTCAGACTCTTACTGACTAAAACCCACCCGTGTTCCTAAATCCTAGCTTCCCAATCAAGGATTCTCGTAACTAGCTAATATCAGTTGCATTCCTCACAATGCACCAAAAGATTCGCAATCTGAAACAAAGGGCTTGTTTCGGAAGTCTGTCTGTCTGGTCCATTCCTGGATATTTTGACACAAACGAGTGATATTCGGACTGCTAACATGCTCTATGTATTCCGTATTCAGTTACTTGCTTGTGTTATGGGATCCACTGGTTTTTTTATGTTGACCATTAGATAGGCCCAGGTGGAATGAAAAGCGGACTGTATTTCTAGGTTACTTATATTAGGTATTTTACAGGTCAAAATTTAATTATTAAAATCGATGCGATCGTTGTCGCGGTGTTAAAAGGAGTGTCTGCCGAGGGCGCGCGAGCCGTCATCGAGCCGCTGCTGCTACCACGCCGCCCGCTCCCCTCTGCTTGATGACGCATGTGTCTTGGAGGTGTTAACGTGTGCGTTAACAACCATCTTTCCTCTCGCATTCCAGCAATCTGTGGGAGTGAAAAGGGATGGAAGTGTGTTACAGGAAGCCGGGGAAGCGCGCGCTATTTGATTTGACCACTGAGCGCGCGCGGTGCTAAAATTGGCCGTCAGACGGTACCAACCCATTTTCCGAGAGGTTGGTACTGTCAGCCATCGATCTTACACATCGTATGCGACTACTGTAAGGCTTGCTCATTTTTTTTATTAGATTTTTTATTCGAAATGTACATACTGTCTGAAAACGGGGCAATGAATGGTAGAACATGACTGTATTGTCAAGTGCAGATCATGGTTTTTTTATTGGTCCTTGTATACGCATAAGTCTCAATATTTAATATTTCTTTATATGTTTTTCGATGTAAAATGAAAGAAGGCATACCAACCAAAATAATCCATATAACCTGCCCGCACTAAAAAATCGACTGATGAAAATCACAATCGCTTGGTGCACAAGACATCAAATTCTATATTAAAAAGTTAATAACACTGGCGGGCACTAAGCTTGCAAAACAACATAAAACGAAAGAATTTCAAATTTCGTTAAAAGAACACTAAAAATAGAACACCAATTTCTCACATACGCTATAAATTCGACTGACGAATATCGCAAAGCCGGGTCCACACGAGCTTAAATTACGCCGGCGGCTTGCACGTCGGCTCTTATCGAGCTGCTCTCTGTTCACAGTGCATAAATCACTTGCACGGTCCTGATACAGTTGGCTCATGTGCGCGGAACCTAACATCTTCGTCCGTGACGTTAATCTTGTGTTATCAGCTAGTGTTGAAGGTGGAATATAATTAGATGGGGTTTGGTGAAGGAATGTGGTGTCAAAGTGGTGATGGTGGTGACTTGTAGACAAAGACGACGATCTGACGACTCGTAATGATGCTTATGCCGTTTCTTCATGCTTTTACAGAACAAATGATGATAATGTTTTAACCTTTCATATTTATTATTTCAAACTAAATAATATTCAATTCACTTGAAAATACGAAAAATTGTGACTGACAACCTGGGATAGAAGTCTAATTTTACGTTCAAATTGAACTTGATTGGACGGACGGACGAACAACTAATATTTTTGCAGAATTCCCCGCTTTATGTGTGCTATTCCTACCTTCGTGCACTAGTTCATCCAACAAAATTAAATTCAAACCAAATTGGAAATCAAATTTTATATTTTTGGTCCTTTTTCTTGTGACTAGCCGTGGATGAAATAAAAAAGATTTCGCTATATATTTTCCTTTGAAGTAAATTCATGGTATTAAAAAAGATAAAGGTTGACGGTAGGTATGCAGTTTGGATTGCCAGTTACCATTGTAATCTTTTGTAAATAATACATAAATATAAAAGATAACAAAGCTTTACATATTGCTTTGTTTTGATTGTTCAATTTACGGATTTTTGTGAAGATTATGATATAACAAATCGATTTACATCAATGGACTAACATAACATAGCTAACATGTTAATACTTAACATAAAATTAAAACTTGTTTAACAAAAGAGTATAGGCACCGCACTTCTATAAAATTAAGTTTAAAAATCTGTTGTTCTTTTTAGCGCAGCCGTGAGACACACACTATTATTGCTTTATGATTAGGTATTTTCAGTTTTTTTTATTTTGGTATTATGTGTTTCACGAACTGTGTCCAAATAAATATTATTCTTTCTCTTTTTCTTTCTTAAAATCGCTTATTTTTTCGTAGTCGGGTTTCAGTTTTCAAAACTAAGTTTTTTGTTTTATACTTTTCCGTTTTAACGCTTGATATTAATAAGATTTGATTAAATGCGTGTTGGTATCATTTTGATCATGCTTTTTATTGTATAATAGCTATTAATTTTACCACCGCGCCGTGCGTAGCGCTGTAAGAGAATTTATATCACCTATGTCAACCCGACCATTATTACGAATCTATTGATACCTCATTCATCAAAATCGGTTCAGGAGTTTAGGCGGTGAAACACACGTAAAAGCAAACATACATACATAGACTGCTAAAATCATTGCCCTTCTTTTTGGCTTTGCCGTAGTCGTGTCAAATTCAAAACATTTATTTCACATGTGCACTTATGAAACGTCAGAAGCACGGTGCACGGTTCCAATATGTCGTTTTCTTAAGACTCGGCAAGAAACTCCAATCCAACTCCGGGTAAAAATGAATGATTAATTTCGAATTAACTACGTGTTCTTAACAAAGCAAGTTCTTAATTAAGTAACTTTCGAATACTTGCTTTGATCAAATTTTAAGACGCTATGACAAAATGGCCGCGTTTGGAAATGAGTGCACTCAAAGCGGATTTTATATGTCCCTAGATACATGTTAACAGTCACTGGAAGAAAAGACGTTCAGAGCCTTTAGGTAATAATATTGAAGTGTCTCTCTTTATTTTTATAGTGTTTTTATTTGAATAATATACTAGCTGCTGCACGCGGCCTCACCCGCGTGAACCCTAATTCCTATTCTAAAAGAACTCCTTATAACCTCAGCTATCTGCCAGTGTAAATCCCGCTAAAATCGGTCCAGCCGTTTCGGAGATTAGCCGGAATAAACAGAGAGACAGACAAAAAAAAATGACTTTTTGATATAAGCATAGATGTAATAATTAAAACTAGCGTATATCTATGGTTATAAGTACCGTGTGTGCCCGTGTCATTTAGTAAAAAGTTGTTATTTTGACGTTACAAACAGAGACTTAAATTTTATTTATTTGTATGATATGTATGTAAAGATGAAACAAAATGTTGCAAACATGCAAAGTTGATTTATAATTAGCCTTTGAAGGCTGAAAACCTCCGAGTTATTTGTTTGTATACACACTTTGTAGGGTGCTTCCCTAACATAAGTAATGTCAATGCAGATGTAAAATGTCAAACTTAAACTTAAATACAGAAAATGTCAGTGAATGCTCACCGGGATGAATCTAAATAAAAATGCAAGTTGTCCGACTCAAACCACGTCTAATTGAACACTAAAATGTAATATACATAAAATGCATAAAACAATGCAATATGTCAGTGTCAATGCACTGCCAAATGTAGGTCGCGTCCAAAGTGCAAATACGCGAGCCTAATGGCTAACTTATTGTAATAAATATAAATTATTTTAAATCCCATGTACGTGCACCGTACACACTTGATTCAGGTATTCTCATCTTACTGATTAATTGTTGCTTACATTAGTGTTTTGGTATGATCGACTTAAATTACATACAAATATAAACTCACGCCTTCTCTCTATGGGGGTAGGCAGGAAGTGCAGAACGTTACATACTTCTTTTAAGTTCATACATCTGGTCATGCACGCACGCCAGTTGCAAGTACTAAGCTCCTGACCTTGCTGAAGGACCTTATTGGTCGTATAGAGGATGAGTGAACTGTACACCCAGTTTCTCATACCTCTACATATAGGTAGTGATACGGTATCACGTCGGGGTCACCAGTACAGAGGTATAAGGAACAGGGTATAAAGTTCACTCATCCTCTAGAATATATATGCTGATCGCGCGGTAAACTCTGCTTGCGCGATGCAGGATTTGTGACGTCAGGTCTTTGATGCGTAGTTCGCATATGGCGTTGTAGATGCCGCCACAGTTGTTGGTATCGATTAATTTCTACTCTAATTTCTACAAAATAAAACTTAATAAAATTAAAACATAATCCAACCATAATTACTGGGACTTAAACATAACTGGCAAAATTTGGGTGTACTAGATGTACCCCTCTGCCTAACCTTTCGAGGAAATAATAATATTCAAACATTTTCGTCCTACAACCTATCTGAATTCCCTTCCCAAATTATTATTAGACATAATACAAACTAACCACAAGTAATGTCGCAAATCACCACAATACCTAAGGTTTATTTAAATCCTTGTTTCCAATTGATGTTATTTCCACTTAAACTAACATCAACTTTATGGAAGTGTAAATAAAGTTTATTTTAGACTGAGTAAAAAAAGTCACAAAAAATATGAAGTGAACCTTATGTCTAGGCATTACAGTTGTTTTTCTAAAAACTCGTGTTTGTTTACATGTTTGGCAAATAAATTGCGAACGCAGTTTACATACATACTAACCAATTTCATAACATGAGCAGACGAGGCCACAATGCCTCAATTCCGTAGTAAATTGAGGCAAATTACCTCTATTATTTAATTATAAGGCAAATGATCTATACCACTTTTTGCCATGGGGCATTTACGACTTGGATTTTAGTGGCTCTTGTACGGTGTTATTAGTTATGTTGTGTTTATGTGGTTTACTATACAACTATTTATGGAAAACCGACACATGCATACTAAGTGTGAATATAGGTGGGCTTATGTCGAAGTTTACGTCTAGAATACCACAAATTGCTTAGCATGATCCTCCGTTCTATCAAAAATACTGCAGCATTAATTTTGAAATAAATATATAAAGTTGAGGATTAATGATATTGTACTATGTTTGACGAAAATACTATCCACAAATAAAAACTCGACAGAAAAAAGTTACCTTCAAATCAAACATTAAACCGATAGAATTAAAAAAAAAACTTCAAATTAGATCACTTTTAAAGTGTGTCATAGCCAATAGTGTCATCACAATGTCTTGTTTTCTTCCTTTTTTATTTGTTTTTATATTGGCACATTGCAGCTATTTCCTAATAGCTAATTAGTAATAATTTAATCGTCATTTTGTATGTTGTGCTGTTTTTTGTGTGCACTAAATAAATTATTTATCTATATATCTATCTACTATGCATATATTAACAAAACTGAATATAAAACAGATACTATTTTTATTTTTTTGATTACCATTGTTTTCACGGTAAAAATAAATTACCTAAACTATCGGCGCCTAGGAGCCTCCTTCCCGCCGCTCTTTCTCACACTCACTCACATACACATTAACAAATCAATAATACCATGTTAAGTACAAACAGTACAATGTTTCTAACCAAAAATAACTTAAATAACAGTAACAAATCTACACGTACATAAACTGACTCTCGTTTTGAAATCAAAGCCTACAATTGTTTAAATGCTTCCAAAAGGACACACAACAACCACAACCACCACGACAACCAGACAACCAGAGTGCATTCACTAGTGATGTGCCAAGTTTGATAAGGACATCAGCTAGTGACGCGCCACTAAGCACTTTTGCCTGTACATGTCGCGTTGTTGCGTTAGTTAGAGTAAAAAGGGAATAACGATCAAAACTTTTTTTAAAGTTATTTAGATAGACGGAACACTTTAGGGACATACAATTTAAATAAGTACTATTTTATGTTGAATAATTCATTTTCTAGAGTTGAGTAGAAAATTGGAATTTTCGTAGCTGTATCAGTCTACTGCGATAAAATGGAGATAAATATAATGAAGACTTTACTTACGTAGTTTATCGTCGAAACCATTCGACGCTGAAAGATCGAAGCTATATCGTACCTACCTATGAAACATTACAAATGAATGGAGGCCTCAGTTACGACTTTATAATCATTAAAAATGGAGTCAGTAGGTATCTACTTATCATATAATTATTTAACTATATACATACCTAGCAACACGATATCCTCACGTCATACTCGACATTAAGCCACTGAGATGATTAATAACGCGAACCTGCAGTGACTTAGAATTCAAATGATTTATAGGTATTAAACGTTCTACATTTTGCTATAAATGCATTTTTCTGAATACTTCTTTTATAAGAATTTTGTTACTAACGATTTAAAAATAAAGAATTTAAAACGTTTAAGTATATCTTATGAAAACGAAATAAACCAGATAATTTTCAAAATCAAAATAATAGTAGATTTTACAACAAGTGAAAAAAAGGGAATTTATTTCGAGGGACTAAGTTGGAGCCCCAGAGCAGCAAAGGATTCTAGAATAGAATCCCGAGCGTAGCGTGGGATTCTAGATTTGAAGCCTGAGCGGAGCGAAGGATACAAGGACAAGGTTTTTTTTTTCACCATTTTTGTACTCTACTTTTTACCATTGACTGCGAGAAAATAAATTGTAGTATAGTATTTATATTTATTTATCGTAGTTGTAGTATTTACATGACTGCCTCGTTGGTCTAGTAGTCGCAAGCGCTACTGCTGAGCATGAGGTCTGGGTTCGATTCCCAGTATTATTGGGTTTTTCCAACAGTAATTTCTCAGGAACAACCTGAGGTCTGGCCTCGCCCCCTATTACATGGGACTCACGAGCGTAGCGAGTGATTCAAGTGTTAGAATCCTAAGCGACGCGAGTGATTCATGGCCCTCGATATAAATCCGTTTTATTCAAGTTGCATACTATACTTTATACCTGACTACGAGAAAAAGAAGGATTTAAGCGCAAATAGACATTTAATTAAGAAAAAAAGAAGGTTACAATAATTTAAATGCTGTTAATTTAAAGGAACAATTTTTGTTCGTACAACTTACAGTATTCAAAACAATGCCAATTTACTAATGACAGCAAAAAACACAAGACAGTTTTATTCTAATGCTCAACACAAACTCACTGTCGAAAATGTCGACCAATCAAATATCGAGGAGTTATTTGCACAAGGAGTTTTTAACGAGTATTTTTTCGCAAGGAGGTTGTATAGCATTGAGATGGAGGTCGAATATATTATTGTTGTGTTCTAAATTCAAACACCAAAGTAGTGATTAAAAGTGCTTTTTACTCACTGTTTTCAGTGAATAAAATAAGCTTTTTAGGGGGAATGGTATAATAGTATATTATGCAACTAGTGAATAAAGGACCGATTTAAAGCGAGGGCCATAGATGAATTACGAGCAAGTGAAGGATTCTAACAACTGAATCACGACCGTAGGGATTCATGATGATTGCATCACGAGTGTAGCGAGTGATTCAAGTGTTAGAATCCTGAGCGACGCGAGTGATTCATGGCCCTCGATATAAATCCGTTTTATTCAAGAGTTGAATTCTATACTTTATACCGTGACTACGAGAAAAAGAAAGATTTGAGTGAAAATATACATTTAATGAAGAAAAAAGGAAGCTTAAATTAATTAACATGCACATTAAAATTGGAACAATTTGTGCTCGTACAACTTACAGTATTCCAAAATACCTAGCGCCAAATTACTAATGACCGCAAAGAACACAAAACAGTTTTAATTCTCATGCTAAACTCCTTGTCGAAAATGTCGACCAATCAAATCTTGAGGAGTTATTTACACAAGGAGTTTGTATGTCGAGTATTCTTTGCACAAGGAGTATTGGTGTGTTCTAAATTCAAACACCAAAACAGTGATTAAAAGTGTTTTTTATTCACTGTTTTCAGTGAATGAAATAATTTTTTTAGAGGGGGAATGGTATAAAATATTGTATTTCACATAAACCTACATGAGCACTTATGAAACGTCAGAAGCTAGGTGCGCGGTTCCAATTGGTCGTTTCCTATGGAGAAGAACCGGCAAGAAAGTTGTGGGTTTTGATAAGCTTATACTTTGTTTACTCCACGAAAAAAAACTATGGGTAGCTGTCAAGAGTTTCACTAGTCAGTGAAAAAATTGGATTGAGAATAAACCTTGTTGACGATTACTAAAAATAATAAATGAATATCACTAAAAACGTGCAAAACGCACTGCCGTATTTAGATAACTTTGACGTAATTATGAAATCACCCAATTAATATTATACTTAAGTAAAGACAACAAAGAACAGAGAACCCACAGATTTTTCTGTTTACCATAACATTACTTCTGTTTCGCGTAAAATGTTCGAAAATTTTCTGAATTTTCACCGTCTAGTTAATGTTACATTTTTATGGCCGCGAAAATTCCGAAACCAATTTTTTGTCAAAATAAAAGGCATTGTCATTGTAAGTGTGTCAAGTAATTACTCCGCATAACCCCTAAATATCAGGCCTAAAACATGCCAACACCCACATAAGCTGAAACTAAGCTTATGAATGAAAAAAAAAGTGATTTCATAAATGCGGCACTTAAAATCGTATCAATCAATTCTGACTACGGCAGCCCTCGCATCATACATTATCAAAGGCGTTACTTGGACGTCTTCCATTCACTGACTTACATCTGTGCTGGATGTGACAGTGAAGATAAATAATAATAATACCAGCCTATTATTGCCCCACAGCAGGGCAAAGGCCTCTTCTCATAGAGAGAAGGCACGAGCACTGATCATCATGCTTGCTCAAGACGGGTTAGTCTTAAGCCTTATTTTAATAACACATGTTTTGTTTATATTAAAATATTGTGTATGTTTACGTTGGGCCGGTGTCACCAGAAATAAATGGTATTATTATTATTCCTTTAATGCATTTTTAAACATATTAAATATACTTCGACCTCCGTCAGAGAAACACGTTTTAAATATTTTTTATAAAAAAACAAAACAAAATTTAAAAATATTAAAATAATGGCCCATCGGCATCAGGAACAAGGTCCAAGCTGCCGGTGGTAAGGGCTGAGAGGAACCTCCTCACTATGCGTGCCGTTTCTAGGACTACTGCTTTCTGAATCAAGCCCTTGACCCAGCCGCGCAATGAGAGCCTCCTGAGGTGTTGGTCGAGGCTCTCCGCTATTAGGCCATGAACCGTTACGATTATCGGTACTATGATTGCAGAGTCCACGTCCTACATGTCGACAACCTCGTGTGGTAAGTCAAGATACTTGTTTTTTTATCTTTCTCAGCTTTCATGAGATTCTGTCATGAGGGACAGCGATACCAACAATCATTGCACGGCGCTCTCGTCGATCTATCACCACAATATCAGGCTTATTGGGTACAATATTCCTGTCTGTTATGATAGATCGGTCCCAGTACAATGTGGCGTGACCATTCTCGAGAACTGGGTCGGGCATATACCTGTATTATGGTACTTCGGATTCCACAAGGTTGTACTTGTTATTATTATTATTTACAAACATATAATTTACATTATTTTTAAAATATTTTTTTTAAAACACAAAAAAATTTAGCCGGTATCGGGAACAGGGTCCAAGATACCGGTGGTCAGGGCTCCTGGGAGAGGAACCCCCTAACGATACGCGCCGTGTCCAGAAGTACCGCTTTCTGGATCAAAAAATATATATATTATAATTATTATTATATTAACTGTATAAGAACAATTTTCCTCACGATATTTTCCTTCACCGTTGTCGGTAATGTCCAAGATAAACTCAGAAACTACACATGAATTGAAAAAGTCACATTGGTACTTGCCCGGATTTGAACCCACAACCTCGTGCGTGAGAGGCGATGCCTTAACCACTGGACCATCACGACCCACTGGGCCATCACGACCCACTGGGCCATCACCACTCACTGGGCCATCACGACGGTGAAGATATCTGCCGGTATATTAGTCATATATTAGTAAAAAACTCACCGTGAAAACTTAGGTTAGGCTTAAAGCGAGCTGTCAATTCCTAGCATCAGATGGAATAACAGCTCACTTCAGCTTAGTGTTTTCACGTGAGATTTTTTACAGAATAGATCGGCTGGTCCTTGGATTCAGAAAGCTTTTAAAGGCTTAATAAATCTGAAGGTCTTGCTTTTTATACGGTGCGTGTTAAAGCGCAATAAATGTTATGGTTTCCGAGAAAGAACCCCATGATAGTCTATTGATACAGGGGCAATATCGTTTCAATTGGGTCCTTTTTAATTAAAATTTCGTAAGGATATAAAATACTCATTAACAATTATTTTAAATGGGTATTTTCCAATGGAAAATAATATTAAATATGAGGCAAATACAGTCTTATGTAAACTCTAAACTAATACTTTGTTTGTAAGAGGTATTTCAAGTAGTACCAGTGGCGAAGCGTGGTAAAACGAGAGGGGTAAGGCGGAGGTTTACAAAAAAAAAGGAAAAAAAACGGTTGTTTAATAATTGTTATGACGTCACTTCAACTTTCATCGTGCCCGCGAAAAGTTACTTCTTGTTTACCTAACTAAATAACGGTGTCAATAAACCGTTTCATTAAATTCCTATGTATTTCGATCTACTTTTCTAATAAGAGCTTCATGTAAATTAGTGAAAATAATTATATTCCTACCAGTCCCGAACTCATAAAACAGTTACGAATATGTTTTTCAGTCTGCACATGTGTTTTGATGAATTCGTCAGATTAAAATGTAAATCTTTATTCCATAAGCTACTAGAATCTAAAAAAAGTAAATACGGGAAACAATACATTTTATTTAATTTACAACCGCCAGTCAGCCATTCATATTTATCGTAAAGGGAAACATTAAAATGTTTGAAAAAACAATCGCGTCGTTTGTAATTTATAGTCATATCTGGGCGAGGACGGCCTAACTTATTTTATTTTTAATTACCTTTGAAATCTACTCAAAATAAGTAATTTCAACTAAATAAACTATCTACGTACCCCAAATACCTAATTACAATGTACTTTTCTTTCAATAAACTCAAAACATATAAACACTATCTTAATCACTATTCTATAACTACAATAATAAAATTAAATTAAATTCAGTTTATACTGAGCGAACAAAATGCAAATTAACTACTTAAATGTACAAATTATATGGTTCTATTGCGATTACGTCAAAAAACAACCATAGATTGTCAACCGAATGATGAATGTTATGATGTCCGAACTCCGAGCCGAACGCATTACGAAATTCAACGACACAACCGAACAGCTGAGCAAACTGACCGAACAATATCTCGTTCATTCTCGTTTCACGACGCGCATGCGTATTCTATCGTAACTCGGTACAGAGCGGCTTACGCGGCTGCTAAGAAACCGCGGTGTCACGTGACCAAAGTGACAAGACGGACTTTATTTTCTATAGAAATTGAATTCACGATAAGCCGGACGCGCCTACGAATAAAATTATTTTAGAGCGAAATGTTTTGTTGTTGCACGTCTTTCTACATTGGTCTCACATGTATAATTTCAACATGAATGATGTAACCAATATTTTGTAACAACATTATGATTTAAAAGAGTGTCCGTGGAGTTTCTTGCCCGTTCTTCTCCATAGGAACCTACGCTTTGGAATGGGCAACTAGCTTCATATTTCTGACTGACTGACCCCTTGACAATTCAAAAGTGCCTGTAAATGGTTTAATTGAAATAAATGCTTTGAGTTTGAGTTTTGAGTTTGAGTTGGGACATAAAGACAAAAAATTAATGTAGGCGTTTTGTAAAGTTTTAATTTTATGGTTTAACAAATACTTATAGTGTGATCATTCAATGACGGTAGAGTGGTTGTGTTCCGAATTTCCGAAGGGAAGCCGGTAGGCTTCGGTTTGTTTGAAGCCATCGCCCCTGAGTAGTAGGTACTACTACTGATCCGGTTGCTAAAAATCTTTCACTGATAGAAACCACAGTAATGCTGGGTACTAGGTTATATTTTATGGTATAGTTGGCAAAAGCTGATCGAAGATAAGTTGGTTTCTTTATGGATTACAAAAAAAAAACTAAAGGCCAACACAATGACTCTTCTAGCTCCAGTACATCTGCACATCCCCGAATTTCCTTACAATCTTAACTTTGCCGTTACCAAAATCTATTCTCACCTTACTCACTTACAAAACAACTCACAAACGCCCCAAACTGAACCGCAAAATAAAATTGGTGAAACAGTTAATGCCCTGAATACTATCTCACGAACGTATATTTTAGCTGTTAGCAAAATGTTAGCGATTTGAGCATATCCTTGTAACAGTTGATACGAACCTTATTTGTGTTATTGGTTTTGTTATTGTCGAATGAGATAAGTTTTTATAAAAGAAAATAAAGAAAGAAAAAGTATTTATTGGGACAAGCACAGGAGATCGTACTAAACACACACTCACTAAAAATAAAAATAGAAAAAACAAACAGAGTAAAAATTAAAAAGTGGAAAGTCCTGTGCGAGGCCAAAAGGCTCCTATCTCAGCATGATGCTGCGACATTTAATAATAAATGTCGCAGCGCTAGAATTCTGGTTTATGGCGCCTATAGGATTTTAGCTAATGTGTTTTCCTGTAAAACGAAAATGTCGTCTGCTAAACATAATCCTTTCTACTGAAATAGGAATATTATCATAACGTCTTTAAAAAACGAAAAGTTTTCATAGGGAGTTAATTTTACTTGCTAACGGCTACCGTCATGAAAATGATGACACCGGAGTTTGAAATTCCGGTGTCAAAAAACGCTGTGTAGACCACCAACACACAGACACACCAACTTACTTTCGAAAATACCGTTTCAGTGACGTCATTCGACGGTAAATTACGGATGCTATGACTGTGGCGGCAACCACAGTCTTAAAATGGTCGCTAATTCTGAGTTTTAGCGACCATTTTTGTGTCGACGAGATTAAGACCTTTCATTCCTAGCAGAGAATATCTGTTGCCAGCGAGACTTATAAAAAAAGAAAAATATCTTCATAGCATTATAAGAAAAACTTTGCTTATTTGGAAAAGTATGACAAATTATCGTGTCGTTTTTGGATCATAATATTCTTTATAATTAGTATCGTAAGTCGTAACGAAGCAATTACGACACTTAAATGTTGCAGCAAAACTTTTTACAATAAGAAAAAAAATACAAGATACCTATTGTATTTTTTCTTTTTGTAAAAAGTTTTGCTACTTTTAATATACTGATAACATAATTTATACTTATTTAGGAAAAAAATACTCATTCAATATATCATAATTTACGAAAATCTTGTAGGGAAAGAATCGTGTTGAAGTTATAATAATAAAATTATTGTGTTATAGTACTTCTTCCATGTTACTTGGACTGTGAAGTCGGCAACATGCTTTCATTTTTCCGTTCTCCCCTGGCAGGAAAAGCAGCATATCAGTATCAAAACCAATATAAGTTGGTCTCTAATTCTAATTAAACTTCGTACTACCACTGACTTTCGGTCTACTGTACCTAAAAGAAAAATGGATTCTGAAATAATTTTCCTAAAAAGTTATTTAATAAACTTGCTGAAGTTGTAACTTCGATAAATGATGGTAAATATTTCTTGGACGATAACCGCTGAAAACCTGTCTAATAATAATGAAAATAGTATAAAAACAAACAGCACAATAACCAGAACCAACGCGATTGACAAAACCCATCGCATCGCAACGCAACAAACTGAAAATGAACATCTCAAAAAATCCAATCGAAAAATATTTTCACCGTATGACATGTTATCATTTTTATTTCTTTTTTCTTCTTTTTATGACGAAATTACCAATATTCTGGCATGTACTGAGTTTGATATTCCTGTCTCCACCGATGAAGTATACCTGCAGGGGAGTAAGTAACTCCTCAGGCGACCACTGTCCTTGTGAAGAACCGGTATGGGATAGAAGTGTGTTCACGGAGACCATGCAGACGAAATACGGAATTGTCTGTGACAGGAAGTGGCTTGTCAGCTTTTCTCAAAGCATGCTGTATGTTGGCACGTTACTTGGCGCTTTGTTGTTTGGATTTTTCTCTGATAGGTAATATTCTATTTTATTTTTAATTGGTAGATATATATGATAATTGGTAGATATATATGATATGGTATTAATTTAAATCCAAGTCCGTATGCCACTGCAGGGATTCAGCAGAATATCAGAGTCAGGTATATTTGCCTGGCACATGCTGAGCTGGACTCCCATTTGGTGCAACCTTGAGACGCACACCGCACTTTTTTATGTTCGTTGATCCATTATTTTAAAGTGTGTCATAGCCGATAGTGTCATCACAATGTCTTGTTTTCTTCCTTTTTTATTTTTTGTTTGTTTATATATTGGCACCTTGCAGCTATTTCCTAATAGCTAATTAGTCATTATTTAATCGTGCTTTTGTATGTTGTGCTGTTTTTTGTGTGCACTAAATAAACGATTTATCTATCTATCTATCTTAAATGTCTATCTAATAAAACTCTGTTTAATTACCTTAGACACAAAATTTACACTTTAGATAAATTGCAAAAATACATATTCCATGAATCCATGTTTTAATTAAGCCACCCTATAATTATTTTCTCCATTGATTTGATTACACACCGAATTTAGCAGTGCATTTTATGTGTTAATAATCCTGTCCTTAATTTAATTATCATCGATATTCCCGTCAGAAAACCGTCTCGACTCTCAAAATTAATTTTAATAAAATATTGATAAAAACTCGCATACGTTTCCAATTAATTACGTTAAGCACCAGTCTGAGAGTTAACAATGTGATCTGAAATTTTGATGTAAGCTTCTGTAACTCGTGAGTTATTCAATTAACATATCATCATGCCTGTAATCCCCGAAGACTAAGGCAGAGGTGTATCAATATTACACCCACATTTTACCAGATTTTAGTCCCATGTAATAGGAGGCGAGCCTATTGCCATCAACCGGGCACAAATTCAGACTCCGTGCTGTTACTGATAAATTCCAGATGGAAAAAACACAATAACACTTTACCCGACTGACTTTGGGAATCGAACCCAGGATCACATGCTCAGCAGTACTGTAGCGCTTGCAACCACTAGACCAACGAGTAGTCTGGGTGCAATGTCTAAGTTAGGAAAAGTTCTTGGTAAAAGTTTAAAGGTTAGATCAAATTATTAGCTGAGTTGTAATACAATCGAAAGTATACAGGGAACAAACCGCTTTGCTAGGCAGATTTATACAAGCCCAGTAATGTGACAGTACAGTAAGTCAGTCCAGCGCTGATACTAGTTTACACGCTGCTTACTAGTTTTTTTGCTGACTTCGCGCCCTCAAGTCAATCCAGTTGACTAACCTACCCGTCTATTTTCGGGCCCAGTAGCTCCCCCCGCCTGGCTTTTGCCGATCATGAGATTGGCAAAAGTCATGAAACCACTGACTGGGTCCAGTGACTGCCATCTTATAAGCCAGGCATAAAATGAAACTTTAAATTATGCTTGTCACACTTACTTCCATTTTCAGGTCCGGCCGCCTACCCACGTTCTCACTGAGCTGCCTGACCATTGCCATAGCAGGATGCATGGTCCGTAGCATGCCAACAGCTGCATCCTTCATCTTCATGCGCTGCATCGAAGGCATAGGGATCGGAGGTTCCATCGTCACTGGCTACGTCCTCTGCGTAGAATACTGTGGAACCAGATACAGAGAAATGGTGTCAGCCCTGTTCCATGTACCGATAAACGTGAGCCATATGTCACTGGCTGGATTGTCATATCTGATGAGGCACTGTGACACCTTCCAACTGGTGCTGTCGATTCCTATGTTCTTGTGTGTCACGTTATGGTGTCTAGGCTTGGAGTCCCCGAAGTGGTTGATGGATAGAGGTGATGTTGCGAAGGCGACGGTTGTGATGGAAAAGATTGAGCGGTTGTAAGTATCAGATATAAATAAATAAATATTTGTCTAGAAAATATCATCATAAAACGTTTTCCCCGAACCAACAAACAATAAATAAACCAACAATAAAACATAAGTTTTTTAGCATTTTATAGATTAGTAGAATTACTACACTTCTGATAGATGACTTCTTAATATCAAGCTTTCTGTTTCAGCAACCGTCATCCAACTGACACGATCAAAACGGAAATGGAAGAGTATCACGCAGCACAGAGCTCACTGAAACACAGCAAACTGAGATTCTGGCAAATCTTCCGACACAAGAAGCTAACTATAAACCTCGCGTGTATGTCTGTCATCTACTTCGTATGTGGCATGGGGTACTACGGCGTGTCCCAGTATATTGGCAACATGAGTGGCAATATTCACATGAACGTCGCCATATCAGGAGCTCTGCTCATACCAGGAACCATCACTGCTGCGTTCTTACTTCAGTTTCTTGGAAGAAGATGCTTCTTAATGGCCACTAGCTTTCTATCAGGGATATTCATGATCATAGTCATCATTATCCCTGAACACGCTAGTTGGGCGAGGGTACTGACCGCCTGTCTCTGCAACACTTTCTTCTTTATGTCGTTTATTATAGTGTTCTTGTATGGTGTCGAGTTATTCCCGACCTCTATAAGGAATTCTGTGTTAGGGTTTTTGTCGGTATTGTCTAGACTGGGTCAGATAATTGCTCCGCCTATCAATGCTTTGCCTCATATGGTTTCGGGCTGCATTTTTGGAGTAATGGCTATTGTTGGTGGATTGTTGTGTTACCCATTACCAGAGACGAAGAATGTAGAGCTGCCGTCTACTTTGGAGGATACGAAGAGTATTCCTCGGAGATTATCTAAGCCCGGGCAAGAAAGTATGCAAATAAACTAGAGGAAGTTCTTACAAGATCGAAGGAATATTGTTTCAGAAAATGTCTCGATTTCGAAAGCTACATTCATTTAACTAGGATTCAACGATAAGGACCCTTCTTCTTGAGTTTGCTGTAATATATTTTATTTTATCATGAAACACTTATTACATATTAAGATGTGTATTATCAAAAATGAATAATAAAGTATTTGAATGTTTAACGTATTTTTCGTAGCAACGCAAGTTATAGTTACGTAAACAGTAATTAAAAATCTTTAACGAAATCCTTCAAATTCAGTACACTGAAAAAATCCCGGCAAATTTGCAATCAAGGGACGCAAAGACACACAAACACTTTGAATCCCGGACTCCCGGACCAGCAATTTACAATAAAACAAAGGAAGACAGCGACACAGTTATTTTCAATAAGCTCCCCTATACACAGGATAATGAAAAAAGTTTTTATAACCGACAATGCGGAGTAGCTAAGTGGGATAAAGTATGATATTTTTAACTTGTCCAATATGTAAGAATATTGTTTTATAGCTGGGATGTGAGAGGATTTTGTACTTTTTCTTGTTCATTTGGATTTGTTTTGTTGGGCTCATATTGTTGTTCTGAAAAGACAGGCTGAAACTTTTCTTGGAATTGTATACTAATTTAGTGTGTACATTTCAGATGGGTTGGAACTTACTGCCAGATGTACATAAATAAAAATGAATGGGCGCTATTAATTCTGCATACAGCTAGTTTCTAAAGAAACAAACTGCTAAACTCAAATATGTAGTTTAAAAGGTATTATCATCCTCACCAGTCCGAAACAGTTCACTGCTGAATTAGAGCCCAATTTACAAACAACTTTGAACGATCAGTGATATTATTATCTAGTTATACTAAACGTTTGAACTTCAACCATATTTTCACCAAGACTCCCATAATCCGAAATTGCAAATCACAATCAATAAAACAAATCCATTCAACAAGTTCAACTTCACATGAAGTTATAATCTCTGTCACAATTCCAATTGCCTACACATTAGCCAAATCACTGACCTTTGATCCAGCTTAACACTTAAGCCTAGTAAATCTTAACCGTGCTATTGTAAATCAATTTGAACCATTATAACGGCGGTGGATGAGCCATAATCCCGTACGAGAGTATTACGGGCTGCCCGGGGTGAGCAGTAAATTAGGCGAGATGACCCCGAGTGCTAACGTACGACTGTATGCCCCGCCTACGAACATTAGCTGCAGTGGGTTTGGCCATTTTGTGATAGTTCCAATTTGTGTTACCATTTTTGTTTTTGGGTGGAGGTCATGGTTCAGTTTAGGATGCTATAGTGAGGGTGAAAGTGGCGCTGGCGACTTAAAAGTTGTGTAAAAATCGTAGTATGAGGAACAAAGGTTTTGAGTATGAATGTGGAGAGCTTTATAAGTAGGGGAGTAACGATGAATGGATTGTGTGAAAGATATTAAATTGTCAAGAAAAGGAGTGACTTCGTGGAAGAAGAATCATGCTGCGTCAACCCCAAAAATTTGGCCTAAGGGCTGGACGATAACGAGGAGTTTATAGAATTATGAGTATTTTAGTATATTATGCAGATAATAGATATCTTCTCCATCTCTAAAACTTGACATGGAACGTGTTAGTCTACTGATTTCTAGATGGCGAGTGTATGGGACTAAGGTTCGATTAAGCAAGGGTCTAAAGCCTTGTTCGGACTATGTTAGTAATTTAGTCATCTGGCGAGTAATTTAGTAACTAAATTTGTCTGAACAACAAAAATTTTGTCAAGTAGATTAGTAAGTGATTTAATCGAGTCAATCCATTTTTATCTATTTTTTCGGGTGAATAGCGCCTCCAGCATTTGTCACTGCTCACTGGATGATCGGCTTTCATTAGCTCACTTTCGGACATTCCCAAACTACGGAGTATGCTTTGGGATCTTCTAATGCTAATTCTTTCAGAAGACAATTCGTAACTCCTAGTTCATCTCTTCTATTAATCCATTTTCGAACCCATAGATTTTTTCTTTAACACACAAATTTCTTCATCCACCTCTTCATAAATAGCCATTACCATGCGCTTCATCAGATTATTCACGTTATTGCGTTGCAGCCTGTTCATTTTGCAAATTTCCACTAAACTTCTTGTGTACTGTACTCGACCGTAGTGCGAACGGTTTTTGGTGAATAACTAAACGTTTAGTTACTAAATTATGCGCCACTTGACTAAAATACTAACATAGTCCAAACCAGGCTTAAGATATGGAACTATATATAGTATTGCTTGCTGCTATTTTCTAAGCGCATAAAATAATTAGATATTATTATAGCCTTCGCCTTTTTCGTTCACAGTGAGCATTCGTAGTGTAAATAAAACATTAGATATTGTTTTATCACCGAAAAGCAATAACAATTTACGATTGAAAATAAAACTGGGATCCTTAATAGCTATTTCAGTCACGTATTGTTTTAGAAATTTATTTATTTTTTAAGGGAACCTC
Organism: Xanthia icteritia; assembly: GCA_949128155.2. Taxonomy (NCBI): domain Eukaryota; kingdom Metazoa; phylum Arthropoda; class Insecta; order Lepidoptera; family Noctuidae; genus Xanthia; species Xanthia icteritia. The sequence continues at coordinate 2,836,901 of OX421937.2, forward strand.
TTCAGATGTAATTACTAGGTCGTTAGGAGATTCCGACGCGAGACCAGAATTTTAAATCAAAGAAGAAATGCCCTCCCTGTTTAAAGTTTGCCACTTACTATGCATTAATAGACCTAGTTAAATAGTTACTGAGGTAAATTATGTATTTTTTATAGACTTTTTATTTATAAAGGAAAAATATGAGACGTGGCCTTTGTCCTTTACATAAAAGGCACTGTTAATTGAAAATATTATATTTGACTAATACACACAGACACACATTGAAACAGACAAACCGTGAAAACGGCTTTGCAGGGCATAGTTCTTAAGTTAAGATTCTTAGAAACTTTGTTCATGATAAATAAATAATAATATAATATATAATTCAAGTTTATTATCAGTTTTCTTGTTGATTCCAGATTAAAATTTGATTTCCTTAAAAGTTATATCTCCAACGGAGTATAACATATCGACTCTAAAGAGTACCCTTAAATAACGACGAAGACACGAACTAATTATCAATTAAAAAATAATTGATGACTACGATGAAAAGTAATAATGACAACCCTAAACATTCTTACTTGATTAAACTTTTTACATTCTATTTAAAAGACACAATAATCTATAAGATGTAGTACCTAGTACAATAAATACGAAAGTATTTTTAGCGAGTCATTCTGGACTTAAAATGGAAAGTGAACGCAGATTGCTTCGTCCCACACTGTCTCGAGGGTCAACTTAAAGAAATTGGGTTACTTGGGAAATGGCCTTACAATCTGTCAGAAATTTTATTCAATTTCATAGGTTTAGGTTTATTTTGTTTACCAAGAAAATGAAAATTTGAATTTTTATCAACATTGACCGGTTCTAAGGCTGACGCCCACCATCATTCACAGACCGACTTCACCATAGCATAGACCTCTTTTTTTTGGGGCAATCCCCACGGTCCTGTGCCAGCCTCATTCAGGCTCTACCGCGCTGGTAACAATGAACAATTTAACTGTGTGTGTAATAACTAAATGCGTTTGGCAATAAATATATTTCTGTATCTGTCATCTTTAAACATTTGACAAATACAGCGCTAAAAGTGATTTGGCTTCAGAATCTTAGCATGTTGCATTCAAGTTGTCTGCCTTATAAATGTGCGAGAGACTGCGCAATTAAGAGATTACATCCAATGAATCGACAGAACTGTTCTTGAGCCTCAGTCTATAAATATAACAAGGAACTGCGATCAACGATTCGGCCTAACGAAATTAAATTTAAAAATTTAAAAGCGATCGTAGCGCGAATACACGATCGTTCGATCTTTTTGTTCGGTGAACCTGAACGCGTGGTCGCGCCGACAGAGGGCGTTTTCCGTTTTCCGAAGTGACATATGCACGCGACCGATCGCGTATTTTCATTAAAATCGCTTTTCAATCGTTGATCGCAGTTCATTGTTATATTTATAGACTGAGCTAATATAATGATGGCTCTGATAGCTAACAAGTCGCTAAAGTCTAAAATCTAGTCACAAATACGCGCTTTGACGTGGGGTTGAGGACCCGTATTACCTATTACCTACCTAAAGTCCAGTGACAGTCCATCTAAAACCAATTTTACTTGGTATTCCCTAATAACACACATAAGTTAGAAAAGACACAAGCTCATAACCATACTTGTACACAATGTAGTGCAAGGACGCATGTCAGAAAGGTAAACCGCGCTGTAGCCGACATTCTTTAGACATAGGCCCATAGTACAAGAGATACAGTAAGCCTGTATTTACAGTGCGTTCATTATAACTTGACCCGTGACGCGATTGGTAGCACTGAATTTTGCAGTCATGTGATTGGTTACTGTTCTGTCAATCGCCATTTTGAACTCTATTAGTATTGAAAATAAGTCTGCAAATTTCAGTGCTACCAATCGCGTCACGGGTCAAGTTAACGCACTCAACCATTGAGCCACTGCCCATCAGATGGTAGACCATCTGATGGGCAGTGGCTCAATGGTTGAGTCACATAATCAATAAAATGTCTGCTGTCTATTGAAGCGACTTAAAATAACTGTTTTACACACACGCACACACACACACACACACATATGTACAGTCACGGACTTTAATTGATGAGCCACTTTCAAACTTTCCAATTTTTCAGTTTTACACATTCACGAGATTACACGATTAAACACGAACTCAAACCTTTTAATCGGAAATAGTCGTTTCCATAGAGGTTGAAGGTTGATTTAATCCAATCTATTTGATACTGACCTCCTTTGAAATAGAGCTCATTAATTACTCGTTATTTCAGAAAACCTATCCGAAGAAAGGGGCAGCAAAGAGTATATATCGGGTAATCTATGTTTATGTGAAACAGTTATCATAATTGTCATGAACATCATGTTGGACGCTACGCGTTCGGATAAAATCGTGGGTCCGAGTTTTTCCGATGTCGAAATGACAAATAATAATTTCTCCGTATGCTAACGTTACTATCGCTACGCTAAAACAATTGTCGCTAGGTTACGGTTGCTAGACCTGCAATTGGTTGACTTTGGTTAGTCACTCTGCTGTCAAGTTTGTAGTTCTGGCTGTCAGGTTAGCCAACCGTTAATATTGCATGAAACTGTAATTATTACATAATATATTATCAAGCGATCCAAACCCAAATGACACGCCTGTCAAACACTCAATGACAAAGATATCAAATATAATTTTCTTCTTCTGTAATACGAAGACGTATGACTTACCGGACGGATGTACGAGTATAACCGACTAAACCCGATTTGCATTACACGGATAAAATACAAACAGTGGCAAGTGGCTCATCAATTAAAGTCCGTGACTGTACATAAACTCACGCCGTCTTTCAGCAGGTAGGCAGAATCTACAGAACGCCATCTGCTACGAACTATTTTAGTAACAAAAACTGTCCGTGTGTGTCTGATAACAAAAGTAACACACAAATTAATAATCGATTACATTATTTATTTCACTTTTAGAAATACAAAAGTTTACGTAGCATATTCAGTTGTCGAACAAACTCACATCAAAACTAACTTGTATTACTGTATACATTTCACTATACTCAAGATAAACGTACCAAGGCAAGTGATGTATATTATTATGAAACCACGACATGTGGTCCTAACTGACGTCATGTCAGACCAATGTCAAGCCAGACCCTCGGACCACGAGATGAACAGGCACAGAAGGCCTGACCCGAAACTCTTGTAAATAGTCTCGCTGAGGTAGCTATAAGTGGGATAGATACAAAAGTGTACCATCATCAAAATTACAGATATTATTTCAAGAGACAACTGCACTGATGCATTCACAATTTCACCACCTTCCGATATAGCTTGTCCACCCTGAAATGAAGTGCTACCGCTTTACCCCCTTATATACTTAATCTACTCTTTGGCATTTACGCACGCAAATAATAATGTGGATTTCTATGGCTGATGCGGTAGTGAGGCGTGTCATTTCAGAGTGGACAAGCTATACTTATAAATACAAATTCATTTTAATTTTATCTAGTAGAAAGTGCCTATCAAGAGATTTGTGAAGCCCTTACTATAATATTGTTTGTGCTCGGTTCATAACAAAAGTGGCAACGTGTGGCACTAATAAATTCTAGCCAGTGCCAATGAACTCTTATTGTAGCCACGACATTCGCGTAGCGAGAATCACTGTATGTGACAGAACTTAGCCTTCTGCAACTCTTCTGCATAGTGTTTAGGCCCAGGAATGTAATATTCAGATAGACCCTCTGTATGTTGTCTTCGCTAAGTACACGCTAAGTATTATTGTGACGTCTAAAGCCTATTTGTTAGGCGCACTCATTTTTGAGTGCTGCTGTTTAACGTAGTGATTATGTCATGTTTTGTGTGACAAGTTTCGCGTTTATGAGACGAAATAACAAATGTGTTAATTGATATTTCATTTCCTTTGGATTTTTGGTTTTGTCCCATGTATTTCTCGTATTATAGAAAATATTTCTGTGTGAAAACAGAAATTTCCTAACAATAACAAAAAAAATAATAGGAACACATTATAAGTTTTAAATAATTATTTTATTAAAACCAATCACTATCATATACATAGCCTTACAATACAAACTAGCTGTATGAGATCGCCGAGTTAATCTAACGCATTCCATTTTACATTAATTACTAATTTATATTTAACAATCACCGGAGTCATTTTGTTGATATCATGATGAAAACAAAGCAGCATTTTGAATAAAATATCTGGGCTTGTTTGCCCATTAATTAATTTAAAAATTAAAATAGTTTGTGTCTCTAGGGTGCAACGCTGTTATAAGCGATGGTAACCCATCATAATTATACGAGCAGGAAAAGAAATGAGAAGCAGACCTACGCAATGTGCGCTTATATAAATCCACAACATTTGTTTTAGGTTACATTTAAAAATACTTTTTTGCGTAGTAAGCCTAGCGAGCTGGCGAGCAAACAAAGACCCTGCAAATCCCCTTAGAACCTAACCTGTCTGAGTTGGGGTGCCCCCTAAGTCGGGACCAAGTCAAAAGTAAAAAGGCAATAAGAACTTAGGGTGCAAGAGCGAGCGAAGCGAGCGAACGTATGTTCGCTCGCTCTTGCACCCTTCTTGAAATAGGAGATTCGCGGTAGCGGGGCTCCGTCGACTACGCCTTACTTAAAAATATTTACCATTTATAACATTCTTTTTTTATTTGACCTTGACCTTCGAGACGGTTGACATTGACCTTGAAAATGTGTCTCTTGTGAACTTGTGGGTGGGGATGACTTGCCTTCTTCCTCTCTTCTACCTTCCAGCTCCCTCTACATTTCATTTATAAATCGTTTTATGAGATTTATGTCAATTAAAAAATCTCCGGAAGGGGGGACGGCTTCGGTTTGACTAACCTTCCCCCCTTCCCTACTACGTATCGAGGTGGCATATTTCTAAACTTTAACCCCATACATTTTATGGAAGTAAGATCGTGTTGTTAGAAATTATAAAAACGCACATTACAACGAGAAATTTCGTAGACAAGTCTCAGTTTACGTACTCAAAGTAAATTGACATAATTATAAATCTCCAAATATTTCAGGTGAATATGTCATGTACACGAGCGGTACCTACGTTGCCAACGCCAGAGGCAACTACAGCTGTCGACTCTTTGGCGGAAGTCGTCGACGCGTCGACGGCAACCTCCGACGCGACGTCGACTGCAACGTGCCGCTAGTGTATATGAGCACTTACGCGCGAAGGCGAAAAACATCCAAAACATAAGATTTAACTCTTACAAATGATTTAAAAATAACGATTTCGAATATTAGCAATGAATTGAATATTTTTTTTAGTATAATAACAATCCGTATAAACACTCCATATGTATAACAAACCATTTAAAACAAGTACTGAATTGGAAGAATATTGTTTACCTACCAGCGTTAAGTGATACTATGTTAAGATTTCGTTAACAACTATCTTAACAGCGAGAATACAACTGCTTTAAAAACTTTAACATAGGCACCCACAAATTGTTAAATACCTCAGGTCAAATTCACTACCTATCGCGCTCGACGATACAGCTCGCAGACTGAGTGAGAGCGAGACTGAGCGTCGGGGAAAAGGCTCCAAGGCGCCAAATTTGTTTTTGCGGCAAAAATAATGATAATTAAAATAAAAAATACACATAGTATCTGCTTTATAGTTAGTTCAGTTATTACGCAAAGTTTCATGGTCTAATCTTAAGTACTTTTTTAATACCAGCGGCTTATTGTTCGGTTTGCAGGTAACTTTGGAAATTTTTCAGTGGAGAAAATATTATGGAATCGTATTTTCGTCACAGTACTTAACATTAATCCTCAACTTTAACATATATTTATTTCAAAATGAATAGTGCAGTATTTTCGATATAATGGAGGATCAAGCTAAGCAATGTGAGATATTTATAGACTCTTAAACGACACTTTCCTTAAGAACGAGCTCTGTCTTAAAAATTTGATTATTTTACCGAGATAAACCAAAAAAGCTACGTGTGGCAAAGCAGGTTCCATTGCCATGGTGAATATCATAACATGATTGTCAACAAAATAGCCCCAGCACAATAATACTAAATTGACACAAACATTATCGCCTAATCCACCGTGATCAGACCGCTTTCCCTGACCACTTGCTCCGTCGACACCGGGTTTAAGAACACTGGAAATAGAAACAGTAATATTAATTAAAATTATAACTAATAAAATGTCCTATGTGTTAAAATTCAGGTTATAAACTATCTGTGTGACAAATTTCATCCAAATTCGTTCAGCCATTTCGGCGTGATTGAATAAAAAATATCTAAACATAAAAACTTTCACATTTATAATAAAAAAATATAATAATAGTATCTTGATTTAGCTCGCGAGGTTGCCGACATGTGGGATGTGGACTCCGTATCAGCCAATGGCTTAATTGCCAAGAGACTCGACCAACACCTAAGGAGGCTCTCGTTGGGCAGCTGGATCAAGGGCTTGATTCAGGAAGCGGTACTCCTGGACACGGCTCGCATTGTTAGGAGGTTCCTCTCTCTGGAGCCCTGACCGACGGTAGCTTGGACCCTGTTCCCGATACCGGTGGGCTAATATTTTTGAATGTTTTTATTTCTTTAAATACTAATATTTAAAAATGTAATTTATAAGTATTTAAATGTAATAAAGGAGATAATCATAAATAATATTAATCAATAAAGTAGGATAATCTTACACTTATATTCTGCGAAGTGGAAAGCAGAGGCACCCACTTTTATCTACTTATATTTAAGTTTAATATAAATAGGTGTGACCCTATTGCCTCTACCCAACCGGGCACATATTTAAACGGGTTTTTGCTGAAAACTTCGTTACTGAAAAGCCTAATATCGTTTTTCCTGACCTGAGAATCGAACCCTGATCCTCAGTGAACCTCTTGATTAGCACTGTTGTAGTCAAATAAGTCCGAATTACATACATACCACATAAACTCACACCTTCTTCCAATCAATGGGTGTAGGCAGAAACTACAGAACGCCACTCCTTTTGCGTTTACGTCCATACATCTGGTCATACACGCACGTCCCCTTCCGGCGTTTCCACACGTCGCCTTTCATTCATCCTCTCAACGTGACCAAAAACCTTCTGAATTACTAGTGTGTATAATAAAATAAATATAACTAACTTGTACTGCCAGTAAATAAGTCTTGGTCCGGAATTATGCTGGCGGCTGCAATCGCTGCCTCATCTAGTACGATCACCTGGAAATGATTTATAGACTTATCAGTTTAATATTATCTGCCTGTAAATATCATACCTTGAAAAGCAACATGGAGACTGGAGAAGATATGGAAACCAAAAGGCTGCCACCAGGGACCGTGCAACCCCGGTTAAGAGTTAAGCTTTTCGAAAGGGTAAGCCGTTTATGAGGTTACCTTTATCTGATGTAACCCCTTGAATGGGTTCTGTGCTCAAAACCCATTAAAAGGGTTATCTCTTCAATATGGATAACCCATTGAATGGGTTCTATACCTAAAACCCAGTGAAAGGGTTACATGATAACCCATTGAATGGGTTCTATACTTGAAACCCAGTGAAAGGGTTACATGATAACCCATTGAATGGGTTCTATACTCGAACCGCAGTGAAAGGGTTACCCCTTCATTATGATAACCCATATAATATAAGGGTTTTGTTCGGGTTATCATATGGTTTTTCAATAAAATTGTGCTAAATAGGTGATGGTGGGGTGGGGCGAGCACCACGCGCATTGCTTTTATTTCACTAGATATCGTAGGCTTGTAGACGAAACACACGGAGTAAGGTGATGTGTCCTACAAAGGGTGACATTACAATTTTTTTTTTAAAGTCTTTTCTTTAATTTTCTATGGTATAGTTACTTAGGTAATTTAACAATCTAAACTCTTAAGGACGCGTTTGCAAATTTGATAGGTATAGAATCGAACTACTACATTGACAAAGGTCACACACACAAGTGTACGCACGGTTAGTTGCGGGAATAGTAGTCAAGTGAACTAATTTTGGTACTTTGAAAGTTTTTTTTTCTCTATATTCTTTATTACATAGGCATCTACAAAAAATATTTCGTATTGTTGTTTGTATTTTTACTAAATAATACTTAGATACAAGTACCTACTTCAGTTATTGCTAGGAGGTACTGGAAGCCCTCTTCTGGTAGAAAGATGTGGGCTGTGGACTTTGGGCTAGTTTTGTTAGTTATGATGTGACTTTACCTCCAAACTTGATGGAGTGACCTGAAGGTGTACTTCGGTGACTGCTACTGGTACTCCTCGACGAGTAGAATTAGATGTGCCGAGTTTGGGCTCGTTTTGTTAGTTATGACGAGACCTTACCTTTGGACGAGATGGAGTGACCTGTAGGTGTACTTCGGTGACTGTCACTGGAACTCCTCACGAGTAGAACTAGGTGCGCCGAGTTTGGGCTCGTTTTGTTAGTTATGACGAGACCTTACCTCCGGAATTGATGGAGTGACCAGAAGGTGTACTTCGGTGACGGCTACTGGTACTCTACGACGAGTAGAACTAGGTGTGCAGAGTTTGGGCTCGTTCCATTAGTTATGATGAGACCTTACCTACGGACTGAAAGGAGTGACCTGAAGATGTACTTCGGTGACTGCTACGGGTACTCTACGATGAGTAGAACTGGGTGTGCCAAGTTTGGGCTCGTTTTGTTAGTTGTGATGAGACCTCACCACCGGACTTGATGGACTGACCTGAAGGTGTACTTTGGTGACTGCTACTGGTACTCTACGACGAGTAGAACTAGGTGTGCCGAGTTTGGGCTCGTTTTGTTAGTTAGGATGAGACCTTCAGTCCGACAGCATCTCGTCTTGGTTTTGGCATTATAGCGATTGTTCAAAATTCACAAATACGCACTGACTAATAAATACCTAATAATATCACAAAAGACGCCCGGGTTCAAAAAATCAAACAGCAAGAATGACAATTGTACGGTCCCAGCAAATGCCTGCAATAAAGTAAGTAACAAGTCCAGACATGAAAAAATCATAATATTATGTAATTTCGATATCCAGGCAGCAAAGCTAAAATAAACACTATATTACATGCAATAATGATCATAGATCCCTGTTTAGAAGCCGCTCGGTAAGTAGGCACAAAAGCGCCGCCGCGGCCGCTTAACGCGTGCTATTCCATTTTGCAACCTATGCCCATCATAGAGAGATCATATTAAATTGCTCCGTCAGTCGGAATGTTACGCTGTTATCGTTTTAGGAGAGTTGAAAGTGTAACCCTTTTGAATGGCTTAAATTAAGCCGTTCAAATGGGTTACCCACATCGTATGGGTTTTTAAATAACGGCTTAGAAAAACCCTATCGAAAACCCTTTCAATGGGTAACGGAAATTTGAATGGCTTAAATTAAGCCGTTCAAATGGGTTACCCACATCGTATGGGTTTTTAAATAACGGCTTAGAAAAACCCTATCGGCTTAAATTAAGCCGTTCAAATGGGTTACCCACATCGTATGGGTTTTTAAATAACTGCTTAGAAAAACCCAATCGAAAACCCTTTCAATGGGTAACCCAAATGGTCCCTGGCTGCCACATGTCTAGCTAATTTGCAGCATAATCAATCCCACTAAGGAAGGTCACAGGCCGCCTCTCGGTGAGAGCGAGTGGGCCGTAATCCACCACGTGGGCCTAGTACGGGTTGGTAGATGTCATATGTCTTCGAATATTTGGTTCTAGGACATGCCGGTTTCCTCACGATGTTTTCCTTCACCGTTTTGAGAGCAGTGGTGATTAAATAATTTACACAAAGTAAAGCGCCGTGTTCGAACCTACGGCCTACAACTTGTAAGTCGCGGCCGTTAATTGCGTCGTTAGTTTGCTGAGCACTGTTTTAATAATTGTTCTAACGCTAGGAAAGATAATTATACTTTTAAACAGTTATAATCTATTTATGAAACTTCATTCGACTTAAAAACAAATATTGAACACGGCCTGTAGCATGTGTCAAAAGTTGAAAAGGTCACGTCAGGACATAACTAGTTATGCAAAATGAAGGAGCATTTGACGGAGTGTTTTCATGAAAATATAAGATTATTAGTTACACTAGCTGTGTATTTCCGACTTTTCCGGTGGATTTTCCAAAATTTTCATTCAAGCAAACCTTTTCTAGACAATTGCAAAAAAAAATCTGCCAAATCGGTCGAGGCATTCTCTAGTGATGATCTTTCATACTAATAGATAATTAACAATAGATTTTTATCTATAGTTTTTTTATTTACGTACTCAAAATAAATTAAACGTGAATTCATGCAAGCCTAGTAGTTTTTGTTAGTTATAAACTATTTGTGTGCCAAATCCTAATATTGGGATAATACTAATAATCATTATAATACTATCTTGAATTCATGTAAGCCTAGTCCTTTTTTATGTTACTCTCAGAAATTGCGCACAACGTGTCGTGAACAGAATACCGACTTACATGACGATAACTTTTTATGCAACATCCGATTTTAATTAAAGAAAGCCTATATTCTGCTCCAAATTAATATGTTTACTAACGTATGAAAACAACGATAAAAATCCGTTCAGTAGTTTCGGAGATGTGCCGAAAAAAAAACAGACAACCAGACCGGATACTACTGTCTTATTATATGTATGTAAATGAAAATCATTAAAACTTCATTTGAGTTTCCCGCTTATACACTCCATGCATTTAGAATATTTATTTTCCTTTGTTTTTTTTTCTGTGGTATAAACATTCTGGATTAACTATGAAACATTGAGTATTTAAAAATGACTTATAAAACGCCACTACTGAAAACTTAATAATCTACGCTAGTAAGGAATAAAGTGAGGGATAACATCTGTTATGAAAAGCAAAATGGTATCATGTTATGCGAAAAAGAAAAGCCCTTTTTATTTGTAAACATTCTTTTCTTTACTATTATTATAGTTAAACTTATATCCTCTAATTAAAGGCCTAACGAGTGTAGCGTTGTGAGCGGTCTCAACTGTAAATAGTCGAGTGATGCTAAAATATCACAATTAGTAAGTTCCTAACCACATCATAAAAAACGTGGTACAACACTGCTTTTCTGTAGATACTGTCATTTCATATGCGACCAGCTATTCTAGCAGACAATCCTCCAATATATACTATATGCTCCGAATCTAGGGGCTCTTCGTACTGGCTGAGGGCAGGACCCCTTACCCAATCGTGCACGCTACCTACTGTTGATGCGTAGCTATCTGCACGCTACCTAAGCACGCTACCGAGGTCTCGACCTCACCTACCTGCGGCCTACCACCGCGAGCCTGTGCTAACAGGCGGCCTCCACGTGCTACCGACGCTCAATACCCGTCGTCTTAAGAGAACCGTCCGCCCTACTTCTTATATTCTGATAATTTTAGGCATATTTTTATGGTTCCGTACCCGAAGAGTGCCAAACGGAACCTTATCTCTAAGCTGTCCATCCGTTCGTCCATCCGTCCGTCTGTCTGTCTGCTAGCGGGCGGTATCTCATGAACCGTAATAGGTAGACTGTTAAAATTTTCACAGATTGTGTATTTCTATTGCCGCTATAACAAAAACAATAAAAATTCAATAAAGTAAATAATTAAACCCATGCAACAAACGTTTCGTTTCGTTATTTTTGCCCATCGGTACCCATCGGTTGCGAGTGCGACTCGCACTTGGCCATTTTTTTTATAGAGTACATCGTCAATACACGTCAGCAGTGACGGATCTACGTAAAGTTATCCTAGTAACAAAAAACAGTTCTTACATTTACCTTAGGGAACCCAAGGATCCTGGTCTTCTCAATAACATCGACAGTCTTCTTCTCTTCAAACATGGGGTTCCGGAGCGGCAGCAGGTCTATCGCATTAGCAGCCAGGGACCAGAGATGACCAGCACCTTGGGGGGCCCGGGCGCCCTTCCGAAAGTGTGGGTTGATGGATAGGTTGTGTCGCACCGAGTTCTTCCAGCGTTCGTCGTTGGCTTTGTAAAAGGGGAAGCGGTCCCTGGAAACAATAATTGACGTATTCATAGCGATGCATTTAACGGTAGACCATAATAATATTAATACACAGATTGTCTCACTAGCCAGCTTTTTTATAAGTTCCTAGCTACCTGCAATAAATTTCAGAGCTGCTCTTTTAAAGTGCTCAAAAATAACACTTTTATTAAACTTCCAATTTTATCGGGTAACATGTCTATCTTTAAAAGCCCACTCCAAAACGAAGGTTGTACAGATAAATGCCAAATAAACATTTTTACTGCTTTGTCAAAATTATAACAGGATTAAAGAGCCTTTCCCCTGATTTACAGATAACAGCCGCTGTTGAAAATAAATCGATATCAAAACCTGACTGCTACAAAGAGATATTAATCCGGGGATTTCTGAAAGCCTATCTAATTAACCTGTTCTCTGAAATCTCTTGTCAAATCATGATGATTGTGTTGTTATTTTAGTGAACTATTATAACAGGTAGCATGAGATAGCAGATTTACTCAAACACTTCATCGAGCTTTCTTAAGGTATCATTCCATGGCCGACCGCAGGCGGCAGCAGCGCGCCTGCTGCTGCCGCCAGCGGACGTGTCACCGCGACATGACTGGTTTCTATGTATTTCTATGAAACCGATGTATCGCTAGCGACGGAAGCGACACGTCGCCTGCTGCTGCCGCCTGCAGTCGGCTACGGAATGGTATCTTTATGCTATATTCCGGCCACTGAGATAATGCGTTCCTGACAGCTGTCAGTTGAGTACAAAAGAATACGTGTTTTACGAATTCATACTTTATTTGTTCCTAATCGTCCAAGAGAATACATTCTCTCAGCGGCCATTTAGTTAAGGAAATTGTAACTGAGAAGTAGAATAATACTTGACAAAAACGACACTCGTATGATCGAGAAAATCACCCTTTTTTATCATCATTCATATTCAAGTCCGTAAGTTACCTCCGCTATATAAAGAACCAAAGGCTTCAGCTGGATATATTGTTATTACGACAATAACAACAGAAAAGCGACCACTGTTGCCTACATTCTTAGTATTTTCCCTTAGTTACCTGTAATTTTATCTTGACTATTGATTCAATTTGATTTTAAACTTTTGGCTCCTGAAATACAGGTACTCTAACCTAGCTTTGGAGCCAGGGTCTCAAATTTTTCTGTAACCTGTTTAATGAAAGTAAAGAATTTATTTAGTTATTATTATTCTTTCTACACAATCGAGTGACCTACATACAAAACTTATGAAGTGGAACTTAAATCCAATATAAAAGCAATAAACGCATATAGCCCCAAAATTCAGTATACCACCACCTGCATGCTACCTTGTTCTATGTTTGCCAGAGACAGTGGCACGCGACCTCGCAGCTAGGGCGCCCGTCCCATCCCGGACTGGTACGGAGATCGATTGCTCTGCCAACCGAGACACGACCGGTGCACGATACAAGAATGATCTAATACAAGCCGGCTTATGCACCTGCCTATTGAATTTGGGGATTAAAAGGTGAAAACATGAACGCAAATTGGGAAATTTTGAACCTTATGTGAACCAGTAAAAGTTAGTATTGCATTGAGGGTTCCGGATGAGCAGGTTTATGGACGGATCAAAAACATCCCCCTATGTCAAATTTTGATGGATATTGTGCTATGCACCTGTTTGTTAATTGGTTTAGGGATTACAATGTAAAATTTGGGTGAGAATGAACATGGAAGGGATTAGTTACGTGCTTTTTGGGGTATCGAGAAAAATTTAACCTAATGGATGATGGCCTACTCGATAAGCAATGTTTACCAGAACTTACAGACATCAACAATGATTATTGCTAGCCTAAAATCAATCTTAGAGACAAAGTTCAATTGCCGTGTCACGTGCTTATTTCACTTAGAAATACTACTAGGTACCATACTGTAAGAGTAGGACCGCGGTCAAGACCTGGACGAGACTTGCACAGACCGAATGGCCTGGATAAAGTAACTTTCTGCCAGCGAAAAAGGTTACGGAAAATAAAAAATGCATTGGTTTGACCACTGGCGAAAAGCTTATCGAGTCTAAACCTTAAAAAGCCGGTCGAGTGTTACAAAAGTCGTTGTAGAAATACGAAACGCTTTGAAAGCAATTGCTCCTAGGCACAAAAGGGAGGATGCCTACCTATTATCATACAGCATGTCCCCAATAGAATATAATGTTATAATCATATTACATACACAGATTGTTTACTCGTATTATTATGTATGAAACATTGTTTATTTATTAAATTAGTTATACTGATTGTAGGAGAAAATTGTGGTCACATTACAAATCTACGCACGCACGGTCTCACGTAGGTCTAGCATAGTAGGTACTTTTTCGTCCATTTTGGTTTGTTTTGACTGTACAGCAGAAGTGTGACTGTAATTTACGTAGTTTTAGGCCTCCCCCAAGCACCGCCACTTCGACCGGTTCTGTGCTTCTCGCATGCAACGGAATCCTGCGGCCCTCACCAAGTCGTCGGTTCACCTTGTGGGGGGCCTTCCAACGCTACGTCTTCCGGTACGCGGTTGCCACTCCAGAAATGGAGATCTTCTAAACTTCTGGAGTGGCGAACTACTTTCATAATTTGCATTAATTCAGTTACCTACACATTGTATACTCAGCAATGGGTAGAACAAGGCTGCCAACTACCAGGGATGATGATGATGATGACGGCAGCCCCTAAGACAACCCACTGACCACTACTACATCCCATAACGAGACCTTTAACAAGGAGTTCTACGATGACATAATCTTATGTGGTTAACAAATTCTTCTCCGTAAATCTACATTAAACTGTGCAATCTACACCAAATCACCCACTAGAACTAATCACCGACGATATAATTACACTATCAGCTATTGCTGACATGGTTAACAGCAGGATTGCGATGTTTATCGGCGCGAAACCGAGGGGAACGATATTAATTTATTATCGCGATAATGTTTACTACCGTTTAGAGGGGAGCTTTGTGATTCGTGGTAATCTGCTCGATTAGCGGTGTTTGTTAAATGATCGTTACGGTTGTGTTGAAAGGAGGTAGGGTAGAGGTTTAAGGTATGCCATTTTGATATTAGGAATTAAGGCGGTAAATGGCTCAAGGATGAAGGAATTAACCGGAGCCAGCTTCAACCCAAGACAATTTTTGGGTAACTGAACGACAATTGTTAAGTAATGTGTGTTTACAATATGTGAAATACTCTAATGAACAGTTTTTTTACGCGCAGCTTATATTTGTCTCCCACTATACAACGTGTAATGGAAAAAATATAGGTCTACACGGCTTCTTTGGATGATAACAAATCATATAGCGAGGGTTTTTAAATCCTTTATCTACATGTTAGGAACAAATGAGAAATTTCAATACATGAAACCAACCGCTCGCGCTTCTCCTCCGCACTGTCAGCTCGTTTGATGCCGTCGATTTAACTTGAACTTGTAATTTAAAAAGATAATGACCCTCGTCGTTCGGTGACATGGTTTTTATGATTTGAATTCAATAAACTTACGAAACCAAAAATTTGGTAAGTATGAATTCTTTTGATTACTTAATTTATTTATTTTGAGCAGAAACTTTGCATAGAGATTCTTCTATACCTGATTTAATGTAACCCCTTTTGGATGAATACCCTTTCCGTTACACGTTGTACAAGGGGAACTTTTTTATTTGAATTGTAATCTTGTTTGATTAGCCTGCAGGTATATTGGTAAACATGCCAGGTTAAATCATACACTGGCGCATAATCAGTTATTGCTTGATCCATGGGTTTGTTCCTATGTACTCGTATTTTAAGTGTGATTTTTTTGTAATACACTAGCTGTACTTCGCGGTTTTACTCGCATAACTCTGGATCCCGTGGGAATATCGGGATAAAACGTACTATGTCTTTACCAAATTTCATGACACAAACAAACATACAAAAATCAAATCTTTTCTCTGTATATATTAGCTTAGATATTCTTTATTATGACTAAACCACAAGAGGCAATAGCCCAGCAACCAGGCCGCCTCATTGACCAGTGGAAGGCTGCGATTTGAAATCCCGCTCGTTGCACTGTTAAGGCTCACGCAGACTCGGGTGGGCCGCACCGCACTTTATATATGAAAATGCGTTGTGCTGCGGCCCGTCGCAGACATAATGTGCGCTAAGATTTACAGTGAACCTAGTCTTGGTTCAAGCATATTTTTTGTATTATAGTAAGCAATCAAAAAACATAGTAGAAAACTGCATGCCTTCCATTCAATTTTGCCATATTTAAACAATATAAGCCCTCTTTTAATTAGACATCTAATAATTAGTCATGAAACAGGATCCACCACCGGTAACAATAAACCCAAATTTTCACTCTATCTATACAATACCCAAACAATGAAGCAGTAAATTAACTATAATGCCCACAAATAGAAATGACACCCCTCACAGAAGGGTACCGAGTGACATCGGAACATTTTCTTTTGTCCGCCTAATTAGATATTTCAGCCTTTATGTGAAATTGGGTGAAAGGGGATTTAATGGATTGATTGGGAAATAAAGGTGGAAAGGTTATTTTCAAGCTTTTTCTATTATTACATTATAATAGACAATAAGTAGGTATTTTATATTGTGCTTGCCAAGGTATAGGTACTTTAAAGCCCCTAGTACACGCTCGGGCAAATACACGCAAATCAAACGGCAAATCACGCAAAAAGTAGTATACGGTGGCCGAGCGACGGGCTCGCCCAACGTTTACTGCTTAAAAACTGTTCAAGATATTATCTGAAGCTAAGCATAGCCCTAGAAAAATACCGCTTCAATAAATATTGCCATTACCAGTGATTATGCAGAAAAAAACTATATTAACACACTGGTGCAGTAATTGTGTTGTGTTATTAGAAAATTGAAAGATGCTGTTGCATATTCTCTCGAATCCTTAGTAACAATATATTCGACTTCGAAGCAATGAGCTGCGGCGGTGTACTATGAATGCAGAGCGAGCTAGCAAGGAGCAAAGTTCATACAAAAGAAAGCTATTTCCGAACTCTGCTGATACTATAACTTGTCATGGCGTGAAGACTACAGTATGACACATCAGCAAGCCTATTTGACGCAGAGTGTTGCGTCGTGTCTTACCACATCGCTTTATTTAAGCGCTGACAAATCAAATAAAGCATGTTTTTGAATTACTTGAACAGTGTCCTAAGCTTTTTAATAAGTATTTTATAAGATAGTTACTGGGAAGACTGATTTTCGATAACGACTACCTACACAAGAAAAGTTCCTACAATTCATCAATGAGGAACGACGCAACTTTTAGCAACACCTTATCTCAAATTATTATGAAATCATGACCAACATGATTGAACATATACTAAGAAACCACCATCCTCATGAAGTTATCTACAAAAGTGAAAATGTATTAAGAAACTAATACAAAATCTACTCACGAGATCCATTGGTATATCGCTGACACTGTCAACTCTCCATTCTCCCTCAGAGCCTTTTCTATCAGCTCAGGATATGTGTACGGGGGCTTCTTCAGCGCTGGCGGCGTATCAGGAATATCCACCTTCGGCTCTTTCACCACGGGCTCGTCATCCGGCACTTTGATGTTCACGAAATCGTCCAATCTGAAGTTTAGGAGCCATGCGAGGCTTGCACAATCGTTGTCATCCTCTGTAGGACTTTTGGAGCATTTTCTTCGTCTCCATTTCGACCTGTCACCTGTTCTAGCCGCCATTTTGGTTGGGTACGATTGGCAGCCACGACCGCACTGATGCCGTTCGAAATTCGAACGTCAATGTGGTGTTTCGTGCCAGTCCGTGCTATCTCTGCCACGCTTGTAATCTCATTAGGGTGCATGGAGGTGGTATATCAGTTTTATTCGAAAAAATGTTTATTAGAAGCTTTTTTTAAGTTGCAATATTTTACGAAAATGATTTTATTTTTATTGTTATTTTATCTGTTTTGTTTAAAAGTATGAGACATGTTAATGTTATTTTACTAGGGACCCATTTGTCTTTGTTATTCAATTCAAGGATAAAAATAAAGTGAAAGACAATATTCCGAGAAAAGATCAGAATCATAAATCTTTATTTATCTCAACATCATATTACAGGCAAAGGTTAATAAAAAGCATAATCTTAAATAGAGAAAGGTGTCTGAGGTAGGAGGATCCTGAGTTACAAGATCACTCGGCTCTCTTAGATACGACATGTTAATTTACAAAACAGACAGACAAGATTGATATAACAACATTAAAACAAAATCAAAGAAAAGCAAGTAAACATGAAATTAAAAGAAATATAGATATCATGTAGGTACATTACGTAACTATATTACTATTCAGTAATACATACTTAGGTATTATGTCATAAGAATATTTTCTTAAATAATAATGAGCATAACAAAAAATGAAAAATGGAAATGGCGAAATGTTGTGTGTATTGAATGTTTGTAAGTGTAGGTGTGTGAGTGTAAATGTGTGGGTGTTAGACATTGGTTTTAATAAGTTTTCAGTGGCAATGTAAATCAAAGCAAAGCAACCTTTTATTTTATACTGAAAGTTTTGTTCGTAATTCTGCGAACAATATTTTGCAAAGCTACGGCTTAATAACTAGCTTTAGGATTACGAAATTATTAGTCGGTAGGTACGTACTTATAATGTACCTTTACTCCATTTATTATAACATTAGAAAAGTAACGGCCAAATAACCACAGCTATTGTGTAATATTGTTGAAATGAGCTGCATTTTAGAGTTATTTTAAAATGAAAAAGGTTAATCGTACACTGCTTTGTATTTATTGTGAAATAACGGAGTTTATTAAACGGTTATATCGAAATAACAAAAGGGTGATAACCGTTATTTTTCTAATGTTATAATCCATACTATAATATTATAAATTCGAAATTAACTCTGTCTGTCTGTCTGTCTGTCTGTATGTTACCTTTTCAGGGCTAAACCACTGAACAGATTTCGATAAAATTTGGGAAAGAGATAGATGGCATCCTGGAGAAGGACATAGGGTACTTTTTGTCTCAAAAATAACTCTTAAGGGGGTGATATAAGGGATGAAAGTTTGTATGGGAAACCCAACATTTCTTAAGTTAGGATATCTATTTCAACTTGATGCCTCCACGCGTTCCTAAGAAAAAGGGTCTTGACAGACAACGAAGTCATCCTTAAGGGTTACAATTTTTTATTTTAAGTTGCGGTACCCTAAAACAGATTTATTTTCTGCGTGTTACCTTTTCATGTCGTATCGGATTTAGATGAAAGGCATACGGATATGCCATAACCTGGGTTAGGACATAGGATACTCTGAATCCCGGTAGCATGATCCTGTGGGCGAAGCCGCGAGCATAAGCTAGTGTTATAATAAATGGAATATACGTAATACCAAACTCCCAATCCATGTTAAAGAACTGAGCCTCAATAAATTTAAATCATTTATTAAACACAAACTGTGTCAAAAAGGTTTCTACAAAATTAAAGATTACTTAGACGACAAAAAGGCTTGGGACTAGCTCTATACTACTCCATACTAATTTAACTGTTTAGTTCATTTTATTTGACTGTATAAGTCAATTTATTTAATTTAAATTTTGTTTATTATTGACGAAATCTACTCTTTACACAGTTTTTGTTTTTTATTTTTATGAAATATATTGTAATATATGGTCAGCTAGCGACCTCGAAAATTGATCATACTAATCTTGTCTGAGCAACCGGCAGCAAGTGTGCGTTGTGTTGCGTAAAGTAAATTATTACTATTGTATAGAATCATGTTCTTCTAACTATTCAGACAGCTGTGCTGCTGGGGAGTTTGTTGCGCCACTTCTTCTTCCCAGCTAAAGCACTAGGAAGTGGTGAAGGGTGGGCGTTTTTTGGGGGACTGTCTTATGTAATTTTGACGTTCGAAAAGTGCTGATTTTCAGCCTAGTTTGAGTTTGAATAAATGACTTTTTGAATTACCGAGCACTTCATAGCTATGTATAGTTTTCTTAAAATGCATTCTAATAATATGTTAAATAAATAAATAAAAAACAGGTTCACAAAAACAATTTTCTAAGTAAAAATAGAACATTCCAGAAAGAAGTGTAGTAAGTATTCTATCTAAACATCACTAAAATAATAATTTGTAAATTTTCACTAAAAGACTGAAATACATAAACAGACTATAGTGGTCTACTCGCCAAGAGTGGGCAAATAAGTAGAGTTGAAGCAGGCAACTTCTTAATAGAAAAATATAGAGCAAATCCCACACAAACCATCGAATACGTAAATCCTAAACAATACATGGGTCCTCGTCATGTTTTCTTATAATAATTGTTTTCAGATTCAATGCAATATTTGTACAGTCCCCGCCCGCGTGAACTTTGTTTACAATATCTTTTGTACGATGTTACTTTTTCGCGCGATTCGCTTTTGTTTGCGAACACAAAACGAGGAATGTTTGTAGAAGATTAGGTTTTATTTGCACATGATTTAGGTTCCATAGTGGCGTGTTAATTTGTTTTTATTGTTGAGTTGGTTTTGAGTGCACAAGTGTCTTTGAGAATTATTGTGTTTGTGTTGATTTTAAGAGATTGTATTATAAATTCTAATTGTTTTTTAAGTACATACTTTAAGACTTTACACATGACTAGCAGCGCACGGCGGTTTCACCCGCATAAGTTTCGATATTTTCGATATTATTTATCTTTTCCTTTTTTCTTTCTCATTTAGTTTTAATGATGGTCTGGCAGTTTGAGTAGTTTATGCGGCCTACCCAAATGTCCTTTCTTTGGTATTGTTCGTCGAGTTGAGCTCCTTAAGTTCTGAGTTGAGCTCCACGATTACTGACAAATGCTTGCACTGACAGGACAGGTCCACTCAAATCTGTCTGGTTCTTTTCTCAAAAGACCATTTCAGACACTAATCTACATGGTCCTTATATGGCCTGACCAAGATTATGTCTGGACTTTAAAAAAGACTGTGACCTTTGAGTTTCTTTCGGCATTTCTTCTCAGATAGGAAACGCCGAACTCATTTAGCTAATTTTTTATATTTTTTTTTAAGATGACGTATAATAGTGATTCCAATATCCTATTTACAGAATAAACAATTTCATTTCATCCATCCACAAACTTTCGCATTCATAATATTAGTAGGATAAGATTGATGTCTGATATATATACCTAATTTAGAATAAAATTTTCATGGACGCTCTTGTTTCCAATACACAAACATTTTCTTTGATCCTACAAGGTTTGTGTAAATCAAACATCACGTACAACAGTAGCCTTTCATAAAATTTTGTACCATAAACAGCAAACAGCCAACCCTGCAACTGCAGCATTCAATTAGCTCAACAAAAGTTTACCCTCCAATCCCAACAAAGGCAAAGTAATCCAGCATACAGGTCCTCGTCACAAAACACCCTCTGCACTCCCGTCAGCAGATAACAGGTCACTATTAAATTATCACCGTGCACATCGCTTTTCCAACCCGTTCGGTGCGTACACATTTTAAATTCAATTACTTTTTCCAATTTACACGGGGCGCCACGGATTCCTCCCTATAAGTGAGACCGGATTGATTTGTTACATGTGTGATGTGTTCAACGGTTTTGTTTTTCGTTTCATTATTACAGGGTTTGGAGAAATACTCGGAAAAAGGTTGCTGTTTTTCGAGTTGCTGTGTTTCGTTTGTAAATGGAACATTTTTATCGTTCCCGTGATTATTAGGGGGTTTAATAGAATTAAATCTGAATAAAAAAGGGTGCCATTTAATCAAAGCCTAGCAGTGGCTGAAGTACCAAGTACTATGGATGATTATGATGACGAAGATGTAACCAAACTGCACTGTAAACCGAAACTGTCAAAGTTTCCTAATCAACTTTGAACCTTATGCTTTAGTGATAAAGTTGAAAATCTATTAAAGAAATTTGACAGATTGTAGTAGGTTGATGTGCTGGCGTCTGTACATAAATAATTAAATAAATAAATGTTTTAGGTATAATGGTTACTTCTATTTATTTTTCGTAGATCCTAGCAGTAACTTGAGTACTTCAGTACTTCAGTAGCAGTGACTCGGTTTATGGCAGAATGACTTTCTTTAAAAGTAAATTTAGCTAACGATTCGCGAATTTCATTGGACCAATTCTTTACAATCGGTTAAACAGGGCGATAAACATATACCCACTAACAAAAATTCAATGCAATAAAAAGGTGTCTAAATATTTACAAAAGCTAAATTATGAAGAGACTGAACTTCTACCATTTAAAACACATTGATCACGTTAGCATTAACTTGTTTGATTGATACTTTCAGAATTCATACAGATCACACGCACTTCCAAATATTTAACTTCTCATGGACTACACAGCCTCTCTCAATTAACACACTCACACTTCATTCTACACTATGAGAGGTCACGCATTCATACACATTCATTCTCTACATATTATAATAAAATATATAAAAATGTGTAAAATAACACTACTAAATAATAGCCATTAACATTCATTTTTACAGGATAACCCTGTAAAAATGAATGTTAATGGCTATTATAAATGTAAAATTATCCGAGGGGATTGATATTGGCGCTGATAGCCGAAATACAGGTTTTGCCTAGTTCGGCTACAGATGCTTAACTCATTTGTACTAAAAACTAGCCCAGGTTTAATTTGTAAAACATTGCCACACAACAAAAAAAAATATTATTATTAACTAGATACTTTCATGGTTCTTACATAATATTTCAATTAACTCTCACTCAAAATACATCACGAATTAAATCTTCATTATACCCTCCCAGTTTAATGTCTCCAACTTCGCCCAAATCCAAAGGATCTTGGGTCCAACAGTACAAACAGAGCCCTTTTCTTAAGGTGCCCTTGGACCAGTTACTCGTACACCCTTTGTTTGACAAACGCCTGGAGCTCAACAATGTTGTTAAGCCCAGCTGTGACCAATGCTCATTTAGAATAAAAGAATGTTAATGGATAAACTTTGTTATTATTTTGTACGGAATGAGAAAAAGTTCGCAGACCAGCTGCTTATTTTAATTGATTATGTGAGCTTCAGTGGTTTGTATCGACAAATTACATTTTATTTTAGGTATCCGTTCGGATGAAAAAACGAAACCGTTATAGGATCACTCGTGTGTCTGTTTGGCTGGCTGACTGTCTGTCTGTCTGTCCATCTGTCTGTCCGTCTGTCACAGCCAATTTGCTGCGAATCTACTGGACCTATTTATTTGGCATTTGGTATACAAACAAGGACGTGTAACGAAAATAAATTAATTTTGAATATGCCCCATATTCAAAATTAATTTATTATTTTTCGGGGGCAATTTGGTTTAAAAAAGTTTTACAAAATGTACCGTGTAGACCATTGACCATTCCCAAAAAAAAAATGCTTAGTTGTTTCTGAGTTAAGGGCTCAGAAACAACTAAGCATTTTTTTTTTATTCGGGGAATGGTTCTGTACTCATGAATTACAGGAAGACTATAAAAAGTCTATGGTCTTAAAATAACATGGTAAATCTCTCAATATTGTGCGTATAAACTTACATTTGCATTTCGAATGTATTGGAGAACATGGTTTTCAACTACTATGTTAAGTTTGTTCTTAGAATCAATTCATCCCAACTACGGAAACGTTCATTATGCATGGTCCGACACTCACTTGGCCGGTATTTGTTTAGAAATAGGCACGGAATTGTAACTAAACAGTGTTGTACAGACGCCTGCACTAATTATACTACTTCTCACCAGTATCTATGACAGGCTGGTTATAAATTAATCCAGATGATAAAAAATAGTCATGCTCACTCAAAAATGTCTCGCTAATGGTGGCGCATGTGTTAGATCATCCAGTTGCCTTCAAAATGTTTGAACTAAATTCTGCTGATCCATGCGTCCTGTGCGTGAACGGGCGCCGTCAGTTATGTTAAGGACTGGCCATAACTTATTTTATTTTTTGTGATTGTTTTCTATACGCTTTTGTGAGAACGATGTCGAAAGACGTGCACGTTGCACGTCTTTCGACATCGTTCTCACATGATTGTGTCATTTCAACTTGTGTGAACGATGTAACCAATATTTTGATTTAAAAGAGTCTCTTTGGAGTTTCTTGCCCGTTCTTCTCCATAGAGATCTACGTTTTGGAATGGGCATGTCTGGCTTGGAATGACTTTTTGACGCATCAAATGTGCCTGTAAATGATTTAATTGAAATAAATACTTTGAGTTTGAGTTTGATATAATAATATAAACCCAGGTTTCCAAACATAGAAGACAAATAGATACCAATAATGATTACCATTTGATCTCCAGAGCCGTTAGTAACCACGATTATTAGTGAACTAGTTGGGCTCTTAAATTAACGATCTAGAAAATTGGCAATAGAGAATTAACTGTAAATGAATTAAAATAAGTGTAACTGCTATTTAAATGAATACAGACGGTTCTTAAAATATAAACCGCACGATTAAATTTATATTACAAAACGATTTTACCATACGAAACTAATTTGTATCCAATTAGAAAAATAATTACTAATGCGGCATCGAAGCGGATATACATTGGCGTAGGAAAAATAAAACGTCCGTGCAGAACCGAGTGAGATCCGATTTAATTCGATTACGAGCATCGCATTGAAACGTTTCGAATTGAATCGATTTCTAAGTGTTTCGATTTAATTGAAGCCCATGCTGTTCTCGTATCCGAATGCAATTATTTACCATTTACCGGCCGATGCCCGCAACGGTTTTATAACCAATGGTGCTACGTTTAGACGATTTATTATGATCTCATTAGTTGGGCGAGTTACTTGTGTGTAACAACTGGAAGAAATGACATACAATGGTGTATTTTTGTTGGTGTTTTTCTTATTATCAGGTTTCTACTTGACTAAACATTGTGTGAGAAATTAATTAATAAATTCAATTTCCCTTTTCCTAGAATATCACTAGCCGTAACAGTATCGTACTGTACTGTGTGTAGTTAAACCAATGAGTTAATGTTACGATGATAAGGATAACATCATACACGTCAATGATAATTGATAATGCGTAATCTGCTAATTAGGATCTGTTCGTTAATTTCATATCCTTCGATACAACAGAATTCACAGAACTATGTATAACAACAAAGGTGTAAAATATTATGCGGATTTTATTTGAATCATTAATTTATTTTACTTACCCACTTTATATTTAATTTTGAATTAATAGTTAAAATGCAATAATGAGTTGTTGCCTTGTGAATTTACTGGCTGTTTTTAATATTATACAGGCGTACCTATATCATTAATTTTAAACAACATTTATTTACGAACTACGGAGTTACCAATGGTTTGTGTGCTTATCGGCTTCAACGAATTGTTTTTTGTTTTCGTAATTATATTTGATTACTTCTATTTATTTAGAAGTATAAAAATTATGTATTAGATAATATGTTGAAATTGTTTGTACTCCCCGTCACTTGTCCTTAGAAAGCCAGCGTCAGACAGCATCTGTCTGGCATTAATGCTGAAATTAACCTTTTTGGCGAAGCCGTGAGAAACACACTATTGTTGTTAAAACATTATTTTCACTTTTTCATTTTGTGATTTGTATTTTGTGTCAAATAGATCCAGTTTCGCATAATGCAATCACAATAAATAATAGGTAACACAAATTTATGTCGTGCCAAGTAAGTATAACTTTCTATAATTATATGACTAAAAAGTAATCTCAGAGAAATTTATTGTTCATAAAAAGAACTATGTATGTACCTTCCAACTTAAATTGTCCGTATACTAAAATCACAA
The DNA here is from genome assembly GCA_949128155.2 of Xanthia icteritia. Taxonomy (NCBI): domain Eukaryota; kingdom Metazoa; phylum Arthropoda; class Insecta; order Lepidoptera; family Noctuidae; genus Xanthia; species Xanthia icteritia. The sequence goes on from OX421937.2 coordinate 2,862,686, forward strand.
CTGTCATTCTTTGACAGTTGTTGTAATAATGGTTATAACACGAAAAAATTAGGTAGTGTGTATCACAGTGTAACTTTACACATCCATTCCCATAACTTCATACCAACAGATTTATAGGGTGTAGCAAAACATCCACATTTACGACGTGCCACGAAATTGGCAATTGATGTCACATCATTAGCGAGTGTCACGTCGCGCATGATTTGACGGTGTAATGTACCTGTATGTACTAGCGAGTTGCGATGGGTATCAATCTACCATGATGTTTGACGCCGCAGTAACTGGGAGCACCCCTGTACCAGGAAATATTTACCCCAATGATTTATTTTCAAAGATTTTAGTATAAATGTAGATGATGGTAGTAGTGTGGTAGGGATGTGATGTGGCTATAAGAGTAGGAGAAAACCGAAGAACCAATGGATGGACTTTGTCAAAAATGATATGGCTAGAAAGGGGGTGACTACCGAGATGACAACTATGAGAATAAAAAGTAAAGGTATGAAAGAAAAACAGACATTTTAAGCCGACCCCAAATAAATAGAGATAAGGGCAAGAGAATCATGATGATATCTACTTGCGAAAACATTAATAATCCCTGAGCTATTTGTCAGTAGGTTACTTACAAGGAAACGTGAAAAACGTATTAACTACGTAGATTACACTTGCAAGTGTAAATGCGGCCTTAACGAGCTTTCTAATACAACCTGAAATGTACTTTTATATTTAAAATCTATTAAGCATAAAATATATTATAATAGATAGATATTTTTGTGCTAGTTGAATGGTTACAACTACGTAAAAAAAATGAATACAATGACAGTTTCTTAGCGATAAACAAAATGAACTGGCGGTTAGTCGTCGTTTTTTTCGTGTGAACGTAGCACAAGACGGTTCCAGTACTCATTGTCATCAAGTGGCTTTAGATTGCAGGAATCCATTAGAAGCAGATACTGCGAATTAATAGCGAATGGTCCTCACCCAGTATACTTCGATAGAGTTTCTTATACTTTAGTGTATCGTCGGGATTTTGTTCTTTCAGAATATATTTCTTGGAATATCTTCGAGTTGTCATGAATACGGGGAGCTGAGTTGTTGTGGACTGGCATTCGAATGTTTCAGGTTGTTTTTCAATAGAAATAGGAAGGCGCAAGATTAGTAGGTACTAGGCATTTGAAGTACCTGCGATCTTCTTGTCTGGGCTGCCATTAATTGTAGATAAAAAAAAATCTGTTCCGTTTTTGACATTTGGCTTTAGAACTCAGACCAAATAAAAAAGCAAGACACAGTGCTGCGAACAATACAGTGAAGCATGCCAAAACTACACTTCTGCTCTGTGCATACAGTTCTGTGCTCACACGCACACATTTACAATCAAACTACACCTCACTAAGTGCACACATGTTTACGAAACCGGCCTCACGTCACTGTTGCCACCGCTCTGTCTTGATTTTTTATTCGGTCTGAGCTTTAGATCCCTAAAAATCAGACATGCTCTGATTAGGGTACAGTAATTGCTCGGACGCTATTACAGAATCAATGAGGATAATAGTTTAAAGAGAATATAAATACGATAAACCATTGTTAATATTTCATTTGAAAAATAATTCAACAACGAAAAATGTCATAACAGATCGCGGCCAAGTATGTGTGAGCTCCATAGTTCGTGGTCCCGGTACTACGCAAGGTGCCACCGAGAGCGGTCGATGTCATTTGCTTTTGTTCTGCTTTTGTTCTGCTTTTGGTGCGGCCAGCTGCTGCCGTACCAAAAGCTTTTGATTTTCTATCCACATGGAACGCAGCAGAAAACAAAAGAACACCGATTACAGGCCAACGCACCTCATTGCACCCGTTTCTTGTGCTAAAAAGTCGCTAACCCCAATTAGCAGTACATCACATTACAAAAGATCTAAAACTCAGTATAAATCAATCTGCCTAGCCTTTTCCCAACTATGTTAGGGTTGGCTTCCAGTCTAACCGGATTAAGCTAAATACCAGTATTTTACTAGGAGCGACTGCCTATCTACCAACCCAATAAAACGAAAACTCGGAATCAACCTAGTTAATTGGTTCGTTATTTAATTTAGTACCTATTACTTAGGCGCCATCTCCTTGGGCGAGAGAATCACAGTAATAGTCACGTTGTGCTTTCAAATGATCGCCGCGATGATATCGCCTTATGGAAATTGATTCATAGAGTTTCTATTGAATTTAATCGCACGACCAAACTATTGCCGCGGTTCTCTCGCCCGTGAAGATGGCTCTTTAGCGTGAATAGGCAGTTGCAAGTATAACAACTTACCATTGTATAAAAGCTTAACTAGTATTACTTCTTTGTATTATATCATATTATAAAACAAAGTCACTTTTCGTGTTTGTCTGTATGTCCACGTTGTTCTTCTAAACCACGCTACAGATTTTGACGACGTTTTCACCATCGTTTAGGGAATTTATTCTGGAAGGTTTATGTGTATAATACGTTAATATTAAACTTACGTAAGTCGGAAATACGTCTACTGAGTTGACATATCGGGATGCCAGCGCCGCCTAGTGGCGTTCGACAGTGTCTACAACGTAACGCTCGGACCAGCCGCCGGTCGGGGCTCAGCAGAGCAGACTTCATCGTTGGTAAGTAAGTAAGTAAGTAAGTTTTTATTTGTTTAAACATGGTGTACATTGCATGCAGGATAGTAATGGGATACAGAAAAGTTCTCATGTTCAGCCGCATATCGTGGCTTACAAATTGGTAGGAAGAGATGGTGCATAAGCCGTATAATTACAATTCAATAAGCATATTTTTTGGATACAATTCATTGTCAAAATATTCATCAAATAAATTAGTCAATAAAAATATGAATTACTGTCATTAAAAAATTCTATTCCAAATTACAATTCCAAAAAAAAAATACAATAGATTACAATAACATTTCAAGAATACAACATTGCCATCTCAAAAATGAAGAAAATCGTCCTCGTCGTCGTTTGGCGGTCTAGCAGTGAACACGTTTAGAAACTGTTGCGCGTTCCGAATAGTTGAGTCATGCACAGTGTGTGAAATGCTAGTGTGATTAATGTTATCGTAAATTATTATTTGATCTGAACTGCAAACGGTTTTTCTATTGCGCAACAACCAACACTACCCATCAGTACACCCACAGTAGTTAAAATATGCCTCATAAGTCATAATAACGAAAGAGACAGATACCCTCCTTTATCACATATAGTAAAGAAATGCTTGATGTTTTGTCAAGTCGTAAAAACCATGCGAAACAGGGGCGGGTCGCTAGTATATTCTGGTACAAAAAGGGTTTTCATTATCAACCTTTCATTTAAATAGGCTTTAAACAAAAAGGCAACGCATTAACTTCTGCGTTATTAATCAAGAAAAACGAATTCTGCGGGCCTACCACAATCTTTTACGAAGTAATCTTATTTCAAGAGAGTTTTGTTTCAAGCTTACAATAACATTACTCAAATTCGTACCATGACCTTCATCGTTCAATATTGTTTTATTCCTGCTTAGAGCTGGGAAAGAACGAACTATTTGTAAGATTTGTCTATTGCCTGCTATAGTAGAAAAGAAATAACGCTATATGAACTGTATAGCGCTGTCTCTTTCACACGTTGGTCCGAATCGCTACTACGAAGTATGGTCTTGAAGCAAAATATTATTTTCTTTTACTTAAAAAAATATTACTTTGCATTAGAATCTATTTTGTATGAGTAATTTCCATGAAATTGACACAAATATTAAACGTTTTTGCTTTGATAAACAATTGAAAAAATTAAAAATAAGCTACGGCAAAGTTGTGATATGATATGATATGAATCGGAACAAAATGTGTTCTTATCAGAACGAAATTTGAAACTTGATGTAGCAATTTTTTTTGTTTTCAAGTGGTTAAATGGTTGAACTTATTTTATCATAGTTCTTTGATTTAACTGGCTACAAAATCGACATGGAATCAAGGTAAGGTTAAACACGGTTACTCAGTGAATAAGTTTTAAAACAACGAAATATTTTTCTGTAATGTTTTGACGAAGATAGTTCGAAACAATAATAATATGTGGTCAGACTCAGTGATTAGTGTTTTGTTATTAATTTTGCAGCCGAAGAGTTAATCGGGTTTCCGGGCGGCAGCTAGAGATACTCTGGGAATTTTTAATTTCAAACAGATGTATAGCTACTGCGCACAATCGCTCTCTACAAGCCAAGGAGTACTCACGAAGAAAGTGGCAAGAGATTGCGGAAATATTGAACTCGCAAGGTGATGGCGTTCATAAAGATTGGGCTGGCTGGACAAAAGTAACTACCTATAACTTTTTATTTTGATAATTTTGATGATGTAGGTACATTTATTGTATCAATATTAAATTAAACAATATTATTTTCAGTACTGGGTAGATTACAAGGCCAAACTTAAAAAGCGGGTTGCTGTTTTACGGGCTTCTCATGTGCAGACTGGGGGAGGGCCTTCCAGTGAGAGGCCCTTGACTGAAATTGAAGAAAAATTCCTTCAAATACTGGGAGAAGATATTGGACAGGGTTTGCCAGGTGTTCAGGTGGAACTAGTAAGAAAACATATGAGTAGTTAAAAGCGTATTTTCTAAAGTTGGCAACGTCGCAAATAGCTGTCGAATATTTACCTGTTTTTATTCATTTGTTGTTATTACTGCATGGTAAAATGAACTATCGCTAACTAGAGATTTAAAATATGAATAATGTATTGCAATTGCACTGAATTTGATGTTTTAACCGTTTTAGGTTTAAAAAGGGCATTTCTAAATATTTTAGTTCACTGATATTTCATATTTCCATAGGTACGGTAATATTGTCAAATTAATCAAAACAGCGAAATATTTGAGTTATTTCCGACATTGCTCACTTTCAAAATGCACGCTCTTTAGCATAATTTATTGTTATTTATAATATTAATCACATAATTCTTATGCTATCTCTTTGTAGCCTCCAGAGATTGGCGCTGCTATAATAGATGTGGACGTGCAAGATTCCCCTGCTTCCGAATCCATCCTACAAAATGTGCATTCGCTCCTAGATCCAACAGTCCTTTTTCCTACCCAAAATGTACCCTTAGAGTCCATCTCAGAGTCACTGCCTCAAAATCCACCTCTGGAACTTATGGTCCAAGATACTCCAGCTCGCTCCCCCCGCAGAGCTGCTACCGCGCGTCTTGCAACTACGCCAGCAGCCCGCTCCCCGCGACGTCGAAGGCGCGAGCCCCCAATGTCACAGGAGGCTGCCAGACGTGCGCTCGTCCGTTCCACACAAATGCACGCTGAGGCTGCTATGAGGATTGCCGAAGAGATGAAGAATATGGTGCAAGAAACAATAGCAATTGGGAATACAGCAACGAGGATTGAAAGGTAAAGGCAAATCCATTATCTTCTTTAAATCCCCGATAAAGTAGGTACATACTATCCAGAAGTGACTTATTAATATAATTTTGGTTTTTCTTTTATTGGGTCTATTATGACATAAGTAAAAAAATATTAAAATAACAATTAAGTTTAATTAAACATTATAAAACATGCAATAAAAGGATGGTGTAACTTAAAAAAATATTATTTATATAAAAATAAAATATTGTAATAGTATGTTTTGTGTTTCAGGATCTTAAATGCCGCCTTTCCCACAACCGCTGAACAAGAGAATCACGAGTAGCCAAACCCTGCTGCAGAGCGATGTTATTACGACGTGGCTGTTCACTCGCATTGTCTTGTGGCTGTAATTGGGCTTCTTGAATCACATCTTCATTATTTAATTGTTCCACAGATATGTTAGCCCTATTGCAAATGTTGTGTAATATAACACAAGCATTTATAATAGAGCCAGCTACTTCTGGTGAGTAGTGCAAGACTCTGTGAACAAGTAAGCAACGAAAACGTGCTTTGAGAAGCCCAATAGTGCGCTCTATAATGTTCCTTGCATGGACATGTAAGTCAGTGTAGTGTGCTTCCGGTGAGTCAGGTGCTGCATCCAGTATTGGTGTCATCATGGTCTTTCTCAAAGGGTATCCGGAATCTCCTATTGATAACAAAGTAAATTTAAATTATTATTGACCAAAGTTACAAGTTGAATTTAAATACAAAATATTTTTAAGAATGATCAAAAGGATGAAATACATACCAAGAAACCAAGTATCTTCTGTGTTGCTAAGATCTTCCAAGTGAGCTCTTAGTGGATGAATAGCCCATATAAAAGAATCATGAGTTGCACCACCATGACTTGCATCTACACTTATTATTTGCATGTCCACATCACAAACCTGAAAATGTTTAGATTAATATTTGAAAGACTGTATAGCGCCATATTTATAGTATAACTTAAGATTTGTATGTATGCTCTCTTATATTAATTAGTAAATGAGTAAAGAAGTTTTTATATTTTTGTTTAAACTTTTTTTTGTTTGTTACTTTATTGTCAATAGTTTAATTAGCTGGATACTTAATGAACACTTACCAATTGAACATTCAAGGAATGGTAATGCTTGCGACAGAAGTAGCGCTCCTCATGTAGTACTGGGCGCACTATAGCTACTTGGGTACAATCTATGCAACCTAGAACCCCGGGAATCCGAAATTTGTTGTAAAATCTGCAATAAATGTTTTTTTTTACAAATATACCTTAGTATCTAATAAAAAAAATAAAGAATTTAAAATCACCATTAATGATGATATTATTTAACTTGTTATTACATCAGCCTACCATAGTCCACAGCTGGATCTATGTTCTATGTTAGGGGTTTTGGTTTCCGCACTTAGTCCGTCAGGTGGACCATTGTGCGTGGGCCATAGCGGCCGTTTGGTGGTTATTCCAACCAGCCCACCTCCCTCCAGAAGTTGATTAAGTCTCTTGGTCTGTTTAGAACAGTCCACAGCTGGATATAAGTCACTCTAAAATTATCCACACAAATAAACATGCCTTACCAAATAAAAAAAAACCATTTTGCTTATTTCTTACTATTCTTTGTTAATATTTGTTATCATTCAGCAAAGTAGGCACAGAATGCTAAACAAGGACTAAACATAATATTGTAATAAAAAATATATATACTTACTCCATTTTCATTCTGTTGCGTTCTTGATCATTCACTGGAAATTTGATGTATTTCTGTCTCATCTGCAGTGAGTTAAGACACGCAGTAACCTGTGCGATGACTGAAGAGACAGTCTGCTGAGCCACAAAATGACCCTCATTACTGCCTACTGGACGTTGGTATGAACCAGTTGCATAAAATGATAATGCAATTAACACCTAGAAAAAAGTAATATTCCTTAGTTTGTGTAGGTAAATAAAAGTGGTAAATGGCACATATACAAGACACTGCTTTAGTGGTATTCGCGGTAGAAATAAGGGTATTACCTTCGTCTCTACAGACAAGTCTGTAGATTTTGTAGGCTTCTTCATCAGTGGCCTCAACTCATCGCACAGGTTATAAGCTAGATCCTTTGTGAGTCTGTATCGCTTAACAAACTCCGCTTCGTCTAAACTGAAGGGGTCGCATTCCTTACGTTGCTGCATACGACGCCGCTTTCTTGTAGTGTTAGCTTCTGCATTATCAGCTTCCAAAAACTCAAATATTTCGTATGCATTCGCCATCTAGAATCAAACAAGAAATTAATTACCTATGTGCTAAAATCTCTAGATACACAATTCATTCGGTAAGTTTACGCAAATAAATACATTTTACTTACTTTATATGACACGAAAATGTTCTTTTTTAATATAAATTTGCAAAACAATAATATTTCCGTCGAATCAAAGGAACTTTTTTAAGATTGCTAAATTTGACATTAAAACAATATTGCTAGTTGTCAAAAGTCACGTCGTGGTACGAATTGAATGAACTTTTAGAGGTGACGTCACCAAAACCGCTAATAATGTATCATTGTTTCAACATTGAAGTAAGCTTATTTTAAGGACGTCATGGTACGAAAAGTCAAAGTAAGATTATAATAATACTGTTATAAGAGTTGGTGGTAGGCCCCCTGAACTTTCAAGGCACTTCAATTAAAATTCAATTTTCTCGACAATTAGCATGATGAATTAGAGTGCACAAAGTGAACTAGTCCCTCGCAGGAAGACGCGGAGTGCATCTTAATTCAATTGACCGCTCGCTATTATGCAGTTGCTTTGTAGGGCAACAGTTGCCCGACTGTTGCTAGGTAGCAGCATATCCTGTACTTAAAAGCGTTGTGAGTGAAGTTTGTTCGTTCCTTATAAAGTTATAACGTATACAGGTTCAAATTAAATTAGCTAGCAAAACTCCCCCAGATGTGATACAAAACAAAATAAAAAATTAAAAGAGTTGCTGTTTTTTTTTTGGGTTAGTGAGCGCTGGTTGTGTTTTTTCGTTCGGACCGCCGGTTTTTTATTGTTTCATTGGGTTAAGATTTCGATACCCACAACGTCTATGAAGTTGACACAGAAAAACGTTTTTTTTTAAACTGTTATTTCACGTGACTACTCTACCTGAACACTAATCTACATGGTCCTCATATGGCCTGACCAAGATTATGTCGCGAATTTAAAAGAGACTTCGACCTTTGAGTTTGTTTCGGCCTTTCTGCTCAGAGTAGTCAGATAGGAAACGCCGACCTCATCTAGCTTATTTTTCATCAAATTATTTCATGAAACTTTGCATGATAACTGAACTAAATATAAAGCAGATACCTACTATGTTTTTTAATTACTAATATTTTCACCGTAAAAATTAATCGGCGCCTTGGAGCCGCCTAGCACCCCCCTCAGTCTCGCTCTCACTCAGACAGCGGGCAATAGTGTGCGAGCGAGATAAAGATTGAATTTGAGCCGAGATATTATGGACTCTTTAATTTAAAACCCACAAAATTAAACCACTGATGCACCTATTTACCTTCAACCGTCCAGATTGACAACCAATCCAGATAGCCCTCCTATAATCAAAGCTAGCAATCTCTTCACAGATACAATAGGGACATAATAGCCGTATCTACACCAGCGCCACCTATACTAGAGGCTGCTAAGTGTAAGCAATTTAACAGATGTGATCCGTCGCCAGTGGATTCAATTATAGCTATTGCATCTGTGGAACGCTCTCCTGACGTAGTGTGGTCGGAATTAGAAGGTGGTTCTCAAGCTTATTGTGAACAGCTGCATGGATAAATTCCTGTTTATATTATGAAATTTTTTATAGCTGTGCCGGTTTCGATCACGTGATTGGTTATCTACACCTATCTGTACATATTAAAAATTAAAGTCGCTTTTCGTGCCTGTCTGTGTGATTGCACTGATCTTCTAAACTCTGCGACGGATTTTGATGCGATTTTCACCATCATTTAGATAATTTATTCCGGAAGGTCTATACACAGTTTATCATTAATATTAACAGCACTGCGATATTTATTATTAAATGTCGCAGCATCATGCTGAGATAAGAGCCTTTTGGCCTCGCACAGGACTTTCTGTTTTTATTTTAATTTCATTTTATTTTTATTTTTCAATGAGTGTGTGTTTAGTTTAATTTGAGATCTCCTGTGCTGGTCTCAATAAATACATTATCTTTCTTTATTAAACTTACATTTTAACATTTTACAGTTCTATGAAGTCAAAGAACCTTGTGGAGCAGGGGAGGGTCACTCATTCTATTATAAGGTAATGGGAACGTGAAGTCAGCTTACACCTTATTCCAACGGTGGTAGGTAGAAACTACAGAACATCTGCTACAATTCTCAGAAGATTATGCAATGATTAATAAATAAATAAATAAAAAAAATATTCTACCATAAACAGTACAGCAAAATTTTCACTTACAAATATTTACAAACATTCAAGCGATTTAGAATGTTTTTAATTCTACTCGTAAATCAATAAATATTAAATTGAAATAATGTACATGCATTTGTATGAAAAAAAAAAGGCTTTTGATATCAATGATTAGGGGTAATGTTTATCGTCAGATTTAAACCGTTAATAAAACTCAGAGATTTAGTTTGATATGTTGTTAAAATTAATTTTTTAAACTTTAAGAGGTGCTTTAGACCATCTGAAGCACCTAAACCAGGAGGCATCGACACGAGTAGTTCAAGGAACAATATCTAGGACAGTTCTTTTTAAAAATTACTATTTCACTCTTAAGTAGGAATTTTTCTTTCAAGAAAAACATACCTACAAGGTAAATCACATAGATTGTAATATTCATAGTTTTGCAGATATCGTGATTTTCAGTCTAAATTAAGGCTATACCACACGAAATATAGGTTAGTCGGTTACCAAAATACCTACGTTGGAAGATTAAGCGTAGATATCGGATGTAGATCTTACAGCAGTGCGATTCAATTATAGGTATCGATGCACCTAGCGATAGGTAGGTAGGAGGTACTCAACGCTGGAATGCAGCGCTGAGTGTTGACAGAATTAGCACTGCATTGGAGATAGGCAAGTGAACATGGTTTAAGATAGAGCCAGGTGCCAATAAGAACTACAGGCGGTTTCTGTTCATGTGGAATACAATTTTATAATACAGTTAGAGATTTAGTATCAGCCCATGTTCATGCCCACGTCTATTGTTCTACGATAGTCGAAAGAATCAAATTTGCTTTCGGTTTGTTTAAACATTCGTACATTAGCAATAATCGCCTCTAAATTATGCGTTATTATTAGCCATTTACTGCTAAATAATCGTAAACACAAGAAAACGTTGCTCCTAAGAAAATTAATGATGGACGGAGGCAGCTGCTAACTTCATGAACACAAACTGCATAAGATACCAATCCCTATTTTCTCCATGATCTAAAAGACCATTTCAGCTGTTCAAAATATTCGTAATAGCACCAAGATTGCACATTCTAGAATTAATATCGGCACGTATTCTAAGCTACGCCGCGTATACGGATCTTGACAGAATATTGTGTAGTGCACTGAGATGCACTAATCTCTAGCTAGATACCGCTTCAAGACAACAAAGTACATTGTCGTGCCTATTCCTAGAAATGTTCATCCGAGAGTCTGGTGTTAGTTCGTGTTTATATTTGGATTGAAATTAACTGCGAAGTATCTTGAATAATAATGCAGTGTGATTGCAAAGTGAAATTATTCTTACAAAGATTTCGACATAGATGAAATAAACAATTTGCAATACGCAGGCTAATATTTTGTTGTCATACACTCAATCGTACCTCGAAAAACACTGTTGGTCTTGGTTACTTAGTAAAGATATCGTTAGTCGTATTACCCAATAACTGGGTTGTGGAGGTCAGATTTACAGTAACTCCATGTGAACTACTGGTATTTAGCTGCATTCGGAAAGACTGGAAGCCGCCACCAACATAGTCGGCAAAAGGCTAGGCAGATGACCAGATGACCCTCAATCGTGTGTCGATGGAGTTAGCTAAGTAGGTACTAATAAACTCCCTTTACGTGTTATTTGGTAGCAAACAAGCACGTGATCCACCTGATGATACGTGATCACCGCCATCTGAGACTTCTCCTTAACTAAGAGCTACTACTCTTTTGATGAATGAAACTGCAATTGTTATTCTCATTCACAGAAATTGTGATTAAATAAAGGCCAGTGTCTATCCAACAATAATATCTACCTTTAGGCCTAAGTATATTCACTGGAGGTCAGAAACTAATTAGCATCGCTACAGCCGGAGTTGTCACCAAGTGACCGCGCAAGACATACTACTTGCCAACTGGTGGTGACGGCGACGTCCTGCTGTCAGCTAATAACTCGGCAAGGTCTAATTTGATTGCTTTAATAATAGAACTTAACTACACAATGCTCACAAATTCCACATACAGGGTTTATCAGAAAGGTGTGATCAAAATTAAACGTGTGGTACAGACCGTCAAAACAAAAAACTTTCTCCATGGGACCAATATTGTAATCGTGAAAAAATAATCAGTCAGCCCATACATTTGGGTCGAGTAGGTATTAAAGTTTTGTATTGGATGACTGATAATTTTTTCGCTATTACGATATTGGTCCCATGGAGAGAGTTGTTCAGTTTGATGGCCTGTAACCCTTAATTTTGACCACAACTTTCTGATACACCCTGTATAGTTGTGTAAGGATCTTTTGGCGCGTGGCCGAATTTGGAACTAACGCCGCCATCTTGTTTATTCAATTCAATTTCACGAATGTTTACCAACAGCGCCCCCTTGTCAATGTAATTCAAGCGCCAAAAAATCGTTGTAACACTGTAATCAATGTGATATACAGAGAGAAACACTTATGTTCCAATGTATTGTAACAAAACATTAATGCTTTATGTAACAAAAATCGTAGATGGCTTGTCAAAATCCGATGATATAAGAATCGCAATACCTCTCAGGTTACGTCCAAGATACGTGCTTTCTACGCGTGCCTATAGCCTCAGTCATCCAATGATAAAGTTTTTCCATAGGCCAAATAAGTATAACTCAGATCCTATATTGATTGAAAGAAAATTACAATTTCCAAATCCTCATTTTAATCAAAAGGCAGCTGGACATAAGCCTCTCCCAAGTATCACCATAGAATTTTCTCATAATTAATAAACTTATTATCAAAGTGATTTTTCAAAAGGTCTTATTTCCATTGCCACGCGATTGGAGATGTCGCGGGAATCGGATAGCCAAGGCAAAATCATACCTGAAACATGAAACTTTATTTAATACGATTTCTTACTCAGAAGAAAAGTTGTAAAGAACAAAGAAAACAATCAAAATGATGAACTACAATCCCTACCTACCTACCCAGCGTCCTTTTAGCGTTAAGAAGTTAATATTTGTGTAGTGTTGCGCGAATATTGATTGCTGGTCACCTTGACAAGGGTTTAGCTGTTACCGAAGGTGCGAAGCTTTTAGCTATAGAGGTCAGTATTCTGATTCTAAAGAGAGATTTTATCTTACATAATTATTTCCAAAGAAGGGTTGATAGCTGTGGGCACGCCACTATTGCGGCGATAAGTCTCCTCTCTGAGAAGTGCCTAGAGAGGCACCACGGCATCCTCACCTTCCGCTTGACGCAGGTCCTCACCGGACACGGTTGTTTCGGGACGTTCCTGTTTCGTATCAGGCGGGAGGAAACGTCCGGGTGTCATCACTGCGTAGATCGCCCGGAGGACACGGTAGAGCATACGGTGGAGGTCTGCCCGGCTTGGGCAGGGAGGTCCTGGGCGTCGGGAATCGCAAGCAGATTCCCGGCCACCGTAGGCGCCGGCTTGCGGACGTTGAGCAATGGGTAGCTCGCCGTCCGATAAGGACCAGGCCCGGGTCGATGGCGCGTTATGTTCCACACGCGCCTCAAAGAGATGTCAGCAACTGAAGGGGTCTGAGAGGACCGATGCCTGCCGGGGTTGTGGGAAAGTCCGAAAGGGATACCATGGCCTCTGGCAACGTACAGGCAACTGAAGGAACACGGGTGGGTTTTAGTCAGTAAGAGTCAGACACGCCCTCCCGCTCAGCCCGGAACAGGAGAAGTTATTTGATAATTTACCATAAAAAAAAAAGAAAAAGGTCAGTATTCTGTTTCTCAAGAGAGATTTAATGTGATTTTACCTAAATAATATTGGATGAGGCAGGCACGCGCGTACCGGAAGACGTAGCGTTGAAATGCCTCCCACAAGATGGACCGATGATCCTGTGAAAGCCGCAGGAGTCCGCTGGATGCGGGAAGCACAGAACCGGTCGAAATGGCGGTGCTTGAGGGAGGCCTATGTCTAACAGTGGACGTCTTTCGGCTGAAATAATGATGATTGGCTGGCACAGGATTGGCACTAGAAAAGAGAGTCGGGCTGTGGATCATGATTCATTTATTTATTTAATCCGAGAAAACATAGTTTCTTAATAAACTGGTAGTGAGAAAAAAAGAGATTATATATGTGTAGCTCACGACGTTATCCACATCTTGAGATCGTTTATACTGAAAGTAGGCAACGTCGCAAATAGCTGTCAAATATTTCGCTGTTTTGAGCAACATTACTGTTTGTAAATAAGAAATATGGCTAACTACAATATTAATAATGAATTGCAATTAAAACACTAAATTTGCCACCGTTTTAGGTGTACAAAAGGCATTAGGAAAGTTTCCAAATACTTTTTTAAAATCTAAAACTAAATATTCGGTGTTACGATATTAATTATTACATTTTATAATCAATATTTTAGTTCACTATTTAGCCATATTTCTTATACAGTAATATTGCCAAATTAACCAAAACAGCGAAATATTTGACAGCTATTTGCGACGTTGCCCACTTTCAGTATAAATGCTCTTAAATACTATAATAAATGCTCTTAATAACTGTTATGGAACTATTTTCACACAAGTGAAACTTGAAAGGTAAAATCTAAAAAAAAAACATAAATGAAAATAAACGAAAATAAAACATATTTTTTTTAACAATCATAAAATTCAAATTTAAATTTAAATATTTTTATTTGTAGAACATAGGTAAACAAAATAAGTACAGGTGTTAATATTAATAACATGAGCGCTATGTCTTGCCGTCAACGGCGCACAAATATTCTAATTATAATTTCAAATTAATTAATAATAAATGCAACAAAAATAATAAATAAAACTAAATTATAATAATTCAAAATAAATACTTATCTATGTTTAAAAAATCTGAATCACTAATTAATTTTACTAACGAGCTTCTAAACTTATCTATCTTAGCAGACAATGTAAACAAATCCAGCGAATTGAAAATGATGAAAAACATTAAATCTATCTTTAGAACGAAGGTGCAGAATTTCTGTAATAAGAAGCGAGAACCGTCAGGGATCTCTGGATAGTACAGTCTGGCGGCTGATAGAACGATTTGAGGACTGGTCATCTTGAGTACAAGCGTATTCCATTCTAATAGCATATAACATCTCACTGCTGGGCAAAGATCATCCTTTTAAATAAAATAAAATCAAAAATATTGATTTGCTAGAATATGGTACAATAGATGTTACAGTAATTATGGTTTCAGCATATCCTGCTATGATATGGCTACTCCACTAGATCTTTAAATATATTGACAGCAAAATTGCTGATTATGTAACCGTATCAGTTATTATTTATCATTTGGTGGCCTTCTTTAATCTTTAAAATCCATATCCCGTTGATTATCTTTGTCAGGACTAATAGTGGCCATAAGCTAGTCTATCTATCTTCTAATACAGAGTCTATTTAGGTGGTATTTTTCAAGAAAAAAAATTTTTTTTTTTTTTTAATTTTACCGCATTATTACATGGAGCGCGGGAGGCCGTCGTTTAACGGATGTCTACAATTAGTCATAATAACCCCTGTTTAAAAATTTGCTAATTTTTAATGAATTTTGGGTAATTTTGGTACTAAAAATATGAATTTTAAATAGGAATAACTTTTTTTATTTACAATAATAATTTAAAAAAAATATTTTTTGTAATGTTATTGTAGTACTTATGTGCCCCTTACGGATCGGACAGGGTTTTCATATTGTATAAAAATCAATTGCCGTGCGTTAGACTCGCAAAATCTCGAAAATTGCTCGACCGATTGTGATGAAACTTTGGCAAATTGTAGTGTGCGCGCTGGAGAAGGTTCTTATAAAAAAAATATGAAAAAGGCATTGCCACGCATTGCCTAGTCTAATATACAAAACTAAATAGCTACATGAAAACGATATCGTTCCATTACTTTCAGAATAGTCTCCCAATGGACGGGTCTCGGAATTTCAGTGGTTTGCAAAGGTGTATTGTTTGTTCGCGACTAAGATTAAATTTGTTGGTCCACTGCTGAGCGAGGACTGACGTGTCGCCAGCCCGAACTATTTCTTTATTGTCCCCGAGTCATTTTAACTTGGGTCTATAAACGTAGGTAAGTTTTTTGTTTTCGTGTTAGAGTGGGGTAAAGAAAGGATATTGCTGTGTCATAGCTGGATAGAACAAACCGATCATTTATTTTGTGAATGGAAAGTGACTTACCTGCGCATGCACGTTAATGATCTTCTGTCTCATGACTGATTATGGTAAATACGGTGGTCAGCAGTCTTAGCAGTTCAGAGCAGTGCTTGCAAACACTCAAATTGATGATTAAAGTCTAGGTAGATTGGCTACTTAGCCTTTTCCCAACTATATTGGGGTCGGCTTCCAGGAGCCATGGAGGGACTGCCTATCTGACCTCCAAAACCCAATAACTGGTTAATACGATACCCCTGTAAGATTGGTTGTCAGACTTTCGGGCTCCTGACGACCCGTTACGACTGTCAAAGATCCACGAATGACAGCCGGGACCAACGACTTAACGTGCTCTCCAATGCATAGAGGAATCTCGGTATGTAAGCATGGTCAACCATCAAATATACCAATAACCAACAATAACCAACCCCGGCAAGCGGCAAGTTGGTGGATACCTGATGGATCGACTCGTGCGGCTGCTATTAATTAGCCACGAGTTCCTCGAAATTGATGATTAAAGTAAAAGTCTTTAATTTTATATGATCGTATCATATAAAATTAAAGACTTTTACTTTTTTTGGTTGGGATATTATCAAATAACTTCTCCCGCCCTGGGTGGAGCGGGAGGGTGTGTCAGACTCTTACTGACTAAAACCCACCCGTGTTCCTTCAATTGCCTGTACGTTGCCAGGGGTCACGGTATGACTTTCGGACTTTCCCGCGACCCCGGCAGGCATGACAAGGCGCTTATTCTTGTATACGCGCCTTGTCTTCATTTTCCTCATACATATTTTCACCTTCACTGTTTTAGCATCCACAGCAATCAATTCATGCTATGTCACAACCTACCCATTACCCATAATTACCCATACAAAAACCTTCCCAAAAAAATAAAGGCCCGAACACACAAAATTAACACAAAACGTTTAGCCATCCATTAACACTACTACTAAAAAAGGCCGAGGCGTCAAAAGGCTCCATCTATCAACGGCCCTTAAGCTACGCCTAGCAAAAGTCGGCGTGAGTAGGAACAATGCGCTAATGGAAACCGTGCTTAATTATACACGTCATCAACATAGACAATAGAAGGTAGTTTTAGGTGTATTGTGTAGACTAGCCCTTATGTTGTGATAGAGTATGTTTTGAATGTAGTAAGATTGTTTCGTGGCTGAATTAATAAAATAAATCGGCAACTGCCGTTTTCTCTACTCTTTGTGAGAAACACAAAGAACAAGTTAAATACCAAGTTAGGTAGCAAGCTGGATGTATTTTTGTTCAACTGCCTATCTAAGTGCGAATTTCACCAAAGAAACTGAACGCGATCAGCACATCTAAATCGAGTTCAAGAGCTGTCAGTGTCAATATTACAAAGAAAATTACGAAACTGATAGCTCTTAAGCGTGGTTTAAGTGCTGATCGCGTTCAGTTTTATTTGTGAAATTTGCCTTAAGAGCATCAGAACCTTGTGGGTCAGTGCAGTAATCGCATGTGATAGCTATTGAATATAATACGTACAATACCAACGTATTTTTCCACGAATTCCACGTATTTATCCCGAGAAATACAGAAGCTTATTATTATTCAACTTTTCAGCATCCCTGTGAATGACCTATCCAGCCATTTTGAAAGCTCCCCAGTTTATACTACGGTTACCCAAATAAAAATTTACCACCAGCCTAGTTTTCTTTTTTCTAATCTAATTTGAAATTCATACAAACTGGTCATCGGAGTGTAATAAAAATATCCCAAATAAGTGCCTAACACTGATATCCTGACTATGGTCGCTGGATTAGGAAGAAAATCCCTGAGTTGGCAACACTGGGTGGAATTACATAGCTCTGTTGGGCCTTGTAGCTGATATAACCGGAATGTAAGGTAGAACGAGCGAGGTCGAATCGGCCCCGTGCGTCCAAGGAAGGCATTCTCAATGTCGCACTGATGTTTTGTTTTTGTTTCTCTTTTTTAATATTTTTTGTTTAACTGACTCGTTGGTTTACTGTACAGTCAACCAAACATCACATAGGGTCGATCAAAATCGCCCTTACTACTACGATGTATAGCCGCTGACTATGTCAAATTCAAACTGATATACGATTTATGATTTTGCCAGATAACATTGGTTACTTACATAGCCTAAATTTATTTATTGGGTGACTATCAAGGATTATATTATTAAGTGTTTTGTGATCAGGCACTCAATCTTTTATTTAAAAGCAATACTAGCAAGAATCTAAAAGATTCCTAATAAAAATCTATTGTTTTAAATGAACCATATAATCTTTTTCTTTTTCGCTTTTTCAGATTACAGATTTGATTACGTAATTGATAACTGCCATCTTCTATTACAATTTAAGCTTCGTTACAAAATTGAACGCAATTCATTACTCCACACAAATTGGTTTCTGATGCCTTAATTCAAATAGAAGATTTTCAAAGACATGCAATATTTTACTTTATGAAGATAAGATTGTAGATAAATGCTTTCAGCAGATGTTTTGCTCAGATAAAAGAAAATGTAATTTACTTACACGGCATGTATGGTCAAATTTAAGGGCGTGGTACAAAGTGTGTGACTGATGCCACGCTTGCTTAAGACCGGTTGCCAATTTCAGACTTATATTAACAATAACTCCAGGTTTCCTCACGATGATTTTTCTTCACCGATATCAGTAATATCCAAGATAAACTCAAAAAGTACAATGAATTGAAAAAGTCACATTGGTACTTGCCCGGATTTGAGCCCACAACCTCGTACATGAGGGGCGAGGCCTTAACCACTGGGCCATTACGACATCTCATTAATCATCATCTGGGTCACCTGACCCATACAATACTTCAATACCTACTCGACCCAAATGTATGGGGTAGCTGATAATTTTTTCGCGATAACGATGCTGGTTCCATAAATAATGTTACCATACCTTTCTGGTAACATAACATAACATCACGCCTGTATTTCCCCAAAGGGTTAGACAGAGGTGTACCTATAGTTCACCCACATTTCGCCAGTTATGTTTAAGTCCCATATAAACGTATCAATCAGGCACAAATCCAGACTCCGGGCTGCTACTGAGAAATTCCAGATGGAAAACGCAATATCACTTTGCCCGACCCGGGCATCGAACCCCTTTCTGATACACGCTGTATAATCACATTTATAACTGCCACAAAAATTGATAGGAGCATATAATGCATGCAAAGTCCACCGTTATGCTAAGCCTGACGATTGTTAATTTACTTTTTGAAAGTTTAATTTTGTGTAATCCAAGAAACTTATGAGAGGTATCATTCGTCTCGCGAAGAAACACTTTCGTCATAATAATTAGCTCACCAACACATTAAGGTTGCGATAATTAGCTTCCAGTAAATCGCGAGAGTGAAGAGAACTGAGTCCTAAAAAAATATTATTCTTTCAATTAAATTACTTAATACACACCCATACACACACTACCATAATATCCAATAATTCACAGAATTTCAATTATTTAAGCAGAATTTAAGAATTTTATTTCGCCCTCAGATCTACTCGTTAATTAAACTACGAGTATATTAATTTCAATTGAAATTTATTCAGAACGAACAGATTTACAAAATTAGGCGAAAAATTTATCGGAAATGAAAAATTAGGGATCTTTGTTTGATGAATTAATGTAAATTAGATTGTAATTGAAATTAATTAGGACATTAATGAAATTGATGTTTCTAATTAATACAAGAGAGCTGTAATTAATTGAAATTAAAAATAAAGGAATCTGAAGAATGAATGAAGAAGAAAATATTAGAGGTTTGAGGAACAGGGTGTACAGTTCACTCCTCCTCTATAGAAAAGGGAGGATCCTCCGACCAGACGGGTTTCATGTCTAGCGGGCAACTGCCCAATGGTTGATGTCGGATAGTCTTATCTATGTCGTTCGCGCGGTAAACTCTAATTGCGCGATGCAGGATTTGTGTGACGTCAGGTCTTTGATGCGTAGTTCGCATGTGGCGATATAGATGTCGCTACAAAATTATAATTAAACTTGATTGGATATTAAAATGTAACAAGCGAAATTATAAAAGAAGGAACGAAAATATGTAACACATCATGATATATATTTTAATATTTTAAATCTTATCATTGTTTTGTAGTTTTATTATAAATTAGCTTCCGCTAGCGGCTTCGCTCGCGTAATATTATATAAATTATAGCCTGTGCTACTCAGTGATAATATAACAATCTACTGGTGAAAGATTTTTTTTAATTGGTCCAGTAGTTTTTGAGTTTAGTCATTACAAACATACTAAAAATACAAATGTTTTCTCTTTATAATACTCGTATTATAGTTTAATAGAGTAAAGATAGTTTGGACTTATATCTAGGCACCTACCAGTTACCTAAGATGCATGAGTGAGTCTGATAATCTGTATGTGTTCAGTAAACAAATCTTGTCATCTCGGATAATAGAATCTTAAAATGGTTCTGAATAATAATCCAGTCAAAGATAGACTAAAGCGCAGGCCACACTAGGAACTATGCTTAGTTCATTACGCTTCGCTCATGTAGTTACCCCGTCTTTTCATACTTCGTTTCATAGTTCGCAGCGTGGACAGAAGTAAGTAAAGACGTGGTAGCTATGTCGCAGACAAATTTTCAAAAATGGCGTCGTCCTTTTACAAACGCTCGCTGTTTTGAAATATGCTACGGCAAAATGTAAATTGCCTAGTAATTTTATAATATACCACATTTGATGGACAATTCAAACGCCGTTTACAAAATGTCGCGGCAAATTGAAGTATTTAGTTATCCGGCACGTAAAAAACGTAAGGTGTCCATGTAGTCTGGTGCTTGGAGGACTCCTGCGGAATATTATTGGTACAAAATTGTCGAAAAATTTTGAACTGCAACAAACAATTTACGACTGACCTGGTGTCAGAGTTTTAAAACCGGCCATGGGCCTCTGAATTGGCTTCACATGCTGTCGAGAAATATCTCCCAGGCATGCCGGTTTCCTCACGACGTTTTTCTTCACCGTTTTTGAAGCAAGTGATAATTATACAATATGCACATGAATCCGAAAAGCCAGAGGTGCATACCTTGGGTTCGAACTCGAGACAAACCGAGTCTCGAGCTCGAGCTGGGTTCGAGCCGAAAGGCTATAGGTCTGTTATGACACTAGCATCTAAACAATCTAACTTCCAAACCGACAGCAACGCTGCTTGTAGACAGAAATACGTAAGGTGGTACCTAGTAAAATTAGGGTTTTCGAAGACTGTGGTGGCAGCCACACCACACATATGACTTCTCTAACACTCTGTATCTAAACTCAACCTCTTTTCCTTCCACACATATACACACACACCACACCTACATCACAAAACACATACACACCACAGCTACATCACAGAACACACACATACTAACACTTCACACACTTAGTAAGTAAATTATAGTACTTAGCAGTCTATATAAAAAAAATTGTGCTCCTTCTGTAGGAACCTGGGCTGGCGATCCTTAATACTGTTTACCATGTAACCTAGCTAGGACGCCAGATTCAATCCTGTAATTGTTACTCTTTTTCTGAGTATCCGTAAATTGTAAAATCCGTAATTTATTGTAACAGACTGTACCACACTTTTAATAAATAAATAAAAAATATAACGGTGAATGTCGTCACTGAAACGTCAAAGTAAGTTGGTGTGTTTTCTAGAGAGCATTTTTGGACACCATAAATTGAAACCCCACTGCCTTAATTTTCATGACAGCCATCACTGCGGCGGATATGAGGTGGCCACCGTTCTTCTAGGAAGGTACCATAAAGCAAGTTCATATCTATACACCGTAAGGACTATTTCTACTTGCAGCGCTCGGCCGCTATAGAACCGGGGCGGTATCAGATGACATGTGGTCATCGTGTTCACGGGATTTTGTTTTCAAAGTGCTTAGATATGAAGTTCTTCGATTGTACATCAAACGAGGCTCTTTACAAAAAACTCTACTCTACTACTTCTCAAGTATCGTTACTCGTGATGGCTTCTAAATACGACCATTACCTTTAAGCTCACAGGTATTAACTAGCAAACTAGAACGGTCTAGACCGGTCTAGAGTATCCGAAGCACATTATAACAACAAGTTAACTAAACAGTCTCACATAACCGTGGAGTTATCAACAACGATACACCGGTGAGTACTAATTAGTAATATGTACTAACAAACTTGCTCATTAATTTATTGCAACGTCCTAAAGTCGTTCCATGGTTGGAATTGTTATTGCCTGAACCAAAAATGTTTGCCCTTATTTCATTTTTATAACTTTGAGTAAACCTCTTCATGTAACTCTTTTTTGTTCCTAATGATCAAAGAAACCAACATTTATTCAGAATTAAAATTGGTGAAATATCCAAACCTTAGAAAGAAGTTAAAAAGGTAGGGGGCAGTACTAGAATAAACCTTTATCACAGGCAGCCCAGAATTCTCGTCTCTCTATTGTCAGACTACGACCTTCTGCCATTTCCAAAGAAAATACACTCATAAACATTGATCAGTATTTATCAGAAAAAATACGTAACTTGATATAAACATAAATTCACAGCTACATCGAGCATCTGAAACCAGCCATTTTATATAACGACCAGAAATTATGACTGCAACCAACGCCGCTACGTACTCATTAGAAAACTAAGTCTTTGGTATTAATTTATGGCGGCACCACCCGGCCCCCTGGAGCTTATAAAATAGTTAAGTTATAAAATCCAGACTGCATTTAATACGCGTTTTATTATGTCTTGAGAACGTTGGATGGAGCGGAGAAGTAATGGAGACGTTCAAGTAAGAAGTTTCTGAGATTAATGGGGCATTGCTTTGAGGATTTTTGTGTATAAAGAAGGTGATCTGACAACTGCTGGGTATAGGCCATAACCAAATCGTTCTTCGCCTTCTGCATCTAGTCTGACTTGCACGCTTTGCATGACCACAATAGAAACGGGTTTTGTCGACCCAAGAATAGACAAAATTACAGGTTGTGATTGTTTATCTGTTATTTTGTCTATTCTTCCGTCGACAAAACCCGTTTTTATGGTTGTCATGCTACGTGTGCTGGGAGCCTTTTACAGAACATCGGTACATCTAGCCCGGGGGCAACCCACGCTACGTTTGCCGATTATCGGTAATTAATAGGTTCGAGGTACATTGAATACAATTTTCTAAAAAAAATGCCTATATTGTAATAGCACCTTGAAAACTCAGTGTCTAAACAAACTTGAAGGACTTTGCAGACTATCTCTATTTAACAGCATCTAAAAAAAAATATCCGACTTGTGGTACCTACCCCACACAAATTCGAATACCACGACCTGCCATGTAAATAACAGTGACAGGAACTTATTATAACATCATCCACATAGAGTAAGTGAGAAAAATACGTATTATTGAAGCTAACTCAAAAACTACCCAAGCATAACATTTTATTTAGGACCACGGCGCAAAGTTCCTCTACCAAATAAAAAATAAAAAAAAAACAAAATCCGTTCACTATATTGACGAAAATATCAATGGACATACATAAAAAAAACATGCGTACGCGACGAACATATTCAATTCAAAATATTTTTATTTCATATAAACCTACATGGGCACTTATGAAACGTCAGAAGCTAGGTGCACGGTTCCAATTGGTTGTTTCCTATGGAGAAGAGCCGGCAAGAAACTCCACGGTTACTCTTTTAAAAATAATGGGCTTTTACAATATTTTCAAATAACAGTGTTATTAGGTATGGGAGGACAGTGTAGGTCTTTCAACAAGTACCATAGAAGCTCTCCCCCTCCTCCCTACCCCCTCCTTTTTCGAAGTCGTAGTTAATTACAATTGAGTTCTTTATAATCTTTTTATTTCACCCTGAAATCCACACAACACAGTACCTACAGTAGAATTTGGCAATTTCTTTTCTATAATGACAAAATTTTCTTCCCCATTTCCCTATACCGAAATAAACATAATTCCAAACTGCAAATTCCCCAAAAACAACGCACATAAATTTTAGTTTCGTAGTTCATAAGAAGCAAACAAAAAGTGTAGGTACTGTTTTATTAATTTGTAAGGAGACAATAAGCCTACAAATCCCCTGTAACGGACGACTGTTGGGTCGAGTTGGCCTCTTTGAACACCTGTACCTTGCCCCTATTATAAGTTATTAACACACCCCACTTTCACCTCGGCCGAACTGTGGGTACTTTCGGAAACTGATTTCGATGCAATTTTAAGAAGAAAATGGAAAATTAAACTTTCATTAAACTTTTTGAATTTGTTTTTTGCTATAATTTCAAAAGCCTTGCCGTTTATTTACTTTCGCTTTCACTCGACTTTTGTTGGTTATCGTAGATTAACTTGATAGATTCTAGGAGCATAACATTCATTCAAATCTCAGAAAATCCTAGGTTTATTTTTATAGATCGAGACTGTGTAGATGTGACATTATTTTCGTAAGAAAATTCTACACGTGTTTGTGCGGTATTTGTTTATTTTACTCAAGGTCAGATCATTTGTTGATTTCTGAAGTGCATCAGCCGATGTTACGTAGTGGATACGGATTGGAAAATGACAATAGGCGATACCGTAATGTAATGCCGGAAGCATTACCAGTTACTTATTATACCCAATTCCCCAAACTAAGTCTTTGTACGGATTAGGGATTAATTGAAAATCCACTAGTGATACATCATCTTAGAAATATTATGTCAGTCAATTAGTCATGCCCAGTTTTCAGAAACAGGACCGCAGGGTGCCATTTCCCAGGTCTGGGCATCCTAAAAAAAAAAAAGGGTGCCCAGACCTGGGCACGCCACTATTGCGGCGATAAGTCCCCTCTTTTCAGGAGTGGCTAGAGAGGCGCCACGGCATCCTCACCTTCCGCCTGATGCAGGTCCTCACCGGACATGGTTGTTTCGGGAGGTTCCTGTTTCGTATCAGGCGGGAGGAAACGCACGGGTGTCATCACTGCGTGGATCGCCCGGAGGACACGGTGGAGCATACGGTGGAGGTCTGCCCGGCTTGGGCAGAGCATCGCCGTGTCCTCGTGGGGGCGATCGGTGGCGGGGATCTCTCGCGTCCGGCCCTGGTCCAGGCCATGGTACGGAGCGAGAGGGCATGGGAGGCCGTCACCTCCTTCTGCGAAGCAGTAATGCTCGCAAAGGAGGAGGCAGAACGCGTGAGGGAGAGGCAAATTTCGCGCCCTCACGCCCCTAGTCCCCGCAGGAGACGCCCTGGGCGTCGGGAATCGCAGGCCGATTCCCGGCCACCGTAGGCGTGGGCTTGCGGACGGTGAGCAATGGGTAGCTCGCCGTCCGATAAGGACCAGGCCCGGGTCGACGGCGCGTTGTGTTCTACGCGCGCCTCAAAGAGATGTCAGCAACTGAAGGGGCCCGACCGATGCCTGCCGGGGTTGCGGGAAAGTCCGAAAGGGATACCGTGGCCCCTGGCAACGTACAGGTAACGGAAGGAACACGGGTGGGTTTTAGTCAGTAAGAGTCTCCGCCCAGAGCGGAAGAAGTTATTTGATAATTTCCCACCCAAAAAAAAAAAAAGGTTGCCTAGACCCAAAAGTGACTAGTTCCCGAAATACGATAAAATATGTACGCAAAATACGCACTTGGACGTAGAGTTGCGGACACCAGTCTGTCTTACTGCTACTACGATAAAAACTATTTTACAAAAAAAAAACAACCGACTTCCAAAAAAAACACTTAAAAGAGAAAAATAACTTGAATTTCGGAAGTCGGTGGCAAAAACGAAAATACAGATCCATATAGTTATATTTTAAGATGGTTCGCAGTTCGCATAGTTGAAGCCGTGATATAGTTATATCCCTAGGGAAATAGTTATGAATTGCTTTCATATATATTACGGTAGGTATATTTTACTATATATGTATCTAATAAAATACTATTGTTTTTGCCACCGACTTCCGAAATTCAAGTTATTTTTCTCTTTTAAGTGTTTTTTTTGGAAGTCGGTTTTTTTTTTTTTTTTTTAAATAGTTTTTATTTTTCACTTTTTAGTTGTGTTTATACCTACCCCGCACAAATTCGTATACCAGTCGAATAATGGAAACATAACAAAAGATTTTTCAAAAATTAACGAATCATTCCAAGCGCCCCGCTGGTGGGGCAAAGAGGAATGCCTAAAAATTTTCAGTGGAATATGCCCCACTAGTTCGACTTGGTGGGGCAGATTCCACTAGTCTAAAATCTTTATGGATTCTGCCCCACTAGGGTTGGCACCTTAGAAATAACTATAAGTCCATGTTTCCTCACGATGTTTTCCTTCCCTGATGTCAATAATGTCCAAGATAAACTCAGAAAGTTCATATGAATTGAAAAAGTCACATTAGAACCCACAACCTCATGCATGAGAGGCGAGGCCTTAACCTCTGGGCCATCATAACATATTAAATTACCAAAAAATATATATTTTACTTAACTATACATTTCTTTCTTTTCCAAACAAATATAAAATACGAGCTTATCCCCTAACCTTCTAACCTTTCACTGTAAGTTCCTATATGTACTGTTCACCGATGAGGAGTTCCATGCGGTATCTTCGAAGACTATAATTAGTTCACCACGGATGGATAGATAGAACCAGCAATTATTTTTGATCTTTAGTACAATATCCAAATCACATTACGTGTACTGTTTGTTTTTGAGGAGTTCCTTCGTTTATCTCCCAAAGTATACATCAAATCTTCACAAAATTAATATGGGACCACCTCAGGAGTATACCCTTACGAATAAAAAAAGAATTTTCAAAATCGGTTGACAATTGGCGGAGAAATCGGTGAACATACATAAAAAAAAAAAAAATACATACAGTCGAACATATAACCTCCTTTTTTTGAAGTCGGTTAATAAAATATCATAAACCTACGTGAAAAATGACACTGTGTAAAAGTAGCTAATGTGTCAAGATTTTTGAACCTGTACTACTATCGAATTCCCGTTGAATGAAAAGATTTGTTTAATATTAACAAAACTGCCTCGTGGGTCTAGTGGTTGCAAGCCCGACTGATGAGCATTAGGTCCTGGTTTTGATTCCCGGGCAAAGTGTTATTATGTTTCTCCATCTGGATTTTCTCAGTGCTACTGAGAAAATGGCAATAGGTTTGCCCCCTGTTACATGAACGAAATGAAGGTGTACTATGCATCCTGCCTAACCCTTTGGGGAATACAGGCTTGATGTTATGTAATATAAATAAATAAATAAGTAATAAAGTGTTTAAACAATGCTCGTCCGCTAAGCACGTGGCGCTGTCATCATTTGTCAGCCGCAGCGCCTCTCAACTGAATTAATAACTGGGTATCAAACCCCACCACGATTTATGGTCTAATATAACTGATGTTGCTTGTAATTGGATTTAATGTTCTGCTGTTGTTGTGGTTTAAAGGTAAGTATTTATAGAGGGAGTGTTAGAGGGATTTCTTAAATATTGTAAAATATGTACCAAATTCTTGGGTATGCGCTCATTTGTGGCAGTAATATTTTTACTTTTTTTATTTTTATGTCAGTGCAAAATTACAAAACCGATGGCAGAGGTTAAGCTATGGTTACCGCGGTCACTCCGTGGATGGCTGACCACGAGATGGTGTTCTTATGCTTGATTTACGGTAGAGTTTGACATAACCTTTACTTTGCCCAGAGCTTCAGATATCTATTATGTTTGAGGATGTTTCCACGATTTTTGAGTAGAGCGATGTCAGAATTTAAGCTACATTTTATCTAAAGTAGATAATATATAAAACCTTACATTGACATTAGGTATTGTAGACGTTAGTACATATAATAAACTCATACCTAATAAACGGTTAACTAATGTTTGCCATAATTTAAAATGCATTTTTTTTGTATACCATCATTGTTATATATTATATATATATATCAATGTATACCATACTTGTATTTGCCATAATTTCATTTTCATTAGAAATAGCGCTTCAGTTGCCATAATCGTGAAATTACATAAAATCATTTTCACTAATTTCATTGGTCATAATCGACCAAGTGTCATAATAATATTAATTTATAAATTTGTTTGCTTTATTTTTCATTTTCAATAATGTCGTTTTCCATAACATTTATTCACCATAATATTCATTTGCCCATACTAGCACAACAATGCTAGTTCAGTACAAGAGCCTGCAATTTGGATGTTACGATCATGTTAAAATGAATAATTTTGCTATAAACATATTCACAGTTAATTTGTGGGTAAAACAAAATAAGTCTGACATAAATAATCAGTCCTTATTTACATTAGTCGACAATTTACTTTTTAAATCCGGAAACAAGAGTGAAAGTTGTGAGGTTTTTTTAAACAACAAAAGGCGGTCTTAATTATATGATACAGATTTTTTATTCACAAGGAAACCTAAAAATAAACCTAATCTACCATGCATGCTTGCTTTGCAAAAGAGGAAATCTAGCGCTCGGCGGCCGCTTACACGGCACTCTCGCTTCGCTCACTCGCCTTCGCGCGTTGTGTGGTCACAGTTCTAATCTAACCTAACCTTGCCGTTTCGAATTTGACAAACTGTTTAGTGTCTAAAGATTGTTTGCTGTAATAAATAATTTGATTACAAAACAATAAACGTTTCTAAATTATGTTAAGTGTTGCTTTTGTCAAGTATCGTGTATACGTTATATGTTACTTATAGAAACTAATGATTATAACACGTGTTATTATGGAAAATTATTTTATGGCAAATAAAAGTTTAGTCATAACTTTTAAATGCCATAAAATAATTTTATAAAAAAGTTGACGTGACGAGCGTTATTAGTATAAATGATAATAGTGCAAGTAAATATTATGAGGGGGACGATTATGATTGATGACGATAATGTTTCCCATAAAAAAACTCCAACCTAAAAAATATTTAATCCTCTCAATAATTTTTGTCAATTTATTAGTCTTCAAACTTGCGTAGAAAATTGATTCAAACTAATATTGATTATACTAATATTGTTGTACTAACAATCTCGCTGAGTAGCCTGAACAATTAGGTATTGCATATTCATAAGTACCCATATTGTTACTGCAAACATCGTTACCGCTCTGGCTAAAATATTGATATACATATGTAGACACAACTTTGCTATCTACCTATCTATACTAATATTAGGTCTTTACCTATGAAATTGCCGTTCTGCAGTACTGGCCAGTGGCCATTTCAAATCAAAATAATTTTTGTTTGGCTAAGAATTCTAATTTCAAATTTATTTTATTTTATAAACCTGTTTTTTTTTTTCCAAAAGTAGTCATTCGTTTGTTGATTAGTGTTACATTTTCATCGCATTTCAATCGTTTTCGTCATCATGGATACGTTAAAAAATCGAGTAATTATGGAATATCAGTACCGTCGTGGCAGCAACGCGGCACAAGCGGCACGCAACATCAACGACGTTTACGGAGCTAACACTACAAACCAACGCACCACCTGTTATTGGTTTGCTCACTTCCGTTCTGGAAATATCGACTTGAAAAATGAACCTCGCGGTCATCCGAAGACTTTGGTCGACAATGACGAATTAAAGGCGATTGTGGAAGCTGATGATACACAATCTACGGCTGAATTAGCAGCAGCTTTCGACGTTAGCGTCAAAACAATATTGGTCCATTTGCGTCAAATTGGCAAGGTAAAAAAGCTTGACAAATGGGTGCCCCACGAACTCAATGATCACCAGCGCGAAGTACGCGTCGAGACGTGCCTTGCAACACTCAACAGACACACAAATGAAGGAATTTTGAACCGCATTGTGACCTGCAATGAAAAATGGATTCTGTTTGATAACCGCAAGCGCTCAGCAAGTTGGTTGGATCCTGGTTCAGCACCTAAACAATGCCCTAAACGAAAACACCCCTAGAAAAGTGATGGTCACTGGTTGGTGGTCTAGCGCCGGTGTGATTCATCACAGCTTCTTACCAAACGGGGTGAGCATTACTGCAGATGTGTACTGTGAAAAACTGAACACAGTGATGGAGAAGCTGGCACATCTCCAACCAACATTGATCAATCGCTCGTCTCCGCTGCTCCTGCACGACAACGCGCGACCTCATACTGCACAGCAGACGGTCTCCAAGTTGCAAGAACTGGGGTTGGAAGCTCTCCGTCATCCGCCCTACTCACCAGACCTTGCGCCTACAGACTACTACTTTTTCCAGAATTTGGATAACTTCTTGGCGGGAAAAAAATTCAATACCCGAGAGGCAGTACAAAATGCCTTTGAAGAATTTGTTGCCTCCCGTCCAGCTGATTTCTTTAAGAAGGGCATCAATAAACTGCCACTGCGTTGGCAAAGATGCATTGATTGCATGGATGATTACTTCGATTAATACAAATAAAAAATACATTAAAAAAATCTTTTAAATTTTTTTATACAAAACGGCAATTTCATAGGTAAAGACCTATTATATAAACCTGAAGGTTTTTTTGTTTGAAAGCGCTAATGTCTGAAACTACCAGTCGGATTTGAAAAACTCTGTTTGCCAATTTGATAGCCCAATTCTTGCGGAAGGTCTTAGGAGCCGAAACAATATAAAAAACCAGCCAAGTGCGAGTCGGACTTGCGCACGAAGGTTTCCGTACCATTATCTATAAAAACGGCAAAAAATCACGTTTGTTGACAGAACACAGTTCTGTTTTTAGTATTTTTTGTTATAGCGGCAACAGAAATACATCATCTGTGAAAATTTCAACTGTCTAACTATCACGGTTCATGAGATACAGCCAGACAGACGGACAGCGGAGTCCTAGTAATAGGGTCCCGTTTCACCCTTTGGGTACGGAACCCTAAAAAAGTCAGAAAGAACGTTGAGCGAAAACAAAGTAATAGCGCGGGCTGGCGATGCGATGCGACACGGTGGTTCAGAGGCTGAAATTTCAGGCGGACGAAGTCCTGGGCCGAAGCTAGTTCTTATATAATATAGTAAGCTGTGGATTTTTTTGGTTTTGCTTAAACGCGTTAATCTCTGAAACTACCAGTCAGACTTAAAAAAAATTAAGGAGCCGAGCAAAAACTCGAAGAAACGCTAAGCGAAAACGAATAAATAGTGCGGGCGGGCGATACGATGCTATATTTTTTATGTCAAATGAAATAATTTCACGCGGGTTAAGTCGCGAGTAGAAGCTAGTTTTCTACATAAATAGTAAAGCAAAAAATGGTTTTAATTGAATTGTAAGAGACGTGACATTAATCTACCCATCAAGTTTTACTTTTCCAGTTTATGCTGATCTCGCATTGTATAGAATTTCCGTACAATGCGAGGTCAGCTTATACTGGAAATGTATAGCTTGTGTAGTCGTGTGTACGTTGTTTCATCTACACTAATATTATAAAGAGGAAAACTTTGTTTGTTTGTTTGTAATGAATAGGCTCAAAAACTACTAGACCGATTTTAAAAATTCTTTCACCATTCGAAAGCTACATTATCCACGAGTAACATAGGCTATATTTTATTTTGGAAAAAATAGGGTTCCGTAAGATATTTGAGTTTTTTCGGACACAAGGTGTAAAAAGTCAACCAGAAAAGTTACTTATTTTGCGTACGCTGCCTAAACTATAAAAAATAGAACCATAAAATGTTCTAATTAATTATAGATCTTATAAATATCTACAAAAAAATCCGCGACACACTATACCTATCTATGTCGAGTGAGGCACAACAACCGTTTTTTTATTTAAAAATCTTGATTTTTTTTTGGACTACATTTAAACGCGTTTATTTTATTCATGCTAATAATCCTTATCAAAATAAATTATTTCATCACTAAGTACAGTTTATGAAGATAATATTTGATCTTTGAATGATTAAAATTGGACATTTAGTTTTGAAGTTATGGCAAAATTAAAATATTACGATTGGTAGAGTCTACGGGATACATCCATCCCAATCAGTGTTTTTATCTTAGGATTCTTCTGCACCACGTACGCGGTCCGACCTCATTTGCATACCTTAAAACTGTAAACGGTATTGTCAAAGAGACGTATCAAGCAGCTTGCCGTGACCGAGGTTTACTTGAAAACGATGACCATTGGGGTAACACTTTAACCGAAGCTTCGTTATCACATTTTCCAAAAAAACTAAGGGAGTTGTTCGTAGTCATACTTTTATTTTGTCAACCATCGGAACCATTTAAGTTATGGGATACTTTCAAAGATCAGTTCTGTGAAGATATTAGACATCGTATCAGACAACAAAATCAGGATAACACTTTACCCTTCACTGAAGTCATTTATAATGAAGGATTAATTGAAATAGAAAACAAATTTCTAGAATTAAACGAAGTGATTTTGAATTACCTTCTCCCGTTCGTACCTAGAATGGTACAACAGTATAATAGAAATGATCTAACAGCGTTTGTTAATCACAATGTGCCAAAATTAGTACCAGATCAAAGACATGCTTATGAGACTATTGTGGACAGCGTGAACAATAACATGGGGAGATTATTTTTTTTGGACGCACCATGAGGCACCGGAAAGACTTTTCTCGCAAATTTGATACTTGCTAAGATACGGCAATCAGGGAAGATAGCGATTGCAGTTGCTTCGTCAGGAATTGCTGCAACTCTCTTGAACGAAGGAAAAACTGCTCACTACGTTTAAACTCCCGCTATCCGTATCTTTAGATCAACGGTCTACGTGCTCTATTCGGAAAAATGGGCCTCTTGGTAAGTTGCTGCAAGACGCGTCGTTGGTAATATGGAACGAATGCACCATGAGTCATAGAGCTCATGTGGAGGCCGTGGACCGTACTTTAAAAGACCTCCGAAGCTCTGCTAATGTCATGGGTGGTATCACTTTTGTATTTGCTGGAGATTTCCGACAAACGCTTCCAGTCGTCAACAGAGGTACGCGAGCAGATATTATGAAGGCATGTTTAAAATCGTCTCACCTTTGGACATCTGTACAACATTTGAATTTGCGCACCAATATGAGAGCTCATCTACATGGAAATACACATAGCGATTTTCCACAACAGCTGCTGAAACTTGGAGAAGGAATTTTTCCATCTTTAAATTTGGGCACCGATTATGCGGTTACTTTGGATGAGTCTCTAGGCCAAATAGTCCATAATTTAGATAGTCTGATAGATGCTATATATCCTGACATCGTAAACTTACATCAAAATGATTTTGGTTGGCTGTGTTGTAGAGCAATAGTTTCTCCCAGGAATGAAACAGTCAACGAAATAAACCAATTTAATTATGCAGAAAGTACCGGATGAAGTTAAGTGCTATAAATCTATAGACACCGTCACTAACATCGAGGACGCAGTGCACTACCCCCAGGAATTTTTAAATTCTCTGAACCCCGCTGGGCTACCACCTCATGAACTGTCGTTAAAAGTTGGCACGCCGATAATGCTTCTCAGAAATTTAAGCCCCCCCAACATGTGTAATGGCACGAGACTTCTTATAAAGGAGCTAAAAGATAATTTAATAGTAGCGAAGATTATCACCGGCCCTGCAGCTGGTGAATTAGCTCATATACCAAGAATACCCATGATCCCTACTGATTTGCCTATACCCTTCAAAAGGCTCCAATTTCCAGTAAAAATTTCTTTCGCACTAACGATAAACAAATCCCAGGGCCAAACATTCAAATTAGTAGGAATTGATTTACGAAAAGAATGTTTTACGCATGGGCAACTTTAGGTTGCTCTATCACGGGTCGGGGCTCCCGACCATCAGTATATTTTGGTACCCGAAAATAATTTAACGTCAAATGTTGTTTATAGAGAAGCTCTACAATAATCGCTTTAGTTATCTATCCTAAAACAACGGGTTGCACTCCGGGACTGCCGGTAGAAGTGAAAACTTGGAAATATTTAAATGAATTACATTTAATAGGTACTAAGTTTTCACTTCTACCGGCAGTCCCGGAGTGCAACCCGTTGGATGTTAAAGTTGTTCTTTAACCCCCACAGAAAGACAATCTGTGCAGTCTGCGGCGGATAACGACTGCGTCGTCGATGTTAGTGTCGGTGACTGTGAATTGACCTGGGAATCATTTTGCTGACCGTGTCTTTCCTGGGTAGGTTTTTTGCAGCGGTAACCGACATCCACGCGGGCGGAGCCGCGTGCGACCGCTAGTTAGTTATATAATTATATGTGAGGACGATGCACCTAGAATAAAATTATTATACCACAATAGGTAAAAAGAATTAAGAATTAAAAATGAAGCAACAACAGATAAACTAATTATGTGATAGATACATGGTGCTCACATATTTACAAACATTGTAAAAGTAGACGATTTTCCAAAAATTGTACAATTAATAAGTCAGCTTTGATTAGCAAAGTTGATTGATTGAACTGTTCAGGTGTGATTGTATAAATAATCTACGTGACCAACACACCAGGGCTTTTAACCGTTTATGATTATCACACATGATCATGATAATGAAATTGCCAACTTACGTGATTAACTGACGATCATTATATTCATTTTCATTATATTTACGTTAAAAATACCTACTAGTTAAAATACCGAACAAATTTTCATATAGATAGTATGAGTGGAAAACATGTAGGTAGATTGGAAATTGTATTATGGATTTATCAATTATGAACTTAAGTGTATTTTGATATGTAATAATTGAATGCCTTTGCGTGTATTAAATGTTGACATTTTGAACTTAGGTATAATGGCTATCGACATTTTTAGTCACGCGATATTTTAATCACTCGGCATTTTAATCTTAGACATTTTAAGCTTAGGTATAAGAATTTTCGATACAATCGATATTAAAATTTTCGATGTTTTGAGCATTGACATTCTACCGGTACGTATTTTAATTTTCGACATTCAAATATGTACCCATATTTATTTATAAAATTATGAATAGCATAACGTCCATTTTTACATTTTCATTGATATAAAATACAGCGAACAAACAATGTTCGTTAAAAAAATAGTTCTACTGTTTGATAAGTTTGTTAAATAAAAAAATGTGAGAATAAAATTCATTGAATTGTGTTTCTGTGAAATATGTTTCATTCAAGTAAATAGTCGTTAAAATAATAATATTCGAAATAAAAATACAAGGACCAAATATTATATAAAACATTTTCTGCAAAACGAAATTTCGTGAAATTTCTGTCTGCGAAACAATGGAACACCGAGATTAATACTGAGGTGCCCACCTACAGAGCCATGGTAATCTTGCTAACTAGGCGAATCCTTATCCTTATCCCAGGGACCGAAAACCTTTATAAATTACGGTAATTACCGGTATCGATAAATTTAGAATCTTGTACGACTAAGATATCTGGGTCACCAAGAAGAAAAATCATGTTACGTCTATTTAGTTTACTGTTTTAATACCGATTACCTAAAAATTACCTTGATTGACCTACGAGAAAGAAATAGAATATTGCAATGCCGACAACTTGTCGACATTAGAAAATACTTTAAGCATTACCAGGGGAGATCGTCGCACACTGGATCGAAAATCGCGTTCAGAAGACTTATGCCCGTTTTCACTAACACTAAGTGACACTTAAATTAATCGCTAAATAAAACTGCACTGTTGGATTTTCAACGCTAGATTTTAGCACTGAAAGTTGAAAATCCAACAGTGCAATTTTATTCAGGGATTCATTTAGGTGTCACTTAGTTGATGGTGAAAATGGGCATTAGAGCCGCTAAGTAAGTGGGTGTGTAATTTATATTATGTATTACTATGATCAAATATGTCACATGAATTAACTTCACTTGAAAACTTGGAACATAATTTTTTTACGAAAAATATTTATGGAGCAGGTATGGAAAATTTCTGGAACGGCAAAATTTCCCGTTATATGCTTTCAGTGGGTTATACAATGAATTATTTATGTTACATACCTGTCAATATCTGAAAAACAACCCTTTTTAGGTTTCCGTAGTCAACAAGGAACCTTTATAGTTTCGCCATGTCCGTCTGTCTGTCTGTCCGCGGCTTTAGCTCAGAAACTCTTAGTACTAGAAAGCTAGTAATTTGGCATGGGTACATATTAATCACGCCGACAAAGTGGTAAAATAAAATACTGTTTTTTTTTAGGATACACGTAATTTGGGCATGTTTTTTTTTCCCTCGTCTATCCCATGGTGTGGGGTGTCGTTGGAAAGGTCGTTCAAGATGGATTCAGGGACCCGTTTCCGAAATATTAAGCTTTAAAGTGATAATAATAATTTTATTACAGATAGTATTTTAGTAAGTTAATCTAATTTTTGTTAGAGTCCCCCCCCCCCTACCAGCTAAATGGTTGGTTCTGGATATGTGAAAAAATTCACGGCAGTAGTATATATAACGAAATTAAAAGAAAAACTATCACAGCTAAGTAGGTTCTACAAGTTAACGAATTATAGTCGACCAACTTACATTTGCAGTTGCAAAAACATGTCCTTCTATACATTCCATGTTGAACATGAATATGCTTTTCAACTACAATGTTAATTTTGTTAAAAAATAATATACAGCGAACTTAATTTTACCTAATATTTATAATAAATATTAGGTGAAATTAAGTACAAGTTGCAAACAAATCTATCCTAGCCTAATTTTCTTTATCACTTTCATCGAAATCTAATTCCGAATCTGGCTCTATGTTGGTTATATCCAAACATCCGATTTGGCTTTCCTGAAACTTAATTAATTCTAAAGTTTCAGTGAAGAGTGACTTTTTTTTTTGTCATCCATAATATGAGGTCTTTGTGCGCTAATAAGCGGATCAGAAGATAAGACAAGCATATTGAGGATATCGGCGTTACAAGCTTGTCTACCTACTCTTTTCTGAGAATGATGTTCCCGAAACCTCCTAAAATTTTTGTCACGAGCTTCTGAAGCTTCTTCTGATAAGGTCACAATTGGTACATTGCATTGCATTCGATGAAATCTGCCCCAGCAACGTATGAACGGTCGATAACATGTAGAAACAACCATATAATTTCACGTACCTTTGGGCTGCCTTATATGAAAAATCTTTGAATTTGGTGAAATCAATTACCTCTCCAGATGTTATGGCTTGCAAAATCACAGCAAATCTGCGGACAAGCTCTTCGTCCAACTTCGAAACTGAAAAAATCTTCTTGCCTTGTTTCCATCATTTGCAGTTCCCGACCCTTGTTTAACTATATCGACTAAAAGATTAAGATCATCTTTTTTTCTTGAATTTAACCGTTCTTTATCTTCTCTTGCAGCCCACTTTTTAAGATCGAGTTTATAATAAATGTGTAGTAAAACTTCATGACTAATCCTTAATCATGGAGAAAGATCTCATTATGACTTATTAGTATTGGCTTATAAGTAGTATGAGCAAACAAGAATGATTTTATTTTTTGGTTTTTGTTTAGTTCCTAGAAAACCTGGGTAAAATCCTTTGATTTTTTATAAGTATTTAGATAATGAATTAAAATTAAAACATTAATACAAGTCTACGCACCCACTGAATCAACTTGCGATGATGATATTGATAAATTTTATATGTCCCTCAATGAAGCCATAAAAATAGCCTACAAGGTAGTCTCAGTCATGGGAGACATTAATGCTATGATAGGTCAACCCCGTGCCCCACTATTGCAGCGATAAGTCCCCTCTTAGAGGAGTGGCTAGAGAGGCGCCACGGCGTCCTCACCTTCCACCTGACGCAGGTCCTCACCGGACATGGTTGTTTCGGGAGGTTCCTGTTTCGTATCAGGCGGGAGGAAACGCCCGGGTGTCATCACTGCGTGGATCGCCCGGAGGACACGGTGGAGCATACGGTGGAGGCCTGCTCGCGAAGGAGGAGTCAGAACGCGTGAGGGAGAGGCAAATTTTGCGCCCTCACGCCCCTAGCCACCGCAGGCGCATTTCCCGCGCTGGGCATTGGGAATCGCAAGCCGATTCCCGGCCACCGTAGGCGCGGGCTTGCGGACGGTGAGCAATGGGTAGCTCGCCGTCTGATAAGGACCGGGCCCGGGTCGACGGCGCCTTGTGTTCCACGCGCGCCCCAAAGAGATGTCAGCAAGTGAAGGGCTCTGATAAGACAGATGCCGAATGTCCGAAAGGGATACCGTGGCCCCCGGCAACGTACAGGCAACAAAGTCAAAGTCAAATCATTTATTTCAAGTAGGCCCGTATAAGGCACTTTTGAACGTCAAAAATTTACAAAAAAAATTAATTGATTCTAGTTGCCCCTTCCAAAAGGTAGTTTTCGTATGGAGAAGAATGGGCAAGAAACTCCACCGTTACGCAACGGAAGGAACACGGGTGGGTTTTAGTCAGTAAGAGTCTGACACGCCTTCCCGCTCCGCCCAGAGCGGGAGAAGTTATTTGATCAAAATAAAAAAAAAACCCCGTGCCGACGAATACAAAATAATGACAACAAACGGATACGGAACACGAAATGCGTGGAGAGAAAAAATTATTGAATTTGCCTTGGAACATAAATTATCAATCATGAACACTTTTTTTAAGAAAAGATCCGGACGGAAATGGACATGGGAATCACCAAACAGACAGTATAAAACGAAATAAACTTTATCCTATCAGAGCGCTCTAAGGCTCATAGAGAAAAGACAACAGATTCAGAAAATAGAATTTAAAACTAGAGCTATGAAAACGAACGTAAAGCATTGTACAAGTTCACCAGTAAATACATAAAAGACGACTACTAGAATCACAGAAAAACAACATACAAAGGCATCTAAAAACCACAGGAATCTCAAAGGAGGCCTTTAAAGAGCTACAAACACAGGTGACTTGGATTGACAGCTTGGACAACCTAGGAAAAACATCTCATAACAGGAACAAAATCATAGGAATAACAACCGAATATTATAAAAACCTATACGACGCACCAGCATTACTAAATGAAGCACACAGAACGGAAGAGAAAAACAAAAACGATAGCTATATTCCTGAAATAACACCAATAGACGAAACAGAGATACTTAACAATATCAAGAACCTAAAATCAGACAAAAGACCAGGACTCCGACGGCATAACAAACGACGAATTACAGCACGGAGCATCCATATTAAGTTACCCAATGTCGTTTTTATTTAACCGAATGCTTGATACCACTACCACACCATCACAATGGTTAAATTCGAACATAATACAAGAAGGGTAACCCGAGAAACATCTCAAATTACAGAGCTATAAATCTATTGCCAAGTGTCTACAAATTATTTTCATCAATCATTGAAAAAAGGAAAAGCGCTCTCGCACAAAAACACCAACCAATGGAACAAGCAGGCTTCCGCAAGGGTTTCTCTACAATCGACCACATAAATAATTTATAGCTACTGATAGAGTAATACCAAGAACAGCAGAAACCTCTATATGTCGCCTTTGTCTACCAAAAAGCCTTTGACACATTACTACACTCGAATATTAAGGAAGCTCTTGGGCTACGAAGCGTGGATTGGCGTTATATTGAAGTCATACAGAATGTCTACGAAAAAAGGCACAAGTAAGGTAAAATTAGAAACCCCAGGCCCACAAATTGCAATAAAAAGAGGGGTAAGTCAAGGAGACCCGCTATCTCCAACACTTTTCGTGTGTTAGAACATATTTGTAGGCAACTAGACTGGAATCGAAGTGGCATACTTGTAAAAGGCACCAATTTTAACCACCGAATGTTTGCAGACGACATTGTCATAGTGCCTGAGACCTCACTACAACATATGATTACTATACTTCACTTTGCAAGTATACAGGTGAGCCTAGAAAAGAACTCATCAAAAACAAAAATTATGACCAACAAGCATACGGAAACCAATAAACGCTAACAACGTACCACTTAAATATGTGAAGGAGTATACTTAGGGAAAGAAATTTCATTTGCAAAATATAGCCATTTACTGTAAGTTGAACGAAGAGTCAAACAAACATGGAATAAATATTAGAATTTAAAGGAAGTATTTTCAAAATTCAAAAGTCATTTATTCAAACCAGGCTGAGAATCAGCACTTTTTGAACGTCAAAATTACATAAGACAGTCCTCCAAAACGCCCACCCTTCACCACTTCCTAGTGCTTTAGCTGGGAAGAAGAAGTGGCGCAACAAACTCCCCAGCAGCACAGCTGTCTGTTCAGTTAGAAAAAAAATGAATCTATATAATAGTATGCAAAATGATATTTACATTACGCAACACAAAACATAATTTAAATTATAAAATTAATAGCCATATGACAGCTAGCACACGCCAATATACCAACCAAAAACATCGAGAACTTATACTCAAGCAGAAATAAAAATAACTTAACGAAAACAATATCTAAATAAAAGCCTCCAGGCATAAAGGGCGTGCCCGCTTACAAATAGCTGTAACTAGAAGTTATAATTGATAAACTAGGACCATCGAGGTAAATTAAAAAATTATCGAGGTCGCTAGCTAACATATTGCAATACAACTCATTAAAAATAACATTGTAATAAGTAGATTATGTCAACAATAAATTAAAATAAAATAAATTGACTTATAAAGTAAAATTATAAACAATTATATAAACTCATATAACCTGTCAGTAAGTAAGCTAATTCTGGAGAAAGAACATTTAAACATTGTCTTGAGTTAATCACAACGACCAACTATTCTTATCATTTAAGTAGTCGTTGATAGAATAGTATGCCTTTGAACAGAGGTTGGATTTTACTTTAGTTTTGAACGCATTAAAAGGCAAATCTAGCAAAGAAGAAGGTAGCTTGTTATCAAAAGGTTATACCAAGCCCAACAAATGAGTTATGAACCTTATGAAGCCGGTGAAAGGGAGTACGTAGTTTGTCCTTATTTCTAGTATTAACATTGTGAATATCACTGTTTTTAGTATATAAGTGTATATTATGCCTAATATATAATATGTTGGCGAAAATGAATTGTGATGCCACTGTGAGGATACCGATATCTTTGAAAAGATCTCTCAGAGAAACTCTGGCACCAAGCTGGTAAATTGCTCGAACAGCTCGTTTTTGAAGGACAAATATATTTTGAATATCAGCAGCTTTGCCCCACAGCAGAATACCGTAGAACATAACGCTATGAAAATAACTAAAATAGACTAACCGAGCTGTATCAACGTCAGTGTATTATCTTACTTTCCTGACGGCGTAGGCGGCCGAACTGAGCCTTCCCGCTAGGTTCGATATATGTTGGCCCCACTGAAGTTTGGCTATTGAGAACTAGGTTATTTGTCGAAAACCAATCCGTAACCATTGAGAGTGCACTGTTTACATCATCAAAGTCTTGTCTATTCCTGTCTACTTTAAAAATAAGTGAAGTATCATCTGCAAACAGTACAACTTCACAGATACCCTTTA
This sequence comes from Xanthia icteritia, assembly GCA_949128155.2. NCBI lineage: Eukaryota > Metazoa > Arthropoda > Insecta > Lepidoptera > Noctuidae > Xanthia > Xanthia icteritia. The sequence goes on from OX421937.2 coordinate 2,903,915, forward strand.
AATAGAATGGTAAGTCATTGATATAGACTAAGAACAAGAATGGACCCAGTATTGAGCCTTGAGGTACACCTAACTGAACCGGAAGATTTCGCACCATTAACATCTCAAAAGCAACTAAATCATTCAAAAGCGACCTCCCATGTTCAATATAAGCATTCCAAACTTGGAAATTGAACAACTCCATCAAGAAGAAAATTACTACATGCCAAAGGGGAATAAAAAAAACAGCATAAAATTCGTCACTAAAAAATCGAAACACATCAAAAACAATCGATGCCCTTACACATGCACTCAAACTCAAGTGGAAATGGGCAGGCCATGTTGCAAGACTGCATGACAATAGATGGGCCAAAAAGATGACTTATTGGAAGGGACCGATTGGCAAGCGTAAACGAGGAAGACCACAAACTCGCTGGGAAGACGAGGTCGTGGGTATAGCTGGATCACGCTTGATGGACGTGGCGAAACTTAGAGAAAATTGGCACTCTCTAGACGAGGCCTTCATCTCACGGGTTCTAAAAAAAAACAACTTTTTGTACTTAATTTTACCTAATATTTATATTATCGCTGTATATTTTTATTTTTTACTATTAAGTATATTTAAAACATTTGAATACCTAGGATTAATATTTTTTAAGATAAATACATAATTTTACAACAATTATTTTTGTATCCACATTTTTATTTACCATCGAGCATTCTTATATATAATCCATGTTTAGTAACCATTTATTTATATAAAATGTATTTCTGTTGTATTTCTAAAACTATTGTTAAAGATAAGAAAACAAAATCGACGATTTAAAAAAAGGGGTAGTTTTTTTCCGGGAAAAAGAAATATGTCAAAAAATCATAAATAAAGCTATATACGATTAACCCATAATAAGGATATAATGGGTCCAGAGATATTCTGATTTTTCGTACCTGTTCCATACATATTTTTCGTAAAAAGTCCTCAGTTTTCAAGCCATTCAAAGTCAAAGTCAAATAATTTATTTCAATTAGGCACAAAAAAGGCACTTTTGAACGTCAACATTTAAATAATAATTGATTCTAGTTGCCCCTTCCAAAAGGTAGTTTTCGTATGGAGAAGAATGGGCAAGAAACTCCACCGTTACTCTTTTAAAATGTTTTCACAATATCTTGTATACATCAATTCAAATAGAGCACCTGCCATCTAATCTCTTCACCACTCTTGGTTGACTGGTAGAGAATGCCTAAGGCATTAAGTCCGCCATTGTACCTCTTCGAGTGCGAGAAGTTTTAATAAATAAATAAATAAATAAATTATATAATTATATGTGAAGACGATGCACCTAGAATAAGATTACTATACCACGTTAGGTAAAAATAATGAAAAATTAAGGAATTACAGATAAATTAATCATGTGATAAATGCATGGTGCTCACATATTTACAAACATTGTAAAATTATACGATATTCCTAGCATTTTTACAACTAATATAACTCAGTGTGTGAGTTCGAGTAATCACAGAATGTAAAACCAATAAAAAAAAAAATATATATATTATACAATTAAATTAGCAACCAGTTAGATTTTGTCTAGATTCTAAATTGTCCTATGGAGCAGGACCAGCATGTTTCCAAGCATTTTTATCTTGGATATAATCCTCTAATTTGTAATATGCTTGTTTGCAAAGTGTATTTTTTATATGAGTTTTAAATTTTCTTTCATTTAACTCTAAAATATCACAAGGTATTCTGTTTTAACATTTTACACAGTACCCCATAAAAGATGTGTGTACTTTAGATAGTCTGAAAAATGGTTGATTTATTTTATCTTTATTTCTAGTATTAAAATTATGTCTATCACTTATTTTGTTAAAAAGATGTAGATTTTTTTCTCACATACATAATATTTTCATAAATGAATTGGCAAGGTACCGTCATAATATTAATCTTTTTAAATAGTTCCCTGAGAGATTCGCGACGACGTAGATTATAAATGGCTCTGACAGCTCTCTTTTGTAAAATAAAGATAGATTCAATGTCAGCAGCCCGACCCCACAGTAAAATGCCATACGACATAATACTGTGGAAGTAACTAAAATAGACCAAACGCGCGGTTTCTACATCTGTTAACTGTCTTATCTTTCTAACAGCATAAGCGGCTGAACTTAGCCGCCCCGCGAGAGATGTTATATGGGGTCCCCATTGTAACTTCTCGTCTAGCGTGATTCCTAGGAAAACTGTTTGATTAATAAATTCCAGTTTTTCTCCATTCAATATGATGTCACATTCGCTACTTCTAACATTTGGTAATTTAAATCTAATGCATTTGGTTTTTTTTTTATTTAGTACCAGATTATTTACCGTAAACCAATCTTGGACCTGAACAATAAAGCTATTCACGTCGTCAAGATTTTGTGACCGTCGGTTTATTTTAAAGATCAATGATGTGTCATCAGCAAATAACACCATCTTCGGTTGATTTTGAAATAATTGGGGTAAATCATTAATATAAACTAAAAAGAGGAATGGACCCAATATCGAACCTTGAGGAACGTCCATTACCATTTCAGACCCTAATGAGTTTGTGCCGTTGACTTGAACTTTAACCTTTCTATCTTTCAGGTATGATCTAAGCAAATCAAGAGCTGTATTCCTAATCCCATAATGCTCCAGTTTCAGCAGAAGTGTCTCATGTTCCACGCAATCGAACGCCTTCGAGAGGTCGCAAAAGATTCCAATGGCATCTTGTGCTTCTTCCCAGGCGTTAAAAATGTTCTTTATTAGGGTGACACCGGCGTCAGTGGTACAACGCCCTTTGGTGAAACCGTACTGATGATCATGAAAGATGGAATTTTTATTAAAGTGACGTAACATTTGATTGAGTATCAACTTTTCAAACACCTTACTGAGAACTGGCAGAATTGACACAGGCCTATAATTGTTGGGTTCCTTACTATCACCGGATTTGAACAAAGGAACTACTTTACTGTGTTTCATGAGATCCGGAAAGACTCCTCGGTCTACACTGGTATTAAATATGCAAGCTAAATAAGGTGCATTTTTACTTCATGTGACTTATTCCACCATAGTAATAATTAATAGAAACCATTTCAAGCCCAAAAACCCGGCCAAGTGCGTGTCGGACCACGCACAGTGAAGGGTTCCGTAGTTGGGATGAATTTATCCCCAGAACAAACTTAACATTGTAGTAGAAAAACATGTTCTCCTATACGGAAGGACATATTTTTGAAACTGCAAATGTATTTTGGTCGATTATTATCCTACTAGATTAGATTAGAATACGAAAAATACCAGTATTATTCATACCGGTTTCGGTCCTTGCCTTATCCTTATCCTTGCATATTATAAAACAAAGTCCCTGCCGCGTTTGTCTGTCTGTCTAAACGTGATAAACTCAAAAATTACCAAACGGATTTTCAAACGGTTTTCACCAATGAACGGAGTGATTCACGAGGAAGGTTTTAAAGTATAATATAAATTAAGGTTTTGTGTAAATTGGCTGAAATATGACGATTATTGTGAGAAAGCCATCACGTAAACCGTAAGAGATAAATAAAGTGTATGTTCTACAGAATTGTTCATCTTAAAGAGTTTAACAAAAAGTCCGTGATAGCTTATGTCTATGTTCTAAGGATGACCCACAGTAACCATTAGTATCTTTCAGAATTTGATAAAATTGTAATTGTTATTTCCGAAGCCATTTTGACCGGTATTATATTAATCCTCATCCAATAAAATATGTTATTTAAATCGGGCATTTAATTTAGATTCAAATATACAGTGACATTATATCATTTCAATGAATAGTTTAAAAGATTTCACTGATTTAAAATTACGCGTAACAAAATAATGATGGTTGACGGCAACGCGGGCGCAGTGGTAGGAGTCAATAACCTTTTCCTCGGCTATTAGGTATGTAATCCCGGTAGTACGTACCCGTGGGATATTTAGCTACATCCAGGCCGGCGAAGCCGCGAAAATATTATAATTTTCGAATCGATTATACATCATCGAAAAGAAGAGGAGTAGATACTAAGTTCAGTTTGATTGCGTTATCGAATCAATCTTTCTCCAAAACAACGTCTTTTTCGATTAATTTAGGCTCACGTAAGAATGTCATAATTTTCATAAAAATAAACTTAATAATTTACTAAATAATACTACTACACTATACCATACTTAATTTACTTTTATTCTTATTATTACTACTTTGCTATTATGGAACGTTTGTAATAAGTACAGTACAGTTTACCAAGACAATGGCAAACTCACAGCAGTAATTTTTATCCCGAAACGATTTTCAAAAGGAATAAAAACAAAAAATAACGAAAGAATAATATTTATTTGGACACAGTTCGTGAAACACATAATAACAATATTAAAAGTGAAAATAATCTTATAGCAATGATAGTGTGTGCCTCACGGCTGACACTGGTTTTCTAATGAACCCTTTTGAACAACAATTTCCAAGACAGGATCTCTTACAAAATTTAAAACGAAAAGGTCACAATAGAATACCAAGTAATTGTTTCAAAATACAATAACTTAAGCTATTTACATATCTAGAAGACAACGCAGATATAGTAGAAACATAGGCATTTGCTTCCATACGTACTTACAATTACATACTCAATTGTTATACCCTGTACAGTCTACCTCGTAATTGCTATACCACTTTTGACAACCAATATCAATTAGCCTATTCTTTTCCTCAATATGTTGGAGTCGGCTTCCAGTCTAACCAGATGCAGCTGAATACCAGTGTGTTACATGGAGCAACTGCCCATCTGACCTTAACAACCCAATTACTGAGTAACATGGTTGTTAGACTTTTGGGCTTCTGACGATCCGTAACGTCTGCCAAAGATCCACGAATGACAGCGGGGACCAACGGCTTAGCATGATTTCCAAGTTTGTTATGTTAGGGTCTCAACCTAACATAACATAATCTTCGACCGACTCGTACGGCTGTTATTATTTAGCCACCAAACCTACCTACCGAACCTAGGAAGTGAGAAACCATGCCTGGTTAATTGAAACTTCATTAAGGTTGAAGTTATGTATCTGTCTGATAGACAAATAGACCTTGTCCTTTTATGACGTGCAAGTGACATTCAATCTTAGGGTGATAACGCAATTACGAGGTTGACTGTATTTATTTATTTATTTAATACTTCAAGCACACAAATGTACAGAGGCGGACTTAATGCCATGGGCATTTTCTACCAGTCAACCTTCGGGTGATGCAGAGACAAACAGTGGTAGGTGCAACAGAGAGATTTGTAGATTTTTATATTTAAATATACAGAAATACATATATGCCTATTAAAAACTATAAATATAATAAATACACCTAATTATACATAAATATAAGTACAAATAAGACAAACAATGGGAAAACATTACCGTTGTGATGATACTGCCAGCTTCTTGCGAATATGCTCGCGAACTTTAATTCGAAAAAATAACCGGTTGGTCGCCATCCTGATTTCCTGGGGGAGCGCATTCCACAGAGAGATAGACTGAATGAAGAAGGAAGAGTGAACGAAGTCTGTGTGTGAGTGGGACATTGAAGAAGACGATTGTGAGATGAACGTAGATTTCTATTGTGGTTGGCGCAAATGTACTGAAAGTGGGGGGCCAGATAACTAGGGGAAGAGTTAGAGTTAAGAAATGAAAACAAGGTGGTCAGCGCCCTTTGCTCTCTGCGCTGGCGTATGGGCAACCACCTTAGAAGCGACCGATACGCAGAGACATGATCATATTTACGCAGATTGAAAACGAATCGAATGCAATTATTGAGAAGACGGTCAAGTTTGTTGAGGAGATCTGCATTCAGGTCCATAGTAGCACACATCACCATAATCGATGATAGGGAAAATTAAGGACTGCACAAGCATTGTCTTCGTACTCGATGGCAATAAATTTTTCAATCGGTATAGAGCCCGCAGCGTTCCAGTAACCTTCTGGCTTACCCTAGTGACTTGAGTACGCCAGTTCAGTGTATTATCAATGTGCAAGCCTAAGTCCTTCACGTCAGTGCTAAAAGGAACGATCGTCCCATTGAAGAGAACTGGTGGCAAGGTTGTACCATCCACCTTGCTAATACCGCGAGGACTGCCAATGATGATCGATTGACACTTTGTAGGGTTTACGACTACACCAAATCTATCAGCCCAGGTTTTTATGGCTATCAAGTCCCTGTTTAATTTGTCGATAGCGTCAGGTAATTCATCAACCCTTCCCTGACAGTACAACTGCAAGTCATCTGCATACAGATGATACGCACACTGAAGTTCGGAAGTTATAAGATTAATAAAAATAGAAAACAACAGAGGAGAAAGTATACTGCCTTGAGGAACGCCAGTATCCAAATCACACCAGCATGAAGAAGAATCCCCAACATGAATAGACTGCTGACGTTTCTGAAGATAAGAGGAGAACCATTCCAGTGCTTCGGGAGAGACCATAAGATATGACAAAATGGCTAACAGGATGTCGTGACTGACGGTATTAAAGGCATTCGAGAAATCAACCAACACTAGAGCAGTAACTTTGGTGTCTTCCAGTCCTGCCCTTATATCGCCAGTCACTTTAAGGAGGGCGGAAATAGTGCTATGCCCAGGCCTGAACCCAGATTGAAGAGGGCTAATGAGTGAGTGGTGATGAACAAAGTTGGAGAATTGTTTGTGGACACAGGCCTCAAACACTTTGGATAGGAAGGGAAGGATAGAAATTGGACGGAAGTCGGTAGGAAGTGAGGGATTGGAAACCTTAGGTAGTGGACGAACATAGGCTTTGCGCCACAGGAAAGGGAACACTCCGGTGTATAGGGAAAAAATTATAATATGGGTAATCGCGGGTAGGAGATGATCCAGAATAGTAATGATCATACCACGGGTGATATTGTCACATCCCACGGCTTTTGATTTGATGGAGAGAATTATCTTTCTGTATAATATTCTCTTCAGTGAAGTTCAATTGTTTTTGCAACTCAACCCTTGTATCAATTTTGTGTTGAATATTCAAGCATATTGTCTGTCACTGTTCGATTCAAAATTGAAGTATTTTGATTTAGGCACGTGAAGAATGTAGAAATTAAAGCCATTTATAAGATTAAAAATACACCGATCGACGAAAAAATCGCGATATGCGATAAAACTAAAAAATAAATTATGTAATTTCAGCAACTCAAGTAGTTCTGATCTAAGATTATTATTTTTAAACTTTATCAGTTTAAAATATCCGATAAGAAAATAGTATGATTTCCCTTTATCAGACACAAAGTTAAATAAACAAAGGAATCATTATATAACCAAGTTCAAGTAGCGCAAACGCTTCTTGTTCAAACCCAAACCATTTATTTCAATTAAAAAATTTACAGGCGGTATTTTGCTGTCAAGGAGTCGATCAGTTAGTCAGATGGAGAAGAACGGGCAAGAAACTGACACTCCTTTAAATCAAAATATTACAAAATCCTGGGTACACGAACATGTCGCGTGGATGAGCACCAGCCAACCATCGTCAGCGAGACATTTAAGTGGGCAGTTATTTCTGTTAGAACCGCTTACAATAAACAAGGATCTTCTGGCGCGTGGCATAAATTGGAACTAACGCCGCCATATTGATTTGTAAAAGAAAAAAAAAACTATTTGTCTCTATGGCAATGGCGGCACCATATCTACAATCCTGCCAATGTCCGATGTGTTAAGAGTAAACATGCGAAAATAAAAATAAACTAAAGGTACTGTTCCGTACCCGACCGCAGGCGGCAGCAGCCCGTATCCAGTCGGTAGATAGAAGATAGAAAAACGTGTTATCGTTCGGGCGTTGGCGGCACTACTGATCTACAGTTGGGCAACAGTCGTCTGTCACTCGCCCGTAGCTACCAACGACGTGTCGCTAGCTACGGAAGGTATTTCATAGAAATTCATTGAAACCAGTCGTGTCGCGGCGACACGTCGCCTGTAGTTGCCTCCTGCGGTCGGGTACGGAATAGTACCTTAATAAATAAAGAAACAGGAACCTAACTTCAAAACAATTTCTATGTCAATTTACAAATGTTTACCAACAACGCCGCCCTGCCAATATGATTCAGGCGCCAAAAGTTCCTTGTAGCACTATATTTTCTTATTTTTAAACATTACTTAAACACCAATATTCTAGTGGCTTTAAATATTATCTATGTCTTTACAACCGGCATTTGTTATCAAAAATGAGTAATACGTTTCTGAACTATACACAACGTAATTTTAATTCAAGATTTTAGACTCAAAAAACCAACAAATTCGTCCCTAGATATTTTCCTGCTTTCTTACCCGGGAGACTTCAGGCCGGCCTTGTGAATAATGAAAACTAATTATTCGCCAAGACATTATGAATATGAATCACCCTCGGCCGGATTTCTACTTATTTTTCTCTGACGACAAACTGTTCTCTGGCAAAATGATCTCGAACAATATCGTTCTCGGGTATTATGAAAATAGATCTGTTGCGACGTCCTTATAATTATTTTCTTTATAAAGAAGTGAATGTAATTGTGTTTCAAGCTTGTTATAATAGACGAAAATAGTTCTTAATTAATTTTTAGATAATTCTGAAATGTTTCCTTTGAAACTTTTAACTCAAAATATATTAAAGTTTGTAATATTTGAAGGTGTCAAGCTCAGACCAAATAAAATACCAAGATTTAACGCTACGAACAATACAGTGAAGCATGTCAAAACTACACCTCTGCTCTGTGCATACACGCTCACACGCACACATTTACAATCAAACTAGAATCATACTACACCTCACTAAGTGGACACATGTTGACAGCGCTGTCTTGGCCTAGCTAAGCTAATAAATTTTTAACCGACTTAAAAAGGAGGTTATTTATCATAAGTAATAAGCGAACACATGGACATAAAAATATAACTGGTGAAATGTGGGTGAACTATAGGTACACCTCTGCCCAACCCTTTGCGGAAGCAAGGCGTGATGTTATTTAATGTTATAAGCCAGTGATTCTCAAACTTTTTTGGTGACAGAACCCTTTTGGGAAGCAAAATACTTGATGGAACCCTACAATAAAACAATAGTTTTTATAAGTGTATTCTTTATTAATAAGCATAATAAAAGTACAATGTAACAGTTACTAATTTTAGTATTACTTACTTTACCACATGGCAAGTACAATAATAGAAGATATTAAAAAAGAAAAAATCTAACTAATGGGAGGTATGAAACTGTTTTTTTTATTTTTCATCAATTGGTTGATATCAGTGCAAAAACAGTACTGTATCTTTTTTTTTAAAGTATGATTTCAAAAAAGTAAATAGATAAATAGTTAAAATTCATAAACTATACGACTGTCACAATGTATGCAACTGTCCCTTTAAATTAATTTAGAAATTATTTTATCACCGGTCCTTTGGAACGTAGATGATTTTTGTTTACGTTCGAATAACCCGCGATCCATTCGCTTTGGGTCATTCAGACTAAATACCACATAGTCTCCGTCTTCGAATGAGCCCCACATTGTGACTTTTGACATTGCATAATCAGCCTATAATATTTCCACTGCTGCGACACAGGCTTCCTCTCTGTGAGAGAGAGTGGGCCGTAATCCACCACCGGACCCAGTGTGGGTTGGTAGATGTCACATGTCAACGAAGTTTTTAGTTTTTGGTTCTCGGACATGCCGGTTTCCTCACGATGTTTTCCTTCACCGTTTTGAGAGCAGTGAAAAACACCCTTGTTTGATACGAAAAAAAGGCGACATTAATAACAATTTGTTACATAGACATGCGTTTCCCTGTATTGACTTTTAGACTGAAATCACACTAATCCGTCAATCGACAACAAGTTTCAGACAGACATCACCAAGTTTATCTTAACTTCTAATCTAATCTTTATTTTAAAATGCAATGAAAAATCTGAATTGCTTCCACAATATTTTCACACTTTATCAAGTTGGCAGGAAGTGTAGTTTTTTTCCATTTTATTGTTATTAAATTATCTAGAATGTTCGCCAAGAGTCGATCCTTTGGTTGATAGCAATGTGGGGCTCGTCCGAGGGTTGAGACTATGCAATGTTCTTGGGCATACCTTATGCACAAGTGGACTCAGAAAATCCTTTTGGAGTAAGTATTTACCACAATAATTGATTAATCTATTTCTTTTTGGTGCCTCGGAAAGCACGTTAAGCCGTTTGTCTCGGCTGTCATTCGTAGATGTTTGATGAAAAGTGTCATGTAACACATTTTTTTTCGATTTAAAACTTTTTTTTTAAAACTTTTCCAGGAATCAACTCCACATCTCAAGTTTAAGAAACATTTGAAGCATATGATGGTTCAGCGATCAGCCCTCAAGTATACCAACATAACGACACTATTCTGGGCTCACCCGACTGTCTGCGCCTCAGTATCTACGTACCTACCACAGCCACGTCTAACAACCGTCTTCCAGTGATGATCTGATTTACGGAGATTCTTTCCACAGAGGATATTTTGGCAAAGACTTCTTTGGACCAACTTACTCAGTGAAACATTACGTCATTGTTGTGACATTCAATTATCGTGTTGGTGGTTACAGTTTTATGTGCCTTGATACTCCAGAAGTACCCGGTAACCAAGGTCTGAAAGACCAATTTATAGCTATGCAATGGGTAAAAGATAACATAGAAGCGTTTGGAGGTGATGCCAATAAGATAACTTTGTTTGGTGAAAGTGCTGGAGGACATTCTATAGATCTGCACTTGTTATCTTCAAAAGAAAAATTGTACAACAAAGTGATCATGCAAAGTGGAAGCTCTTTAGGTGCAACGGCTTTATACGAACCTGATAGATTGGTTCCTATAAAAATAGCAGAGAGATTAGGCTTTGAGACCACAGATATAGATGAAGCGATTTCTTATCTTGCTAAAAGTGATTCGAATTCAGTAGTGGCCACTGCAGTCGATCTAGGTGTAGTGTTCAAACCGTGTATAGAAAATGAATTTGATGGAATGGAACCATTCATATCTAGTTCTTGGGTCAATACTGAAACAACTAAAGTCAGAAACATGCCCGAATAAATTGGTTTCAATGAACATGAGTTGGTGGAATTTCATTTAAATGAAGATGCTGAATACTTTAAAAATTTGGACATTGTATTTAATTATTTGAAACGAATATTTAATTTTGGAGATGAAGAATTATAAGAAATGAAGGACGTGGTATCACATTTCTACTTTGGGGCTGAAGTTTTAAGTGAAGATGTGAAGTGGGGCATTATAAACTTTGATTCCGATTTCACTTATATTCATCCTATACAAAAATCCATTAAGAAATATTTAGAAGCCAAAGCCGGGAACATTTACTACTACATGTTTTCATATGTTGGTGGAAGGAATGCTCTCGTCGTTGAAGGTGATGACTTTAATGGCAGTAGTTCATGTTGTGTCGCGCATGCTGATGAATTGGGCTTTTTGTTCAGCATGGCTCACAAGCCTGACCCCACCTCTGAAGATGAAGTTGTTATTGAACGGATGACAACAATGTGGACTAATTTTGCTAAATTCAGGTTGATAGCACCTTATGTTCGTACCAAATGATTGACAGAAAGAGAACGATGTTTTAAATTCGTTAAGCACTAAACATCTGTTATATAATAGAAAATTGGTTTAATATATTATATTAATATTTTAGTGATCCCACACCATAGACAACTGAATTGCTTCCAGTGAAATAATAATAATAAAAAAGTATATTCAGGTAAAAAGGTAAAACACTAAATACAAAAATGGATACTAATTACAAAAGAAGCCTACACCTACATGGACATTGGAGCTGAACTTACTCTTGGCAGTAGACCAGCTCACGATAGGATGGCTTTCTGGGATCTGTTCTACGAACTGAACGAAAATAAGCAGAGCGCATAATCAGGATGAAGATCTCCTGAAGTTGGAAACGTAACATTTAGAAGAGGTTATCTTTATACTCGTAAAGGGTGCTTAAGATGCTGCCGAACAACGAATAGAAGCTTCTGATAAGCTAAGTATTAAAACAAAGAACTGTGATTAAAACTGGTTTTTAATGACCGAAAACTCTAAACAAATTGTCTCAATATTATAATTTTGACGATTCATAAATACTCTTGATGACCAATGATAATGAAAATTGCGATCCAAATAAAGATAATTAACATAATATTGTGAATATTATCATGGCATAAATTTATACCTTTATAGAACTTTGAAATTCAAAGGATTATCGTGGAATTATTCGCATTAACTCAAAAGATAAGAATAAGAAATATAAGAGTAAGGTTTGTAATATTTGAAGGTGCCAAGAGGTAAGCTAAGTTCCCTATGAATCAATTTTTGTCATAAGTAAAAAGCAAACACTTGGTTTTCGCCATAATAACATCAATTGATTAAAATCAAATGAGGTACGATTAGATATTTAACAACCAACGTTTGTTGCTAAAGATCTTTATCTTAAATCTGTTAGTTGTGTGGCGAATGTCAAATGACTGATTATACCAATAATTTCGATTTCTAATTAGTGTTACTCCTACAATCTGGCCGTCGAGAGAATGCGTTTTTGACAGCTGTCAGTTTCATAATAACGATTATGTTTTTTGCAAATTTAATCCTTATTACTAAAGATAGTGCCATCCGTAAAGACGCGCCCCACTCCGCTCCGCTCGGTACTAAAGTACAGCTTACAGTAAAGGAATCACGGAGTGGGGCGCGTCTTCGTGTATGGCAAACAAAATATTATTGTAATTGCTAACTCCAAAATAATTTTCTTGATCTAGTATTTCAGTATAGGGTATTTCAGAGCACACTGCGACATAGTCATAGTCTCCATCGAATGATCCACACATTATCACTTTTGACAAAATAATCAAACAACATGTAGCGGCTGCCAAGACTACTAGAGAAACAAAATCATCACACAGCCGTGATCAATCAATTTGCAGATGATTGTCACAATATTATCACCTGACGTTTGGAGATAAGTATTATTTGGGTATATATAGTACCTATTGTTACGTTGAAGTACCTATTACTTCACTTTCTTATAACAATTTCTTCACTATTTTATTATTATTAATCTATTCATATTTTTTATTCAACCACCCTACATTAATGTTTCTTGTCTTAAAACTAAATAACAGTCGGTGTATCTGTCTGCCGCCTGTTACGCTTTGTGAGTGCACGGACGGTGCAGTATTTATCTCATCGCTGAGAACAGGTTTTTGCTTAGATAGTTCCTGTTGTTTTCGGATTGTTTTTGTTTTTAATTCATATTTGATTACTAATCTGCGTTCGCAATTTATTTACCAAACATGTAGACAAGCACGAGTTTTAGGAAAAACAATTATAACGCCTACACATAGGGTTCAGTTTACGCTACAACTCCATGTTTTTTTTATGACTTTTTCAACAGTACTAGTGAGTCTAAAATCAATTTTATTTACACTTGCATAAAGTTGATGTTTGTTTAAGTGGAAACAATTATTTAAATAGACCTTATGTAGTTTATTTATTTATTTAGATGTATAAAAAGTATGTATTAGGTATGTTGAAACTGTTGGTAAAGTCAAAAGTCATTTTATCATTTGTTTCAAATAGGCCCTTATAAGGCACTTTTGAACGTTTAAAACTCCCCGTCACTTGTCCATGAGGGTTCATTAGAAAACCAGCGTCAGACAGCATTTGTCGGGCATTAATGCTGAAATGAACCTTTTTGGCGCAGCCGTGAGGCACACACTATTATTACTTTATGATTATGTTCACTTTTTATTTTGTTATTATGTGTTTCACGAACTGTGTCCAAATAAATATTATTCTTTCTTTTTTATTTTATAAGGTGTGCCCGAATTAATTGCATTTACACCGTGAGCAAAAATCACAAGTACCTACGGTCAACCGCACGTCAGCGGTAAACCTTTTTTTTTTTTGGTTGTATATTTTCAAATAGCTTCTCCCGCTCTGGGCGGAGCGGGAGGGTGTGTCAGACTCTTACTAACTAAAGCCCACCCGTGTTCCTTCAGTTGCCTGTACGTTACCAAGGGCCACGGTATCCCTTTCAGACTTTCCCGCGAACCCGGCAGGCATCAGTCCTATCAGACCCCTTCACTTGTGCTGACATCTCTTTGAGATGCGCGTGGAACACAACGCGCCATCGACCCGGGCCTGGTCATAATCGAACGGCGAGCTACCCATTGCTCACCGTCCGCAAGCCCGCGCCTACGGTGGCCGGGAATCGGCTAGCGATTCCCGACGCCCAGGGCGTCTTCTGCGGCAGCTAGGGACGTGAGGGCGCGAAATCTGCCTCTCCCTCACGCGTTCTGCCTCCTCCTTTGCGAGCATTACTGCTTCGCAGAAGGAGGTGACGGCCTCCCATGCCTTCTCGCTCCATACCATAGCCCGGACCAGGGCCGGACGCGAGAGATCCCCACCACCGATCGCCTCCACGAGGACATGGCGATGCCCTGCCCAAGCCGGGCAGACCTCCATCGTATGCTCCACCATGTCCTCCGGGCAATCCACGCAATGATGACACCCGGGCGTTTCTTCCCGCCCGATATGAAACAGGAACCTCCCGAAACAACCATGTCCGGTGAGGACCTGCGTCAGGCGGAAAGTGAGGACGCTGTGGCGCCTCAAACTCAAAGCATTTATTTCAATTAAACCATTTACAGGCACTTTTGAATTGTCAAGAAGTCGGTCAGTCAGAAATATGAAGCTAGTTGCCCATTCCCTAGCCACTCCTCAAAGAGGAGACTTATCGCCGCAATTGTGGCGTGCCTAGTCAGCGGTAACCCTTGAAATACAAAAACCGCCTTTGCTGCTATGAAATAAATCCGCTATCAATCACAAATTATTACATGGATGTGCGTTTCACTGTACTTACTTTTGGACTGTGACATCACACTAATCTGTCAATCGAATATGCACTCCAAAATTATACTGTTATTTTATCACCGAGATTATCTTAACGCTATCTGAAATATGTGAAAAATACATAAATAAAGATAATTTATTATCTTTATTATAAAATGCAATGTCAAATCGGAATTGCTTCCACAATATTTTCACACTTCATCATGTTGGCAGGAAGAGTAGTTTTTTCTATTTTATTGTTATTCAATTACGTAGAATGTTCGCAAAGAGTCGATCCACTAGTCGATAGCAATGTGGGACTCGTTCGAGGGTTGAGAGCCGATGATGGAGACTATGCAACGTTCTTGGGTATACCATATGCTCAAGTGGACCCAGAAAATCCTTTTGGAGTAAGTAATTACAATTGATAGATGTGTTATCGTATCACCCAATATATCGTACCACCACACAAACAGCCGCTGCCGCTGTAGTCGCTCCATGTAAAATACTGGTATGCAGCTGCATCCGGTTAGACTTGAAGCTTTCATCAAAATATCTAGATAAAATATTGTTTGTTCATGAAAACATGTATTGAATTTAAATGATTACATAATACATGCATTAAACGGATATTCATATTGAATATTATACCTACTAATAATAGTAGGTATAATATTAAATGCCTTGGATTAAATTAAAAACCATCAAATTACAATCTGCCATTATTGAGGATAGTAGCTTGTTATGTAACAAAGTGTATTTATTACGAAACCATGCTTCGTTATAAGGTACACCTAATCGCGTCATGGCATTTCAATTAAAATTCAAACAAAGTATTGTCTTAACACTTTTTTTTAGATCAACATATAAATTTCTTATTTTTAACATTTCCAGGAAGCAATGCCACATCCCAAGTTTGAAGAAACATTTGAAGCATACGATGGTTCAGCGATCTGCCCTCAAGACTACGGCGGCACTATTTTGGGCTCACCCGACTGTCTGCGCCTCAGTATCTACGTACCTACCACAGCCACGTCTAACAACCGTCTTCCAGTGATGATCTGGATTTACGGAGGTGGCTTCCACCACGGCTATTTTGGCAAAAACTTTTATGGACCAACTTACTTAGTGAAACATGACGTCATTGTTGTGACATTCAATTATCGTGTTGGTGCTTACGGTTTTATGTGCCTTGATACTCCAGAAGTACCCGGTAACCAAGGTCTGAAAGACCAATTTATAGCTATGCAATGGGTAAAAGATAACATAGAAGCGTTTGGAGGTGATGCCAATAAGATAACTTTGTTTGGTGAAAGTGCTGGAGGACATTCTATAGATCTGCACTTGTTATCTCCAAAAGAAAAATTGTACAACAAAGTGATCATGCAAAGTGGAAGCTCTTTAGCCGCAACGGCTTTATACGAACCTGATAGATTGGTTCCTATAAAAATAGCAGAGCGATTAGGCTTTGAGACCACAGATATAAATGAAGCGATTTCTTATCTTGCTAAAAGTGATTCAAATTCAGTAGTGGCCACTGCAGTCGATCTAGGTATAATGTTCAAGCCGTGTATAGAAAATGAATTTGATGGAGTGGAACCCTTCATAACTAGTTCTTGGCTCAATGCTGAAACTCCGAAAGTCAGAAACATGCCCGTATTAATTGGTTTCAATGAACATGAGTTGGTACGTTCTCATTTCAATAAAGATGCTGAATACTTTAAAAATTTGGACATTGTGTCTAATTATTTGAAACGAATATTTAATTTTGGAGATGAAGAATTACACGAAATGAAGGACGTGGTATCACATTTCTACTTTGGGGATGAAGGTTTAAGTGAAGATGTGAAGTGGGGAATTATAAACTTTGATTCCGATTTCACTTATATTCATCCTATACAAAGAACTATTAAGAAATTTGTAGAAGCCAAAGCCGGGAACATTTACTACTACATGTTTTCGTATGTTGGTGGAAGGAATACTCTCGTAGTTGAAGATGATGACTATAATGGCAGTAGCTCGTGCTGTGCCTCGCATGCTGATGAGTTGGGCTATTTGTTCAGCATGGCCCACAAACCAGACCCCACCCCTAAAGATGAAGTTGTTATTGAACGGATGACCACAATGTGGACTAATTTTGCTAAATTCAGGTTGGTAGCACCTTATGTTGATAATGTTGTTAAGAGTACGCTAATCAGTCATTCTTCCATACAAACGTAATATGGTGGTTACTTGTCTATTTGACGGTGTACGTTCAAAACTAAAAATGATATCAATTTGTCTTGTCATTATCTTGCCCTGTATTGAAGCAGAATTGGAAAAAACAAATTGGTTTGGAAGTTATGTGCTTCGAAACTTCCATATTTCAACACTAATTTTAACTCGTCTTTGGGCGTAAATAAATAACTTATGTAGTAAGAAAATGGCAACATTGAAACGATACAGAAATAGATAATTTATTCAATAGTTCAAATAATTTATTTTGAGTAAATATAGACAGAAGCTTTTTCATAATATCTATACGCCTAAAGATCTGTTCGTGAAATTTTACGCGCTCGTTTTCGTTAAAAATAATCGTCCGTTTCACTAAATAAATTAATAAATAAATCGAAACAAATGAATAATTAGACTTATTAGCACGCATATTAGTCACGCCCATCAAGGTTCCGTTTCTCAAAGTGAATCTTGATGGATAGGTTAAAGCAACAAAGTGATACTTTATAAATTGTATTAAATCATTTTAAATGCACTTCACCACAAATCACTAAATAGGTTTAACGCTAAATATATTAAAAACATAATTTTGTCTCTGTCATTTACAAACGATTGACAAAAAGAGAACGATGTTTTAAATTCGTTTAGCACTAAACGTCTAGAATTGTTTTAAATATAAAATTTATATTTCAGTGACCCCACACCACAGACAACTGAATTGCTTCCAGTGAAATGGATACCAATTACAAAGGAAGCCTACACCTACATGGATATTGGAGCCGGACTTACTCTTGGCAGCAGACCAGCTCACGATAGGATGGCTTTCTGGGATCTGTTCTACGAACTGAACGAAAATAAGCAGAGCGCATTATCAGGATGAAGTTTAAAATGTTACATTTAGATGAGGTTATATTTATAAAGGGTGCTAAAGAAGCCGATCCTTTATGTATCTTAAGTGAATATGGATGGTATATGGACGTCTGTACATTACTGATAAGCCATATATTAAAACAAAGAACTGTGAATTATGATTAAAACTGATTTCTTGTTTACAGTAACATGTTTTCTACATCACCTATCGATGATAAAATGAAAATTATGTTCCAAATAAAGATAATAATGGTGAAGATTATCATGGTATAAATTGATACCTATTTAGACCTTTGAAAAAGATTATCGCAGAATTATTACTGTACATCGCACTGTACGCGTCTCCATAGAGTAGGCAACTCGTTCATGGGTCAATTTAAACGCTTATACAACAAATTTCCCATTGACATTCGAAAATTACCCATTAAACGATTTAAAACCTGTAAATTTTACTACAAATTCATTAATTTTGTACTATAACATTTCAGATTATTTAGACGACGAAAAAGCTTGGGATTGAGCTGCTAAGCCTTGTGATAAAACCATACAACTATACATTTTAATTATTATGTAAAATCATCAAATATACCGTTTTATATACACATTGATATGGTTAAATATTATGTACAAAATGACTTGATTACTTTGTAAAGTATTATATTATTTGAATTACTAATTAGTGAATGTGAGGACTATGTGGATTCGGTGGCTAGGATCTCTCGCGTCCGGCCCTGGTCCAGGCCATGGTACGGAGTGAGAGGGCGAAGCAGTAATGCGAAGCAGTAATGCTCGCGAAGGAGGAGGCAGAACGCGTGAGGGAGAGGCAAATTTCGCGCCCTCACGCCCCTAGCCACCGCAGGAGACGCCCTGGGCGTCGGGAATCGCAGGCCGTTTCCCGGCCACCGTAGGCGCAGGGTTGCGGACGGTGAGCAATGGGTAGCTCACCGTCCGATAAGGACCAAGCCCGGGTCGACGGCGCGTTGTGTTCCACGCGCGCCTCAAAGAGATGTCAACAAATGAAGGGGTCCGATAGGGCCGATGCCTGCCGGGGTTGCGGGAAAGTCCGAAAGGGATACCGTGGCCCCTGGCAACGTACAGGCAACGGAAGGAACACGGGTGGGTTTTAGTCAATACGAGTCTGACACGCCCTCCTGCTCCACCCAGAGCGGGAGAAGTTATTTGATGATTTCCCATACAAAAAAAAAAAAAAGGACTATGTGGATTTTTTTTCTATCGCTATTTGAATGATGGTCTGGTAGTTTGAGTACTTTATGCGGCCTACCCAAATGTACTTTCTTTGGTACTGTTCGTCGAGTCGTTGAGCTTCTTTGTTCTGAGTTGAGCTCCACGATTACTGACAAATTTTAATGCTTGCACTGACAGGTTCACTCAAATCTGTGTGGTTCTTTCCTCTAAAAACCATTTCAGACACTAAACTACATGGTTCTCATATGGCCTGACCAAGATTATGTCTGGACTTTAAAGAGACTGCGACCTCTGAGTTTGTCTCTGAGTTTGTTCGTCGAATTCATCTAGCTTATTTTTAAGACGTGTAAAAGTAATTCCTATTTACAGAATAAACTATTTCATTTCGCCGAATCTGTATCTCTCTTTTGTTATCTACCTACAGAACACCAACAAACCGATTCCCAGTTAATCAGTAGTTTGTTTCGTAAAATGTCCAATAAAGGAAATGATCTGGTCTTAATTAACACATAAATGTTCTGTCAATCAGTCGGACAGTATCGGGCGACGGTTTAATTTGTCAGCTTCAAATAAGTCAGTTAGTCATGCCGACATAATGGGGTGAAAGAGATCGGAATCTGTTTTTAATGATGGCTTCTTTTTGGAATGATACCCGAAATTGCAAGGGAAATTGGTATAACAACCATGTTGGCATGATTTGAGCGTAGTGGGCAAAATGTTTAATGAAATACTGTATTCTCAGAGGTCAACAAGGTAAGCAGTTGAATTCCTTACAGATAAATAATCAGATCTTAAATATCTACTTCTCAGAATTGTTAACTATCTAGTAAGCAGATTTCTTAGGAAAATGAACGGATACTTAGGTAGCTACTAACTGCAACATCGGTGTATATTTCTATTAACTAACTCCATACAATGCTAAAACAAGTCACAATGATGATATCCGATGTTTGATGTTACTTAACTAGAAGAGTTACGTCTAACACTCGTTGCTTAGTAGTGGACGAGAAAAGATTCCCGATTCTAATCTATTAGGACTAAACCAAGCTTAGAAACCACTAACCCAATGATTAATTAGAAGAAACCTAGAAGGCAAGTAAATATCAAAGATATACTACAACCATGTAAAAACATAGGTACTCGTAAAGTCTACAACTTAGCCCGCAAGACAAACTCAAACTCAACTCAAAGCATTTATTTCAATTAAACCATTTACAGGCACTTTTGAATTATCAAGAAGTCGGTCGGTCAGAAATATGAAGCTAGTTGCCCATTCCAAAGCGTAGTAGGTACCTATGGAGAAGAACGGGCAAGAAACTCCACGGACACTCTTTTAAATAAAAAATTTGATACAAAATATTGGTTACATCATTCATGTTGAAATTATGCATGTGAGAACAATGTAGAAAGACGTGCACTTTTGTATAAGCGTCCGTAATAAAAAGAAAAAAAGAAAGAATGGTTACATTCAAAAATTTAAAATAAGTCATGGCAGCTAAGAGATGACCAGTCCCAACCGACATGACCTCGTTCACGAACATGACGCATGGATCAGCACCATTCAGCTCAACCATTTTGAAGGGAGCTTAATGATCCAACACACGCGCCACCATCAGCGAGACATCTGAGTGAGCATGACATACTCACAGCCGCCTGGGCACATTCAAGTCAATGAAAGACATATTACTCGGTAAATGGTAGCTCTTTAGTACATAGTACTCACACCTGTGCTATGCAATTGTATAATAAAAAGGAGATTGAGTTTATACAATACAAAGATGGTCTTACAATCTTCAGCAGCTCCAACAGGTTTTTAAATATGTTATTCAATTAGTTGTGGTTGTGGAGCAGGACCAGCAATGAGCCAAGCATTTTTATCAATGATGTAATCCCCCAACTTATAATATGCCTGCCTACATAGTGTGCGTTTTATAAAAGATTTGAATTTCGTCTCATTCAGTTGAAGTATGTGGGGAGGAATAAATCTCACATAGAGGCAATCTTTAGAAATCAATAGGTACAACGTATTATTAATTTTCCGTGCTAATAGAAAACTGTCAAAAACCGGAGAACGTTAATTTTACACGTCATTACCTCTAGAGGGTCGAATCGACCGTGCAATATCCCATTTCGTTAGCAATTAATTAGCTTTGAAGAAAGAATTGGGTTAATTGAAGTTAAGTAAGGATTGAAGGGTTAATACTTGGGACGTGATTTAGAGATACGTTAATTTAGTTTTGAAGTGAACGGGTTAATTTATTTTTTCGTTGGAATTTTAAAAGCGTATTTCAGACAGATTTTACCCCATTAAAGTTTGTTTTTAGAACATACATGAGCTTTTTTATTTGTTGAATAAGTTGAATTTGTAGGGGGCTCGTGGCTATATACAATGCTGCCCATGGGCATGTCACCGCCCGTATTTTTCTGAATATTCATGAAAAAATATCCATTTTTTTTTTTTTTTTTTTTTGTTTTTTTTTTAATAGGGGTCTATCTTTTATATGTTTCATGTTATTTAATTATTATTTGTTGTGTTTTTTAAAATAAAACTGTATTTTTTTTAGAAAAAAATGTCTTCACCTCCGTTTTTTCCATAGTCGACAAATTTGAATAAAGCATAAGCTTTTAGAAATAATAAACAGAATCCAAATCGAGCCAATAACATAGGAGATATCACAACCGCAGAAAGTATGACCATGTTTCTCATCTTCACAAGGAACTCAAGTGGCTCCCAATCCGCCTTCGCAGGAATACTCGCATCTTATGTCTCCTCTTCAACGTCTTACACAACCCCTTTTATCCTTCCTACCTGCTTGAGCATTTTTCTTACGCTCGCCCTAGCTACCAGCACCGTGTAGATCACACCTTAGATCCCTCCTTAAATCTCATCCTCTTAAAACAAGCTACTTACTATTCCTATTCCTTCTCTGTCCATGCAGTAAGGTTGTGGAACTCACTTCCGCCTAGCATTCGTGATTTAAAAACTGTTTCACAATTCAAATATCGAGTAAAAGAGCATTACCTTTCCTCTCAACTGTGAGTATTTATATACCTATAGTATGTATGTTTATATATTTAAGCTCTATGTATTTATTTCAGTATATGTTAATTTATCACGTTATACGTGCAGGTTTATTTCAATATTTTAGTTGAAAACTTCGCATATTTATATTTTTCTCTTCTTGTTCTCACACACTATTGTCTACATTTCTGTCTCATTTCTCTTATCGCAGGTCTGCTGGAAGAAATTTCTTAAGAAATAAGCACTACCTTTGTACTCATAATTATGATTATGTCTTATCTGTATGTATGTTTCTGTGTGTACATAAAAAAATAAAACAATTAAATAAACCCCTACACAAAAATAAAAAAATGAGTAACATGAAAAATATTAAAGATAGACCCTTTTAAAGTAAATTTTCGATAATTTTTCATGAATATTCAAGAAAATACGGGTGGTCACATGCCCATGGGCAGCACTGTACCTATACTAATAGCCGAAGGTTAAGCTACGCTTGCCGTCGTGGATGGGTGACCATCCATTACGTATCGAAACCCCCCCGTGCCCCGGAAAGCACGTTAAGCAGTTAGTTCCAGCTGTCATTCGTAGATCTTTGACAGTCGTTACGGGTCGTCAGAAGTCTGACAACCAGTCTTACCAAGGGGTATCGTGTTACTCAGTACTCTGGTTTGTGGAGATCAGATAGGCAGTCGCACCATGTAAAATACTGGTATTCAGCTGCGTCCAGTTAGACTAGAAGCTGACCATAACATAGGAAAAGGCAAGGCAGATTGATGGCATTTTTCATTTTAGTTACTTCC
Source organism: Xanthia icteritia (assembly GCA_949128155.2). NCBI lineage: Eukaryota > Metazoa > Arthropoda > Insecta > Lepidoptera > Noctuidae > Xanthia > Xanthia icteritia. Next base: position 2,926,882 of record OX421937.2, read on the forward strand.
ACAGTATTATGTCGTATGGCATTTTACTGTGGGGTCGGGCTGCTGACATTGAATCCATCTTTATTTTGCAAAAGAGAGCTGTCAGAGCCATTTATAATCTACGTCACCGCGAATCTCTCAGGGAACTATTTAAAAGGATTAATATTATGACGGTACCTTGCCAGTTCATTTATGAAAATATTATGTATGTTAGAAAAAATCGACATCTTTTTAATAAAATAAGTGATAGACATAATTTTAATACTAGAAATAAAGATAAAATAGATCAACCATTTTTCAGATTATCTAAAGTACATACATCTTTTATGGGGTACTGTGTTAAATGTTACAACAAAATACCTTGTGATATTTTGCAATTAAATGAAAGAAAATTTAAAGCTCATATTAAAAGTACACTTTGTAAACAAGCATATTACAAATTAGAGGATTATATCCAAGATAAGAATGCTTGGAAACATGCTGGTCCTGCTCCATAGGATAATTTAGAATCAAGACAAAATCAAACTGGTTGCAAATTTAATGTATATTTTATTATTATTTTTTATTATATGACATTGATTTTACTTTCTATGACCAATTCCTCGCACACTGACTTATTAATTGTGGAATCTTAGGAGGATCGTCTACATTTACAATGTTTGTAAATATGTGAGCACCATGTATCTATCACATAATTAGTTTATCTGTTGTTGCTTCATTTTTAATTCTTAATTCTTTTTACCTATTGTGGTATAATAATTTTATTCTAGGTGCATCGTCCTCACATATAATTATATAACTAATGTACTTATACAAAATATTGTAAAACATTTTAAAAGAGTAACGGTGGAGTTTCTTGCCCATTCTTCTCCATACGAAAACTACCTTTTGGAAGGGGCAACTAGAATCAATTAATTTTTTTTTGTAAATTTTTGACGTTCAAAAGTGCCTTATACGGGCCTACTTGAAATAAATGATTTGACTTTGACTTTGACTTTAACATTTAAATTTGTGAATATATGTACTACTTGCCTCACAACTGGAGGTGCTACAAAATATTTTAAGACGCTACTGGAATAAACAGATAAATTAATCATAAACTCAGAATATACTATAGAGATAGAGCCAAAAACTCTTCAACAATAACGTACTGATATCAAAGCCGAAATAGAAAGACACGTCACAGTAATTCCTGAAGATGAATAGACTGTCATAAAGTGCTTTTTATCCAAATACGAAGCTTCGGCTTCTCTCCCGTCAAACACGAATGCTGGTAAAGATAAAATATGATGCAAAAACTGAATTAATGAACGTCTAAAGTCTGTTATATTAATTACATTTTCCGTTCGCTAAGTTTGTTTGTTGAGTTCTTTGTTTTTGTTTTTAAGACTCGGAATGAGTTTGCAAAGAATAGTCTCGTGAGTAAATATTCATTTTTAAATATTCCTTACTGGTAAAATGGGACTTTTATGCCATCATAGCAGAGTATGTTTGTCGGGCGGTTTTCTCAGAAACCATTAGAATATAAATAAAACTTTATAAATAGGATGAAGAAAAGCGTAGTGACCCAAACATAGACGGGGAGAAAGCTTAATTTCAATGGTCTTGGTGGTAGTGGATCTTTTTCTTAATTAAGGGCCGAGTTTTCGATCCTGAGGTAACTTTGATCAGAGAAATAAATATGACGGTTTGACAGTTTTTGTATAGAAAATATGTCAAACAGCCATTATTATTCTTTAGTAGACCACGCTGAGGCTCACACGAAGTTGGCCTGAAGCTTTTTGTTTACAGATTTACATCACACATTTACAGGTTTACACATTTACATTTAAGTATATTGTCTATGTAAAATCGTACAAGCCATATTAATACTTTAACCTGAACGAAAACTCTCGCCACGAAACAGTGCGACCGTGCCTTATACTCTGCACGGTGTACGATAAATCATCCTTAAGTCTGTCTGTAGCCAAAAGTCTGCCTACCCCAGGGAGCAGAGAGAGGAAACAAGATACAAATCCATAAAGTTACATGGTCATCAAATATTCACTATCCCCCGGATATCGTCCGGTACAGGGTCCATTTTCAATTTATTTGTACTAGGGGAGAACTTGGCGAGTACTTCAGATTTCAGATTAATACTGAATTATTAAACAATTTGCATTGATGTTAAATAAAAGTATAAAAAATTTAGTTCCTCTATGTTACAAACGTCCTAAGTTCATCTATTTCCGATTTCGTATATTATGTCGGCCACGTTTCAGTACCTAAGTGATATTTTAAAGGTAAATTACCGATCGACTCTTTCTTTCAGGTTATTGACTAACCAATTGAGATGTTCCTAAGTACAGGTTTATTTTAATGGAATTTCTTGCCCTATGTGAAAACTGGGTATAAGTACACCAAAGTACCTACAGTAACTCAAACTCAAACTAGAAGCATTTATTTCAATTCAACCAGGCACCTTTGAACTATCAACGAGTTGGTCAGTCAGAATGATGCCCATTTCAAAACGTAGTAGAGTTCTGTGGAGAAGAACGGACAAGAAACTCCATGGACACTCATAATCTCTCAGAGTCCCTTCTGATTATAAGATAGGTATTATTTTGTATTCTTCACAGCCAAATATGACTCTGAGTGCTATTGAACTTAAGTTAATTTAATTGTTACAGTTAACTAAACCAAAACAACTTCAGAACAAAAATCTCTCCGCGCCATTCATCAAAATATTCTCAAAGTACAATAATTTCTCAAAACAAATGTGGACGATCCTCGAGAAACGCTCACAGCAATAACCTTTAAAATATCAGCGGAACTCGTAATCTTCTAGGCATAATTAATTATTTTGTCTTCCCATGTTTTAATGGAGAGAAATAGTCATTTAAAATGAATGGCCGACCATCTTGTTTCTCATCAAGAAGTACAGTTAAATAAACATGGAGTGCGTACCGTTCGGCTACAGTGTAGCAATAACAGTAGATCTACTTAGTAGTTTTCATTATCAAAGATTTATACCTACTTTATAACAAAAATAAACTTTTTTTTCAGAAGTTAACTTTTCTGCGATTTAGAGCTGATTTTTCAATCTGACAATTTGACATATTTTCTATACAAAAGCTGTCAAACCGCATTATATTTATTCCTTAGAAGATAAACGTTAACTCACTATATAAAAATCACCGTTTTGTGAGCAGTGATGAAATAATTTACACAAAGTAAAGCGCCTGTCGGGGTTCGAACCCGCGACCTATAACTCGTAAGTCGCGGTTGTTACCACTGGGCCAGCACTCACTGACAAGATGCAAACTTTTGTAATAAACCAATAGATCAAATCATGGTTGTATTCTGTGTGTCTAAACGTTCGCGTTGATTCCTGCCGAATACAACAACATTTTAGAGCAGATTTTTCAATATGACAATTTGACATATTTTCTATACAAAAGCTGTCAAACCGCATTATTTTTATTCCTTAGAAGATAAACGTTAACTGACTATATAAAAATCAGCCTTTAATGTAGTATAGTTACTCATGAATAAAGTAATATAATTTGATGTTATATTTTACTATTGCTTCATATTCTTGGCGGCCGGAGATTAGCACAATATCACGGCTGTCTTTCCCGAAGTGCGATTAACACCCCGCCAGACGTCTAATTATACCTTTTTGAGTTTTGGTGGCATTGCATATTCTAACGAATAATAACTATTATAGTTAACTATTAATTTAATTATCTAAGCTTTTCTCGGCCTCGCTGCTCTGCCACAAAAAAGTAAAAACTGTTAGTTTTCTGTAATTTCTGCACAGTGACCCGTTATAGGCGCAGCATAAACAAACGAAATTATCTTTGAGCTTTAAACTGAAGTTCACGACGAGTAACAGATCTGTTCAGTACTTACCGTGTTTCGCTACCCTGACATTTTGTCCCGAATCGTGTTTTATTATGCTGGAGTGAGCTAAGTTACTATTCCCGACGAAGCAATGCTTGTTACCGCGTCTGGAAACTTTTCGCTTCCCCATTTGAGTAGGTATAGTTGGTAATTGAATTGATGATAGGGGACAGGTTGCAAGCATAATCAGCCTACAATGTTGCCACTACTGGGATAAAATCCTCTTTTCGATGAGAGGGAGTGGGAGTGGTGGATTAACCACCACGCCGGCCCGATGACACATGGCTTCGAGTTTTGGTTCTAAGGAAAACATCGTGACGAAACCAGCATCGGTTTCCTCACGATGTTTTCCTTCACCGTTTTGCGAGCAGTGATGAAATAATTTACACGAAGTAAAGCGCCTGTCGGGGTTCGAATCTACGACTTATAACTTGGAAGTCGTGGCCGTTACCACTGGGTCATCACTCGCTGACAGAATGCAAGCTTTTGTAATAAACCAATAGACTCAATCAAATCATTGTTGCATTCGGCAGGAATCAACGCGAACGTTTAGACACAGAGAAACCTACTTTATTTTGTTTTATAACTAACTTTCGCCCGTGGCTCCGCGTGCATGTCGGAAATTATCTCACGGGAAGGTACTACCGGGATAAAAAGTATCCTGTGTGCTAATCCAGGTTTTAAACGATATAATACGTTTAAAATACGTTTTTATTTTTATTAATTTATTTATCTTTATATAGATTCTTTTCAATTTTGTGAATGTGAGAACGCTGTAGGCCTAGTGGACTGTAGATTTGTTGACCATCATTATTCTATTAAGTATCTGGTACTTGTTGAAAGACCTACACTGTCCTCCCATACCTAATAACACTGTTATTTGAAAATATTGTAAAAGCCCGTTATTTTTAAAAGAGTAACCGTGGAGTTTCTTGCCGGCTCTTCTCGATAGGAAACAACCAATTGGAACCGTGCACCTAGTTTCTGACGTTTCATAAGTGCCCATGTAGGTTTATATTAAATAAAAATATTTTGAAATTGAAATATATGTGCCAAATTTCATCTAAATTCGTTCAGCCGTTTTGCGTGATTGGGTAACAAACATACAAACTTTCACATGTATAATATTAGTAGGATAGTAGGTTCTTCAAAACAATTTTAACCAATGTGTAAGTGTCAGCACTAGGTTTATGAAAATTGCTCTTTCCACGAATATATTAAACCAATCTGCAACTTTGTTTGTCATGGTGGCCTACGGCGTACTACATGTATTTAGGTATCTTAGGGTTATGATGGTGTCTTAGGGCACAAAGCCTAAGCTGTTGTGAGATTCTGGCTACTTTTTAATGCATTTTTTTTTTGTAATTTTGAGTAACGTCGTGGACGGTGGGCCTAAGAATTTCAGCATAGCAACTAAAATTACATAATCATCGACTCACATTCCAAAATATCTCTGATTCCCAGTATTGAAAACTTAACATTGAGGTATAGTTTCAAGGCAGTCGTAGTTAATAACAAACGCCCTTCAGGTTCCAAGTTCGTAAGCAATCATACTTGCTAATTTATGTCGAATTTTGGGAAAACAATTATATAGCGGATGTTGGCAAGAATGTGCGGCCAATAGGAGCCAGCCCAAAAGCGCTTCAACTGAAGCTTGATTAGTGGGTTACTAGCTAGTAACCCACTAATCAAAGACGTTGTTAGATCGCAGTCGGCGCCTAGATTTGCCTAATTACCTACACGAGTCAGTTTCTTGTGATATACGAAATTAATAATGATCGATACATTGACGAGTATTTCTTTAAAAATCACTGAAAATGTGCTGTGTTTTTTTGTAGGAGATTAGGGAAGAAGTGGACATTATTGTATTTGCAGATAATTCGTCATAAAGATGAATTAAATAGATTTTCTAATTTATCAATCAATTATTATTCTAGTCTATTCAAATACTTGTTTCCATTTTCTGTTATTTCTACTTAAGCAAATATCAACTTTATGCTTGTGTAAAGTTGATTAATGAATGACTAGTTCCAATACTTGAAGTTTCAGAATGACTAGTTCCAATATTTGAAATTGAAGAGCAAACTGAATTTTATGAGTGGGTTTGAAATTCGTTTTTCATTGTTTACATTTTTGGAAAGTTAATCGCGAACGCAGTATAATTATGTTTGATACAAACAATCTATACAAAAAAAACGTAAAAAATTGAAGTGTCTGTTTGTAATGTCAAAATAACAGTTTTTTATTAAATGCATACGAAAGTATATACGGTCCTTCATCATCATCATCATCATTTCAGCCGAAAGACGTCCACTGGTGGACATAGGCCTCCCCCAAGCACTGCCACTTCGACCGATTCTGTGCGGATTCCTGCGGCCTTTGCAAGATCATCGGTCCATCTTGTGGGAGGCCTTCCAATGCTACGTCTTCTGGTATGCGGTCGCCATTCCAGAATAAATATAATAATATACGGTCATTAAACAAAAAAAAAAACATTTTGGTCTTTCTGTCTGTTTGTTCCGGCTAATCTCCGAAACGGTTGGACTGATTTTGACGGGACTAACAGATAGATGATGTTATAAGGGATAACTTAGGCTACTTTTATTTTAGAAAAAGAATTTGGGTCTACCTGGGTGAACCTGCGGGCAGAAGCTAATTATTATTATAATATAATAACTTGAGACTATGTAGAGATGCCGATGTATTCCACCAGCTTTTATGACAAGTCTTTTACAGTTTCAGCAGTACGGTTATGGAATGCCTTGCCCGTGTCGATAAAGCGTGCTCAATCTGTTTCCACTTTTAAAATTCTGGTAAAAAAACACTTCCTCCCTCCTTGCTCTTGTTTCACGTTTATAATTTTATATAAGTATATCGATGTATATATGTATATATATATATATATATATATATATATATGAATAACTTTATACTTTATGTATGTATATATTTATTGTATATGTTAAAGGTACACCACTGACGACCTGCAGCATTGTCTCTCCTGTTACCTTTAATCCATCCAAAGGTTGTCTGTAAAAGATCGCTTTAAGCGATAAGACCGCCAATATTGTGTCATCCTATGTAAAATTTCTAAATTTATGTCTGTAATTTTTATGGTGCACAATAATGAATTCTATCTTTTTATATACTAGTGACTAGGCCCAGCTTCGCAAGTTTACTACAACTTGACAGAACATCGAAGTTTCTTTATGATATGTCATTTTAATAATATTTTTTATGTATATTGTACACTTAAACCGCATAAAAATCCGTTTCGGAGTTTAGAAGAACAACGCGGTCACACAGGCAGACACGAAAAGCGAGTTTTCTTTACAAATAAAAAAATACGACAAATTTGTTTTATTTTGACAGTTCAACAACATTCATTTCGATATTTAAGTTGTTGAGCAGATCTTTTTTCGAACTTATGAAGCAATGGATTAGCTATTTGTTTCAAAACGACTCAAATTCCGATTGATCGTGTATTACGTAATTATGGTGCAGGGTGGCATAATCGCATGTGCGACAAAGCACATTCATATTGAATAAAAAAAAGCGACTTGAATTTATAATATGTAAAAAATATCACCACAAATTCATAAAGACCCAGCATGTTGTCAAACTTGCTACGTTTCTCCCACGACAGTGTGTATCAACTAATTTTATATTCCCGAGGGAGGCCAGGCTTAGACTATTCTGTGACTATCTAAACTAGACGTCATCGTTATATATTCCAGTGTTTCTAATTGATATGTAATCCTCATTGATGTGTCTATTTGTACCAGTAGAGTGGTGACAGGCAATCTTATCGTATTCAATTATGAAGGCTCTATTTCGATAGCTGAATAGAGAAGGAGTGCTCTTTGGAACAATGTTTGGAGTTTATAATTCCTGAATGAAGTATAATGTCTGTCGCTCAAAGGAGGTTTGCTCATTATCAAAATGTGCTACTCTTATATTGACAAGTGGAGTACGGTATGTTTTTTGTAACTACCAATAATTATTTCAGGGAATAATCATGTGTGTTTATGAGTATTTGTGGCAAACTTACATGCATTTTATAATTTTCCCGACAACTTGAGCTGTATCACTGAGGACTCTTGTTAAGACCGATTTTTCGAGAAAACCTGAAAAACGTTCGTGAAACAGAAAAAACTGACTTAAACTCAAATTCAAAGCAATTATTTCAATTAAACCATTTACAGGCACTTTTGAATTGTCAAGATGTCGGTCAGTCAGAAATATGAAGCTAGTTGCCCATTCCAAGACGTAGTTGGTACCTATGGAGGTAAACGGGCAAGAAACTCCACGGACACTCTTTTAAATCAAAAATTTGATACAAAATAATGGTTACACCATTCATGTTGAAATTATGCATGAGAAAACAATGTAGAAAGACGTGCACGTTTGTAAAAGCGACCGTAATAAAAAGAAAAACAATAATGAACCATTCAAAAATTTTAAATAAATTTAAATAAGCCATGGCAGCTAAGAGATGACCAGTCCCAACTGACGGCGCCCGTTCACGAACATGACGCATGGATCAGCACCATTCAGCTTAACCATTTTGAAGGGAGCTTAATGATCCAACACACGCGCCACCATCAGCGAAACATCTGAGTGAGCATGACATACTCATAGCCGCCAGGGCACATTCAAGTCAATGAAACACACATTACCCGGTAAATGTTAGCTCTTTAGTACATAGTACTCACACCTATGCTATGCAATTATATAATACAAAAGAGATTGAGTTTATACAGTACAAATACGGTCTTACAATCTTCAGCAGCTCCAATAGTATTTTCAAAATGTTAATCAATTAGTTGTGGTTGGCCCAGCAATGAGCCAAGTATTTTTATCCCTTTTCGTTTCCCGACGGTCGACCTTTACAAAGAATGGGACATTCCTACGGTCAGACAATCATTTATCCTGCTAACTGTAGTTAAAAAACACTCCCAGTTACAGTTCGACCCCAAGCGCATCCTGGATAAACGGCGTAAGGGGAGGATATGCCCCTCTACAAACTTCAAATCTGCTCTTCCTCAGAAGTTCTTTTGTTTCCTTGGTCAATTTTTATACAACAAACTTAATGTCACCCTGAATATATATCCCAAAACTAAAGCTAATTGTAAGAAATCTGTAATAACTTTCCTCAAAACACTTAATTATGAAAATACTGAGAATCTTTTAAAAATTGTAAAATAGCCCTCGTTCCTCACCGCCCATCCTCTCACCGGTCCTCTCTCTAAACTCGCTCTCGTACATTCTTCCACTCATACTTAGGTATCACTTGTCATACTCGCTCTTGTACTCTCTTTCTTATCTGTACATAACATAACTTACACCACAAATTACTCATTTCGCATAACTCAATCTACATTTCTGCTTTTTTGTTCCTGTTTTTATTTTAGTTTTTATATTCCTTATATTTCTTGTTTATGTTCTGATCACGTTGCATGTTCTTACTTGCCTCACGCAAGTCTATAAGTGTTTAATTTTTTCCAAGGGGAGGTCCTGGTGACCTGTATCACAGGTCTTTCTACAAAAACCTATGTGAAGAGAAAAATAAATGTTTTTTTGAATTTGAATTGAATTGAATTTTATCAGTGATGTAATCCCCCAACTTATAATATGCCTTCCTAGATAGTGTGCGTTTCTTACAAAAAAAATAATTTCGTCTCATTCAGTTGAAGTACTGCTAAGCACTATATTCAATTTCATGTTTAAAATACACTGTTTCAACGTCTAACAAAGACATCTCGTCCCAAAATGATGTGTAGTGTAGCCATACGATCCCGAAGAAATATGCATTGATTATGAGCCTTTTTCTTACGATTACTATAAGTAGGTAGGTACTTAAATATATACTATAACCTAATGTGTGTGTGTGTGATCTGTCAGCTACCGAATGAAACTACCTTTGCGATTGGATGCTAGTTTATTACTGTCCAAGCGACACAACATAATAGTAATGGTGCAGGCACGCACACATACATACACATACACCTCACTCCTCCAACACTATTTTCAAAAGTAAAGAACATAATTAAGTAGGTAGAAATAACAATTTGTCTTACATAACTACACACAATAAGAAACCGACACACTCGGCTGGTCGCGCAACACATCATACGTTATCATCAATCTATAGACACATTCAACGCGTACCGTTTTAAGTGTGTTTCTTTACATACTAAATCTAGATATTCAAATGCGTGGTGTGCGATACAATAACAATTTATACCTTATAATTAATGTTACGTCTACAACTACGAGTCGGTCTTGTAGGCTGTGGTTCAAAAGAACGATCGCCGCGAGCCTCGGCTACTTCTTGATTACTCTCAGCATTATTATGGTCGTTAGCATCGACTTCACTTTGAGCCTCAGCCCACTCATCCTCCTCCCCTATATCATTTATCTTGCCTTCTATAGCTTGCGTTTCAATAACTGAAGGTGTTTGTGGCGGACGCGCCTCCGCCGCCGATGGCGGGGAGCACGGGCGCGGCGGCGCTGACTGCGTGGGGCTCACGACATCAGCACGTGCGCCGTTCGTCGCCCTAACGGTTGCACCTGTATATTTTCTTATTTGATCAATATGCCTTCTACAGTTTACATTATAATCCTTAACTAATATTTCGAACATGCGATTACCTATTATTTTAATTATTTTACCTAAAACCCATATCTCTTTCCTAGCTATGTACCATTTTAACCATACCCTATCACCTATGTTTAATGTTCTTTTAGTTCTTAAATTATCAGTATTAGTTTCATTATTATGACTATCTACCAGTAACAGGTCCAGCCTAGATGTTATATTTCGGCCAAACATAAGCTTTGCTGGGCATTCGCCCGTTGCACAATGTGGTGATGTGCGGTAATCAAATAAAAATCCTAGAAGTTTTTCGTTAATTACATTTTGTTGATTGTTATCGTTGATAATACATTTGATCATCTTCTTGCATGTTTTTACAGAATTTTCGGCCTGTCCGTTACTGGAAGGGTGATAAATTGGGGACGTTATATATCTGATACCGTTCATTTCGCAAAAATGTTTAAATTCATTCGACTTAATTTTTACATCATTATCAGAAACTATGACACTCGGTATACCGAACCTAGAAAACAATTCCTTTAATTTTGTTATAAGCGCCCGACTTGAAGTACCGCAACTCATATGTAAACACTCTAACCACTTGCTATATGAATCTACGACGATCAAGTATACGTGTTGATTTATAGTCATGTAATCAATGTGCAAGCGTAGCCACGGAGTCGAGTCGCGCGGCCAGGGCGCGGGGGGCGCGCGTGGCGGCGCGGCGCGGGTGCCGGCGCACGTGTGGCATGAGCCCACCCATTCCTCTATGTCCTTATCGATCGATGGCCACCAAAATCTACTACGAGCTGCACTCTTTGTTTTTACCACTCCGAAATGACCTGAATGTAGTTCTCTTAATAATCTATTTCGGTACACCGCTGGTATCACAACTCTGTGACCTCTAAAAATACAACCATTTTCAACCTCTAAATCCATTTTGCAGTTAAAATAGGGCTGAACCAGTTTACAATTAATTTTACGCGGCCAGCCGTTCTGCACATATTCAATCACTGTTTTTAAAATATCGTCCTTACTTGTTTCTGTTTTTATATTGCTAAAAGTTAGCGGGGCGACGTTAGCATCTAAGAAATTGAGGAAAGATAGATCATTTTGTCCTTCCGTTCTACAATTTGGTTCTGGTAAAGGCGAGCGCGACAAATAATCCGCCGCAACATTATTTTCACTTTTAATATACTGAACGTTATAATTATATGCAGACAATATTATCGCATAACGCTGTAACCTCGATGCTGCCATGACTGAAATACCTGTTTTCTTCCCGAATATCGATAGTAACGGACGATGATCAGTCCTAAGAACGAACGGTTCTTGACGTCCATACAGATATTGGTGAAAATATTTGACGGCAAAAATAATGGCTGTCGCCTCCTTGTGAATCTGACTGTAGTTTCTTTCGCTTGTGGACAATGACCTTGAGGCGAAAGCCAGCGGTCGTTCGAGTTGCGCACGGTCATTGCCGCGCTGCGCCAGCACCGCGCCCAAACCGGCCGGCCCCGCGTCCACCGTCAACACTAACTGTGCTGCGGGATCAAAATGGGCTAGCACCCTTTCTGATGATAGTTCGACCTTAACACTATTAAATGCACGTTCATGACGTTCGCCCCACTCCCACTGCGCTCCCTTACGCAATAATTCATGTAGCGGGTGCAACCTAGCTGATGCATTCGGTATAAAGTTACGATAATAGTTAATTAATCCTATAAACCGTTTAACTTCTGTGACATTTGTTGGCCGTGGTGCATTTGTAATAGCTTCCGTTTTTTTTGGACAAGTTTGTAATCCATGTCTATCTATAATGTAGCCTAGATAAGTGACACTATCCTGAAGAAAACAGCATTTTTCTTTATGTAATTTTAAACCGGCTTCTTTCAATCTATTTAGTACTTCGTGTAGCCTGCTAAAATGTAAATGTCTAGTCGGCGCAGTTACACACACGTCATCCAACCATATGCTAATACCTTCTATGCCAATTAATAATGTTTCCATCGCTCTTTGAAAAATGGCTGGAGCGTTTGCTAAACCATACACAAGTCGCGTATATTTGAAAAAACCTTTAGATGTACTTATCGCGGTCAGCTCTTGCGACGATTCCTCTAGGACAAATTGATTATAAGCATTACTTAGGTCTATTTTGCTGTAACACTCACCTCCACCTATCTTGGCAAAAACCTCTTCTATCCTAGGCATTGGGTATTTATCTATTTCTAAATCTTTATTCAGTGTTACTGAATAATCACCGGCTATTTTAACCTTGCCGTTTTCTTTTAATACTGGGACAATAGGGGTTCCGTATTTTGGAAATTTAACCGGTTTTAATATCCCTAAACCTATCAGTCTATCTATTTCCTCCTCCACCTTTTCTTTTAAAGCGAAGGGTACAGAACGTGGCTTAAACATTTTTGGTTGGGAACCTTCCTTTAAAACAAGTTTCACCTCAAATTTGTTGAACCTACCTAGTTCGTCAGTGAACAAGTCTGAGTATTTAGATACAAGTTGCTGCACTTCTTTCGTGTCGGACTGTGTTATACTTGTAGATTGGGTTTGGATTTTATTAATATCCGAGGTAAAATATATCCTAAACTTCGACATAAAATCTCGTCCCAGTAACGGTGGACCTCCTTTCGGCAATACAAATATCTTAATGTCTTGGGTATTATGTAAGTATGTAATTTGACCTTGAAAATATCCCAAGGGCGAGACTTTATGGCCATTGTAAAGACACATTTTTAGATTAGATTTTATCAGAATACGATCTGAAAAATATTTTTTGTAAAACGTTTCGGAAATTACACTAGCCCCCGACCCCGAATCCAACTCCATATCTAATTCTACGGAATCAATCAACACCTTTATTATTATAGGCGAGTTACTAACATACCTTACGTTAAATAGCTCACATTCCTCACAGTCACTTTGCTCCGAAATTATTTCCTCCGTGTTCAAACAATGTAAACGTGATTCACCCTTTTTAGCACTACATATTTTCTTTAGATGGCCTTTCACACCACACACTTGGCACCGATAGTTTTTAAAACGACACTTTTCAGCGTCGTGGTTTCTGAGACCGCACACTGTACACCGACGAAATTTCTCGGAACTATTGTTCGAGCTGCGGGTGGCCGTGGCAGGCTCGCCGTGCGCGCGCTGCCCGCGCTGCCCGCTCAGCCGGTACACAGGTTCCTCCTTGATCTGCGTGGCCTTGACGGTTGTCGCCGCGGTGTCAACTATTGCTGCGGCGCTGGATCGAGCCAATCTCGCATACGCAGCCTGTTGAGCTACCTCCAATGCCTTAGCAAAAGTGAGTTTGCTGGCATCCTCTTCAAACAACCGGTCACGTTCCCGACATGGAGCAAGTCCGAGTATGAAACGGTCTCGCAGCAGCATATCCAATGCCTCACCAAACTCACAATTAACAGCTAAACCTCTCACACGAGCCGCCCATTCTTCGACGTTCTCGCCATCAGATCTACTCGCCTCGTAGAACTTTTCTCTATCAGCAAAAACACAACGCTTCGGCGTGAAATGCTTGTCTAATTTTCCAACTAGATCCTCGAACTTAACTTCCTCGAGTACATCAGGGTGAAGTAAGTTCCGTGCAAGGCGGTAGGTGTTGTCCGAAAGCTGCGTCAGTAACAAAGCACTTTTATTTTCGGTTTTAACACTGTTCAATTTTATGTACTGTAGTAGCCGACCTTTAAAAATTGGCCACTCTTGAGCGTCGTGATCGAAACTTGGAAGATTTCCGATGATATTCGACATTTTGCACGAACTTTTTTTTTATATATTAATGTGGGTAACTCGTCGCCAGTGATCTGTCAGCTACCGAATGAAACTACCTTTGCGATTGGATGCTAGTTTATTACTGTCCAAGCGACACAACATAATAGTAATGGTGCAGGCACGCACACATACATACACATACACCTCAGTGTGTCAATTTCTTAACAATTAAGGTAGGTACCAAGACGACTGACTAGCATTAAAACAATTCATTTTCAAAACTTGACAATTAATCTTGAAACGAATAACGTACGGAATCCAACTACTTGCCGACGACTGTGTCCACAATAATGTGACAGGAAGACTCGGCGATTTCATTTAAGGCAGTCGCTCTCAAACTTTGTGCAACCTCGTATTTCTAGACTGGAGCTGAGAAATTAAAGTAAAAACGTTTTAAGTTCCGCGGATGTTCAGATAAGAGAGTTAATAGACCTGCCGGGATTACGGGAAAGTCCGAAAGGGATACCGTGGCCTCTGGCAACGTACAGGCAACTGAAGGAACACAGGTGGGTTTCAATCAGTAAGAGTCTACCTCCCGTTCCGCCCAGAGCGGGAGAAGTTATTTGATAATTTCCAACCAAAAAAAAAAAAAAGAAAGAGAATTAATAATGAGTGAGTGATGAGTTAAAATAAGGGTGGTTTTTGGATGAAAATGTAGTTTTAAATACAAAATAAGCCTATGATATTGATCTTGCAATTGAGGCCGTCAGCGCAAAAGTGGCTTAACCTTGAGACAATTACTATGGAGATATTAAACATTCCTTAGTAGACATGAAATTTGATATTTAATTATAATCAACAATTGGAAACTTAGTTAAACTGAGATGATTTTCTTGGTAAAAAATCAAGGTTAGGCCATTTTTGTTATAAAATTGTATCTATTTTTAATCGTTTGCGACGGTCCGGTTAAAAACCAAAAAAATGTGGGTTAGGCCACTTTTGCGCTGACTGTCTCAATTTAAAATGAGGTTATAGTCGGCAGCTACTAATTGCGTAACACACGATCAAACACAATCCCTTTCATTTTGACAGTATTACAATATTCATTGCGTTATTTACGTTGTTGAGCAGACAAATTTTTCGAACATATGAAGCAATGGATTAGCAATATCTGATTGTGTATTACGCAATTAGGTTGCAGTTTCTACTCAAGATAATTAATTACCTACTATGAAATCTGTTTGAGGACACGAATACATTTTAGAACACGGTTCGCTAGTTTGAGAATATCCACAATATCCAGTATCCACCAAACAAATCTAATTGTGGTTTCAGTAACCATTAACGTAATTAGTACCTACTACTTTTGAAAACAACACTCAGAGAAATGGTAGTCAATTTTTTGCTACGATCA
This sequence comes from Xanthia icteritia, assembly GCA_949128155.2. Classification (NCBI taxonomy): domain Eukaryota; kingdom Metazoa; phylum Arthropoda; class Insecta; order Lepidoptera; family Noctuidae; genus Xanthia; species Xanthia icteritia. The sequence continues at coordinate 2,942,502 of OX421937.2, forward strand.
TAAACGAAAAATAAAATACAAAATACATCACGCCTTGTTTCCCCGAAGAATTGGACTGAAGTGTATCTATAGTACGTCCACATTTCACTAGTCCCATGTAATAAGGGTGAGCCTATTGCCATCAACCGGGCACAAATCCAGACTCCGGGCTGCTACCGAGAAATTCCATATTAAAAAAAAACCCAGTAGCACTTTGCCTGACCTGGGAAACGAACCCAAGTCCTCATGCCTCAAATAAAATACGAAATATTTCCCGGTTACCCCGGGATATATTATTTTATTTCCGAATTTGAACGAATTGTTTACATCTATGACGTCATCCCATTCGTCTAAGCTTATTTCTGGTAAAACTTGTGAAGCTCCCGAAAATACGTTTTTACTTCGAGATAAGCTGTGATTCAATAGAATTAAACTCTGATCTCTTTATGACTGAAAATCTTTGTTTAATATTACGTTGAAAGCTGTTTTTGGAAGCAGAATTGAATATTAGGATGAATATTATATGTAGATAACATACTTGAAATCAGAATTATACTATGTCCGGAAAAAGCCGTCCGTAAAGTTGTGACGTAGAAACCGTTCGATATTTTTGATTTTAAATAATTTATTTGACGAGAATCCGTCAGGTCATAGAGTAAAACTGCCCACAGACTATATTAGCCCTTCTTTATAGCATTAAAGTAGAGATCTAAGCCGCGTGAGTCACCTTTGAATAGATAGAAAAGATACGGATGTCATACATGTCTACGACAGTCTGGCAGTTCTTTCGGAATGGTTTGCAGCTAATAATCTTTTACTTAATGCGAATAAAACTAAATGTCTTAAGTTCTCATTACCAAATGTACCTCAAGTAGGTCTAAATTCAAAACTAGATGGGAAGAAACTAGATGCTATTACGGAAACTGTATTTCTAGGAATTACTTTAGATTCGAGATTGCAACATTAGAGCTCTTTCAGATAGATTAAGTTCAGCTGCATACGCTGTAAGAAAAATAAGGCAGTTGACTAATGTAGCCACAGCTAGGTTAGTATACTTTTCTCATGTCCACAGTATTATGTCTTATGGCGTTCTGCTGTGGGTATCGGCAGCTGACGTAGATTCAATTTTTATTTTACAAAAGAGGGCAATTCGCGCTATCTATAAAATGGGTCCTCGCGAGTCCCTTAGAAATAAATTCAAAGAAATTGATATACTAACGCAGCCTTCTCTTTATATCTTGGAAAGTATTTTGTATGTTCGCAAAAACTTGGGACTTTTCAAAATAAGAAGCGATTTCAAATTTAGATTAACTAAAACTAGTACTTAAGTCATTTGTAATAAACAGTATTCGATTTTATAACAAGTTGCCAAAGTCAGTTACAGAACTTAGCGATGGAAAGTTCAAAACCCACATCAAACGTGTCCTTATCAAAAAAGCAAGATCTAAGATCAAAGACTACGTTGAAGACAAGGAAGTTTGGCAATAATTCCTTCTGCACATGTGGCTTCCCTGGTACCTCATTAACGTCATAACTATGTAATATTCTATTAACTGCTCCCAAATTAAGATGATTATTTTACTTTTTTTTTTTTTTTCTTTTTTACATACTACCTTGACATAATCTCTTCGTTATTTGACATTATATACCTAAAATATTATAATTTTTTGTAATAAATTAGATTTGTTACATACAGCTGTAGTGGCAATCATGTCATTTGGTCTAAATAGCTTTTAATTTGTATTATTTGATTTTGCTTTTATATAGATTCTTTTCTTTTAGATTTTGTGAATGTGAGAACGTTGTTGGCTTAACAGACTGTAGATCGTCGACCATTTTCTATCTTGCTAAGTACCTGGTACTTGTTGATAGGCCTACACTGGTGCCGATTCTCTTGTCACAAATGCCTCTAAACTAGACTAAAAATCACCAAAATTTAGTTTATTCTTGCCAAACGATGATTTCCCATTCTGAAATAGACTAAAGTGACACAACTTAACTATATTTTAGTTTGACAGCACTAAGATGGCACTGAGATTTTAATTTAGTGAAAATGTCAATTTTGCTATTCTGAATTTGTCGTTTTTCACCTAAAATTTTAATTGTCTACCTTAATCTGACCATTTTTAATCGCGATAAAATATGGTGTGGAATACTATTAGTTGACATGAACTAAAATTCACACGAACACCTCGACTTCAGATGCAAAAACAGCACTGTATATATTTTTTTTCTTTTCTTTTGCTTATATCTCGAAAATGGTGTGTCCTATCGCAAAAATAATGAAAATTTCGAATAATTTTTCTTATTTTCCATGCAAAACGTGAAAAATTCCATATAAAACACGTCGAGGCTGCCCCCCCTGCGCACCTCCGGCTCTAAAAAAAATCACGGGGTAGGGCAAACAAGTGTGTACCACGTGGAGTCGCGATTGTCAAATTCGATTTAGTTGTGTCAAAATAATTTTTAAGTTTAGAGACTTTTTATTGCAGAATAGCGTTAAGATTCTCATAGTAAAAAGTAAAGAATTTTAGTGATAGTTTAGTTAGTTTAGTTCGGTGTACAAGAGAATCGGCACCACTGTCCTCTCATACCTATTAACACTGTAATTTGAAAACGGCGACAGACGGTCGCGTCTGCCTTTACATATAACATTCAATTTTAGGGCAATGCTGAAAAAGTTATGAACGGACATAAACAACAATACTGCGATCACTGGGTAAGGTTGTCAGTGGGGTTTTCTGCCTGGTGTTCACGGAGAGTTTCGTCACACAGTAAATATTTTTATTTTAAAATGCGATCAAACTCTATAGATACGTACAATTTATAAGTTCTCAGTCACCAGTTTATTTTTAGACAGTGTTATGAACATTATAATAGACTGCCCCTGTTTGTGACAACCTGAATAACTGTTCTACCAAGCAATTAATTTATTGTACAGCAAAATGTAAAAAAAAACAAGCCACATTATTTTCCATTACTCGTAAACCAACACAGATAATTTTCCTAAAGACCGGCCACAATAAATCTTTGAACACCGCAGTCTAACCCGATCGTGTGACGTTCTGAAGAGCTGAACAAATGTTTGTTCTCCGTTAATTAAACCTATATTGCTTACTTCGTACCGCTTTCCTCGGAAAAATACATCCACTGTTTTTATAGAACCAGTCAACTCTAAAAAATAAACAACAATATCACAGTTGTTTGGATTTGGATCTAATACCGTCAGCAAGTTGTGACTGGTTGGTCTATGTTTGTATGACTGTGCCAGTGTTGTTGTTACCCACCACTGTGCCGTACTGGTATTTTTTTTTTGTCTGTGTTTAGCTTCAGGTTACATAGACTGCAGTGTTTTTCCAATGAAAGGAGATATAAATTTTATGAATATTTTATTTTATTGTTAGAAGGGTTTTCTAAGGTATCCTCGAAGATTTCAGTAAGTAAGTAATATGCCTTCGGTTTCCTAAAAAAGTGAGGAACTGTCACACAATAACAGTTGTCAAATTACACAGCGTTTTTTGACACCTTAATGACTAATACGGGTGAAAATGACAGATTTTCATAACGGCCATTAATCACGGAACCACTCTTCTAGTAAACCGTAGCTTTACTTTGTTTAACGTACCAAAATACATTCCGAGGAGAGAGAGATTGCTTAGCATTTTGATATTTATCAAATTCAAATTCAAATAATTTATTTCAAGTAACATAGACTCATAATAGAATAGGCACACAATACACTTATAAATAAAATTAAAATTAAATCAACATTACAATTCAAATCAAATGAACACTCAAATTAATACCTATATATACATATTTAAACAACAATTTACTCAAAAACGTTAATTTAAATTTGAAACAAAATACGTTGTTATCACTTAGCGAACACATTGTTCAACAAGCATTCAATAAATTCCTCACTTACAAACTTTCCGAATTTCTAATGAGACAAAGAACAAGTATCAAGGAACGATCGTTTGTTTAATAAAGCCGAAGTTTCTAGATAATAATGTAACGAAAAGTTTAATCCGAATTCGTTGTTTTATAATTAGATTTGTTTATTGGACCTCATTTCGACCAAAGGGTAGGTTTTAAGTCGATTCGAAACGACAATGAAGTTTCCGACATTTTGTCAAGTTTTGATTTTGATTGCGCTTGAGTGGACTCATTCGCTTGCTTTGAAGCAAGAATCCTTGTTAATTATTATAAATGCGAAAGTTAGGCTCTTTGTTTATACTATTGGTTGGCACGACTAATATTAAATGAACTGTTACTGATTTAAATGGAATTCGACCGTGACTTTTTCGAAGCGGTATACTATTATAACCTATACCTACGTAGCCTCTTGCCTTGCGCATAATATTTAACTAAAATCCTAACTTAATATTATAAATGCGAAAGTGAGTTGTTTGTTTATTTTTTTATTTGTTTGTTTGTTACGCTTTCACGTTAAAACAGCTGAATTGATTTGGATGAAATATGGCACATGGGTAGATAAGGACTTGGGTTAAGACTTAGGAAAATTTTTCTCTCGATGCTCCCACGGGATCGAGACTCATGTGGGTGACACCGCGGGGCGTAGCTAGTAATCTATATTTTTTACACTATTATGTAATGTCATCAACCAGGCACAAATCCACATTCCAGGCTGCTACTGAGTAATTCCAGATGGACAAGCCACAAGCCCAGCACATATTTTTTACATCATTAAATATTACTCCAATTACCTTGTATTAAACCATTCAGTTGAGTCTTTACCTTTTAAAAGAGCTTGTAAACAGTTTTCAAAGTTATTTACGAAACGCTCTAGCTCGTCTTTATTTGCTTTGGAGTCTGGAATTGTGCCCGGTTGATGGCAACAGGCTCGCCCCCTATAATATGTGACTTAAAAAAATAACTGGCGAATTGTGAGTGTACTGTAGGTACACCTTTGCCTAACCCTTCGAGGAAACTATGCGTGATGTTATGTTATGTTATTCCAAGCTCTACCTACTCAAACTGCTAGCTGGTATCCATAATCTCCAAGATTCAGATACCAGTATTGAATCTACCTACAACCTCAGCCTAGGCTGAATACCAGTCAGTGCAGGCGCAAGTTGACAGAACGTCTGGCATACTCTGCGGTTTAGTAGCGTAGGATGAACAGATAGTTGAGATTGCGTCCAACATCGAAACCGCAGTCACGTGCTGAGCTAATTGATGGTTGCAGGTGATGAACATTTTGAGGATCATAATATTATTAGAGACAAACGTAATTTATGTAAGATAATAAAACTAAACATAACTACTAGTTTTTTTAATGTATCCTTAATATAACCTAATCAACCCTATAATGTACAATTGGGTCGTGGATTATCATTTTAGTTTCTTAAGATATTTTCCTTCACCTTTTTCAGAGTAGTATATTTTTATTTACCGTAATACAATAAAGGTAAGTTTAAATAATAGTACGGGAATTAAACATAAGGGTAGGTATTATTCGCGGCGCGTCCGTTACTCGGGATCAAAAGGGAATTGATTCGGAATCCCCGTTCAAATCTCCACGCAAACGTGTTCCGTTTCTTTACAAGGTGCCTGCGGTACCAAAATAGTTTGCCGATTGGATTTTTTAACGAAGGTTTGTTTTAAGTATTTTTTTTATGATATAGTATGTGTAAAAAGTCATTTTTAGCAAAAAGCACTAATTCTTTTAAACACCTCACTAATCATGTAAATAATGCTCACGGCATCTATCTTTTTAGTTTTATCATGGTGTAGCGTTGTGAGCGGTCTTAACTGTGAATGGTGGAATGTCGCAAATAGTGGGTTCCTAACATCATCAGTAAAAACGTGGTACAACACTATTTTTATACAGATACTCTGTCATTTGATCTGCGACCAGCTATCCTAGCAGACAATCGTAATTATACTATGTGCCCCGAATCTAGGGTGAGTTCAGCATATCTAGTGTGCTATCTGCTATGATCTTTTGTTATCTTGTGTTTTATGCTCGCGTGTCACATACTTAACCTCATTTACATATTCTGTCATGGTGCCACGCTGTCCTTGTACTCTCTCCTTGCACTCTCTCTCTGCCTGTAAGCCGCTGCGATGTGTTAAGCTACCGCCTACTCGCACCGCATCTAACATGCGCTTTCTAACGCGCATTCCAGGGTGCTTCGTTACGGGCTGAGGGCAGGACCCTTGAGGCGCCACGGCGTCCTCACCTTCCGCCTGACGCAGGTCCTCACCGGACATGGTTGTTTCGGGAGGTTCCTGTTTCGTATCGGGCGGGAGGAAACGCCCGGGTGTCATCACTGCGTGGATCGCCCGGAGGACACGGTTGAGCATACGGTGGAGGTCTGTCCGGCTTGGGCAGAGCATCGCCGTGTCCTCGTGGAGGCGATCGGTGGCGGGGATCTCTCGCGTCCGGCCCTAGTCCAGGCCATGGTACGGAGCGAGAGGGCATGGGAGGCCGTCACCTCCTTCTGCGAAGCAGTAATGCTCGCGAAGGAGGAGGCAGAACGCGTGAGGGAGAGGCAAATTTCGCGCCCTCACGCCCCTAGCCGCCGCAGGAGACGCCCTGGGCGTCGGGAATCGCAGGCCGATTCCTGGCCACCGTAGGCGCGGGCTTGCGGACGGTGAGCAATGGGTAGTTCGCCGTCCGATAAGGACCAGGCCCGTGTCGACGGCGCGTTGTGTTCCACGCGCGCCTCAAAGAGATGTCAGCAAGTGAAGGGGTCCGATAGGACCGATGCCTGCCGGGGTTGCGGGAAAGTCCGAAAGGGATACCGTGGCCCCTGGCAACGTACAGGCAACGGAAGGAACACGGGTGGGTTTTAGTCAGTAAGAGTCTGACACGCCCTCCCGCTTCACCCAGAGCGGGATAATTTCCCAACCAAAAAAAAAAAAAAAAGGGCAGGACCCTGTGGTTACTCAGAGGGTGTGCGAAGAAATGACAAGCGTTTTTGAGTTGAAGATACAAGTATAATGTTTATAGACAAGGTACACAGTTTTCAGTTTGAAGTAAAGTAAGAACAAGCACTAGGAAGAAATACAGAATTGAAATTAGAACGGAAACTGAGATTTTAGAAAAGCTAGGTCACGAAACGTAATTATTTTCGGAGAGGATTAGCGCGTGCATTCGCCGTCGGAGTAGGCTAACGACTGGCGCGGACGATTTTTTTTTTTTTTTTTTTTTGATCTAGGGCATCTTGCAGGTGACCACTAAGGTCGTGGCTGCTTAACCGGACTGTCCTGTGGCTGCCAATAGCTACTACACTAAGGGCCTCCAGCCAGGGGCATAAAAACTATTCTAAATTAAAATTAAGCGAATGCTCGCTAAGGGCACCCCCTGTGGGGTACGAACCTCGGCTTAGGGCATTCGCTGAGGGGAGGACAGCAAGTTCAGGGACAGGCTGGATCAAGGATAGATCATTATTATTAGACGGGGAATTTAAAGCTACACGCTCAGCTGCGGCGCGGGCTGGCGTTTCATCGGACAAGGGTCGGGGGGGAGTAATTACTCGGGGTGGTCGCGCACGCGGTGGACCTCTGCGGCGAGGTCGGAACGACGGGTGTCGGGTGTTTTTGTTTTTGACTGTACTGGTGGCCCTATTAGACTCCTGGAGGAGTGTGACTGGATCATCGGGATCGGACAGGATATGCCGTGGACGGCGAAAATGACTGAGGGTCGAGGGGGTATAATTGGCCGCAGCAACAATCAAGGGATTGCGGTGCAATGCGGCGGAGTCAAAGTAACGCTTGGACATGCGTTTGAGAAACTGATGAATGGTTGGGATTCTAAAATCGAGATGGAGCATCTCGTTCCTAACGTACCAGGGCGCTCCCGTGGCTTTACGGAGGAATCGGTTTTGGATCGTCTGCATCCTATGGATATTGTGGGGCTTTGCTTGTGCAAAGACTGTACCCGCATAGGTCATGATGGGGCGGATGCACGCAGTATAAATGCGCAATTTGCCTTTAAGAGACAATTTGCTGCGTGCGTTGAGGACATAGTGGAGTCTACTGAGAGCGAAAGCGGCTCGCGAGCGAACCGACTTTATGTGCTCTGCGAAGGAAAGGTGGTGGTCTAGAATCACACCGAGATACTTGGCTCGCTTCTCCCAAGGGATAGGCTTGCCTAGCATGGTGATCTTCTGGGAGGGTTGGGGGCGCTTAGATTTCGGTTTCACGAATAGAACCGCCTGACTTTTATCGGGATTAACTTCAATGGCGCGGACGACCGAGCGGCCGCGGTTTAAAGACCCGGCGTTAGCGTGGAGCGTGCGGGCGACGCCGGTGCGCGGGCGCAGGCGGCGAGGTACACACATCGCGCGGTCGATGAAGGTGCGAGCTATGTGCGCGAGTTATGTGCGCTCCAAACAGGTGCATCCTTTGACCGCGGCCAGTGCCACAGTACTCCCCCGCTTAGACCGCTACTGCGGGCGGTAATAATCTGGGAAGTGTACCCGACGCCCGTACCTCGTCCTCCTCTCTTCTTCCATTGCCGGAACAGGAAGTGTAGCAGGTGCTGGCGCTGGTGTTGGTGCCGGTGGCTCAGGAACTGATGACGGTTGATCGTTTGTTTCCCGTATGACGTAGGCGGGCTTTAACCGATCAATGCTGACGGTAACTTCTTTACCACGTACGTCAAGTTTATAAAATTTAGGTTGCCGCTGTATGACTTTGTACGGGCCGGCATACGGTGGTTCCAGCGGTCTTCGAACGAAGTCCTGCCGCAGGAATACGTGAGATGATTCGCTGAGACTATGTGGTAAATAGAATGGACCTTTTCTGTGACAGGATGCAGGCCTTGGTGTAAGGTCGGCCATGCGACTTCGTAGGCGCGTCGCAAGGTCGGTGACGTCAGATGGCTTGTAGTCATCAGTTGGCGCAATAAACTGGCCTGGTAGACGTAGTTGTTCGCCATAGACCAACTCTGCTGGCGATGCCTCGATGTCCGGCTTCCATGCACTTCTTATCCCCAGAAGTACTAGTGGAAGAGCTTCGGTCCATTGCGGAGTAGCGTGACACATGATGGCTGCTTTCATTTGTCGGTGCAGACGTTCGACCATGCCATTCGCAGCAGGGTGGTAGGCGGTCGTGCTGTAGTGGTGCGCACCAACCATGGCAGCGACAGCCCGGAAGAGGTGTGACTGGAACTGGGTGCCACGATCAGTTGTTATTTTGAGTGGACAACCGAATCTGGCGATCCAGCCGGACACCAGCGCTGTTGCGCAGGTCTCAGCCGTGATGTCCTTTATGGGGTACGCCTCAGGCCATCTGGTGAACCTGTCGATGGCGGTGAGACAATACCTGTAATCATAAGAGATTGGTAAAGGGCCGACGATATCAAGGTGGATATGGGAGAACCTTGATGTTGTGACGGGAAATTGGGAAAGCGGAGCAAAGGTATGTCGTGTCACTTTACTGCCTTGACACCTTAGGCATTGACGGGTCCACTCTCTACATTGTTTGCGCATCCCTGGCCAAACGAATCTCTCCGCCACCAGTCGCACTGTAGCTGTGTTTCCGGGGTGGCTCAAGTTGTGTAGCGATTCGAACGCTTGACGACGGAACTTCGGCGTAATATACGGTCGTGGCGGTGTAACCGTAACGTCACAGTAGACCTCGATGTCTGTATCGGGTATGCTAAACTTTTCGAGTCTTAGCGAGGATCCACTTTTAAGGAGACTTTGTAGCTCTGGATCATTGTTCTGACATCGTGCAAGTGCCTGATAATCAATTCCCTTAGGAACTCGTACTTCCTCTATTCGGGACAATGTATCCGCGACCACATTCTCGGGCCCAGGTATGTAGCGTAAGCGGGTGAACCAAAAGCGTAGCGTTGGAAAGTGCCTTCTTGCATTCCGAAAAAACTTCTAACTGAAAAAAAACTTTTAACCAATCCTGAACGCTACATACGCATGCTAGCGAGGCCTTACAAAGGCCTGACCTACCTGTTTAAGGACAACAAAATTAGAATTATGTATTTGAGGTGCACAAAAAGAAGCACATTTATTATATTGCAGTGTCCATTCATATTTTCAGGACATCAAAATGGAAATTATTTGAGGTTCGATTAAATACATGCCTTTATTGTTAGACTTATAGGTATTCTAATAAAGTACGAGGCGTAAAATTAATTATTGTGAAGGTGTAGAAGGTGAAATTTTATTAATACGATTAATTTTTAGGGACATGCTTTACTTTCAAACATACCCAGAATTTTCAACATTTTCAGTTCACGCCGTAGTTTTAAATGTTACGAAATATAAAAACAATTTTAATACTGCGCAAAAGTACTTAAAATTCCAGCACATAACCCGAAACACGAAACCTGAAAACTGAATACATTGAAAAACAAACAAGACATGGTCTTCCTCTTAAAATGTCAGGAATATCCAACTGGAAATTTTAAAGAAAACGCCTTCAGAGCTCCGACACAGACATCAAAAATAAAATTCGCCGTCACCTGAGTCGGACGTTTCAAAAATTGGTTATTCTAGCTATCTAGTGGCATTTCCTAGAGGGGGAGCCTCATGTAATATTAATACGATGCCCCTTGCCGACTCTTTGCTTCAAAGTACCAATATATATTTAAAAAAAACCCGCTTAAGTACAAAGTGGGAAATTCTAGAAAGGTTATAGAATAGTTGAGTACTTTTACCAAGTTCGTGTACATTTTGTATGAATGTTATTACGGTGGGAACGGGTTTATACTGTTGAAGATGAATAAGTGATTGGTTTTTTAAATGAGTCGTTTAGAAAACGTCAATTCTTATGTAAGACTATGATTCAAAGGCAACTTAAAAAAAAAAAATACAACCGAATTGATAACCTCCTCCTTTTTGGGAAGTCGGTTAAAAAAAACATAACGAACTAATAACAGCGGTAATAGCCATAGGGGACGTAGGGTCTTGAGCTCGCTACCCAGGTCGGGCGTGTTATATTGGATTTTTCCACCAGGAATCTCAGTAGCAGACCGCAGTCTGGATTTATACCCAGTTGACGACAATACATGGGAGTTAAACATAACTGGCGAAATATATGTGTATCACACACATATGCATACATCTGCGAGAAATAGAGGCGTGATGTTATGTTATGTTATCAGCTATGTCATCAATTTCTCACCCATAGTTATAGGCTCTCTAATTCCATCACTAACTGTGATTGCGGTATACCCAACACTGACCGACATCCGTACAATTAATAAGTGTTTACAAATGAACTCTATCAATAAGGAAGTGTACCTAACGCGGTGACAAACTGCGGTCTCCAGATACTAAGTCCGTGGTTATATTGATGGGTAGGAGGAATGTTCGGGTTGCGTTCAAAGGCCTCGCGCTCTGCCTAGTATTATAATAATGTTGATTGATTACTTATCAATCTAATAGGTATTTATAATCTGCTGTGGTGTTTCTTGTTTATTATAAGCTTGGGCCTTATCTCATTGGGTCATAATTCTTATACACTTCATTTTAATGACATCAAAGAAATAGAAAGAATAAGTCGTAAATAACATAGAAAGGGACATGTTTGCCTGCCGTTAATCCGAAAAAAACGATTAAGACTTTTTTTTCGGATTTCGATATTTGCAGATATAAAAAACAATACCGAATGACATATTTTAACTTACCAAAAATTTACAAATGAAAAATATTTAGTAGGCCCAAATATTTTTCATTTGTAAATTTTTGACCCTGGATCCAAGACTAACCTGGTCAAACCACATAGAATACGAACTAAGATGTATTCACTTACAGGCAACGTAGACTTTTTGGTTGTATTCCACGCAAGATTACTCTAAAAATCGCCTGTGACAGCTACCAAATTAAAAAATGTAGTTTATCCATTCGATAAATTATTTTTCCAGCGGTAGGTTCCCCATTATTGCGGCACAAGATATTTCATAATCATAACTCATAATTAGTCTATAATGTTTCCACAGCTGGGATAGTGGCCTCCTTTGTTCGAGAGGGAGTGGGCTATAATCTACCACGCGGGCCGAATGCGAGTTAGTAGATGTCACATGCCTTCGAATTTTCGGTTCTAGAACATGCTGGTTTCCTCACAATGTTTTTCTTCACCGGATGAAATTATTAACAGAAAGTAAAGCGTCTGGCTGGGTTCGAACCCACGACCTACCTACAACTTGTAAGTTGGGGCCGTTACCACTGGGCCACCACAGCACTGCTCTATAATATTAATTGTTATCAATTTAGTATATATAAGGCCCCAATAAAATAGATGGACAAATTTTAACACAGCGTTCAGTACGTCTAACCAAAGATATTCAAGCAATAAAAACATAGATTAAAGTGATTTTATTTTAACCTAAAATAATAAATGGCATTGGGTAACCAAAATTATTTATTATATTATTATATTATTTTCGTTAGCTGATTTATTTTTCTTGTAAGTATCCATTGCGTTTTTCTTATTATTTTTTACCATTGTCCTTATTTTGGTGGTCTGAATGATTTCAAAAAGTTTGTCCATGTATTTTAATGGGACCTTGTAAATATAACATAACTTTTATAAACACGTGCAAACGTCACAAGCTATCAAACAATGCCGCTTTATAGTGTTGTTGGTCACAATACTAAGTTATTTGAGCTAGCTCAAATAACTGATTCTAAATTCCTTAAGACGTTGGTGACCCGCAGTCTCTCGATACCAAGTTTGCGGTCGCATCGGCAGTCATTGAGTGGAATGTTCGGCCCGTGCCTGCAATGTTACTGTAGCTACGACCGGACGGAGTAATGAAACTTGCTTTTTACCCCTCTTTCTCAGAAGAAGGGTAATGTTTTTGACCTAGGAGTTTAGATTTTAGTGTTCAGTATAGTCAATAAAGGATGATATTGTCATTACTTTCGTGTTACTCACGTTTTCTTTTAGCTATGTTTATTTACTGTCTGAATTTAAACGAATGAATCATCAATTCATGAAAAAGTCCGAAGTCATCGTTTAACTTAGGTACTCACTTCTAAATTGCAATTTATTTACCTAACTCATGAATCTTTTAGAGTAAACACAAACACCTGGGTGAAAACTTATTCTAGTTGGAGTACGTGACTCATCTAATCCAATAACAAAAGTAAATAACGCCAGTCTTGAGTATACAATTAAAAGTTTAAAAAAAATTGTGCAAGGACGTAAAGACTTCTTCTTAACAGTTCCAGACTGCAAATTTGCACTTACGCCACAAGTATCAACACGATCTTTCATATTCAACCCCCTTGCTGCGTTCCCAGCGTACGCGCCGACAGGGTGTTCTAGACCGTCGCGAGATGCGGCTGACGAAACGAAAACATATGGTGACTTTGTCACGCGTTCCCTAATGTGTTCACCACCTCAAAGCAGCCAATCAAACTGAATAGAAAAGACAACATCACACAATCGTGATAAATAATAAACCCCCCTTATAATATCCATACGAAACCAAACAATACCAACATTCTATTACCTCATTCCCAAAAAACATACTAACAACAAACCATAATATCCCACTATTCTCATAATAATATTCACCTGATGAAACGCACAACTAACGCTACAATGCTACGTGTAATCGTTAGCTGGCCGCACCATTTACATAAATAAATAAATATTATGTAGTTCAGTTGAAAATGCAGCCATTCGGATGCGATCGGCACTCCGACGCGGCCCCACCACCGCCCCTCTTTTCTACAACTGAATATTAAAACAACACGTGACTTCCAATATTCAGCATGTTACAATACGCCGCGAATGCAGGGTTAAGATGGGTGTAGATCTGCGCGACTTAGATACTACGTCATTTGTAAGATAATGTGAGGATGGTGGAAGGTTACAATGTGAGGATAGTGGACGGAGCATATAATATGAACGTTAAACAACCATCAAATATCCTAAAAAATAATATACATAACATCACGCCTGTATTCCCCGTAGGGTGAGGCAGAGGTATACCTATAGCACACCCACATTTCGCCAGTGATGTTTAAGTCCCATGTAATAGGTGGCGAGCCTATTGCCACCAACCGTGCACAAATCCAGTCTCCGGGCTGCTACTGAGAAATTCCGGATGGAAAAGCCCAATAACACTTTGCCCGACCCAGGAGTCGAACCCAGGACCTTATGCTCAGCAGTAACGCTTACGAGCGCTAGACCAACGAAGCAGCCAAATACTGCTACTACTATTTAAATAAAATATGTATTAAAATAACAATATTGTTATCTATCAGAAATACGTTTTCACAATAAAACTTGTTATAGGAAAACCTAACAAACTTATAGAATTATTGAGCAATTAATGAACTAATCACTTAGCACGGAGAAAACGCAATACTGAGGCGGAGAGACGCCTGTCGCCGTCCGTCGGCTGTCGAACCAAAAAGGGACGAGTCCTCCTCGCCATCTGCAGTTGCCGCGAACTATCCTCACTCTTGCCTTGGAGGAGGCCAGCAGTGGACGTCCGACGATCCTCACTCTTCATGCAGCAGTCTTGGCCACGCCCCTCGTTCCCTCTAACTTCTTCATTCTTCTAACAATATAATACTAAAACTAAAAAACTCGTCTACTCTAACTAGCTTGTAATGTCCCACGGCAGGGCTAAGGCCTCCCTCTCTCTTTTCCGCACAATTCTGTCTACTAGTGCTATTCCTTTCGGTAGGAGTCAAGCTCATCTTCTCCTCGAAACTAAAATATCGAAAACTCAAAAATAATCATAAAAATCCTCCACATCGCTGTCGATGTAAGTATGAAGTTAATAAGATAAGTATACCAGTGGTTTGGCTCATTACTTCCCTAAACGTTTAGCTAGGATTTAATCGTGTTACTAGGCAGTAATTAAGACTTAATGCAGTTAGGAGAAAATGATGGTGAAAATATAAAATGACAGCGTCAACTTTAATGTCACATATTGGAAAAGTATATTATTTCACAGGCCATTAAGACAAATAACATATAAACAAGGTGTAATTTTAATCAACGGACACACGTACACGAAAATAACTTCGTCAAAAATTCGGCTACAATAATTCATAAAACTAACTTATAGTTTCAATTTAACATGATAACGTTAACAGATTACCATAACTTTAAGTTATTCCGAATTAACTCAACGATGTCGCATAAATAAGGTTTGTTTAACATAATTTTGTTTTCTCAAGTTTAACTGAATTTACCTTCATTAGCCACGTTTACAGTAATCCATTACAATTAAGTAATTAATGTTACGCCTAATTTAATAATTGTATTTTGTGTAACAAATATGGTTGATGAATAAATAAATGGATTAGATTTAGCAAGTTACAATGTTTACAACTTTACTTCATCAAGATTTAGGGTCAAAAATATCTACCTACTATTAAAAACCGACCAAGTTTGAGTCGGAATACGCAGACGAGGGTTCCGTACCGTATTAAGATCGAGTAAAATACGCCGAAAAAAACATGTTTTTTGTGCGGCAATAGAAATACACAATCTGTGATAATTTCAACTGTCTACCTATTACGGTTCATGTGACACAGCCTGCTGACAGACAAAAAAAATAAAAATTAAAGGGTAGATGGGTCCCCCCTTTAATTTTTTATTATTTTATTTTGGGATCCTTAAAAATATGTAGCGTTAAGTATTGTACGCTGGTACGGAACCCTTCGTGTGCGAATCCGACACGCACTTGGCCAGTTCTTTTTTTTTTACTTGACAGCGACTGCCGAGAGTAGGTAAATAACCCCTAGGTTTAGCCAAAAACCTAAACAAACTGAAACTCACTTTCAGTATACACTAACGAACAGGTTAAGGACATAGTGACATTATTAAAATTAAAAATCATTTTTTTTTAACACGCTTTTATTAGGTCGACCTGTATGGTTACATACAGGTCGACCTAATAAATAAATGAATGTAATAAATGTAATGGAATCTAAGGTAACTAATTTAACCATCTTCCAAGGGTCGTAGCGTAATGAAAATTGGCAGCTGTATGTAGTTCTGATGACAATACAATAATATGGTACTGTCGAACTGATCTGATGATGGAGCCGGAAGATATGAACTGGAACTTCATGATGGAAAATCGTATCATAGCTGTTTTGGATTTCTTAGAAAAGTCTTGTAATGAACTTTGACCACGATTAGGTTTCAAGGTCTGATGATGAAGCCGGAAGATAGGCACTGGCATTCCATGATGGAATATCGTATCATAGTCGTGTTTGCACTTGTGAGAAAGGCCACGTAATGGTTTTTTGTTTTTACGTGTATTTATAAAAGCGTGTTTTTCTAGTGTTTTTTAAACTATTAATTTATTTTCGTTTTACATCGCTAGTGTGCACCAACCTTAAGTAAGAACATACAACATAACGTGTATACAGAAGTGCACGTATGAGATGCAACACTTTTAACTTGTGCTACCTGCCGATGGCTCCTGTACGTCCTAACGTTTACCATCACAATAGACTGGCAAGAGTATTACAATATGTATGAATTGAACATGTCTGTTTTTTTGCTGTAAACATATATAGGTTCCTAATGGGAAGGGGTAAACAGAAGCTGGGGCTGTCTTTGTTGTTGTATTACGTAGAATAATTATTTTACTTTGAAGTCGGTTCTCACCGATCGAAGTGGCGGTGCTTGGCCTATGACCAGACCGATCAAAGTGGCGGTGCTTGGGGGAGACCTATGTCCAGCAGTGGACGTATTTCGGCTGAAATGACGATGAAGTCGAAAAGATAGACTTTTTTTTTGTATACTTAATGTTTTTTTTATCTAAGTAGATAGTCAAAATGCAATACTGTTGCGTTTTCTGAAACAGAAAAACGATCTTATTACTTAGCGAATATCGCGAGTTATTCATCGAAATCAGTCGATTACTTATTTCCATTATGGACTAATCAACAATTATTTACAAAGTCAAGAAAAACTTTACCTTGCAAGTATTTTAAATAACCTTCTACATCAGTTTTCAGTTTCACCCGATAATACCTCAGCGGCCGTGCGAACGTGTATATTGAAAATTCTTTTGTACTAGTCCTGAAAGAATTCGATGATATACGTAGTCGGGTAGTTTTAAAAAGGAATCGAATGGGCTCAAGTGTGCAATGAAGTCTAGATCAAAATGTTGCTTTTAGTTTCAATATACATACGGATTTTTTTATCTTTTTTACTCGTATTGAAAAAACCTGACAAAAAACCTTCGCATAATTAGTTGTAAATATTTATGAAAATAGAAAACCTCATTTTCATCGACTGGTAGATATTCCTACACATAGATTTTCATTATATTTTTGGTTAAAAGCGGCCCAGTCAAAATTCAAAATTCAAAAGTCATTTATTCAAACTAGGCTGAGATCAGCACTTTTCAATCGTCAAAATTACATAAGACAGTCCCCTCGCCCACCCTTCACCACTTCCTAGTGCTTTAGCTGGGAAGAAGAAGTGGCGCAACAAACTCCCCAGCTGCACAGCTGTCTGAATAGTTAGAAAAACTTCATTTTATACAAGAGTACTTATGCAAAATAATTTAAATATTCAATTAAATTATTGTCTTTATGTCACCTAGCCAGGGACCATTTGGGTTACCCATTGAAAGGGTTTTCGATTGGGTTTTTCTAAGCAGTTATTTAAAAACCCATACGATGTGGGTAACCCATTTGAACGGCTTAATTTAAGCCATTCAAAAGGGTTACACTTTCAACTCTCCTAAAACGATAACAGCGTAATATTCCGACTGACGGAGCAATTTAATATGATCTCTCTATGATGGGCATAGGTTTCAAAATGGAATAGCACGCGTTAAGCGGCCGCGGCGGCGCCTTTGTGCCTACTTACCGAGCGGCTTCTAAACAGGGATCTATGATCATTATTGCATGTAATATAGTGTTTATTTTAGCTTTGCTGCCCGGATATCGAATTTACATAATATTATGATTTTTTCATGTCTGGACTTGTTACTTACTTTATTGCAGGCATTTGCAGGGACCGTACAATTGTCATTCTTGCTGTTTGATTTTTTGAACCCGGGCGTCTTTTGCGATATTATTAGGTATTTATTAGTCAGTGCGTATTTGTGAATTTTGAACAATCGCTATAATGCCAAAACCAAGACGAGATGCTGTACATCGCTATTATTTATATGATGCATCAAATAACACAAGTAAATGTAATTTATGTGGAAATTTCTTAAAGGTCTGCTGTGAAAAATCAAAACCTAGCAAATGTTTCAAGGCAAATTTTACAAAAGAGCAAAAAAACGACTTGTCTACTTTAAGAGCATGCCATTTTATCTTAGCTTGTTGGGAGTAACTCCAAAGTTTGCAGTATATGGTTGGCTATGAGAAACAGTATTAATATTGTGTCTGTACTGTTAATTGTGTGTAAGAGTGCAATTACTTAAGAATAAATTGTTTTATGAAGTCAAAGTATGTTATTGAAGCAATTTAAAATCCTAGCAACGTACTTTACTAGGTTTCTACATATTCTCAATGAGTGATAAAATAAATACCTACTACTACAATTTCATAAACCTAGTAAGAGTTATTTGAAATAAAACAAACCATCAGAATAATAATAATAATGTATATTTATAATAAAATTTCAATAATCGTGAGGGAGAGGCAAACTTCGTGCCCTCACGCCCCTAGCCGCCGCAGGAGACGCCCTGGGCGTCGGGAATCGCAGGCAGATTCCCGACCACTGTAGGCGCGGGCTTGCGGACGGTGAGCAATGGGTAGCTCGCCGTCCGATAAGGACCAGGCCCGGGTCGACGGCGCGTTGTGTTCCACGCGCACCTCAAAGAGATGTTAGCACCTGAAGGGGCAATGATAGACGTAGGAAACTCTACCGAAGACAGGGAGAACGTTTTAATATTCACTCAAATATACTTACAATTCAACGTCTTGATCCTTCAAAGCACTCATTATTAACTTAGATCTATAAAATTGTCGGTTATTCATCTCAAATGGCAAATTATCGATTAAACAAACAAAGCCACAGCGCGCACGGTGGTCGCTCAACGCATACTAGGGTGGCGCGTCAATCCGCGGGTTTTTTTAAAGTGAATGTTACCATTTTAAAAACCTAGCAACTGCAGTCACTTGCTAGGTTACCAATTGGTTGGTGTAAGATGCTAGGTTATAGATAAGTTTTTTTATACTTGTTTCAAAATTGTAGTGTAGTTGTTAGGTTTTTGATTATTTATAACTTCGTTTGCGAATGATTTTTAGATGTTTTGAGAAGCACAATATATCGGAAAATATCTAGTAAGTCAAATATTGTAAAACACCGATTTTTTTAGAAATGTCAGTTGCTAGGTTTTAAAATTGTACAGCCGAGGTGATACCTACTTAATTATTTGTTATAATTTGCTTTTACTGTAAAACCTTACAATAGTTAGATAGATTAAGAGTTTAGATTGTTAAATTACCTAAGTAACTATCAAGCTTCGTGCAGACTAGCGCGTCGCGACACCTGTTATTGTTATACCGTGAAGTTTTCTTAGAAATTGTATCGTTCGAGTCGCGTCGCGCTGATATGCAAGAGCCTTAACTCCATTTGAAATAATATTAGACATTTAAGTAAACCTTTATTACAGTCCGTTCAAACGAGTTTGACTTCTATTGCGTTGGTGGCATGACAAATGGCAGCTGCAGTAAACAGTTGGTATTGTAACCACTTTTTTGCTTTTAATGCCATCCTTATGCCTAAGGTATAGAAATCAGAATCAGTTGAACGGACTGTAAAAAAGGTTTGTTTAAATGTCTAATCATATTTCAAATGGACTTATACGTAATTTATGAATCTAAATTTTCAAAATAACAATTGTATGGTAGACTTATCAATAAGTTAATACGTAATATAACGAAGCCATGAACTCGAAACGAACATTCTAATAATGGAGAAGTTTAGTAAATTGGCAAGTAGGTAGGTATGTAGGACAATGTGCAACGACGTTATGTCTTATAAGTACCTACCACTTGATTGTTAAATGATCATACGTGATTTGTGTCATGGATAGATTAATAATGGGTTACTAAACGTATTTTTTTTAGTTTATGCCAAATATTATGATCGAAAATAGATAGATTTCCTCTCGTGTGGCACGAATAGAGGCTCGTGCAGGCTGGCGCGAAATCGCGGGCGCAACAAGGATCGCGCTGCCTCACAGTGGTCTGAAAATAGAGCTCCATACTCATAGAAACTTAAAGAAAAGACTTAAAAAAAAAAATTGTAATGTCACCCTTTGTAGGACACATCACCTTACTCCGTGTGTTTCGTCTACAAGCCTACGATATCTAGTGAAATAAAAGCAATGCGCGTGGTGCTCGCCCCACCCCACCATCACCTATTTAGCACAATTTTATTGAAAAACCATATGGTAACCCGAACAAAACCCTTATATTATATAGGTTATCATAATGAAGGGGTAACCCTTTCACTGCGGTTCGAGTATAGAACCCATTCAATGGGTTATCATGTAACCCTTTCACTGGGTTTTAGGTATAGAACCCATTCAATGGGTTATCCATATTGAAGAGATAACCCTTTTAATGGGTTTTGAGCATAGAACCCATTCAAGGAGTTACATCAAATAAAGGTAACCTAATAAACGGCTTACCCTTTCGAAAAGCTTAACTCTTAACCGGGGTTGCACGGTCCCTGCACCTAGCACACGCCAATATACCAACAAAAAAGTAAAAAGAACTTAATACCCGAATGAAAACTTCCAAAGCTTAAAGGGCGTGCCCGTTTACATGTAGCTATTAAAGCTGTAACTCGGAAATCACAAATGATAAACTAGAACCATGCAAGTAAAAATAAATGAACAGTTAATTACTAATAACAACAACAAAAACCATGATCAGCGACCAGTCACCACAAGCAGCACCCGTTCAAGAGCATAACGCAAAGATCAGCCACTACCCCTCTCACCATATTTGAGGGAAGGAGGCAACCCGACCCCCGACGCTACCGCAAGCAGTGACATCTAAGGGATCATGACAAATTTGCTGCCGGTTGCTCAGGCAAGAATAATATGATCAATTTTCGAGGTCGCTAGCTGACCATATATTACAATACAACTGAGTAAGTATTACGTCAATAATAAATGAAAACCAATTAAAATAAAGTGCGAGTCGAACTCGCACACGAAAGGTTCCGTACCACCGTACAATATTTGACACTACATACTGCAGCATTCCGCTGCCAGGACTCTTTACACGTAAAAAAGGCCGAACATGTTTTATTTATAAAAAGTTAGCACGGTTGACAACAATTCAAAATTGATGTCATAGAAGGAGAAGTAAAAAAGATTCGTGCTTGTTTTGAGTCAGTCGTCAGCTACCTAACCTGATGCGTTGATATATTTTTTCCTACTGTAATTTGATTGTTCCAGAACTCAATATAATACTCTTCTGCCAAGTGAACTACCGTGCCACATTTTTTTTTGTACTAGAAGATTGTTGAATTCAAGTGTTAGTTTTGATTATTCTATATGTGAGTATTCCAGCTGTCTATCACTCATTCCCCCTACATAATTTCGCCTTTCTTACGGGTCTAAAATTATCTTTATTTCGGATCTAAACAGAAGAGGCTGGTTTCGGCCCTACCTACCGCCTAAGCCTCCACTGCCAGAGCTCTGCGCATTGCCAGATCCTGCACTAACGCCGTCTGCGCGGAATCAACTACCGCGTTCTGGCGTCTCTGTGGTGAAGCGGGCGATTTTGCGGGCGGTTCTGCTGACGATACCAAGGTAGCGACAGCAGCGAGCGCCTCCCAGCTTCTATCAGCGGCGCGTCGCCTTGCCGCCTGGGCCGGCAACCCTTAGGCGATTCCAAAACCCAACACCTTTTTTCATTAGCTTTATATCACCTTTGTATTATCGACGGCTAAATATTGTGTCATAATCACTAGCCCAGTTTGTTTTTTCTACTTTATATGATCGCGGGTTCATCGCGTCGATCTTTGTTTAACCACGGGGAGCTTTACGAAACGCTGGCCAACGCTAATTCGCTCGAGTCATGTTAAGCAAAACTCCGAGGTAACTCTCATATGCCGATGGGCCTAGCGTACTTTCCCAAAATTGTTACTCATCTAACGTTTCAATAACACGCGCTTACGCTGACGACTGTTTTTTAAACATATTTCTTTTTTACTTGTTTTAATTAGAATATAATATTGTGTTCTTTACCTGGATTCTGCGTTTCATTGTTCGATCTATGTCGTGCCGGGTTCGACTCCCAGGCGACTTTTAACTCAAACGTAGCGAAAACATATTTCTTTTTGCTACAATATATGTATTATTTGTTAGTATAGCGGGTATAATAGAACATACTCTGTCTGACAGACTCTGTCTGTTCTACTATGCCCGCTATAACAACAAATAATTTCAAGTGTCTATCTGTTACGGTTCCAAATATACAGCCCTGTGACAGACGGATGGAAGGACAGCGGAGTCTTTGTAATAGGGTCCCGTTGACAACCTTTGGATACGGAACCCTAAAAAGTAACTAAGCGATTGTTAGAGGCTTTATTACAAAAATGTTTATTTTTAAACTAAAAAGTATGATGATAAAGAGGCAAAAATATATTACGGTTCTCAGTTACTTTAACTGTAATTAACTTTAGTAACTGTCCGTTGCATTCATTTAATAACCGAGACTTCCTGTGTAAAACTTTGAAAGCACAAAAAGAATCTAGAAGTTTTCCAGGTAAATTATTGTTTTAATAAAAAAGTATATAAAGTGAGCTACAAAGAAATATAAAGTACAACACTGTACGTTACTTTTTTACTGTAGGCAAAACTTCATACGAAACCGTCCATTGACCTCGAAATATCTTATATATGCCAACACTGTGTCTGAAGCATTGCTTATCTTACAACAATACATTTAATTAACACCCTTTAAAGGATGTTAAAACAAAAAAGGGGTAGTAATCGGATTTCAAGACTGTTTATATAGCCATAGGACAGGCAAAGACAGAAGGTCAGCTAAAAATAGTTATGTAATGAACCTGATTATTATTTAATATGTATAGATGGCTAAGTATATGCTTTATGTATGTATGTATTTATTTATTTATTTTATTATTTATGTACACACAGAAAAATAGATACAGATAAGACATAATCATAATTATGAGTACAAAGGTACATTAAATTATTATTCGGTATTTGAGTAAAGGTGTATTTAGTATTGTATATGTAACTGAAACACCACAGACTACCTGCAGTATTGTCTCTCGTTCTTCCTTTAAATGCATCCAAAGGTTGTCTTTAAAAGATTGCTTTTAGCGATAAGATCGCTCATTGTGTCACCCTGTGTAAAAGTTCTATATTTATATATTAAAGAGTATTCTATTCTATTCTCTTCTGTATTTCGTTACATAGTAAATACAACAGATAACAGTTATCGTCAGACACCAACTCCACATCCGAAATCATTATGATTCTTACACCAGCCCATTGAAATCTTGCACCTCTGTGAGAGATGTTATCATTGGTAAAATGTCAACGTGGTTTACATTGGAGGGAGTTGGGTCTTTGTTGTGACTTTTGACATTTTATCGCCAGGTTCTATGATTTTTTATAAGTTGTATATCGTGCTTAGTCACAAGTGTCACTTCTGCTTATTTATATTCAGTAGCATAGTCTCGAGTAGCTAGCACTCATTACGCGGGTCGATTGGACCCGTTTTTAATTTGTTAGTGGCCTTTTAATTACCGTCTAACCTGTAATTACTTGGTGTAAAGTGCAGTAAAGCTTAGCGCTACGAGAGAAATTAGTCTCTCTCTACTTTTTCTGTTACTGCATATTTTTTAAGTTGTATCCATGTTTATAAATAGATCTAAAAGTAGGGACTTATTTTCTATTTACTCTGAGTCTGTTTTTAATTCAAGGCATATTGCAGGATTATTGTTGTTGTTTTCGTAAAATATTTTCCCTGAAAAACATTTTTTTTTTCAGATCTTCTTAAGCTACGGTTCTAAGAAAACTGGATTTCAGTATTTGTAAAAAAAAACTCTTTTTAAGGAATCCGTACCTGAAATGGAAAAAACGGAACCAAAACGGAAAAATTATAGGATCACTCGTGTGTCTGTCTTGTGGCTGTTTGGCTGGCTGGCTGGCAGGCTGTCTGTCTGTCCAAAGTCAAAGTCAAAGTTAAATAATTTATTTCAATTAGGCACAAAAAGGCACTTTTGAACGTCAACATTTAAATAATAATTGATTCTAGTTGCCCCTTCCAAAAAGTAGTTTTCGTATGGAGAAGAATGGGCAAGAAACTCCAACGTTACTCTTTTAAAATGTTTTCACAATATCTTGTATACATCAATTATATAATTATATGTGAAGACGATGCACCTAGAATAAGATTACTATACCACGTCAGGTAAAAATAATTAAAAATTAAGGAATGACAGATAAATTAATCATGTGATAGATGCATGGTGCTCACATATTTACAAACATTGTAAAATTATACGATATTCCTAGCATTTTTACAAGTAATATAACTCAGTCACAACCAATTTGCTCCGAATCTAATGGACAAATTAAGTTGAAATTTGGTACACATATGTATTTCAGTGACCTAAACACGGACGTGTAACTTAAACAAATAAATTTTGAATATGAAGGTCACTTTTGGGGGTCACACAAGAAAATAAAAAAATAAAGTTTTGCAAACTGTACCGTGTGTGTGACAGGTTAGGTTCGAAGGGGATGGCGACCCCGCCATCCCCATCGTGGTTATTTTTTTTAAACCACACAGAAATAGGAGCCCCACCAAGCGGGGCTCCGTCGACTAAGTCTTACTTCAAAAATTTTATATTTACCATGTAACATTCTTTTTTTTTATTTGTCCTTGACCTTCAAAACGTTTGACATTGATCTTGAAAATGTGTCCCAAGTCCCGAGCTCACTTCACTCGCTCTTGCATCGGTAAATACGAATTGTTATAGAGGGTTCAGAAGATCCTCTAGAACCCCCAAATAACCTCAAATTCTTTCTAGCATGGCGGCACGTTTCTTAACTTTAACCCCTATTTCTTATAACAACTGCTGAAACTGCGGATAAAAATGATGTAAATACATAATACATATATGGATTTAGTCAACCCTCCCTGTTCTCAACCTTGGATAATCCTTTAATAAGTCTCAAGTTTGTCCGAAGTTACAGCATCTTTCATCTTTGACACCAACCCTTCACCTTTACGATAAAGCTCAGTCACGAAAAAATGAATTTTCAAATCTTTTTATCTAAAATTGATCCAAGTCTGTGTGAAAACGTACCGACATCGCAGATGCAAGTGACACGTAATTTAACAACCAATATGTTCAAAATGAATGGCGACTAATTTTAAACCGAGTGCTTTTAACACACCATTTTAATATTTTATAAAATGAATTATATTTTTTGGATGAGAAGATTTATTTAGGTACTTGCGTTTGATTAAAAAAAAATAAAAGAAAGAGAAATTGTTTATTCTGCACAAACAAAACGCACAATATAAAAAAGACGCATTTTGTCGCAGCTTTTTATCGGTTATGTATTTTTTATTGGCTGTCTAGAAACTAAAAGGGATCCTGTGCTGAAAACAGAGCCTTTTTTTCAATGTTTGAAATCTCAGTTGATTATATTGGAACTGGCAAAATCGGGAACAATCTACACAAATTATTAATATTGAGTAAAATGGTCGCTAGGTCGCTTTGATCTAAATAGCTTTTTATTTTTATTATTTGATTTTGCTTTTATATAGATTATTTTCTTTTAAATTTTGTGAATGTGAGAACGTTGTAGGCTTAACAGACTGTAGACCTGTTGATCATTTTCTATCTTGCTAAGTACCTGGTACTTGTTGATAGGCCTACACTGTCCTCTCATACCTATTAACACTGTTATTTGAAAACATTGTAAATACCATTTAGTTTTAAAAGAGTAACCGTGGACTTTCTTGCCGGCTCTTCTCCATAGGAAACGACCAATTGGAACCGTGCACCTAGCTTCTGACTTTTCATAAGTGCCCTTGTAGGTCTATGTGAAATAAAATATTTTGAATTTGAATTTAGGAAACTAAAAATGCACTTTTACTTTTTATTAAATAACACCAGCAGCAATTGCGTAACACATTTTCAATCACAATCCGAGAGTTTTGAAGGATATTGCTTATCCATTGCTTTATAGGTTTAATAAATGTGTCTGTTCAACAACGTAAATAGCGCAATGGACGTGGGTGAACTGTCAAAATGAAACCCATTGCAAACAATCGTCATTTTATGTGTTTTACGCAATCACCCCGCAGGCTTATCCGGGAAGTGAGCCTGAAGTATTTTTTTTAACAAAATACAACCACATAATCACTGATCCAATCGTTGATGCCACTGATAAGATTCCTTGAGTTTTCAGAATCCTTTCACGAAAAAGTTATGCAAATTAAAGGACACGGTATCAATTTTCCGATGAAACATCCGAGCAACCTTTTCCAGCATTTTCAACAAAATCTGACCATCATATTTCCTGCCAGTGTTAAGGTACCATTCCGTTCCCGACCGCAAGCAGCAACTCCACGCGTCATCATGGTCATCGCGGTGACACGTCGCGGCGTCATGTCGCTGGATGTCATGATTCCGAACCCAACCGCAGGCAGCAGCAGCCCGTATTCCAGTCGGTAGATAGACGATAGAAAAAAAGTTCACGTTAGCGCTCGAGCGTTGGCGGCACTACTGGTCTACGGTCGGGCTGCACCTATCATTCGCCCGTAGCTGCCAACGACGTGTTGCTAGCTATGGAAGGTATTTCATAGAAACCAGTCGTGTCGCGGCGACACGTTGCCAGCAGTTGCCTCCTGTGGTCAGATACGGAATGGTACCTTTAGTTAAAACAACGGGACCGCAGCAAATAAACGTCATTCAGTGATCGTTTCCAGTTTAGTTAGTTCGCGGCTTTTGTGGGGCGCGGTCTGCGGTCGCCACCGCGCTGTGCATTTAATAAAATCATTCTAAAATGCAATCAAATCAATACCTTTTGTATTTTGAAAAAGTTTTGTTATTGACTACATACGTGTACGTGTAGCATAGATAACATAGCTTGAATTCTTCGAAGGGTTTGGCAAATAAGTGTACCTTTATTATACCTACATTTCGCTTAGTTAATTTCTGTTTAATAGGAACGATTCCTGTATCCACTAACCGACCCGCAAATCAAAATTCCGTGCTATTATATCACTTTACACGATCTGGAAATCGAAACCAGGACCTCATGTTCAGCAGTCACCCTTGCGATCACTAGACCAATGAGGTATTGTGGTCGTTACACACCTACCATGTCAGTTCGTAAGGGTACAACTCTTATTTCACTATACACAAAACTAAAAAAGAAAGTTAAGGTAATTTTAAGACACAAACGGTTAATACCCTTTTCACCAACGATAATTTCCGCAAATACTACTCGATTACACTCCTTATTCCCTACTCTTACATAAAAGAGCTGAAAGCAAAAAATATTAAGGAAACATGCGTCCACGCGAGAATGAGCCCAAAACTCATTTCCGCCGTTTCCTCACAGAGATGTCGCGTAAAGTTTTCAAATTTCATTTTCTGACCCACTAAATTTTTATTTCATATATAAATGAACGCCTAAGTCTAGCTGTGTTATTAAGTTATCTGTTTCGTTGGTGTGTTCATGTGTGTACATTATGAAAATGAAAATTGTTTATTTGTCCCAAAAAAGTTACATGGAGTGTATAAATGAGACAGTAGGTAATTGATAATACCTGTGTTGGGGGGTCGCTCTTTGTCTAAATATTAACAATATTGAGACTAATGCAAAGTGATTAAAATTAAATTAGAAAATAAAAAAATAAAAAATAAAGAAAAATTTACAGTAAATGACTTATAAACTAATTAGCAGCTCTTTGTGTAATTGTATTTGTGTCTATGTGAAACTGTATGTGCGCCTTGTTTTTAAACAGGGTTTGCAGTGATGACTGTGTTTGTGTATGTGTGTGTGTGTTTGTGTGTGTGAAAGTGTATATCTTTGAGTTCCGATTATTATGTTGTTTATTTCGCTATTCATTACTCTTTGAGTAAGGAATGTTGAAAAATGGCTGCTCTCTCTCAGGAGTCAGAAGCAACACTTCCGGCCAAAATCTAATGAAATTTTCAATTCAGTAAAGGAAACTTTTAAACACCAAATGAAATAGACTGGACGTTGCTACGCCGTAGCTCACGCGATTACGTCACTGCTACGCCAGACGCTGACAGCTACGTCGTAGCTGATAATCCACTACGCGTCCAGTCATGGTCTTGAAAAACTGTACTATTTTAACAATAACGTTTATTTTAAAGGTTTGTTTGCAGGCTCTGATAAAATAATTGTAATAAAATGAAACAGGTTTTAGCATGATATTATTTTACCAAATAAAAACTTTTCCGGATGTTTAACTATTGAAAAGATGAGCGATTTTCTTGAATAACGAATCTATGCTGATGTAAAAAATACCTGCTTAAAATGTATGAAACCGGTCACTTGTTCAATATGCTATGGGCTGGTAGCGTGTGATAACTTATGCACACGTGTTGCACGTGGCTCCAAGCACTGCTAATGCATCTTCTAGTAACTTTAACTTAAAGTTTCTTGGAGTAAAATCTTGATACACTCACTTACCAGAAGGACTACAACATAACACTGTTTTTTGGTAACTTCATATATTACAGACATCTTAGAGTCCTAGTAAACTCATAGATGTTTCGAGTTGTTGGCCATTTCCTTTTTTGTTATATACCTGGTACTTGTTGACAGGCCTACACTGTCCATGCGTACCTATAAACACTGTAATTTGAAAACATTTTAATAGCTAATTGTTTTCAAAGAGTAACCGGAGGACGTGGACTTTCTTGCCGGTTCTTCTCCATAGGAAACGACCAATTGGAACTGTGCACCTAGCTTCTGACGTTTCATAATTGCTCAATAGGGATGTTGACAAAAAATGGACCGGATTTTTTTCTTTTTTTACGTAATTAAAAGATTACGGCAATAATTTTTAGTTTTTTAGGACACAATACGTTAAAATGTGGCATGACGTCACTCCCCGGTGACGTAGCGAGCCCCACTCCCCAACTTTAATGCGTGTTATCTAAACCATTTTTTATTAATATGTTAAAGCAAAAACTACATTTCTAATATGTTTTTTTATTATCTGATGGACGGACTAAATAGTTTTATTTTTCTCAGTCAACATCCATATTCCTATGTAGGTTTTGAACTCCATTTATTATAACATTAGACAAATAACGGATATCACCCTTTCGTTATTTCGATATTAACGTATAATACACTGCGTTATTTCACGATATATACAAAGTAATGTAATCTATTTACCATTTACTTTAAAAAAATAACTCTTAAACTCTCAAGAATAATGTGTATTATTGTTGTAATTACTGCATTTTAGATTTAAGACAAATAACAGTTAGATAACGACAGTTATTGTGTAAAAACTATCGTTATCTAACTGTTATTTTGTCTAACGCTATAATAAATGGAGAATATTAGGCGTTTAATATGTAACAAAAGAATTTTTCATCAACAGTTTTCGTATAATTTTCGGAACATCGTAGAGTATCCCAAATATATATTTATTTTAAAAAGGCCTGTGAGCCATAAATTACGTTTATATTCGATTCAGTGTGCCGCTGCCATAAATGTCATCGGACGGGCAAACGACACCACTGGGGGCGTACAGTATCAGCTGTCGTTGGCAGCGTGGTTCAAGGCACAAGATAAAAACTCGATAATTTATCCCGGGAATTGACAATAATAATTGTTTTTTTTTTGTCTTTTAATGGTATTAATAATTAAATATCCAACACAATTTCCTGCATGATAGTGCTGAGATTCAGCTCATAACATAAAGTAGCATTCGTTAACTTTCAATTATTTTTTAACCAAGTAAAAGGAATAGGGACGACGTAGGAGGACATAAATACTGACCTTACTGGTGACGTTCTTCAGAAAGGACAGGTGCATAGAACTTGCAACCGGCGTGCGTGTATGACCAGATGTATGAATGAACGTCAACGAGGCAAAAGCCATATGTAAGGATCGTAGCAGGTGGCGGTCTGTAGTTTCTACCTACCGCCATGGGAAGAAGGCGTGAGTTTATGTATGAGTATGTATATAAGAGAAATAGATTGCACTTCTAATAAAAACCCTGGTTGAAGAATCGGTCCATTATTTGCTCTAGTTGAATTGTGACAAAGGCAACGGTCAGTGTTGCTTTAAGCTTTTAGTAAGTAATCTGGAACGATAATTATTTTCTTAGATCTAAAATGATACGTGCTGTCTATAATCCGGAAATATATTTGTTTCCAAAACTTTTACTTATTACTTACATTCTTTACAAAATTATTCAGGTTTCGTGAAAAAGTAAGCAAGATTCTTTAGAGATGAAAAATGTTGATGTTTAAAAAACCCTAACTAATATTATAAATGCGAAAGTGAGTTTGTTAGTTTATTTGTTTGTTTATTGCGCTTTTACGCTAAAACCAATGAACGGATTTGGATGAAATTTGGCACATGAACTTGGCCATGACCTTAGCTAGGACATAGGACTTTTTATCCCGATATTTCTACGGAATCGAGACTTACGCGGGTGAAACTGCGGGGTGCAACTAGTTTAATATAAGAGAGCGATAGCGTTATAATAAAATTAAAGCCATTTTTATGATAACGCTATCGCTCACATTTTGCGCTATAGATAAAATGTGCACCAGCAAAAATCACTTTAATATTTTATCGGAAATAACGTAAAGTTTCTCAAATTACCGTAACTACATTATTATATCTACTGCTTTTCCATCGAGCCATTATTTCCAGGCCGGTAAAAGAATGGAAAATATTAAAACGATCCAATTTTCATGCAATTCGAGCATACTTTGAAGGCTGCTTGAATTATAGTAGAGATTTGACATCGCCCTGAACTGCAGGATAATTGTGTAATAGTAGCAATGGCTTTCATTTTGACAGTTCTTAAACATTTATTGCGAAGATTTTTGATGTTGAGTGCTGAATTGCAATGAGTTCTCAAGATATAATTATACCAGTAAAAGTTGTTGATAATGACTTTAAGGCTGAAATACACATGCCAAGGCATGCTTTTTTGCTAGTAAGTAGCACGCTTTTATAGCATGCTCTTTGTGTGCGTAAAATTATCGTACTCTTTTCGTATACACACGCTTTTGTGCTACTACATAACCTGTGTATACCCGGCTTTACTTTTTATTATAATCTGCAAAAATCGTTAATGCACATACGTACCACTATTGTGCATAGAAGTCTAAATAAATATCGACTGTAGTTGTTGCGTTTTAGCATGGCAATGACAATACCGGTCATTGACCCACCTACATTTTCTAGTATTTTTATTTCAAAAACTGAAATAAACTCCGTTTACGTCCTGAATCAATATCTGTCCTGATCTTCAACATGTTCCAATAACGAAAAACTATACATAATCTATTGTTTATGTTCCTACGGAAAGGAACTATAGGGAAAGGGCAATGACCACTAACGACATGCTATCAACTGATTAAATAAATTTTTCGTTCAGTTCATTGTTTGCATGCAAACTCAACTCTTTTTTCCTAATAACAACGAAATAACTTGACAAACTTCATCCAAATGTCACCTCCCTTTTATCCCACACATTAAGCTTCGTGCAGACTAGCGCGACGCAACACCGGTTATTTAACAATAACCGGTGTTGCGTGAAGTTTTCTTAGAAATTGTATTATTCAAAACGCGTCACGCTGGTTTGCACGAGCCCTTAAATTGATTAAAATCAAGTTTTAACATTCAGTTGGGCTTGCCGCTAAATTGTCGTGTGTCGAAGTTAGCGCGTATTTATTTAGGTAAAGTTCGTGTACATACACTAAGTACTCTTTACTTAATGGAGATTGCGTTTTTAGTGACGACAAAAGATTTGTGAATGATGTAAGACAAATAAAGGCATAGTAGTGGCAATCAACTCACCAAAGAAGAATCCACGGCAGTATTTAGGCTCTACCAAGTGCACCTGGTCAGTTTGCCCTCGCTGCCAGCCGAACCGATAATAATTCTAATTTACCATGTAAGACACCTTATTATTGATAATAAACTTGACCAGACTTTTTGGGTTAGTTCTAAATAATTTATGCTTTCAATTGATTTAAACTATTTGAATCAATTCAAACTATAATTTGTTCAACCAATAACACCCATTAAAGTGCACTAAACAAAATATAAAGGGGTGTGTACACACGCCCACTATCGGCTCCCCTGAGTCACGTTACAGCAGCGATATATTTACACTGTTGATTAAAAACTGATGCCGGAATTTTGTTCGTGGAACAGGGTATTTTTTTCTATTGTTTTGCTAATCTAGACAATTTTAAAGAAATATGTGTATGAGGTGTTATTGATTGTAACGTAATATTATGATTTATTAAAATCTGTTCATTTACCTAGCTTTTTTCATCCGATGTCGTTTTGCAAAACACAAACTTAATCACACTTTTTCTATTTTACCATGAATCCCTTCTTTACACGGCAGTCTATCATTAATTTAACTAACCAAGTTATCCCAAACATAAACTGACATAACTATCATACTCCCAAAGAGCATCCCAATTTAAAAACTTTAATCGGCTGATTGCTAAATCTCATTCATATTATTCAGAAAGTCCGTACAGAATTTGTTTGGAAGAATTTCAATAAACGTCATCATACTAATTGCTAAGATTGTAGGTTTTTAATAGATTAAGAATTTGAGGGGCTTGTTGTTTGGCATTGTTTACTTTTAGAAAAGAAAGAAAGAAAATTAGGTTTATTTGTCACAGAAACACGTGCATACAAAAAGAATACAATATAAACAACAGAAATATTCGGCAGCTGTACGTCATGACTGTGACAAGAAGGCTTCCACTCAGCATAATGCTGTGCTATGGGGGACCCACAGCCCATCGCTGATTTTCAGTGGTCACCCGAAAAATACGTACGGACATCAAGTCAGTAAAGAAAGATGAATAAATCCAGTGTATAAATGTTAATTAATGTTTTGATGGGGACAAGGATAATCATAGTAGCCTGTAATTCTTCCCCAGAGGCAAAGTCGTCTAGGAAGCGACTTTACCCGGCTTTACCCGGCTTTTGGCCTTCACTGTATAGTAAAACAGAGAAGGCACGAGCCTTGTCTACACTAATATTGTAAAGAGAAAAGATTTGTAGTTTTGTTTGTAATAAATAAACTCAAAAAATACTGGACCGATTTAAAAAAAATATTTCACCAGTAGAATACTATATTATCACTAAGTAACAGGTTATAATTTATAAAGACTTCACACGGGCGAAACCGCTGGTGGAAGATAGTACACAATATATTGACGTTTTCTGAGTATGATTTAGAATTTTCCTGCGATATTTTCCTTCTCTTAGATAACAGAGGGAGCAATTCCCGTGTTTTAAAAACTATCGCATTCTAGTCTCAGTCACAATATGACAAAAGTTTTCTAGTTTGCCATCATTTTTGACAAGTTTGTTGTTATCGCAAGTTGATTGTCGCTGACATTTTTTTTTTTTTGGGAGGGGAAATTATCAAATAACTTCTCCCGCTCTGGGTGGAGCGGGAGGGCGTGTCAGACTCTTACTGACTAAAACCCACCCGTGTTCCTTCCGTTGCCTGTACGTTGCCAGGGGCCACGGTATCCCTTTTGGACTTTCCCGCAACCCCAGCAGGCATCGGTCCTTTCGGACCCCTTCACTTGCTGACATCTCTATGAGGCGCGCGTGGAACACAACGCGCCGTCAACCCGGGCTTGGTCCTTATCGGACGGCAAGCTACCCATTGCTCACCGTCCGCAAGCCCGCGCCTACGGTGGCCGGGAATCGGCCTGGGATTCCCGACGCCCCGGGGCGTCTCCTGCGGTGGCTAGGGGCGTGAGGGCGCGAAATTTGCCTCTCCCTCACGCGTTCTGCCTCCTCCTTCGCGAGCATTACTGCTTCGCAGAAGGAGGTGACGGCCTCCCATGACCTCTCGCTCCGTACCATGGTCTGGACCAGGGCCGGACGCGAGAGATCCCCGCTACCGATCGCCTCCACGAGGACACGGCGATGCTCTGCCCAAGCCGGACAGAACTCCACCGCATGCTCCACCGTATCCTCCGGGCGATCCACGCAGTGATGACACCCGGGCGTTTCCTCCCGCCTGATACGAGACAGGAACCTCCCGAAACAACCATGTCCGGTGAGGACCTGCGTCAGGCGGAAGGTGAGGACGCTCTGTCCGCTGTGCCGCGATTTCTCGCAGCAGCGGAGTTACGCCCCGGCGTTTCGCCTCCTCGCGCCACTCCCAAATGTGCGCGAGAACATTGTCGCTGACATGAGATTACAATTAGAATTTGAAAAAATTAAGTACAAGAATTAACCTTCAGGTCTATTCTGATATTTGAATCGGCGTTTTGAAACCACAACCTATTATTCAAGAAACAAAACAGATAACCTCCGGGCTACCATGTCCATAGACGTTCCCGAATAGAGAAAGACTTGCTTTAAAAAACAACGAGCGAATTTTACAGTGATGATGCGTAACATCTGAAATGTCACCTTGGTAATAAGCAACATTAAAGGGGCGGGGCCTCGTCAAGGTCATTTCTGACGGCCAACTCTAGCACCGCGCGCGTAATTGGTCAAATCTAATCACGCTAATCACTCCCACAGATTGCAGGAAAGCGAGAGGAAAGATCTTACACATCAAAAAAACACCTTCGTTCCTAATAATATAACTTCACAAGCAAAAAAAACGTAAGACAAAGAAATTACAATTTCTAAGTGCAACTTAATTAAAAAGATCGCACTTTGTTCAAGAAACGCGATTTAAATTGCAAAATAAAGGCCATCCTCCACACTCACCGGTTAGCATATTACAAGGGCTTGCTATAATTGTATTAAGGGCTGTCTACCACCGGCAGCGCGCAGCGCGCGAATTTACATCGCTAATGAACGAGTGAGACACAGAGATGTTTTTCACTAGTTAGCTTTGGTTAGGGTTGGTACTCATTGGGTAGGCTGTTAATTTTCGAATGACTGCATCTTTGAGAGAAATGACACAAATCGTCTATTGAATAAATATGTTTTTGTCTGCAGAACAGGAAATAAATCTTAACTGCTAAACATTTGTATAAAAAATGTTTTATATGCCGCTTTCGGAAAAAAAATTGTATAAGATGATATTTTAAACGTTTAAATATCTCTTAACTTTAAGTAAAGTTTATAAATAAAGGGGTAAATGCATATTGTATCTTGTATGGCATAATTTAACTTAATCATTACACACAACAGATACTGAATACGGTAAGTAGTTTATAAATAAGATAAACATCCCTAGTCCAATTTAACATTTTCTGCGTTTAAATCCACCATATATTCATGTAAGTTATTGTGAAATCAGAATAACAGAAAGCACGCCATCCTCAGCTAAATGAGGTTAAGGCTATCTGTGCACTTTTCACAAATAGCGTTAGTTTGAAACTAGTACAAGGTTATTTCCCTGAGTGTGCTCCCAGCTCAAGCAAGATTTCTTGCACTCAGTACCCGCTGAGTTCTTGCGTCGCAATTAAGACGGCACTATCACAGGCCGTGTTTAGGTACCACCACTGATTAGATATATAAGGCAGATGTGGCATTTCATTGGCTTTTTCGTAAAATTTTACATCTATAAGCACTTTTTCGCAAGCTGCTGTAAAGTAACTCTTATCTCATTGTATTATGGTAATAGATTAGAATGAATGCCGAGAGTTTGATCAAACGTTTTGCTTCGGAGAACATCATATTTTGAGTCAATTAATTTACTGGTTTCAATAATTCTGGCCAGAGAATTATGCAATTAAAAATACGTATTTTTATTTAAATAGTTTTGTAACAGTCAATATAAATGGCAATGTTATCGTCCAAAATATTATGCGCAAACACATCGAGTCCATCAAAATCTGTATGCCAATTTTGGGCATATCATGGTGACCATTCCCCATAGTGCTAGCTTACTCTCTCTCTCTATAATTTCTTCCGTCTGCAAGAAACAAACCTCTTGGGAATTAGTAATTCAAATTGTTCACTAAATACTTTTTGATTTATAAACGGGCGGATCTCTCGTGCATTTTAGTATTGTTTTTGTGTAGCAAACGTAAAATTACGGTAATGTTTGTTTGAAAACAGCAGTTGGAATATATTCTATGACAATATTCCACGTTTAATCTTACTAATAGAATATTTAATTTGCGAATAATACATAGCTATTTACCCGTGCCTCAGAAAGCATGTTAAGCCGTTGGTCCCGACTGTCATTCGTGGATCTTTGACAGTCGTTACGTGTCGTCAGAAGTCTGACAACCAGTCTTACCTAGGGGTATCGTATTACCCAGTTACTGGGTTGTGGAGGTCTGATAGGCAGTAGCTCCATGTAAAATATTGGTATTCAGCTGCATCTAGTCAGACTGGAAGCTGACCCCAATATAATTGGGAAAAGGCTAGGCAGATCGATTGACTTAGGTATTTACCAATCAATGGTATTTTTTTAGAGGTGGCTGTGTCTGACGGGATGCGGAAGGTGGAGAGGTGGACAGGGTGTTGTGGTGCAGCCTGGGCGAGACCTATGTCCAGCAGTGGACTGCGATTTGCTGAGCTGATTGATTAATTCAGCAATCATAAACAAAATATAAAATAAACGTTTTTTTCTTTCATATTAGGGTTCCGTACCTCAAAAGGAAAAAACGAAAACCTATCGGATCACTTCGTCCGTCACTCTATCAAGACCCTATTTCTCAGGAACGCGTGGAGGTATCAAGTTGAAATTAATACCAAATACGTAGGTCTATGGTCCCTTAGTGCTCTAAAAAAAACAAGTTTTTAAGTCAACGCAATAAGAAAATACGGCCATTTATGCGAAATATTTTAATACTCGCAAATAAATAAAAACCTATAGGGTACTTCCCGTTGACCAAGAATCATGAAATTTGGCAGGAAGCAAGGTCTCACAGCACAAATAAAGGAAACACTCCGAAAATCGTTAATTTTTAGTTGTATCACATAAAAAGTATTATTTTTCTATTACAAACTTACAATTGGAGAACTGACCGTAACGTATATCAATGTATGGGAACATGTTTTTCAACTACAATGTTAGGTTTGTTTTTGGGATAAATTCATCCCAACTACGGAACCCTTCATTGTGCGTGGTCCGACACGCACTTTTGCCGGTTTTTTTTTTTCTAATCGCCATCTTCAACTACCTTTAAACTCATAGGTAGTACGTTATATTTTTTTGTTCGTGATTTTAATTGCTCTATAATTAATTTAAATGATCAATATAAATGTCAGAGAACAATTTGAACGTCTTGTGGCCCTATACAATCGCTTATTTGGCTTTCATAGCGTTTCGTATTTCTACGACTTTCAACGGGATCGACATGGTAACTAATGTCATTCTCATACATATCAATTTGACTTTCCATCATCGTCATCGCTGATATGAAAGGCACTATGTCTAGTCCCTCTGCTTTCTTCACAATTCCTTCACCAACCACCAACCAACACCAACCAACCACCAACCACACCAACACTTCACCAACTTCACCCATCCAACACCTCTATTCTGCAACATCACATCACCGTAACTCCCACATTCACCACTAAACGATGATGTCTGAAACAGTAAGTCAAGTCCAATCAACAATGATAAGGCGCTCATGATTAGCGGCTCAGAATGCGCGCCACGTGTTGATAATCAAGAAAGTTGGCCGAAGACGACGTCAGGGAGACGTGACGCCCATTCAGCCAATATGGCACGTGACAGACGGCAAAGAGTAGAGAAATGTAGCTGTAGAGGTGAGAGTAAATAGTTTTATCGCTATATCTTCATAATTTTTTATGATATTGATTTCATAGGATGGCTAGGGTATTGCAGTGTATTATAACAAACCTCTGTAAAAGAAGACAATACAAGAAAAACATACACACTTTTTTCACAAACTGTTAATAAATATTTTCAAATTCAACGGTTGTAACTTTGTTAATTGATAAACTAAATACTACTGACTTGTAACTAAGAAACAGAACTCATGAAATACGTAGGTATTTCATGAGTCTCGTAATTAATATTGTAAATCTTTATATCAAAAGTGAAACAAAAAGTAATTTATTTCAATTAGAGTAGACTTTTTACGAAAACTTTTCAGTAATTATCAAGAAATTAGTCAGTTAGTTATTTCGGTTTAGTTTTGAAATTCTAAAGATCGTAGGCTAAACATAAATAATTGACTCAATTTTTTTTCTCATCAATAAACGTCAAGCAAGATACATACTTAGTAAACTAAATCGGAGTTTAGATTTAGATGAGATTAGTAAAATTAAGACGGCATGGTTGGCGCAGTGGTTAAGCGATTGACTGCTGCGCTGCGTGTCGCGGGTTCGATTCCCGCACGGGACAAATATTTGTATGACCTACAAGTAGTTGTTCCGGGTCTGGCTGTTTGTGTATGTGAGTATAAATGTTTGTAAACGCACCCACGATACAGGAGAAATTCCTAGTGTGGGGCAACGTTTAAAAAAAAAAAATAAAAAAAAAAAAAATCAGCACTGACCTATCTACAAAAAATGTTCTTATTCTATGGCATTACCGAATTACTCAAAGGTCTGCGTTGCATTATAACTTCGAAGTTGACGCGTGCGTACGTAAACCGGGATTTATTTATGTAATCTTCTTCTCGACTCGTCCCGACATCGGGAAGTATGTGGGATAAGTGACCGATATTGCATGATTAATCCTGTCAATGTATGTTCGTTATGTTACAGAGAATTTAGATCAATGCAGGTACCTACTGATAAGCTTTATCAATTCTCAGTAAATCTGCAGTTGCTGGTTGTGGTTACATTCTATTCTAGCCCGTAATAGCTCACAGCTGAGCAAAAGACTCATTCCTCTTCTAAAGTGTAAGGTTTTATGATTCTATGATATTCAATCTATATTAGATCTCTCTAGCGCATGACAAGCCACTATTCAAAGAATTCCGTGGATTAAAAAAAAACAACAACCATGCCAAGTACTTACGTGATTTATTTCTCAAAAAAAAATTACAGTTTCAAAAACTAGTACTAGAAATGTTCCTTTCCTTTTAAACATAATTAGATTTAGATTCGCAGTTCGAGAAGCGTTACAGTGTTCCGATTTGCAGGTATGGGTGGCAATAAAATTCCAAGCACATAAGACTTTTCAACTTGCAGTTCAGACGACCGGGGAATCAACCGGAACCGGGCGGCTATGTCTGTCACATATAGCACAACCTATGGACCAAAACAGCACGGAGGGAGGCAAACAGAAGGAAATGATATTACCTACGCCATGCAGGAGATGGCGATACAAACTCGACGGCAGTCTACACATGATCAGAAAATAAAATAAAAAAGTCGCCCCTTTTGGTATGGATGGGTGGAGTATTGAAATAAAATAGTAGATGTTTTACTACCCAAATGTCCTTTCTTTAGTATTGTTTGTCGGGTTGATCTCCTTAAGTTCTGAGTTGAGCTCCACGATTACTGACAAATGCTTGCACTGACAGGACAAGTCCACTCAAATCTGTGTGGTTCTTTTCTCAAAGGACCATTTCAGACACTAACCTACATGGTCCTCATATGGCCTGACCAAGATTATGTCTGGACTTTAAAAGAGACTGTGACCTCTGAGTTTGTTTCGGTCTTTCTTCTCAGAGTAGTCAGATAGGAATCGCCGAACTCATCTAGCTAATTA
Source organism: Xanthia icteritia (assembly GCA_949128155.2). Classification (NCBI taxonomy): domain Eukaryota; kingdom Metazoa; phylum Arthropoda; class Insecta; order Lepidoptera; family Noctuidae; genus Xanthia; species Xanthia icteritia. The sequence continues at coordinate 2,982,281 of OX421937.2, forward strand.
TTCTTCTTTTTTTTTTAAGATGACGTTTAAAAGTGATTCCAATATCCTATTTACAGAATAAACAATTTCATTTCATTTGAATTCGATTTACAACTTTGAGGCGTATGACTATAGGTAGGTATAGTTCACGACTCACGACTCTGAACTTCGTTCTGAAGCTATAAGTGGGCGGCAGATGAATTTTATTATTCTTTTTGAACTCAATGGATCCTAAATCCTAAGGCCGAGAAGACCATCTATCAAACAACCCATTGGTACTTGTATCCATTTGTTTGGGTATTTTTCTAAAAACCTAAATTATTTCTAGCCATTTTCCAATTATTATTCGAAATGTACGTTATTTGTACAGTTATCTACTATTGTAATGTGTAACAAAAAAACAATGAAACTAGTTTTTAGCCAAATAATTCATTCTTCTAGATATGTCTTATCTAAACAACCGAATCCCTCGTAGAGAAAAAAGAGTGTTATCTTATCACTTAAAATCAGTATACCAATCCTATATCAAAGCTTATAAGTAAGTGCTAGATCATATAACACAGATTATGTCAATGACAGTACATTTTTCTATGACTGTCTGGTACAGCTACATTTCCCGCGCACTGCCCGCGCCGCGCCGCCCCGTTGTGGCCGCAATAATGGTGCGAACACTGTCGCAACTGACTCTAAAGATACAGACCTGGGCTTGTATTGTAAGGGCTGATTGTACACTGAGAGAAAAGATAAATGGCAATGGCTAAATATTAGTTAAAGTAAAAAAGAAAGAAAATAATACGTACTACTTGCGGTAAACATGACGCAAAGAATAAACACAAACACGAAAATTGGGGGAAGATATGGGTCACACTCACATCCACGCAAAAAGGCCATCACTCAGCATAATGCTGCAGCGACAGCCGGCGTCGACGTGATGCAAAGTGCTACTATTCAAATTCAATAAAAATTTTAATTCCTCAATTCACCCATATACAATTCACAACAGATTACAAATTTATTAAATTAATAAGGTAGGTAATTATAAACTTTAATCTATACTATGAAAATTCATCTTACGCCAATCAAGATAAATGGCAAATGGAAAGTGTTTTGAAATAGTTCATCTGAACTGTTTCAAATAAGTTACAAAACGCATTGGACCCCAGAAAGTAACAGCTCGAAACGATTTTAATTTTAAAAAGACCGAGATTATCGTTTTTCGTACAAGAAGCCGCAATTAACCGCCAAAATTTAATGATATTCCTGAGCTGTAGTATCTTGGTAGAAAACACCGTGAACGTAAAATAAACTGAAATCTTCCTTAAACACGAAACCCCCAAGTGAAACTCAGCCCTTATGCCCCAGCAAAGAAATCACTACATTTGTAGAAAGCTAGACAATAAGTGGGGAGTAGAAAAAGATGGCTCCGATAAACAGGTACCGGCCACTGGAAATACACTCCGAGGCGGAAACTATTGGTTCTTAAGTGTACAATGTTTCTAGAGGAGAAAATATTTTTAATCCTTTTCTACCAAACAGGACAATGGGGTCTGGGTATTAAGATGTTTGAGCGTGGCTCGAATTTGTTCTGAACTTTTTCTGGAAACTTGTGTTGTCTACAAAGCAGTTTATTTGTTTGTGTACAGACCGGTGTTGTGTTTATACCGGTGGAAATAAGATCTGAAAATTTTAGGGTAAGGATTTAGATTAAACCGCTCTTTCTTTCTCTAGTGGTCAGACCACCTGTCTCAGACCCAAATTTTCTGCTTGGTTTAGTTGGTGGTAGGGCTGGTTCTAAGTCCGCCTGGCTAGCTACTACCATGTCATCTAAGTCTGTCGCCATAACAACAATGTTAAAAGCATTGTTGTGTTTCGGTAGTTAGAGCCAGTTCTTCGGTGGTTGAGGATTCCGGGTGAAAGTCTCTTCCACCTCCAACCTGATCACCACTTACCATCAAGTGAGATGCAACTTCCACGTGGTGGAAAATTCTGCATGACAGAGAGATGTGGTATTACATAGATTGGTAGAAATATATGGTGGTGGGTTCTTGGTATGCTTTAGTAATCTTTTATGGCACTCACAATAAGAATAATGATTTGGCTAGAAAAAGGTACGACGGTAGACGTACTTACAGGCGAAAAAGACATGAAACATTATAATGGAGTAATCTTTTCTCGAAACCAATTTTAAATCCTAAAATAAATTTTTCCTGCCAACCAACAGTATGTAAATTCATCTACAGCAAATGACGGCTTAGAAGCGTCCGAATATAAATGACTATGAACAGAACAGCTCAAAGGGTAATAACCCCGTGCCCCGTGGTGCTATAGAACAAAATTTTGTATTTTCGCTAATAAAAAAGTTTCAGGAATGTTTTTTCATTGGAAGCTGAGAGAGGTCGGAACGAAGCGACGGTAGACGCCACTTAACTCGGCCATCCCTTTGAGGGCTGAGTTTTAGACGAATTCGAGAGGTGTCTTCTAGCAGATAAAGTTTTTAGTCTGTCTATTTAGACCACAGGCATCTAATCTTGATGTAATTATGTATAATTTACCAACCAGATGTTTTTTTGTAAGTAAATATGATTATAATTCGTAGTAAGAAATAATTGACAGCAGTAGTGGCCCAGAGGTAACGGCCCCCAAAGTACATCCATCTTTTATGGGGTACTGTGTTAAATGTTACAACAGAATACCTTATGATATATTAGAATTAAATGAAAGAATATTTAAAACTCATATAAAAAGTACACTTTGTTAACAAGCATATTACAAATTAGAGGATTATATCCAAGATAAAAATGCTTGGAAACATGCTGGTCCTGTTCCATAGAACAATTTAGAATCTAGACAAAATCTAACCGGTTGCTAATTTAATTGTATAATATTATTTTTTATAACTTTGATTTTACATTCTGTGATTACTTGAACTCACACACTGACTTATTAATTGTAAAATTTTAGGAAAATCGTCTACTTTTACAATCTTTGTAAATACATGCATCGTCCTCACATATAATTATATAACTAATGTACTTATACAAAATATTGTAAAACATTTTAAAAGAGTAACGGTGGAGTTTCTTGCCCATTCTTCTCCATACGAAAACTACCTTTTGGAAGGGGCAACTAGAATCAATAATTTTTTTTGTAAATTTTTGACGTTCAAAAGTGCCTTATACGGGCCTACTTGAAATAAATGATTTGACTTTGACTTAGACTTTTACATATTTACAAACAGATTAAAATTATCTATCACATAATTAATGTATCTGTTGTTGCTTCATTTTTAATTCTTTTTTTTTTTTTTTTTTTTTTTTCTTTTTTTTTACCTATTGTGGTATAGTAATTTTATTCTAGGTGCATGGTCCTCACATATAATTATATAACTAATTCTACTTATGACGTACCTACATACGTAGGTACTTATACAAAATATTGTAAAACATTTTAAAAGAGTAACGGTGGAGTTTCTTGCCCATTCTTCTCCATGTGAAAACTACCTTTTGGAAGGGGCAACTAGAATCTTTTTTTGGTAAATTTTGACGTTCAAAAGTGCCTTTTTTGTGCCTAATTTAAATAAATGATTTGACTATAACCCCACTTACGATTTGCAGGTTGTGGGTTCAAACCCAGGCGCTTCTTTTTTGTGTAAATAATTTCATCACCACTGCTCTCAAAATGGTGAAGGAAAACATAGGACATGGCGGTTTACGGCATGTCTTAGAACCAAAAATTCCCAACCTGCATTAGGCCCGCGTGGTAAATTACAGCCCACCCAAGAGACAAAGCCTGTGGCCCAGCAGTGGGAACATTATAGCCGTATTATTTATTATAAATAATAAGCCTAATAGCCTAATAATATTCGGATACTCGGATGGCAAAAAAACTACTGCCCAGCTGATGGTAACTGGGCACTTGCACGGACTTCTGTAACACCAAACCTAGAAACTAAGCTGAAATATGTAATGGGCCTTATTACGTTTCAGGAACAAAGGCTAACCGATTAAAGACAACTCGTCAGTTCATCTGACAGGTTTTACAAAACTCCGCACCATCATAGGTAACCAACATCATAATTTTAATCCACTCAACTAACGTGAACAGACAATTGTGGTGACATCTACATCGCCACATACGAACTACGCATCAAAGACATGACGTCACACAAACCGTGCATCGCGCAATTAGAGTTTACCGCGCGAATGACATATATAAGACAGTTGTTGACTGTTGGGCAGTTGCCCGCCAGACACAATACCCGTCTGGTTGGAGGATCCTCCCTTTTCCATAGAGGATGAGTGAACTTTACACCCTGCTCCTACCTCTATACAATAACAACACTAAAGCTAAAATGGACCACTTCCTCAAGACTCGGAGCTCTGTAATTAATGACATCCCAACATTATTTTCCTTCTCCCTTAATTTATTGTCGTTGTTGTGGCCATCTTAAAATACTTTCCAAGTCTTTAAAACTTTCTAGAGACCCGAATTACATGTTTTTTTCGAAAAATAACGAATTTACTCTCGGGTTTTATTTTGGGAAGGGATCAAAATTGGTTTATGTAAAAGTTGAGTAAAAGTTAGAGGGTTTTACTGTATTTTGGCCTAATGGACAAGTGTAGGTACTCTAGACCTCGTTTTATAGTAGACCAGTACTAAAAGCATTTATTCGGGTAAATTAAAAAAAATCAACGTTAAGCTTATCAACTCATTCATGTGATTTCAATTAGTCTGGCGTATAAGCATCCAATTTAATTCTTTCCAAGAAAATCCCCCTTACCTATTACCTAAAGTATTTACCTAAGAAAACCTTACAAGAAGGCTTATCCATTTATCAAATACATTTGACGTTTTCTTTACCGCCGGTGTAAAATAACAAAGACTGAACGACACACGCCTTTGTGGTGCAAAAACCAGCGCTACATCCAGCCATATTAGTTTAACAGAGGAACGGCTTGTAACCGAAGAGCGCTCGAGATAAGCGACCAAAGCGCTTCTATGTACATCGCTGTTAATATTGGTGTGAAATATTGGGTGTACTTGGAGTTGAATGGAATGGGTAAAGAGTGTTTTGGGGGTTTTTTTGATGTTTTACTTTCAATTAATAGGAAAGTATAAATAATGTTTGGATTTGAATAATCATCACACGAGTAAAAAAAAACAAATAACGCATAGAAGATACACTACTAGGCTCCTAGGAAATAGGAGATCAGTCTGTTGTGGTTATTACACATTCAAGCGAAATCGTTTATTCAGTTATACCGAGAACAATATTTTCAAAAAAAAATATGAAGTGTATAGAGTGCCGCTAGCGGCACTTTAATTCTGTCGGATACAGTGCCGCTATTTGCGGCATATTAGTAGCGCTGCCTTGGGCCGGCTAAAGTGCCGTAAGGATTGCATTGTCATTGTCACTGTCACTTGTTATTGTGTTTTTGAGGAAAGGCTAATGTTAATTTCTTTCATCTATAGCCGGCTAAACTTAAGTATAGCCATAACCCTTTGGCTTAGCAAATGAAAATGGCTGAAAGGTAGGTTAGGTTAGGTTAGGTTCCCGCTCGACGAGACGGAGCCCGCAGAGGCGGGCTGGCACCAGTCGGGGTCGCGGAAGATTTGAACGTTCCCGCGACCCCGGCGTAGGTGTGAGATGGAACACCGGGGTGGTTTTTAGTCAGTAAGAGTCTGACAGACCCCTCCGCCCGCCCCAGGGCGGAGGACATCCATGAGGATTTTCCACCCCGAACAAAAACAAAAAAAAAAAAAAGGTTAGAACTGTGACCACACAATGCACAAGCCGACCGAGTGAAGTGAGAGGTGCCGCGGCGGCGGCCGGCGAGTGCCAGGGTCCGTTTAGACACAAGAAAATGTAGTGTTTTGGGAATGGTGTTTTACAGCGAACTAACCTCTACAATCATACAAAATAACAAGTGACAGTGACAATGACAATGCAATCCTTACGGCACTTTAGTGCCGCTAGCGGCACTCTACACACTGCCATAAATAAATGGTATTATCAAGCGACATCGTTTATTCAGTTGTACGGAGCACCATATTACAAGAACCAAGAATGAAAACTGTATTCTTCAATGATTTGAATGAATAACCAAATCAAGTAATTATTGTATTCTCTTCTATTAGCGCTGTTGTATGAGAACAGCGTTAATAGCACCTAATTAGCGTCATACGATGAAACATCAAAAGCATATCTGTAATCCAATTATAGGCAATTAAGATCTCGATTCAGTTTCTCATTTGAAACGGCAGCGGTTTCAATCAGGCTCGGTAATTAGCGGCTCCCGTTAATTAGGACTCATTTAGACTGATTGCTTCAATTTGAAGGCGATCTTAGCGACGCATTGAAATTTCACGTTAAGCTCTATCTCGCGGTTTGATTTATTAGGGGAATTATGTACATACCTTCCTATATGGGAAATTTTTTGAATTGTTACTGTAGGTTATTTGAGAATTACGTTTAATTGGTAGTGAATATTTGTTGTAGGTACTATATTGGAGAGAAGTGTTCAGTCCAAAGCAATACTCAAAAAATGTTACTGATTCTTTCGCTGTAATTTTATAGCAATGTTACATATAGTTAATTTGTAACAATATCACTGTCTGGACTTCTACTTTTTTCTAATAGGTACAGTAAATCATTACTGACCCACCAACAGTAATACCCACGGAACAGCTCGTTTACAATCACAGCATTTGATCTGACTCAACGAACGTGATCTGAATCGCATCCTTCAATGTTATCGATCCTTTATAATATCAGTAAGCGCCTGATAAAAAGTTTATAGCAGAATGTCACCGAGGGTAAATAATTGCTCAGTTTTTTTGAAAAGAAATTAAAGTTATTTTTCTATTGAAGAGCGGGATAAATATGGCTCAGACATTTTCTTTTTATTTTTCAATCCTACGAACTGATCTATTAGAAAAAAGTATGTTGCCATACTTCAAAGCGATATTAATTCTAAATGAATAAATCGTTGAAGCCACATGTGGGTCCCTGAAGTAATAAGTGGAAGCTGCTCGTTTACAATCACGGCGTTTGATCTCAGTTCACGAACGTGAGCCGAATGCCCATGCTTCAATATATCGATCCTTTATCATTTTTAAGGAGCGCCTGATGACAAGTTTCAGGGAAAAAAATGAATTTATTGGTTGGCGGTCTGGTGGTAAAGTATTTTAAAGCTCATTGGTTTAGCGATTGCAAACACCAATAATTTTGGGTAGAGTTTGACTAGAATTTTAAATGATCGGGATTAAAACGGCTCGTTTTTTTTGTTATCTTTTTAACCTACCTACATGAAAAAAAATACGTGCATTTCCAAATAAATTTAAACCACCATCGCATTCTATTTAAAAAACAAAAACAAATAACAATCCAAAAGTAAATATAGCTAAAAACGTTCGAGTTTCGAACGGAGGACGGAAGTGAGGAGTGGCGATGTTTCCGTTGTGTGACGTCACCGGCCAGATGTGGCGGCCGCTTCCGGCCGGTCATGGCCGTACCGCCATATTCGATGCAGTATAGCCTTTGATACATTTAATTGTATTTTTTATTATCTTCTTTATATTGTGTTGCATATGGGGTCATAGCTATTTGTTTTGCCGGTTTTGAAGTTATGACGTACAGTAGCCATAATATTTACTTTTGATTAAATACTTTGTAGATGTAGAATGTGTGTTATCATGCCCTTGACTCGGCGGCATCTACAATGCCACATGTGAACTACGCATCATTCTGACGTCACGCAAAATACTGCATCGCGCAAGCAGACGTCGACGCGCGACTAGCGTATAAAATGGGGGATGAGGAACTTTACACCCAGCTCCCCATACCTCTGTAAGTTTAATAACTACATAGGTAAGTCAATAAAAATGTGACATTCTTACAGACTCTTTGTTTTGTTTTAATCTTTGTTTGTTCTTCTAGATACTCTATACAACCAATAATCATTTCTGACCATGTCCTAACCTCACCAGAATATTTGTTATTAATACCTTTAACTAAACTCAATCAAACATTTTTAATGAAGCACAATACAACACAAACTTCCGCATTAAAGTCCACCAAAATGGAAACCTCGTTCCCCAAAAATAAACTTTAAATATTATAATTACAAACATTCGCGAACACGAATAACTTTTCTAGTAAAATAAATGAGACTATAAACTTTATAGTCAACACAATGATAATAATTTTTGACTTGTAAATGAGTCCATTAATCTGATTAATTCGGCCGTTATGATCCCAAATTGTTTATGTTAATGTAAATCGAAATATATTGTCCTCATTTACAAACCCTTTATCTTTTTCAGATGGATTTAGATTATCGGTCTGGGATTGCAGGAGTTTGAGTTTGGAAGAGGTGGAGACAGAGATTAAGATGGCGTTACGGTGATTTCAAAAGATTTCGATGGCTGTTTTCGCAATTAGGTACCAAAACAAAGGGAGGGGGAGGTTGGAGGATTAGGTTTACAATACAAAAAACCTACTTTTTCAGTAACCACACTGAAATAGTGCTGACCTACTTGTTTTTGCATTTACAATTTCTCGATAAAGTTTTCATTCAACTTTAGGCTGTAAGCTCTCTGTCACCATGTAACCAACTTAATATCCATAATGCTAAAAGTAACATACAGGTAAATAAACAAATCCAACATGATTTCCAGTCCATCCACGTCATACCCAACTTTATCCAGTCCACCTTGGAAGTCCATCACTGATCCAGGATTAGACAAGTCTCAGTTATAAATGGCAAGGAAGCGATAATCTTGAAAATTTAAATAATCCCGGAGTTTCAGACGAGTTTGGGAACATCACGGAATGTGTAAGTTTTTAAAGGGATACTCCTTTTGAATTTTGATGGGGTGTTACAATGTTCTTGTACTGATCCTGATAAATTGGGGCTTTTTAAAACTTGTTCAAATTTATTTGGTAATATTTTCGACATAATTAAAAAGTTGAAAAACCTTTATCATATCTTCAACTGGGTCTGTTGTTTTCTACCTAACTGTGATGGTCTTGGAGATTTGATAGATGCAGTTTGTCGTAATAAGTCCACTCTTATTTTACCGAGAAGTTGTTTAAAGCCCCATTTACACAATGAATTTGTTTTTGCCTTGCATACCTACAGTAAATTAATTGACGCAATAAATGACTTGGATCGTCTTAATACTATTTGGACGGTGTTTTTTTTTAACCTCAACGGTCAAGCTCTTGGCCTGCATCTCACTTGATGGTAAGTGATGATCAGGCTGAAGGTGGAAGCGAGCTTCTTCCGGAAACCTTAACCACAGAGGAACTGGCTACCTAACCTCTAACTGCCGAAACACAACAATGCTTTATGTTGTTATGGCGACAGACTTAGATAAGATGGTGGTAGATAGCCAGGCGGACTTTGAACAAGCCCTACCACCAACCAAAGCGAGCAGAAAATGTTGTACCCACTGAGAATCGAACCCGGGACCTCTGGGTCTGAGACAGGTGATCTAAACACTAGACCACTGAGGCGGTTAAATTGTTGCTTCAATGCCTTAGGTAATTAACTCGCACCGTTTTGTATCAGGTTTTACGAATACCTAGAACAGTTGTGTGAATTCAGAGGCCTCAAAATCGCACCCATGGTCGAATATTGATGTAACTTAGTAACGAAGTTGAGCTAAAAACTGGTATTCAGTCGCATCTGGTTTGAGGAGACGATGACCTGTTAGGTATCTATTCTTCAAGATATTCAGAAAACCAACCTACATTACTACACAACACAAACATAACATTAAATATTTACCAGAAAACCTACATCTTTCCCTTGAAACGAGGGCACAAGTTGTAAAAGAAATCCTTTAATAATTCGCCAAACCTTCGTTACGGCATACCCGGGCTTTTGCTCGCATAACGTGGATTATTCCCTAGCACTGGACATTATAACGAAGAACGGGAATACTAAGGCAGGCTAGATAATAAAAAGACAACATTGGAAGTGTGTTTTTAAATAAATTATTAAGTGTAAGGTTGGAGGTACACTCTGGAGGTGACCTCTGAGTTAGTTTCGACTTTTCTTCTCAGAGTAGTCAGATAGAAAACGTCTCTCTAGTTTTTATTAAAAATATGATTGTTGTGTAAAAGTGTTTCTACAAACATAATTACAGAAATAAAATCATTTATCCATGGACCACTTATTATTTTAATCCGTATGTACATAAATATTGAGAGATATATTTACAAAAATGGGCACCACTGCTGTTGAAATGGCTGAGCGATTGGATTTTTGGTTGATTTCTACTCAGTTCAAAAATTTCTTACTTATAGGATACTCTTTTAGCTCTAGCTGTGACACGAAAAAATATTTATACAGAAGAAATTGGATGTTGTCAAAATCGTAAAGTACAAAGCTTTACTAAAAAAGATATGTTAAAAAGTGTTTGTACTGTTGGTTTGCTCACCATTCCTGTGCATCCAAAGGTTGTCTGTTAGAGAACGCTATTAGCTCTAAGGCCACCCTAATAAAGCTTAAAGAAAAAATTTTGGAAAATCCAAAAGTGCACGACTCATAACGCTAATTTGATCGTATAAAAAAAACTACTTTGAATAAAAGAGCCATTTTCAATAGGGTTCCTCCTACGGGTGAAACGAAACTATTAAAAAAGATTGACTCAATTAATTGTTTTTTTCGCAAGCTACAATGTTTTCAGGTTTCATACTTGATTGACGGGAGTTTTTTAAAACTATTTTGATGTTTTTTTTATTTCTGATGCATTAAATCAATTTTTGAAAAGTACAGAATTTAACTCCATTAATTTATCTATACAATGCTATAAATATATATATATATATATAAAGTATGTGTACACACAGCTACACATCAAGCTATATATTTCCAGTATAAGCTGACCTGACATTGTACGGAAATCCTATACATTGCGAGATCAGCATAAACTGGAAATGTATAACTTGATGTGTAGCCGTGTGTACTAGCAGGAGTGTAACAATAAAACAGTTGCAGAAAGGAGGCAAAACAAATTTTGCGATCGGAAAACACTCTAATGCTTCGCATTATGAATAATCCAATAGGCAAGTACATGAATAACAATGGGGGGTCTTGAGGTTGCACCGATTCGATTTAAGCACATTTCATAAAATTCTTTCTCAACACCATTTAGGTTTTTGGTTGCGTCTGTTTAGGTTCATGGCCCAAATATAGCACGTAGCAGTGTGTATTTAGAGTATGGCGGTTCTGTCATACGCATTGAGATTATAAAATCCCTAATTAAATAAATCAATCTGCCAAGCCGATCGGCTTCCAGTCTAACCGGATGCAGCTGAATTTTACACGGAGCGACTGCCTATCTGACAGCCCAGTAACTGGGTAATACTGGTAAGAATATAAGAATAAGACTGGTTGTCAGATTTTCGGGCATCTGACGACCCATAACGACTGTCAAAGATCCACGAATGACAGCCGTTGACAACAACGTGCTTTCCGAGGCACGGATGTTTCTCAGCATGTAAGTTGTGTGTGTTAGATGGTCTTGGTATCCCATCCACGGACCAACCCCGGCAAGCGTAGCTTAACCTGATGGATCGACCCGGGCGGCTGCTATTACTTAGCCACGAGCCCCTCCAGTTCAAAAGTTCCTAATTAAAAAACCAAAACTTGCTCTCAGTGTACCAAAGACCCATAGCACCCCGCTTCGTCCGTCTCGATATTTTTTATTCACTGTAAGAAGTTTACCTCAAGGCTTATCCTACATACAGCCTTAAAGAAATTCTGAAGAAATTCTTTTTATTTCTGGAAAATCTTAATTAGTTTACTCTTCTAATATTAGTTTAAACAGTCTTCATATTTTTATTTATTTAGTTAGTTTTATGTTTATATATATATCGGTCCTTTACATTATATGGACAGATATGCAAATCTACGAGTGTATGTTAGGCATTACTCATATTTACTCTTGACAGTATTTGCAATGTGCAATGTAAAGGCTGTGCAAATAATTTGTATACATCTTGGTGCTTAACTGGGTACTCAACCAGCTCATGATTAGCTTGAAGATTATTCAGCTCTAGGTACAATTATAGTATTTACTTGTATTAAACTTTATAGAGGAGCTCATGGCTACGAAATAACAGCCGTACGAGTTTTTCCAACAGGTTAAGCTATGCTTGCCGGCGTTGGTCTATGGATGGGTGACCATCTTTACATACCGAGACTCCTACGTGCCTCGGAAAGCACGTTAAGGCGTTGATCCCTGCTGTTATTCGTGGTTCTTTGACAGTCGTTACGGGTCGTCAGAAGCCCGATAGTCTGACAACCAGTCTTACCAAGGGGTATCGTGTTACCCAGATACTGGGTTGTGGAGGTTAGGTTAGCTGCATCCGGTTAGACTGGAAGCCAACCCCAACATAGTTGGGAAAAGGCTAGGCAGATTGATTGACGTCTAACGGGCCTCTGCGAGTTGGCTTCGGCCCCTTGTACAACTTCAAAAGGTCCGGGACCCTAGGGTCCCGAGAAATGTCAAGAGATGTAAAAATAACAATATTTCATACTATACTAATAGTTTAGGCACACAAGCTTCATTTGACATTTATTTTCCTTTTAATTTTTGCCTCATATTGTCTGAAAATAAAATTCTCGGCTCCCACTTTTCACAAATTCCATAATTGTGTAAGAATACCTCATTCACCTGAGTAAATCTGTAATTGACAGGGGCTTGGTTGATAAACATTTAATTTTGTGAAATTGTCAAAGAAATTGTATTGGAAAAAAGACGTACCACCGTACAATATAAAACACCACTTAATCGAGCCTGAGCAAAAAACGCGGAAAAAACACGTTTCTTGCATGACCCCCCCTTTAATTTTTTACTCACTCTTTGAAAATTTCGAGTTTATACTCGTAATAGATTTGTAATAATTAATCAATTGAATATTTTTTATTTATATAATTAAGGAATCATAGTCACAACAACACGTCAAAAAACTAGTAAAATATCCCGCCACTAACTGTTCCCGGCGCAAAGGCGCCCATAACGCTTGCTGCATTACCACGTTGGATGGCAATGGCTAACCTTTGCACCAAGAACGAGCCGGAGTCACTCGTTTTGTCACGGAGCTTGTGCCCTATATCACTAATGAGCTTCTTGGCCTCAGTGCCCCAACACCCCATGGTCTCAACGGCAATGGGCAACAGAATTCAGAGGGTCGATATTAATGGCAAGAGATCTGCAGGATCTGCGGTCACTATGGGCGTTCCGCAGGGTTCAATTCTAGGTCCTTTCTTATTTCTAATTTATATAAATGACTTACCTTACCACATAAGGGATAATCACAAGATCGTCTTATTCGCAGATGACACTTCCCTCATTTTTAAAATCAAACGTCAGTTAGTCAACTATGAACAAGTTAACGATGCACTCTCTAAAGTTGTGCATTGGTTTAATGTAAATAATCTTCTCCTGAACGAAAAAAAAACTAAACTCCTTAGATTTTCAACGCCAAATGTCAGGCAGCTAACTACTAATGTTCAAGTTAATGGAATAGAGTTGGACCCTGTAGAGTCAACAGTTTTTCTTGGAATCACTATTGACGGTAAATTACAATGGGGCCCACACATAGAAAAATTGTCAGGAAGGCTTAGTTCGGCCGCTTATGCTGTTAAAAAAATTAGACAGATAACTGACGTAGATACAGCCAGAATTGTTTATTTTAGTTATTTTCATAGTCTTATGTCTTATGGGATTCTTCTCTGGGGAACCTGTGCGGACATTCATACTATCTTTGTTCTACAGAAAAGGGCTGTTCGAGCCATTTACAACCTAGGTCCAAGGGATTCCCTTCGAGAAAAATTCAGAGAAATAAACATCCTGACTGTAGCCTCACAATATATTTTTGAAAACCTATTACATGTACACAAAAATATATCAAATTTTAAGAAAATGACCGATATTCATAGTTTAAATACCAGGAATAAACACAACCTTGCTGTACATCGCACACGTCTCCACAGAGTAGGCAACTCGTTCATGGGTCAATGTATACGCTTTTACAACAAACTTCCCATTGATATTCGAAACTTACCCATTAAACGATTTAAAAGCTGTATAAAAACCAAACTTTGTAAAAAAGGGTACTATAAAATTTCAGATTATTTAGAAGATAAAAAAGCGTGGGATTGAGCTGCTCGCTCTGCTAAGCTTTGTGATAAAACTATAAAATTTGACATTTTAATTATTATGTAAATCATTAAAAATACCAGTTTTTTATATACATATTGACATTGTTGAAATTTATATACAAAATAACATGATTACTTTGTAAAGTATTATATTGTTTTAATTATTGTGAATGTGAGGACTATGTGGATATTTTATTTTTATTGTTTTTCCTTTCTTGAATTTTTTCTTTCTCAGTTAGTTTAAATGATGGTCTGGCAGTTTGAGTACTTTATGCGACCTACCCAAATGTCCTTTCTTTGGTATTGTTCGTCGAGTTGAGCTCCTTAAGTTCTGAGTTGAGCTCTACGATTACTGACAAATGCTTGCACTGACTGGACAGGTCCACTCAAATCTGTGTGGTTCTTTCCTCAAAAGACCATTTCAGACACTAATCTACATGGTCCTCATATGGCCTGACCAAGATTATGTCTGGACTTTAAAAGAGACTGTGACCTCTGAGTTTGTTTCGGTCTTTCTTCTCAGAGTAGTCAGATAGGAAACGCCGAACTCATCTAGCATTTTCTTCTTATTTTTTTTTAATATGACGTGTAAAAGTGATTGCAATATCCTATTTACAGAATAAACAATTTCATTTCATTTCATTTCATTTCATTTCATTTCAAAAAGGTAACGGTCCGCCAACGGAGCGTACATTCACCCTATTCCTTACAGCAGCGTCTTCAGCTGCTGCCGACGGTGAGAGGACCGTGCGACCAAGGTTGCTGGCAACAGTGCTAACGCAAGTTGCGTCCCAAACATTGAATGAATTTGTAATCTGTTGTAAATTTTATAGGGGAATATTTCTGAAATAAAATTGATTTGATTTTGATTTTGATTTTGATTTGATTTATTTTATACCTATTACGGTTCAAGAGACCCTGTGAAAGACGGACGGACGGACAGCGGAGCCTTAGTAATTAGGTTCCGTTGGCATACTTTGGGTACAGAACCCTAAAAACAAGATGGTGGCGTTAGTTCCATTATGGCCACGTGCTAAAAAATCCTTGTACCTTCCGAACCCATATACCTAACTTCCTATAATGTGTCGCACATATTAATGTTATGTATTCCGAAATAATACAGAAATCAATAGTGTAACGAAATGATAAAACATTAGTCCCATGTTCGGTATAATATCGCATGTATCGTAACAAGTTGCGGCGGCAATTCCCTATGTAGGAATTCCATTCACGCTTCGTAGTATAGGAGCTAGGGATCCAGAGTAAAATTTATATTCTTTGGTGAAAATACCGTAAAACAGTCTGAATTTGATGGTTGAAAATTGACAACCACACGCAATGAGTATCAATTCCGGAATTTTCTATGAAAAAGAGAAGGCTCTGGGATAGTAATGTGAAAAAGAAAGCCTCAAATAGGTCTCTTTCAGATAGGTATGAATTATATCTTTTTTCTTTCCGTAAGGTGAAATGTATCGATACAATTATTATAAAAATTCCATCTTATTTGTATACCTACATTATAAGCAAATAAATGATTTCTATTTCTTTTGTTTTCAAGTAAGTTCGTCATCCATCATCATTTCAGCCGCAAGACGCCCCCTGGCCCCGCCCGCTGGACGTAGACCCGTTCAAAGCATCGTAACAACGACCTGAACAGCGCTGCCCGTTTGAAGGTATCCAACGCTTTTTAATGTTACCTCAATGCTTTGGAGTTTGAAGACATATCACGGAAGCATCGAAGCCTATTTTTCCCAAATACAAACGGCGAGGTAATTGCGTTACACTTACAATGGCAATGCCTTTCATTTTGACAGTTCAGCAACATTCATTGCGTTATTAATGTACGTTGTTGTGCAGAAGATATATATATATATAGAAATTAGCAATTCCCTCAAAATCCTTCGGATAGATTGAAAGTGTGATACGCAACTCGGGTGCAGTTCTGTCTTTACAACACAATTATCCAAATATCAAATACCATGTTAATCCCTAAAACACGACAACCCTGACTCCGGGCCTGCACATCGCAGTGCACATCGCTCCGGTATTAATATTGCACGAACAACATCGCAGGTGGCGCATGCGGCTAAATTGAAAATTGCTCGCATCGGCGCGGCGTTTGCTACAGTCGCAATTATACACGCTCAATCTGTATCCTTGGTAATCAACATATTCATTTTGGGTTGTGTTTAGATGTTGAAATTGTCTTTTGGAGCCAAAAAACTTGGACAACTTAATCAGACTTTTATATTTTTTTGGGTTCCGTACCTCAAAAGGAAAAAACGGAATTCTTATTCTCACATTGTTGTCCGTCAGTCCGTCAGTCTGTCAAGAGCCATTATGTCAGGAACGCGTGGAGGTATCAAGTTGAAATTAATATCAAATATGTAAGTCTATGGTCCCTTACGGCTCTAATTTTTTTTTTTTTAAAGCAATTTTTACGGCCATTTATGCGACATATTTTGATACTCGCAAATAAATCAAAGCCTAACAGGGTACTTCCCGTTGAACTAGAATCATGAAATTTGGCAAGAAGCAACGTCTTATAGCACAAGTAAAGGCAAAAATCCGAAAATCGTTAATTTTTAGTTTTATCACAGTTTTTTTTTTTTTGCGAGAACAAACTTAGATTTGCAGTTGGAGAATTGAACGTGGCGTATATCGATTTATGGGAGAATATGTTTTTCAACTACAATGTTAAGTTTGTTTTTTGGATAAATTCTTACGGAACCATTCATTGTGCGTGGTCCGACACGCACTTGGCCGGTTTTTTTTATTTTTTTCTAAAACCCATATTTAGCAAAAATAATAAAAAATAGAATAGAATAGTAACAAAACACATTCCCATCAGTCAGATGATTGGATTAAAAAGTCTCATAGATACCATAGATTAAAAAGTGTCTGATGAAGTGAACTGTTCATTTCCACCCAATTTCATACAAACTTGCATAGAGCATCGTTTAACGTGTACTACATGGACTCACAGTGTCTGTCAAAATGCTTGCAATGGGCAACACGAGCCGGATTAAAATATCCGCGAATACTACAGAACACGAACTGGTAGGATTCTAGGAATTTCGTCAAGGGTTTTTCCAATATTTCAGACAATGCAAAGGATTATTTTTGCAGAGAGAAATTCAGTCTGTATACATATAAATCCCATTGTTATGGTCATAACAAACCGAGTTTCGTTTTTTTCTTGTCACCTTTTTCATTGGTAAACCAAAGGATTCAATAATACCCTCTACACATAAATATTTCTTTTATTTTTAACCTTATATCTACAGTATTTATTTTTTTCAATTTTAGGAACAACACTACTCCTTCCAGTCAAAACTCGTATTCATAACACTATGGTTTTCCTTCTTTACCATTTCCTTGGGTCTTATTGATTTTTCTTTAGTTCCTAAAGCTTCAGCTTCCTTCACGGTGTCAGGTAAGGAGTCGTTGGATATATCTGGAACCAGGAATGTGACCATTCCCGCTATGAGAGATGAAATCCCGAATACAAGTGATGGGAATCCTTCCCAGTACTGCGTCTGAAAATTAAAAAACAAAATATTACCAGGTATCGCAAGCACAGCTATGTTTTACCTAGAAAATCCGCAACTATTATATGTATACTAACAAAATGGCTACCTATTTTCTTCGTAAAACATCGTAAACATACAAGACTTTTGCTTTATTTTTTGTATTAGATTATTAATTAGCCATTTGGCCAACTGTCATGAACTAGCAGCACAGATTAATACAGATGGGACACTCCGCAAAATCATTTGAATAAAAAGCGACTCTGGCTACGACACAATATAGTACAATTCAGGTCGCACGGCGCTAATCACCTACAGTTGTATTCACCTAGCTCGCTTTCTATCGCGTAATTCTTAGATCTTCTGACTATGTTACACTCACTGAATTGGCCTAGCCAGACGGGCCTTTTGTCGTAAATAAAAAAAAAATCTACTTAAAATTCTTAATCAAAGAGCTTTTTAACTTAACTTTGATTTTTCTCAAGGACTCTCTTAAAAAGAATAGAGCTTGCAACTTCAAAAAAAAAAAAAAAAAACTCCAATACCAATATAAAAAATGCCTATAGGTAGATATAGTCAGCATCAGAAAGATGAAACATCGACAAGAATTCAATTGATTATCCACAATAAAAATAATATAAATGTTTTATTGACATAAAATAAAGTTATTACATATTAATTTGAAGCCCTGACTCCTGAGTTAGGTCATACAATCATTGTTTCATTCCATAATATGATATCAACGTGTAGCCACAAAACATATTACACAGTGGGTTTCACAAAACATAATGTAGCTACATCCAGCATTCAGAGAATGACAATGACTGAACGTAAGAACTTACCAGCAGCGGCGTCTGGGGTGCAACTATGGACCCAACCCTTCCGAGCGACGAGCACAGCGCGTGCATGGAGTTCCTGGTGTAGGTGGGGAACAGCTCCGACGTGTACATGTACGTGATGGTGAAGTACAGCGACGCCATTAATTTGCCGATCATAAACATGGTTACTGATAACCATGCCATGTCTGAAAAATTAAAAAAAAACGTATTTAATGGCTGTTGGTCCAGGTTTGAAAGATTTCTTGACATAGCAGCAATGTGCATGATAGAATTTCGTATCGCCAAATCTCCATAAGGGAATGAATTGTCATAAATCCTTTCTTAGTGCTCTCTTTCTCTATGAGGAACTAAAAAAATTTCATGCAAAATTTCATGTTTAGGCCAGCGGTTTAGGCCGTGTGTTGTTTGTCAGTGAGTGAAGGAATTCAAGATTTTCATTAAATAGAAGATTTTCCGCGACGATCTAGACGCATACTGCAAGGGTTGGGCCCGGGAAAAGGATGCCTGGTTGGATTTTGGGGAGGCCTTTGCTCATCAGTAGGACAGTGTAGGCTGACATAAAAAAAAAGAAGATTGATATGATGATGTTAACCTAAGGTCTGTTACTGAATATGGTCACTGCAATAATATCCTAGTCACCACACTTAGTAATCCCATGATACTAAATACATCTTAAGTTTGAGGAAACCGTTGTTTGTTACTCAATTACCGATAAATGGGTGAAGGGATTTTCATTGGCATTCAGATATTATGATAGACCATGTTCTGAATTAAAAAGTTCAGGTTCAGGTCCAGTTGAAATCCAGCGTCAGGCACTAGTTGTCTGGCATTTTCGCTGAGCTGGGCCTCCGCGAGGCACACTTTTTTGTAAAATTATTATTTAACACTTTTTATTTGTTTTCTTTTTTTTACTTGTGTTATAATTATGTTGTGTGGTGTGCCTTTTTGTTTGTGCAAAATAAATGTATTTTCTTTCTTTCTTAATTAGCGCATAAGTTATTTTTATCCGGGTATAACAATTGAATTCCCTAGAGTTAGCTGGGCTTGGTTTCTGGTTGTGAACACTTTCAACAACGGCAATAATAATCATGGAAATTTACAAAAAGTCGTAACCGATTTCATATGGTTCATTAAGCTAACCGAGAAAACCAGGTTATCAGTCTTACTTCCTCATAAACATTAGTTCTAGCCTATTGTAGTATTTTACGAATTTACGATGTTTGTAAAACAGTATCCTTGTTTTTTGTTGGACCGTAACCAAAAATACCGGCCTAGTGCGTGTCGGACCACGCACAATGAAGGGTTCCGTAGTTGGGATGAATTTATCACAACAACAAATTTAACTTTGTAGTTGAAAAATATGTTATCCCATACATTCCAACTGCAAATGGTAAGGTTGTACGGACAATATTGAGAGATTTACTATGTTATTTGAAGACCAAAGACTTCTTAAAGATTTTCCTGTAATCTATTAGTAAAGAACCATTCTCTTTTTTTTTTTATTTTAGGCTCAGTAGTTTCGGAGATAAGGTCAATTTAATGGCCAATATAATCAATTTTCTTAATTATCATTAAAAGTATTTATTTTCAAAATATTTAAAAGAAATTAAGTTCTCACAACAAGCCTTTTCATTTCATATGCCACACGGTACAGTTTGCAAAACTTTTTATTTCATTTTCTTTTTTGCCCCCAAAAGTGGCCCCTATTCAAAATCTCTTATTTAAATTACCCGTCCTTGTTTGGGTCACAGCAATATGTACCAAATTTCAACTTAATCGGTTCATTAGATTCGGAGCAAATTGGCTGTGACAGACGGACAGGGTTAAGGGTTCCGTTTTTTCCTTTTGAAGTACAGAACCCTAAAAAAGGCGCAATGACGCTGAAGATGTCGATAAAATTTTGGTTTGATTTCACCCAGTTAAGTATGGTGACTCCCCCTAGCTAGATGGACCGACGACTTTAAGAAAGTCGCTAGGACAGACTAGATGCGGAAAGCGGAGGACAGGGTGATGTGGTGCAGCTTGGGAGAGCAGCCTATCTATGTCCAGCAGTGGACTGCGAAAGGCTGAGTTGATTGAATGACCTATAGTGTGGCAAAAAACCAAGCGGACCATATGAAGGTAAGAGGCCACCGACACATTTGGACATCTACTCCCCGCGAATGTCCCAGAAACATCGCAAATGCATTGGCATCTCAGAAACAAATCTGCACAATCTCATGCGCCGTTAACAGCACTGCACCGGAGTCTTTGATAGTTTTATGAAATTTAGCTATAACACGGCAAATTTGGGAAACCATTAATATCCCCGACCGTACCTTTCTAAACAGAAGAAAGTAAAATACTCACTTGTAGGCAAAAACGGTTGTGCCACACAAAACACGCCAGCCAATAGGAAGCTAGCGATCAACGGGAACTTTCTCCTATATTTCATCAACACATACATCGCTATAAAACTGCCTGGAAGTTCTGTAATCGTGACTAGAGCGTAGTTCAAGTACTTGTTCCCTTCCAGCGACACCGATGTTATCGTCATACCATAGTTCACAAAGGTAGATGTCGTCCACCATATAACACAGACTATGAATCTCTTAAACAAAGCTGTTGATGTAAATGTACTCTTCAATACTTTTCCAAATTCTACATTTTCTTCTTTATCTGTGTCACAAACTAAATTGTCTAATACCCTCTGGTCGACTTTAACTTTGTTCTTTTTTGATATTTTATCTATTATAGCTACTGCTTCTTCCTTCTTCCCTTTTATTAGCAGCCATCTTGGACTCTCGTCTATAAGGTATATGTAGAAAAAGAAAAGTAAAGCTGGGGCGTATAGGGCTCTGAGGTAGTTTCTCCAGTCAGGTACCAACCAAGCTACTAAGGCTTTTAAGATGCCTCCGACGCAGTATCCAATGCCGCATATCATGTAGTAAGGAACTCGTTTCGTTGTGGCAATTATTTCCACATCTGTGAAAAAGATAACAATTTATTGTGTATTTATGGAGCTATTTGTGTGTAGGGATAGGATTTATTTCAATTAAACCAACACAACAAGAACTTTTGAATTGTCAAAAAGTCGGTTAGTTAGTCAGAAAGTTGAAGACCGGGAAGGAAATTCCAAAGACACTCTTTAAAACAAGATATGTATTACAAAATCCTGGGTACATTGTTCTTGTTTCTTCTATATGTGAGAACAAAGTAAAAAAAACGATTCAAAATATAAGATTAAAAATAAATATAATTACTATGTTCAAGAGCATACTGAATTAAAATTATATTTTTAGAGTACTAGTAGCAGTATAAATAATCTCTAAGGTTTATATATAGGATTTCAAAGCGAAGACGAATTGACTGTTGAAATTATTATTAAGGCGGTTTTCACACGACGCCGCTCTGTGAGAATCGCCTTATTGTAAGTAGTTGTTTCTCGTTTGGCTCCGAAATAGCCAATGTCACTTGTGTTCTTACCATAATAACGTAGCATTCTAGTTTTATGAAGTCACTGGTAATGTTCAAGTCTTTTTGAGAATAAATATTTTTAAACCTTAACCATACTCTTGCTTAACTTCGTACTAAAGTTCTTGAGTCATCATCATCTGCCGAACCTTTTCCCAACTGTGTTGAAGTCGGCTTCCAGTCCTACCGGATTCAGCTGACCTCCAATACCCAGTTACTGGGTAACGCGATACTCTTTGGCAAGTATATTTCTAAAGTATACTAGGGTATACTTACTTAAAATATAAGCTGGTGAGCATATATCCCCAAAGGCTGATTCCAGAAACTCAAGCGCTATGTACAACCAGTAGGAGGTGACGAAGCTCCTTGCAATACCCAGGACACCACCGAGTACACCAGTCACCACTATCATTGCCTTTCTGCCTATCCTGAGGAAGAATATCACTTTAGTATGTTGGCGGATACAAGGACCAAAATCTTTTTACCCGACTGCGGAAATGCCAAAAAAGAGGAGCGTTATTAGACCGATAGACCACTAAGGAATTATTTATGAAGCCTAGGCCTAGCACCATCGTCTATGGTTATTATGTCAGTTTGAATAATTAACACGAATCCTTTTAACTTAATCCTTTAACCGAATCCTTTTAGCTTTTAACTTACCGCGCGTTTGGTCTATTTTAGTTACTTCCACAGTATTATGTCGTATGGCATTTTACTGTGGGGTCGGGCTGCTGACATTGAATCTATCTTTATTTTACAAAAGAGAGCTGTCAGAGCCATTTATAATCTACGTCGTCGCGAATCTCTCAGGGAACTATTTAAAAAGATTAATATTATGACGGTACCTTGCCAATTCATTTATGAAAATATTATGTATGTGAGAAAAAATCTACATCTTTTTAACAAAATAAGTGATAGACATAATTTTAATACTAGAAATAAAGATAAAATAAATCAAACATTTTTCAGACTATCTAAAGTACATACATCTTTTATGGGGTACTGTGTTAAATGTTACAACAGAATACCTTGTGATATATTAGAATTAAATGAAAGAAAATTTAAAACTCATTTAAAAAATACACTTCGCAAACAAGCATATTACAAATTAGAGGATTATATCCAAGATAAAAATGCTTGGAAACATGCTGGTCCTGCTCCATAGGACAATTTAGAATCTAGACAAAATCTAACTGGTTGCTAATTTAATTGTATAATATATATATATTTTTTTTTTATATTGGTTTTACATTCTGTGATTACTCGAACTCACACACTGAGTTATATTACTTGTAAAAATGCTAGGAATATCGTATAATTTTACAATGTTTGTAAATATGTGAGCACCATGCATCTATCACATGATTAATTTATCTGTCATTCCTTAATTTTTCATTATTTTTACCTAACGTGGTATAGTAATCTTATTCTAGGTGCATCGTCTTCACATATAATTATATAATTGATGTATACAAGATATTGTGAAAACATTTTAAAAGAGTAACGGTGGAGTTTCTTGCCCATTCTTCTCCATACGAAAACTACCTTTTGGAAGGGGCAACTAGAATCAATTATTATTTAAATGATGACGTTCAAAAGTGCCTTTTTTTGTGCCTAATTGAAATAAATTATTTGACTTTGACTTTGACTTTAGTGATTTTTACAATATTCTTTTACAGCAATTTGTATTTATTAGCCCGCAACCATTCGTATATGTTTTGTTATAAGTAGGTACGTAACCATCGAAATTGGCGAATCGAAAAACCGTAATAGGGATAAAAGAACAAATCACAATAACAGAAAATAATGTGTTTTCAAATAGAATTGCTTTTTTCATGCCCTGGCACGCACATAAAGTATCTTCATGCCCATTTTGTAGTAGCATTTTTTATTGTTAAAACGTCCAAGATGAAATATCATTAAAATAATATTGTTATACACGTTTAAATGATGAATGGTCAAGTACATGCTTAATTAAGTGTGAAGCATGCGTATCTAAATACTTAATTAATATTTTGTATTTATTTTAAAATCAGGTAAAAGAATAATACATACGTTGATGAAAAAAATAATAAAAGAACAATAATCTTTGACGTTTTCGCGTTCTGAATCGAATCGAATTTGCTTCGAATTATCGCTAAATTAACTATATCAACTAATTAGCAGCAAATACATTTACATAAACCGATACTAACTCGAAAACTTGTAGAACAAAAAATGCCAAGTTTTTTTTTTGTAAGTGAATACAAACAATAGTATATTAAAAATAAACATAAATAACTATAAACTTAACAAATATACTACGCATTTTCCACAGATAACAACTTAGATATTTACAAACTGATGGCAAACGTAACTGCAGTCAGGGCAAAATGAATTATATGAAAAGAAACTAAAAATAACAATACAAAACTCTTGTTTGTGTATTCTATACTACGGGGTCTTATAACTATAATAAAAATTTGCTAAGCATACGATAGTGATATCGACATACTATTAGTAGTCGATATAGTAGTAGATATCGACTACTAATAGTATGTCGATATCACTAAATCGATTATTGTATGTGTTGACTAAGCGGTGTAGTGGTGATCGCACACCAGCATTGAATTTACAGAAGCTGGTAGCGAACAGTCTCCTGGGGCGCACCTCCCGCCCATGCGCTGTTCGAGGAACCAGGTAACACAAACTGTTCACCAAGTCAGAGCAACCAAACTTGTTTCGGCAAACATTGAATAGAGTGATCGTCTCAAGCAGCATACGTCTTGACTGTAAAATGAGTAAGTCATATTTTTTAAGAACCGACTGGTTAGATGCTTTTTTTCGAAAAAATCTATACTGATTAGAACGGAAGTACCGTTGAGCTAATTCTATAATTTTATTATATTTAGCATAATAGGGATTCCAAATCGGTACTGCGTATTCTAATTGTGGTTTAACTATGGACTTATACAAGTGTAAGAAAGTGGAGGGACGATGGAATTCTCTAGATGCTCTCATCACAAAACCAAAAATCTGATATGCCTTATTAGTAATATTTTGAATATGGATATTCACATGAAGTTTCAAGTCCAGCTGCACACCAAGGTCACAAATACAAGTAACTTTGTTAACGATGCTGCTATTAGCCAGTCGGTAATTGAAATTAATAATATTTATCTTTTTGGTAAACGTTATACTATAACACTTATGCAGAGTAAGAGTTTATTTGAAGAGCAATAGTAAGAAAAGCGATCAAGGTCTTGCTGGAAGTCAATACAGTCCTGTTCATTGGAAATTACCTTGAAAACTTTTAAGTCATATAAGATAAATTTAGAATTTTGGAAACAATGTTTTATATCATTTATAACACAGAAAACAGAATAAATAACAGAGGCCCTAAAATTGAACTTTATGGCACTCCTGATGTGATTTGAATTCAGCTAGCTTCGAAGCCATTAATGATAATCTTCTGGGTTCTATTTGTTATGTAGGAGACAAACCAGCGAATGAGATCCCCAGGATGCCATTGTATGCTATTTTATCGAGCAGCAATCTATGATCAACTTTATCAAATGCTTTTCGAAAATTAGTATATTCCGTGTCAGTTTATTGCTTGTTATCAATATTTTCGAAAAGTTGTGTTGTAAATATTAAAAGATTACTTATACAAGATCTATCTTTAACAAAACCATGCTGCTCCTTAATTAAGACCTGGCGGATAGATGGGTAAATCTCCTTATGAAAAAGTCTTTCAAAGAGTTTAGGAAATGCTGATATATTATCCACGTCATTCTTAGAACCACTTTTGTGTTCTGGTACTATATTTGCGCGTTTCCACACATCAGGAAATATACCATACGAAATACACTTGTTAAATATTATAAATATGGGATACCATAATGTATTATAAGTATTTTTTTGTAACATCGTGCATATACCGTCTGGACCAGAGTCCTTTGGAAGAATCCAGCATTTTTAATTCTTTAGGAATATTTTCTAAGGGAAAGAACAATCTGGATAACTTGATATCATGATTAGCACTTGTAGTTGGAGGTTCCCAAGAATTAGGGTCAAATGTGGAGGGTTCATACACCGAGTGAAAAAGCTAGATAATAAAATACATGTACAGTATGTGTGTACAGTAGGATCACTGGTTGAATTTTATTTGTAGTGTCTAATGTCAGGAATTCTATTTGTAGTTTTACGGTTGAAGACGTATGACCAGAAAGCTTTAATATTAGTGGAAATGTTATCTTCAACGGAATTCATATATCTTTTGTAACATTTATCAGCCTCCTTTTTGAATCTTATTCTTTGAATGGAAACATTTTCAAAATCATTTATTTTTCCATTTAATCCATGCATAAGTTATTTTTCTTGTAAATGCGTATGAGTGAATGTGTAAACCAGATGGGAAAGTTAAAATTTCTTTGTTTACATATGGGCGTGTGCAATTTAATTATTTCATACGTACATACATCTCGTTGAAGGCAAAAGACAGTTTCTTCAGGCATCAACCCATCAATCTACATTACTAATATCCTTATTTATATAGCAATAATCAGCTTTGTAATAATTGAGTGAGTTTGCAATTTTACTGCTCAAAGTACGGTTTTTTTTACTAATGGTTCGTGGGTATAGAAGGCAGAATGGGCAAGAGGGGATCATCAGAGGAAAACGATACAGAATGAATAATGCTGAAAAACAAATATAAAATACGACCGTTACAGTTGGTTAAATGATTATACTGTCTCAAGTTTTAACTGAGACAAAACAGGTCAAAACGTCCCGTACTCTGAACTCACATTCCATCCAATCACAGTGAAAAAAAATACTTACCTATCAGATAATGGTCCCACAAACAGTAAACCAATCATGTACGCTAGGCTGTGGACTGTTCCAACTAACGTTCTCTTCCAGTCATAACAGGCTAACTGAAACTGATGAGAAAATTGTCTGTTATGATAAAGATATCAGTTATAATAATAGTGAATTAAAATTCCATTCGTCATCATCATCTTTCAGCCAATAGACGTCCACTGCTAGATAAAGGCGTCCCGAAGCATAAAGACCGGTACTGTGCTTCTCGTATTGTAAAAGTTTTGGATGACGTATTCATGCACTTTCATGCACTCCAAAACTTTTCGGCCCCAACCGCCACTTTAGTTTGGCAATTCTTCGAGCTATGTCGGTTACCACTCTCTCTTTACACTTAACTATTATTACTATTATTATTATTTATTTATTGATTGATTTGATTCTAATTTATTTATTAATTTGATGAAATTTATCATGATTTAATTGATTTGATGCAATTTAATTTATTATGTATTTTTGCCGTGGTTTTGTATCCTATTTTATTGATAATGTATATATAATATGAATGTTTTGTGATCCTAGTTGGTCGAAATAAATGACATAATAATAATAATTAACTAATTCAACCTCCAGTAGGGATGGAAGTGTTTATCAGATGTTTCTTCAAAATGATCTATAGAAAATCCAAATCATCATATTTGTGGACAATCCGGGGCACAGCTAGCGCCCTTGTTACTATTCAAAATATAAAACTAATATGTATCCACATTATTTGTTGGAAAGCAATGAACAAAAATAGACTAATAAATAATATACATAGTTACATACTTCTGCAACAAAACTGTCAGTTTTATCGTACACAAATTCTGTGCACGATGTCCCATTGATGGTTCCGCATGTGTCGTTCGCAAAAGTTTCGTCTTTACATCTGAAACAATAACATAAATTAAGAAGTCTTAAACTCTATTGCTACAAAACATTATCAGCGTATGTCGTTTCTGCTGCTGGTACAAAGGCCTCCTCTCTGTAAGAGGAAGCGGGTCATACACTACCACATGATCTAAGTGCGGACTGGTAGATGTCAGTATGTCACAATGTCTTCGACTTTTTGGGTCTAAAACTTGCTGGTTTTCTCACGATGTTTTCGTTCGCCGTTTTGAGAGCAGTGGTAAGCCGGGAAGCCACAAACACAGCCGGGGTCATTACCACTGGGCCACCACTGCTCTTATACCCGCTATTGCCACAATACCCAAAATATTTCCGAGTGGAGTATGCCGTACATAGTTTAATCGATCTTATTGGTAATGTATTTTAAATAGGGCTTGTGATTCATGCAACTGGCATGTTTATGATTGACCGCATTCATTCAATCTATAATTTTCTAAAATTCTCTATAATTAAAGTTATACGAGTATGTACAGTCGAACAAAAACTATTTGGTATACGCCTGCAACTACTTTTAAACAATGTTGTTGTAAGTATGCTAAGTAGTTATTTAGTTTACCTCTTGAGTATACAGCATACTTAAGAGGCACATAATTGAGCTTTGATTATTTATTTGTCTACATAGAGTGTCGTGCTGCAAAAGAACTAAAACAAACAAGTCATCTTTGTTATGCTGGTATGCGTGATAGCTACGTGTTACACTCGCGCCACGCCATTCTGCTTTTCTGGTGTGCGTGCATTTAGCGTCCAACAGTTGGACGCAAGTTTTTGCGACGAGTTCACAGGTTTGACTGTCTATTCTAATTTCCTAACTATAATAATATTATAAATGCAAAAGTGAGTTTGTTTGATTGTTTGTTACGCTTTCACCCTTAAACGGCTGAACGGATTTGGATGAAATTTAGCACATGACATAGGTGACATAGGTCACACCTGGGTTAGGACATAAAATACTTTTTAACCCGATATTTCCACGGAATCGAGACTAGTTTAGACATATTTATATCTTTGGCTGTGGCTTCAAAGGTACGCACACAATTAAAAAGTAAATGGGCAGTTTGTTAAAAAGCGGAATATTTTCCCAAATAGTTTTTTCGACTGTACCTAAGGACCGTAGCACGTAGCACTTTGTAGGTGTTACGTCTAGGTCCAAGGGAAAAGGCCTAAGTTTATTTATACGGTTATTATTCAAGCACGAGTATAGATAAACAAGGAATGACGTCCAGAGTTATCAGAAACTTGCACTTGCACAGAATAAACATAATATTAATTTATATTATTCTATTAAATGTCAGTTTAAATAGAAATCAACTTTATCTCAGATACACGTGTATAAATAATAACATTTTCCCACGTTGTATTCATCCACTAATAGTAGGTTGATTATGTTTAATTTATTTAAATCAAGCAGGCAATGAAAAATACAGGAACCAATGTTGAGTGAAAAGTAATAATTATTCCATTACTATCTAAATCTACTTGATTTTTGATGTGTAACATCTTTTCCTCTCGCTTTCCTGCAGTCTGTGGAAGTGATTTCGTGAAAAGGGACGGAAGTGTGTAACAGGAAGCGTGCGCTATTTGATTCGACCAATAAGCGCCCGCGGTGCTAGAGTTGGCTGACAGATGGTGCCAACACATTTTCTGAGAAGTTGGTACTGTCAGCCAAGATGTGATGTTACACTAGTAAGGCTCGTTGCGGAAGGCGAAGGATAGTTTGACGTAGCCTGGGAGAAGCCTAAGTTCAGCAGTAGACTGCGATAGACTGAGTGGAGACCTGACAACTGATCTTTATAATTTATTTATTAGTCTACAATTGCTATTACTTTAGTTTGCAATAGTCAAGTGGTTTTTTTCATTTGTCGACTAATGGAGTAATGGCCGTATCCTATAAATTACGGAGACCGCTATCGGTAAAAATTAAGACTATCTATAATGAAGCAAAGACCTGATAGCTTTGCATAGTAGACCCACCCTTCTCTCCTATACGGAAGTAGCTATAACATGTAAAATTAGCTTACGAATCTAGCCGCAACACGGTGACACTGCAATGGATAAAAGGACACAGCGGATCGCTAGGTAATGACGTGGCTGACGAACTTTCTAGACGTGGATCCAGCACGGCAGTCTGGGGACTCGAGCCTATCGTACCCATCCCCTTCAACCAAATACGCAGGTGGCTGCAGGAGTTCACCCACACACAAGCGGAACGCTGGTGGACCTCGACACCAGGTTGCAGGCAGTCAAAGGAGACTATGCCATCCTTCGACAGCAGGCTGACCAGGCGTTTGCTACGCCTGGTCAGGAACGGCCTGCACCTGGTGACGGGGACCAACACGGGACACTGTTCGCTAAACAAGCACTTCCACACAATAGGCATAACGGACAGTCCTCTGTGCAGGGCGTGCATGGAGGCTGAGGACACCGTTGCGCACGTGCTCTTCGAATGTACGGGCGTCACCCAGATTAGAACAGAAAACCTCGGGTCACCCAGATCATACACAGATGTTCTAAACAGACCAGGAGACTTAATCAGCTTCTGGAGGGAGGTGGGCTGGTTGGAATAACCACCAAATGGCCGTTATGGGCCACGCACAATAGTCCACCTGATGGACTAAGTGCGGAAACCAAACCCCTTAACATAGAACATAGCTTACGAATCTATTTATATGCCCCGTTTGCCAATAAAAAAAGTTACCATTGGTAAGCTAAACGATTAGTTTTTGTTTATAGGAACCGAGCATAATGGACCAATTATTTTAGCAAACTGATATTAACGTACGTCTTAGAAGATGAAGTCCTAACTAGAAACTCAACACTTCATTTTCTGCTTGGTTTAATTGGTGGTAGGGCTTGTCCTAAGTCCGCCTGGCTAGCTACCACCATCTTACCTAAGTCTGTCGCCATAACAACAATGTTAACAGCATTGTTGTGTTTCGGCATTTACAGGTAAGATAGCCAGTTCCTCTGTGGTTGAGGATTCCGGGTGAAGCTCGCTTCCACCTTCGGCCTGATCATCACTTACCAATTACCAACAGGTGAGATGCAGGGAAAGAGCTACCGCGATGAGTACAAACAAAAAAATTAATAAAATACGTTGTTATGGGAAGGAATGAGCACCCAATCACTATCACTAGTTTCCTTACTGATGTGTTGGCGATTTTGGAACATCCCAAGTCATCATCATCGGCCTAGCCTTTCTCCCAACTATGTCGGGATCAGCTTCCAATGCAGATGCAACTGAATACCAGTATTTTACATGAAGCAACGGTTGTCAGACTTCCCCTGTAATCTCACGAAATCACCTGTTACACGCGTGAAATAATGTCAGTAGATTACTCTTTACATTGTTCTCAAGCACAAAAGGTAGTAAGTCTGAGTACTTTGAAAAGTTAAAACCATAAAATACCTCAATCAGACATGGTATATTATTTGTTAATTTACAAGACAAAATCGGTACTCACTTTAAACCACGTGGAATTGATTTTCCGGTGCTAACAATACCTAAGTGATGTGAGATAACTAATGTTACTACCTACTTTGGCGTTTGAGATAAAAGAAAATATCCGTAGATAATAAATAGATGACAATGTCTCGTGTTGTTAAAATAAACTGCCGTGAAAAATCTTTTCATTCAATTACTGCCGAGAACTGACCTAAATGGCGTGTCATGAGGGTTTTCATGAAAATTCTCGCCACCAGTTGGCGCCACTTTGATAAAAGGTCTTCTATTTCGACAATGAATTTAAAATATATGATGACGATCATTAATTGTTTCATTCATTCGTTTGTTATTTAGTCACGACTAAAAAAAATATAGGCGCTTTGACACTTGACAGGTGCCTGGACCTGACGTCTCAGTGCTGCCACCTAGTGAAATTCATTTTAGAAAACCCTCATTGGAGAAGTATATGATGTTATGTGTATAAATGTATTGAGTATTGAGCAGTGGACTGCTCTACAGCCTACGTTAATGATGACGATTCAACTATTCATTTACAAAGCTTTTGAAATAGATTTAAATTCATAATAAATACATCGTGTCATTACAGTTTACGCCAAGAATTTTAAGTTTTTATTTCCCGTGTCTACTTACATAGTTTTTAAATAGCACTCGGAGGGTCGTGGTTGACTGAATACAAAATTTATTACTATTAAAATGTAAACAGATTTTTTTTTTAAATATAACGCTACTTAAAAAAAACCATCCAAGTGCGAGTCGGACTCACACACGAAGGGTTCCGTACCGTATTAAGATGGAGCAAAAATCGCCGAAAAACACACGTTTGTTCTATGGGGACCCCCCTTTAATGAATAACTTTATCAATATTTTATTATTTCTTGTTATAGCAGCAATAAAAATACACAATCTGTGAAAATTTCAATTGTCTACCTATTACGGTTCATGAGACACAGCCCGCTGACAGACAGACGGACAGCGGAGCCTAAAAAGTATCTGCAACAGATTTGTAACATTAATTGCTACTAGACTTGCTTGTTCTCAAGCCAACAAATAGTTGTTATCTCTAATAACATATAAGTAACACGAGGCAAGCTAACTGAACGTGTTAACCACAAAATTATTAATATAACTTTGTTGTTAATGTGTTAATAACATTGTTAGAAACAACTTAGCTTCACGACAAGTTAAATATCAGATGATCGAGCGGCGATCTGTAAGGTTAAACTGCGCTTGCCGCGATCATACATGGATTGGTGACCATCCTTCACTCAAGAAAGTATTGTAGGTATGTTTGAGAATGGTGGTGGAATTAACTGGAAGGTGGAATGTCACACGGTGGATCTGTTCATAGAACATTGGTTTTGTGAAGTAATTTGGTTGTGAAAGTCAAAGGTCAAATATTCAAATCGAACTACATCTGGTAAGACTGAAACTTAAACTAGTTGGGAAAAGGCTAGGCGGATGGATGACTTAGCAACCTCGATGAATTGACGACAGTGACTTAATTATAGGTTGGGTGAGCATGCACTTCCGTGCTCATGGTCACTGGGTTTCAAAACCGGTAAATATGTTGACAGTACCCCAACTTTACACCCAGAATAAAAAGATAACGCTTGTTTCGGAAAATCTTAATTTGAACCGTATGTACGCGTATGTGGCTACAAGGTAACAGCCTTACGGGTCGGTCGAATGTTAAGCTACGCTTGCCGCGGTCGGTGATTCGTGGATGGGTGCCCATCCATTACATATCAAGATCCCTCCGTGCCTCGGAAATGATAGGGCTCATTTCCTTTTATGTTAATTACTTTTCGAATTTTTCTGGTAGTCCTCTAATCACTGCGGTAAAAATGGGGCATTTTTTGTAATTTTTGGAGGGTCATATTTTCTTTATCAATAAGTGGCTGAAAAACAAGGAATATACAGACATACAAGAAATAATGAGGACGTGTACTACAGCAAACATTGATTTTACGAAAAAAAAAATTGCTCTAGAGGCATTATTCAGGAAGAAAAAAGGGGAATACATTTGTATGGAGATTCGCAGGCCCTGTTCCCTCTTAAACATAAATTTAACATCACGCCTTGTTTCGCCGAAGGGTTACGCAGAGGTGTACTTATAGTACCAACAGCAACATTTCCCTAGTTATGTTTAAGTCCCATGTAAGCCTATTGTCATCAACCGGGCACGAATCCAGACTAAAGCCTGTTACTGAAAAATTCCAGATAGAAAAATCCAATTACACTTTGCCCAACCTAGGAATCCAACCAAGCAACTCATGCTCAGCAGGAACACTTGCGAGCACTAAACAAAGGAGGCAGTCAACAATCCGACAGTGTCATAAGTATTTCTACGATCAAGTTCACACGAGCATAATGTAATGTTGGGTATACTGGCCTGGGAACGCGTCTGTATCGTTTTCGCAAAACAGACGCATTTCTCAGGCTCTTACAATCACTTAGGTACTACGTCTAAATGACCTAGAAAACTGTACAGGTTCTTCGGAAAATCTTACGAAAAATTAAATAAATTCTTTGCCCTTCTGAGTAAAAAAAAAATATTTTATATATCCCTATGATTATCCTAATTCTAACTTATATTATAAAGTAGCTGCGCCCCGCAGTTTCACCTGCATATGTTTCGATCCCGTGGGAATATCGGGATAAAAAGTATTATATCCTACGTCCCAATCCAAGTCATGTACTACCCAAGTGCCAAATTTCATCCAAATCTTTTCAGCCGTTGTAGCGTGAAAGCGTAACAAACAAGCAAACAAACTCACTTTCGCATTTATAATATTATACTAGCTGTTGCTCGCGACTTCTTCTGCGATCCAAGATGAAAAGTAGCTTATGTCCTTCTTCAGGTCAAGATCTACTTCTATGCCAAATTTCATTGAAATCGGTTTTGCTGTTTTAGCGTGAAACAAACAAACTCACTTTATTGGTACTTTTTATCCCGATATTCCCAAGGGATCGAGACTTATGCTAGTAAATATGGATATAAACGAAACTATACAATTTGTTATGAAGCAATAGCACAATAAAAAAAACAATAACAATTTATAAAGATGTTTACTAGCCGGAAAGATGAAAATAGAGTTAAAAGAATGTCTGAACAACACCTTTATCATACGTTATGTATGTAAAGTACATCTTGTGAACAGCGCCCCAATTGGGTAACACACTTTCTTTGGAGCAGACGAATTTTTCAAACATGAAAGTGTTATAAATGTTTGAAAAATTCGCCTGCTCTGGATTAGGAATTCTTTCAAAATCCTTCGGCACAATCCAAAGGATTAAAAAAAAAAGCTTTTGTAGTTTGCTGTAGTCCGCGCGCGACTGGTAGTCACCGCCTGAGGTTTGTGAGCGGTGAAACGGGGGAGGTAGACAAAGGCCAAGCTAATTCAGCCTGCCAATTTTGTCAATGGTGCCCTTCCCCGTCTCACCGCTTACATACGTCAGGCGGTGACTAGCAGTCGCCCAGACTATAATCTATTGCTTCATATGTTTAAAGAATTCGTCTGCTCGACAACGTAAGTAACGCAATGAATGTTGTCGTATTGACAAAATGAAAGGCAACCAATTGCCCCGCAGAACTACTAGGAAACCTTGCGTACTGTTTGTTGTGCATACAAATCAGAGAAAGTCACTTGGACTTGACATTAACATTCTTATCGATGTTTATATTAGAGATAATTAATCACGACAAACAAATAGAATAAAATCATGTTCTAATGCAGGGATCACCAATTTGAGGTCCATTTTGTTTAATAATATAACTGTCACGGTCTGTTTGGTAGATGATTATTAAAAATATCAAATAAGAAATAAAATTTAAAATAAACTTTTTTAATAGCAACTAGCAACCATGATTAAAAATATCAATTAAGAAATAAAGTGAAAAGAAACATTTTTATTAATGAAAAACAAATATTATATGTAATGAACAAAAATAACAAAGTAAGCAATTATTATTAATGTGATAAATGTTTCTCTTTACTAAGAACTATAATTATGTCTAAAGCATGGAGTAAAGGTGTTGCAAGCAAAAACTCAATTTATTTTTATTTTTATATTTTATATTAAGTTAGTTATATATTTTACTGTATTCATAAGATCCGCACAATTAGGTTAAGAACCGAACCGTGGTCCGCCATTTGATAACTCCTGTCTAATGGCTAGAGGTTATCAGTTCAGGTTTTCTATAATAGTCCTAGTTGCTAGGATCAAAACGTGCCCGTACCACGCAATATAATTGAAGCAACAAATTACTTGCATTGTCTAAAAACTGTTTACACGGTGCAACTTATTTTGCTGTTTCAACTTATAGTATGCCACAAGCAGTTAAATCGTATGTGTAAATCAGGCTTTACTTTATCCTTGCTTTTGACCGTGGAGAAAAAGTTCGGAATTCGGCCTTAAAATACCAGGGTTTAATAATTGTAGTGATCACCTTAAGCTGGTATTGAACTGCCTATTCTGACTCCATATTCGTAAAGCCCATCACAGACGTATCTATAATTATATATTAATAGAAATTATATTACGATATATTTTCCATAGTAATCTTCAAGCGACCTCAGACGGAGCTATAATATATATGTATTTCCATTACATCACCAAAATATGTGGAAAGATATAGCAAGATATATTAACATAAATTATGGTATATTAAACCGCAGACCAAATGAGGGCAAAAATATATCGTACTAGCTGCGCCCAGCGGTTTCACCCGCATAAATCTCGATCCTGTGAGAATATCAGGATAAAAGGTATCCTTTTTCCTCCTTCAGGTCATGGTCTACCCATGTGCCAAATTTCATCCATTAACCCATTTTAGCGTGAAAACGTAACAAACAAACTCACTTTCGCATTTATAATATTAGTTAGGATAGTATAGCTACCGTGTGTGGTGGCTTGCTATAATATAAAATATAGGTCAGCATATTAATATATATTATAGCAACGTCTGTAACGGGCTTAATAGGTGAAAAACCGTTTTTTGGCCCGCGATAAAAAATTGATCACAGAAAGTGAAACACTGACCTATATCCAACTTCTTCAACTGCAAATATATAGTTTGAACTATAGGCGGAATTTGAAGCATAGGCTAGACCAATGAACAACATCAACTGTCCGTGGTAAGGTCCAAACATAGCAAACTTTCCCAGCACATCGTCCAAATGCGTTTTCGTTGGTTTTTCTTCGGAAGCCATCGCAACACTGTTTTTATTCACAATAGAGCTAATATTTTTTACAAAAATTCCAGCAAAACTATTTCACTATCATTAAAAATATAATATATATACTTTCCATGATCACTATTACTTTACTTTATTTTTATTGCAAATCCTACTTTTTTATTGCACTTTCATTCGATGGTTTTCCTATTTGATTTTGCGACTAAAAAATGTAACTGTCAACTAACTATAATAAAACACTGGTCCGTAAACGTAAACACATAACGCGTTGGTTTGAATGCTATAGCATAATCACTGTCAAGTACAATCAACGAAAAAAAACAATTAAAAATGTTGTGGCTTTTCACGAGACCATACCGCGCGACTAAGTCTCAATATTGAATGTAAATCACAATTTGTTGGACAAGGTACAGTTCGGCCAACGAACAAGTGCATTGTGGCTCGATTGTCGTAACGACTCCCATTCATGGCCCGACTGTAATCGTGCATCCGCTTTTAATATGAGTCGCGAGTTCGCGACTAAATCGACGGCCGCAGAGCACATAAACACTACAACAGTTAATTTTTTTTGCGAATTGCACTTTTTTCACGACACTTAACAATTTAATAAAACTACATTAAATAGAGGAATTCAATTTAATAATTGTTTGTTATTTTTGTACAAAAAATATTAATAATGCCTTATAGTTCTGTAATGTTTTAATTATACAAAATGCAATATCTAATTCTATACATATGGTGATTTGATTTGGACACACACAATAAAGGGCATTTCGCAAAAAAAGTATTTTTCTTTTTGTACTCTGTCGTAGAAATTGTCGTGATATTTTCGCGGACATTGTTGAGACAATTGAGATACTATTTTTAGTTTGGCATAAAGGTGACTTTTGATTTAACGATCTTTTTTATTGGGTCACAAAATCAAACGACGATTTTTAGGTGACATCGAATATAGGTAAGTAATACATGACTTTGTGGTTTTCTACTTTGTTTGGTATAAAAAAAGAGTGAGAATTTTTCACGAAGTAATATTGCCGTCAAATTAATGGTTCAAATGTAAATGTTATGTAGATATAAGATAACGATTTTATTGACATTGAAAGTAAAATCGCATGATGAATGGAACTAAGTTTATAATAAATAAGTAGTTAAGTCACGGCCTTGCTTAAAATAATGACTGGGGTTTACTTACGCGTGCCGTGTTATTAAAGATGATTAGAAAATTATTCGATACAGTAAAGAAAAATGTTGTACCATCAATACAGTAGCGTAAATTCAGATTAAAATGGAAAATTGATTTTCTTATCTCTTTGGTATCCAAAGTTTTTGATATAATAATTGATTGCTAGCATTAGCTTGATAGACGTGGTCAGGGTCACTATGTTGAAATTCAAAAAGTCCTGACAAAAAGTTGGACATTGCAAAAAAGTCCGAAAATATTACTTTTTAATAATCTTTCTTTTTTCAGTACCTAAGTAGGTACCTACTCATTTAAATTTTCTATTTTCTAATATCCTAATCCTAACTAATATTATAAATACGAATGTGAGTTTGTTTGTTTGTTTAAAACGGCTAACAGATTTGGATACAATTTGACACATGGGTAGACCATGCCCTGGATTAGGACAAAGGATATTTTTAATCCCGATATTCCCAAGGGATCGAGACTTATGCGAGTGAAACCACGGGTCGCAGCTAGTATCTAATATATTCGAAAAGTCCGTGAAAATGACAAGGCTGGACATAGTCCAGACAGGGTGCAAAAAAACTGGATATGTCCGGACATATCCGGACTGATGGAAGTCACGGACGCTTAAAGGGTCCTTTAAAATAAAGAAATAAATAAGAGATAGATTCTACTGATAAAATAATTTTAAACTAGTAACATTTACAGGCTAACGGCCCTTTGCCCACAAAAGCCTTATTACAACCTTATTTACTTTTACGAGATAAAAATAATACAATAATATTCTAAAGGTTTTTTTCAATTCAATGCTATCCATGGAGAGATGAAGGTCGGCAACAGAGCATGTCATGTTTTAGTTTAAGAGTTCATAATACCTCAGCTCAGCTCTAATTCACTCCTTATCTCGCTCGCACGATACGGCTCGCAGACTGAGGGAGAGCGAGACTAGCGGCGGGGAGAAGGCTCCAATGCGCTAATAGTTTAGGTAATTTCATTTTAATAATAATAATAATGGAAAATAAAAATAAAATACATAGTTTCTGCTTCATAGTTAGTTTAGTCTGTTATTATGCAAAGTTTCATGGTCTAATTTGAAGTATTTTTTGAATACCAGTGGTTTATTATTCGGTTTGGTTTGGAGGTAACTTTGGGTTTTTTTTCTATAGAGATTTTTTTATGGAATGGTGTTTTCGTCAAACATAGTAGGTACTTAACATTAATTCTCAAATTTACCATATAATATTATATATTTATTTCAAAATTAATGCTGCAGTATTTTCGATAAAACGGAGGATCATGCTAAGCAATTTGAGGTATAATAGACTCTTAAGCATTGTCACAATAATTATCAACGATTGTTGCAATTAAAATTATGTGTCGTTTGTATTCTCAAAAGATTTCATTTTGTCTGGCTGTAATGGACTCGCGGTTAAATGATAACAGGCGTACGGGTCGTTCGACAGTTAAGCTACGATGTGTGACCATCCATTATATATCGAGACCTCTTCTTGCCTCGGAAAGCATGTTAAGCTGTTGGTCTCAGCTATCAACCAGTCGTAACACTGGTTATCAGACTAGGAGTATCGTGTTACCCAGTAACTGGGTTGTAGAGGTCAGATATGCAGTCGTTCCATGTAAAATACTGGTATTCAGCTGTATCCGGTTAGACTGCAAGCTGACCCATAACATAGTTGGGAAAAGGATAGCCACCTATAAAAAAAAAGTGACAGCATAAGAATAAGTTGCGTTTGAAAATTCGGCTATTAGTCTTGTACCTTATAGTGTTATGTCAAACTGTGGCCCTGCAGTCTCGACATATATATATAACAATCGCGATACGACTGAATTCGGTCGCAAAGTCCTAATAGCGTCCCTAGACGGTCAAAATTGCTTGACAAGCACGAAAATATCACGTGCTTGTCAAGCTCGTCGCGCGCGTCTAGGGTCGCTATTAGGACTTTGCGACCGAATTCGATCGTATAGCGATCGCTATCTAGGCAAGACTGCAGGGCCAGGAATACACTTTTAACAATATACGATCGTTTACTGTGTATATAAATGTTTTGTAGCATATATATATATATAGGGTGACTGGTAATTAGTGAACGATACTTAAACACTTGACTTTACTCATCATTATGAACAACTTTGACTATGGGACCAAACCTGAAATCGCGAGAAAAATATCAGCTGTTCCATACATTTATGTTTACTTATCTCGTCAAAAGGTAGGGAACAGCTGGTTTTTTTTTCGCGATTTTAGTTTTGGTCCCATATTAAACGATGAGTAAAGTCAGGTGTTTAAATATCGGTCACGAATTGCCAGTCTCCCTGTATATTAATGTTTTCTACGCGACAGTGCGTATTGTGAAGTACCTACGGAGGCTTTAAAGACTGCAAGGTGAATCAATAATAAAAGAATCAGAAAAATAACATAACATCACGCCTGTAATTCTCAAAAGGTTAACCAGAGGTGTACCTATGGTGGCCACCATCGTCCGATGAGAACCAGGCCCGGGTCGACGGCGCGTTGTGTTCCACGCGCGCCTTAAAGAGATGTCAGCAACTGAAGGGGTCCGATAGGACCAATGCCTGCCGGGTTTGCGGCAAAGTCCGAAAGGGATACCGTGGCCCCTGGCAACGTACAGGCAACTGAAGGAACGCGGGTGGGTTTTAGTCAGTAAGAGTCTGACACGCCTTCCCGCTCCGAGCGGGAGGAGTAATTTGATATTCGCCAGTTATGTTTAAGTCCCATGTAATAGGGGGCGAGCCTATTGCCATCAATAGGGCACAAATCCAGAGTCCGGGCCGCTGCTATGAAATTCCTGATGGAGATCGGAAAGTCTTTGAATTTACTATTATTTAAAACAATCTTCAAAATATCAAAATATTACTTGGCTGTGTAAATGAAACAGTGCCTTTACATACAAATTCGAAAGGACTGATTATATTTACAACCATAATAGTACATAATAATTATTTTATACAGGTAGGTATTATAACCAATTAACTATATGAAATACCAATGCGTTTCATGAGCGTTGCAAATGTTCCGCTATAAGCTTCGTGCAGACTAGCGCGACGCGACACCGGTTATTGTTAAGACGCTGACAACAGGCAAACGGTAAAAGTAGGCTTGACTTAAACAAAAAAATTGCCAAATTTATATAGTTTGTGGTAGCGGAAAAAATATATGTGAATCTCGAACATATTTCTCAGAACTTGATTGTTTCCATAACACGTTTAGAAAAAAAAATCTCGATACAAATTAACGTTAAACTATCTCTTTCCTCGAGTTCTAATCCAAAATATCTGTATTAAATAGCAACGTACATTGGTATTATAATTTATAACAAGAACGTCTTATTTGGATGCAGAGCTTGGATGTTTTTCATTACCGATTACTTAACTCATTTTTGAATAAATCGATAATGACTTCATATTTTGCCATAAATTACAGGCGTTGTGTCACCGCGCTTCTCTTTCTTTTCTATGCAGTCCGACAGTGACCGCGGTTTAGCTGTTTTCAGCGTCTTAAACCGTGAAGTTTTTTTTTAAATTGTATTGTTCGAGTCGCGTCGCGCCGTCGCGTCGCGCTGGTCTGCACGAGCCTATACGCTCCGCTATGCGAGTACCTAGGGAACTATTATTTAGTTCCCTAGGTACTCGCATAGCCAAGCTGCATTTTTTTTACATTTTTAATTTAATTCCAATAGTCAAAGGTTAAGTTAGCCATAACTTAAGTTTTTTTTTAATGTTTTTTTTGCATCGATATTTTTGTCAATTGTGGACCGATTTTAAAAATGTTCATTTGATAGAGAAAGCTTGTGCGGTGGTCCCATATAAATATTAACTTTACTTGGTTAGTTTTTGAGT
Source organism: Xanthia icteritia (assembly GCA_949128155.2). Lineage (NCBI taxonomy): Eukaryota > Metazoa > Arthropoda > Insecta > Lepidoptera > Noctuidae > Xanthia > Xanthia icteritia. The sequence goes on from OX421937.2 coordinate 3,023,733, forward strand.
AAGCTTCAATAATACGATTAGACATTATAATTTTGTCATTGTGTCACATTCCATAAGATTCCTAGTCTCTGACGACGTTAAAACCATAGAAAGATAGGTTTTTCTATCTCCAGAGTATGCCAAAACTGGTGATAGATGGGTTAATGGGTTCGGCCGTTAGTCTATGCGGATGATGTTATAATAAGTTCCTGTCACTGTTATTTATATAACAGGTAGTGGTATTCGAATTTGTGTGGGGTAGGTATTAAAACTAAAAATTTAATGTTCAGTTGAATCAACTGATCAAAAATAGACATTAACGTTTTATAACTTACAAGTGACATTCAACCTTAGGTTAGTTATGCAATTATGAGGTCGACTAAACATCAGAAAATCATTGTTTAATAATATACATGATAACAAGATGATATAATGATGGTACGTCCCACACACAAACAATCTTACAACACCACTCCTACGACGGAAGAACCATTGAACTTGCCTTTCTAAACGCCCCTAGGCAGCTTAGCAAATAATATAATACAAAACCTACGACATGACCTTTGATTATCCACTGATTATAATACAAAACCTACGACATGACCTTTGATTATCCACTGATTATAATACAAAAAACCTTTAATAAAAAACAAAAAAGAAATAACACAGCTACACGGATCTTTTGGCCCTCGAATGACGTTAACAGGAGGGCGCTGTAGGTAAACATTTTGTTCAATTGTTTTGTAAAATGTATTGAAAAAGCAAGATGGCGGCGTTAGCTCCAATTTCGACCACGCGCCAAAAGAACTAGCGCTATAGATAAATGCATATGCTAAAATAAAAAAGTTCAAAATGATAACTGCAACAAAATCAGAAAAAGAATAAATAGTAAGTATTTACTTATTTAGCATAAATAACGAACGAAGCTAACATAAACGTTAATGCAAACACCACAAAACAAATGTCTTTCATTTTTATTGCACATAACCTTGTTAAAACAAACAGAAAACATTGACATTGTAGAAGAAGGAAAATAAAAAACATTTAACTTGTTTAACAGTCATGGTTTTTGTTACTTAGTATTTTATTTTATTTTTCAATATTTCAATGGTTCGTCACCTGTTTATAAGTTTAAGTAACAGCGTAAAAAATAATAATATTAGCACTATTATTGATTGAACAGCTGTTACACATATGTACAAATAAATAAGCGTCAGCAGTATCTCCATTAAAAATAAATACTTAAAGTAAAACATTTTGGTAGCGTAGCTTCACTTTCCATTTACTTAAAGAGAAAAACATCAAGGTTTCTCGCAAGCAGAGTCAATCCTGCGCCACTAATAATGCTGTCTGATCTTTTCACCATCGAAATGAGATAAAGTGTAGACCCACCCATCATAAGTTATCTTAGTATCTGCTGAGAACAGCACAATAGGATCAATATTACGTCAAAGTTTGATGATGATTATAACAATGATTTGATTTTGGTAACACCAACCCGCACTGGGCTCGCGTGGTGAATTACGGCCCTCTCCCTCTCACAGAGAGGAGGAACATTATAAGCTAATTATTCTGCCCAATCACTAAATTTGTCTCTTGGAAGATGGCATGAAAGGTGTTTTCATGGTCTTCTACACTAATATAATAAAATAAACTTTATTTCGGATATGCAACATCCATAAGGGTTAGTAAACAAGAAGATAACTATAAATAGAACATTTGTATTTTGTTTGTAATGAACCGTGACCGGAAACAATACGCGGAAATAACAAAAATTTGCATCGAGACTAAGCGTGAAAAGAAATATTTATCTGAATATAGAGTTATCAGATACGGTGTACCACAGGGCAGTCTGCAAGGCCCACCACTATTTTTGCTCTATATAAATGACTTACCACGTTGCATTGAGCATCAAAATTAAATGATCTTATTTGCTGATGCAAGATATTGTGAAAACATTTTAAAAGAGTAACGGTGGAGTTTCTTGCCCATTCTTCTCCATACGAAAACTACCTTTTGGAAGGGGCAACTAGAATCAATTATTAATTTTCTGTAGATAAAACACGAAAGAATTTTAAATTGACGTTCAAAAGTGCCTTTTTTGTGCCTAATTGAAATAATTATTTGACTTTGACTTTGACTTTGATGATAGCACCGCATTAATAAAATACACTGACGTAAAAAAATATGAATTTGATATAAATAATACAAGTAAGGACATAGTAAATTGGCTTGACATTAAAAATTTAATGATACATTTATCTAAAACGAACATAATGCGTTTCTATCAACGCTCACGGGTACAACAAATGAGTATAGAATACGACGGACAAAAAATTGATCAAGTAACAGTGGCGAATTTTTTAGGAATATTAATAGACAGTCAGTTAACATGGAAACCTCAATCCGAAGAGGTGTGTAAAAAACTAAGCACTTCTGCATTATTATGTGCTATTCAATTCAAGCAAAAAAGTGAGCACAACTAAGACGTTGGTAGCTTACCATGGTTTAGTGGCATCAATTCTGCGATTTGAAATTGTATTCTGGGGTAATTGTAGTATGAGAGAACCAGTGTTTAAAGCTTAAAACTATGTATAAAGGCAATGTGTGGCCTGAAAATGACAGACAGTTGTGTCATGTTTATTTCCCTAATAGTGTTAACATTTCCGGCATTATATATTTTAAAAATGGCCATTTTTGTGAAAAAACATAAGTGTAACAGTGTCAGAAAATAGAATAGAATAGAATAGAATAGAATAAGTTTTTATTTCTCTCAAAAAGGTACAATTTGGTGTATAGTATATGGGTTGCAAGCAAAATTCAGACCTTTGTGAGAGCTGGAGTCTGTACTGGGTTCAGGACCTGTATTACAGATCTCCAGGCTCACACCATTTAAAATTACACTATTTACTTGCGCTTACGAACTATAACTATATAATAAAAGCTCCAAGTATTGAGAGGAAGAGGGTTATCTGATAACAAAACAAAAGGAGATAAACTACATGTGTTCTTGGGAAGTGTTGTGTGTCCGTGGGTGCAGTATAGATCCTCACGACCAACAACGAGTGAGGGGCACTGGGCGTGAGCATCCACTTACCCAAGGGTGTGTGTGTGTGTCTGTATGTGGTAAACACAGTGAAATGTGATCTATTAAAAGTAAGTTGGTTTTTCCGATAGGAGAAATTATTTTAAAATACTAAGTATGTTTTCAGTCTCTGCATAATTCAATCCGAGTAGCCAAGTTGTAATAGTTTCTTTACATTTCGATCTGCACATAGAGTATATATTTAAAATACTGTTTGCCTTGTTATAAACGTAGCTACTGAGGAAAGGGAAACTACGTTGGGCCGAACGACAATTTGTGCGCATAGAGGGGCAGACAGTGTGTTTGCGTCGTTGGGTGTTAAATTTGGATGGAGTGTAGGGAGTTTGAGCATGAGTGGTTAAAATGAGGTTATGTATGAATAACTTACGAACAGATAGAACCGCACATGTTTTGTAAAGGTCGGTGGTAGGAAACTGGTAGGGTAACCGCCATCCAACCTTCAGAAGTGCCCTTTGAGCACGTTCCAACCTCAGCATGTGAGTTTTAGCTGATCCGCCCCAAGTAATTATACAATATTTTAGAAGCGATTGGCAGAGGGCAAGATATACATGTCTTAGTACCGTAGTATCCGCAGCGAGACGAAGGGGCTTAAAAATATAGATCAGCCTTCGCACTCGTGAAGTGAGTGTGTTAATGTGCTTCGAGAATGATAGGCAATCGTCAATTTGTACACCAAGATATTTGATAGAATTTATGCAAGAAATGCAGGGGCAGTTACAGGCTGTGAGTTGAGGTGAAACACACAAGTGGGCAGTCAAGGAATAAGGAGAGGAGGGGGGCTTCCCAGCGGCATTAAACGAAAAGGTTAGGTAATTCGTTTTGTCAACATTTAGAGTAAGTAGATTTTGAGCCAACCAGATTGTGACATGATTGAGTCCAGATTGTGCATGCTGAAACACCTGCTCCCAGGAGTCTCCGTGGAATACCAGGGCAGTATCATCGGCATAGGTGAAAGTGGAAGTATAAGGTAGCGTTAGCCGGCAGAGCTCATTTATATAAATGAGGAAAAGGGTCGGACCGATAATACTACCCTGAGGCACTCCGTAAGATATGGGGAGTTCGTTGCTGGTCCAATCACCGATCCTGACGCACTGTCGTCTGCCAGTGAGGTAACTCTCAAAGAGAGCAAGTTGATTTCCTCTAATACCGATCCTCTCAAGTTTTGCAAGAAGTGTGGGGACAGATATCGTATCGAAGGCTTTTGCAAGATCCAGGAAGACACCAATAACCTTCTGCTTTTTGTCCAGGTTAGAGAAGATGTGACTGGTAAGGTCTAGCACAGCGTTGTTTGTGGAAATTCCAGAGCGGAAACCATATTGTGACGAAGAAAGGAGATGATTTTGCTCTAAGTACTTCACCAGTCTGTTATTTATGAGCCTCTCAACTAATTTTGAAAGCGTGGGTAGAATTGATATAGGCCTATAGTTATTCGATCGATCTCTGTCCCCGCCCTTATGCACAGGATGTACAACTGCTAGCTTAAGAGCATCTGGAAAGATGCCGGAAGCAAAGGCTAAATTACATATATGGGTCAGATGGGGGGTGAGAAGATTTTTAAATTTCTTAAGAAACGAGCCTGATATGCCATCAGAACCCACCGCACAATCGCTTCTTAATCTCCCAATCAAAAAATTCAGTTCTGTTTCATCCGTTTCCAGCATGACAAAACTGTTATGATAAGGTGGGAGGTTATCGGATTGTGGAGGTAAGCTTGTGGAAATGTGTGTCACTTTCTCAGCTAAACTACGTCCAATGTTAGCAAAGTAGGAGTTAACTTCATTTACAGAGCGTTCAGGATCGGAGGATGACAGAAGGGAGCAGGCATGCGTTTTAACTTTTGCTGTGTAGGTGATAGACTTTATAGCGTCCCAGAGTTTTTTATTATTATTTTGGGCGTCAGTTATCAGGGCTTTGTTGTAATTAGTTTTAGTAGTTTTAAGTATCTGCGAGCAATAATTCCTGTATCTTTTAAAAGTTATTTCCAGTATTTTATTTTCAGGATTTTTCTTTAATTTCATGTGCATATTGTCCCGATTTCGCACGCATCTAAGGAGCCCTGGAGTCATCCAGGGCTTACTTAGCCTTTTACGGTTAGGCGCAACTTTTAAAATAGAGTTTTCTACTATGAGGCGATTTAGGGTGCTGATAAAAAAGTTAGTTGCTACATTAACATCTGGGGTGCTATAAACAGGGCTAAAATCGGCATGAACTAGGTTCAATTCGATCTTCTCAAAATCTAAAACCCGGGTCTGTCTACCTTTTTTTATTTGAATATAGGAAGAGTTACTGTTCTCCAAGAATAACAAAACAGTGTCATGATCAGTGACCGAAGTGTTGGCGATGAAACAAAAAGCAGCTCTTCTCGTTTTTAGAATTAAGTGGTCGATGCAGCTGCTATTTTGTCGCGTAGGAAGATTGTGTGCTGGTAGCATACCGTGATAGGCGAGCATTGTTAGATACTCACTAGCCCGTGAGTCATTACTGGTGTCGGAGATGTTAATGTTGATGTCACCGGTTAAAATTATGGTTTTGTAAGAAGATACAGTTTTAAGTACAGCCTCCAGCCTCCTTAAGAAAAGGGCCTGTTAGAAGCCATAGGAGTCTATTACAAAATGGTAGTTACAATACAGCTTTACTTACGAAAAGTGTTTTCGGCATGGGTCCCACAATTTATAACAAAATACCAAATATTATAAAAAATTACCCAAACCAAATGTTTAAAAAGAAACTGACAGCCCTATTACTTACTGCGTGGATCGCCCGGAGGACACGGTTGAGCATACGGTGGAGGTCTGTCCGGCTTGGGCAGAGCATCGCCGTGTCCTCGTGGAGGCGATCGGCGGCGGGGATCTCTCGCGTCCGGCCCTAGTCCAGGCCATAGTACGGAGCGAGAGGGCATGAGAGGCCGTCACCTCCTTCTGCGAAGCAGTAATGCTCGCGAAGGAGGAGGCAGAACGCGTGAGGGAGAGGCAAATTTCGCGCCCTCACGCCCCTAGCCGCCGCAGGAGACGCCCTGGGCGTCGGGAATCGCAGGCCGATTCCCGGCCACCGTAGGCGCGGGCTTGCGGACGGTGAGCAATGGGTAGCTCGCCGTCCGATAAGGACCAGGCCCGGGTCGACGGCGCGTTGTGTTCCACGCGCGCCTCAAAGAGATGTCAGCACAACGGAAGGGGTCCGATAGGACCGATGCCTGCCGGGGTTGCGGGAAAGTCCGAAAGGGATACCGTGGCCCCTGGCTACGTAAAGGCAACGGAAGGAACACGGGTGGGTTTTAGTCAGTAAAAGTCTGACACGCCCTCCCGCTCCACCCAGAGCGGGAGAAGTTATTTGATAATTTCCCACCCAAAAAAATAAAAAAAAGCCCTATTACTTGATAAGTGTTATTATTCAATGAATGATTTTTTTAATGACCCTACTCTTTAGATTTAGTTATTGACATTGTGTATTTCTTTATTATTATTATTATGCTAGCTTTAAATTGATTTTTTTATTTTATTTGCCAGTTATAATTTTACTTTTTTTAATTTGTAATAAATTTTACTTCCAATGTTTGCATGCCTAATTGGTAGATTGTACAGGGATCTCAACATTTTGTAAACACCTTTATTTATGTACCTACTTTCAAAGCAAATAAATGATTATGATAATGAATAAACTCAAAAACGACTAGACTAATTTCAAAAATATTTCACTAAGTAACATAGGCTATAATTTATAAGAAATCACGCGGGCGAAGCCGCTAGCAGAAGCTAGTTTTAGATGAAAAGACCAGAAAACACGTTTCCTGTCCTTGACATGCTATTTCTATATTGTTTGAATGGAATGTTTAATTTTGTATATAATTATCAACTGCAATTATTCATAGACATTGCAGTTTATCATTAGAAATACAATCATCACGTGTCAACTGTCAAGACATACTTAATCAAGTAAGGTCAGGGCTGCGGTTAATTATCTAATGTAATTTGCAAATCAATTTATAGTTGATATAACCTACCATGCCAAGTAAATAACATAATAATCGTAATGGAAACCTAAAACTTTTCACTTTAAAAAAGTAAGCTGTAGTTTTTTTTTTATTTCACAAGACCATAGTGTTATTAATATCCTTGGATTGAGAGATATCACTTAAATCATGATAAATGAAACGTTTATTTATGTATATGTCGGAAATACTGAGTTGACTAATCGGGACGCCAGCGCCGCCTGGCGGCGTTCGATAGAATGTACAAGGTAACGCTCGGACCGGCCGGTCCGGGCTCAGTAGAGCAGACTTTATCGTTGGCGATCAAGCAGTTAACACGTTCAGAAATTGTCGCGCGTTCCGAATAGATGTGTTGTGTACCTAAAGTGTGTGAATTCATGTGATTAATTTGATCTGAACAGCAAAGCGATTGTTCTATTGCGCAATAACCAACATGACCCATAGTATACCCACAGTAGTTAAATATAATAACGAAAAAAACTCCTCCGCTATATATAAATACATTTATTAGTCAAAACCACAAATTGCATTCAAACGGGAAAATAAGCAAGAGGTAAGGGAGGCTTTTGCGCTGCAGTGGGACAACATAGGTTTATTATAATAAAAGTCAAACCATCTTTCAAGAACTTCCGAAATTAAACCATAATATATCCAGGTGTCCAGGCGGTATTTCTTTGGAATGCGCTCCTTTTGAACATCATGATGGCAACCAGTCTCAATCTTTTTAAAGTGAAGGCACGTGAACTGAAAGAAGTTGACAGAACATTGCAGCACTGATTTGCTGGATTTGTTTTCTCCTCTACCTATCGTTATTTCTCCTGACACAGTTTAATCTGTTTATATGTATGTATCTATGTATTCGTATTTATTATTTTTCGAGTTATCTATCCCTTGTGTTGCACTTGCCATGTTTTGTCTCTGCATCACCCTAAGGTTGACTGGTAGAAAACGCCTCAGGCACATTGAGTCCACCTTTGTACAGTCTTTTTTTTACTTGTGCATATAGTTTTAATAGTATAATAATAATAGTATCTTCTAACCAGTTCACTTAGCCACCCAAACCCATAATCCAATATCTTTGTTTCCTTATCTCGCAATAGTCCTGCACCAACCGGGGGTTGTCCTTGGGTGCACTAGCATAGTGCGTACAGGGATAATCGTCGGTTGGTGCCTCGTTTCATTAAACATATCTAACGGGCCTCTGCGAGTTGGCTTCGGCCCCTCGTACGCCTTTCAAAGGTCCGGGACCCTAGGGTCCCGAGAAATGTCAAAGACATAAAAATTATAGTATCTTCAAATTAAAGCAATGTTGGCCCTAACAAGCCGATGACACACATTTCTATCTTCTAAATCAACGCACACACACATACAACACTAGTGATATATAGACGACAACCCAATAAACTAAGTTAAGAGGAAATTCTTCCAGACTACGTGTTAACCAGAGGTCTTACTTCATCCGTCATGCGAGTAGTAATTCAATTAGGCAAGTAGTCTTATCGAGTTTCCTTAAGACACAGACAGACAGAGCACAAAGTAGCAAACTTGAGTGTGATAGTTTTTGTCGCGTAAATAGAACACGAGAAATCAGAAATCGGAAATCATTTATTTGCCAAAAATGTAGGTATACAGATATGATGATTATTTTGATGAGAGTCCCGATAGATTTTGCTTTACGGCATGCAAAATTATTTAATATAATACATACACTAGAACAAAAAAATATAAACAAACATAAAAAAGAAAGTTTTCCATTCACTAAGTAACATTACTATCATTATTAAAAATACTCTATTGTTCAACATTCGGAAGCAGGAACAATTGTCAAAAAATTAAATTAAATATATCAGAAAACACAATTACAAATGTCAACAAATTAAATTATAAAAGTAAATAAAATAAATTTCGAATTGCAATAAAGCTAAGGATAGAAATGTCAGTAAATTAAATCACAAGGAAACAGCCTACACACCATTAAGAGATTTTATTCATTAGCTAAATCTTGAATTGCGTAGTAACACTTGATACGAGATACTAGAAGTCATGTGTTTACATCTTAATATTGCAGTTACCTATATAATTAACATACATAAACTTAAGACTTTTTACCGTGAGAGAGATCGAAGCTGTGCCAATAGTTCTACAGCCATAGCTTCGATCCTTACATACTCCTTTTGCCTCCTTTACGTTCATACATCTGGTCATACACACACACCGGTTGCGAGTACTACACACCTGACCTTTCTAAAGAACATCATGGCGTTTTCACTCATTATCTGCCTTATAAATAAATACAGTTTGTTAGCCGCCTTTCACTCAGAATTTAAGATATTTTAAAAATCAACCAAATGGACTTAAAGGAACGAAACGATATTATTACTTTTAATCCTTGGCAAACTCCGAAATCACAAGTCGGCACGTTTTTGACCTTGTCTCCAAGGTAACAGTGTTCCTATCTTATTGAAACAGATTTAATTATGTACAGAACTACTATATTATGGAGGGAACCATTTCTGAACCTGAATTCAATAGTATGTCTAAAGCCTTAGTGTGAACATTAATATATGATATATCCCACGATAATATATGTATGAGTCTGTTTGTTATTCTAGTAAACGCCCCTGGCCGTTTCCAAAACAAGACAAATTCGTAGTCAACGACAAACTAAGGCCCATCTAATTCTAGAATACGAACTAAGCCTTTTCGTATAGTTGTTTATCAAAATATTGTAATACATGAAATAGTACAAGTTATTGTTACAGTAATACAAAGAAATACATAACAAGTAAGAAAGAAAAATTTATACAACATACCATATTATTATTTTAGTACCTACCTACATTTGTATAAGACATCTAACGCAGGCTTATTTGCTTAAAAGGAGGCTCCAATCACTAGTTGTCAAGGTTTCAAATAATAAATCATTTTTCATAGAAATGTGTATATTCTATATATATTTTTATCCTCTTTAACAAATACCCCCAAATAAAAAAAAATGTTTTTTTTAACATTAAGTAAAATTGTTGGTTGTGTATGTTTTTTTTGGTCACAGAAACACGTGCATCGTGTAGATCTAACTTTATCTTTTAAAACCAACGTGAGAAGTGAGTTCACAACTGGTGAATTTGCTTTCGCAATTTTACCTTTACATCTATAGCTATGATTAGTAATTTATTCTTCTTCTGTTAGTCACTAACCACATGGTTAGTGACTAACCTAGTGTCAGAGTTTTAAAGCTGCCCATGGGCCTCTGGCCTTGCTTTCACATACCGTCGAGAAATATCTCTCAGGCATGCCGGTTTCCTCACTATATCTTCCTTCACCGTTTTTGAAGCAAGTGATAATTATAAAATACGCACATGAATCCGAAAATTCAGAGGTGCGTGCCCTAGGTTCGAACTCGAGACCTATGACTTGACAGTCCGACTGTCACATCAAAGTTTATCGGGATACTGCTACTTTCACCCTTAAAAGAGAGTGTGTGTGTATGTGAAATTAACAATATTCATGTGATATGTTTAAATGCCATAACACCAAACACACAACATCACGCCTGTATTTTCTGAACGGTTAGGCAGAAGTGTACACCCACATTTGGCCAGTTACATAATAATATTATGTTTATGTCCCATGTAATAGAGGGCGAGCCTAATGCCAGCCAAATACTTATATAATTCCTAGAATGGACACAATGACCTATTGTGTTCCAAGTTATGAAAACAGAATGAAATATCGGCACCTACATAATTAACTGGAAGCTTTTAGTTCGAATCAAAAACTGTCACATAACAACTTGTATCTGGATTATTGTTATCATAAATACGTACATATTAGCCGAAGGTGGATTTTATTTATGTATATACATTTATCTATACATTTAAAAGAGTGTCCGTGGAGTTTCTTGCCCGTTCTTCTCCATAGGAACCTACGCTTTGGAATGGGCAACTAGCTTCATATTTCTGACTGACTGACCCCTTGACAATTCAAAAGTGCCTGTAAATGGTTTAATTGAAATAAATGCTTTGAGTTTTTTTTTTTTTTTGAGTTATACATTCAAATCTCTTTTGGTGTCTGACTGTGTGACCGCGGTATTCTTGTAAACTGCGCAGCGGATTTTGATGCGGCTTCCACCGCCTTTTAGAGAATTAATTCCGGAAGGGTTATGTGTATAATAAATCAAACTAACATATAATAAAGAAATCATTAATATTTCTTTACTATATATTAGTTTAATTTGTTTTGATTATTTTGTAAATTTAAGGATTTACGTGATTTTACAAACTCTAATTCCTAAGCCTCAAATTTTTGATGAAATGTTTTATAAGCGAGAGGATTTTGTAAATTCTCTTACACTTTTATTAATTTAATTATTTAAATTCCAATCTAGAACTTAAGGATTAAATAAGTTGCAGGTGCTTACTTTCTCACTCAAATGCCTGGAATTAAACCCAAAAGTATTTCGTGATAAAAAAATTCAAGGCTCCAGAGACTAATCTATAGATTAGTCTCTGTTGTTAAGTTGTCTGTTGTGAGTATACCACGATTTTAAGTTAAAATCAAATCAAGAATCAATATTTCAGGAAATCCTCGTATCCTCTGGAATCCTCTGGAATTTCTCAACCCGAAGTCTGGATTTGTGCCCAGTTGATGACAATAGGCTCGCCTGCTGTTACATCTGACTTAAACATAGCTGGTGAAATGTGGGTGTACTGTAGGTACACCTCTGGCTAACCTTTCTGGAAATACAAGTGTGATGTTAAGGTATAATCACAAAAAAAAAACATAAACACATTTATAATATATTAAATTAATATATAATAATTATGCAACTTGTGATAATGTACATCATAAATGTGTTTCTGTATTTTTTTTGTGAATAAACCATTATATAATATTATGATATGTCTATTTTATTTAAGTATTTGTTTTTATAGTACTATCACAACAGCAAAATTAATTTAAAAAATCTACTTAACTTACTTGCATGTCCCAAAATTATTATCGCTAAGAGCTCTACCCACTCGTAAAAAGATATGAATATACAAATATGAGATTTTCTTCTAAAAATAACTCCCAAAGCGTATCTTTTAAACGAAATATATCTTTGATTGTGATAAAAGAAAAAAGATAAAATTCGGTATTCAAATCCTAAGCGTATCATGAAAAGCTTTCATGTCGAGAGCATAAACAAAGGTGATTCAAAGGGTTTGCGACGTCAAGTTAAAAGATTTTTTAGGAAACGCAAATGTAGTACCATCATTCATCATTTCAGCCGAAACACGTTCACTGCTGGACATAGGCCTCCCCCAAGCTCCGCCACTTCGTTTGTTCTTGGTGCTTGTCATTTTAGGTTGTCAGTTTGCCATAATCAGGCAGACGGGTTGGCGATCGCAGTATTGTTTAAACAAAAATGCACAGAGAACGCTGCTGCCCATTCTCTAGTAAGTCCCTTAGTCACCTTTTACGACACCCACGGGAAGGAATAGAGAACAAAAGTAGTACCGAATGGTTCAAATTCCTGCAATACAAATTTATAGTAAGTAAGTTATTTAAGGCGACGATACGGTTATCGTCGGTTAACTTTGAATGATTTTATACTGAAAATCACGTCTAAACGAGTAGTGTTAATGATTTGGAAAAAGATATGTTAAATTAGAGCATTTTCCTAATAACTTAATCTGTGAATATTTTAGATAATGTTTATAGTAATTAATTCGTAAAGTTATGTCTAACGCGGATAAAAACCCGAGAATCACGCAAAAACTATCAAGCGTATTTTTCTGAAACTTTTTAAAGATAATTTAAATATTTTTCTTTTCTTTCAGTTAGAGGGTTTTATAGAACATCGAGAGCAAAATCACCGATCTTGAATCTAAAAGTTGGTGCTAATATTTTTTAAATTCTATTTTAGCAATACCTAGCTTTAACAGATTTCTTATCAGTTTATGTAACAATATTATCTTAATTTCTTATCGTTTTTTATTTTCTAACTCTAACTCTTACTAAGACCACAGAAAATTTAATAGTAGATATTGACGTACTAAGGCTCTCATGCACCACAAATCACTTAATACGAAATAAGACACGAAACGAATTTAAAACATCGTTCTGTTTCTATAAATCGTTTGAAGATTATAGAGCCAGAATCGTGTTTTAAATATATTTAGCGCTAAACGCGTTTAGTGATTTGTCGTGCAAGTGAGCCCTAGAATATATTGTAATGGGAATTACATAATACACAGTTGTTAAGAATAAACACCCCTTAATCGATTTGTTTGCAAACAGCTTAGCGTCCATCACTACTGTTTTATCTAAACACTATGTACGAGTATAATATTGTTTCTGATGCACTCTAATGGCGGTTGCGCATGCATCTTTGCCTATGTAGGTACTTAATTTAATAGTTAATTTAATGTTATACTTATGTATTATGAATAGTTAATCAAATCATCTATTGCTAACTGTGGAAGCTTGTAAATGGGTTGTCGTCAATTAGCTCACTGTTACTTCTGTATTTGATAGCTGTAAGTCACCCAAATACAATAAAATTATATTTTTTTTTTCCCAACAAGCGGTTTCTTCACCCCGCTGCCAACTCCTCGCTTGCGTCGCTCGTAACATAAGTGCGTAGTAATGGAACTTTGTTTGTCTGCAGACGACATTCGCCAAGTCTCACACAACCATTATGCCATTAAACGAGTAAGGGATGACGATTTATTTAATAACCCCTCATTGTACACTCAACTTAAACTTGTTACACGGTATAAATTGGAAGAAGGAGAGAAGTTGGTTCAAGGAGTTTAATTTTCGTATTTCTTGCGAAATGTATAAGGGTACGAAATTTTAGCTATTTCTTTCATTGCTAAGTTCAAAGATGTATCTCTGTTTTTATTATTTCTGTTGCTATGGGTTTCGTGAAAAGTTATTTAGGAATTAGGTATGTAAAAAGAATTTTGAAGGTCCACAGTTGCATCAAGTCCCCTAAATTTTAAAAGTGATCGTAATCATTGCTCAAATAGCCATTTACCATTTTAATAGTTAATGCTTAATCTTGGTTTTATTCCAAGCTTTTGGAGGTTTGACTATTTAACCCTATGTGGATTTTTAGGCTTTAAGTATTTAACACTGAGTGGACTTTAAAAAAAAAATGCATTCTACCCAAATGCCCTTTCTTTGGTATTATTCATCGAATCGTTGAACTCCTGAAGTTCTGAGTTGAGCATCACGATTACTGACAAATGCGTGCACTGACTGGACAGGTCCACTCAATCTGTGTGGTTCCTTCCTCAAAAGACCATTTCAGATACCAATATTCATGGTTTTCACATTATCGGACCAGGATAAGTCTGGACTTTAAAAGATACAAAAATTAAAGGTAAATTACAACAAACAAAACGTTCTTTCATAATCTTCCTCCTAACAAAAACTGGTCCTAACCACCGCGCAGAGTTAACACCAGCAGTCAGCCACTTAATAGTTGAACGTCAAGTAATATGTAGGTTGACTAGACATGAACTGTCAGTGCAAGTTGGCTAACTCCTATAACTAAGTCCTGCGGGACCTGGGATCTTAACGGGACTATTACAATATGAATCGTGTAGTAATGGGTCACAGAGTAATTAACCGTGGAATGTTATCATTGTATTGTTTTAGCGAGCTATTTCTCCGAATTTTGCGTCCGGGAATGTCAGCATAAGTTCCTACGTTTGAATTATGCTTGTCGGATTTATGATCTGAAAGAAAAATTTGTTTAAGTTACGCTGGTTCGTGTCGTCATCATTCTATCATTACGTAAATTATAAACTTATTGACGCCTACTTGTTTGGCCTTTATGTATGATGTATTGATGTTGTAATTAGCAAAGGCTGTGGGAAGGCGCGAGGTCACAATCCACCCAAATCATCTCATTGTCTTGTTTGCCACTTATCAAATATCCTTTATTTCAGTCTCAGTTTTGTCTCATTATTATTTAAATAAAAACAACCTGTGCTGTCCCACTGCTGGGCACATACATTCCAATAAAAGAAAATAAAATGTTTTAATTACTTCCGAACAGGAGAATTGGCCCGTAGGACATTGCTGTAGAAAATTGGGGAATTTATATTATTTGCGGAGCTTTGCGTAACATAGTACATTTCCTTTTAAACATTGTTTAACCTTACATTGACACTCCATTGTTTCTATCATCTGTTGTACAGGTGTTGTTATGCTTTCTGGAACTGCTTTGTAACTCTAAGGAGACCATGTTGTGGAAGTTGAAAACTGTTGTGACAGGAGCCGACGAGCTAGTGAGCTGTGAAATGTGGTGATACTTGAAATAGTACACAGAGGCAAACTACGGGAATAATGCAATGCCGAGTGATGCAAACATAGTACAGTCACCCGCAAAAAAATGCCACAAAACATATTACACCTTGGGTACTTTATTGCAGCTACACATTGTAGGTAAAGTATTGTGGAACCCAAATTGTCGTAAAGTTGTAAACGTATAAAAATAAAAAATATATTACATTGGCCCCAAACTAGGCAAGCCTTCTTGGGCACCAATATGGAGGGTTAACCATTTAAACATTTATTTTAAAAACATGTATCCTTTTCTTTTTTTTGAGGCTGACTGTACCGACAGACCATGAAGTAAATTATATTTTCCGCGTCATGTTCGTGAACGGGCGCCGTCAGTAGGGACTGGTCATCTCTTAGCTGCCACGGCGATTTTAATTTAATTTAATGTTTGTAATAGTTTTTATTTTTATTTCTAACGGACGCTTTTAATGTTTTGCATCGTTATCACATGTATAACTTCAACTTGAATGATTTAACCAATATTATGTAACCATATTTTGCTTTAAAAGAGTGTCCGTGGAGTTTCTTGCCCGTTCTTCTCCATAGGTACCTACTACGCTTTGGAATGGGCGACTAGCTTCATATTTCTGACTGACCGACCCCTTGACAATTTAAAAGTGCCTGTAAATGGTTTATTTGAAATAAATGCTTTGAGTTTGAGTGGTTAATATTATGTACAAGGGTCAGTAGAACTATTCCGGTGTACTGGGTTTAAAAATAATTTTCTAAACTTGTAATAAAACCTATCCAAGTTGTCATGGTAATTTTCCTTATTACCATTCTTGGTGGGTGTAATTGGGCCTTGTTCAGGAATTTAAAGCTTACGACGACAATATGAGTAAGGTTAATTTAATTTTAACATAACTCACGACTGTTACCTGCTTATTGTATAAAATGTAGTGGTGCTTGAAATGTACGACACGGCATCAAAGAGGTTATACGCAATGGTACGCAACGGTATTGTGGTCCTAAGATACATATCTCATCATTGGGTTATCATTGGGCTGAGTTTTACAATCTGTTATGACACGTCATAACACCCTCAGGTAGGCTGATAGTAAATGGCGATGGTATTAATTAAACCGGCTTTTGTACAGTATTTTTTACTGGTGCATAAAGTTTTCATTAATAAATAGATAGCATTCTTCTAGTTAGTGATGACTTAAAAGAATTGTATGACCTACAAGTAGTTGTTCCGGGTCTGGCTGTTTGTGTATGTGAGTATAAATGTATGTAAACACACCCACGATACAGGAGAAATTCCTAGTGTGTGGCAACGTTTTAAAAAACAAAAAAAAAAAATTGGCCAGGATCAGTTAGGTGCAATTTTTTTTCTTTTTTTTACTACCCTACACTGTCCCGCTCTTGAGCTCTTGGCCTCCCTCCACTCTTTCCATCTTTTGTAAGCCCGCGCGTCCTCCTTCCAGTTCTGACGGAACTTATCCAGCGCCCCAACATCTCCTACGTAGTCTGCCGTAATCCCGCCTCACTGTCTCAGGGCACCAGTTCTGTGATATTAGGGCCCACAGTTTGTCCAGCATGCGGCAGACAAGTCCTGCCCAGTCCCATTTAAGTTAGGCAGCCTGAGCCACGTCAGCTATCTTTGTTGGAATAGTAATAGCTAGAGCTGCTATAGTAGTGAACTATGCATATGAGAATGATTACTTACGACAATAATTACTCATTTTATTTTTTATACTCTACTAAATCAGCTAATATTAAAACACTTCACGTAGTTTATTCCGGTTAGGAACGTCCTTAACATGAATCCGCAACACTTCCGCAACAATTTTAAGAAATACGGTGTTAATATGCACACCGCCAACTCTTCACTTTTCCTCAAACAAATGAGGTTTTAATTTGTCCATGTTTGCTACTACTTACGCCCTTGAGTCTTGTTTCTCTGGTTGTAATTTAAATTGAAAACACACATACACGCGTTTAAATCAATACATTTTTTTTTTTAATTGCCTCAAAGTGCGCTTGGGTCGACAAAGTAAATTTATTATTTAACCTAAATTAAGTCACCCCATACTAAATAGGACCAGGCTATCATAGAAATCAAGACATTGATATAGTACATGGTTGCTAAAAGATTCTTGAGATGGTATCTAACCATTGTGCTTTTGTACAAAAAAAAACCTACAAACACGCCTCCCATACAAAAGGATTGTATTTTATTGAAAACAGGTCTCAATATAACTCGGTCAAGAGTGTGTCCTTTGAGTCGGCCGGCAGCTGCCAAATCGCACAAACTTCGTCTCTTCGCTGAACGACTTGCTTTCTGGTCTAAGTGATGAGAGACTCCTGTAAATGTTATGTAGAGATATTTTATATTACGTAGCCCAGAACCATAGAACATGGGGTACTTGGAACGTAAGAAAACTAATAAAGGATCGGGCGGAGTTTGGTTACAGCATTAAGAGGGAACAGGGCGTACGATTCTCCATACAAATGTATGCTCCGTTTTTCTTCCTGAATAATGCCTCTAGAGCAATCTTCGCAAAGCTTCTTTTCATAAAATGAAGGTCTGCTGTAGTCACGTCCCTATTATTTCCTTTTATTC
This sequence comes from Xanthia icteritia, assembly GCA_949128155.2. Classification (NCBI taxonomy): domain Eukaryota; kingdom Metazoa; phylum Arthropoda; class Insecta; order Lepidoptera; family Noctuidae; genus Xanthia; species Xanthia icteritia. The sequence continues at coordinate 3,041,712 of OX421937.2, forward strand.
AGCAACTTATCGGTAAAGAAAATATGACCCTCCAAAAATTACAAAAATGCCCCATTTTTACCGCCTTGATTAGAGGAGTACCAGACAAATTCGAAAAGGTTTTAACATAAATGAAAATGATAGGAACCGAGACGTACTCTTTTTTAAAATAGTAATGTAAAAAATAATTGAATCGGTTCAGTTTTCAAGGAGAAAAAAGGGGAATACGAAACGTCGATTTCGTCAATTTTTTTTGTGATTTTATTGGTTTGAACTGTAGCTATCCCTATCGCACTGTACGGGGGAAGACTTGAGGTAAGAAGACGGCAATAGTTTCTTCAAATACCTATTTTTTTAATTCATCGCAGCCCCTGTTCCTTCTTATAAAGACCACGCATGCTCACAAGATTTTCGTAAAAAAATCACAATGTTAGGCTAAAAGCTATATCGTATACAAATTAATTTTAAAAGAATAATGTAATGTTATGTTTGTAGTGTGTCCAATGTATAATTATGTATGGTTTTATGTTCATTATCATTTAGTGAAAATTGATGATTCCTTTTTAAAACCGTCTGTGGTTACAGCAACCGCCGGCTGTTGCTAAAAACCAGCGCTGGGGCTCTGTCTCGCATAGAGTCGCAGCATTATGCTGAGCGATGGCCGTTTTGCGTGGATGTGACGCATATTTTCTCCCAATTTGTTATTCTCGTGTTTTGATTTTTCTTTGCGCCATGTTTACCGCAAATAAGCGTATTTTCTTTCTTTCTTTCTTTTCAATGTCATGGTGTATTCACTGGCGTCTATAAACAAGTGGCAATCAAAAACCTTGACTGCGCAAAAGAATATCCAGCCGCTTATGCCTCACACCTCCAATATTTAGGAGCACGTGTAAACAGAATTAGTGGAGTTTGTGCCGTGTGTGGGTCCTCCAGCAACAATTGAATTACGTTGAGCACCCCCACTAATTACGTCTTCCCCTCATCGGGTTCAGATAATACGCTGCCAGGAGAGAATCGGGAGTGGTGTTCAAGGATTTTTGGTCAAGTGTCGGGTTGTTGTGTGGTACGCTTGTGTTATTAAGAGGGTATGTGGCTTGGGATTGTTGATGATGGGGGTCTGTTCTTAATAATTCTGAAATGTGGCCAGAAGATATTTCTGCGGCATAGTCTACATTGTGTTATGTGAAACGCTGCCAGAAACAGCAAAGAGATTCTTAGAGTAATCAATTAAAATTAAAATAACATAAAAATTCTTAATTTTGTCATCTCCTGGATATACTTTTATACACAACGAGTTTCACATACAAATTCATCATATTTGCCTACATTTCCTCCCGATAGACCTGTAAAAAACACAAAAAAAAAACTTTGCCAGGAAATGAGAATAACCTAAAAACTGGCGCAAATAAATAACACTGTGCAGAAAAAGTTACCCTCCCGTTGACGATAAAAAGAGTCGAAGTAAAAAATGAATTATGAACACCGTGCGGATTCTGAAATGCACTGAAAATTGCACCCACACGACTAATGTGTCCCAGTTAATGTGGAAACATTAAAGTTTTCACTAAATATTATACTTACTAACTTTAATGTTACTGTTTAAATTAAATGGGCATAGAAGTGGAAGAAAAATGGAATAGGAATTGCTGGTTACGCAGCAAGTAAAGGCCGCAAGGTTCGCTTGTATGCCAGATACATAGATTGATTTATATAATAAGCATAATCAGCCTATAATGTACTCCACTGTATGTGTATGTGTCCCACTGCTGGGACAGAGGCCTCCTCTCTGGGAGAGGGAGTGGGCCGTAATCCACCACGCGGGCCCAGTGCGGGTTATTAGATGTCACATGTCTTCAAATATTTGGTTCCTTCTAGGCATGCCAGTTTCCTCACGATATTTTCCTTCACCGTTTTGAGAGCAGTGGTGACGAAATAATTTACACAAAGTAAAGCGCCCGACTGGGTTCGAACCTACAACCTACAACTCGGAAGTCGCTGGCGTTACCACTGGGTCTTGTTTATATTGACAAAGTTGTCTTGTAATGTTGTATACCCTTAGGAACGCACTTATTACAAAAACTTGTAAAAAACTCAAACTCAAAGCATTTATTTCAATTAACACATTTACAGGCACTTTTGAACTGTTGTCAAGGGGTCAGTCAGTCAGAAATATGAAGCTAGTTGCCCATTCCAAAGCGTAGGTTCCTATGGAGAAGAACGGGCTAGAAACTCCACGGACACTCTTTTAAATCATAATATTGTTACAAAATATTGGTTACATCATTCATGTTGAAATTATACATGTGAGAACAATGTAGAACGCAGGAGACGCCCTGGGCGTCGGGAATCGCAGGCCGATTCCCGGCCACCGTAGGCGCGGGCTTGCGGACGGCGATCAATGGGTGGCTCGCCGTCCGATAAGGACCAGGCCCGGGTCGACGGCGCGTTGTGTTCCACGCGCGCCTCAAAGAGATGTCAGCAGGTGAAGGGGTCCGATAGGACCAATGCCTGCCGAGGTTGCGGGAAAGTCCGAAAAGGATACCGTGGCCCCTGGCAACGTACAGGCAACGGAAGGAACACGGGTGGGTTTTAGTCAGTAAGAGTCTGACACGCCCTCCCGCTCCACCCAGAGCGGGAGAAGTTATTTGATAATTTCCCACCAAAAAAAAATGTAGAAAGACGTGCACGTAAAAAGCGTCCGTAATAAAAAGATAAAAACAATTCAAAAATTAAAATAAGCCGTGGCAGATAAAGCATGTAAGCCTAGCTATAGAGATATATTTATTTAATTTATATATACTTTATTGTTCACCAGAAAATACTTAGCAAAAAATAAATTAACACTACAAAACATACAATGGGTGGCCTAATCGATTTACTTATTAACAACAGCCTCTTTATAATGAGGTTAGTACAAGACTACTTACTGTGGGCACCAATCGAAACTTGGCATCAGCCAAATCATATCGTCTGAAGGAAACAAATGGTGCTTACAGATTCGCTCGGTTTTTGACGATCGGTACATGTCTTCTTTTATACTTCTTCTACTCACTAATGCCCCTCATGACAAAGAAGTACTAAAAAAAACCAGTCGTGTTAATCGTCAAAATTCAAGCAAATCTGTAGGCACTTTAAAGCCCTCTTTAAAATAATCCGTACGAACAAAGATATACAAAATAACTTAATACAAACAACATAAATATTTCCAATTTATAAACAGACAAAAACTAAAGGACTTCTCAAGTTATGATAATAAACTAAACGGGTTTATTTCCAACGAAGATATACTTATCGTCTGCTTTCATTTCTATTACTCTGTATCGGATGGCAGAAGTTCTACAAACTTCACTTTAGTTAGAAATATAAACAAACATGGAATAAGTGGACTGTTTCAGATAAGCTTTTATTTGTTATTGTACTTTTTTAAGGTTCTATATATAAGGATGCCAACGGGACCCTGTTACTAAAGCTCCGCTATCCGTCCGACTGTCACAGGGCTATATCATTTGAACCGTAATAAGTATACACTTGAAGTTTTCACACAGTGTGTACCACTATAACCACTATAACAACAAATAATACAAATAGAATAAAGTTTAAAATTAAAGGAGTTTTAATTTATCTATTTTTGGTCCGGAACCCTTTGTGTGAGTCCTAATCACAGTTGTCCGTTTTTATATTTTTCTTTTTATAAGATTTATACAGGGCGGATTTTTGAGATGGGGTAGGAAAGACAGCAACCTTAACCGTTGTAGCTACAGGAAAACGATCTTAGGAGACTGTCCATAACTTTTGAAAGATTTCGATCTACATTGACAGAGTTTGAAAATGGGCAGTTTTGACAAGAAATTTTACTTTATTGCTATATAGTTCACACGGAAATCAAAACAAAACCACAATAAAGTACTTAGTTCTGAAATCAAAACAAAACAACAATAAAGTACTAAGTTCTGAATTCAAATGATTATACACGATAAATCTAATAATTGATGGACATGGAAATTAACATTCGTTTGTATTCGGAAATACGATGATTCCCGAGGGACACTAAGAAAATAGTTATACTGTACATACATAAAACTCACGTCTTCTTCCCATGGGGGTAGGCAGAAACTACAGAAAGCCGTTAAGCTTCATAAAATTAACCACATTGAGGGTTTTCATGAAAATTCACGCCACCGGTTGACGCCACTTTGACAAGCTCAATCAATCAATCATTTATTTTGTTAAACATAGGTATGGTTACAGATAGTATATTGTCTAAAATATGTGCACTATGTGATGCCAATATATGGCGTACAAAATTAGCATAAACAAGCAATTACAATTAAGGTGGCATGCCAATAGATTACATTAAAAAACACAATTTAAAATATGTTAGTTAGGTAAACAGGTCATTACAACAGGTCTTCTATTTCGACAATGAATATAAAATGTATGATGACGTTCATCATTCGTTTCATTCATTCAGTCAGTCACGGCTAAATAAAATATAGGCGCTTTGACACTTTTGACAGGTGCCCGGACCTGACGTCCCAGTGCTGCCACCTAGTGAGCCTCATTTTAGAAAACCTTCATTGAAACTACAAACGCTCAACTAACAACAATTACTTTCAAGCTATTCATTTTCCCTCATTTCTGTTCCAACCACAACAAAGTTGCTATCATCAAACGATTCGAAACACTCAAAGCTACTCAAATTATTCCCCAAAGAATAACCAACATTGAATATTAATAAACAAAGCAAGTATTCAACAAACCACAGCAGCTCCACTGAAAATAATATTTTCTATAATCCGACTGAAATATTTTAATAACTCCAAAGTGAAAAGGGAAATATGCAAGGCCCAAAAGTTTTCCCTTATACTTATACAGCAATATTTTAAGGGATTAATATTGTTTAAATGATTTTTTTACTGCATTTATAATAAAGATTTTCTTGTTGAAGTTCTGTTTTTATAACGCTGAAAGCACCAACGACACAAGAATTAATAAATGCTTTTACGGTATTTCTGCAGGGGGTTTACACACAGGTGTGTGTCTACGGGGGGTGTCACAACAGCATCCTGAAAACAGTAGCTGAAGATGTTCGTGCACCTGTGTTGAGGCATTTCTTTCGTCTGGTGATTTCTAGGGAGGTATCTCCCTATTGGTTATCTTGACGAGGCGGTGTCTCAGCACTGTTTTTATTTTTATTTTTGTGTATATAAGATAGATATTATTATGATGATTGTTATTGTTTGTAATTGTATAAGTAGTACTAACAATCGTTTCTGTTTTTTTTTTTTTGTATAACTAACCCTTGGATCTAGTTGTCCCAAAATAAATATATTTGAATTTGTTCAATTATTTCAGAAGTTTTATCTTTATATTAGGTACTAATTCAATTGCGTCCGGTGCCGGTGCTGATAATCATCAGTACGATACCCTGACTTTTCAGCGTTGGAACTGCTTTTAGAATTTTCAGTAACAGCCAATAAGTTACTAAATCTTCAGCACGATGTGTGATGGTTTCAGTTCCACTCACCTGCCTACCACTTTAAGAAATACAACATAACTCACGTAATTATCCTATATAATTACCCAGTTAATTAACTGATGCACTATGCATGCAGATACCTACATATATGTACGTCATGTAATCAAGATTGTAATCGTGTTCATTTCCGCTTGGAGCCACGGACAGTACCTACCTAACAACAATAAGAAGTCCTCTTGTCTGTAGAGTACGAACTGTGTTTGACCAATGTAAATGAGTAGGTTCTGACTATTGACACCTTCAAGCTGCAGTAATTTAATATCTTCACCTAAATGTTAATATGAATAATATGAACTTTCGGGAAAGTTTTGGCCTACATAGATAGAAAATATATCGCATAAACCTAATAAAATGTATTGTAGTTTCGTTAAATGAGTAATAATTAGTGACCATGTTCCATGGACTGATCGAGAAAGTGACACTTAAGGATCTCGCGCACTAGACCAGCAAGACCACGACCAGTGGTCGTAGCGACCAGGTAAACTATAGAAACCCATACGAATCGCACAGTGTCATTGCAGCGCTGATTTTCTGTACTTGTTTTCTCCTCTACCTATCGTTATTTCGCCTAATTTCGTTTTCTCTGTCATATAAAAAATCTACCGTAAAAAGATGTGAGATCTAATGTAAATCCAAGTCTATCAATTTTATTCAGTACCTATCTATTTGTCATCTTTATTTCTTTAATAAATATAATGACTTGGCAATGGCACGGCAACACAATCACATAAAAATAATCTACTGTTTTAAATAGTCCTAATTAAATAAAGCGCAGCGTTAATATTAGGTAGATTTAGTTGTACAGTCACGGACTTTAGTTGATGAGCCACTTTCAAACTTTCCAATTTTGCAGTATTGTACATTCACGAGATAACTCGATTAAACACGAACTCAAACCGCATGCTCGTCAACAAGATGACAAATTACTAATAATCGGAAATAGTCTTATCCATAGAGGTTGAAGGTTAACTAATAAGTTGTCAATGATAAATCAATATAATGTTGCATACGTTTATCCAATCTATTTGATATTGACCTACTTTGAATTAGAGCTCATTAAATACTCGTTATTTTAAGAGTATAATAACAGTTAACATAATAGTCCCTGGATTTGATTGGGGAGTGGTCGCGGTCTTTTGGACTGCAAATCAACCCTAGTAAATCCCAGGCCATGATTATCGGCGGCAGGTATATGCGGAATAGACTCGATGTTGCGTCGCTGTCTCCACTTTGTCTGAATGGAGTTCAGATTGTTTACGCTAACACAGTAAAAAACCTGGGGGTGACCATGGACTCATACTTATCGTGGACTGCCCATGTTGCTCAAGTTAGTCGCAAAGTGCACTTTACGTTCCATTCGTTGAAATGCCTCCAGAGCTTCTTGCCCTTGAACACCAAAATCTCCCTTGCTCAAACTCTCATTCAGCCCATTATAGATTACGCCGATGCCTGTTATTTGGATGCCACCGAGGAGCTTTTAAATAAACTTGAGCGTTTACAAAATATCTGTATTCGTTTTGTTTTTAACCTTAAAAAGTATGATCACGTTTCTAACTTTCGCAAGATACTCAAGTGGCTCCCTATTCGACTTCGCAGGAACTCTCGGATATTGTGTCTGCTATTTAACCTCCTTCATAATCCTAAAACTCCTTCCTATCTGCGGGAGCGCTTTTCCTACGCCCGTCCTTCTGATGTGCCTTGCAGGTCGCATCTAAGAAACCTGCTTAAGTCCCCTCCCCACTCCACTGACTTCTACTCCTACTCCTTCACTGTGCACGCGGTGCGGTTGTGGAATTCACTTCCGCCCGACATTAGGGACTGCCAGACTGTTGCAGTATTTAAAAGAAGAGTGAAAGAACACTATCTTTCCACTTCGTCATAGTTGCGTTGGTATTTATTTTGTATTTTATTTATTTTAGTATGTACGATTGTATTTATGTATGTATGTATGTATGTATGTAAGTATATTCTCATATAATTTTTTATCTTATTAAGTGAATTGTTTTGATTTTATGTACTTTACTTTCTCTCTACTCTTACACACGGTGTCTACATCTCTTTTTACCCTCTGTCCTATCGCAGGTATGTTGGAAGAGATTTCTTTAGAAATAAGCATCACCTTTGTACGTATTTTTCTGTTCTTTTCTTCTTGTCTGTTTATATAAATGTGTGTACATAAATGGGTAAAATAAATAAATAAAAATAGTCTTGAACGTCATGTTGGACGCTACGCGTTCGGATAAAATCGTGGGTCCGAGTTTTTCCTATGTAGAAATTCAATCAATCTGGCTTCCAGTCTAACCGGATCCAGCTGAAATACAGATAGTATTTTATATGGAGCGACTGCCTATCTGACCTCTACAACCCAGTAACTGGGTAATACGATACCCCTTGGTAAGACTGGTTGTCAGACTTTCGGGTTTCTGACGACCCGTAACGACTGTCAAAGATCCTCTGTCATTCCTTAATTTTTCATTATTTTTACCTAACGTGGTATAATAATCTTATTCTAGGTGCATCGTCTTCACATATAATGATATAATTGATGTATACAAGATATTGTGAAAACATTTTAAAAGAGTAACGGTGGAGTTTCTTGCCCATTCTTCTCCATACGAAAACTACCTTTTGGAAGGGGCAACTAGAATCAATTATTATTTAAATGTTGACGTTCAAAAGTGCCTTTTTGTGCCTAATTGAAATAAATTATTTGACTTTTGACTTTTTTGACTTTTTTTTGACCTCGAATGACATCCGGGACCAACGGCTTAACGTGCTTTCCGAGGCACGGAGGCGTCTCGGTATGTAAAGATGGTCACCCATCCACAGACCAACCCCGGCAAGCGTTGCTTAACCTGATGGATCGACCCGTGCGGCAGTTATTACTTAGCCACGAGCTCCTCTCTCTCTTTCCGATGTAGAAATTACCAATCATAATTTCTCTGTACGCTAACGTTACTATCGCTAAGCTAAAACAATTATCGCTAGATTACGGTTGCTAGACCTGCAATTGGTTGAATTTGGGTAGTGACTCTGCTGTCAAGTTTGTAGTTCTGGCTCTCAGGTTAGCCAACCGTAAATATTGCATGAAAGTGTAACATTAATAACAAGCGATCCTAACCCAAATGACACGCCTGTCAAACACTTAATGACAAAGTTATTATAAGTTATATACGAAGACTTTTAACTATGTAAATGTCTATAAACTGCTCCCAAATGAAGATGATTATTTTATTTTACCTTTTTGTTCTTTTACATATCTTTTCGTTATTTGACATTATATACCTAAAATATTATATATTTTATAACAAATTAGATTTGTTACAGCTGTAGTGGCAATCATGTCATTTGGTTTAAATAGGTTTTTATTTTTATTATTTTATTTTGCTTTTACGAGTATATAGATTATTTTCTTTTAGATTTTGTGAATGTGAGAACGTTGTAGGCTTAACAGACTGTAGATCTGTCGACTATTTTCTATCTTGCTAAGTACCTGATACTTGTTGATAGGCCTATGTTGTCCTCTCATACCTATTAACACTGTAATTTGAAAACATTGTAAATACCATTTACTTTTAAAAGAGTAACCGTGGAGTTTCTTGCCGGCTCTTCTACATAAGAAACGACCAATTGGAGACCTTGTAGGTGTATGTGAAATAAAATATTTTGAATTTGAATTTGAATTTTTGAATTTCCATGTCTGGATGTAAGAGTATAACCGACTAAACCAGATTTGCACTACACGGCTAAATTACTCATCAATTAAAGTCCGTGACTGTATATATAATGTAGATTCTATTGCCGTGTGCGATCGCCAATTCTAATGATTAAATAAATAAAGATGACAAATAGATGGGTCGAATAAAATTAACAGGCTTGGGTTTACATTATATGTCACATTTTTTTACGGTAGAAGAACTGCGTTGCGAGACTTGCATTTTATACATGTTTTGTTTTTGATGGGATCTCATTTCTTTTTGTAGTTAGATACCCCGATACTGGTACTGAACCTACATCAGTTTAATAAAACGTGTGGATTTGTGTGTCTATCTGCGGCATCGTAGGTAGATCCCAAAGGTTTGTTATACCTAATTATTATTGCTTGTTCATTCAATTTCAATGCAGTTTTGACAACTGATTTCATTTGTTGCCCATTTTAGAAGTAACCTTTGAAGAGCCTGATTTTGCGTACCTTTATATTCCATTAGATAGGTACACTAGGCACTTAGTCCCTATCTATGTAAAAAGGGTATAGGTAGCGCAGGCGATGAATAATATTTCAATTTATTTGTTTAAGTATGAAATTCAAATTTACCTACCTATCTATCTATTTAGATAGTGTAAGTGATGAAAAATTGCATGAACTGCAAAAGTAAGCAAATAAAAATTCAAATATACCGCAATTTCAGTCTCGTTTTCTAGATTCACGAAAAGCATAAGTAACTTTATAATCCTATATAAATAATATGCGACTACAAAGTTACTTATGCAGTTCGTATATCTATAAAATGGGACTCAAATTGCAGTATATTTTAATTTTTCCTTGCTTTATAGGCTAAATACTAATTTTGTTCAAAATTTATAGCTTTTGTGTCTGCTAGAAGTAACTTAGAATTTTGATGATCGGTGAGTGAGTCAGTATGTCAGTGACAAAATTAAGTAACTTTGACCTGCAATAGTTCTGAAAGTACGAGTTCAAATTGCATGTAATTTGAGAATATACCTAGTTATACTAAGCCCTCTTGGTCACTGAAAATTCAGACTTCTAGCTTTATCCACAACGAAGCTATAGGGGCTCGAAAATGTCCTAAATTGCTTCGAGAAAAGATGGTTCGACTAGGCGGCTGTGCCTTTGTGTTTGTTTTACTCGACTTGGCGGGGGCACTACCGTACCCCCCAATGTATGTACGTGTGTATGTGTGTTTTTCGAGTTATCTATCCTTTATGTTGCACTTGCCATGTTTTATCTGTGCATCACCCTAAGGTTGACTGGTAGAAAATGCCTCAGGCATTAAGTCCGCCTTAGTACGGTTTTTTTTTTTTTGTGCATAATGTTTTAATAAATAAAATAAATCGTGCACTTTGTCGCAACGGCCAACTAGCCGCAGACCATATAATATCAATAGACGGCCACGACTGGCCGGAGTCGTGGTCGTCTGATGCGCGAGATCCCTTAGCCACCCACCCTTCTACCGTTCACAATCATTATCTTCTTGCCCTAAAAACCATTTTTTGGGTTGACCCCTCAAGCCTTTTCAAGTCAAGCCAGTAGGTACTACTATTTTCCTCTACAGGCATATCTCTCATAATAGGTATTTAATTAAGACAGAATAAATTATTAAATTATAATTATAACTTAAAGAATTTTCTAGAACCAGGTCTTTGATGGATTTGCTACAAAAACAATTTGAAATATTCCATTAAATTCTGTAGATACCGAAGCAAAGTTCAAAGTAAGAAATTTTATAAAAGGAATATTTTCCGAATTTATTTCTATCGAACGTAATCTTTGATGTAAACTTACCTTACAAAATATTTTCGAAAAGATGTTTTAAATATTAATTTAAGTAAAATTACTATAATAATAAATAATAAATAAAAATTTTATTTCTCTTCCACAAAGGTGCCTTAAAAATATGAAGATTATACATGTGATAAATCCTTTGTGGGAGACTGGTATCTGCACTAGGAAAAACCTGTCACACAGATTACCAGGCCCCCCCCAGAAACAGTGTTTGAGTATTAAATCTTAAAGATAATAACATAAACAATTTTTTTTTAAACCTTTGGTAGGAGAATACAGTAAAACAAAAATAAATGAAGAAAAAGATAAAACTTAAGGTTATTATTGAAGATTGTGGATGCCAGAGAAGTGTGGTGTGGTGTGGTAGTGTAGTGTATTATAGTGTGGTGTGGTGTAGTGCAGTGGTGTGGTGTGGTGTGGTGTGGTGTGATGGGCAAGCTGAAAACACACAATTATCCTAAAACAGTTAGGAGGCTTTCCGTGCTATCGTAATCAAGGTTTAGTAGATACGTGGTGAGAACTTGCTTGCACTTTGTTTTAGTAAGAGGGTGTATTTTTAATGTAGAGTTTATTTTATTGTATAAGTAACTGCCAAGGAAACAAAAGTTACGGCGAGAAAGACTACTTTTACACAGTCGAGTAGAGCATACATTTGTTTTAATACGTTTATGAGCGTGCAAGGATGAGTTGTATTTCAAAGAAGAATGTTTACGCAAGATTGTTTGAACGATAAACAGTTGTCGAACAGTAAGAACCTTGCACTTATCGTAGAGTTCAGAGGTAGGGTGAAAAAACGGCAAAGCATGGGCCACCTTGAGCACTGAGCTTTGTGTTCGCTCGATTTTAATCATAAACGATTTAGGGGCACCACCCCAAACATTACGTTATCTTATGGTTTTTGGTGCCTCACTTTTCTCTTAGGGCACCCTTAGATTAGAGTTAGGGGTAGATTGGAGCTCGATTGAATTTAAATCTAAATAAAGACGGATTTTTTTATCATAAATCTTCTTCTTCTCCATCGTTTCCTCAATCCTGAGGATCGCGACCACATACGAAGCGTCTCCAAGTTATGCGGTCTTCTGCAGTGTGGACCGCTAGGTAAATGCGGCCTCCGTACAGCCTTCTTGATCGCATCTGACCATCTTGCCGGTGCATTCCTCTGCCTTTAGCGCGTTTTCCGTCCACCCGGCCTAGTTACATAAGCCTTTCCAAACAATGGTTAGGTTAGGTGACCGCATAATATGTCCGAAAAAGCTGAAGGCACGCTCCTGGAATAGTGCGTATATCATAATATCAGCCTGTAAACACGCACTGAACATTAGCAAGTACAGTAAGTTAGTAACAGTAAGTTTGTTTTATAGTCCTTGTAAGACACATCTACCGTGATAGTTTGAATGGTAAAAGGTGATTTTACCTTATATCACCTGGCGAGCACCTAAATGGTCAAGTTATTACCGCCTTGGTCTTGCTCTTTCGGACCACTTGCATTTGAACCCCGATTTCAAGCTACACACATCAAATGTGTAGGGATCAAGTACGTTTTAGAGTATCGTAAAAAATTTAAAATAATAATCCTCAATAGAGGATTATTATTTTAAATTTTTTTTGGATCGTTATTGATTCTGTTTAGTGAATTTCACTATTTGAATAAAGAATTTTCTTTAAATTTTGATTAAACATAGAAAATCAAGAAAGAAAGAAAAGAAAGAAAAATGTTTTATTAGGGCCACGCACGACAAATACAAACAGTAATAATAATTAACTCAACTCACTCAATCAGGATTCCTATAATAATGTGTAATAACATTTTTACAAAACCATTACAATTTCTGCATCGGAACTGAAAAAGCTCGCTCTTTGCTAAGTGCCGTTAAGTGTTTGTTTTTGCCGATGAAGTGACACACAGAGCATCATAAGCCGCCTCTGGATAGGCTATCGTATCACGGGCAGCGTGGCCGAAATGGAGGCCGATCTCGCATCACAACTCGCAGACAGGCCCGGTACATCCAAAATACTGCTCGACGGAATCGTTCCGTGATCGCCATGATGTTGGCTACGAGGCTTCACAGCTCTTCAGGCTTGTTTACGTGAAGTGGGTCTGCCAAAGAAGGTCACCAAGAGTTCCACTTATAGCACCCCGCAATCTTAGGACCCGTTTACAATTGAGAGGAAGAAAACTGGCGTTGTGTTTGCTTTTCCGATGAATTTTGTTTCGGTATGAGGCCGGATACAAGACGTACCCGAGTTTACTCGTACTCTGGCCGTTTGAACGTTTGAAATTTTGTCAGGAAGTTCATTCATATGGAGGGGGAACAATAATGTTTTAGGCCGGTATTTGGCAACCTCAATGCTCAGATTTATGTGGATAGGATTGTTTCAGACGTGATCATCCCTTTGCGAAGCCGGTTGGGTGATTCGTTTCGACTAATCCACGACAATGCACGTCCACAAACGGCTAGAGTCGTAACAAGTAATCTTGCCGATGCTTGCATCAACATTCTGCCGTGCCTGCCAATCTTTCTTCTTGTCTTGAATTTACTTTTATATATTTTTTTTTATTTTTTTTTTCTGATATTTTATATACACGTGTTTCTGTAACAAATAAACCAATGTTTCTTTTCTTATTCTTTAACACAAATAACACAAATAAGTACTTAATTTTATATCAAAACAAAGAGAAGTTCTAATAAAATCTCTACATCGAGACAACTTTGTACCAAAACTAGGCTTATCTAAAGGCAACCTAGTTCGGACGAACGTTTGACAAATTAACTTAGCATGCGAGCTGTGATGAGCTTAGCAGTCCTCACACAAGGCGTTGTCAAGGCTCGTTTCTCAGAAGCTAAAAGGACCTGACACCTGCATTCAACAATTACTGCAGAGAATAATTGATAGCGAAGTGTACAGTGAACAGGTGCATATGTTAACAACTGTGTAAAACATATGTGGAGAAACTTTCTGTGCATGATATCTAACTATTTATCTGAGATAATTTACTGTAACCGTTAGCCTGCATCATCCCACTGCTGGTCAAATGCCCCATGACTTCCAGCTCTTTCGATCCAGGGCTAATGTCAACTGGTCGTTTGATTTCTCCAGCTCGTTCCGCCATCTTCTACGGGGTTTGCCGCGACGCCTTCTGACTGTGACAGCCCACATAATGTTTATTTTGGCCCACAGCTCATTGTGCATACGACAGACGTGACCAGCCCAGACCCATACTTCAGCTTAGCGGCTTTTTGAGCAACATCAGTAATCTGTATTTTGGAGTACAATGTGGTGTTGCGAATATGTTCTGTCAATTTGACGCCTAAAATACTACGCTCCATCACACGTTGGCAAACCTTGAGTTTGGACTTTTGAATGATTAAAAATAAATAAAATTAAAAATTGTATATTAATCCAAATAATACACAGACACAGTTCAAAACAAGGTGACAAAAATACAATAAGCATATGATTATGGTTTGTGCACAGAAGATTTAAGTTTACCAAAAATAAGTCTATGCATACAAAATAATGATGAACCCTGCCTCTTAAACTAGGAGACCTGTATCTTAAGAGACAGTGATCGGCCAAAAATTGAAATTAAATGGAACTGGATTGCCCCCGACATGGCAAAAACTGTGGTGCTGTATCTAGAGCTGTAGCTCTAAACGGTCCAGAAAAACCGATAACAGTGCAGTGTATCGGTTTACTGAGTGGCGGAAGAACAATTGAAATGGAATTAAATTAAATTGTTTATTCTGTAAATAGGATATCGGTATCACTTAAACACGTCATATAAAAAAAATGCTAGATGGAGTCGACATTTCCTATCCCTGAGAAGAAATGGCGAAACAAACCGGGGTCAAAGTCTCTTTTAAAGTCCAGACATAATCTTGGTCAGGCCATATGTCATATAATGAGGATTGCATCAGCAATCGTCAATGGCGGCAACTGGAGGCCGAACTAGGCTTACTGCGCACAGTAGACCAGCGTGGTGGGCTTACTGTCAATATTCCTCCTCATGACAGACAATATAAAATACAAAAAAAAATCGTTTGTTTACAAAATGTTACGGTGAGTTCTTTTATAGAACTAACTAACCAGATACGCAGGTTCCTTATAAATTCATTCATTCATCCCATTTCTTCCCGTGGGTGTCGTAAAAGGCGACTAAGGGAATGGGCAGCAGCCTTCTCTATGCATTTTAACACTATACTGCCTTCGCCAACCCGCCTGCCAAACATGGCGACCACGGCAAACCCCCCAAAAATTACAAAAAATGGACACATGTTTACTTATTCAGAAAAGTGCAATGAATCCTTGACATGAATCTCATCATACTTTTCTTGTTAATTGAATTCTCAGTGGTTTATTCGATCTATTTCTTTTAATTTAGTCTGACCCACTGCCGCGGGTCTCTGTACAGTTTCAAACATCCTACTAATATTATAAACGCAAATTTTATGAGGATGAATGGATGGATGTTCGTTACTGTTTCACGCAAAAACTACTGAACGGATTTGGATGAAATTTGGCACACAGATAGTTTATAACCTGAATTAACACATAGGACTTTTTATCCCGATACTCCCACGGGATCGAAACTTATGCGGGTGAAACCGCGGGGCGCTACTAGATTTCTCATAAAAATAAAAATTTCATAAAACAATCAAATCCACAGATAAGCACTCTCATATTTCTGTATGTTTGTCAGAAACAAAAACCGGTGCCGCCATTTTGTGCGTGCCACGATAATGGATAAAAGTTTTAATTCAAATTTATAGTAGCAACAGCTCCGTAAAATGGGCACTGAAGTAAAACAAATGGGTTATTTTATTGCAGCACGCAGTTATTTTAATGTACGAGCGGAATATCATCAGGATTGTTGATGATACCGAAACAAGAGTTGCGTGTTGACTAGTTGTCATACTGGATAAATTGTCGGTTGAGTTGTTTTGCGTAGGCTGTGGCGATTGGATCTGTTACTGATAGTGAATTTAAGCCCAGGTATACCTACCTAACTAATAAATAGTAAGGCAATTTTTTACATTATACAATCAAGGTGAGAACGTAGGAATCCTCTCCTACGTTCTCATCTTGATGTTCAGTTCGAACATAAAGTCCTCTTTATGTTCGAACTGAACATTATGATCCTCATGACGCTCATCATGACCTTTTGGAGGCAGATTTTCATCTCCCAGAGACTTCACACGCAGGCCTCACTTTGCTTGTACTGATCTCTACGATCCTTTTTTCTTTTTTATTGATTGCGTTGGGAAATCCTCATGGATGTCCTCCACCCTGGGGACGGCGGAGAGGTCTGTCTGACTCAAACTGACTAAAACGACCCCGGTGTTCCGTCTCACACTTGCACCGGGGATCACGGGATCTAATGCGACTTCCGCGATCCCCGACTAGTGCCGGCCTGCCTCTGCGGGCAACCTCGAGTTAGGGGGAAGTGAGGTGTTAAACTCCCCCCTTACGTCATGGAGAGGCTTGCGTGTACTCCTCTACGATCCTGTGCCAGCCTCATCGACCAGTAGCACCCTAAAACAGTTGAGTAGCAGTTAGTAATAATCGTGAAGTAAAGTAGAGGAGTATGTCATCCTCTTCTTTCCGACTTTGACGATTACCTCACAATAAAAGAGCATAATACTTTATTAATTCAATAGCGATCCGGCCCGGGTTCGCAAGGGTGCCATTTATATGTGTAGATGGTATCCTGTTCACGACACGTAGTGCACAAGTTCTGAGCAAGTGAGCAGTAACCTAACAGTAAAGTACTAAAGGCTTGCATGCAATCTAGACAGTATTTCATTATTATTTATTAAGTATTTCTTTTTGTAGATATAAAGCCTATGTCCATTTGAAACCTACCTGTCAGAGCCATTTATAATCTACGTCGTCGCGAATTTATCACGGAACTATTTAAAAAGATTAATATTATGACGGTACCTTACCAATTCATTTATGAAAATATTATGTATGTAAGAAAAAATCTACATTGTTTTAATAAAATAAGTGATAGACAAAATGTTTACCTGACTACGGCGAAGCAAAAAGGACCGGTTTTGACCGGTATGTTATGTATGTTCATGTTACCTCGCCATTTCTAAACTAGTGATCATAATTTGACAAATGAGGTATCGTTAGAAGCGTCTTGATCGTCTGCTGGTTATAGGCATATGTGACGTCACATTAAATTTAATATAGCGCCTTCTAGAGGAGACAAACTCATGAACTAAAAAAAAGTTTAATTATACCATGTGGGGTATCAAATGAAAAAGCTTGACGAGCAAATTACAAATATGTATATATATCATATTGTCTAAGTAAATAAATATATTTAAATTGTTAAAATAAAGCAAAAGTTCTCACTTTTGTATCTCAGTCTCTGTCCTACGTACGGCGCGGCTGTAAAATACTTAATATACAATGAACCAAAACATAAAAGAATTTAAGCGGCTCTGCAAATACTTTATCACGAAATTATAACCCCAAAATAGTTTAAATAAAGGTAAGTTGAAAAACTAAAACCCGACTACTGAAAAATCACGCTCTAAAAAGCATGAAACGAGAAAATATTTCAGACAGAAATCAAAACATAGGTACAAAAATGGTCAAGGTCAAGCCGTCGTCGCATGCCACCATAATTTTGTAGGAGTATAGCTGAAAGAATTTTTCAAATAGGAGCTGTGGTTCGGAGATTATACCCTCAACAAATACACAAACTCACAAAATTCGCTCTCTCTCTTTGTAATATAAGTATAGATATTTACAATACCTATCAAACAATTACCATTCTATACCAGAACATTATCACAAACCTTCATACCCGTGTCTGTACACGGCCGTGTTCCAGACATACCCGGGCTACAGGACTATGTGCTAGTTATGTCAGCAATGTACCGTGCGATGTACACCGCTGTGCGACGTGTCGTAATGCTGTCGCTGTACATGACTGTACATTGTAGAGCGGATGTACACTGTACAGTGGTTTGGATGGACATGTACACGTACTACGGTATTCGGGAGATAATCGTAAGTTTCCAGCTGAGCAGCAAAAATACTGTGGAGGATGTTTTGGAGTGCTATATTTATTTTTTGTTTTAAAATAATCTAATAATGCATTGACTCACAATTTACCCAGGATAAGTAAATTTTAAAATCATACTTAAAGAAAGAAAGAAATAAAAATAGGTTTATTTGTCACAGAAACACGTGCATACAAACAAAACAACACTATAAACATAACAAAAATATTCGGCAGCTGCACGTCATGACTGTGACAAGAAGGCTTCCACTCAGCGTGATGCTGTGCTATGAGGGATCCACAACACAGCGCTGATTTTCAGTGGTCTCTTAAACATTCGGTTCGGTATTAGTGTCAATGAATGTCATTTAAAGTTGGTAGCCACAGCAGCGGGTGTTGCTGTTGGTCAGTTTAAGAAACTTTTTAACCCCCGACGGAAAAAGAGGGGTGCTATAAGTTTAAGACGCCGATATATGCCAGTGACCTTGAGTGGTTAGCTTGCGTGTTCTGTGCTAAGCTCATGCAACGCGTCGTACGTCCAGCCAGTGTTAGATCGTTAAGTTCCCTTCAAAATGGTTGAGCTAAACGGTGCTGAGCTGATCCATGCGTCATGTTCGTGAACGGGCGCCGTCAGTAGGGACTGGTCATCTCTTATCTGCCACGGCTTATTTTAATGTTTGAATTGTTTTTATCTTTTTATTACGGACGTTTTTTACGTGCACGTCTTTCTACATTGTTCTCACATGTATAATTTCAACATGAATGATGTAACCAACATTTTGTAACAATATTATGATTTAAGAGTGTCCGTGGAGTTTCTTGCCCGTTCTTCTCCATAGGAACCTACGCTTTGGAACGGCCAACTAGTTTCATATTTCTGACTGACGACAATTCCTGTGTAGACAAAAGTGCCTATAAATGGTTCAATTGAAATAAATGCTTTGAGTTTGAATTTGAGTTTGCCCATCCAGGAGCGCTGTCCCAAATTAGACGTATTACTAATTAATTATTGTACATAAAACAAAAAGTATTTTTATAAAATGCGTATGTTGAAAGCTTAATAATTAAATTATCTTTAAAATGGTGAAGGTTTCTGAAAAATACGCTTCATAGATTTTCCGTGATTCTCAGTTTTTTATCCGCATAAAAAACGAACTTTACAAATTAATTACATTTTATACATATTCTAGAATATTCACAGATTAAGTTATTAATGTGCTCTAATTTAACAGATGTATATCTTTTTCCAAATCATTATCATTACTCGTTTATACGTGATCTTCAGTATAAAATCATTAAGTCGGTTAACGTCGCCTTAACGTGTGTATATGTGTGTCTGTCTACGCTATCGTAGCTCTCAAACGGCTAAACCAATTGTGTTTTTGTTTTTTTTGTTTGAAAGGTGCCTTGATGGAGAGTGTTCTTAGCTATGATTCAAGAAAATTGGTTCAGCCGTTTGAAGATTATCAGCTCTTTTCTAGTTGATGAATGAATGTGAGCATCTTCCACGGGTCTGATCGATTTAAAATTTGGTATTCTGTTACTTCGATGATATTAGAAGAACATAGTAACCTTGAACTGATGCTTCAGCAACACCTGGAATTGGCAGGATACCCAACTCCCTTACCAACTTACAGCACAGGTATCGTATTTGGGCTCATTGGAATGGTCTCAATGAATAGGGTATAGATGATGAACAGGGTCTGGTGATGGAGTAGGAAAGAGAAATGGGGAAATGTTAGTATTCGGTTTTTTTTTTAAATTAATTTAGTCTTGTTCAAAGAAACAATATATAATATTAATAATTCAATATCTTATATTGACACATTTAGTAGCGTTAGTTTCCTACACCCAGAGGACACGTACGATGGTGCTTCATTACATCAACTAACCGGGAGTTCAAACAACAGTTTGGTTTTACAGTCAACAAAGCTTTGACGGATCGCCTGCCTTTCATCTGCATACAAAAGTAATTCTTCACTGAGTTAATTTCACGTGCTAAAAGTAACAACTAAAACTTGTAAAAAGGATCGCTGTTTACTACATTAATTCAATTATTAGTCTCTTCTCAAGTATAAATTAGAATAATTGACAGTTGTATAAAACGAACGGCATCATTCTAATTTATACTTTATTACAATGAGATAAAGGTTATATTGCAATGACTTACAAATTTACGTATAAAATAAACTTTTTACAAAAAGAAACAACGGAGTTCCAAAAAAAAACACTACATAGTGAAAAATAACTTTGATTTCGGAAGTCGGTGGCAAATGACGAAAATTCAAAACCAAAGACACCGACTTCCGAAACTAAAGTTATTTTTCACCTTTTAGTTGTGGTACCTACCCTACAGAAATTCGAATACCACTACCTGCTATGTAAATAATAGTGACAGGAACTTATCATCATATCATCCAGATACACTAATACGTATTTTTACACTTAGCCTAAGTGGAAAAAATACGTATTATTGAATCTAACTCAAAAACTACCCACGCAAAGTTAATAAAATTTATATGGGACCACCTCTAAAGTAAAACTTATCAATCAAAAAAGAATCATCAAAATCAATTCATAATTGGCGGAGTAATCACATAACAAATATTTAAAAAAAACTGTTTTTTATATGGGTGTGGAATAATCAAATGGAGGGCGTATCAGACTCTTACTGACTAAAACCCACCCGTTGTCTGTACTTGCCAGGGGCAACGGTATCTCTTTCAGACTTTCCTGCGACCCCGGCTGGCATCGCTATCCGGATCATCGCGGACCCCGCCAGTTCTGCTGACATCTCTTTGAGGCGCGCGTGGAACACAACGCGCCGTCGACCCGGGCCTGGTCCTTATCGGACGGCGAGCTACCCATTGCTCACCGTCCGCAAGCCCGCGCCAACGGTGGCCGGGAATCGACCTGCGATTCCCGACGCCCATGGCGTCTCCTGCGGCGGCTAGGGGCGTGAGGGCGCAAAGTTTGCCTCTCCCTCACGCGTTCCGCCTCCTCCTTCGCGAGCATTACTGCTTCGCAGAAGGAGGTGACGGCCTCCCATGCCTTCTCGCTCTGCACCATGGCCTGGACCAGGGTCGGACGCGAAAGATCAAGCCCCAAATTGCCTCCAAGAAAAAAAAAAAAAAAAGGAGGTCGTCCTCCTTTTTGAAGTCGGTTAAAAAAACCCATATCATGAATGTGCTCATAGCTTTGCAATAAAATATTCAAATATTTTTAGAAAACGAGTAAATATCACAGCCAAAAAAGTAAGTAAAATGAAAGTAACAAAAAAAAAGTAAAACTTAAAAAGAAAATTTTTGGAAAAATACTTCGCACTCAAAAGTACATCGAGAGTTACGTTGAATATAAAAATATGCATTTCAGTGCTCCCACGCTTTCATAATTATCTTACACCAGTTGTTTATTTTACATATGCAAAAATAAAAATCTGAATTTCAATATTGGGTTGGGTTGGCAGCACCTGTTCGCCTCATATACATCGTATCGAGATAGATTATACTTTGAAATATGCAGAATTATGAACAGGCTACGTGAATCTGTTCAATTATTATTTTGGATATGAACGAGCGTAAATGAGGCGTAGCGGTATCTTTCTGATACATACAATAGACAAAGTGTGCTTGAGTGGAGACCGCGAATCGGCAAACGTAAGGTAGGACGCCCTTAGGCTAGGTTAAGTGACGATCTTCGCAGGGTGGCTGGTATCAGCTGGATGAGAGTTGCCAAGGTCTGAGTTGAATGGCATGCAATTGGAGATGCCTATCCAGCAGCGGACTGCCGTAGGCTTATTTATGTATATGATAGCAACAGACTTAATTCAAGATATCTCATAAAAATTACTTATTTGAAACCTAAGACTGCGTAAATGATGCAGAACGTGCCACGGTGGTTTCTAAAAGGCTGACTATCGTAATTTTTAAATCCGCTGTGATCATACCTTCAGGTCGTAATCGTTGATGACCAAAATGTGGAAACAACCAATTCTTGCTCCTTGGTTTTCAGAAACTGTCCATTATTGCAATTCGATGTGAAGGTTTCTAGTTTTTAGTCTAGTTCTACATTGTTGACATGCATAATTTTAACATGAATGATGTAACCAATATTTTATATAATTTTTTTTATTTAAAAGAGTGTCCGTGGAGTTTCTTGCCCGTTCTTCTCCATATGTACCGTAAGTAAGTACTTCGCTTTGAAATGGGCAATTAGCTTCATATTTCTGACTGACCGACTTCTTGACAGTTCAAAAGTGCCTGTAAATAGTTTGATTGAAATAAATGCTTTGATTTTGAGTTTGAAAATAATGGTACATAGAAATAATGAGTAAAACACAATTATTTTAGGAAACGTTTCTACATAATCTACCACGCGGGCCCAGTGTGGGTCGGTAGATATCACGTGTCCTTGAATTTTTGATTCTAAGACATATCGGTTTCCTCACGATGATTTCTTTCACCGTTTTGGGAGCAGTGGTGAGGAAATTAAATACACAAAGTAACGCGCCTGTCTTGGGTTTGAACCCACGACGTACAACTCGTAAGTTGGAGCCGTTACTACTGGGCTACCGCTGCTCGTGGTCAACGCTATGTTATCCATAAAATAGTTTTTTTTTATTCCTGGGTTCGATTCTCAGGTTGGGCAAAGTGTTATTGGGTCTTTCTATCTGAACTTTCTCAATAACAGTCCTGATTCTGGATTTATGCCCAGTTGATGGGAATAGGCTCGCCTCCTATTACATGGGACTTAAACATAACTGGCGAAATATGTGGCTGTACTATCGATACTGCCCAACCATTCAGGGAAGCAAGGCGTGATGCTATGTTAGTTTTATTAAAAGTCCTACTTACTACCTAGACTTAAATAAGTCTTATACCTACAATTCGTGAAGGTTTCTATCTCTCATCCAATTCAATTAGTTGACAAACAAACTGTCTCCCAAGACAAACACGTCGCTTTATAAAGCCAATGTCGATGTAACCTCTAAATTGCGTCATGTTATAACTTGCTGGGCAAATAGAAGCGGCTTTGCGGAATACATTAGCTGTGTAACGCGTAAACGTAAACTGCGTAATATTCGACGGTGACTACAAAGATACAACAAGTCATTTAAGGTGCGTTACAACAGTTACAGGAACTCTCTGTAACACCAGCCTGTTATGGTCCTGCTACAGAGCTGAGGCCTCTTCTCGTGCAGAGAAGGCATGAGCATTGACCACCACCAGTAACGAATCTATCTATTCCGTTTTATTCCGACGAATTTTGCCCTCACGCTGCCCGGTTTCGCCGCCATTTATATTCACCAAGATATCTCTGGTAGTCTACAACCTAACGAAGTCATAGTGAAAAGTAATCCGAAGAGGCTTGTAAATTGTTATTTGCTTTTTTTATGTCTATGTACATGAAAAACAAACAAATTATTGATATATATTATTAGGAATAGGCCCTGCAAATTATAAATGATTTATTTCAGTAAATAGTTAAAAAAAAAAAACACTTTTACACCTCAAATATAAATAGTTTTTAAAACTAAATGAGGTCGGTGCTTCTTATCAGACTACTTTGAGAAGAAGCACCAAAACCAACTCAGTGATCACAGACACACACTTTTAAATATCTTGAGGGCGTTATCCGAGGCTTGCATTTGTTGATCAACCTTTACCTGTTCTAGACTATTGTATCCCAGCACAAATAAACTACAATAACTCTAGAAATAGCCTAACCTTTCCAAATACTCAATATATTTATCTAACCTAACATTTACGACTAATTCGCAACTAAACAACCAATCGACAATAAAAATAAGAAAGACCTTTCTATTCCCTCTATAAAACTCTTATATTACAGTTATAAGACCTTATAGAAGAATAGAGGCGTTAAATAATACAAAAGAAACGATATAAAGTGATATAGAACCTTGTTTCCAGTTTATGTGAAGCTCGTAAAAATGTTATGGCGGCAGGTACGGCATCTCAAGGGTCGCGCAAATAAAACAGGTAAATATATGCTTTTTTATTTGATCATCGCTTCATATTTTTATTTTTTAGTGTTTTAAATAAAAGTTTACTTTGTTGTGTTGTTTTGCAATTTCGATATTGAAGGTTTTCTTCTCGGTTTTTCATTTATGACACGTTGAATGTTTAAATATCATTCATCTATTTTTTATCTCAGTTTCTGTTGAACGCTACGGTCTCTGTACTCAGATGGGCCTTATTAGGCCCATCGTCCACGACGCTACTCATAAGTAATGTGTAACAAACTCAAGTCACCAATGAGTAGCCAGAATGTCACAGAACTACTACTAGATACTGCAGTGTATACAGTTCCATTCCATTCCATAATTTAATGCAAGTTAATTTGACATACCTAATTATAAAATCGTTTCGATTCATTTAATTTTATTCCTAGTGTATTGTAGATATTTAAATTAATGTTTTATTGTATGAATGTACCTTGCCGACAATTGTTCAATTGTAATAGGTACCTAAATAATAGTTATCTATGTCATATCATTATTTTTCTAACCAAACTATAATTGCTATTAATTTTATATTAATTCAGGATAATTCATTCCGGATTCAGCCACAGTAGTGAACGAACGTACGGATCGCGCGCGCGTGCTCTAGTTAAGAGTATTCTGCAGACGCAGCACAATACCGTCGTCGCGGTGCACATACGTCGATCTATCGCGGTCATTGTCATGACCTAGTTACAAGTGCGGAAATCATGTACTGTTTATAATAATTTATTGTTTAGGTTTAAACTCGCCTTACAATTACATAATGGCTTCACAGTCTATTAAGATAAAAACTGACCTGGAGAAGCGGTTATATGACTGTTACATCCAGGAGAAAACTGATAGAGAACACCTGCAACTTATGGTACGTAATCTGAATGATCACATTAATAGCTTGCAGAAACAAGTACAAGCCCTTCAAGGAGAATTAAATTGCTTGAAGGGAAAAAATGAAAATAAGGAACCCTTAGAAAAACAGGAAAGTGAGACAACAACACTTGCCCAGCGTACTAAAAGTGACGTTGAATATTGCACAGACGAGGATGAACTCGCTAAAGAGACTGAGTGGATTAGGGCCAAGAGCAGGAAGAAGAGGAAGCTAAACACCTCACTATCTCCTAAACAACAACCCGGAACAAGCGCCCCACAAGAAAATCTTCAAAACACTAAGAAAGAGACTTCCGTCAAAAAAGTGCCCCCACCACCGCCAATCATAATAGATGGAGTTAAGAACTACCAAACGTTCTACGACTCGCTAACTGAATCAATACCAGCAGAATCATTTTCCGCAAAAATGTTAAATGGCGATTGTGTGAAAGTTAACACCAAAACAGAAGACTCTTATAGAGTAATTACCAGTTTTTTAACAAAAAAAGACTACTATTGGCATTCGTACGAGAATAAGCAGGCTAGACCAATTAGAGTTGTTGTGAAGAAGCTACATTCTTCTTGTCACCCTGATCGAATCAAAGACGATCTAACTACACAAGGACTAAAAATAGAAAAGGTAGACAACAAATTGAGCTGGAAGAGTAAAGAACCACTCAACATGTTCGTTTTATCATTTAATAATGACGAAGATGTCAACAAAATCTATGGCATAAAGTACATTTTAGGATGTAAAATTGAAATACACCCACTCAAAAATCCTAAACTAATTCCCCAATGCAAGCGATGCCAGGCATATGGGCATACTCATAAATACTGCAGAAAAGAGCCAAGGTGTGTAAAGTGCACTGGCAAGCATCTCACAGCCAACTGTACCAAATCTCCACAAGAGAAGCCAAAATGTGTACACTGTGGTCTACCTCACCCTGCCAACTATAGAGGGTGTGAAGTAGCTAAACAGATGCAAATTTTGAAAAATAAAAATATTAAAAAGAAAGTTGTATTACCAACCACTGAACAGTCTCTTCCCCTACGATATCCTGACAAACAGGCACAGAAAGCAAGTGTCCAGCCAACTGCAAAACCCGTGCAAGTAACCAGCACTGGTTCCTATGCGGAAGCTGCAAAATCAAGATCACAATCATTGAACCTGGAGGATAAGATTAACCAGATCTTAAGTTGTATTACCTCATTTGACAAGAGATTAGAGAAACTAGAGTACAGCACTAAAACAGCTGTTTCAAGGAATCAAAAATGAATAACACCCTTAAAATAATGGCGTGGAACTCAAATGGGCTCCTTAAACATCAAAATGAGTTGCAGGCGGTCCTGGACACAGAAAATATAGACGTGTGTTTGGTCTCCGAAACGCACTTCACTAAGCAATCTTTTGTCAAATTTAGAGGATATATGGTATATAATTCACTCCACCCTGACAACTCTGCCAGAGGAGGTAGTGCGGTTATAATCAAAGACAACATTAATCACTACGTGCAGTGTAAATATGAAGAACAAGACATTCAAGCCGTGGCAGTATCTGTTAAAACTAAATATTGTCACGTGTCCATTGCAGCCGTTTACTGTCCTCCACGGCACATGATAAGAAAAGAGCGATATTTACATCTCTTTGAATTATTAGGCCAGAGATTTATCCTAGGCGGCGATTTTAATGCTAAGCATACGCATTGGGGTTCAAGACTTACTACACCTAAGGGAAGGCAGCTCTTAAGCGCAGTTAAAGATACACATTCCGAAGTTATAAGCACAGGAAAACCAACGTACTGGCCCACTGACCTCCAGAAAATACCAGATCTTATAGATTTTTTCATTTGCAAAAATATATCTGCCAATTACATCAGTTTGGAGGAAGGTTTTCATATGAACTCGGACCACTCTTCGATCATGCTAATGTTGAGTCAAAAAATCCTACTCAAAGAAAGCCACTTAACCCTGGTTAATAAGTTCACCGATTGGGAAAGTTTTGCCCTTGATCTAGATAATATTATCGACCTCAAAACTCCGATAAAAAAGCAAGATCAGCTTGACTCAGAAGTAAACAAATATATTGTTAATATCCAACAATGTGCGTGGAACAACACACCTCAATTAAAACGTAAATATAAGGGATTTACCTATCCTAAGGAAATTGTGGATTTACTATCTGAGAAAAGGAAACAAAGGAAGCTGTGGCAGCAAACGAGGTGCCCGCGAGATAAAACATTACTAAATAATCTAACTAAAAGATTAAAGAGGAAAATTCTACAATTTGAGGATAAATCTCTGAATACCAACCTTCAGCAGCTAACAAATGACAAATCGACGGATTACTCCCTTTGGAAAGCGACAAGAAATCTAAAAAGGCCGATTAAACAAATACCGCCCATCAGAGATAGCGACGGAAAATGGGCCGTAAGCAATGACCAAAAAGCGTTAAGGTTTGCTCAGCACTTAGAAGAAACTTTTCAACCTAACGAAAGCCCGATAGAAATACTTGAGAGTGAAAATCTAACACAAAACCAGAGAATTAAGCTTGTGACTCCTAAAGAAGTAATGAGAGAAATTCAAAATAACATCAGCTCGAAAAAATCTCCGGGTTACGACCTCATTCCAGGTGAAATTCTAAAACGCCTCCCGCGCAAAGCCATAGTAAAGCTGACCAAACTCATCAATGCTGCATTTATTTTAAAACATGTACCAGCGCCATGGAAGGTTGCTGAAGTCATTATGATTGCGAAGCCTGGGAAACCACCACATGAAGTATCTTCATATAGACCTATTTCTCTGTTGCCCGTGTTATCAAAACTATTTGAGAAACTGTTATTGAAACGGTTAAAACCAATAATAGAAGATAAAGGCCTTATTCCAAATCATCAATTTGGCTTCAGGGAGAAACACTCAACAATAGACCAGGTACATAGAATAACAAACATCATTGAAAAAACGCTAGAAAATAAGAAAGTCTGCGCCACCGTGTTTCTAGATGTCGCGCAAGCTTTTGATAAGGTTTGGCATAAGGGTCTAATATTCAAGCTCAGACGCATGCTACCAGAATTTGCAGATATAATAGAGTCGTATATAACTAATAGAATGTTCAGAATACGGCAAGAGGACGCATATTCCGAACTAAAAGCTATAAAAGCTGGGGTACCTCAAGGAAGTGTACTAGGCCCAATTTTGTACTTGTTATACACATGTGACATCCCAGAACTGGAAAATAACACCATTGCGACCTTTGCAGATGATACTGCAATTATGGCTACTGGTTCAAGCCACAGAGAAGCAGTAGAAAAAGTTCAACTTGCTGTGAACAAAGTTTATGACTGGACACAAAAATGGAAGATCAAACTGAATGAGTCAAAATCAATTCACATTGACTTCACAAACAAACACTTGGACTATCACCCAGTCTACATAAATGGCATGCAAGTGCCGTATGCTAATACAGCCAAATATCTTGGCATAACCCTCGACGCCAAGTTGCGTTGGAAAGCTCATGTCAAAAAGAAAAGACAGGAACTCGACATACGTTATAAAAGTATGTATTGGTTACTTGGAAGGAAATCCTGTCTATCAATACATAATAAAATAACCATTTACAAGCACATACTGATGCCAATTTGGACGTATGGTATCCAACTTTGGGGCTGTACTAAACAAAGCAACGTCAAAATAATCCAACAATTCCAAAATAAAGTACTCAGGGATGCTGTAAATGCACCCTGGTACATAAGAAATGACGACCTTCACCGTGACCTTAAAATGGAGTTCGTCACCACTTTTATCCAAAGATTTGCTGAAGCCCACGAACACAGACTCCACCGACACGTGAATGTTGAGGCTATCCAGCTGCTAGACAACACAGACTTAGTGCGTAGGCTAAAAAGAACTAAACCATTTGAATTAGTGTAGTGTACAAAGTGAATAAATAATAGTAACAATGTTGTGCTATTGAAATAACACATGAACATAGTGTTTATATAAATTATATCAGACTCTAAGAAAGTGCTACGGACTTGTGTAAAAGTGCAAATGGACACTATTCTTAGTTTAACATTATCACGTAACATATTAAGTTAGAGTTAAATTGCTTATTAGTCTTTTAATTATGTAGGCTAGATCGTAATTAATTATTAAGAATTCTGTTCTTACTAACAGGAAAAAAAAAAAAAAAAAAAAAAAATATATTAATTCAGTCGTGTAATAATAATGTTGCATGCCTAATAGAGGTAGATTATACAGACGCCTGTAACTGTCAAATTTTCCCAATCAACTTTGAACCTTATATTTTAGTGATAAAGTTGAAAATCTATTAAAGAAATTTGACAGATTGTAGTAGGCTGATGTGCTGGCGTCTGTACAAGGATCATGAAAATAAATGTTTACTTTACTTTAGTATTTCTATGGATGGCGGTCCGTTTACGACGCCACTTACTAACGCGTTATTAATTAGTTTGTGATTTTGTAGACAAAAAAAGAACAAAATAAAATGAGGAGTGTACAGTGGATTACGTCCGTGATAACAAAACCAGTATAAGCTGGGCTCTTATTCTAATGATATTCCGTACTACGGTAGACCAGCTCAAGGTGGCTATCACTAACGTTGCGGTTTAAATAACGTAAGTTTTTTTTTAACAACAGTTACTTGCTGTAACTTGGGTTATCCCCTTGGGTGCGGCGACTGGCTCTCATTCTGTTGATTATTGAATAATAAACAACTACCAATGAAATTTACTCTGTATAAAATTTATCACAAAAATCGCGCAGTACCTGCCCTAATAGTTGTGTTAACGTAAAAACGCAAAGCAAAAAGAGTCAAAGAGTATGTAAGGATCGTAGCAGGTGCCTCAAAGAGATGTCAGCAAGTGAAGGGGTCCGATAGGACCGATGCCTGCCGGGGTTGCGGGAAAGTCCGAAAGGGATACCGTGGCCCCTGGCAACGTACAGGCAACGGAAGGAACACGGGTGGGTTTTAGTCAGTAAGAGTGACACGCCCTCCCGCTCCACCCAGAGCGGGAGAAGTTATTTGATAATTTCCCACCCAAAAAAAAAAAACGTATCGTAGCAGGTGGCTTTCTGTAGTTTCTGCCTACCCCCATGGGAAGAAGGCGTGAGTTTGTACACATATATCATAACCCCTGTATTCCCCGAAGAGTTAAGCAGAGGAAGAGTACGTGTGAGACACATTTAAAGGCTGATAATGACGATGGCATGGCAGCTTTCAAGTGTATAGTACACCCACATTTCGCCAGTTATTTTTAACACGTTCAGTGCCGGGAGCCCTCCTGGAGGGTTCACCTAGTCGCATATAGGATGCCGGGAGCCCTCGCGGAGGGCTCATTTTAAATGTAGGTTTTCTTAGCGAATACAGCTTTATAAACCGTGAAAATAAAATCAGATGTATATTTTAACAAGATTTATTACTATGTGTGTTGGTTTTAAAGCCCAAGCATTTTTTTAATTTAATTTTTGGTTCATGGTTACAAATATTCATTTAAAAAGTTGGAAACTACGTATAGCGACAAGACCCCCTGAAAACACTAGTTTACTTCGTTTTGCAGTGTTTTATGACACGGTTTTAAACCTAATGCCGTTGACCGTCCGCGATGGTTAACGTTAGCGCAAACGTAATACTGGCAACCCTCCCGGAGGGTTCACTTCCAATATAATTATATAGCGGCATGGCGTATGAGTTCTATGAAAAGTGGGTGGAGTCGAAAGTGTTAAGTCCCATGTAATGCGAGCCTATTGCCATCAACCGGACACGAACCCGGACTCCGGGCTGGGCGTGAGTTATGTAAATAATGGCATAATATTACAAAAGTCATAAGATAAGATAAGATTTATTTATTTGTATAAACATGGTATAGGTATACATACAAGGTGATAATAAATTACATTATAGTCCAGTCAAGTTTAGCCTTATAATATTATTATATTGGCGTACAAATATTTTAGTCACATTACTACTTTTAATCAATAGAACTTCAATAAACTAAGTATAATAAAATTAATGTCAGACTTGCCCATTCTTCTCCATACGAAAACTATCTTTTGGAAGGGGCGACTAGAAACAATTATAATTTTTTTGTAAATGTTGACGTTCAAAAGTGCCTTTTTTGTGCCTAATTGAAATAAATTATTTGACTTTGACTTAGACACGTTTTTCGACAAAAAATTCAGACACACTATAATAAGCTTTTTGCGATAAAAACACTATCAACTGACGTTTGAACGCGTTGATATTTAACTCCTTCCAACGCATAGGTAGCTTGTTAAATATAGTTGGAGCCATATAGATGATACTTTTGGGCATGAGTGCAGTTTTAGCAGGATATAAATAAATAAAAAAAAATAAAAAATATATGAATAGAAGCTGGCAGTATCATCACAACGGTAATGTTTTCCCATTGTTTGTTTTATTTGTGCTTATATTTATATATAATTAGGTGTATTTATTATATTTATAGTTTTAAATAGGTATATCTTTATATTTAAATGTAAAAAATCTTCTTTTCTCAAAAAATCTTGTTTGTCTCTGCATCACCCGAAGGTTGACTGGTAGAAAATGCCTATGGCATTAAGTCCGCCTCTGTACATTTGTGTGCTTGAAGTATTAAATAAATATACGCGAATTATGCTCATATCCCGTCAATAACGCGGGACAGCGTCCTGTAAGCGTGGAAATAATTTGGGATTCGCTTTAACAAACATTACAGTTTCGAGGATATACATAACAAAGTTAATATCTTGTATCTTATAAAATACAGTTTACGAGTATCATCAGTCTTTAGCCTAAACATTAACCTAATGTATCTCTTTTGGGCCTTGAATGTGATGTTAAAATCGGTAGAATTTTCCCAAAAGATTATGCCGTATCTTAAGAGAAAACCGGGCGTGCGATTCTCCATACAAATGTAAAATTGTAGTTTTTTCATAAAATCAAGGTCTACTGTAGTCACATCCCTATTATTTCCTTTTTTTCAGCAACTTATCGGTAAAGAAAATACGACCCTTCAAAATTTACAAAAATGCCAGGAGTACCAGACAAATTCGAAAAGTTTTTAACATAAATGAAAATGATAGGAACCTAGACGAAAAAATTTTAATGTAAAAAATAATTGAATCGGTTCAGTTTTCGAGGAGAAAAAAAGAGGATTTTTGTAATATAATTGGTCTGAGCTGTAGCAATTCCTATCGCACTCTACGGGGGCAGACTTGAAGTAAGAAGACGGTAATAGTTTCTTCAAAAACCTATTTTTCAAATTCCTCGCAGCCCCTGTTAAGTGAGATGCAGCTAAGCCATGGTAGGCTGCAACTAAGGTGTATACATTCACGACTGCAGCTAGGGAATGCAAAGCAAAAGCAGAACTACTAATTCATTTACAAAGTTTCTCTATATGTGATTTCCAGTCCAGTCTTTTGTCAATAATTCGTCCAAGGAATTTAGTTGTATTAACGTTTTAAATGGTTTTATTATCAATATTTATGTCCAAATTATTTTTCGTCAAACACTGGCTAAAATGCATGATCTTAGTTTTAATTAAATTGATCTTTAAATTATTATAGTCACAGATGTTATGTAAGTAGGATACATTTTAAATGAGTTGGCAAGAGTTTCAAGGGCCATCTTTAATTCATACAGTTGTATGGAAATACGAAATCGTTCTCGTTTATGTCAAAACTTAAAAGGTAAATAACATAAAATAAATAAGTAGCATTTCACCATTAACTTTTTAAAGATAACGAACAAACTTTGTAGGACGCGACAATAGTGAACTAATGAACAATGTTTCCATAAACACTTACTTCTTACTGAAATAATAAATTATAAATTATTTCTTATTAGCCAGGTGATGGTAATTACCATCTTGGATGATAATACAGAGGTATCTAGTTCGAGAAACATACAGACAGGGACCTATTTGTTCATTTTATGCATTCTCTGATTTCTCCGTGGCTTATACTGTAAGGACGGGAATTAAATACATTGAAACATCTCGAATGCTGGTTAGATACTCCTTGTATTCGGACCATTCAAAGATAATGAACACCCACTCCTGTGATTTTAGTGTACTTACATACTACACCACACTACCACAATTACATAACAGAATGTTACCTTCACTTCTTTTTCGTGTGGTTACTGACTAAATTGGTGTCAGAGTTTTATGCCGCCCTTGGGCCTCTGACTTAAATTCTCATGCAACACTGTGGAACGAAAAAAGGCTCTCGAAGACTTTTAAACTTAAATTTTAAAGAGTCCGTGCAACATATATCGTAAGATGCATTCTGGTAGGCAAATTGGCAACTTATATATATTTTTTTTAAATGTATGGTATATAACGAGATTTAGTTTGTTTTTTTTTTTTAAACCACTCCTAATCTGAAAAAATCAAGTACGTCAAAAAATTATAAATAAATAGTTACATCACTGTGTGCAAGGATATAACGGGTATTCTCTCCGTTTCGGAGATATAAGTATTAGATCCATACATTCTTTTTACAAAAAAATATAAGTTTCCAATTTGCCTACCAGATTGTATCCTATGATATATGTATGCATAATATTGGCTATTAGAAGCCATTTCAAGCAAAAAACTCACACTTTATTTAAATGTCTTCGAGAGCATTTTTTCGTTCCACAGTGTGCCGTCGAGAAATATCTCTCAGGCATGGCAGTTTCCTCACGATGTTATCCTTCACCGTTTTTGAAGCGAGTGATAATTATACAATACGCACATGAATCCGAAAAGTCATTGGTGCGTACCTTGGGTTCGAACTCGAGACCTATGACTAGGCTATCACTACTACCTACTAATTACTACCTACTTAATTATTACTCAATAATATTGCACAGTTTTTAGTCCGAAGCCAACAAAAACTGTATTGAGTGCAAAAAGTTTCCTTTAAAAAAGAACTACACAAAAAAAAGCAAAGAATCTCCACTATCACTCTACACTCAAACAAGCTCTTACAACCGAAGAGCTATCAAACCATCGAGTGTGCTCCACTGGGCACTAGGCACTGGGCATCCCGCACTGGGAACTGGGAATAAAACATTTGTATGTCCAAAGAGAAAAACATACAATTTAATAGGAACAAGTGCTCGAGAGTGCTGGAAAACCCCAGCATTCTCGAGCACTTGTTCCTATGTGCCTGAGCTACGAGTGGATGACCGGTGAGACGAGCTAATTTTTTCTCCATGTTTTTGTGTAAATGTGCTGGTGTGTTTACTGATACTTAATAGGCTGGCATGTACTAAGGCCCCAATTACACTATCATATATTATCATATCTGTCAAATTCTAATATCATAGTTAAATGATGCTGTTCATTCTTACATATTACACTTACTCTTCAATTTTACATATTACACTTATATGATCATATAAACATCATACTTAATCAAGATGGATAATGATTTGTCCCTTTTTGATTTAGCCATTTTTGAAGTTAGACGGATATGATTACATTTTGTACGCTTGCTGTCAATTAGGATCCCTTAACTATGATCATAGACGATATGAATCATAATATGTAGTTATTATTCCGTCATAGGTTCTTCATATAAAAATGACTCGTACATCTCTGATCATATTTATATGATATTCTAATATGGCTTTAACTGTGCTATATCTAGTGATGGGCGAAGGATAAATTCTCGGCAGATAATTACTCGAGTATTTATCCGAAATGGATAAATACTCGTTTTCAACCATTTTTATCGGATATTTACTCAAATTAATGGATATTTATATTTTTTGCAAATCTGATGGTTATTTTTTAAAATTTAATGACTATTATTGTTATTTGGGCTTCCCAAAATACTACACTATTACATTATTACTTTTGATGTCAAAACGAAGTAATGTGGTTCTTACTATACCCTATCCCGACCCACCTTTTGTCCCGTTTCTTTTGTTTAGCCTATCTTGCCCTCCACCCCCCCGCCGCATAGTGCACGTGCAGTGCTCAGGTATGCGTCACGAAGAGCGCACGTGCGTGTAAGTTTGACAACAACATAACATCTACGAGATTGTTCGAAGACTTTCCATCACCATGTCCAGTACAGAGAGATACTGATGAAGAATCAGTGGATTTGAGAGAATCGGGAAGTGAGTTCCAGTTTGTAAATTGCTTTTCTGATAATGATGAACAAGCGTCTAATAGTGATAGTAGTTAATTTAAGAAAATATCAGTAATTGCCAAAATATTCATAAGTGTAGTGAAGCCATTGTTATTATAATATTGTCTTATTGTTAAAGTGATTAAAGTAACGCACTAATCTATATTTTCATATTATATTGACATCGTTTGACGAAAAAGATTATGATTGTATGGGTCTATTGTTATTTTAGTATTTTTCTCAACTTATTATGTCATTTTCTTAATATTACAATAATTTTATGATTAATAAATAACTTATCACAAATTAATAACTTTATCTAACTTTAACAGTGCTTGACGGAAATATTCATGATTGAGTATTACAGGCTTTTTGTTATTAATAAAGTGATTAATAAAGCACGGTAAAATAACAAAATTTACGTTAGAAAACGTAAACAAAACTGTAGGTAGTATTTATCCACTTTTTGGATAAATACTCGAGTAAAAACGGACATTTATTGAGTATTTATCCATTTTGAGTATTTATCCGGATAAAATCCCAACACTAGCTATATCACAAAATAGAACAAAGCTTCATAGTCGTATCAAACAAGTGAGCAATGTTTTGTACCTATGTAATTTTCCAAGTAACAACCAATTTCTTAAAAAAAAACGTTTGTTTTTGAAAACTCACCACTTGTAAAATAAATATTTATTCAAATTAATATTCAGTGACACAAGGAATCGACGTAAAACTTAATATAAATTTACAAACCGTATCTAGAATTTTACATGTAAGCAAACCTGAAAAGCTTGTCCCACACCTTGAATCACAAATGTTCAACCATCGAAGAAAACAATCTCCCAATCTCCCAAGATCACACAATCTTGTCTATATTTTTATCTAACACAATCTGACAACAATATTCCAAGTTCCAGTTTGTATACAAACTGGACGAGTACTGGAACAATCTCGCTGTAATCCGAGTAACGTGGGAAATGCAGTCACTGTTCCGCGGAACTGGTATTTTCAAGTATTATAGTATTTCATACCGCATTTGAAGTGTTAAAGTGGTTAAAGTTTGTATTGTTTCTAGCTGTTTAAAGAGATAAAAGTTATAGTTTGCACCACAGTAGTAGCAGATCGAGTTTTATTTTTTTCGAGGTACGTATCCATACTTAAGTAGGTACAAGAATTTCAGATACACAAACAGGCCTGAAATATTGGCGAATCATACAAATATAATTTGTTACATGCGAGAATCAAAGGATTTCGTTTAGCATTTAAATGTCTTTAGTTAAGAAAACCAAGCGTTCAGCCCCTGCATCGTCCAATTTTTTTAGGTTATTTCTAGTAGGTGCTTAGAAAATTATAACCAAGAAGGCGTTTTCTGAACCACTCGCATCCACACGGTCAACGTGTCCTACCTAAAGTTTCAGACACATAGGCACTTTAGCGATGTTATACCACAGATGAATACAGATGGTTCAATCAGCAAAATCATTTAAATAAAAAGCGACTCTTGCTACGACACAATAAAGTGCAATTCAGGTCGCACAGCACTAATTACGTACAGTTATATTCACCAAGAAGTTACGTCTCTTTCTATTGCGTAGCTCTTCTGATTATATCGCCGCGTACTTGTAGCTTCATACCTAAAATGCGGAGTGAACTATCTGTATTCATCTGTGGCTATACCTACAATAAAAGTCACACTAGAGACGAATTGATACCACACTTGAGAGCAGCAATAAAAGTAATGTATCACTCAAGTAGGTACAAGTTGTAAAACATTAAGTGCTTTTCATTCCTATGGGTCATTGAGATGAGCATCGGCTATCTGGGGATCCTGTGTATTATCGGTCTTATTTATAAACGCCTCTTAAATTTTAATCAATTGCTAAGCAATTGATTAGCAAAATTCTTATTCATAAACGCTATTTAGCGCTAAGAGGTCGCTAAGCAATTGATTAGTAGCTGTCAAAATTAAACACCACCGATCCACTGTTAAGAGGATGCTAAGAGGCAAGATGGCGGATTTTATTTCAATCAGCTGATCGATTCAATGCGAATTATGTGTGCTTCGAGGTAATTTAGTTCCTATTATCGAGATGTGCCGATATTATTTATCGAGATAGTAAATATGCATTTCGACAATCTTTTACGGGATTTCAGAACGACTTAGAAGAATTAAATAATTTTGAAACACCGGCGCGAAGTACACAAAGGAAGGCCTACAAAGCTCATTTATATATCCCTTAATAAGATGATTAGATACCTACTAGATAATATTCTGACTGCCTCGTTGGTCTAGTGGCCGCAAGTGCTACTGCTGAGCATGAGGTCCCGGGTTTATTCAGTGTGGAATTTCTCAGTAGCAGCCCGGGGTCTGGATTTGTGCCCTATTGATGGCAATAGGTTCGCCCCCTATTACATGGGACTTAAACATAACTGGCGAAATGTGGGTGTACTATAGGTACACCTCTGCCTAACCCTTCGGGGAAATACAGGTGTGATGTTTAAGCGTTATTATTTTTATATGTTGTTGTATGTAAGTACCCATGGTGTTCACTTTAATAAGATGTGCATGTATACAAGGTTATTGGTAATATCGCGGCGACGCTGACAAATGCTAAACCGCGGTCACTGTCGGACTGCATAGAAAAGAAAGAGAAGCGCGATGACACAACGCCTGTAATTTATTGCAAAATATGAAGCAATTATCGATTTATTCAAAAATGAGTTGAGTAATCGGTAATAAAAAACAACCAAGTTCTGCATTCAAATAAGACGTTCTTGTTATTACCAACGTACGTTGCTATTTAATACAGAATGTTTGAATTAGAACTCAAGGAAAGGGGTTAGTTTAACGTTAATTTGTATCGAGATTTTTTTTTCAAAACGTGTTTTGGTAACAATCAAGTTCTGAGAAATATGTTCGAGATCCACATATATTTTTTCCGCTACCACAAACAATATAGATTTGGCATTTTTTTTGTTTAAGTCTAGCCTACTTTTACCGTTTGCCTGTTGTCTGCGCCTTAAGGGGATGTAGGAGATGCAACCAAATGACCCCCGGTAATTTGGTTGCAAATAATCTGTCCTACATCCCCTTAATGGATTGCCCACATATTATAATTACCTTATTGGTAATTATAATATGTCGGCAATCCATAATATATATATTCTAACCTTAAATGTTTTAAATAATTTGTAATTAAGACACTTTTTATGGCAGAATGTGTCTTGCCCCAAAAATATCTGTAACATCTTTTATATTTGCGAAAATGTATGCAAATAAAAATACTTACTTACCTGATAATGTAAGATGTGAATCCTCTTGTGGCAACAGCAGTGCTATTCTGTAACCATCTCACCGTGAAAACTTAGGTGAAGTGAGCTCGGAGTGAGCTGTCTGTCCCTAGCAGAAGGTTGAATGACAGCTCACTTCACGCTCACTTCATGCAAGTTTTCACCTTGAGATTTTTACAGAATAGATCGGCAGGTCATATTTATTTTTGCTACCAAACGACATTGCTCTGTCAGTTTCAGACGTAAGTATGTAAAATTGGAGTAAAAATAATAGACCACCATCATATTCTTATTACTAAAGCTTGTGTTCCTACAAACAATTCTGTCAGCCATCATACTAATATAGTACGGTTACATTTAGAAAATACTATACCTATTCGAACATTTCCCCCAAAGTTATAATGCATTCGACTCCCAAACAAAATAGCAAAAACATAAACACAACAGAATACAATATTTGCTCATTCAACAATTTTGCGAGCCACCTTATAACCAGCGAAATATGGGTGAAGCCAGGCCATGACAACGAGCTGCGATAATCATAACATTTTATTATAAACCGATAATATAAGGTTACAATGAGGACTCAAAACTTGGAAGCTAGTGGCATAAAAGAAAACGATCAACTTACACTATTTTCGTGCCGTAAAATACACATAAGGGAGTAGGTATCGTGGATGTGGTAGTTTTGTTGCAGCTTTTATTGTTTTTATGCTTACATGGCTAAATTCGCTAGGTTGTAGTGCGAAAGCTTTGTGAACCTTCGAAGCTGGAGTTCAATTTTTAGAACGAAAAGAAGTTTGAGATGTAAGGAGTTTACCCGAAATAATGTCAATGTGGGGACGTTATCATTGATGAACAGGCCCACAGTTACTTTGACAATCACAAGCATACCGACTCGCTCGTATTTAAAAATTCTTGCATCTGATGCAGGTGTTGGGAAGGAGGTTGATGATGAATGATAATCAATTACTTACAAGTTTGTATATTGTTACCAGTCCACGACACGTACAGAAAAGAGACCAAAAATAAAGTTACACGATCTTTTATAACATTTCAAATGACAGTTGTCTAACCTTACTACTTAACTAATATGAATATTGCAACAGATAAAATGAACTGAACCATTAATACAAAACATACTTTTAAACAAATATTATAACAATGCCTTTACAAAAATATAATTGATTCGTAAATTAATCTCTTAGACATTCGTAACAAAGTAATTTTATGGTATTTACAACTCAATTATTTAAGTAAAACAAATAAATGAAATGGCCACAACAAATAAACTGGTCAGTGTCACCCTAAACAAACTTCTACATACTTAATTCAGCCAAGATATTTGATACGATAACACATCTTTTGAAATATACTCGGATAAAAAAAATGAATATTGACAGGATTTATGCCCACTTGCGCGTTCATGGGTTATCCTAAATAACTCGGAGTTAACAGCTAAATCAGGGTTAATCAAATAATTCATCTTGCGCCACCACGAGTTAGAGGTAAACTTAGGATTAAACTTCTAAATATTTAACCCACCGATGTGGGAGAGTTGAGTCGCTAAACTCTGGGTGTAGTGTAAGTAATTTCAAAATAAACTGACGTTAATAGGTACCGGTGATAATTTATTTTGGTATTTTAAATTGTTCGACACTATATTAAGTGAAAATTCGATACTATATCAGCTGGCAATATATTCATGAACTCATGTAACAAGAAATACAAATTATAAAGAACTTAAAACATATTTTTCCCTGACGTTTTCGTCAATCTATATATAAATCTCCATGAAAACTACATACAATACGATTAAAATGAAATGTCATGTTAAAAAATTCAAAGACAAGAAAGTATTACGTATGGTAATGTGGTGTAAAAGAGATGGGTACACAATTTCCGTTCATTGTTCGTTCATTAATTTGTGGTCGGGTTACTTACCTATCAGGGCAAAGACATTGCAATTCTATATAATGTTTCGTCGATTGAACTGCAATGTTCCCAACTCAAAAAACACAAATATCAGGTTAACTAACCCAGTGCTACTTTTTAAAATGCTGGTTACTTAACTCCGAGTTTACAAACTCTACATTTATTTAATTAACTCGACTAAACGTGCAAGTGCGCCGTGTTTTATTTATTTAGACTTGCCTAAATAAACAACCGTATTCTTTTTTGCTGCCAAAATGCCTGTCCTTAAGCTACATCTGGAAAGAGCACTCAGCTTAAAGCCAAGGTCATCTTTCATTCAATTAATGCCTTTTATCCCAAAAATAAAGCCCAGTTCACTCAAAGCTACGCCTTGTATAACCACACACAAAAAAACGCGTACAAAATTCTCTCACATCCCTAGAAAGTGATCGGTGGTCACCCACTTGCCGTAAGCCTGGAGCCAATCAGGCCGAATGTTTTCCGAGGCAGTATAGAGGCTCGGGTGGGCCCTTATTTCCTGTACAGTTATCGTGGCCCCTACTAGTGGTGGCCCTTGAAAATATGGGAAGGTTGAAGCGTGAATGAAGTTATAAGTTTGGTTTAGTTTGTGAGGTCGATCATGTTTCATGTACTGGATAAAAAACATATATTTGTTTTGGGAAATGTTTCGTTTTGGTTGGAGTGGCTGATCCATAGTTGGTTGGCGACTAATGGAATCTCTAGTTCCTATTTACTCATTTTTGTAGATATTGAATGTAGAAAATGAATATGATCTAAATAAATCAACAATAATATTTATTTATTTTCCAAGTAAGTAGCCTTAAAGTCACATCGTCATCACAGGTTTTAGGTTCTTGCTCAAATGAAATTGCGAACTTTTATTGTTTCAATAACTTTAGTGTTTCAATTAAAACTTGACGAGCGGTAGTGGCCCAGTGGTAACGGCCGCCACTTACGAGTTGTAGGTCGTAGTTTCGAAACCAGACAGGCGCTTTACTTTGTGTAAATTATTTCATCACCACTGCTCTCAAAACGACAAAGGAAAACATTGTGAGGGGTTTCCTCACGATGTTTTATGTACGCACGACGCGTATGTCACATTTCCTAGAACCAAAAATTTGAAGACATGTGACATCTACCCGCACTCGTGGTGGATTACGGCCCAAAGAGTAGGCCTGGATCCCAGCAGTGGAAAGATTAAAGGCTGATTATTAATAAAAACTTGGTGATAACGGAAACGTAAAAATACAAACTGGTGAAAAATAAGTATAGGTGAACAGACTGAAGCTGTGACTGGGCACTCCAAAAATCTGTAGGTATGTGCATAAAACACGGTATTTTTTTTTTCCTAGCCAACCCAATAGTAGGGGCTGGAGCCACGAGCCGTACCATTCAGTACCCACGTCATCGCCGACATTGTGCTTCACAACGATCCCGTCTCATCTTTGGCGTTCCTATAAAGTGGTTTTGTATTGAGAATTGAATTGATCTGTTCTTTTATCAGTCCTATATGTTTCGCTTGGATGGCCGTGCAGGAAATTGCTGGGATTTTCTCTACTGCTGTAATGAGTTCTTGTTATTTTAGGGCAAAGTATGGAAAAATATTAGTTTCGATTTTTATGGTATGTTGTGTTTTGAAAGAATAAGAAAAATTAATAAAAAAATATTTGGCACACGCACAGAACACACAAACATTTAAAAAAGGAACATTTAAAACTAACATAACTAACATTTTGACATTTTTTATCCATATTTATACTTACATAAATAAATACAAATACCGACGGTTAATTATTTCTCTAGTATTTTTATAGTAGTATTTTCTTCTTCTGACAACAACTGCTTCGCGTAGTTTGTAAGTGAAAGCGATCCTCGAAAATGGCCAGATTCGTTAAATTTGAGAGATTTCAACAGTACAATTTTCTTATAATTAATCATGATTCTAAACTCTTCATTCCATTCTAGCCACATTTTAAGGGTAATAAATACCCAACTATACCCCAGAACTGTAATTACCCAAAACTTACCCCAAAAAACAAGCACAAGTGGTCTGCTACACGGCATAGCTTGCATGACAATGAAGTTTAATGGCCATTGCAATTAGAACGAGCTCAGAGCCGTCCAATTAGGGCCTCATTAGTCCAATGAGCAAATGGATCCGATCTGCAGAATCAAATCAGTATGGATTTGAGATGAAAGCAATTTCGGGTAATCTCTTTGGAATATATTTTATTTTAATTACAAAGCTGACTGACTTTTCTGTCTTGTAATCGGTGCAAGCTGTGTGTAAGATCTTTGGTACAATTTCCTCGTTTCGTACAGTATTCCGGACAGCACTACCCGGTAGTGCTGCCCGGAATATTGTTAGACTATTCTGAGTAACAGCCTGGATTTTGGGATTAAGGCTGGGCAACGTGTATACGCTGGTGATATTTGTTATATGAGACTTAGGTACCTACCAGCATCGATTTCTGGAAGCCTGGTGGAAGAATCGACAACCATTGTTTACTTTAATGGAACAAGTCTTCAGATAAATATCTATAATAGCCAGTACCATAAACATCCACAGTATGCTACTCCATGGACAGAAAATTGTCTTTTCACCAAACATAACGCAGAAAATTGTAAAAGCAATTTTAAACAATACTGTCTCAAGTTGCTATTAAAAATATAGTAGGCGCTCTAAATAAAAACTAACGAAGTAAATGACGTTGCATTGCACACACCAACTTAAAACTCAGACGAGAGAAAATAATGCTTAATATTTTACTTAATTGCTTGATCAATTTATTTTCATGAATGAATGTCTGCACAATAACAGCTTGGCTGCTAAAATATTGTAACCACTTAAGGCAATAAAGCTTAATAATAAATTAAGTACTTACCGCTGTTCTTGTACTTTCAATAGAATAATTAAGTGGCCATTATTTTCATTCAATTTATGTTTAAGTT
Organism: Xanthia icteritia; assembly: GCA_949128155.2. Taxonomy (NCBI): domain Eukaryota; kingdom Metazoa; phylum Arthropoda; class Insecta; order Lepidoptera; family Noctuidae; genus Xanthia; species Xanthia icteritia. The sequence continues at coordinate 3,084,988 of OX421937.2, forward strand.
GAACATTCTCAAATAAGGGCTATTATTTTGTTTGAAATGACAATTGGGTCTGAAGCATTCTGTGAAAGATATCGATATAAAGCTTAAGGTACGTATTTTCAATAAAATTTGGAGATTAAACCAAAATAACTATCATAAAAATGGCGGGAAAATGCTGAATACAAAATGGCTGATGACGAAGACCACAGAGGGCTACCGGAACTACTCCATAATAAGTATTTCACGATTTGCGATTTGATTACCTACTTTGATATGGTTGCTAAGCAATTTATGCTCGTCACAATTCATATGGTGCAGCAGAGCTGATAGTGAAGTACCAGGGGAACTCCTCAAAAATGAAGGTCCCTGCATCGGGAAAAGCAATATTTTCTAAAAGGTGATGATCGGTTGACATTGTAACTTAGATAAATTACAAACTGACCCACAAAAAAGTGAAAAATAAAAAACATTTTTACAAAAAAAACAACCGTCTTTCAAAAAAACACTTCAATGTAATAAACAACTTTAATTTCGGAATTCGGTGTCATTGAATCTGTAGGTATTTAATTGTTTGCCGACTTCGGAAATTAAAGTAATTTTGGAAAGTGTTTTTTTGGAGGACGATTGTCTTATTTATTATTTATTTAATACTTCAAGCACACAAATGTACAGAGGCGGATGCCATAGGCATTTTCTACCAGTCAACCTTTGGGTGATGCAGAGACAAACAGTGGTAGGTGCAATATCGAGAATTGAGGAAAAAAAATATATTTAAATATAAAGATATACATATATACCTATTAAATACTATACATATAATAAATACACCTAATTATTTATAAATATAAGCACAAACAATGGGAAAACATTACCGTTGTGATGATACTGCCAGCTTCTTGCGAATGTGCTCCCGAACTTTAACTTTAAAGAATAATCGGTTGGTTGCCATCCTGATTTCCTGGAGGAGCGCGAGAGATAGACTGAACGAATAAGGAAGAATGAATGAAGTCTGTGCGGTGAGTGGGACATTGAAGAACGCGATTATTTGATGACCGTAGATTTTTACTGTGGTTGTCGCAAATGTACTGAAAGTGGGGGGCTAGGTAAGTAGGGGAACTGGGAGAGTCAAGCAATGAAAACTAGGTGGTTAGCGCCCTTTGCTCTCTGCGTTGGCGTATGGGCAACCACTTTATAAGCGACCGATGCGCAGAAACATGATCAAATTTAGGCAGATTGAAAACGAATCGAATGCAGTTATTGAGAAGACGGTCAAGTTTGTCGAGGATATCTGCATTCAGGTCATAGTAGCACACATCACCATAATCGATGATAGTTTAATACATAATCGCGACTTGAGTACGCCAGTTCAGAGTACTATCAATGTGCAAGCCAAGGTCCTACGCATCAGTACTAAATGGGACGACCGTACCATTGAAGAGAACTGTGGCAAGGTTGTTCCTCTTACTCATACTCCGAGAACTTCCGATCATGATTGCCTGACACTTGTTTGGGTTTACTGCTACGCCAAATCTATTAGACCAAGTTTTATGATTATCAAATCCCTGCTTAGAGTCAGAAATTTCTTCAACCCTCCCTTGGCAGTACAACTGCAAGTCATCTGCATACAGATGATACGCACACTGAAGCTCGGAAGTTTATAAGATTGATAAGTATAGAAAACAGAAGAGAAGAAATAATACCGCCTTGTGGAACGCCAGTTTCCAAATCACACCAGCATGATGTAGAATATCCAACATGAACGGACTGCTGATTGTCTTGTTGTTGTTTTTAAAGTTTTAGTTTCCAACTGGGAGTTAGAGAGAGAAATGAGATTGTATTACAAAACAAATAAAGTCCACTAAATACAAATCATGAAATTAGATGTACTTTAATTAAATACAGTTCAAACTTAAACACCAACTTCGAAATCCCAATCCACTGAAAACTCAGTGCATTCAAATTATTCTCCAAAGCAGCTCTATTCCTAATTCAAAATTTTGAGTGAATTCTCTGAAAGCTGGACTCTGGACGTATCTTAACTTGAAACAGACTCAATTATACCCGAAGTGAAGTTAGTGAGTGCAATGTAAACCGGCCTCCAGGATGACCCCGGTATTTGTGTTAGGCGTCAAGAACCATTCAACCGCTCTAACTTTTCTCATAATAAACTCGGACCCCGTTGAATAATTGGAATTTCTAATTACATAGTACGGTTTTAATAAAATTGCTTTTGCATTATTTTTCTGTTTCTGATCAATACCCAAAACTTTTTTTTTTACATTTTTGATGTCATCATCTTTCCTCTCGCTTTCCAGCAATCAAAATCAAAATCTTAATCAAATCTGTGGAGTGATTTCGTGAAAAGCGATGGAAGTGTGTCCGGGGAAGCGCGCGTGGTAATAGAGTTGGCCGTCAGATGGTACCAACCATTTTCCAAGAGGTTGTAAACAGGATGATGATGATTATGATGATGATAACGATGACGATGATTATGACGATGAAGGTGATGGTGATGGTGAAGGTGATGAATATTGTTTATATCATATATACGTCAAGTAAGATGTCCGATGTTACACATCATATGCGATTACTGTAAGGCTCGCTCCTTTTTTTTTAAGTCTACGATGGAACGAGCAAGCCAATAAGATGCCTGTTCACTCTTGCTTTGAAGGCTGATGGGTGTGCAAGGACATAGACGCTTTTGCTAGAATATACTTTTCACCATATTGTGAAAGCTTTACCTTTACCGCTGTTAAACCATAATTATCTATACTCACAATAAAGAGAATTTAAATTTAGAAAACATTAAACTATTGGACACTAGACAATTCAGACTCTTATCTTTGAAAAATAAATTAAACTAGTTTGAATTCAGACTGATTGACTTCGACCTAATCCAAAACAATTTGAAAATACCTAACAGTGTTTTTAAAAAAGATGGTGGTTCAAGAAATATTGGATATTGCGGCGTTGTTGGCTAAATTTAGTTTAATTAGTCCTTATTATATTAAGTTATCCTCTATGTTAGTTTTTGGGGGTATTACGAATGCGTTCTATGGTTTTAATTATGAGTTTTACAGGTTCGGATATGAAATACGGCTTAGGTAGGTAAAACTAATAAGTGATGATGGCATACACTGACTGAAGGAGTGGAGGGAGACCTTTGCACAGGAAGGAATAGCCCAGGCTAAAACATTGTCATTAGTGTCATTTTATTTTATTGTATTTTTTGTTTTTATAATTTTTTTTTTTTCTTATGGATCATGTGGTCCTCAAGAAAGACTATATTTGTTATTTACTTAATATATTTTTTCTACTGATGCAAATACCCGAAATGTGATGGTACATCTCTACCAAGACCCTTGAAATTTACTCTAGAAGAGAACATATGCTCCAGGTTTCCATTCATCAATGAAAATGGACCCTGTTCCTTGGACAACTTTGACATGACCAGGGAAGTGGACTACCAAGAGTGGGTGTATGAAAACGTGAACACGTTCATTCACGAATTATCATTTTTGTTCTTTTTGTGATTTGTCGATTTGTCATCATCTTCCTGTCCTTGTCCCATGTTACTTGGGGTCTACGCAACACGTTTCTCTGTCCTCTCTCCCCTGCCAACCGTCACGTTATCATTCACTCCCTTTTCTTTCATATCATACCTCACACAATTCATCCATCTTTTCTTTGCCCTTTCGCTTCCTCTCCATCCATTAACATTTATATTCATCACTTTTAGCCACATGCCCATAAAAAGCCAAACAATTTCCTTTCAACTTTTCTGTCATTGACACCACTGGTTGACCAATTTAAAAAAAAATGTGCTAGCTAATCACTCACAATTTTTTTAATAATAATATATCTATCTACCTACCTTTAGACGTTAAAGCATTGTGTACATTGCAAGAGATGATTTCACAAAACTTTAAAAATTTAATGTTGAGTTTCATTATGATTGTAGTGTCTACCTTTCACGCCTTTTTTCTACGGGGGTAAATTGGGAGAAAGCTCACGTCTTCTTATATTCTTCTTCACAGGGATTTTTTTTAAGCAGTGCGCAAACTTAAATATGTGACTACTCATCATTGCGCACTGATTATTTTTGTTTTCCTGTATAGTATTTTTGTTCATTATGTTTGCTGTTTCTTATAACAGTTTAGAACATATTAATGGTTTTAGTTTAACCTTGGCTGTGAAGCCTGGAAGAGAACATTTGTGGGAGCGGTACATAGTTTCGGATATATAATCGGATTACTAGTAATGGGACTAGGGATGGCGATCTGAAATCGATTAATCGAAGAATCGATTCCTCGGACCAAATAAATCGATATGTTGTACTGAATCGATTCAGTGAATCGATATTTCACCCTTGAAATCGACATTCGATTTTTCTGTTTTGGTAAAAAGCATAAAATTATTTACAATTAGCTAAATATGTGTACTCGTAATATTACGGTGTTGCCGGTTAAAGGGTTAATTACCTACTCAAAAACTTGCGAGATGGCTGTGTGCTTAGTTTCCGTCGCCTTGTAATCTAACAATTAATGTAACAAATACATTTAGAATATAAATGTCTTCTTTTATACCTGATCTGATACTTTGATATGGTAATAAAAATAATTGTTACTATCGAATTCCCTGAACTAAAAAATCCCTGATTTTACTGATAAGAGATCCCAGATATTGTTTCTTATGATATCTTTTTTGTTTTTCATAAAATGGATTTATATTTACATTGTTAATACAAACTTGAAAAAAAAACGATATTTTAGAAATCGATTTTTTTATGAATCGATTCATCAGGTTACGATTCGAATCGATTTAAAAATCGACCTTTTTTGGAAAGAATCGCCTTCCTTAAATGGGACCTCTAGCTGACAAGTAAGTTAGATAAACCTACATAATAACTTTTTTTTTCCTAACCTCTTGGCCTGCATCTCACCTTATGGTAAATGATGATCAGGCCGAAGGTGAAAGCGAGCTTCACCCGGAATGCTCAGCCACGGATGAACTGGCTATCTTACCAACTACTCTTACTCGAAACAGAACAATGCTGCAATGCTGTAGTTAACATTGTTGTTATGGAGACACAGTCAGGCGGACTTAGTGCAAGCCCTACCATCAACCTAAGCAGAAAATGTTGCCCTCAACCCGGAACCTCTCAGAAATCAAAAATCATTTATTTTCCAATAATGTACGTATAGATTTTATGGTTATTTTGATGAGATTTCTGGGTCTAAGATAGGTGTTCTAACCACCACACCACAGATAGTTGCTGATATCACACGCTTCACTCGAATTAATGTTATTTTTTGTTTCCTTCCACGTTCACACGACAACAACAAAATTACTTATGTTTGTACAGTACAAGTATTTTCATACTGTCCCTTGGCAAACTTCGTGTTTCGTCAGTTATCAGTTGCCCTTTGAACTTCGTGTAGACCGGACGCTCTCATTCGACTTGGAAGTATATAGAGTTGTTAATACTCTTTTAACTTAACATAATTTATTTTTAAAATGTAAGTAATGGTGTTTGTATTCGGAAATGCGATGATTCCCGAGGGACATTAAGAAAATAGTTGTACTGTACATTTATCTGCTCGTTTCATTTCATTTTTTGATCATTCAGTAGGTGAGGGAAAGATGCAGCGGAAATACAACATCGTTGAATCGGTTCACAACGATTTTATTTTTTCACTATTGTTTCATTTTGTGTTAGTCGATCACTTCGAGTGAAAAATGCCGAATGAAAGACAAAAATGAACAAAACGTGAAGAGTCTGATGTCTGCTTACGGTTAATACAAAAACAACTTTATTTTATTTATTTATGTAACGAGACTTCGAATGAAGATAAAAATGCTTAGGCAGCGCCTTTTTGTCATTGACCTTCTTATACCTAACTATGATTAATTTCCGATTATTCGTAATAAGCATATCAATATTCCCACGTGCACAACCGAATGTAAATGATATCCATCAACCGCATCACCTAGGTATTTTCATTGATTGCCTTGAAGTACTCCGTTTCCGGTTAAAATTAGTTTAACTTGCATAGGTGAAATTATTTTTATAATTACTCTCTCATAAATGCAGAAATTCTGTCTTGATTTTTGGGGGGCTCGTGACTAAGTAATGGCTGTTATTACTTAGTCACGAGCCCCCCAAAAATAGCTATGAACAAACAAATACCAACTTATTATAAGCAACAAATTGATATGGATGTAGTTAACACCTACCTACAAAATTCTATAGAAACTTGTTTCAAAATAACACTTGTTTATGTTTAGAACTTCTCTTGCAATCCTCAAAAAATTACACTTAACATGAAATTAATATTAACATATTCCAAAAGGCGGGCGCTCCCAAGATTAACGTTTTCTCTCCAAAGCAAATGACAATGTCTTAAAACTACTAAAATAAACAACTTTCCAGGTGTTGAAATTGTAACAAACGAGAATCGAGTCTCATTCATCACGCTAATGACAGTTAGCACGTCTGTAGCAGGAATATTGATGGCTCTCATAGCCTGGGCAGTTCCCTATTGGAGGAATTTCCTCAGAGCCATTTATGCACTATCCTTATTATTTTTATTATTCTCCTTTCTACTAGACAAAAGTCTCAGATTGCTATTAATCAAAGGACGAAAGGAAAAAGCTAATGACATAATGAAAAACGCTGCGAAAATACAAATAAGTGATATCGATTTAGATGATATAGAATGTGAGGAAAGAACTAGTGGAACGAATTGGATAGCCCTTTTTAAAATGACAGCTGGTTCAAGAAAGTTGGTCCTTCGGTTCGCGGCGTGCGTCTGCATGTGGACCACAGGACTGTCCAACAAGTACACTTTGTTGATAAATTCAGTGGAGTTAGGAAGGAATAAGACGACATTCTCGGAACTACCGGCTAGTTTTACTATTGGACTACTGTTGAAGAGATTCAAAAGGAGGATATCGTTGATATTTTCATTCCCATACTGAGGCTGAAGCTTATCGTTGATAACTGCAGTGGTCGTGATACTATGCCTGATACCGCTGAGGATGTACTCCCTGACACAGTAAGGAAACAAATGATAACATGACCACTAGATTTTGGGATTTCAAAACCATGTTATAAATTACAACCATGTAAATGTCTATTAATTACTTACTCCCAAATTAAGATGCCAAGGTTGCCTGGAAGAGATCGCAGGAAGCGATAGCCATTGTATGTTTTGTAGTGTTAAATTTATTTTTTGCTATGTATTTTCTGGTGTATATTATAAATTAAAGTCGCTTTTCACGTTTGTCTGTATGTCCGCGTTGTTCTTAACCACGCAACAGATTTTCATGAGATTTTCACCATCGGTCGTTTAGGGAATTTATCCGGAAGATTTAAGTATTAAAGTTACATATAATATAACTAAGAAATCTCTTGATGTTTTGTCAAGTTGTAACAACTGTGCGAAGCAGGAGCGGTCGCTAGTAAAGTAGTATATAAATAAAGAAAAATAGATGTCTTTTTTCTTTCTACTGACATAATCTTTTCATTATTTGACATTATCCTAGAATTCTAATTTCAACTACACATCAAAAGTGTCTAGCGATCAAGTACATTTTTAACTACAAAAAATATCCAATAAATATTTACTAAATCTAGTCTTCCAGACTAGCTTCTTACTTTAATTCCTATGTTTAAGTTAACAACTTATCCCTATAATTTGGAAAAATTAAGAAAAGCTTAATTTTTTGCAAATTGTGATGGCGATTTGGCATGCTTAAATTCAGTTTATCAAAATGACTTTGAGGAATGGCCGCCCACGTTCTTTATAACAAGTCAAAAAGTTGTTGTGGGGTATGCACGGCATCCATACACGGCAGAGCTCTTCTTTAGAGCATATCCCATGCGTACTCAATTGGGTTGAGGTCTGGCGATTGAGCAGGCCACGGCAGAACGTTGATGCGAACATCGGCAAGAGTCCGTGTTACGACTCTAGCCGTGTGTGACTGGACGTGCATTGTCGTGCATTAGTCGAAACGAATCACCCAACCGGCTTCGCAAAGGGATCACGTCTGAAACAATCCTCTCCGCATAAATCTGTGCTTTGAGGTTGCCCCTGAGCCAAATGAGTTCGGTTCTTCCACCGATCCAAATACCGGCCCAAACCATTATTGTTCCCCCTCCATATGAATGAACTTCCTGACAATATTTGGAAAAGCAAACACAAGGCCAGTCTTCTTCCTCCTAATTTCTGTGTTCGCGAGCCCATTGTAAATGGACCCTACGATTGCGGGGTGCTATAGGTGGAACTCTCTGCGGCCTGCGGGAACGCAAACCCACTTCACGTAAACGATTTCGGATGGTTTCGTCGCTTATCAGCAAGCCTGAAGAGCTGTGGAGCCTCGTAGCCAACATCATGATGGTCACGGTACTATTCCGTCGAGTAGTATTTTGGATGTACCAGTCCTGTCTGCGAGTGGTGATGCGAGATCGTCCTCCATGTCGCTCGGCCACGCTGCCCGTGATACGATAGCGTGGCCAGAGGCGGCTTATGTCGCTCTGTGTAGTGCCAAGAGCGACAGCCAAAGTACGTTGCCTGGAACCAGCTTGCAACATTCCGACGGCTCTCATAATTTCTTCTAGTGTCAAATAATGTCGTCGCTCCATATCGACGCAATTTTTTCAGTTCCGATGCAGAAATTGTAATGGTTTTGTTAAAACGCTATTACACACTTTTATAGGAATCCTGATTGACAGTTGATTTCCTATTTTTGATCAATAGTTTAGAAAATTCTTTATTCAAATAATATTCCTCAATTGCGGCGATACTCTAAAACGTACTTGATCCCTAGACACTTTTGATGTGTGTATATATCATTCGCTTTTGTGGACAGAATTTGAATTCAGATTTGTTTTTTTCAGTCGTAGAGGCAATCATGTCATTTGGGTGAAATAGGTTTTTACTTTTATTATTTTATTTATCTTATAAAAATTATTATTTTATATTTTGTGGAGGAGGCTTAATAGACTGTCGATTTTTAAGTATCTGGTGCTTGTTAACAGGCCTACACTGTCCTCCCATACCTATTATCACTGTAATTTGAAAACATTGTAAAAGCCATTTATTTTTAAAAGAGTAACCGTGGAGTTTCATGCCGGCTCTTCTCCATAGGAAGTTTCATAAGTGAAACATTTCATGAGTGAAGGTTTATGTGAAATAAAATATTTTGATTTTAACAGCAATATGAACAGTTTTCCCCCTTACAATTTACAGCCACATTTTAGGGGAAGATACATTTGTATACTCGGAAATGATAAAGCAGCAATAAGATATCAAGAGTCACAAAAGCAGAAGCCAATATTAAAATAAACAAATAATTAGTAAATTCTTTATTTCTCGACGTGCTTGAGCATTTTAAAATAGGTATTATTGGTTATACCGGTTTATGTTATCAATGTGGTATTTATTTTAAGTAGCTATATTCGTTTCTTTATCCAATTTTAAACAACAATTCTAATTGTGAACTAAAATACCTTATTTTTATATATTTTTAACCACAACCACAGATGAATACAGATGGAACACCCCGCAGTTTAGGTGTGAAGTTACAATTACGCGGCGGGCCCGTCTTGTTGGGCCAATTCAGTGAGTGTAACGTAGTCAGAAGATCTAAGAGTTACGCGGTAGGAAGAGAGGCAACTTCTAGGTGAATATAACTGTAGGTAATTAGCACTGTGCAACCTGAATTGCACTTTATTGTGTCCTAGCAAGAGTCGCTTTTTATTTAAAGGATTTTGCGGAGTGAACCATTTGTATTAATCTGTCCCACAAAGGAGTAGCTTTTGGCCTTATTCTCACACCTGATCGTAAGTGATGATCAGGCCGAAGGTGGAAGCGAGCTTCATCTGGAATCCTCAACTATAGAGGAACTGGCTATCTTACCTATAACTGCCGACACACAGCAATGCTGTTAACATTTTTATTATGGCGACAGACTTATTAGGAGATGGTGCCAGATTTGGATTTATGGCATATTGTTAGAATCCTTACATCATCCCGAGTGACATAGGCTTAATATGTTTCTTTGAAAAATTCAATATGGCGGCAGTATGGCTCCATTTTCAAATGTGAAAAAAATCTTCATTTATTACAATATGAGTACTTATCAAATTGGAGGCATTGATGAGCACATTCCAAAACATTTTATTTTTATTTATTGGCATCAATTTTACATAGGTAAGGTGAACATGCAGAACAAACATTTTATCCCCACGCCTCGCCTCGCCGTGAGAGTATAAAAATTAAAAATTACTTATTTATAATTACTACTATAATTACTTTTTATAATTACTTATTGCTTAAAAATTAAAGCCACCTAACATGAGACGTTTTCAAATAAAATGTATAAAACAATAAAACTTGTCATTAAAATGTATAAAACAAAAACAGACAATTTTATTTATCTGTTTAGTCAGCGAGTAAATGTATACACCTATACCTACAGATTAACTAATACAACTTTGTTTTTACTTTTTAGTTCGTTTTTTGGCAGGGCAGTCGTGTTTTTTTTATTTTTTATTATTTGTTTTTTGCTAACCTTTATTTAGTTCAGTTTTGAAAATATTGTTTTCAACATATTACGAAGTGAACGTTTAATGGCGTACGTACTGTAGATAGTACTGAACTGTGACACAGTCCATTGGTCTCAATTCCAGTTGTAACTATTTTTCGTTGATTGTTTTTGCTCACTTTTGAATTCGATTCTCATGGAGTTGCTAATACCTGTTAGATTTTTTGCAATCAGTATAGATATAATTAATAATTATGCCCTTGATGCAGTAAGCATTTCCTCATTACCGTGTATCTAGTAGGTACGTCACAATGACCTAGTCAACGTATTTAAACTGATCATAGACACTGCTAATCCAGTAATACATAATTATATGCCATGTAGGTTTTTTTTTTTTTACTTATACGTTCTAATTAAACCGTGCCGTGTCAGCAAATATCTTAATAACAAAGTTGAATTTACCGTCGTGTAAGTCCGAAACTATTAAATTAAACTCTATTCCGCAAAATTAAGGTCTTGTTTATTATGATTAGAGAAATTCGCACGCACCTGCAAGCTTGCAGTCGTGCTCTTATTTCCTATTGCAGTGAAAATGTCGTCATTGTATTGAAGACCGTTTGACAGCAACATTAAAGTAATTCTGTTTTAACTAAAAAGTACTTGAAAATAAATAGGTAAGTAAATAAATAGTTACTGGCTATAGTGCTCGAAAAAATATTGGTAAGTGAAGCAATATTAATTAATTAAGTAAGTTGGTATTAATTGGTAGTCTTTGAATTTTCCAAAACTGTAAGCATATTCAATTATCCTGATAAAACATACCTACCTATTAAATTATCATCATGAAACGTTTTATATTTAAGATTTATCAGTTTCATTTAAAATATTCTCGCGTTTCCATATATAAGGAAAATTATTTTTAATTCTCATTAGAGTTTTATAATAGCAAACATAAAGCGATACGGCACACTATTCCTACTCTGTTTAATAGGTACGTTACATAAGGAAAAATCTAAATACGTCCAATGTTTTTTACAGAAATGATAGAAGGCAAACAATTATTTTTAGAGACGAAAGCCACAAAAACGGAAGAAACGAAAAAAGATGTAGTGTTAGAGAAAATATTGTCAAAATTTCGACCACTCGGCCCATACTATTTGCGATTTATGCCCTTCCTGATATTCGCTTGTATGAGCAACGCCTTATATTGCATGAACTACGTTTTTGCAGTCGTTATTGTGGATTACCGGTAAGTTATTACAATAAGTCTTTATTTTAAAAAAACATTAACAATATTCACCCCCTTATTAAAAATATTCACCATTTTAGAAAAAGTAGAGTAAAGTTATGCCATACTCAATCCCCTAAACCATTTCCGCAGTGGTAGCCCGCGAAATTCCATTGAATGACTTTTTCATGAAATCATGACATTTGATACATATTATTGTTATGGTCGGGAATCATATTTTGATATAGATACAACCAGACACTGAATTGCGAATTGCAAAAAACGTAAGAATATTTGAATTTCGCGGGCTATCTTTGCGGATCCACCCTAATCTGTAGGTGTTGTGTAATAGATAAAATGAATAGGTACCTAGTACCTATGTAGGTACTTTACTCCATTAACTCAATACGTACATGATTTTAGTATGTCACTGTGTGTTAGCACCCGCACTGCGTCCACGTGATGGAATATGGCCCACTCCTTATTACATAGAGTGGGCCTATGTCTCAGCAGTGGGCTGATTATACTACCGTGTGTTAGACTTCTTTACGTTTTCGTTTATGTAAAAATCCGTTACAAAAAAACTTACTTACCAACATGTATCGCATCGTCTGCAGCGTTATCTTCTCGCTCTAATTAAAACGGAAAACAAAAATAAACTTGTTAATTATTCACGAAGTAACATTAATTTAGTTAGTTATCAGTGGATTTCCATAAATATCAGAGAATTATTCACTACTTATGGAGTTTTTCAAATGTCTACCAACACGCTGCACGCTGCATACACGTGTAAGCAAAACAAAATAAAGAATATGCTATAATTATGTAGGCATGTGATTAAAAAACCGACACAAGAGAGATCCGAATCTCGTGGGTTCAAGTCCCGCTGGTCAGAAGGGTCAGAGCAGTGGCATGGTGGGTTTGAATACAGCCGATCTAGTGAGCTTGGAGTGAGCTGTCAATATGTCAAACCCTAGCATCAGCTGACAACAGCTCGCATCTCTAAACTACCCCTTAGTTCTCACGGTTTGATTATTATTATTTTTACAGAATATATCGGCAAGTCTCGTCGTGTTATTTTTGTAACAAAAAATAAACCTTGGCTAAGTCAAATAAACGCAGAAAATGTCAGACGACACAAATATGAATGATTAAATATTTCTCTTGAACTCATATCCTTTGATAATTAGAGTTCACTGACTCTCAAAATTCATTTTTAAAACTAGGCTGAGAATCAGCACTTTTCAAACGTCAAAATTTCATAAGACAGTCCCTCAAAAACACCCGCCCTTCACCACTTCCTAGTGCTTTAGCTGGGAAGAAGAAGTGGCACAACAAAATCCTCAGCAGCACAGCTGTCTGTTCAGTTAGAAAAACTTGATTCTATACAATAGTACTCACTCCGCTTCTTATTTCCAGATGTAAATACCCAGAATGTGAGAACAGCACGTCGTGGTCACAATTTGCAGTGAACCTGACTCACGACACGTGTCATAAGTACCAGCTCACAGATGATAATGGCATGTGTTCAGTGGATAGCTACAATGTGTCGAACGTAGACAGTTGTAAGGAGTGGGTCTATGAAGAACCTCTTAGCTTTGTGGCTGATGTAAGTATACTTACCTACATAGATTTTGTTTTACAGTAAGTAGTTAGAGGAGGAAATGAAATAACGTGGATAGATTGGATAGATTAAGGTGGCCATTTCTAGTACCGACCCTTTCATGTGTCACAGATCCGTTTGACTGCCCCGATTGTCAAACGTTTATCTATTGAATCTATTTCGTATCTGTATTGTCCAATTGCGGTATTGTGCAGGTCAGAAGGCAAACGCCATACCTATGTAAAATATAGATATATAGTCATTGAGTACATATTACCTCAATATATATATATATAGCATATGGTAGATGAGATCTGACCAGATGCTACGAAATACCTTTATCTTGCAAAAACCTAAATTACTCAAATAGAAACAAAAAGGTTGTCTTTAAAAGATCGCTTTTAGCGATAACACCGCTCATTGTGCCGCCATATGTAAAATTTCCACATTTTATTTTATCTGTATATCGTATGGTGTACATAATAAAGAATATTCTATTCTATTCTCTAAAATGTGAACTTACCTTCAGGCATGCATGTTTTTACATTTCAGTTCCAGCTCGGTTGTCAAGATTGGAAGCGAGCGTTGGTTGGGACAGTCCACAGCTTCGGATACATGCTTGGGCTTCTGCTACTAGGACCAATTTCTGATAAGTAAGTAAATTATTTTCTATTCGTACCTAAGCATGACCCAATTAATAATTCAAATGTGAAGCGTTTATTTGTTTTATATTGATAAAAAATTAAATAATATTTGTAGGGTCACGTGACTAAGAGTTAAGGGGAGTTTGTAAAGTGGGATTATACAATATGGAAATAAAACCCTGTCCGATCCGAAAGGGGCACATAGTTACTGCAATAACATTACCAAAAAGCAATTAAAATAATATATTATTGAAAATAAAACAGTTATTGCTATTTAAAATTCACATTTTTAGTACCAAAATTACCCCAAATCCATTAAAAATTAGCAAATTTTCAACAGGGGTCATAAGTTATGAGTTTTAGACACCCGCTAAACGACGGCCGGCCGCGCCCAATGTAATAACCCGGTAAAATTCCCCATTGAAAAAAAATGTGGCGATTTTTTGTTTCTTTTTTCCTCAAATTTCCACATAAATATACTCTCAGTACGATACCTAACTACACCCTCACGGATCGGACAGGATTTTTTTACATGTTGTAGAGTGCGCGCCACGAAAGAAGGCCAGCGGAAAATTGTGGAACTACATTTTTTATAATACAATGTGATGCAATGGCATAGACACTAGCGCCGCGTCAAAAGGACTTCAGTGGTGCCGCGGACTCTAGAATCCATTACAAAATATGGAGAGCCAACCATAAAAAAAATTTTAAATTATAATTCTTTTTCTGTCGATGGTACTTTGTTTTTATATTGTTTCAAGCAAGTAGGAGGTGGCCACCTTGATTGCGGCATCAGTGGCATTCTTTAGTATCAGTGTTTTTTTTTTTTAACTTTGCCCACTTTAGGAATTTCTCCTGAATTGTGGGTGCGTTCACAAACATTTAAACTCACATACACAACCAGCAAAATATTTAGTAATAAGCTTCCTCTCTTCTACTTAATTAAAATTTTGCTGTGCCAGACAGGGTCCATAATTGCTTCTATTTAATATATATTGAAATATAATATTGACACGAACAGGTTGACTCAAATTAATTTATCAAATTCCAGAATAGGCCGAAAGAAGCTGATAGTCTTCACTGGAGTGACTGGTGCCATCATGGGGCTCGCGAGAAGTGTGGCTGTGTCCTACTGGGCTTATGTGGCATTTGAATTGGTAGAAGCATTGCTTGGAGATACTTATTCACCCAATTATATGTTAGGTAAGACCTTAACAAGTCAAGAATTAGGGATCTGGTGCACTAGACGCCCACGACTCCGCCCAGTCGTGGCATTGTATGGGCTGCGGTTGGTTAGCCGTTGCGACCAAATGCGTAATTTCGTATCGGTTAAAAAAGCTTACATCGTCGGCAGTCTAGTGCGCGTGATCTCTTAGTGTGTATGTCGGCGATACCGGAACATTCTGACCAGGTTTCCTCACGATGATTTCCTTCACCAGGGGTCAGTCGTAAACTATATTAACTTAAAGAATTCCATTGTTCGAGATAACATCTTATGTTTAATGTTAAGCCCATAACAACGATGTTGGCGAGAATTCGGCCTCGTACACACGAGGTTGATCTATACGAAATTTTACTGTACAAATTATTATATTGAAATACGTGACAGTTTCATACTTCATTTGTTTTTTTCTGTATGAAGTGGGATGATGACGTGTGGTCCCAGGTTTTACCGTAAAATATCATATGGTATAGCCTCGGGTGAACGGCTGCTTACAGTACACATCACTGTGGCACTGCAAATTGTATAATTCGTTGAATTCATTACTTAATCATATTTAACCGGTTTCAGGTGTAGAAATGGTGGCAAAAGAAAACAGAGCCCTCTTCGCTCCCTTGATGATAGGATCCATGTCTATTGGAGGGATGATCATGGCTTTAACCGCCTGGTTGATCCCTTACTGGAGACATTTCCTAAGAGTCATCTACGCACCAGCATTGATCTTCATTCTCTACGCGTTCTTCCTTGACGAGAGTGTCCGATGGCTGTTAATCAAAGGGAGAAAGAAAGAAGCTAAGAATATCCTGCGAAAAGCAGCAAAAATCAGCCATGTTTACATCGAAGAAACAACGCTTGACAAAATTGAATGTGAAATGACAGAATCAGATGCAAGTGTCAATTTGATCTCTTCTTTGAAAATGACTATAACTTCAAAAACATTATTGCTAAGATTCTTAGCGTGTGCTTGCGCATGGATTACAGCAACGTTTAACAAATATGGATTGTTAATAAACTCTGTTTCCTTAGAAGGGAATAAGTACATGAATTATGCTTTGACGTCGTTTGCTGATCTGCCAGCCAGTTTGCTGCTGATGTTCATCTTAATAAAGTTCAAGAGGAAAAAGCCGCTGATATTTTCTTTTGTGATGACTGGATCGTTTTGTATTGTACAGTCTTTTGTACCGAAAGGTGAGCTAAGCATCGCATGTTATCAAAAGAGACTGCGAAAAAGTGTTTAATTGACCAATAGTGATAAGATTTTAATATTTGTGTAGGCATACCTCATCTTTATCCTTGTTCATAGGGGCATCTAAATCTGATCTTTGAAATTTTAGAAAAATATTTTTTTTTTTTTCCCCTCAAAGTTAAGTACCTCGTTTACATGTTCATAGGGTCGAAAGGTAACTTTGAGAGGCAAATCAAAAAACATTTTTGAACAGTGAGCCACAGTAAATATTCGCTAGGCAACAGCTCGTTAAAGTGCAATGGGTTACAACCGCCAAAGAACTTTTTGACAATATTGGCGACCTTAAAAACAAAGCTGAAATGCCTGGTGGCGGCATCTACAACTCCACATGTGTCACATAAAATCCTGCATCGCGCAAGCAGCGTTTACCGCAAAATGAGTACATATACAACGTCCCGACATCAATCGTTGGGCAGTTGCCCACCAGACACGACACCCGTCTCGTCGGAGGATCCTTCCTTTTCAATGGAGGATGAGTGAACTTTACACCCTGTTCCTCATTTCATCAGCCAAAATTTACATTCCTTGAAGAAATTGTGTTAGATACAAAAACACTTAGTTTTCTTCACCAAACTCTTCTTCTTCCAGGCTACCCTATAATCTCCACATCACTATTCTTTGCGGGCAAGTTCATGTCGGCCTTAGCTTCGGGGACAGTGTACCTGTATACTACAGAACTGTTCCCTACTTACACACGGAACACCATGCATGCACTGTGCTCTTCTATTGGAAGGATTGGATCTATACTTGCACCACAGACTACTTTATTGGTAAGTACCTACAGAACACTTCATGCTTCTGATTAAGGAGATAAGATATGTCTCAGACTCCTGCAGACAGAACAGCAGTGGTGACCCAGAGGTAACGGCCGTGACTCACGAGTTGTAGGCTGTAGGTCCGAACTGACAGACGCTTTAATTTGTTTTTATTATTTCATCACCAAAACTCTGCTCTCAAAACCATGAAGAAAAACATCGTGAGGAAGCCGGCATGTCCTAGAACCCAAAATTCGAAGACATGTGACATCTAACAACCCGCACTGAGCCCGCGTGGTGGATTAAGGCCGACTCCCATTCATCGAGATTAGGCCTGTGTCCCCAGCAGTGGGCACAGTATTGGCTGATTATGCATATTATGCATTTTGCCTTCAGACCAAAACATAATAAAAATTAATCTTACTTGGATAAGTGGCTATCGTACCCAGGACCTCAATGAGGAATGGAACGGAACCTCAAAAGATATTCTAAGAACCTACCAGTAACTTTATACTTTGTCACTTGGGCTAGTAATATACTGGCCGCAGCACCCGTTTATGTCTTACAAATAATTTGGTTATCAGCAAAAAATACATCGATAGAAGTAGATATTCAATATAACTGACAGAATATTTATTGATCCACATTTTTGTTGATTCCAGATACGTTACTGGTCAGGTTTCCCGTCACTCATCATCGGAGGCCTCTCACTGACCACAGCCCTCATCGTGATGATGATGCCGGATACAGGAGAAGACGTGTTACCTGATACAGTGCAGCAAGCCGAAGCACTTGGCACTAAGCGTATTAGTACTAAGGATAGAAGCGCTTCGAAATCTTTATTATAAGTAATTTAAATTATTGGTGGTGTAAACGATCTCTGTTCTTTCTAAGGTGTGATCTGTTCCAAAATTATCTGATGAAAATGTAAACAAATGGATCAGAAAATGTGGATGACAATTTGTAGTGGCACTTACAAATTGAGTGCTTTGATTTGCTTATTTGAATACTTAAGACGCTGATAAGAGCTAAACCGCGGTCACTGTTGGGCTGCATATAAATGAAAGAGAAGCGCGATGCACAACGCTTGTAATTTATTGCGAAATCTGAAGCAATAGTCCATTTACTCAAAAGTGAGTTGAATAATTTAAAATAAAAAACAACCAACTTCTGCATTAAAATAAGACATTCTTGTTATTAATTAAAATACCAACGTACGTTAATATTTTATACAGATATTTAGGATTGTAACTCAAGGTAAAAGGTTAGTTTACCGTTAATTTGAATCGAGTTTTTTTTTTTCAAAACGTGTTTTGGTAACATTAACATATATGTTTCCCGCTACCACGAACTATATAGATTTGGCAATTTTTTTTGTTTAAGACAAGCCGTTTTTTATCATTTGCCTCTTGTCAGCGCCTTGCATAGTTAGGGTCTTTAATGCAGATTTTGAACATTAGTATTAGCGTATATGTTGTATGTTTGTTTGACTATGTTAATGTCTTTATATTGTTAGTAATAAAAAATGTAAAAATGTTGTACTATCACGTAATTTTATTAATACCATGAATTTTTATACCTCGTTTAAATTGTGCCGAGAGGGCAAATATTTTTTTTATTCTAGCCCTATGTTGTCACCTGAAGAAACTAATTAACTCAAAGGTCGGTCTTTGTTTTAGTTTTATTTCATTTATTGCTACCGACTTCCGAAATTAAAGTGATTTTTCACTTGGTAGTGTTTTTGTTGGAAGTAGAGTGTTTTTTTTATAAGAAAGTATTTACTTTTCAGTTGTGTTACCTACCCCACACATTTTTTTTTAATAAACGTTGCCCCACACTAGGAATTTCTCCTGTATCGTGGGTGCGCTTACAAACATTTATACTCACATACACAGACAATTCGTATACCACTACTTGCTATGTAACAACAGGGAGTGGAATAGTTTTATAACATCATCAACATGCGCGTAGTGGATTAAATACGTATTGAAGATAGCTCAAAAACTACCCAAGCAAAGTTAATAACAAAATAATGGGGCCACCGTGCAAGCTTCCTCTACTAAATAAAAAAGAATCAAGTAAATCAGCCCAATAATCACGGAAATCGGAGTACATACATGAAAAATGATAGATAGTAGATTTATTATTTTAATGTAGGAAATTAGGTAACAGATATTAGGTATTTATTTTAGTTTCTGTGCCAAGATGTAGAACATCGTACTGCCATAAAAACACTAGTCGAATGGCAATAAAGATTTTTAATAATATACAGAGAACTGCAAAAAATCGAAAATTGTTTTTATACTATTAAGGAATTTATGAATTCTAGGACAAACGGGAAAGTTGCATGACACGAAAATTTAATTTGACGTTTTTATTTTAAGATACTACTACTAAATTTTTGACTTAAATTCTTTGGTTGTCATTTGAAAGTAGATATTCAGACAATTTATAATTTTATTGTTTTTTTTTTTTGACATTTTTAATTTGGTATGTAGACAATTCTTGATGGGAATTTAATTATTTTGTTTAAATCTGATTAAATTTTAATCATGTCACAAAATTTGCATGCCGAATTGTCGGAATATGAAGAACTATTGTGTATGTGTTATAAAATCTATAAAATACCATATTTTGGGCAAATAAATGAATCTATCTATCTATTCTCACTGATCACAACACAACGCACACACGTTTGTCACAGCTTTTTATTTCATTTTGTATGAGCTTTTCTATATTACTTTTAATTTATTCTTTTAATTTATTTATTATAACGGACAGACACTTCCCTATATATATATATATATCATTTATTCTCTCTTCACAATAAGTGGTCTTAAAAATAGTGTAAACTTAAAACTGTAGAACTTTCCCACCTTTGTGAGAGACTGGTGCCTGAGGTAGGTTTTAGGAATAAAACCTGTGTTACAGGTCACCAGGACCCTCACCTCGGTAAGATTTTTGTAGAAATGACCAGGAGATAACTATATAATAACAGATAAATCGAAAAAGTACAAAGAACAAAAACAACTACTAAATTAAATTAAAAATAGTGCAAAGTGCAAAAATATACAAGCAGAAATATCCAAGTGTATTGATTAAAATGATATGTATGTGGTCGTATGAGGTGTATGTATGACTGTGCGAATTGAGAATGATTGTGAGTGAGGGTGTAGATGTGTGATAGGCGAGTGTTCAGTTTTGTGTGACTGTGTGAGATATGGGTGGGTAACAGCTATGAAGGGTAATTCGGGCTCCAACCTTATTTGGGTACCATCAATAAGTCTTCGGTTTTTTGGTAATCAAGCGATTTAAGATAATTTTTTAAGGCTTTAATGCAACTAGATTTTGTTTTAGGATAGATATTTATTGATTTATTTATTTTGTTGTATAAGTGTTGTCCGAGAAAGCAGAAGAATTTGTGGGAGAGTGATGAATGCAATCGATAGGTAGGACATATTCTATCTCTGCGGCGGCTACCAATGGGTAGGTTTGGGTCATATGGTATCTGGCAGTGTTTTTTAAGAACCGTGCGGAATATGAAACTTTGTCTGACCGTCAGAACATCCCACTTTTTATAAAGCTCTACTGTTGGGTAATCGTAGGGTAGGCCGGCACTAACCTTAAGAATAGCACGCTGTGCTCGTTCTAGTACCAATAGGTGGGTTTTTGCTGCACCACCCCAAGATGTGATGCAGTATTCAATTTGCGAGTGGCATAAAGCGTAGTAAACCATATTGATCGTCCTACGGTCAGCCACATGCTTGAGGTTTTTAAATATGTACATTAGTTTTCTAAGTCTAGTCACTAGGAGATCTATATGTATTTTAAATGACAAATGTTGATCAATGTTTATACCAAGATATTTGATACTGTCAGTTCTTTCGAGGGAAGGGCATTGACAATCTGAGGCTGAATTGGCAGAACCACATGTATGAGCTGTAATGGTGAAAGAGGGCGATGGCAAGAGATTGCTTCTATGTGCAAATGTTATATATTTGGTTTTGGAAACATTAAGCGTCAAAACGTTGCTCTGGAGCCAATTACAAACAATGTTTAAACCCGATTGTGCAGCGTTAAAGGCCTCATCCCAACTATCACCAGTGAAAAATAAGGCGGTGTCATCAGCAAAAGATATAATTTTACCGTTATGGAGAGAGAGTTGGCAGAGGTCATTGATGTACACAAGAAAGATAGTGGGGCCTATTATGCTACCCTGAGGAACACCATAATTAATAGGTAGCGTGTCACTCAGACTATTATTTACTTTGACCCGTTGTATTCTGCCAGTAAGGTAGTCCTCCAACAATTTAAACGGAATTCCTCTTATTCCGAGACGATTTAGTTTGTTTAAAAGATGCGGAACAGACACTGTATCAAATGCCTTCGCGAGGTCAAGGAACACTGTAATGCACTTTCTACCTTCATCAAGATTGGTTACAGTAGAGTGTAGCAGTTGGTGGACTGCATCATCAGTACTTCTGCCGGCTCGAAAGCCAAATTGTGCGGGAGATAGCAGTTGTTTGGTTTCGAGAAATTTTGTGAGACGCCGAGTTAACAAGCGTTCCAAGACCTTGGAAAGTGCTGGTAAAATGGAGATGGGGCGGTAATTATTTACACAGTCTTTTTTCCCGGCTTTATGTATCGGTTTGATGAGTGCTGTTTTAAATGTCTTGGGTAAGATCCCCGATGAGATAGCTAGGTTACATATATGTGTAACAGGAGGCGTGAGGAGATTTGCGTATCTCTTAATCATTTTACTGCTTATCAGATCAGCTCCTACCGCACAATTTTCTTTTAAATTATTAATTAGAAGATGAATCTCGTCCTCGTCGGTTGGCAGAAATACGAGCGAATTTGAAGGGTTGGATGCGGTACAGTCGTGATCACGATCAGAAACAATTGTATTTCGGGAAATCTTTTCAGCAAGATTAGCACCAATATTTGCAAAGAAGCTATTAATGCGATTAATGTCCCCATTAGGGTCGACAGAAGACAGAAGAGATGATGAGTAGTCTGATCTTCTGTTCGAGCCACTAATACTCTTAATAACATT
Organism: Xanthia icteritia; assembly: GCA_949128155.2. Taxonomy (NCBI): domain Eukaryota; kingdom Metazoa; phylum Arthropoda; class Insecta; order Lepidoptera; family Noctuidae; genus Xanthia; species Xanthia icteritia. Next base: position 3,107,272 of record OX421937.2, read on the forward strand.
CCATAGCTGTTTTTGATTGCCCTTGGCATTTTCGATCTCCTGTTTTTCGTACGTTCGTTTTGCTTTTTTCAATATACTGTTGCAGAAGTTCCTGTAGCGTCTGTAGATAGTTTTAATATTATCATTATCAGGGTTACGCTTAGATTTTTTATAAAGATTATCACGATTTCTAATACAACGAATGAGACCTTTAGTAATCCATGGTTTAGAGATCAACTGCCTTTTGGTTGTTTTAATTGTAGAAGTGTTGTGTTTAATGGCTGCTGATAATTGCGATACTAATATATCGGTAGCTACATTTACATCCTGACATTCTATAACAGGTTGGAAGTTAGTGTTTTGCATCATGGTATCAAGTTGAACGAAGTCTACGGAACCCGAGATTTGATTCAAATAATTTAAGCGCGATTTTATATTAATAAATAAAATGAAATATGGTCACTTAAAAGACGTCTGAACTGCTCAGAGATCCGAGGGGAAGGGGGTTATGTGTTTGTGTAGGGTTATGTGTTCCCTATGTGTTTACTATTCTAGCGAAAACCAGTGTCAGGTGGCGCACTTTGTTTTGTCATCTGATATTATGCTGAGCTGAAGCCCTTTTGGCATTATAATAATTGTTTTTTGTTTTTATAGTTCTAAGGTGTAATTTTCTGTTGTAATGCCAATAAACGCATTTTTCTATTTTCTTTCTTTAAAAAAAAACCGCCGAATGCATAACCTACTCCTTTTTTAAAGTCGGTTAATAATAAGTTAAATATTCTTTTGTTCCATTTTTCTTTTTCTGGGTATAAAAATAACTAGATATTATGTAAAACAACTCAATACGAGTTATTCAGCTCATGGTTAATTGGATGTAAAGACATGTTTTTGACAAAAATTGCCAAACAAACTTAAGTGGCAGTGGGCACTCATTGCTCGCAGAACAAATGGCCGATGGAGCTGAAAGGTTCTGGAGTGGCGACCGCGTACCGGAAGACGTAGCGTTGCAAGACCTCCCACAACGTGTTCCGATGACCTGGTGAAGGTCGCAGGAATCCGCTGGATGCGAGAAGCACAGAACCGGTCGAAGTGGCGGTGCTTGGGGGAGGCCAATGTCCAGCAGTGGACGTCTTTCGGCTGAAATGATGATGATGAAAGACATGTTAGGTACTTATTGAAGCAATCATTGAAGAGCAGACACTGCGAACAACATTATTACGCAACATTTTGTTGCCCGGGACAACAAACGTCTTAATAACTGAATACGCAAACACCGCGTCTGTCACATTTGACATCCGCGGGGACGCATCTTATGTTTGTAATAGCTTCTCTAGTTTACGTTGAACCTCAATGTATTAAATAGACATGTTGTATTGAGGTAGGCCACACGTCAGTGGTAAGACTCTAACCTTGAGCTTGCCCTAGCGTAGCGTTTCAATAGAATAAGAAAAAGAAAACGAGCTACCCCTTACAGTGGCATACGATGTTTAACATCTGACATCTCACCTTAATAATAAGCAATATTTAGGTAATAACAACATTAAAGGGGCGGGCCTTGTCAAGGTCGTTTCTGACAGCCAACTCTAGCACCACGCGCGCTTATTTGTCAAATCAAATAGCGCGCGCTTCCCCATGTTCCTATGACATACTTCCGTCCCTTTTCACAAAATTTGATTTTTTGGATTTTTTTAGATTTTGATTGCAGAAAGCGAAAGAAAGATGTCACTCATGAAAAATTCTAAGCAAGAGTGAACAGGCATCTTGTGGGCTTGCTTGTTCTATAATAGACCTCATCCATCGCTTTCCATCAGGCGATATCGAGGTCAAGAGATGGCCAATTTCGCCATAAAAAAATAAAATAAAAAACCTAAAAGTATTTGTTTTTACAAACGTTTACGTTTCGTACCTATTATAATCACTTACAATATGGTGACGCATCAAAATGCTAACAATGAAAAGAATATGTACAGTCCAATACGCACAGACAACATAAACACACACACACACACACAGTACAGTCAACATAATATATCAGTGTAAATAATACTACTAACAAAGATACATACATAGACACGTGTGAAAAATATTACCCTGTTTTTGCTATTGCGTAGTCGGGTAAAAACACCCGAGTGGTGAACCATTTAAACTAAAAAAACCGGGCAAGTGCATGTCGTACAATAAAGGGTTCCGTAGTTGGGATGATATATCAAGAACAAACTTAATGTAATTCCAACTGAAAATATAAGTTTGTACGTACAATATAAGAGATGTACCATGCTATTAACTATAGACTTCTTATAGGTTTTCCTGTATCTATAAGTATAGAACTATTCGTGCCTTGGAAAGCACGTTAAGCCGTTGGTCACGGCTGTCATTCGTGGATCTTTGACAGTCGTTACGGATCGTCAGAAGCCCGAAAGCCTGACAACCAGTCTTACCAAGGGGTATCGTAATACCCAGTTACTGGATTGTGGAGGTCAGCTCGGTCGGCAGTCGCTCCATGTAAAATATATAGTATTCAGCTGCATCCGGTTAGAGTGGAAGCCGACCCCAATGTAGTTGGGAAAAAGCTAGGCAGATTTTATGAGTATAGAACTACTTCCAAAATTGTTTTCAAAGTTTTAGGCTCACTAGTTTCGGAGATAAGGGGAATGGTCGATTTTCATATATTTTCTTAAATATCTTTAAAAGTATTTATTTTAAATTATTTAAAAAAATGTTTGAGATCCACACAACAAGCCCTATCATTTGATATGTCACACGGTACAGTTTGTAAAACTTTTTTTTTCAATTTGCTTCTAAATGTGACCTTTGAAATATTAAAAATAAATTTATTTACTTTACACATCCGTGATTGAGTACAAAAATTTATATGTGTACCAAATTTCAACAAAATCAGTCCAATAGATTCAGAGCAAATTGGCTGTGACAAACGGACAGACAGACACACGAGTGATCCTATAAGGTTTCTGTTTTTTCATTCGACATACGGTACTCTAAAAATCTGCTAATTTTGGAGACCATACCATTTAAAATATTAATTTCATACATGAATACAAGACAATGTTTAAACAGCTGACAAAAACGTGAATAATTGAAGACAGCTGCCATTTGTTCCACATGACTTGATTCATAAAAATAATATCTTTAAATACTAGTGGTTGACATGTACAATTTACTTGTAATGTCGACGTTGACATTCAACATTATTTCTGCGTAACGACGCGGACGTCTACTGCTGGACATAGGCATCCCCCAACATTGACATTAGTTAATTTTAAATTAAATGATAATAAAGTTATATCTAAGAATTATCACAACGGCTGTGCCCGAAGCTTCGCTCATGTGACTGTGTATACTTTTTGTAACAATACATAACAGAAGAGTATTTCAAAAATCTTATTAGAAAAAGTTATTTTAGAAGATCAACCAAATAATGGCGTGTGTGTGACCATAAAATCTAAAACAATCGCTTCTAATAATAGAACTAAAGCAAACAAGTTCATTAGCTATTTATAATGACTTAATACTAGTGCCCAGAGTCGAGAGAACACACGAGACACCCCAAAATTGCAAGTAACTGATCTTTAACCATCGAGTCTCATCTGCGCCTCCGTGAGCACGTCAACCCTTCGGCTCCACTCCTATATAATTTTACCTATTCAAACAAGTACTCTACTTTAAAACAGTGAAATGAATTAGTGCAACAATACTCGCGACAAAAATAACATCCTTAGTTGTGCTGTAGACATGAGAACAGAAAATGAAGAAAAAAATAAATCAATAGATGATGGAAAGGATACAGCACCAAGAAATGAAGATGAGAGAATAGCATGTAAAGAAAAAGCAGAAAAGAAACCAACAGAAGAAGGGAAAATGCCATCTTTTACAAAAGAAATTATAAAAAATTCAAAAGAAGAAGTAACGGATTTAGAAAGTTTGTTACGTGAGTTAAAAATATTTGGACGATATCATCTAAAGTTTATGTTTTTACTTGGAATGCTAGCTTTTGGTAGCATGTGGCACTGTACAAATTATATTTTTGCTGTTGAAAACGTTGGTTACAGGTGAGTCTTTTATATTTTTATTTAAGTACTTTAAATTGAAACCTGCTATCTTAAAATAATTCATGTCTATAAATGGCTTCTCCACGAATGCTGAAAGTGTAGTAAAATTAATTGTATGTAGTGCACATTACGCCTTTATTAGAACTGTGTGAAGTTTCATAACAATCGAGATAATTATGAGCATATATAAACTCACGCCTTCTTCCCGTGGGGGTTGGCAGAAACGCCACCTACCTGCTTCGATCCTTAGATACTCCTTTTGCTTCGTCTACGTTCATTTCATACATACTGCTTATATGCTTATTACAAAAAAATATTTTCATCGTAAACCTTGGCATCCCCATACTACATGCATATTATGGCATAGTGGTTTTTATTTAACAGAAACTTTCTTATTTACTTCTTTCCCAGATGCAAGTACCCAAGCTGCGGTTACACAGAACTATCAAAATTAAACTTGAATTCAAGTTTCGATTACAAATGTCACAAATATAAACTGTATGATAATAACGGTACATGTGATGAAGACAACTTCGATGTATCAAATGCTACTGACTGTGATGAGTGGGATTATGATAGACCTGACAGTTTTGTCGCTGAGGTAAGTGCACTTTTATATTAAATTTCTTCTCATAATATAACATAAATCTTTATTTTCAGACCAGAGACCTATAAAATACGAGAAAATAAGTTGGTACCTACTTACTAACTAAAACACGTTTTATTACACTTATTATCTCACATATCTGAATGACGGTCTGTGCACCGCCATCCAGTGACATATTATTTGGCCATCCACCCTGCCGGCTACAGTAGCCCCAAAAGCGTCGTGGTGACGCTTTTGGGGCTGTCGATTTGCAGACGCAGCAGCGAGCCGAAATCCGGAACACATGCGTTCGCGAATATCCTCCCGCGAGGAGCTTTCTTATCGCACTGACCGATGGGCTCAACAACACCATATCATCCGCGTAACTAATATTGATACATTGTCCGTCAAAGCAGCAACCTATTTGGGTGTTGCTGAGCATATATATATATGTCAACAGGCTGATATGTGAATATCAGCCTGTTGACATATATATAGGTTGAAGAGCCTGGGTGAGATAAGCCTCACGCCGCACTCCAACCTGTACTCATCAGACATGGCACCGGGCCATCTAACGTAGTTGGACTGGTTGCTGTACTAGTGCTTTGGTACAGCAATCAGTCCCCCAGGAAAGTTAGTGTCATGGGAGAGTTTCCTCCAGAGGCAGTCATAAAATACTAGGTCGAATGCCTTGGAGAGGTCCAAAAAACACGCATTGACAAGTGTTTCTCTTGCTGCATTGTATTGGACAGTATGCTTGAGACAGAGTATTACTGTTTCAGTCGACAAATGTGGCCTAAGAATGTAAGTTTTGGTGGTTACAAACACGCTAGTCATGATGATTGCATGAGTACTATAAACTATTACAATAAAAATAAAAATCTGTTATATGATTGAGGCCCCCATAAAATAACACTACTACTACAATTTATTTTCTATAACGTGATAAATATGGAAGAAGAGAAAAATCCATAGCATTCTTCTATGCCTTACCTTCGCCATGCTGCTATTACCAATCCACTTGCCAAACGTCAGGCTATATTGAATCACGGCAATTATAGCGATCTATTAGTATTGTCATGGTGAGCACATTTAGTCAAATGTCATTAGTTAATTTCTTTTTAACCCGATGACTTTTTTTTTAAATTTAGGTAGAATATTCAGAATAGTGTTAGATAGTAAAAACTAAAACGTTATTACGATTACTTACCTCTCCACGTGCGTACCCAAGGTTGAACCCCCTTCGTTTTAGAATAGCAAGGATTAACTGATTTGCAATAAATAATAAAAGATATTTATTTTGTAAATTGGCTAAAAATAGGAAGTTGATTACAAGTACATTTTTATTTAATTTAACAGATGCAATTTAATTACAACTAGATGAGTTCAGTGTTTTCTAGCCGACTACTCCGAAAAAAACACTGAAACAGACTCAGATGTCAAAGGTTCTTTTAAAGTCCATACAGTTACATTGTTATCGGTAGATCGTAAGACGACCATGTAGCAAGATTAATATTGTAGTAACATTCTCTTTCTCTCTCTCTTTTTAGTTCAATCTTGGATGTGAGGACTGGAAGAGGACCCTCGTTGGAACTATGCACAGCGTTGGATATACGATGGGGCTGCTCCTAGTTGGCCCTATATCAGACAAGTAATACAAAACTATATTTACTTATATTCATTTACAGTTTTTTATAGCGACAGGTTTCCAATTCCAACGTTTTACTAATAGTTTCTAATTATAGTTTACCCAAAAACCTCGGGTCTTCGTCAATGTCCAAGCGTAGTGCTCATCCTATGTATAGTCATTATCATGCCCTTATCTCAATTCATTTGGTGTCGGCGCTACATATATTTTTCCATACTTCTGTATTAGTCGTCAACTCAGTAGTCAGCCCCTTCTAGCTACAGGTACAGGTATCATTTTTCACATTTCACCCATCATCTCTTTGGTACTTTCACGCCCTTTATGCCTGGAGGCTTTTATTTAGATATTGTTTTCGTTAAGTTATTTTTATTTCTGCTTGAGTATAGTTCTCGATGTTTTTGGTTGGTATATTGGCGTGTGCTAGCTGTCATATGGCTATTAATTTTATAATTTAAATTATGTTGCGTAATGTAAATATCATTTTGACTAATTTAAATTTATACTACATATAGAATCATTTTTTCTAACTGAACAGACAGCTGTGCTGCTGGGGAGTTTGTTGCGCCACTTCTTCTTCCCAGCTAAAGCACTATTAGGAAGGGTGGGCGTTTTGGGGGACTGTCTTATGTAATTTTGACGTTCGAAAAGTGCTGATTCTCAGCCTAGTTTGAATAAATAACTTTTGAATTTTGGTATCCCCCTAATCTTATAGCCATCCACATTCATTCTCAAAACTTTCTTCCACCCTACGCATCGCATGCCCATACCATGACAATCGATTTCATCCTATGTAGTTTGATTGTTATTATTTTCAGGGGACCACTTATAATTATTCTGTTTCAATTTTGTTTTAGAAATAGAAGTTGTTTCATTACCTAGGTTGAGTACATTCAAGCCATAGATGTTTTTTTATTTTATAAAAGGAAGTTATTCAAAACAACACATTATGTGTAGAGTAAATATTATTACAATAATACTCAACTTACAGAATTACTATATCGTTTACCTTTTGAAATTCTCATGATTGTCCCTTTTCAACGGCTCAGTAGGAAGTCCGTGTTATTTATTATAATGTAAACATTTTATGCAAATAACATATTTTTATGTCTATGGCTTAATGATGATGGCAGTATATTCACATCAAATAGCGTGATTAGCATTGTATTAGTTTCACATTATTTTTGCCTAGAATTTATTGTTAAATATGATAGTGTTTTGGGCAATTATGCTCAGTTTATCACAATCTCGTATCTTTTAGCTAAGGTTCAGTTCATAATTTCTGCAAAATATTCCATTGCTAGCAAAAGCATGTCCACCCGTTTTTTGCATTCTGAACTTTCTGGGATACAAGCTATTTTATATCTTCAGACACAAACGGCTATGCTACCTTTCTTCTAAGTGTGTCCTAGCCAGTTCACTTTGAGCGTTTATCTTGCATACGCGCTGTCGTCGCGTAAACGCTATGTATTAAGTCGACCGTCCACTGCTACGTGTAGATGTGCGCGGAGAGGTAACCCACGGCTAGCTGTTCATTTGTTTCCCAGCCAAGTATTCGTGCGTAACGTTGCCGTAGTAAGTAATTCCGATGACTAAACTTTTATTCTTCCAGATTCGGCAGGAAGAATGTTATAATATTCACGGCAGTAGCTTGCGCCGTGATTGGTTTGTGTAAGAGCGTGGTCTACTCGTATTGGTTGTACATCGCTCTCGAGACTTTGGAACCGTTGCTGGGGGACTGTTACTCTGCTACGTTTACTTTAGGTACTCAATTTCCTGTTTCCTTGGGGTATTCAAATTAAATGCCCCTACAAGTGTATTCAGACCATTTCGTGTCTAAATGATTAAACTTCTTAGTATGGTTTATGACTTGAAATTAAAATGAAAGAAAAAGTTGACAGAAAGGGATGAAAGGGTTCAGTTTACACTTCTGGGATCTAGTAGCACAATTTTATTTCAGAATACTTACTCTTGTGGAACCTTTCAATCACGCAATCTTGTGTTTCAGCCATAGAAACTGTCACAAAGGAACATCGACCGTTAATCATATTTGTACTCAGCATGTTCACAACTATCGGTGGAATGTTACTGGCTGTCATAGCCTGGCTCGTACCAAATTGGAGAATCTTCTTAATAGCCATATATGCACCTGGACTTCTATTCATCCTCTATATATTCTGGATGGACGAAAGTGTAAGATGGCTACTAAACCAAGGCAAGAAAAAAGACGTTGATCACATGATCAGGCAAGCAGCTAAGATGAACAAAATAATAATAGACGAAACGAAACTGGCCAACTTAACATGTGAAGAGAACTCTTCAAATGTGAGTTTGAAGACTTTGCTGAAGATGACGTTTTCGTCGAAAAAATTGTTTCTAAGACTGCTGTGTTGTATTTGCATGTGGTTTACCGCACTTTTCAACTGTTATTCATTATTAATAAACTCGGTATCGTTGAAAGGGAACAAGTACCTGAACTATGGGTTGATGATGACGAGTGGAATACCCGAGAGTGTCGTCATATTGTTTTTACTGACGAAATGCAAGAGGAAGAGGCCGTTGATATATTCGTTTTTACTAACTGGAACCTTTTGTATGGCGCATTCGGTTATGCCGACTGGTATGTAGAAAATTGAGTCATTATTGAATAGAATGAGTAAGAATATAACGTGGCTAGTAAATTCCTTCTTCAAAAATAAAAGTTATCTGCGTAATCAGGTATTCTACTTGATATTAACAGGAATACCATTAATGTAATATTTTTATTTCCCACAGACTACACCTGGATATCCATACTGCTATACGTTTCGGGAAAGTTTTCCTCGACCGTAGCAATACGTATCGTGTACATATACACATCAGAATTGTTTCCTACTTACACTCGGAACACTATGCATGCACTGTGCTCCGCTCTAGGAAGAGTGGCCGCCATCATAGCTCCACAGACGCCTTTATTAGTAAGTTGCTTTACTAGTTTTTCATAGAGGGGAATTTTAAAATACCTGCCTCGAGTACAGTGAGTGAGTGGTTTCGAAAATGTTTTTCTCGATGACCGCTATACAGATTTTGCCAAACTAACCCTTCAAAATGAACAACTCGCCATAGCTCTATTTCTGTCTCTCTTTTTCTTTCTCTCTATCTCTCTCTCTCTCTCTGTCTATCTCTCTTTCTCTCTCTCTCTCTCTCTCTCTCTCTCTCTCTCTTAAACAGAAATAATGGTAACTACGCTCTAGTAGCTACGGTATTACGAGCTCTCAAAATACCGGAATATTCGCAGTAATCATTCGATCCTTCCCATTAAAGTCGGACGTATTATGCCGCATTTATCCCGGGTATCTGAGAACGGTTTCACAGAATTTCGGAATAAAGCGTCAAAGTATTCTCACTGCAATTTTACTGACAATTTCAGTCATTTCAAGGACTGATTCTACTACTAATTTTAAGTTTTATGAAAACCCTTCTTGAAAATTTTGATGAATCGACAACTGACATGAAAAATAACTCCTCCTCCCACTTAAAATACCTTAAAGGAACTTGACCTGTACGAATTATTAATTTTATTTTATTTATTATTACATTCATTTATTTAGGTATATGATTTGTAAAGGGTTTTTTTTCATATCCCATAACTCTAGGGTATGCATGAGACCATATCAAAGAATCAAATGGCATTTTTTTTTTTCATTTTTCATTCATAATCATTCGACGAAGTCACGATTATTTATGTGAGCAACCCTTAGGTGAAATATAAAAAAAAAACATTTAATTCAGACTATTTTTGTTCATAATTTTTTAAATTATATGCTAGTTGAATCTTTGACATGGTATCGAATGATTACTACGAATATTCCGGTATTTTGAGAGATGTAATGCCGTAGCTACACGAGCGTAGTTATATTTATACATTTTAATTGATACATCAGCTGAAAACGCCCTTTGCTGGACATGTAGGCTTCCTCCCAGCATCACCACACCCCAACAACAACAACTCCTGCACTGCCGCCAGCATCCAGCGGATTCCCGCGACTTTTACCAGGTCGCCAGTCCATCTTAATGAACCTGCGCTGCTTTAATTTATTTATACTTTCCATTCCAGATGGAGTACTGGCCAGGTCTACCATCCCTTATAATGGGCATCCTGTCCCTATTAACAGCATACGTAGTTACACTACTACCAGATACTTCGGATGACGTGCTGCCAGACAATGTGGGACAAGCTGAGGCAGTGGGAAAGAGAGAGAAAGATGTTGAAGTGTGTCCCAAAATGGGGAAGAAAGGACAAGATGTTGATGTGTGTTCTAGATTGTAGGGCTAATGATGAGAATTATAACGATGCTTAGTTTAAATTATAATATTTGATACATTCATTATATACATTTTGTTTTTTTTTGTACCACCAATTGCTGAAAACATCAGCTTGGTTTTTATAGCTTTATAATCAAAATTGCTGGACACCCGGACACATAACACTTTTCCTTGCTCTTGTTTCATTTTATTGTTGCATATATACAACGTGTTCCTTTTGATGTGCCATAACTCTAAGGTTATATGTATATATATGCTATAAGTAAAAATAATACAAAGAGTCCAAGAACGAGTGCTCCAAAATACACAGTTTCGAAGATAACATAACACTAAACTCTCGATGTGAATAGCAACGGTAATAGAATCTACATACAACAAAATCTACCTAATATTAGAGCTGTGAGAGCTTTATTTAATTAGGCTTCTGTGCGATGGCCAAGTCATTTAACACGTTCACTGCGGATCACACAAATTCGGCCCGATACGGTGCTTACCGCTGGTGCGCACGGTGAAAACTATATATTTCTCCCTGTTGCGGGACGATTATCTTCGGTATTTGTAGGAGTACGACATAGACAAATATAGATTTCGGCTTGTGGTTAAAAATGTAGGTAATTTGTCATTAAAACATCGTGGCGGACCTTTTTCGACCACCATCGCACTGACGGTGAAAAACTTGAAAAAAAATCTGTTTTATTTTTGATAACCCTTTATTTTTGTCAGTCCTATTACTATAAAAAGTACTTCCTAGTGCGGTATCGGTCGTTATCGGCCTGATACTTTCCTTGGTTGATTTCTCATTTCCTGTTTGACAGATCCAGGGGCGAAAAACGTAAAGAAATTGGGTTCAGGATCATTTTAACAGTATGAAGGATTTCCGAGCTGACGATAGCGTTCAGTCGTATCCACGGGCCGCAGAAAATGAGGTTTTGACAAACAAGCCAAAGCACGTTAAACAACTTTATTTTTGTTAATAAATTAACGACACTTAATTTAAAAAAAACAACACCAAGAGGTATGCGGAATTGCGAGCGTACGGTCAGCGCTACGGCTCAAGTCAAAGTGTTCTTGTATGTTCGAGACGTCGCGACGCCCCCGCAAGGGGGCGTGGCGAGCGGGGTCGGAGCGTCGCCCCTCGCCCGCGGACGCTATACCTTGGCCCGCTAATACGGGCCCGTCAATGTGTCGGTCATTTGCGACCTACGGCATTTGACACAGTTACCTGTGTCTGTGTGTTTGGTTGCAATGAATATTTCTGTAGGCGCGCCACGACGCTAAGTACTATAGCGCCGCTTTCTTCACGACATCTCGGCGGTCTGTCCCCGCCAGGTGAAACCCCCAGTTGCCTGGGGGAGGCCCAACGAGGACGACCAGCGACAGAGATGCCGACTCGACGCTCCTACAGGTAGATATGTAGTTTACCCTCGCCCCGCTCACAGATCTAGCCGTTTACGGATTGAGGGATAAACAGTCGTGTATGTGAGAGCGGTTTGTGTTGTAGTGTTACACCGCTCGGTGTCGACGCGCGTCGCGGCCCGCGTCGCGCCTGCGCGTGTTGTGTTGGATGCATGTGTAGTAGTGGCTGTCTGTATTTAGTTGCGTGACATGCCTATATTAACTTAGTACACGCCACGCAACAGATGTATGTGTACATCTGTAGAGTCTTATTATTTCGAGTGAGCTGCGTGTAACCTGGATGCGGCTCACTCGAGGCGTCAGTCCGGTGGATGGGGTCAATTGTCCGCTACCAGGTCGCGGGGCAGGGGTCTCGCGTCAGGCGGGCGCGCGTGCAATGGCGCTATCTGCCTGACATGGGGCCAGGCAGAGGCGTCGGCACGCGCGAACATCACCTTCGCGAGTCGCCCCACAAACTCATCCAGGCTCTCAATCCCGAGGTCCCGCTGGATAACATCGTTCCTCACGAAACGAGGGGCGTCTACTATCGTCCGCAACGCAAGGTTCTGTTGCGTGCGGAGTAGCTTGCGGCTCGGCTCGCTCGTGAGGGCGAACCAAGCTGGGGCGGCGTACGTCAATACCGAGCGCACGTACATCTTGTACACGCTCAGTTTGACGCGCGCCGGGATGCGGGATGAGAGCACAGGTCTAAGGAGGTTGCGGGCGACCCTACCCTGCGCGGCGACCCGGCGGACATGGAACCCCATCGTGAGGCGGCGGTCGATGATCACACCCAGATACTTGACCCGGGGCGACCAATCGACAGCGGCCCCATGTAGTTTCAAGGGCGGTGGGAGGGGCGCGTTCCCAGTGAGCATCGCCTGCGTCTTTCCCACGTTAACCGACAGCCGCCATTTCGACAGCCACTCGGGGAGTAAGTCGAGGGCGCGCTGCATTTTGACCGCCGCGTACTTCGCATTTAGCGATGTAGTAATGTACGCGGCGTCGTCTGCATACAGCGCGAGCGTCGCCTCTGAAGTGGTGGGGATGTCGTCGGTGTAACGTGAGTAACACGCCGGCGAGATGCAGCTGCCCTGCGGCACGCCAGCCATCACCGGGCGGGCGCCGGAAAGCGCCCCGTCGACCACCACCCTGAAGATCCTGCGGGTCAGAAAGGAGGAGACCACCCTAACAACGCGACGGGGCGCGTCCGAGGTGGACAGTTTGTATATTAGGCCCTCGTGCCATACACGGTCGAAGGCCTTCTCCATGTCAAGGAGTACTGCCACCGAGTATTCCTTCTTGTTGCGTGCAGATGTCAAGAGGTGCAGTACCCTTGACAGCTGGAGCGTCGTACTGTGCTCCGCCCTGAAACCAAACTGCTCGGGACGCGGCTCTATGTATGATTGGAGATGTCGCAGCAGGAGTGCTTCAAACGCCTTGGAGACCGTCGGCAGCAGCGTTATCGGCCGATAGCTCTCCGGCTTCACCGTATTCTTCCCCGCCTTGGGCAGCATAATGACGCGCCCCTCCTTCCACGAGGTGGGAAAGACCCCCGTGCGCAGTATCGCAGTATACAGGCGCGCCAGTGCCGCTACTGCACGGAACGGCAAGTGGCGCAGCACTGTGTTGGTGATACCGTCAGCACCGGGGGCCTTCCTGGGCTTCGTTCTTAGGATGGCGCGTCTGACTGCGCCAGGCGAGAAGAAGATAGGATTCTCCTCGGGAGCTATCGGCGGTGCGAAGTACTCTCCCAGGTGTTTCTCGACTGCTGCGACATGCTCTACGTCGGCGGTCGGGTTAGGGCGGAACTGACGCTCCAGGTGCTCGGCGAAGACCTCCGCCCGGTCCTCCGCTACATATTTAAGCGCCCCGTCGCTGTTGAGCAGAGGGCGCACCGGGGCTGGGGTATTCGATAGTTGGCGGCACAGTTTGTAGACAGACGGCCAACTATCTGTAGTGGCGTCTATTCTTTCTTCCCAGCCCGCGGCGGTATGGGCCGAAAGCTCGGCCTTTACCTTCTCCGCGAGACGGTTCAACTCAGTTTTGATGGTGGGGCATCTTAGCTGTTGCCACTGCTTGCGAAGACGCCTCTTCGCGGCGATAAGTGCTGTCAGGCGCGCCGGCAAGGGCGGCATTTGCCCTCTCCCTTGCGGCAGCGTCGTCGTCGCCGCTTCTAAGGCGCTCTGTATGCAAGCAGTGACGTCATCCGCCGCTTGCTCTACGTCCGCGGAGGAAACAATAGGCCGAGCTGGCGTGGTGGTCTCCATCCTTTCTGTGAACGCCGTCCAATCCGTTGATCGACGTGGCGCTATTGGCTGCAGTCGGGTCGGCATGCCCGATAGGACGACGAGTACCGGTTGGTGGTCGGACTGCAACTCATCGTCTATCACTTGTTGCGTGATCTGGCAGCGTAGCCCTCTGTAGACCACGATGTCCAGCACGTCCGGCATGTACCGCACTGCGTCTGGGTAGTGGGTAGGCGTCTCTGGGCCGGACACCGAGTATCCGAAGGCTTCCGCGTCCGCGAAGAGCCGTCTCCCCCCGGTGTTCGTATTCATAGAATTCCACGCCGGGTGCTTGCAATTAAGGTCGCCGGCAAGGATGACTGCATTGTCGCCATGCGTGCCAATTAGCGCCCGCATCTCAGCCATAACTAGGCGGGACGCGGGCGGCTTATAGCACGCATAGAGACTGATGTCCTCGCCGGCAACGTGTAGTTGCACACCCAGCGCGTAAAAACTGCTGAGCGACGGCAAGGGGAGCTCTTGATGGACGACTCTTCGCCTCACAAGTACCGCCAGACCACGGTATCGGGCGTGTTGAGCCGACCTTTCATCCTTTCGGTAGACGTGGTAGCCCGGGAACCTGACCCTATCTTCGGCTCCCAGGTACGTCTCACTGATTAGCGCCACGTCGATGTTTTGATCCCGAAGGAGGTGGCGGAGGGGGGCGACCTTATCCCTAAGGCCGCAGGCGTTCCAATGTATTATCCTTAACGGTCTAGCCATCACAGAGTGACAGCAATGTGGCCAGACCGTCAAGGATGACCGATTCAATTTCTCGGCCCTGCCTTATAGCCCTTATAAGGTCCATTAAGAGCTTAATTGCGCAGGTTGTGAATTCATTTGTGTATCGGCTTCTATTTTGCGCGATAGTGTTCGCACTATTTGCGCTGTCTATCGCGATGGTAGCGTCGCCACTCGTCGCCGCAGGGAAGCTTCCCTGCGTCGTGATTGGCCGCTGTGCCGTCGTGGCTTTGACCGCGGCAGTGGCGGCGCCACGCGGCTTTTGAGTGAACCCTCTAGTGGTTCCTCTGTTTTGCCGCAGCGCCGTATTGGCGCCACTAGTGGGTTCGTCCACCAGTCGTTTTGTTGCCTCCTTTGGTGCAACCTGCGCAATTGATAAGGCAGGGGCGGCCGTAGGGGGGTCTTCTTTGGTCTCCAGGAGGGGGTTGGATTTCTTTCCTTTTCCCCCCCGCTTCTTCTTCCTCCGCCTGGAGGAGGGGGCTTGGGTACGTTCTGTGGGCTCGTTGGCCGCCGCCATCAGCGTCGTGCCTTCCGCCTCTATTGTGGCAATCTGTGTATTTTGCGGCCTGGCCGCTTGTGCCCGGCTTGTGGCCGTGATGGCGACGGTCCCCGCTCGCTTGTTGCGAATTTCCCGTTCGAACACGGGGCACTTTATGTTACTGGCGGGGTGCGGGCCACCGCAATTGACGCAGGTGGCCGGCTCTTCCCGCGGGCGCGGGCAGTCGCGTGCCGCGTGCTCTCCACCGCATCGCACACAAGCGAGCGGACGGTGGCACTGGTGCGAGCTGTGCCTGAAGCGTTGGCACCGGTGGCACTGCGCGGGCCCACGTTTGCCCTTCCAAGCCTCGATCTTGACACCCCGCATGTACATAAATACGGAGGTGCCATAGATGGCCCGGACATCGGGGGTCTTCTTTAAAATGGCGTGGAATACACAGCCAGGTCTTCCTTGTGCGCCCTTGATGTGGCGCACATACTCTGGCTGGTACCCCAGCGTCCGGAGCTCCTCCTCGATCTCCTTCGGGTCCGTATCCGCCGGTAGGCCCCGAATCGCGATCTTCAAATTCTTGTCCGCTGGCAGTGAGTAGGCGAACCAACTGACGCCGCTACTCTTCTCCAGGCCAGTCAGGTACCTCTGGACCAGCCTGTACTCGTCTTCGGTCTCCGGGGTAAATCTCACCCCGGTCCCGTACGGACGAGCATTTGGAGGCCGGCCCAGTTTTTCACTGATGGCCCGGAAATGCATGGCCCAGTTAGGCAGCGTTTCCACGACCAGCGGAGGGTATCGCAGCTTTTTGTTCCCCTTTTGCTTCGTCGATTTCGGTGACGAAGCGCCGGGTGTGGCGGCAGGGGGGAGGGGGAATCATTAATGGGTCGCGGGGGTAAGTTGGAGTTACTCACCCCGACTCTCGGCGGAGACGGCGACGGCGATTTCGGTGGTGTGCGGCGGCGGACCGCGTCGGAGAAAGTAGGCGAAGAAGGGGTACCCCGACCCCGCGGCGCGCTTTCGCGCTGAGGCCGCGGGGGGTCCAGGCAGTACCGCTTCGCCTCCTCGGACGCGGTCTCACCGGAGCTTCTCCTGCGGCGCTGGGGTCTGGCCTCAAGTTCGAACTCAAAGTCGAACCCCAGCGGCGGCGACATTGGTGACGCCTGTGACGTCACACCGGCGGCTGCTCGGCCTGCGATTTGCCGCGCATCGGATCGCGGGGTCATGTCCGGGGACATATCCTCGCGACCGGACGCGGCAGAGCCCACTGACGCCAGCGACATGCTCGACCCCACGCGTGAGGAGCATGCCGACAGCATGGCGGGCGACTCGCAAGCCGAGACTCTAGGCGGCGCCGGTGAGTCAGGCGCCTGCTTCGGGTGTTGGGTCCGTTGAGTGTACGGGCCGGTGCTTGCTGGCCGCTCTCGCTCAGCCGGCGCCGGTCCCGCCAGCGAGAGGCGGAGGCCGGCGGCGGCGGTGCGCGAAGCTGGCACAGCTTTGGTGGATGCTGCGGGCGCAGCCCCGGGGGGCGCGGGCGGCGATACGAACCGCGGTGGCGGAGCTGCGGTTCGGGCGGTAGTCGCGCGGGTCCGTGCGGACGGCACAGGGGCGCGCGGCGCGGGGAGCGCGGGGTATGCGGCACGCGGCGCTACGGAGCGCGTAGCAGACGCGGCTGTGTGCGCGGGCGCGGGTGCGCGCGCGGGCGGCGCAGATGTACGCGCGTGTGGGGCGCGACTCGCGCTAGGCCCCGGGGCCTGTATGGGTACCGGGCGAAACGCGGCGGGACGGATGGCTACCGCGTGCGGGCGGCTCGTCGACGGTGTCGGCGCAACGCGCGTAGGCGCCGATGACGTCGGTGGGCTGGCAGCAACAGCGGCGCCTTCTCCTCCCCCTCTTCTCTCCTTCTCCTCTTCTTTTCTCGGCGGTGGGCCGGCCGGCGTCGCACCGGACGACACGTTGCCAATATTTGGCATCGATATCGCCCGATCCAACGCCGGACGGGCCTCCTGGGACCCGGCATCGCGGCCCAGCGAGCCGCGCTTGCCGGGTTTCGGCATCGCTGGGTGGGTGTGGCCTCCGCGACCGCTTCGGCGAGTGAACGCCGGGCAATCCGGGGCGGCTCTCCCTGTGTTTGCACAGGTACCGGTGGTATCTGTAAAGTTTAAAATGAAATATTGCAACTGCTAGCTGCTCCTGATGTGTTCTTGTAAAGCGCGTCGGCTGCTTTATAAAGGCACCGGTCGCCCCACCACCCCCACTTCACTACAACAAGCGTCACTAGCGCTGACGTCACTCGCAAGCCCACACGGACTAAGCAGTCCCCTCTTTGGTTTAGTGACTTATTTTCTTATTTTAAATTACAAAGAAAATCTAAATCAGAGTTTATAATGCAAATAATTCGATATTCAAACAAAAATCAACCAAATTCACTACACAAATTAAATAAAACACAAAAATACGCAAAATAATATGAACGCGCCGTCAAGTATAAAAAAACAGTGTCAAAGTCGAAGTTAAAGTCAAATCATTTATTTCAAATAAGCCCTTTTTTTTTTTTTTTTTTGGGTGGGAAATTATCAAATAACTTCTCCCGCTCGGGGTGGAGCGGGAGGGCGTGTCAGACTCTTACTGACTAAAACCCACCCGTGTTCCTTCCGTTGCCTTTACGTT
Source organism: Xanthia icteritia (assembly GCA_949128155.2). Taxonomy (NCBI): domain Eukaryota; kingdom Metazoa; phylum Arthropoda; class Insecta; order Lepidoptera; family Noctuidae; genus Xanthia; species Xanthia icteritia. Next base: position 3,125,435 of record OX421937.2, read on the forward strand.
GCCAGGGGCCACGGTATCCCTTTCGGACTTTCCCGCGAACCCGGCAGGCATTGGTCCTATCGGACCCCTTCACTTAAATAAGCCCTTATAAGGCACTTTTAAACGACAAAATTTACAAAAAAATTGAATTGATTCGCCCCTTCCAAAAGGTAGTTTGCGCATGGAGAAGAATGGGCTAGAAACTCCAACGTTACTCTTTTTAAAAAAATTGTACAGATACCAACGAAGAACTTCATATCTATACATCGTAAGGACTATTACTGCTTGCAGCAGTCGGCAGCTATAGAACCGGGGTGGTAACAGATGTGGCTATTGTGTTCACGGGATTTTGTTTTCAAACAGCTTAGATACGAAGTTCTTCGATAGTACATTAGTTATAAAATTTTACGTGAAGACGAGGCACCTAGAATAAAATTACTATACCACAAGAGGGAAAAATAATTAAAAATGAAGCAACAACACATAAATTAATTATGTGATAGATACATGGTGCTCACGTGTACACCATGTCTTCGCAAAGTTATAGTGCTTTAATCTATCCTAGTGGTGTCAGGTCAAAAAGGACTGATACGCGCTGTCGAATAGGTCGATGGATGCGCATTCCGACCGCCACCGCACCAGGTCAAAGTTTATGATTAAAATAAGCCGTGGCAGCTAAGAGATGACCAGTGAAGTCCCTACTGAAGGCGCCCGTTCACGAACTTGACGCATGGAGAACCATTCAGCCATTTTGAAGGGAGCTAAATGATCCAACACACGTGTGCCATGCAAATTCATTCGTTTTAGCGTGAAAGCGTAACGAACAATTAAACTCAATTTCGTATTTATAATATTAGTTAGGATGACGTTCACATTAGTATAACAAAAGAAATTTTTTCAATCATAACGTAATTATGTCCGCTTGCTTTGCATAAAATTACATGGAGTACAATAGGACATGACGCTCTTCTAGAGGTCCAATGTGTAGAGGGCTTAATATACAAAGTCAGCTACTAGTGCCACTTTTCCCTTCAGTAGCCATTATTGGAACTATTCATTTCCGCCATCTTTGAATGTCATTATACTGTTTACTCGTTGGTTTACTGTCATGGGGTCTGTTCATACGGGGCCACTTGCTTTTTAAACAATGTTTTTCTGGCGAAACCCAATTTAAAAACAATATGCTGTGATTACCTTTTATATTCATTTGATAGAGAACTATCTTTTGAGAGTATTTTTAAGAATGTACGCGAAGTCTAAGTGCGACACCCAGATCAAACGGACTGCTGCCATTACAATACGAGATGTCGCAACGCCCCCGCAAGGGGGCGTGGCGAGCGGGGTCGGAGCGTCGCCCCTCGCCCGCGGAGGCTAACCGTAGCTCGCGACTACGGGCCCCTCAATCTGGTCGGCCTAAATCGGCCTGCAGCCTGTGATGCAGCAAGCTGCATCTGTGTATTTGGTTGCTATGAATATTTCTGTAGGCGCGCCACGACGCTAAATGCTATAGAGCCGCTTTCTTCACGACATCTCGGCGGTCTGTCCCCGCCAGGTGAGACCCCCAGTTGCCTGGGGGAGGCCCGACGAAGACGACCAGCGACGGAGATGCCGACTCGACGCTCCTACAGGTAGATATGTAGTTTACCCTCGCCCCTCTCACAGATCTAGCCGTTTACGGATTGAGGGATAAACAGTCATGTATGTATGAGCGGTTTGTACTGTAGTGTATCACCGCTCAGTGTCAACGTGCGTCGCGGCCCACGACGCGTCTGCACGTGTTGTGTAGGATGCATGTGTAGTTATGGTTGTCTGTATATAGTTACGTGACATGCCTATATTAACTTAGAACACGCCACGCAACAGATGTGTGTGTAGTTGTGTACATCTGTAGAATCTTATAGACTGCTGCCATTCTTCTTTAAAGTACTATTAAATACCTAATGGCTATCTTTCGATAATCCGCTATCTGTTGTTTAGACCTCCTACTGAAACCATGCACTCTCTCCACATCATTTTTCTACCTATATCTCTTTTGTGATTTATTACCGCATATTGTTCTATACTTAACCAAGACCATTAAAGTACTTTAATATCAAAAACCCGGCCAAGTGCGCGTCGCATGATTCCTTTTTTTTTTTTTCAAGACATTACTTATTGACGTCTTAAATCCGCCATCCAGCAGTTAAGATGCTTCAATGCTCACGCCCCTAGCCGCCGCAAGAGACGCCCTGGGCGTCGGGAATCGCAGGCCGATTCCCGGCCACCGTAGTCGCGGGCTTGCGGACGGCAATGGGTAGCTCGCCGTCCGATAAGGACCAGGCCCGGGTCGACGGCGAGTTGTGTTCCACGCGCGCCTCAAACAGATGTCAGCAAGTGAAGGGGTCCGATAGGACCGATGCCTGCCAGGGTTGCGGGAAACTCCGAAAGTGATACCGTGGCCCCTGACAACGTACAGGCAACGGAAGGAACACGGGTGGGTTTTAGTCAGTAAGAGTCTGACACGCCCTCCCACTCCACCCAGAGCGGGAGAAGTTATTTGATAATTTACAACACAAAAAAAAAAAAGTCTGTAAATAATACTACTTAGAAAGATACGTACATAGATACGCGTGAAAAACATACTCCTGTGTTTGCTATTGCGCAGTCGGGTAAAAAGCACCTGAGTGTTGAACCAAATAAGCTGATTTTGGAGAACATACTATGTATTTAAAATATTATTTTTTTACATAAATACAAGGCAATGTCAGCTTAAACAGCTGACAAAAACATGAGTAATTAATAGTAATATTTATTTCTTAGTATATGGTACATTGAGATCTTAAATTAAACATTGATTCACATATACTACCATTGCTGGTATAGGAAAATTAAATAAGTTAAGTGCATGCAAATCGTAGACATTACAATAAAAATTATATTCAATTAATTGAATAGGATTATGTGTAATGTCAAGATATTAATTATTTTGTCAAACATGAAATACAAAATAAGATAAAAAAAAAATTTGCATGTCAAAAATATAAGTTCTACATAGTGTCAAAATATTAAGTATAATGTCAAAATACTAATAGCATAGAATTTTAATTACAATGTCAAAAAGTATGATTTAAATTTAATTGAAGAAATCTAACTGCCATTCGTTCCACATGACTTGATTTATAAAAATGATTCTTATTTTTATAAATATTAAAAGGTTGACATGTAGAATTTATTTGAAATGTCGACGTTGACATTCATCATCATTTCTGCCTAACGACGTTCACTGCTGGACATAGGCCTCCCCCAGCATTGGTATTAGATAATTTAAAATGAAATGATAATAAAACTTTATCTAAGAATTATCACAATAGACTAGCTGTGCTCGCGGCTTCGCACATGTGACTGTGTATACTTTTTGTAACAATACATACATAACAGAAGAGTATTTCAAACATCTTATTAGAAAAAGTTATTTACGAGATTAACCAACTAATGACGTGTTTACTATAAAATCCAAAACAATCACTTCTAATAATAGCAATATATAAAAAAGTTCATAAGTTATTTATAATGACTTAATACTAGTGCCCAAAGTCGAGAGAACACACGAGACACCCCAAGATTGCAAGTGACTGATCTTTAATCATTGAGACTCATCTGCACCTCTGTGAGCACGTCAACCCGCCGGCTCCACTGCCATATTATTTTGATTACTGATAACGAAAACATACATCCTCTACCTATTCAAACAAGTACTCAACTTTAAGACAATGAAATGAATTAGTGCAACATTACTCGCGACAAAAATAACATCCTTAGCTGTGCTGTAGATATGAGAACAGAAAATGAAGAAGAAAATAAATCAAAAGATGATGGAAAGAATACAGCACCAAAAAATAAAGATGAAAAAATAGCATGTAAAGAAAAAACAGAAAAGAAACAAGGAGAAGAAGGGAACATGCCATCTGTTACAAAAGAAATTATAATAAATTCAAAAGAAGAAGTAACGGATTTAGAAAGTGTGTTACGTGAGTTAAAAATATTTGGACGATATCATTTAAACTTTATGTTGTTACTTGGAATGCTATCTTTTGGTAGTATGTGGCATAGTACAAATTATATTTTTGCTGTTGAAAACGTTGGTTACAGGTGAGTCTTTTATATTTTTGTTTACTTCAAATTTGAATCTGCTATCTTATAGTAATTCATGTCTTTATACGGCCTCCCTGTGTCAACCATTAGAACTCTGTAAACTTTTATAACAATCTACTTATATGCATATATAAAGTCATACCTTCTTCCCAAGGTCGTCGGCAGAAGCTACAGAACGCCACCTGCTACGATCCTTACAAAAATTGCAATTGATTATAAACCTTAGCAATTCACTGTTGGGCATATTATGGAATAGTGACTTTCATTTAGTAGTAACTTTCTTACTTACTTCTTTCCCAGATGCAAGTACCCCAGCTGCAGTTACACAGAGCTATCAAAATTACACTTGAATTCAAGTCTCGATTACAAATGTCACAAATATAAACTGTATGATAATAACGGTACATGTGATGAAGACAACTTCGATGTATCAAATGCTACTGACTGTGATGAGTGGGATTATGATAGACCTGACAGTTTTGTCGCTGAGGTAAGTGCACTTTTACATAATTTTTATTCTTATAATCACCCTAATACTATAATCACGCTAATATCATAGTGGTTGCATGAGTACCATAAACTATCTCAATACACTTAAATATGTTTGAAGGCCAATAGTGAAATCACTGTACTTTAACACCCGTCGCTTTTTTATAGTAGCTATTTCTTTAGATAGAATACAACCTTTTTAGTGTATATTTGAAGACCCCAAAGTGCGCAAAACCATAGGTGACACCAAAGGTAAAAAATCGCCAAAGTTTCTTTCGGTATTGGTGTGATAGTAGGAGTATTAAGGGTCAATGTACAGTGGAGCCATTAAGTTTCCTAATACATAGTCAGACATTTACCATGCAAATCATTACAATGCATTTAATGCTAGAGTATATTTATGTTCAATAGCATATTTTAAATGCTAGTTTCTATCATTCATTATTTTTTACCCGACTACGGCGAAGCAAAAAGGAGGGTTATGATTTTACAATACATAATTCATAATTCTACTACAACAATCTCTTTTCCATGACATGATTAATATGGAAGAGGAAATGTCCATAGCTTCCTCCTATGCCTTACCTTCGCCATGCTGCTATGACCAATCCACTAGCCAAACGTGGTAACCAGGCTATATTCGATCACGGCCATTTTGGCGATCTATTAGTATTGTGATGGTGATCACTTTTGGCCAACACAGGACAGCCATTTTATTACATGTGTGTCAAATGTCATTAGTGATGCGCATGAGCAAATTGGTATCGAGGAAAACTCGAGATTTTATTTATAGTAACATGGCTATTATCTTTTTAACCTGATGAGAGTTTCGTCCCCAACATACATTGGGGTCGGCTTCCAGTCTAACCGGATGTAGCTGAATACCAGTATTTTTTTTAAACTCATTGTTGGGTAAACGCTAGGGAGATTGATTGATTCTATAAGAATTTACAATAGTGTTAGACTGTAACTTAGACTAAAACTTAAAAGATATTACGCCACGTGTGTAGTGCGTACCCAAAGTTGAATCCCCTTCGTTGTAGAATCTCAAAGAGTAACTGATTTGCAATAAATGATGTTTATTTTGTAAATTGACTAAAAATAGGAGGTTAGTATTTACATTAAAAAGCAGATGGCAGTGGATACGCCCTAGAAGGACATATAGCAATCTTATTCATGATGTTCTTCAGAAAGGTCAGGTGCGTAGTACTCACAAGCGGCGTACGTGTATGACCAGATGTATGAACGTAAACGAGGCAAAAGGAGTATGTAAGGATCGTAGCAGGTGGCGTTCTGTAGTTTTCGCCTATCCCCATTAGGGAGAAGATGGGAGTTTGTTTATACGAGTTAAAAATAACACTTTCACAAGCAATTTTTTTTATTTGAATAATATGAGTTCGGTGTTCCCTATCCGACTACTCGAGAAGAAACGCCGAAAGAAAACTGAAGATGTCAAAGGTTCTTTTAAAGTCCATACAGTTATATTGTAATGGGCAGATCAAATGAGGACCATGTAGCAAGATTAGCAGTGCAGTAACATTCTCTTTCTCTCTATCTTTTTAGTTCAATATTGGATGTGAGAACTGGAAGAGGACCCTCGTTGGAACGATGCACAGCGTTGGATATATGATGGGTCTGCTCCTAGTTGGTCCTTTATCAGACAAGTAATACAAAAATATCTTTACTTGTAATTATTTACAGTTTTTTATAGCGACAGGTTCCCCATTTCAACGTCCACCTCTATGGTCTAGTTTAGACCACCTGTCTCAGACCTAGAGGTTCCGGGTTTGATTCCCAGTGGGAGCAAAATGTTCTGCTCGGTTTGGTTGGTGTTAGGGCTTGTTCTAAGTCCACCTTATCTAAGTCTGTCGCCATAACAACGATGCTGTTACATTGTTGTGTTTTGGCAGTTAAAGGTAAGATAGCGGCAGTTAAAGATAGATAAGTCTGTTGTTGGGGATTCTGGGTGAAGCTCGCATCCACCTTCGGCCTGATCATCAATTACCATCAATTGAGATGCACGCCAAGAGGTTCGCTATGGTAAAATAACAAAGTTTTAATATAAGTTTCTAATCTTCATCAATGTCCAAGCGTATGAACACCATCCTATTTATCATCATTCTCTTGCCCTTATCCCGATTAATTTGGGGTCGGTGCTACATATCTTCTTCTTTCATACTTCTCTATAAGTCGTCATCTCAGTAGGCACCCCCTTTCTAGCTATAGGTATCATTTTTCACACAGTCCACCCATCATCTCTTTGGTCTTCCCCTTCTCTTATATCATCCAATACTACTTACTTAACGTCATCCAATTTCATACTTAAAACTTTCTTCACGACATTTCCCAAATTCCTACGTACCGCATGCCCATGGATATCATGACAATCGATTTCATCTTATGTAGTTTGTTTTTTATTATTTTCAGAGGACTACTTATAAAAATTCTGTTACTTATGTTTTTGGAAATAGACGGCTCAGAAGTGGTTTCAGTATCTAGGTTGAGTACATACAAACCATAGTTTTTTTTTTAAATATATTTATTATGTTATTCAAAACACATTATGTGTAGAATAATATTATAACTACTCAAGTAACAGAATTGCTTTATCGTTTACCTTTTGAAATTCTCATGATTGTCCCTTTTTAGCGGCTCAGTAGGAAGTCCGTGTTATTATAATGTAAACATTTTATAAAAATAACATACTTTAATGTTTATGGCTTAATGATGATGGCAGTTTATTCAAACCAAATAGCGTGATTAGCATTATATTTGTTTCACATAATTTTTGCCAAGAACATGTTGTTAAATATGACATCAAGTGTAAATGCAATTATGCTCAGTTTATCACAGTCACGCACCTTTTAAGGCGAAGTTTACGCTAAGGTTCAGTTCCTAATTTCTGCAAAATATTCAGTTGCAAAACCATGTCCAGACGTTTGTTACGTTAACCTTTCTTCTAAGCGTGTTCGCGCTAGTTCACTTTAAGCGTTTGTCGAGCGTACGCGTTGTCGTTGCGTAGACGCTGTGTATCAAGTCGACCGTCCCCTGCTCGTGTGGATGTGCATGGAGAGGTAACCCACGTTTAGCTGCGTGGATCATTTGTTTTCAGCCACACATCCGTGCGTAGCGTGGCCGTGGGTGCTGGATACAAATTTATCTAGCATGATTAATGCTTACTTTTAAGTAATGTTCGATGTCTAAACTTGTATTCTTCCAGATTTGGCAGAAAGAATGTAATAATATTCACGGCAGTAGCTTGCGCCGTGATTGGCTTGTGTAAGAGCGTGATCTACTCGTATTGGTTGTACATCGCTCTCGAGACTTTGGAACCTTTGCTAGGGGACTGTTACTCTGCTATGTTCACTTTAGGTAATCAATTTCCTGTTTCCTTGCGGTATTCTAATTAAATGCCCCACCAAGTGTATTCAGACCGTTTCTCTTAGACCGTTTCGTTTTTTCTTAGTTTGGTTTATGACTTGAAATTAAAATGAAAGAATAAGTTGACGGAAAGGGATGAAAGGGTTCAGTTTACTGTTCTGGGATCTAGTAGCACAATTTTATTTTAGAATACTTACTCTTGTGGAACCTTTCAATCACACAATCTTGTGTTTTAGGCATAGAAATTGTCACAAAGGAACATCGACCGTTAATCATATTTGTACTCAGCATGTTCACAACTATCGGTGGAATGTTACTGGCTGTCATAGCCTGGCTCGTACCAAATTGGAGAATCTTCTTAATAGCCATATATGCACCTGGACTTCTATTCATCTTCTATATATTCTGGATGGACGAAAGTGTAAGATGGCTACTAAACAAAGGCAAGAAAAAAGAAGTTGATGACATGATCAGACAAGCAGCTAAGATGAACAAAATAATAATAGATGAAACGAAACTGGCCAACTTAACATGTGAAGAGAACTCTTCAAATGTGAGTTTGAAGACTTTGGTGAAGATGACGTTTTCGTCGAAAAAATTGTTTCTAAGACTGCTGTGTTGTATTTGCATGTGGTTTACAGCACTTTTCAACACTTATTCGTTATTAATAAACTCGGTATCGTTGAAAGGGAACAAGTACCTGAACTATGGGTTAACGATGACGAGTGGAATTCCCGCGAGTGTGGCCATATTATTTTTACTGACGAAATGCAAGAGGAAGAGGCCGTTGATATATTCGTTTTTACTAACTGGAACCTTTTGTATGGCGCATTCGATTATGCCGCCTGGTATGTAGACAATTGAGTCATTATTAAATAGAATGAGTAAGAATATAAGGTGGCTAGTAAATTCTTTCTTCAAAAATAAAAGCTATCTGCGTAATCAGGTATTCTACTTGATATTAACAGGAATACCATTAATGTAATATTTTTATTTCCCACAGACTACGGCTGGATATCCATACTGCTATACATTTCGGGAAAGTTTTCCTCGACCGTAGCAATACGTATCGTGTACATATATACATCGGAATTGTTTCCTACTTACACTCGGAACACTATGCATGCACTGTGCTCCGCTCTAGGAAGAGTTGCCGCCATTATAGCTCCACAGACGCCTTTATTAGTAAGTTGCTTTACTAGTTTTTCATAGAGGGGAATTTTAAAATACCTTCCACGAGTACAGTGAGTGATTGGTTTTAGAAATATTTTTACAGGAACGGTTGTTCTCGACGACCTAAGTACAAATATGTCTACAGATTTTGCCAAACTAACCCTTAAAAATGAATGACTCAATTACCCTCGTGTAGCCACGGCATTACATTTCCCAAAATACCGAAATATTCTCAGTAATCATTCGATCCTTCCCATTAAAGCCGGACGTATTATGCCACATTTATCTCGGGAATCTGAGAACGGTATCGCAGTCTCGGAATAAAGCGTCAAGATATTCTCACTACAATTTTACTTACAATTTCAGTAATTTCGGGAAGCTATCGAGGACTGATTCTAGTTTTTTTACCCTTCATCATTTCTTGAGGAATATTCGTTCCTACACCAAGGGGCCATACATAATTTTCTTCACATATGCTACCCCCAGGTATCACCACAACAACCACTCCTGCACAGCTAGCATCCAGTAGATTCCCGCACCTTAACCAGGCCATCAGCCCACCACAGGGGGCCTACCTGAACTGCTTTCTTTTCTTTCCATTCCAGATGGAGTACTGGCCAGGTCTACCATCCCTTATAATGGGCATCCTGTCCCTATTAACAGCATGCGTAGTTACACTATTACCAGATACTTCGGATGACGTGCTGCCAGACAATGTGGGACAAGCTGAGGCAGTGGGGAAGAGAGAGAAAGATGTTGAAGTGTGTCCCAAAATGGGGAAGAAAGGACAAGATGTTGATGTGTGTTCTAGATTGTAGGGCTAATGATGAGAATTATAACGATGCTTAGTTTAAATTATAATATTCGATAGAATAACGTACGTATATATGTTTTGTATTTTTTTTATGGAGATTGGATCTGGACACACTCCTGATGTTCATCGGGTGCTGTCAAGCACCAGCAAGTGTTGAACACAGCCAGCAGCTTGGTATTTTATAGCTTTATAACCAAAACTGCTGAACTGACCGTGGCTGAACAAAAACAAAAACGAGTACTCGTTTTTTCAGGGAAATAAAATGTGAAGCAAATTGACTACCAACTAAAATTGTTTATATATTCAAATCAAAACTGTAATTCCTTGACATTATTTGTTGTAGGTACAAAATTGCTATAACACGGCAAATTGACGTAGGTTGTAAATTTTCGTAGGAATGAATTACCCTGACTGTACTTATTTTAAATATTGAAGTAGCCTATAAAAGGACGGTTATTGCCCTTGGGGGTTTTTTAATATATCAATGGACTTACACATAACTTGAGAAATGTGGGTGTACTGTAGGTACACCTCTGCTCAACCCTTTGGGATAACAAGGCGTGATGTTATGTTACGTTATTTGAATGTTATGCAGACTAACTTGGAAGAGTCCTAAAAGAAATAGAATCTTAAATAACGCCATACTTTGCGCTCTTAATACAACCCACCATCATTGAAACCCTACCAGAACCGCCCCTCAACAGAACCCACAAAATAGTATTCCGTAACAGGAATAAGTTGGGAAATAAACTAAATCGAACGGAATTCTCGTCACGTTTGATTCGCGGTTGAAACGAGAAGGCGACTATATTGAATCGGTTTTCGGTGTCAGTACACCGAACTGTACTTACTGCCGTTATTGTGGGTAAGACGAACATTTAAACTTGTTTCATACTTACCCATATTTTTGGGAAAAGAAAAGTTAATGGCGGTCGCTCCAAGTAAAATCAAACTATAGCATTTCTCCACAAGGTTTTCGTCATTGTTTGTATCTTTAGCTGATTTTCTTGATTTCCTCGTCAACCTATATTTTTAACCGACTTCCCAAAAAGGAGGAGGTTATCAATTCGGTTGTATGTTTTTTTTTTTTAATGTATGTTACCTCATATCTCCGTCATTTATGAACCGATTTTGAAAATTCTTTTTTTATTTGAAAGGATATACTTCCCAATTGGTCCCATTTTTATCAAAATTTAGTTCTGATGATGGAATTCATGAGGAATTGAGGGAACTCCTCAAATATTATAGGCACACACAGCGATTTAGGTATTTTCAGCCACAAGTTAAGCATTTGCATTCAGAAAGTATCATTTAGTGAAGTGGAACTGATGAAGAAGACCACAGATTGCCACCGGAATTCCTCAATGATAGGTATTTCACGGGTGGCGCCATTTATGAACAGATTTGGAAAATTATTTTCTGATTTGAAAGGATATACGCCCAGATTGGTCCCATAAAAAAAAAAATCTGTTCTGATGATGGAATCTATGACGAATTGAGGGAACTCCTCAAATATTATAGGCACACACATAGCGATTTAGGTTTTCAGCAAAAAATTAACCATTTGCATTCAGAAAGTATCATTTGGTGAAATGGAACTGATGAAGAAGACAGATGGCCACGAGAACTACTCAATGATAAGTATTTAACGGGTGGCGATAAGATGTCTCGATTAAGATAGTTAAGCATGAAGCACGTTTCAATAAATAATTCTGATGACCATCGAGCTGATCTGAAGATGAAGCCGGAAGGACGGCACCGGAACTCCGTCATAAAACAATGTATCCTAGCCGTGTTTGGGCTTATTCGAAATGCCATGAGATGTACTCTGGCTATAAATGATTTTGATGGTAATATCCCGGCATCAAATTGCACTACTTGAGTCGTATGTTATCTGTGGTCTTGATTGTCAGAAGGCAGATTTAAACTATATCCCCCGTTTTCACCCACAACGGGGTTAATTTAAATCATTCCACTTTACCCCACCAAGTCACCCCACTGGTGGGACAAATGCATTCTGCCCCATGGCATGGATTCTTCCCCACTAGGGTTGGCACCTTAGAATTTGTGTAAGTAGGTATGCTTGTATTTAATATGTTTGGAAAAGAAATAAATTTATATCTAATTAAAATGTAACTAGGACTTATATTTACTTAGATTTTATTTTATTTGTAACAAATTGTGTAATTAATGTATGATTTACAACACGATTCCTTCCAGAAACAACTAGTAAATAAAAAATAATAATAATACCAGCCTATTACTGTCCGACTGCAGGGCAAAGGCCTCTTCTCATACAGAGAAGGCACGAGCACTGATCATCACGCTTGCTCAATACGGGTTGGTGATTTCAGACTTATATTAACTATAAGTCCATGTTTCCTCACGATGTTTTCCTTCACTTATGTCAATAATGTCAGGATAAACTCAGAAAGTACATATGAATTGAAAAAGTCACATTGGTACTTGCTCAGATTTGAACCCACAACCTCATGCATGAGAGGCGAGGCCTTAACCTCTGGGCCATCATAACATATTAAATTACCAAAAAAATATTTTTGTTATTTCATTTAAAAACACTACCTAGGTATGTATTAAATCTAATGTTACCAGTCCTAGTTATATTTTACTTAACTATACATTTATTTCTTTTCCAAACAAATATAAAATACGAGCATACCTACCTACACATTTCCAAGGTGCCAACCCTAGTGGGGCAGAATCCATCAAGATTTTAGACTAGTGGAATCTGCTCCACCAAGTCGAACTAGTGGGGCTTATACCACTGAAATTTTTTAGGCATTCCTCTTTGCCCCACCAGCGGGGCGCGTGGGCGGCCCGGTGGGGCAATGTGGAATGATTCATTAATTTTTGAAAAATCTTTTGTTATGTTTCCATTATTCGACTAGTATACGAATTTGTGAGGGGTAGGTATAACACAACTAAAAAGTGAAAAAATAAATGCTTCTTTCCAAAAAAAAACAACCGACTTCCAAAAAAATACACTTAAAAGAGAAAAATAACTTGAATTTCGGAAGTCGGTGGCAAAAACGAAAATACAGATCCATATAGTTATATTTTAAGATGGTCGCATAGTTGAAGCCGTATAGTTATATCCCTTGGGAAATAGTTATAAATTGCTTTCATATATATTACAAATGTATATAATAAAATATTATCGTTTTTGCCACCGACTTCCGAAATTCAAGTTATTTTTCTCTTTTAAGTGTATTTTTTTGGAAGTCGGTTGTTTTTTTTTGGAAAGAAGCGTTTATTATAATTGCAAATCCTGTACCTATATAAAGTTAAATAAAAACAATTTGTTGTTAAAATTTAGTTATTAATCAGATGAGCATGCTCTTACACAAGCCTAGTTTTTAAACTTGCACCACCCCTAAAATCATTCTTCCCTCCCAAATCCAATACGTCCACCTAGCTTCACCATGATTCAAAATTCCACACAACCAATTCTAAACTCCACTTCAACAAGCTAAGACCTAATCACGATTTCCATAACCACAACCTTCGGCAACAGAATATTTCGTACAACGAAAAATAAAGAAAATGCATCATACGTGCTCCTAATACGGATTCTAAGCTGCAGTGAATCATGTTCGCATTCACAGAGTAGGGATACCTACAGAAGGCTAGCTAAAACGAGCGGAATCAGGCGCACAAATGCGCAGACGAACAAATGGACGCGTATCTCAATAGCTACACTCCTGCGGAAGCTACGTCGATTTATTTCCGACTAGCTACCGCCAGCGGATTCGCCCGCGTGATATCTCTATAAATTATAGCTTAAATTACTCAGTGTGAGCATTCTATTGGTGAAAGAATTTTGTAAACGGGTCCAGTAATTTATGATTTTATTCATAACAAACAAAAATAAAAATCTTTTCTCTTTATAATATTAGTAGACGTAGTAAGCATTAAAATCAGTCAAGTGGAACTTCGGCGTTCTTTGCATTATGTCAGGTATTAATTACGCTGCGTAATTATCGACATACTAGCAATCAAATACGACGAAGCGAACGTTTGTGCGCCGAATTACGCGACATTATTTTCGCCTATATATTTTATTTTTGTTTTGCTATAGCAATAATTATGTCAAACGAATTCCGTAGGTATGTAGACGTGTGGAGCGTGTGTGTGCGCATCGTACGTTGTATAGACCTGGAGTTCGTGGCTAAGCAATAACAGTCTCACGGGTCGATCCATCAGGTTAAGCTACGCTTGCCGGGGTTGGTGCGTAGATGGGATGGACATACCGAGACTCCTCCGTGCCTCGGCCAGCACGTTAGCCATTGGTCTCGGCTGTCATTCGTGGATCTTCGACAGTCGTTACGGGTCGTCAGAAGACCGAAATTCTGACAACCAGTCAGATTAGCCAGTTACTGGGTTATGGAGATCAGATAGGCAGTCGCTCCATGTAAAGTACTGGAATTCAGCTGCGTCCAGTTAGAATGGAAGCAAACACCAACATAGTTGGGAAAAGGCTAGGCAGATTGATTTATAGACCTGGCCTTCTGCACTGTCTATTCTGTGTCACAATGCTCCTGTATTCGGCCGGCAACGTGCATTCGCGTCACGGACGAACGAAGGCGGCCGATTGAAACTAAGCTATATTGGAACTGTGAATTAGGCGTATCTTGATGTGGGATTGGGGATGAGAGTGGTGGAAGATGGGGTTTTGATTACAATTTCAGGCAGTTTAATTTTGGCAGACAGGTTGTATTTAAACATACAACTACTGATTGAAAATGCTACAAGCTGCGTTTTTTCTGAGGAAACATAATTATTATTTTCTTAAAAGATAAAAAAGTGGCAGAAGGCTCTTGTTATAACGAGAGTTTAACAAGAGCTTTTGTTGAAATAGGAAACTAAATTATACAAAAACTGGACTTTATCAGGAGATAAAGTCTAGTTTTTAACACTTTTTTATTTTTCAATTCTCATACTTGGAAAGTACGTTTGAACCTGATCAGAGGGATGAAAACAGTACTTTTCATCCCGGGGAAACGATTTTCCCTGTAGTCAAAATTTTTAAAACTATCCAACTTAACCAACCATCCAACTTTTTATGCGGCCACTCTGTTAAATCGTGGCATAAAATTGTAATTAAAAAATCATAACAACAGTATTGTAACATGTCTTAATACATATATAATTTACTTTTCACTAAATTATTATTTAATTTACATAGATTTGAGCTAAATATTTACCATCATCAATGATAAAAAATACTGGCTGGTAGAATGCCACAGAAAAAGAAACATAAAAAAGGCGGGAAAGCGACAGTTTCAATCTTCAGTTGTTTTGTCGAGTGCAACTTATTTACATATACAGACAAATATTTGTATAAAATGAGTTCATCAGATTCAGATATGGATTTGGTTAACTAATTAGGTTTTTATTTACTTTCCTCATATTCGAAATAAAAAGCAATGTTCCCTCGGCTGAAAGACCTATTTAGGCATTCGAACTATTGGCGCCCTCGCTTATCGTGCCTAAATAGGTCCCTTTCATCCCTTGTATAACAATCTACTATTTCAGCACTCCAATTAAATGACCTACCAATCTACTTACTTGATCAAAGATACGTGTTGAAACGAATTTCGTACTAAAATACAAAGCGAAGTAATACAGCTTCCCTGTACCTCCAACTGAATTGCCAAGATCGTGACTTAGCTGAACTAAGCTGTGAACCTCTTATCAGATAAATCTTATAAGCTGCCTCCGCGATAACGCTTCTTCACTTCACTAATACATTCTTATCTAAAATACTGTACGACTGCGTAACTTTTTCTTATTGTTAAACTTTTCAGATTTCTTGCTGGGTACATAATGAATGAGGCATGTATCATTGATTAACACTAATAATATTCATCCATTAATATTCACACATTCGCAAGAAGCGGCCAGTATCATCACAACAGTAATATTTTCCCATTTTTTGTCTTATTTGTTTTAGTATAATTTATATATATTTATTTGTGCTTATATTTATATATATTTAGGTGTATTTATTATATTTATAGTTTTAATCGGTATATGTATATCTTTATATTTAAATAAATATTTCTTCCTCAATTCTCGGTTTTGCACCTACCATTGTTTGTCTCCGTAGGACTCAAAGGTTGACTGGTAGAAAATGCCTATGGCATTAAGTGCGCCTCTGCACTTCAAGCACACATGCTTGAAGTATTAAATTAATTAATTAATGATGGTATTAAATATAACCCAAATATTTTATAAATATTTTATAGCACACAAACAGTGCGCCCGATGGAGTTTCCCACTGGCATAAATGACGAACTTCCATCCAAACTCCCATCCTTTATTTAATCCCTTTAGGAGATGAATTTTCAGAAATACTTCCTTAGAGCTCACTTTCATCATATATAAGGAACTCTTGCCCTCTTTGCTTACCACCTCGATCTGTTACAACGCGTTAACAGCTCATCAATACATGCATTTACTTTGCATTTATGCCATTGACGACCATAATTGGAATTTAATCAATAGGGATGCTGACTGGGGAAAAAAAGGATTTAAATAGTCTTAGACTTAGATAATAAAAAAAAATTTAAACACGTATTTTTTAATTTACCATGTTAATAAAAATATATTTAGATAAAACGCATTAAAGTTGGGGTGTGGGGCTCGCTACATCACAAGTCGGTATAAAATCTACCGGACAGTGACGTCGTGCCCTTTTGCAGTGCCCTGCAGGGTCCATAATGATATAAATTATATAGTTACCATCTAAGTACACATTATGGTAAAGCAATAAAGAAATTTAGTATTGCTACATTTTAACTCAGTGTATTGCCGTAATCTTTTCCTTACGTAAAAAAGAAAAAATACGTGTCCAATTTTTTTAACAATCTATCCAACGGATTTTTTTTTTTACAACAAATATCATCTTTTTACTACGATTTCGTGATTCCATTTAGACTTTATAAAAAAAAAACGACCATTTTAAATGATAAATTGGTTACTTTTTTTTAAATACAATACGTTTAATAGACGTTACAACACAGGGGTCAGTAAAGTTTATATTGTAAAGGGGGCCAAAAAAAACCATCTCCTTTAAAGCTTCTAGATCCAGCAGTTTAGGCTGTGCGTTGTTCGTAAGTGAATTTAAGATTTTTATTAAGTAGATGTTAGATAGATTTGCTTTTTCACGAAAATCAACTGAATCAAGTAAGAATATTATCTAGCTTTATTACAAAGTACGTCTCGCAGTACCAAAGTCTCGTTAGCAGACCCCCACGAGTTAAGACTAAAGCCAATTTACAAGTAGCTAATCCGATTTCCTTTAATACCTCCCTCAAGCGGAAATTCAAATTTCAATTTCGCAAAACCTTTTACAAATACACGAACTTGTGCACAAAATCTTAATTATTAAAATAACACACAAATATTCATGATCCATTAAAGCCGGGGCCCACAAACCTTTGATCCTCGCATAAACCTTTATACGAATAAAATGAAGTGAAAATGAACTGCAATTAGCTAAATTGCCGAAAGCCCTAACGTGCGATCCCGAAAAAATCCACCCGAAGCCCTCCCGGGGTGACCCTCCCCCTCTCCCACACTGGACCACTTTGGGTGACAATTTGTGGGAACATCCTGTTAGGGCTACCAAATTTAGAGGAAGAAAATTACTTCTTTCGGAGAAAAAAATAAGTGAAGTTCGTAATGGTTGTAATAGTCTTATATAAATAATTCGTTGATATTTTTGGCTTCCACTAAGAAAATGTTGTTCTTTTGAATCTTATGAGTGAATCTCATTATTAGTCCTGTTCACATATTAAAAAATATGTAAAAATATTGGATATTTCTGTTCAAAAATGAAATTGCTGCGATCCTACCGTACCTCCTTTTTACCTAGATTCGATAGTCCAATTTACTTACCTCATTTTATCGAAAAATTTGAAAATGTTCACCCAGGACTGGTAAAATATTTCTTTGTTTTAATCATACCTGATAACTTGGCAACCCTACTGGCAGGGAAAATGGAGTCGTCCAGTAAAACAGTGGGTACGGTTTGAAATTATTCATGCAAATTTCACCAATGATAGGGAGCAATGCATTTTAGTTCAAAATCTCGATTGCCGACCAAAAATTAAATTCGCAGTTGGACGGTTTATACAATGGAATCCCATTTATATGACGATTCATACTGATTGATTTATGTAAATACGTTCACTTACTTGCTTATTTGATAGTTACTCAATTTGCATAACATTTGATATACGTTACCACGATTTTCAAAATGTATTTTTGTACGGTTCTACTCATTTATTGAATAGATTCAAAAATGGCAGTGTATGCGATGCGTATGGTAGCGGCCGGCGAGTGCCAGGGTTGTTTAGGCACAAGAGAATGTAATTTAATGTTTGGGGAATGTGGTGTTTTACAGCGAACTAACCTCAAAAATCAAACAAAATAACAAGTGACAGTGACAATGACAATGCAATGCTTACGGCACTTTAGCCGGGCCAAGGCAGCGTCACTATTATGCCGCACTCTATGCACTTCATTCAAAATAAGGAGAAGGTTATGCATTCGGCGGATTTTTTTTCTTTTTTTTTTAAATAATATAAGATAGAGATGCACATACATCAATTGGTACAAAGATGTTTATTATAAATACTTCAATGAATGATGAAGTATAACCCAGGGAAGTAAGCACCCGCGGCTGTAAACCCTCATATGATGATCATCTGAGGGTTTACAGCTGCGGATGGGCCTTAGACTGGTCAAGTAATATTTCACTGCAGGCCCTATCAGAATACCAGCGCTGCGACATTTATTATTAAATGTCGCAGCATCATGTTGAGAAAGGAGCCTTTTGGCCTCGCACAGGACTTTCCACTGTATATTAATTTTTACTCTGTTTGTTTTTTCTATATTTATTTTTAGTGAGTGTGTGTTTAGTTTAATTAAGATCTCCTGTGCTTGTCCCAATAAATACTTTTTCTTTCTTTCTTTTCTCCAACGTGACCTATTTCCGGCTTTTTCTCACCAGTTTCTCACTCGAACAGTTCTTAAATCTTGGTCTACGCCATCCAACCATCTGAGCTTGGGCCGCCCTCGACTTCTCCGGCCGTCCGGTTTACTATCCAGTAAACGTTTGGGTGCTCGTGCTCGTCCATTCTTACGATATGTCCATCCCATCAAAGACGTCCTATTTTGATGGTTGTTATTACATAAGGCTCGTCATACATCTCTCATCTAAACACTTACTTAATTATAAAATAATATTCAAAACCCATTTTATTAATTTCACTATTTATCTTAAGAAACCTCCTCCCAAAAACAAAAGAGAAAATAAATACAATTTCGTAGTGGGATGTTTTAAATTCATAAAAGTATGTTGGCCTCCATGTTTTTAATTAAACGGTGGCTGTACACCTGGGCACAAACATGGCACAACGTACTCCAGTGAATTAATACTTGGTTTGCTATGTATGTAGGTAGTATATCTACCAGATCTTGAGCCAATTTAGGTACGTTGATAAGGGAACATGCAGGTACCTTCTATGTGCTAGGTTAACGTCAGTGCGTAATGATTTTCTAGTTAAGACTAGATCAGGTTAGTTAATGTTGAAAAAAACTTAAATATTCATGGCTTGTGCTGGCTACCTAATCTGCCTGTACCTTTGGCCGAACCCAATAATCCATTTTCAGTAAAAGATCGCTATTGAAGGTAGACAGTATAATTCTATCTGTCATTGAATGTCATTCCGTGAGATTCTCTGACAGATTATTGGAACGTTAAAGCCATAGATAGATAGGCTTTCCTTTCTCCCGTATGCCAAAACTGGTGATAGATATATATATATATAACAGCTGAACCCAATATACATATATATATTGGGTTCAGCTCATAGACTCATACCTACTGCAGATAAAAATTATGAAATGTTTTGAGGACAATTTTTTTATCATTGTAGAAAATAACGCTCGTGATCCAATGTATTTTCCAATAAGCTGAAAGATTTTCCAGTTGTTTAAAAAATACAGATTTATTCAAAAGCAGAAATAGTTCAGTTTACGTATGAAAAAGCTACAAATTTTCTATTCGATTATATTTCATCCCTACAAATACCAAGCTCAATTATCAGAGCCATATTCAAACGCTCTAAAAATAACATTCGTGCCATAGATGAAAAAATATACAAAAAAATGCTGTTGCAATATCATAGGCTTATAAAAATACCTATTTGTTCGAATGAAATGTGAATATGTCACCGCAGGCCGTATTTGATGGGGTGCTCACATTGTGTTTACGAAAAACAAAAAAAAAAGTTTTTTTTTCCACTAACTGACACTCGTATTGAGAGCTGCGGGCAACTAGCGGCAGAAAAATATGTTTTTTTACTATTTTTGAAACCTTTTGTTCCGCTGATATGGCAATGAAAATATACGTTTATGGTTTGTGGGAACATGAACAAGCTGTAGATAAAATCGGTAGGAGGTCGAAGTACTGTGATATGGAGCCAACTACGTCAAAATACCCAAATATACCAAGTGCACTCATGCCTCTTTAGGTTGTCTTTAAAAGATCGCTTTTAGCGGTAGGACTGCCAATAGTGATACTCTATTAGAAATTCTACTTATATAAAGTGGGACAAAGGTAATATCATAATGTGAATAGGCTGCCATTAAGTCAAAAAAAAAAGGTCAATTCGACCACCTTCTGGATTTGAAGCACATTTGTGCTCGTTTTACGGCATTTTGAATGAATCTGGCTCCTATATAGCCAGCATAGAAGCAAGAAATCAACAATGATTTCTTGCTCATGTTGGCTTTCAAGACTCGCAAAGTTTGTGGTTTGATACTAGAACCAATTAAATTTTTTGTAAATTTTGACGTTCATAAGTGCCTTATAATAGCCTATTAAAAAATAAGGATTTGATTTTGACTTTGATGGTTACTAGCAGCATTATCTCATTCCACTCATTCGCGATAGTCGTGTGATGAATGATAAGAAGTCATCAGCATCGTCATCATCATTCTGTGCTTCACGCCTCCAACGGATTCTGGGATAAGAAGATGCGATCCAAATTTAGAATAGCATCCAGCAAGCGCCAAATAAATTTGGGTCACGAATTTACTCTTCCCCAAAACACCGAAAATCTTGATGGTATCACTAGGTAAAGCCTGAAATTTCCACCAACAACCAAGTAAAAATGACCTGAATCTACGTAGGTATGTTATTTTTTCATTCCATGTGGGGGAAAAAATAGAAAACAAGTCGCAAAAATATACTCTACACCGCATAAGCTACCTTTACTCCCGTTCGCTTTGGTAAATAAAAATATAAAATCTCTCATACGGCTTTTTTGTTCCCACCGTATTCTTTTTGATGTTTTTCATATGACATTACGTGAATGAGTTTAAATATCTGCGTTACAGCATTACTTTAATTAAAAAAATTCTTTAAAATTTTGTAAGTAATATTCGTGTGATTGACATGTCCGTTGATACCACCAATACGGCTTAATTATCTGCTTTGCTTCCATTTAATGTTTTGAGTTTAGTTTAGTTTATAGTTTATTTCTCTCAAAAAGGTACATTGTTACAGTAGTGTGTATATTCAATTTTACCTTATGCCAGAACCTTTGTGAGAGCTGGAGTCTGAACTAGGTTCGGGACCTGTATGACAGATCTCCAGGCTCACACCCCTTTAAACATTTATCATATTTAACGGCATTATTGTTCAGTTTATAGGTACATATCACTATTAGCAAACAGTTTGGATAGAGAGCTAAATATAAAGGTGGTTGCACCTGTACTGCACCAGTAAAAAGTTTCCGTTCAAAATTAAAGTGCAGTGAAAGCTTGATGAATCATCAATCAATCTGCCTAGCCTTTTCCCAACTATGTTGTGGTATGATTCACGAATGACAAACTCAAACTCAAACTCAAAGCATTTATTTCAATTAAACCATTTACAGGCACTTTTGAATTGTCAAGGGGTCAGTCAGTCACAAATATGAAGCTAGTTGCCCATTCCAAAGCGTAGGTTCCTATGGAGAAGAACGGGCAAGAAACTCCATGGACACTCTTTTAAATCATAATGTTGTTACAAAATATTGGTTACATCATTCATGTTGAAATTATACATGTGAGACCAATGTAGAAAGACGTGCACGTAAAAAGCGTCCGTTATAAAAAGATAAAAACAATTCAAAAATTAAAATAAGCCGTGGCAGATAAGAGATGACCAGTCCCTACTGACGGCGCCCGTTCACGAACATGACGCATGGATCAGCACCGTTTAGCTCAACCATTTTGAAGGGAACTTAACGATCCAACACACACGCCACCACCAGCGAGACATTTGAGTGAGCATGACATACTCTCAGCCGCCAGGGCACATTCAAGTCAATGAAAGACGTACTCAGTAAATGGTAGCTTCATAGAAGGTACATGGTCACAGTGCTCACACATGTGCTTTGCAATTATATAATACTATGAGATTGAAGTTATACAATTCAAAGATAATTTATGCAATCTTCAGCAGCTCCGACAATATTTTCGAATGCTAAAATTAAATTAGTTTATGCGCCCTTGTGGAGCTGGACCAGCGTTGAGCCAAGCATTTTTGTCACCTATATAATCCCCCAGCTTATAATATGCTTGGTAGCATAGTGTGCGTTTTATACAAGATTTAAATTTAGTTTCATTTAGTTGTAGTATGTGGGGAGGTATTTTATTATAACATTTTAAACAGTACCCCATGAAAGATGAGTCTACTTTCGCCAGTCTGAAACCCGGTTGAACTAATTGATCCCTATTTCTAGTACTATAATTGTGTCTTTCACCTCTTTTACTGAAAAGATTAAGATTTTTCCTGACGTACATGATGTTTTCATATATATATTGACAAGGTACCGTCATGATGTTAATGTTTTTAAACAGTTCCCTTAGAGAATCGCGCCTGCGGAGGCAATATATTGCTCTAATGGCTCTTTTCTGCAGAATAAAAATAGAGTCGATATCTGCAGCCCGTCCCCATAGTAAAATACCGTAAGACATGATACTATGAAAGTAACTGAAATAGACTAGCCTTGCGGTATCTACATCAGTAAATTGACGGATTTTTCTTACAGCATATGCTGCTGAACTTAGCCGTCCTGCAAGAGATGTTAAATGCGGACCCCATTGCAGCCTTGAGTCCGACAGCCGGGATCAACGGCTTAACGTGCTTTCCGAGGCACGCAGGAGTCTCGGTGTGTAGATGGTCACCCATCCACGGACAAACCCCGGCAAGCGTAGATTAACCTGATGAATCGACCTGTGTGGCTGTGTTATTACTTAGCCACGACCTCCTCCTAGCTTGATGATTTACTTTTTCTAAAAAATGTTGAAGAAGAAAAACATGTTCATGTAACATATTTGATCAAGAATTAGGAAAATAATTAAAATGAAGCACACAGAAACAATCTGAACATGATGTACTCCCAAACCTAATTAATTCGTATAAAGCAATTTCCGATGCTTTGCCAAAATAAACGTAAAAGCTATCCTACAATAAATTACTTGTGTCAGCTTATTTCTTACTTTGATATTGATTCTACTTTCATGTTACCTTTGTTATTGAAATTAAAATTAAATTTGGCCTCTTTGATGTTAAAGCGTTTCATTTTGATGTTCGAACAGAAGGCGTGTTTTAAATGTGTTATTGGTTTTATTTGCAAAAGAGCTTAACTAATAGAATGAACGTAACATCACAGGTGTATCAGGTACCTAATTAGTCTGTTTCTCCTTTTTAGCGGTTGATTTAATTTCTCATTCTGCTTTGTTCTTTAGAAGTGGGTTCGTTTATAATTAGGTTGTAACCTTAGAACGGTTTGAATAGCCTCTGATGATTAGAATCCGAAGATTTATGTAATATGTCCTAATAACGCCTCTTACTTATGGAACATAAATTGTAGACATTCAAATTATGTTCCATAATGCTGTCGAATTGTTGTCTTTTAGATACTGACTGTAACTACTCTAAAATCCATACGATGAATCAAATAGCTTTTATTTGATTACTAGCTGTGGCCCGCGACTTGGTCTGCGTTCCAGAATGAAAAGTAGCCTATGTTCTTTTCCAGGATATGGTCTACCCATGTGCCAAATTTTATCCAAATCCGTTCAGCCATTTTAGCGTGAAAGCGTAACAAACAAACTCACTTTGGCATTTATAATATCTATTAGTTAGGATTCATATTTAATTTCATTTACTTTTAAGTCTAGTTAATCCTGAATTTAAATTTGAGCGTCTAGGCTTCAAATTGCTTCAAATGAATATTCCATTTGATAAGCAAATCTCTATACATTTCAGGTTATTTCACAAGATCTTCTGCAGATATAAGGTACCCTTATAGTGAAAACATGCTTATATGCCAAGCCAAAGAGCATAATTTAAAAACAGTACAAGTGTACAGACACAAAAAGTAAGAGCCTACCCTACCTGTCCCGCTTAACAACATTCTCAGTAATTTTTTTAAACATTTACTTCATGAAAAGGCGAAGCTAACCCTTATAATATTAGACACAAAATTTAGCCAAAATACACGCCGTGTTTGTAATTTTATCTGAAAATTAATTGGATAATTTAGTTTTGGCCTACATTCAAATTGCCTTCTTAAATTAATTTTATTGTAAAGCGAGTGGTTTGGATTTCGCATGTTGCATGTTTTTGTAGCTTTAAATCCTAACTAATATTATAAATGAGAAAATGAGTTCGTTTGTTTGTTACGCTTTTACGCTGAAACGGCTGAACGGATTTGGATGAAATTTGGCACATAGGTAGACCATGACTTGGATTAGGACATAGGATACTGTTTATCCCGATATTCCCACGGGATTGAGACTTATGCGGGTGAAACCGCGGGGCGCAACTAGTAAGTTAATTTCGCTATAATTGCTGCTTGCCATTAAGTACAGTGAACAGTTGGTAATATTTTCACCCTGAAAACATAGTTGAAGTGAACGTGAAGTGAGCTGTCAATGTTGTCAATCACAGGTGGAATGAAAGCTCACTTCACCTATGTTTTATGGGCGACATTTTTACAGAATAGATCGGCAGGACTAAAATCAACGGTTATTATTTTCGTTAATGGGTCAAAATCAAAATAATTTCTCATTTCATAAATGTTATTTTTATGTCACAATAACATAAAAGTAACATAAAGGAAAACAAGGGCTGCATTCACAGTTGTAAATCAAAAACAGTTTTAGACATATATATAAGGTGTATCTATTCATACACGAAATATTTTAAGACATATACCTATAGCTGGTAAAGAACCCAATGCAACAAAAAAAAAATATATATAAAGGTATATTATAAAAAAAATTAAATAGTTTAATATTACTTGACACACATAATAAATACTGGTTCCTTCTTATTTTTTAACATCCATTACGCTAGTTTACGCGGGCGGCGGTATTTGAGACGGCGCGCGGCTTTTATGAATGATACACAAAGAGAGAGAAACACGTGAGCGCGCCGCGCGGGCGCCTGCCTCCCCCGCCCGGCGCCCGCGCCTCGCCTCGCGCGCGGAATGTGTTCAGCAGTCCCACACAGTCCGCGTGTTGTGTCGCTAGCGCGCGCCTTAGCTGACACGCATCGGGCTCGCTCGGGCAAGATATTTAACAATGCCTAACTACAGGTATACCAACCAGGAGTTGGGTTGCTTAACATCCACAACGCGGGCATCAGAAAATCCACGTGTTGTTAGGCCGGATCATTTCCAGAGGCGGTTCAGTGTTAATGTGTGGGCTGGGTTAATAGGCGATAGACCCTTAGGAACGCGAATTGTGAACGCTTTCGCAGTGATGGCTAGTGATAGAGACACATTATTAAAAGTGCAAGGATACATATTAAAACGTGCAGCCATCTGCGTCCAACAACAGGGCGAATATGTACAACAATTGGTGTAAATAGTGTAAATAAAAACTACGCAAGTATTAGGTATGTACATTTTAAATTATTGTAAAAGGCACCTGCATACCTGATGCAATGGGATAACTGAATTTCGTTTAAAATAGACAGGTTTCCGACTAACGGAATCAGTCGTAAACCTGTGACGATAACATGACAAGCCATTTATCCCGTTTATCTTTTGACCACTGCGAGGTGACAAACCGCGTGTACCTACAACAGTAGGTATGTGCACGTCTGCTAATCTCTTAATGTTCACATCTGTATAAGTAGATAGGTAGGCAACTAACAATCAGCTGACGGATAGGACTCGCACACACAGACGGACAGAGGTCATTAACATGCGAATTCGAGTTGCTCCTATCAGCTGTTTATTGGTATCTCGACGCGGCGGGGCTTTACCGTGGCGGGCGGGTCATTCATAGAACATGGAGTAAAGGTTTTATGCCAAATGTCTCAAGCAGTTTTAAAATTATAATAATTACGTAAAATAAAAAACATTGAGATATCATCTTTATTTTTGTGTTTATAGTTTCTGTGCCAGCTATAGGTATATCTCTTAAAATATTTCGTGTATGAATAGATACACCTTATATATATATTAATAATTAAAAATCTTAACATATACACGTACACATAAGTATATTTTTAATGATCGTCGTTGTACTCATATGTCGATCTTTACCTTCAAATATCTCGGTAACGTGACACTTTGGGCTACCATGTTACTTGACATTTTTTGGTTGTCTATGTATCATTTACCCATACATACCACTTTCTACGAGCGCCGCGATTTCGAAAAAAAATCAAAATGGTGGTGGGTCGATATGCCAGCTCCCATACAAAAAAGTTCAAACCCCTTTATCAAATCGAGATACTTGTTTTTGCCAACGATGGAGCAATAAGGATTTTAAGTTTGCATCAATTAAAAACACTGACTACGACCATAGAAAATATGCTTATTTTTTATTATACTATTTGTTTAATTATAATTTAGATAATATTTTTTAAGTATGCTGTAGACACGCCTTAATCCAATTTTATGTAACGTAACATAAAAAAATGCGGGATTGATCCAGGTATAATTAGGGGAAGAATGAAAAAATACGTTGCTTGATGTGATCGTGCACTTTTATTGTGACAATTTTCAGATGTAGGTAGCCGGTCGACTCACGTTAAAAAATAAAAACGATTAGCCATAATCTACATAGCCTCAACATAACTGTATGCGAACTTTGGTAGGCGCTTGCGGGAACATACCCCCGGGCGTTGAAAGCTTGCCTTTCAACCACTAAGAATCTTCAGACTCTGGATATACAGGCAACGGACAAATCTTGCTGAATGATCTGCGTAACAGACTATTAGAAGTCTTGACGTCTGCAACTCTGACTACTCCGTCTGTCCCTGGATACGTAGCAACGATCCGACCCATTTTCCACTTGAGTGGGGGGAGGTTGTCTTCTTTTAACAGAACTAAAGAATTAAGCTTTAAGGAGCCTTTACATGCTCGCCATTTCATGCGAATTTGGAGCTCCGATATGTATTCTTTGCTCCATCTGCTCCAAAAATGCTGTCGGAGAAGCTCAATACGCTCAAAACGAGTCAGAGAATTGATGGACTTGTCTCTATAATCAGGTGACGGCAGCGATGTCATAGGACGTCCAATCAAAAAGTGTCCGGGTGTAAGCGGCGTCAGATCCTCGGGGTTCGATGATAACGGCGTCAGTGGTCTGGAGTTCAAAATTGCTTCAACCTGAACCATCATGGTGTATAGCTCTTCGTAGGTAAGGTTACAAAGGCCCAGCACTCTGACTAAGTGATGCTTGGTTGATTTAACACCAGCCTCCGCAAGGCCAGCGAAATGAGGGGAATATGCAGGAATAAAGTGAAAGTTAATTCCTTCCTTAGCCATCTCCTCGGACAGCGAATCGCAACCCGCCTTAAGAAACCTAGAAAGGTCATTAGATGCACCAACAAATGAGGTGCCATTATCCGAGTAGATATTTCTCGGCTTACCTCTACGTGATATGAACCTCTTTAACGCCATAATGAAAGTATTGCTAGTTAAATCACCGACTAGTTCAAGATGAATTGATTTCGTAGAAAAACAAACGAATATAGCTATATAAACTTTTACTAATTTACAGCCACGACCTTGACGAACAGCTGACTGAATAGGACCTGCATAATCCAAGCCTATATTTTCAAAAGGAAAACCTGCTAGAAGTCGCTGCTGTGGTAAATCTCCCATAATAGGACTTACAGTTTCTCCTCTGAATCGGCAACAACGAACACATTGTTTACAGCACATCCTAGCTAAATTGCGACCTCGAATGGGCCAGTACGTATCTCGTATAGACGCCAACAATAACTGGGGTCCAGCGTGAAACAATCTTTTATGCTCATAATTAAAAAGTAACTTAGAGAAATGATGACTAGATTTAATAAGAATCGGATGCTTTTTATTATAAGGAAAATCTGAATGTTGTAATCTACCTCGAATCCGCATTATATTATTCTCGTCCAAAAAAACGTTAAACTTATTTAATTCACTTTTCTTGGGTAACGTTTTATTATTCAGTAGTAATTTATAGTCTTTAAAAGATTGACTTTGAGATAAACATATAATAAAGTTTAAAGCCCTTTCTAGTTCATGCACAGAAAGAGGATCGCAAATGGGTTGTTTTCTACATGCGTCAATAAAACGTAAAACATAGGCGACTGTTCGCTGAAGTCTTAAAAGGTTTGAAAACCGTGTAAAATTAATCAATTCATCAAATTCATTGTTATTGAATAAAACATGCAAGGTGTGGTCTAATTTCATTTCAGGCAAAGTTTCGTTATTAAAATTCATTAATTTAGAAGGCCAATAAGACATTTCATTCATTAAGAAACTAGGACCGGACCACCAATCATCTAAACTAGGTAATAAAGTTATGTCTAAACCACGAGACAAATAGTCAGCAGGGTTTTGGTCAGTTGGAACATGTCTCCACTCACAGCCACCAGTCTTATCTAATATCTCGGCAACTCTGTTACGTACAAACGGCTGTAATTTATTCGGTAACATTTTTAGCCACCCTAGAACAATAGTGGAGTCAGTCCAAAAGAAAGTGCGTCGCGCGCTAACTCGTAATGCTGCCACAACCTTTTCAAAGATGCGAACACCTACAAGAGCACCGCATAGCTCAAGTCTGGGTATGGTCGTCGGCTTGAGTGGCGCAACTCTGCCTTTGGCTAACAATAAACGCACTAAAACCTGTCCCTGCCTATCAACGCTTCGCACATACAGACAAGCGCCGTAGGCGCGTTCAGACGCATCAGAAAAAATGTGAAATTCTAAAAACTCATAACAATCAATTAAAACTCGACGTGGAATATGAATTTCATTTAATTTAGGTAAATTAATAATCACTTCATTCCAAAGCGTACTAATGTCCGGTGATAGCTGTTCATCCCAAGACAGTTTTTTCAACCATAACTTCTGAAGTAACATTTTCATAACAATTACACACGGAGCCAATAATCCAAGCGGATCAAAAACTTGTGAAACAATCGAAAGCATGTCACGTTTTGTGTTATTAAAATTAACTAACTGACTAATTGTAAAACAAAGATAATCTGAAAGTGGCTGCCAACCTATGCCTAAGGTTTTGGTTGACTCAAATCCACCAACATTTAAATCCAGTGAAGACTGGGGAAAGTCAGAACCAATTACCAATTGTATGTCATTCGACTTCCACTTTCTTAGATTCATCTGCGCTGAAGCGAGAGTTGAAGTAACTTTATGACGCAACTCTTTGACCTCATTGATGTCGTCTCCTCCGGTGAGCAAGTCATCCACGTAAAAGTCGTGGAGGATGACGTCACCAATCTCCTTATCAACACACTCTAGCCCTAACTGCCGAAGACACCGGGTTGCTAGGTAAGGAGCGCTGGCCGTGCCGTAGGTCACGGTATTAAGTTGATAAGCGTGTAATGGAGTTGACGGATTATCACGCCAAATAATTTGTTGAATATACCTATCATTTGGATGAACAACTATCTGCCGGTACATTTTTTCAACATCAGCAGCGAGGATGTACTTATGTTGTCTAAAACGCAACAGGATCGATAAAAGATCGTCCTGTACCACGGGTCCAATCATCTGGATATTATTAATAGAAATACCAGTACTAGTTAAACTACTTGCATTAAAAACCACCCTTAACCTAGTGGTGGCGCTGCTTTCGCGCAGAACTCCGTGATGCGGAATGTAAAACGCTTGATCATCAATAGTTTTACATCTAGACATATGACCTAAAGTTTCATATTCCATCATGAACTCTTTGTACATATTACAAAATTGAGTTTTAGATTTAAATCTACGTTCCAGAGAAGCAAAACAATGTTTGGCTCTTGACAAAGATTCGCCTAAATTGTCCGGAGAACATTTTAAAGGGATCCTAACACAAAATTGACCATTTTCCAAACGAGTAGTGTTTTTCATAAAATGCTCCTCACATAGCTTCTCCTCTGATGAGTACGGAGACGAAATACACACTTCTTCAAGTTGCCAAAACTTTGTGAGTTGTTGATCAACATTAAAATTTAATTCATCATCACAGTCTGAACGCACATTTATAAAATTACATTTTAAAACTTTAGAAGAAATACAACTGTTAATTGGGCCGGAAACCAACCAACCCAATTTAGTCTCACAAAGAATTGGTTGCCCATCACCTAACTTAATTCGTTGAGATTCCAATAAATCCCAAAAGATGTCAGCACCCAGCAACATATCGACAGCCGCCGGTGAGTAATAGTTGGGATCTGCGAGACAAACATCAGATGGGATCTTAATTTTTGACAAGTTAACATGTTTACTTGGAATCTCATCTGTGATGGATGGGAGAATAAAACAATTAATATCCATACTAAAATTATTATTTAAAGATTTTATTGATATAGAACACATTTTATTTATAAAAGATGACGAGTTGTTGATACCTATAATAGAATTGTTTACAGTCTTGGCAGTCAAACCTAGCTGTTGGTATAACCTCTCAGTCATGAGACATGACGTGCTGCCACTGTCAAGCACAGCACGAGCAACATACTGCTGACCATTAATACTCATGACCTTGACGAGTGCAGTGGACAATAACACGTCACCGTGTTCAACATTCACGGACAGCGATACACCCGTACCTATACCTATAGTAGTGGGCTGAGTGGAGACCGTCGCACTGCCATTCGTGTCAACAACAACACTGCTAGCAGAAGCACCAGTTGCGTCTGACTTCAAGGATTTATCAACGTGAACAATAGTGTTGTGTTTACGACGGCATAGTTTACAACCTGGCTTTTTGCAGTTGTTTGCATAATGTCCCAGATTAAAACAGTTGTTACAAACTTTGTATTTGGGTAATAACTGCAAACGAGCTTCATTGCTCAACGATAAAAACTGAGGACAACTACTTAACTTATGATCACCGTTACACATAACACAATTCCTAGGCTTATTTGAAACACCATCATCCTGTTTACTTGAACTTTCACCTGAATTATTTTTATTAGAATCCTGTACCAACATTGACCTAACCTTGTTTGAATTTTTACCTGTGTGTAAGTGTTTATTATTCGTAGAAGCTTCCAATTCGAACGTTTCTAGTATCTCAGCACGGTTCTTAATAAAAGTAATAAATACTTCAAAGGTAACTTTAAAATTCTTGTCTAGGCGGCCCTTATACTCACCCCATTCACGATAGCTTTTGCTATCTAATTTGTGTGTGATAATATAAATGAGTAGAGTATCCCAATGATTAACAGGTTCATCTAAGGATTCTAGGGCACGTATGTTTTTATTAACAACATCAAGTAAACCCTTCAAATTAACTGACGACTCCTTTTGAAGGGTGTCGATTTGAAATAATGCAGAAACATGATGATGGATAAGCAGGTGTTTGTTATCAAACCGCTCGCAGAGAAGATTCCACGCTACCGAATAATTTGCAGAAGAAAACTGAATTGAGTTGATCACCACAGCAGCAGACCCTTCTAGGGATGACCTCAAATAGTGAAATTTATTTATTTCGTCCATATCATCGTTTGAATGGATGAGACTAACAAATGTGTCGTGAAACTCTAACCAGTTTGTATAAGACCCACTGAATTTCGGCAACTGAATAGTCGGTAATTTAACAAACTTATGATTGCTAGAACGCGACATTACGTCACAGGTATCGTTAGAATCTCCTTTCCTATTATAATCCAACATTTGTTGAGCTTTAGATAGGGTTTTGTAATAAAGAGATTCAAACTCTGCGCGTTCCGACATCTGACCATCCAAGTCATCAGTACTACACTCCAGCAATAATTGCACCTCATCATATTGGGCATACAATGCCTCAAGTCTAGTAAAACGTAATTGCAACTCGCTTACCTCAGTAGGGCTCAAAGAAGAGGTGGTCAACGAATTTAAATGGTTTGAGAATATTGTCACCTTTCCTTTGCAACTCGCTCGTTTCCTAACGAGTTCTTTATTGTCCTTATTTAATTCCTTATCCTCTGGCATTGCGTAATCTGGTATGATCAACCTGGAATGTATATAAATAAAGATAAAGCAACGTTTAAATTACAATTACATATGATGCAGCCTGAAATACGTACAAGATTAAAATACACTAACTTTATAGTGAATTTACATAAATAATAATTCAGAAATTATACCAAACTGTGCGTATTAACGGTTATAATATATTTTACTAAACTTTAATAATAACACTGCAATTGCAATGATTTCTATTGTCTATCTGTGCTAACTAATGTGATTACCTAACTGTCTCAATAACTAAAATTATTACACCGTAAAGCAAAATAATGCAGTTACTACAAAGAACTACTCTTTAACAATGTATAACTAACAAAAATGAACAATAATTACTGATCAGTTAATAATTGTATTACAATTTGTAACCACTCACAGAACAAAGAAAAATGACAATAGGTATTACGTACTAACCTGGCTATTAACGGCTTACTTACACTAAAATTATACCTGTTAAATAGAGTGTTGGGTACACAAATATAATAATAAATACGACTTTTCTCAGCTAGACCACGTAAATTCCAACAATCTTCTGAATGACGAAGCAGAATTCACGTGCCACACCGGGCGTCGTCGGCTATGATTTTGATGTCCACCAATTCTCTTCAATCCCTTTGTAACAATTCGCTGATCGGAGTAAATATTCTTCTAATCTCCAGGATCGGGCTCGAAGGACCATGTGCGGGATTGATCCAGGTATAATTAGGGGAAGAATGAAAAAATACGTTGCTTGATGTGATCGTGCACTTTTATTGTGACAATTTTCAGATGTAGGTAGCCGGTCGACTCACGTTAAAAAATAAAAACGATTAGCCATAATCTACATAGCCTCAACATAACTGTATGCGAACTTCGGTAGGCGCTTGCGGGAACACAAGTGTAACATAAAGGAAGAAATAAGCATGTTTTTCTAGATACTAACCGCAAATCACAGAACATAATTAACTTGGTCGTTGCAGCTAATAAGCGACAGAATATCACTAACATAATAGTTTCCAGACATTAAGAAATAGTTTAAATTTACTTACCAATCGTATTTTTTCCAATTTACCAAAAAGAAACCAGTTTATGTTTTTTTTTCAACGCTCACCATGCACCCATTTTTATTGCCGAGAACAAAATGGCTGCTGCCCTATGATTGGTCGCCTGAGGTCCGGACAGTGACAGCTAATGTTGCCAGTATTCAAGTTTTACAAACTACCTTTTTCGCGACTAAATAATGCGTTACATAAATGAAATAACATCGATGAAGTAATTTTGAGACCAGTTTTCTTTTTTATTTAAAACTATAATTTATATTTCAAATGAGTTTTCAAAGATTCTACACACATTTTACAGTGTTATTTGAGAGGATAGCCACTTTTGTCTGAAAATAAATATAATACTTTTAATGTTTTTTCAAGTTTGAAATATCAGCGCTGGAAGTTGGACACACGTTTTTTGTATGGCTACTACAAGACATGCCTTTAAAAATGCCGCAATATATAAAAAATGCGGTGTCAACTACTAACAACGACATGTATAATACAATTTAAAGAAGGTCTCCTTTGTATTGTTCCGTATTTTATAAATATTGCCCTGATAGATTTTTAGTAGAAATTAAAGTAAGATGATGGACAAGTAATTTTCTGAAATGAGCAATTATTTTGATTTTGACCCTAATGATGATTAATCGAGAACTGGACTCCCTTAACAAAGATTGGTACTTGGCAGCTCTGGACAGAGAGAGGTGGAAGGAGAGTAGGGTGGCCTCTGGCCAGCAGTGTGGAAAAAATAGGCTAGTAAAAAAAAAGATTAACCAAAGTTCTCGAACATGGCTTATGATACAAGTTAGACCAACAAGCAGAACGTTGCCAAGAAGAAGCAGAATTTTGAACACAGCACATGGTCCTGACTCTTAGAATCATCATCAAATATTGAAAAAACCATTGCAACAAAAATATTCTCACCTAGAAACTTTATTGCAAACACTACCTAGACGATTTCCTTTGGAACAAAAATGTCTGCGTTCTACTTTACAAGGAATATCTCCTGTTGGAACTATCTTCAAACAATCAAAATACCACGTCATCTGATTCAATAGAGCGCCTTACTTCACCTCAAATTGTAGCCCAAACTCAAATATTTGGATAAACATTTGCTATTGGACAATGCTAAGTAAGCGCCAAGAATCTACGCTGTGTGAGTGTGGAGCCATACGTGTGGCGAACATGAAGAATGATGGCTTGCACTTTGAAAAAAGTTGCAGAAAACTTTTTTTTAAGATTTCGGAGGAGTTCAGCCTCTTTGTGGGCATTTGGTGGCATCGACATGCTTTGTAATGTAGGGGCTCCACACCATGGTTGACACCACCATAGTTCCTCTTTTGTTTAGGTCAGGCAAAGGAAATTTGGTGCTCTTGCAGATGAATCACTACTTTACCGACACAATACAATACCGTCAAGAACTCCTAAAGATAACAACAACATCAACACACAACACCACCACAATAACACACACAACACAACTTCTCGATTTTTTCGTTCTTACCTAAAGTCTTTTGCCCGAAAATTACCCAATCAATCTTGAAACTCACAGCGCTTCTATGATTCTGCGACAAATGCTCATAACAGCGTACACCGTCGTCCGCCATTTTAAAGTCCTCGCACTAGAAGTTCAAACATAGACGCTAGCTTCGTTCTAAATCACACGGAAGCCCGTTTGAGCTGCTGCCAACCTTACTAAACTAAATCGGATTTAAGCCTTTTGGACGCTAACGAATTTTAAATATGGGTAGTTAGCTCTCTGATTTGTTAAAGAGGATCATATTGATTTCTGGGTGAACTTTTCGGTAATAGGTAGGAGTTTCATTAAGCTTCGATCTGTGTGAATATTCAATGAAAGATTAAAGGGGAGTTGATGCTTTTGTGTATGTAATTAATGTGTCTATTTTTGAAATTACTAACAATATTTTCAAATATTCAGATGGTATTTGTACACAGGTCCAACACACTGATAATTTTCTTATAAATCATTGGATTTTGACATAGCTCATAGGTGGTAAACACATTATTTCTGTCATCAGCAGTGGTAAGTTGACTGTGGTTTCTCGAGCACAATTTTTGATTATGAAAATTTGGGCCGACCCCAAATTTTCATAATCAAAAATTGTGCCCGCATGCCTATTTTCTAAATTTACATTTGCATCAACTTGGGAATTCAGATAACATGTTGATTTTCCTTTCAGACTCTAGAAAAAATCTGCTACATCTGCAGCAACAAAATACTGTGGACCCCAAAAAGATACAGAATTTAATAAAAGATAAAGACAATAAAATATTGTAGACTAGAAAAAACAAATATCTAAAGTACAATATCAGAAAGATATCGTTTAGAATAATCGAATTTGCCAAAAAAGTTTTGAGGTCCGACTGTGGGGTTCGAAAAAATATGTAAATTTGGGAGCCGATAACAGACAATGTTCGACCCCGAAATCAAAGTATGGCTTTACCGACATAAAAAAGTTAGTATATGTTATAGCTATGCTTCTAGAATTTATTAAGATATGTATATGATAGGAGTGTTTTCCTTTGTTTTGGACAAATGCCCTGACATGGATGAACAAGTTTTATTGTAAAACTTTTGCAAAACTTCAAATGTATGTGTTTCATAGTGAACTAGAAGAAAATCTTTTGTCATCTTGATAACATAGAACTCCTGTCGTACTTGAAGATTTAGATTTAGAAAAACGACCAAGTGCGAGTCGGACTCAAACACAAAGGATACAACCATTATTTTATTTTGTACTTTACTAACGAGCAACAATCAACAAAAAAGACATGTTCTTGTATGATACACCCTTTATATTTAACTAAATTGTATTTTTATTATTTGTTGTTAAAGGGGCCATAGTAGTACACTCTGTGGAAATTTCACGTGTCTACATATTACGTTTCAAAAGATACAGCCCTGTGACAGACAGACGGATGGACGGATAGTGGAGCTTTAGAAATAGGGTCCCGTTGGCTACAGAACCCTAAAAATATTTTCCATTCTGAAATGGAAAATATTTTTGAAAGAGCATGACATCTATCAGCCCTTCTTTGGAAATAATGATGTAAGAAAAACCCGAGTAATCATAACAATATTTTTCGTTGGACTTATTTATTAGTTATGTTTTTATACTGAATGGCATTATTCCCAGATAGCTAGACGGTTCAATTTGTTAGAGATAATAATAGAGTTTCAAAGAAGAGTTGTTGAGTATTCATTAGCGAAAATATCGACCAGCTCAGAAATTCAAAAGAATGCACTCCCCTTCACTATCTCTGACAGCAATCTACACCAATCTCCTAAAAAAAAGAGCTCAAGGCTGTAAAAAAGTCGTTTATTTGAGACACTTGGACACTAACGATGTTTTCGCCAAGACAATATTTATAGGGCGGTCCTAACGTGCAGTCCAATTCATTAATGGTGCCCTAGGGGTGTGCACGTCTATTTTTCTTCTCACCTTCACAAGGAATCTCTTATTTACGGGACCGCGGGGTGAAATTCTATCCCACATTGTCACAGTACATGTTTTATAGAGAAACAAGTGAGTGAATAGTTGTGTGTTCAAATAGAACTTTGTTTTATTTTTAAATAACCCTCTATTTGTTAGCTGAGATAAATTGCTTTAGAATTTGCCAATAACTTGAACTATGTCCATGCTTGTAATGTTACATTTTGATATTACATCTCAGTTTGGATATTTTTTGTAATATTTTTTTTTTTGTAAAAAATTTGAAATGTGTTTGTGTGTTCTTTAATCATCTCTGCCTAAACCTTCGGGGATTACTGGCGTGATGTTATGTTTATGTCACATTTTAAAATTAAATTCATAGCTTCGTAAATCTATCAATCTAACCTTAAAACATTCCAAATAAGCAATAGAACGACAATAGCTTCATGAAAGGGATGCCCTTCCAGGCTTCATCTCCCGGACGGCACAATCTAGTACGGATTTAACGGTCTAATGTCTGATTACAGCTATCGATTTCAGCTTGAAAGCCGGATTTGATGTAATTGAAATGAGCACGAGGCTTCACTAATAAGAATTGGAAACGTATTTTGTGGGCTCGATGTGCAGTTTGGATTTTTAGCTTTCTGATTAGGAAAAGGTTTTAAAGTAAGTTCGGCTTTAACTTTAAATCCATTCCCCAATCAGAAAGTTTCACTTTCCATAGGTAATAATAATTTATTGGAAATTAAGTAGGTACTACGGTATATTTATATTGCCCCTGAGACAAGATTTATTTTTTAGCCTTTCTTGATATCTTTCTTTGTATTTATTTTCATTTTCTTGCTCCATATAAAATACTGGTATTCAGCTGCATCCGGTTAAACTATAAGCTGACCCTTTTTATGGCATCTCTGGCGCTCTATCAGCCCTAAAGACAAGAAACAATTTCGAAAAAAAATATGAAAGCATTGTGTAATTTTTCCCAAACCCGTAATATATTCACCGTAATATTCCCTACAAACAATATTATAACTTGTCTAATAAATGATCTAGATAAGAGCATGACCTTGAATGTATGGCGCCCTAAACAACTGCAAACTATAATAATTTAACTTGGACTTTGTACATGTTTGCTTTACCCGGAACCCTGATAACCGGCAATGTAAGTCCCGAGAGCAGATTCAGGGGTAAAAGGAGCTATGTAAGATTATAGGGGTGTATTAAATAAATATTACTTACCTACCTAGGTAAATTCCTATGTCTAAAGCCTATCACGGATGGTTTACCATACTATTCCGAAGAAGTAATAACAGTGAGGTTAAAGAAAAAGATTCACAGACTAGTTCAAACCACACACATCGTTATGAAACCATTCAAAATAAAAACTAAATTTGACAATAACGCTTCGATATTGGGAGCAAAGGTATGTCTTAGAAATTTGAAGACATGTGACATTTACTCACCCGCACTCTGGGCCCGCGTGCTGGTTTACGGCCCACTCCCTCTCACAGAGAGGAGGCCTGTGGCCCAGCAGTGGTAATATTATATGCGTATTATGATGATGTTTTTTTTTTTTTTCTATTAAAAAAAAAACGATTGGCAAAGATATGCGTAGTTTTTTACAGGTTTCAACGAATAGGCCAGGTTCCCACTACGCCGGACCGGCAGATTCACCGGCATGGCAAAACTGCCGGAACAGCTAGTGACTAAAGAATTTAAATGAACCTGTTCACATTATGCCAGATCCGGCAAAAACACCGGGCTCGGTATTTTAACCGTGCGTTTTGCGCCGGTAGAACACCCGGACCGGAGAAATGTGAACGAGTTTATGTATCTATGTTCCCCGCGAGGGACGAAGAGGGGAGCACTCTGCACCAATCATCATTTGTCCGAATGATAACTTACCCGAACTTAATGTCACATATATATTATGTGACATTAAGTTCGGGCATGCCATAAAATTGAAATCCCTAAATACAATATGCCCTAAATTTCTTTGTCATAAATATTACAATCAATAATATACAAAAGATTATATTCAAATTATTTTATGTTTAATTAATATTAATTTTTTGTAATTTAATATTATCTGATTTTGTATTACAATTGTTTATTATTTTACCAAATCCAACTGATACAATACATAAATTAAATAGTAAAGATGCAAAAGCAAAATGGCTTTTGTCACGGCTCCGGCACTGCATGTATTATAACTCAATAAGACAGTTAATTGTGAACATGTGGTTTTTAGTTCCCAGTAAGAAGCATGTAAACAAGCATACACCATGCATGTAAACAAGCATGCAGCATGCAAGCGAGCATGCAGCATGCAAACGAGCATGCAACATGCAGCAGGCATGGTTTCGTCACGGCTCCAGCGCTGCGGGGCTCCGGCGGTCCCACACGAGCTTATCGTCGCAGATGGTTTAACGCTCACCACCTGCTCCTCAACCCGCAGGCCGCCTCGGGCCTCCGCGCCTACGCGATTCTAAATTACACTCTAGGGATAGGGCAGACAAGACAGCGTGGAGTCGGATTTACAGCGATTCGTTTCTGTAACTAAAACCTAATTTTTAGCAAATGTTTTAGGACTAACAATTTTATTATAAATGAACATTCGAAATAATACAAATTATATAATACAATACTAAGGACATATGACTTTATTTCATGCAAAATTAGGAGATTCAATTATTATAGTACTCGATATTATGACAGAATAGATTTAGAAATAAAAATAATTACGTAAAACGAAATTTCAAATATTATGGTAACTGAAGTTTATAGTAAACGTGTTAAGGATAATGATTTTCGGACAAACAATTTTAGGAGAAGAAAGGCAGTACCGTAGCATGGATATAAACGCAGAAACTTTAATTATGCTTGTCCAAGAGAAGACCGAACACGATTATAAAGACAAAAATTTGAAGTTAGCAGCATGGCGCATAGCAAATACTCTATTTAGACTTCTCTAAAGATACCACAACAACAAAATAATTTCATCGTTTATTGTGCGCACAAGTCCGAATTCAACTGAAGATTTCTTGTGCGATCCGGTATACTTAATGTGAACACTATTGTCCGGGAG
The DNA here is from genome assembly GCA_949128155.2 of Xanthia icteritia. Lineage (NCBI taxonomy): Eukaryota > Metazoa > Arthropoda > Insecta > Lepidoptera > Noctuidae > Xanthia > Xanthia icteritia. The sequence continues at coordinate 3,165,520 of OX421937.2, forward strand.
CCGGTTTCCAGCAAATCCGGCTGGCACAGTGGGAACAAGGCCTTACTGAAAACAAAACAAGTTAGGAATTGAGACAATTTTGTGAGAGATATTTGTTTTTTTTTTTTCGCAATGCTCTCCTAGCATCTAAAAAGTTTCCAATAAGTAGTGAGTGAGTATTATAGCAGCTTCGGCAGTCAGCCCTGCTACCCACCTTACTGAACGTGTTACCTTGTAACTAAGGCATAGGCAACTCGTATAACTCGTGCAGACACGTGAATAATAGCGCTAGTCTCCAGTTATAGTTGATTTACTGTCCTCCAACGCACTATCTGGTGTCTACTAGCGAAAGCCTATTTATCTGGATAATGTTGCAATGATACTGTACATTTTCTAGAGAACATTTCAAGCCATATCGTCTTATATTCTGATGTTATAAAAATGTTACTTGAGATGGATCCTTGCATTACTTAGTAGATAGAAGATAGTATTTTTAAGTAAAGGCTGCATAGGTAAACAGCATCTTAAATTAAACATCACGGCTGTATTTCTCAAAAGGGAAGGCAGAATTGTATAGTAATCCACATTTCACTTTAAATCCCATGTAGTAGAACAAAAAAGGGCAAACATATTACTATTAACTGGGCACAAATCTATTTATTTATTTATTTATTTAATACTTCAAGCACACAAATGTACAGAGGCGGACTTAATGCCATGGGCATTTTCTACCAGTCAATACCGCTACGTTGAAGTTTCTTCAAGGAAAACCCAACGCGGTAATCTGCACGACCCGGGATTCGAACCCAGACCACTTTCAGCAGTCGCACGTGCAAGGTTATTTCTAATAAAAACGTTTTTTACAAAAAATAAGCAACCGACTTCCAAAAAAACACTACAAAATGAAAAATAACTTAAATGTCGGAAGTCTTTGGTTTTGTATTTTCGTTATTTGCCACCGAATTCCGAAATTTAAGTTATAGTGTTTTTTGGAAGTTGATTGTTTTTTTTTTTTTTTGTAAAAAACGTCTTTATTTCTTGCTTTTTAGTGGGTCAGTTAGTAATTTATGTAAGTTACAATAGCCTAATGTCAACTGCTCATCACCTTTTACAAAATATTGCTTTTCCCAATGCAGGGACGTTAATCGTTGAGGAGTTCTCCTGGTACTTGACCATCAGCTCCATTTCTCCATATGCATTGTGACGAGCATATAAATTGCTTGGCAACCACATTAAAGTAATCGAATCGCAACCCGTGAAATACTTATTATTGAGCAGTTCCGGTGGCCATCTGTGGTCTTCAGCATCAGTTCCACTTCAGCAAATGATGCTTTCCGAGAACAACTGCACGAGTTATTATAAAAAATAACCAAATCGCTATAGGTGTGCCTATAATTTTTGAAGAATTCCCTTGATTTCTCTAGAATCCCATCATAATATCCTGACTTGATGAGAATGGGATCCATTTCGGAAGTATACCATTTTAAATAAAAAAAGAATTTTGCAAATCCGTCTATATATGACGGAGTTATGCCCGAAAATACATTTAAAAAATAACCGAATCCGAATTGATAACCTCCTACTTTTGGAAGTCGGTTAAAAATAACTTCACCTTCAGAAACAAGCTCTCTAATCTTATAACTCGCATCTCGGTTTCTCCATAACCTATTGTTATACCTACACAAGAACTCAGCACCAGCATTAATTTCAAACCGTTTCATTAGTAACTTACTCCAAAGTGAATTTTAATTCATCTTTTCTGTTCCCAGCGAACTGCCGACTTGTTGGAAGCAAAAACTTTAAGTTCTTTTAGTTATCGACTCTGTTTCACAATGAACGAGATAAATAAGTATAGCAATAAATAGATTGGGTATTGAAATAGGAAAAGATCTTAGAACTAGAAATAATGTTGTTTTAATTGTTTATAGGGTTCCGTAAGTACAGTAATCAATGGAACTCTTATAGGATCACTCGTGTCTGTTTGTCCGTCTGTCACAGCCAATTTGAATTGAATCTCCGAATCTAATGGACCGATTAAGTTGAAACTTAGTACACCTTTGTATTTCTGTGACCCAAACGTGTAACGTAAATAAATGAATTTTGAATATGACAGATAAACAGATAACAGTTATCTACTAACATAGCAGATAAGCACAAATTGTTACTAACTAATTACTAACAATCTATAGACTGTAATGTCTGAAATAAATATATATATATATATATATTTTTTTTTATATGGTCACTTTTGGGAGCAAACAAAAAATTTAAAAAAAATGTTTTAAACTGAATATTACCGTGTGAAATATCAAATGAAAGGGCTTATTGCGAGGATCTCACATAAAATTAGTGTATATTTTTTATTTTAAAATAACTACATTTAAAGATATTTAAGAAAATAGATGAATATTGACCATTCCCTCCCTTATCTCCGAAACTACTGAGCCTACAATTAAAAAAAATATACAGAGTATGGTTCTTTACTCATAGATTACAGGATTAAGAAGTCAATGGTCTTAAAATAACATGGTAATCAGCCTATAACGTTCCCACTACTGGGACAGAGGCCCTCTCAGGGAGTGGGCTATAATCCACCACGCGGGCCATAATGATGGTCATACATTGAGTGCCTGAAGACGGGCGTCGTCACCGAGGCAGGCTTAAGAATCGCTGGCGTGACGATTTGGACTCGTTCCTGACCAATTGGCCCGAGAAGGAACAACATAAAGAAAACTAAGGAATTATGGGGTAGACCCTTTTTTTTTTTTACGGGTGTAAATCCTTATGGATGTCAGACCCCTCCGCCCTACCCAGGGCGGTCTGTCAGACTCTTACTGAATAAAACCACCCGGTGCTCAGTCTCACACTTGCACCGGGGATCATGGGATCTAATGCGACTTCCGCGATCCCCGACTAGTGCCGGCCCGCAGAGGCGGGCCACCTCGAGTTAGGGGGGAGTGAGGTGTTAACTCCCCCCTTACGTCATTGAGAGGCGCGCGTGGGACACTACGCGCCACCATGTCGGGTCCTAAGGAGTAGGGGGCGACGGATTTATGGGGTAGACCCTGACCCAGCAGTGGGACAACATAGGTTAAAATCTTAACTTATATTATAAATGCGAAAGTAAGTTTGTTCGTTACGCTTTTACGCTAAAACGGCTGAACGGATTTGGAGGAAATTTGGCACATAGGTAGCCTGGGACCTGGAAAAGGACATACGTTACTTTTCATCGTGGATCGAAGACGAAATCGCAAGCAACAGCTAGTAAATATAAAATACAGGCAAGAAACTTGTATCTTGTAAATGGGGATTACATTGAGAGGTCCAAACGTAGTCACATCTTACTTCAGTATTTGCAGATGACAATAACATCTCAATAAGTAAAAGCCCCATAAGAAACTAAGCAATTTAGATGTTGTTTTTAATCCACTTACAGTTAACACCTTCAATCCCTGAGGGCCTCTAACAATTTCTTCGATTCGGTTAAATAAGAAGTTCAGGCAGAACCGCGCCAACTCAGTTGTTTAAGTGGTTAAGTTGCTGTTACGGTTTTTCCACATCCCTAGAACACGATAAGGTTGTGTACGTATTGAAAGCTAAGCAATACGATGGAAGACCACTTCATATAGCGCTACAAGGTTATTTTGTCGCGTAGCCTAAATCGGAATTAACGCCGCCATCTTGTTTTTTTCAATAAATAGGTAATATGCACGTAGTAGTTGAATTTAACTTTAAATACTTTTCTTGGGTTTATATAAGTCTTTTATTTATTTAGTGAAAAAGAAATTACATGGTAAGCCGCCGAAAGACCCTTGTAGCAGTGTAAGTTCCTACAAACGGATAGCTGAAATAGTTTTCACATGGAGTTCATATTTTGTAAGTTATTGTATCCACGGGTAAAACAAACAAACAATGAGTAAATACTTTATAGGGTACAAACCAATAATGTTGATTCAATACACTACATAATTTACATCGAGCTAACCTAACACTTGGAAAAGCAAATTAATTTAAGAATCTATTACAAAGGAATATAATCATCAATTTTGGAAAATGCTGAATATAACAGATTTATGTAGGTACTTTTTAGCTTATAATGGCCGTATCGGCACGACAATCAATGGGCGCTTTCACATTGGACGATAACGATAACGACACGATATCGTCCGTACCTAAATTGTTCTATTTAGTACCTCTATTGAAAATAATTGTACCTCTTGGGTTTCGCAAAAAAATGAAAAACAAAAAAGTCTAACACCATACGCAGAGAGTGAGCACTCGCGTAGAGTCTACATACCATATAGATATGTATGTATTGCAGATGGATTGTCGAATCCGGGTTTTTCTGGTTGGTTCATTTTTAGGATAATATATTTTTACCATTTTCAATTTAATATTGTGGCCATTTGATGCGCGCTATCGTGTTAATATTATAAGTATTCGTAGGGTTTTATTTAGGTACAATTATTTGATGTAAATTATGTATTTCTAACTTCTACCAAAAAAATGGGCCGTCCGTGGGGTAGGTATACGCCAAAGACGGTTTTCTTGTTTTTCATTTTTTGCGAAACGCAAGTGATACAATTATTTTCAATGGTACCTCCATTGAAAATAATTGTACCTCTTGCGTCTAAATAGAATAATTTTGGTACCAAGCTCTTTTTTTTTATTGGTTGGGTAATTATCAAATAACATCTCCCGCTCTTCGTGTCAGACTATTACTGACTAAAACCCACCCGTGTTCCTTCAGTTGCCTGTACGTTGCCAGGGGCCACGGTATCCCTTTCGGACTTTCCCGCAACCCCGCCAGGCATCGGTCCTAGAGGAACCCGCCAGTTGTGCTGACATCTCTTGAAGGCGCGCGTGGAACACAACGCGCCGTCGACCCGGGCCTGGTCCTTATTGGATGGCGAGCTACTCATTGCTCACCGTCCGCAAGCCCGCACCTACCCTACGGTGGCCGGGTTCCGCCACTGTTTCACACTGTGTCGGTGTAGTGCCGTTATCGTCGCCGACATTGATTGTCGTACCGAAATCGGTGGACGACACAGAACACTTGTTGACTGCTGCCGTTATTACCTCAAATACACTATTACACTTTTGGAATCGCGCGGCGATGTAAGCTTTTGCTGGCGCAACGCGACTATTCGAGGTTACTGTGGCATACCGTATGACAATAAGCTGTTGGTTACATCCCGATATCGGTACGATATGTCGGTGTCGTTATCGTCGCAGTGTGAAAACGGCCAATGTCGGCGACGATACCGCTGACTACAGTGTGAAAGCGTTTAGTAGTAATTTTATGAAACTACCAGTCCGACGATATCGTGCCGTTATCGTTATGGTCCAATGTGAAAACGTCCATGGATGTAGATAGGTACCTACTTCTACTTTGTGAAAAACATCTATCTCCTATCAAATCGTATCCATCGCTTTCACTGGGTGGGGTGTGCTTATACTCCTAAGTATCTGCTAACTTGCTCCTTTTACGATACCTACGAGTAAGTAATGGTTAAGTTGGAAGATGTTTGTATCGATCATGCGTTTATCACCTATGGGGTAGAATGACTCCCCAACACTATTATCTCCTATGACATGGTTGTAAAAAGAGTAACCGCGGAGTTTCTTTGCGTTTATTTTCCTTCCGATACGATAAATTAGAAAAGCGTACTATTATTATTATAATTTATGATGAAGTGGTAATGTCCCTGAACAATGAGTTGTAGGTTACGGGTTTAAACCCAGGCAGGCACTTATATTGTGAGGAAACCAACATGTCATAAAACCAAAAATTCTAAGACATGTATTGTGACATCCACCAACCCGCACTGGGCCCGCGTGTTGGTTTACCGCCCACTCAGTCTCACAGAGAGGCCTGTGCCCAGCAGTGGGAATGATATGTATATGCTGATTATGCTTATTCTTATAATGAAGATACAATAATCATCAATCGATATTACCGTATCGCGCGTCTCATACTTTACACCTTTTATTTGATTTTTTTATCTGCTGTATATTATATTGAGTGCCTTTTAGTCTTTACTAAATAAATGTATTTTCTTTCTTTCTTATTTTCTCTAAAATGCTATACAAGACCTGTGTTGATCTAGCCAAAAATCTTTATTTCCTCGGAATATAGTCTGTGGTCCCGAGAGATTAATCGATACTAAATCGAGTGAAAAATACATTTCCACAGAGCTTGAGGTTCATATAACGGGTAAACAAGTAACTCGATGCGATGCATAGCAGTTCACAAGAGTGCTATGTTATACGAGCGTGTCTGCTACATGTTAGTGCGGATATGTTATACAAGCGTATCTGCTACAACTTAGCGCGGATATATTATACGAGCGTGTCTGCTACAAGTTAGTGCGGATATATTATACAAGCTTATCTGCTACAAGTTAGTGCGGATATGTTATATAAGCGTATCTGCTACAAGTTAGTGCGAGTATATTATACGAGCGTGTCTGCTACATGTTAGTGCGGATATGTTATACAAGCGTATCTGCTACAAGTTAGTGCGGATATGTTATGAAGCGTATCTGCTACAAGTTACTGCGGATATGTAAATACAAGCGTATCTGCTACATGTTAGTGCGGATATCTTATAAAGGGTTTTTCAACAAGAACTTTGTTTTCTAAAACAAAATAAAACAAAGAATTTGGAGGAAAATGAATATTTTTTTTATTGTATTACAAAGAGAAAAGTTTGGCAATTATGAATGAAAAATGATATCTGGCAAATGTCCACCACGACCACGCTGACAGATGTTGATTCTTTCATCAAAATTTTTAATCACTTTTTGGCAATATGGAGGGTCTATTTCGTCAATGACATCACGGATTTTGAGTTTTAAAGCTGCAATCGATTCGATTGGCTCCGTATAGACTCTATCCTTAACATAGCCCCACAAAAAATAATCCAGTGGTGTTAAATCACACGATCTGGCTGGCCACTTAACAGCTGAATTTCGCGAAATTATGCGATCGGGAAATTTGGTTTGCAATAAATTGATCGTTTCATTGGCTGTGTGACACGAGGCACCGTCCTGTTGAAACCACTTTTCAGTGATATCCATGTCATCAATAATAGGCCAAATTTTTGGTCTCAGAAGGACGATTATGTTGTCCGAAAATATCACGAATTTTACGAAATGTAACTTTAACAGAACGACCATTTTCATAGTGGATTTGAATTATTTTAATGCGAATTTCGAGCGAAATTGAATTCATTGTAACAATTGCCAAAGCACCTACTACGAATACCGCCAAAAACTACAGGTCAAAACTATCACGTTCTTGGTGTTGCCCCAATTGAAAAACAAAGTTCTTGTTGAAATACCCTTTACAAGCGTGTCTGCTACATGTTAGTGCGGATATGTTATACAAGCGTGTCTGCTACATGTTAGTGCGGATATGTTATATAAGCGTATCTGCTACAAGTTAGTGCGAATATATTATACGAGCGTGTCTGCTACATGTTAGTGCGGATATGTTATACAAGCGTATCTGCTACAAGTTAGTGCGGATATGTAAATACAAGCGTATCTGCTACATGTTAGTGCGGATATATTATACAAGCGTGTCTGCTACATGTTAGTGCGGATATATTATACAAGCGTGTCTGCTACATGTTAGTGCGGATATATTATACGAGCGTGTCTGCTACATGTTAATGCGGATATGTTATACAAGCGTATCTGCTACATGTTAGTGTGGATATGTTATACCTACAAGCGTATCTGCTACAAGTTAGTGCGGATATATTATACGAGCGTGTCTGCTACATGTTAATGCGGATATGTTATACAAGCGTATCTGCTACATGTTAGTGTGGATATGTTATACCTACAAGCGTATCTGCTACAAGTTAGTGCGGATATATTATACGAGCGTGTCTGCTACATGTTAGTGCGGATATGTTATACAAGCGTGTCTGCTACATGTTAGTGTGGATATGTTATACAAGCGTATCTGCTACAAGTTAGTGCGGATATATTATACGAGCGTGTCTGCTACATGTTAGTGCGGATATGTAAATACAAGCGTATCTGCTACATGTTAGTGCGGATATATTATACAAGCGTATCTGCTACATGTTAGTGCGGATATGTTATACGAGCGTGTCTGCTACATGTTAGTGCGGATATGTTATACAAGCGTATCTGCTACATGTTAGTGCGGATCATCAGTCATCGGCAGTCCTTTCCAACTCTTCGGTATTTTATTAAATATTACTGGAGCCATGCAGTAGACACTTTTGCCCATAAGTACTGTATTGGCTGATTGTAGACATAGCACGCTATATATTTACCTACATAGTAGTAACGCTAGAGGCACAACACCCTTAATACCTGTTACAAGTAGGTACAGCTACATAAATACGCCTGTCAAACGCAGATTAATTATGAACTGAAATAAGTGTTTGAAGAATGATTAAAAGCTGAATTAAAAACCCGCTCATTTGGAAAACTGGAGATCAAAGAGGAATGCTAATAAAGATTTAATGAACGTTTCAAGTTGAAAAATAAGATAAGATAAATGCTTCTTTTGCACGCCTTTATAGTATAACTAGTAGTCTTTGACTCGCGTATAAACAAATAGGTAGTAGATTTTTCTACTTCTTCTTTTATTTACTTAAGAACTACGCTCTTGTCAATGCAGCATGTTCCAACTCTATCAAACCATTCAAATCTGTGAGTTTTTTTTTCTCAAAAGACCATCTCAGATTACGAGGACCATGCAGATGATGGTCCTCGTAATCGAAGAGACAATGATGATTATTATTATTAAAAAGACGTCTATGGATAATACCTATACAATTAAAGAGACTGAGAGACTGTGACGTCAAATCAATCAAATCAAAATAATGTCTCTCTGAGTTTGTTTCGGTGTTACTGCTCAGGGTAGTCGGATAGGAAACAGAGACCTCATCTATTTTTAAAACACAATTTATTTTTAATGTATTATTTAAAACAATTTACAGAGATAAATATTAGGTATTTATCACAAATGAGAGTCAATAGTTTAACTATGTCTGTATTAATGCATCACAACCTTTTATTTTCGAAAGCATTCGTATTCAAATAAACTGAATTAGCAAAAATCTCTTGGAAAAACTAGGTATATCAACATATCAAAACACGTATGTATCCAATCGAACACAATATGGCGGCAAAGCTGCGTATCTCCACCATTTTTACGTTCCAAGTTATTTCAATTTTAACAGCCCACCGATAACGATATGCACAATTTTATGGCAACATTACGCTTTAGATGATCGATGTGCATCGATACTGGGAATCGAGTATCGATGTGTTACTCGATTTATGTTTGCCAATTACAGAATACTTTCCTTCAGTTGTGCGTTCGTTTAAGTTTATTCTGTAAAGGTGGGTCTAAACATAGAGCGGCAATCGTGTGCGGCTGCCGCGCATTGATTGGACGACTGCCGCGCAAACATTCGTCGGTTTAGTCCTAACTTGAGCGCGGCAGAAATGTGTCCTGCAAACTAGACATGCGCAATAACAGTGCGTTTTAAAGTGATGTAATAATAAGACATAACATTTTGTACCGAGGAATGTTGCATTACACCATGACTCCAAACATGATACGAAATGACGCGCCACACGCGGTTGCTATTGTAATGAAATGCTCGCATTGTAGAAGATATACATCATTACATGAGATTTTGTATCATATCACGTATGACGCGCGCAGCAAAGCCTAATGCGTAACTGTCATAGTGTCTTACAGTGTGGGAGTCATGATTTAAAACATCACGTAGGCAGTCCGCGGTGTCAATAAAACGTAAACCTTATTAAATCAACAATACGGTTCTAAATTATAGTTCACTTATTTCGCAGCCAGCCGACCGGCGCATGCCCCTTCTCACTTGCACACACAGCGAAAATTATCAAGATAATACGAAGTTTACGAACACCGAACACTCGAACAGCGTGGCGGCCGCGGCCCGCGCGTCAATGCGACATGTTTGAGTGTCATGTGTCATGCTTAATTTGGTCGAGTAATGTGTAATGCTACATTACGCGGTCGGGATATATGACGCGCCATGCAACAATCGCATTACTTACACCAAGTCTACTGCAAACGCCGCGTGTTGCTGCCGCGCTCTTGCCACTCAATATTTGGACACACCTTTAGAAGCTCAAAAATGTATGTTTTTAAAGTTAATCAACCAACTGTTTTGAAAACATTGGTAGTGGCGCTTTAATCGTGTACGGTACTGCCAACTAAACATAAAAATATGATTAATTGACAAAAAAATACGATACTCATAGTTACTGTTAACAGCGTACCATTTTAACGGTACCGTAAACTGCTCCAACTTTGCCTGGTCGTCCTAAGTTTGCCTATAATGAAAATGATGTAATATCTTTTTCATTTTACTTGTATGGCAATCGAAACTTAAAGCTGTCTATAAAATCTCAAAGTTTCCTTTGCCATACAAGTAAAATGAAAAAGATATTACATCATTTTCATTATAGGCAAACTTAGGACGACCAGGCAAAGTTGGAGCAGTTTACCGGTACTTAGAATTCTTTGCAATAATTAAGTACTTATAGCTTATTTATCCACATGACGTATCTGCTACAATTTACTAATATTTAATCTTCAACCTTCTTAATGGGTCTGTTTCACCAACTTCCAACCAAATTGGCAGAAATATTTGCGTTTTTAGGATTCCGTACCTCAAAAGGAAAAACGGAACCCTTATAGGATCTCTCGTGCGTCTGTCGGTCTGTGTGTCTAGCTGGCTGACTGACTGACTGGCTGTTTGTCTGTCCGTCTGTCACAGCCAATTTGCTCCGAATTTTAACCGATTAGGTTGAAATTTGGTACACATATGTATTTCTGTGACCTAGACATGGACGTGTAACGTAAATAAAAGAATTTTGAATATGGGGGTCACTTTTGGGGGTCAGAGAAAATTTTAAATAAAGTTTTGCAAACTGTACCGTATGACATATCACGGCTTGTTGCGAGGATCTCAAATGTATTTTTTTTATAATTTTAAAATAAATACTTTTAAAGATATTTAAGAAAATAGATGAAAATTAACCATTATCTCCGCTTATCTCCTAAATTACTGAGCCTACAATTTTGAAAATAATACAGAGAATGGTTCTTTACTCATAGATTACAGGAAAACCTACAGGAAGTCTGTGGTCTTATAATACCATCGTGAATCTCTCAATAATGTGCGTAAAACTTACATTTGCAGTTGGAATGTATGGGAGAACATGTTTTTCAACTACAATGTTAAGTTTGTTCTTGGGATAAATTCATCCCAACTACGGAACCGCGTGGTCCGACACGCACTTGGCAGGTTTTTTTTTGTATCTGGAACCGCTCTTTACTGCTCGTTATTAAAGCTTCTGCCCTCGAGTTTGCTTACCTCGTATATAAGTACAAAGGCACTAGTTTGACCGTTTTCGTTCTAAATTAATAAAAACGTAACTGACACCGCAAACTAGCGCCATATGTTGTGCCTATGTTTTATACATGGTGATCATTTTACTGCAGAATGCAGGTCGCGTGACATTATCGCGGAATCTATCGAGTACATACCTGACCCATCTGCTGTATCATCCATTGGTATTAGTGTCGGGTGTAACTGTAACATAATAATTGTAATAATATAATAAGTAACAAAGATGACGCGTTCTTCAAGTTACGAAAGGAGGATAAATGCGTCACTGAAGAAGATTCCCATGGGTGTCATAAAGAGTTATTCCAGTCTTGTCTCTAAATCGGATCCACTTAATTCACTAATTAATTTCTAGTTACCAGTAGATTAGAGGAGATCGGATCAGAATAACTCTCACAGAAAACGTTTAGTTTATAATTATATCGAGAGGGGAGCCAGAAACTGGCCGGTGATTCTAAATAAATAAATATCTTAATTTCCAGTTTTAAAATTTTACATAATTATGCCACTTGGTATAACATAGTAAATTTGTCATATAAAATTGTAGGTTAATGCAGAGTTCCAGAGTTATACACCTCTGACACCCCAGCTAAGATTAAACTTGTGTCAGGATAGGTGTCAGGGCGCCCAAGTTAACACCAGTTACACAAATAAAAATTCGGAATTTCTCTGTGTATTGTACCAAAAAAATTATGATTTGCCACATTCAACCAAACATCGCCCTGAAATCGTACCCTGACCAACATAGGTTGTAGAATAAAATGAGGTATTCAGGTAAAATCAAAAAGACAAGTAAAAATTATGAAAAGATTATAAAAAAATATAAGCGTCGTCAGACTTGAAAGAAAATAGAAAGAAAGAAAGTTTTATTTGAGTCAGGATAAGGCACACAATATTCCTTAGACCTTAGACTTGATATATTTTAAGCAAACTTGTGTTTAGTGGTTTATCTTTCTCGGAAAAGAACGCTAGGCCCACTGGTAATTTTGTATAGGTACGTCAATTAACTCGGTTTTTTGTACAACTCGGACTAACGTTCGATAGCTATAGCTTCGTAAAGCCCCCGTCAATTTCGCGCGTGCGTTTAACACCGTAATTTAAATTCGTCGCGATGAACCTACGTCGTTTGAGTACAAAATGTTAATTAAAGAAACAGTAGGTGGCGTGCAGTGGAACCGCTTACGAGTTGCTTGCACCAGGAAAAAGCGACGCGCTGCTGGCAGACCCGGCAAGCGCTCACTGTATTCTCAACCTCGGGGTCCCCCGCAGAACCGCCCTCGTCGTCGTCGAGTACCCGCAATAGGACAGGGTCGGCGATGCACAGGGCCCAGTGGAGCAGCTGTAGCCCAAGGGTACGGCCGAAATAGGCCTTTTCCATCAGAATCCGAAATAAACACCATTTTAGACCAGAAAGTAAGGCAAAATTATGCAGGTGGACTGGGTGATAGACGATCTGGAACTGGAATACTCCCTTTTAATACGGAAAATACCTTATGAGGGAAAAATATCCCGGAATGGTCCCTGGGAAGGGGCCTTAACTAATACTCTGCGAAAGCTGGAATGTTCCTGTTCACGGAAAAATAACTCACAGGAAAAAAAAATACTTCATACTCAAATATCTACGAGAGGTGGCTGACGACTGACTTCAAACAAACACGAATCTTTTTTATTTCTGCTTCCATAAAACCCAATTAAAAATCTGTCAATTGTAACAATATTATACAAATAAAACATGCTCGGCCTTTTTCCATGCGAATAGGTTTAGTTAGTAGTGTATTGCTGCAGTAGGTACGGACGCCAGCACATCAACCTACTACAAACTGTCAAATTTCTTTAATAGATTTATCTCTAAATCATATAAGCATAAGGTTCAAAGTTGATTGGGAAAATTTGACAGTTTCGGGTAGGTTGACCTGCTGGCGTCTGTACTATCGACAGAAAATAAAGATTTTATATAAATAAAATATAAAATACTTACAGAGAAAAACCATGTAAGGTATCTGCGTCAGGACTATACCGCAGGCTTTTAAACACGGTAATTAGTTTTCTAACTCTGCCAGATAATGCCCCAATCTAAGCATTCCATGATTATGAGGTTGTCTATTAGTACGCCAAGGTATTTCACACTGGTTTTTCTTCTCAGGGGAAGGCGCATAGGTTTAGGTAAGCATTACAATTAGTATTAGCCGCAACTTTGTTGTCAGGTAGCGAAGTCGATTTAAGGGAGATAGTGATTGAGTTGGTTTTATCCATATTGAAAGTTGAACTTTTCGCCGATAGCCAAGACATAACAAGCCAAGAACAAATCCTGCTCTATCTCGGGCTTCGTTCCAATTTTCAGTATAGACTAGAAGGGCCGTGTCATCAGCATTTATGTGTAAATGGAGCAATTTAGGAGTACTAAATCACATAGACTTTACATGCACAAAAAAAAGTGTAGGCCCCAAGATGGAACCTTGAGGCACTCTGAAGGACAATCCACACTCATCACTTACATATGCGGTGATTTTATCACATTGCGTTCGCTCAGATAGATAGCTCGCAAAGATAGCAAGTGCAGGGCCTCAAACTCCAATTTTCTCAATTTTTTTGAGTTGGGTGGGGACAGACAGTCTCGAATGCCTTAGATAGGTCTAAGAAGAAACCCAGGCACTTAGAGTTTTTAATAAGAGTCTCAACAACTTCGTCAATCTGGGCCGAGAAAGCGTCCTCACATGACTTTCCCCTACGAAAGCAAAATTGATTGTTGGAGAAAATATTATGGTTTTCCAGGAAAGACACAAGGCGGTTGTCCAGGACCCCAGGGTTCTGGCAATTTCTTCTTACATTCTTTGACTGTTCATTCGTAGGGAAACCCATATTCCACGATCAATATTGTAGGTTGATATGCCTATGATTGGTTTCCTTTGAGTTAGTTCGGTACAGCATAGAAAAAAAAAAAAACGACCAAGTGCGAGTCGCACTCGCACACGAAGGGTTCCGTACCACCGTACAATATTTAGCAAAAAACGCCGAAAAAAACACGTTTTTTGTATGGAGATCCCCTTAAATTGTATACTTTATATTTATTTTTATTGTTTGTTGTTATAGCGGTAATAGAAATACACAATCTGTGAAAATTTCAACTGTCTACATATTACGGTTCACGAGATACAGCCCGCTAACAGACAGACGGACAGCGAAGGCTTAGTAGGGTTTCGTTTGGCACCCTTTAGATACAGAACCCTAAAAAAAAGTAGGTAGGTAGGTACCTAACTAGCTCTAAAAATCACTTATAATATTTTTAAATATTGAATACCTAACTTAAAACAACATGAAAATAGTTAGCATAGTTTGCATAAAAATGCATGCAAGCGATAGGTACTTTAACAAAAAAGAAACACACACACACATGAAATATTATTTTCCTTTACACATTCATTCATTTTTTCAAACACAATATTCGTTCTAAACAAACTATATTTAGAGATGTAACCGTACTCGAATCCACCCAACCTAAAACAATTCGATTTCAATAACGCATTGTAATCGATTCAAACCACGACCGAACAGTCAATTTACATGAATGAAATCGATTCGGAATGTCTAAAGTCCTGTCCGATGGATGTGAGGGGAAAATGGCGCGAAAAGAAACTGCTACTAGCTAGACTCGTAGTGTTGCTAAATTTCAGGATTTGTAAGAATGGGAACTTAAAACTAAAATCCGCACCACCACTAAAGTCCGGCGGAAAATTGTGGAACTACATTTTTTTAATGCAATTTTATGCAATGACATAGACACTAGCGCCACGTCAAAATGACTTCAGTGGTGGCGCGGACTCTAACATAAAACTGTTGGCAAAAATAGTTTTCACAGACTGATGCTTTATAACTTATTTTCTTGAGTAAGGTCAAGGTGGGGAAGTTCGTCTACGGGAGAATACCATACACCGCCTCTCTAGGCTGTTTCTGAATAGCAACGACGTTGACAGCTCAGTTAAAACAGAGTCACTATTTCGTCCTACCTTTAAATTATAGAAGACGCTGTGTTGAGTTCGATAGCAAAAAAAAACAAAAAACCCGGTCTCATAATTTTTGTAGTTGAATTTTTGTAGTTGAAAAGTTGAAACACGAGTGAGTTGTGTCGACGTTTTAGGGTACGTGAAATTAAATGTGAATATCAACGGATCTTTACATATTGTAGTGGTAAGTGTCTAGCTTGAATTACATTTTATGTTTTATTCTGTTCAAACCGAATTTAAACCTATATTTACAGAAATATTAGTTGTGATAAAAACCTATCGCATAAATTCAATATTGGGGGAAGACTGTCTAATATTTTAGGGAAAAGCCGTCATGTGCCGATCTTCCGCCAAGGCAAATGTTGTACACCTTTTTTGGTTTAAACGTTTTCATGTTGTACGCATTTACAAGGGAAGGGTCGCTTGTAAGTATACCGGATTTACCCCTATTCATGGTTATACCGCCATCGATTATGATTGCTACCTTATATCATGATACCTAAAGCACGTATTTGATTACATTTATTTTCGAATATTTACTGAATATGGGTACTGCAAATATCTATCAAATTACCAATAATTTATGCATATGACGGAGTTGCCCCAATTACTACTCGGGAAAGTCCGTTTACTTACCACCTTTTAAAAAAAAGCGTTTATTATGTTTGTAAAAGTAACTGATAAATAAGGAAATTTTATTTTATCAAAAAAATCTACACTTTGAAAAGAAAAAAGACGAATAATAAGAAGACTATGATTTGTTAGGAAAAAAAATTGAGATCGAAATGTGCCGTTACCCACATCAAATTACAAAGATTGACAATCGAAAATGCCTTTTAGCTACCCATCAAAAATAGCATCGAAACGCAATTTACAATTTATTTGAACCCATAGAAACGTACGTAGATTTAGGGATATTTCAAAATACGTTGCGTTAACCCTCACCCGTCCGATCGTCGGACATTTAGACAGATCCCTGATTGGGTTCTCTGTATTTTCTGCTTTGTACAGACGGACAAAAGCGGCACGAAGAAAACTGGAACTGCCAGGTATCGGCGTGAAGCGTTTCAATGGAAATTGTGTTTCTATTCTCTCGAGAGTCGCGTACTAATTTCAATGGTTCGTGCCATGTTCGTGCTTACATTGGCAGTAACGTTTGATGTACATTAGACGGGGCATTTTGTTTACTACCTTACCTTACCATTCTTATTTCGTTCTGGAAACCTGTCAGTGTGGAGTTGTATTCTTTTATTAGGAATGTAGGTTTAGAGGTGCACTAGTCGAAGGATCGAACTCGTTGGTGGGCGTGACTTTTGCTTACTAATCAGACTAATTAGGTATTTATGTATTTAGTTTTATTTATTTAGTATTGATTTTTGATTTATAACGAAAACGAGTGCGTACAATTTCATCAACAGACCTTTCGGCGTACCTATAGATATTATGGAAAAACTACTGGATGTATTTACTTACTAAAAATAAAATTATTTGAACTTTTGAATATTATATATATTATTATTTTTTTTACTACCTAAGTTATTTATTTATGCCCAAGGACGAATTAAAAATAGTGTTGAAATATGGAAGTTTCGACGCTCATAACTTCCAAACCATTTTTTTTTTCCATTTCTGCGTCCATACAGGGCTAGATAATGACAAGACAATATGTTTTAGTTTTGAACGTACGCCGTCAACCAGATGAGTATTTTTTTTGTTTTTTTAAATTTGTAAAGTATTTTTTTTATTATTTTTTTAATTTTTGTGAATGTGAGGACTATGTGGATTTTTTAATTATTATTATTTTTTCTTTCTTATTTAGTTTTAATGATGGTCTGGCAGTTTGAGTAGTTTATGAGGCCTACCCAAATGTCCTTTCTTTGGTATTGTTCGTCGAGTTGAGCTCCTTAAGTTCTGGGTTGAGCTCCACGATTACTGACAAATGCTTGCACTGACAGGACAGGTCCACTCAAATCTGTGTGGTTCTTTTCTCAAAAGACCATTTCAGACACTAATCTACATGGTCCTCATATGGCCTGACCAAGATTATGTCTGGACTTTAAAATAGACTGTGACCTCTGAGTTTGTTTCGGCCTTTCTTCTCAGAGTAGTCAGATAGGAAACGCCGAACTCATCTAGCTAATTTTTAATTATTTTTTTAAGATGACGTGTAAAAGTGATTCCAATATCTTATTTACAGAATAAACAATTTCATTTCAGTAATCACCATACGTCGTTTGTATGGAAGAATGACCGACTAGCGTACCCTTAAGAGGGAACAGAGGCTGCGAGGAATTTGAAAAATAGGTATTTGAAGAAACTATTGCCGTCTTCTTATCTCAAGTCTGCCCCCGTAGAGTGCTGCGTACGGGTCAGACCAATTATATCACAAAAAAAATTGACGAAATCGACGTTTCATATTCCCCTTTTTCTCCTTGAAAACTGAACCAATTCAATTATTTTATACATTAAAATTTTAAGAAAGAGTACTTCTAGGTTCCTATCATTTTCATTTATATTAAAAACTTGTCGAATTTGTCTGGTAATCACGGCGGTAAAAAAGGGGCATTTTTGTAATTTTTGGAGGGTCATATTTTCTTTACCGATAAGTTGCTGAAAAAAAGGAATTTTGATTTTATGAAAAAAAAAATGATTTAAATTATGATTGAAAATGATTAAAAAAAATGATGCATTATTCAGGAAGAAAAAAGGAGAATACATTTTGTATGGAGAATCGCACGCCCTGTTCCCTCTTAAGAGTTTGCGAAAAAACACCCAATACTGTGTTTTACAAAAGTGTCTTCTTTTCAAAGGCATAATGTGTACTTTTACGGAGACTAAGTTTATACTTAATAATTATGTCGCGACAAAATCTTTATATAATAGATACATACATAAGTGCAATGCATTGTTGCGACATTGTGCAACTACCTAGGTAATGAAAAATAATGCATTTTTTTTCTTGAAAAGCGAAACTCTGTTACCTGTCTCTTTAAAAATAATGTTTTTTTTTTCTTTAAAAGGGGATCTCTGTTACCTGTCTCCTTAAAAGTAAGCTACCATTTCTTGCACTCATCGCTCATCAAGTGAGCCGTCAGAAAGCCTCCTTCCCATTTTTTAAGATTTTTCCCATTGTATTACCACAAAACAATAGAATTACTCATACATCACAATGGACCGTAACATTAGGTAAAGAAATGAAACTCGTTAATTAAAGGATAATGGAGTGGCCCGTAATTATTAATTAATTATCGGTACACGTCGTTTGCAGAGCTGGGACACAATGGCCCAGTCATTTGTGATGAGTGTTCATTGTTGTTGCTGAAAAGATTTCCGTGCCCGAAAGAGACGGAAATGATTAATAGTGGCCGATAATTGAACTATTCGAGTGGTATCGATTAGGAAGGATCGATTAGCGATTGTTTCCCCGCACTATGGGGACAATTGCAACGAACAATGGTTTTTTACTTTTTTGTTGTAAATGTCATGATCTTTGCGGACAATAGTTTTTTTGTTTAGGATAATGACAGCGGTTTTTCACGGAAACTGATTAGGGTGGTTTGAGAGCGACTTTCATCATGGATGGGAAGAAATTTGCTGCTCGCCGTCTTTTTCTTGAGGAAAGAAGGTAGAGCTGGTCGAAAATATAATCGCCTGTTGACTCCCCATTCATATAGGTACATAGAAGTACCTCGTAACATTATTTTGTCAGGTTTACTTTGCCCCAACTTGGAAATACAAACGATCGCATTTAACTTTAATCTACATGGAGATATATTTCCCAATCTACCCAGAATCTACCAAGGGTAATAAACACAATTCCAAAATTCAAAACTGCCAACATTCCAAATCGAAAACTTCCAAATTCAAATTCTATAATAAGCCTGCCATCATTATGATGGAGTTAGTCACACACCCCCGCTGAGTATTATCCTGAACCGCAACATTTCACGGGCCACCACACACGTAATGTAAACCCCAAAAACTTATTGAATAGGAAATCAGGGATCCAATAAAATGCTGTCAAACCCAACGTAGGTATGTGATGAGACAGGTGTACAAACGTAATCTTTACTTTTCTGTTGGTATGACGTGGGTGCGGGATTATTATATGGTTATGTTGGTACTTGATAGTCATGATTGTGTTTTGTTTATTGTTAGATCTTCATCTTTATCTATAATAGAAGATTGAATGATTGATTGTATGTGTCGTGATGGCTCATATTCTCATCCACTCCTGAAGCGGAGACGAGCGGAGACCTGCAGGAATCTACTAATCACAATTGTTGAAATCCTCATCGCGTCTCTCGCCTCGTCTGTGATTGGATGATTCCTGCACGTCTCCGTTCAGCTCCGCTCGTCTCCGCTTCGGTTCTCGTCTCCGCTCCCTCTAAAACACTTTAATTCCAAACTACACAAATGGCTTATTGGTACCAGCCCCGGATCTAGGGGGGGGGGGGGCAAACCGGGGCCCATCTATGTTAGGGGGTTTGGTTTCCGCACTTAGTCCGTCAAGTGGACCATTGTGCGTGGCCCATAGCGGCCGTTTGGTGGTTATTCCAACCAGCCCACCTCCCTCCAGAAGTTGATTAAGTCTCCTGGTCTGTTTAGAATATCTGTGTATGATCTAGGTGACCCAAGGGTTTCTGTTCTAATCTGGGTGACGCCCGTACATTCGAAGAGCACGTGCGCAACGGTCTTCTCAGCCTCCATGCACGCCCTGCACAGAGGACTGTCCGTTATGCCTATTGTGTGGAAGTGCTTGTTTAGCGAGCAGTGTCCCGTGATGGTCCCCGTCACCAGGCGCAGGCCGTTCCTGTCCAGGCGTAGCAAACGCCTGGTCAGCCTGCTGTCCAAGGATGGCATAGCCTCCTTTGACTGCCTGCAACCTGGTGTCGAGGTCCACCAGCGTTCCGCTTGTGTGTGGGTGAACTCCTGCAGCCACCTGCGTATTTGGTTGAAGGGGATGGGTACGATAGGCTCGGGTCCGCAGACTGTTGTGCTGGATCCACGTCTAGCAAGTTCGTCAGCCGCGTCGTTACCTAGCGATCCGCTGTGTCCTTTCATCCATTGCAGTGTCACCGTGTTGCGGCTAGATACCGTTATTTGTCCTATTGCATCGTGACATTCTAGTGTTAGCTTCGAGGTAGTATATTTCTTCCGTAAGGATTGGAGAACTGAGGCGCTGTCGGAGAGTATGCGTATGTGGGTGTCCGTAACCCTCCTGGCTTCTAGGGCGTGGACCACTTGTATGATGCCCACACACTCCGCCTGATAGACGGTGTTGAACATTCCCAGCGGTCTGGATATATTTATGTTGAGGTCGTGCGAGAAACCTCCGACTCCGGTACCGGAGTCGGTCTTTGATCCGTCGGTGTAAACTCTCATCTCTTCTGGGCCTGAGTAGTCACACTGTTCTTCTGTAAGTGTTATATTGTAGTGCCTTTGAAAGTGGTGTGTTTTCGGGGCTTTGTCGCAGGGTGATGCCATCATTGGCCTACATTTGATCGCATCCTCCTTAATGCGTGTGTGCTTAACCAATCAAGTTAGTATTTTTTTGCGAGATAAGTAGAAAGGTGCGAATGACTCATTTATTGATAATTTATCAGACCTAGCGGGCAATAGGAACCCAGCAGTGGTACAAGATGACGTTTAAGGACTACCGACCAGAAAGATATGCCATGTTCCCTATTTAATTTAAAATGTATTTTATTTTATACTTTTATAAAAAAGTAAGTCCATGAAAGTGAATTTACCAGGTGGTAATGTTTTCTGTCGTTTTTTAATTACAGCTCAAAGCCGTATATAATGGAATAATTCATAGATCCTCAAAGGCCTATGTTCCTATTCCAAAATCACATGACCGACAGCTGTAAACTCCCGATTATATAAAATTAATGTTGCTAGGATAAAACTATTGTGAATGCTTGGGAATTTAACGACTACGAGATGCCAATTAAACTTTCGGAAATCGCGTAGTAGTTTTCATTTTTTTATTCACAAAATTATGGAAAATAGTTCCCATTAAAAGCTCTTTGAACTTTCTAAATATTTCATCATCTTAATCATTCTCCTGCTTATATCCCAATTTATTTAGATAAATTCAAAATTCTTGATAAGAACAGCGTGTAGATTGTGACAAAAGATAATATTCAAATATCAAAAATTATAAATTCTCAGTTCAAATTCTAAATTCAAAAGTTATTTATTCAAACTGGGTTGAGAATCAACTCTTTTCGAACGTCAAAATTACATAAGACAGTCCCCCAAAAACGCCCGCCCTTCACCACTTCATATTGCTTAAGCTGGGGAGAACTGGCGCAACAAACTCCCCAGCTAGACAGCTGGGGAGTTTGTTGCGCCAGTTCTCCCAAGTAAGTAATATTGTATAGAATCAAGTTTTTCTAACTGAACAGACGTTCAGTTAGAAAAACTTGATTCTATACAATATTACTTATGCAAAATAATTTACATAACGCATCACAAAACATTAAATTAAATTATTTGCTTTATCTCAGCTAGCTCACGCCAATACACCAACAAAAAACAACTAAATCTATACTCAAGCGAAATTGTATAAAAAGTAAAGAGAACTTAATACCCGAATAAAAGCCTCCAGGCATAAAGGGCGTCCCAGTTTACTATTATTTACTAGTTATAATATTATGAAAACAACAAAGACTTATCCTGATCATTTCTACCAAATAATAAATTAGTAGGATATAGATGGGGATACCTGGCAATTAGATTTTGTGTCAAGCGTCAGAATCAGCTGTCACAGTCACAATGTCACTGTCACAAGCACGCTAAAGATTCAGAATCCAAGAATGTAGAGCGACGAAAGTAAAAATGATTGGGTGTCCCGTTAGATCTTGTATTCGTGTCTTAGAAGTGTTTACAATCACCGCACGTACAGACCACTGCCATTTGTAACCAACATGGACGACTATATCAACGTTATAGATTTTATATTCCTAAATCTTGCATTCGCAGTAACATTTACCGGTGTTATTATCAATAATTTTGAGAAATATGTTCCTGCTTTTATAATTAAGGGATACAGGTATGGGAGCTTCGCCTACCAAGGCTCTGACGCCAGTTTCCTGCAAGTTATTGAGATACCAAAGGCGTATTATAGACATTTTTATTTATTTTCAACACTATTTAGTGCTTCTATGTTGTCCTACATGTTTCTGGTATATTTCTTGGGGATAACTGTTAGTTTTCCTGTCCATTTCGTGTTGAAGGTGCTGCTACAGGAAAATGAGCCGTCTGGTAAGTGATCATTAGTGTTATAATTCATTATTTTGCAAAATAAATACTTATTAGGTATTTGTTCTTAGAGCAACAGCTCTACAGATGTGAAAGTATACCATGTCGAGTCCTTTCACTTAGTAATTGTGTCCAGACCAAATTAGCAATTAAGTGTTTATAAACACTAGGTTTCTTAGATGCTTACCTAGTACCTAATTACTCAATTTATTCTAAGTTTAACTGTACTTTATAGCACAGTTCAAAAGTAGGTTTCATTTAAATGAACTGTAAATAAAAGTTTATTTATTTTCAATTCAATTTCTATTCAATTTATTCAGGAACAATTCACATTGTGTTTGAAATCAGAAATAAAAAAATAAAATTAAAATAAAACTTTAAATATCATTTTAATCTAAAATGAAACTGCATATTCTTTATTTTAATACACAATAGCCAGAATCGATATCTAGAACATAAGGAACTCTCAAACTTGCAACTGACTTATTAATATGTAAAGCTTGTAGTTAAGACTGTTTGTATTCAATGAGTGCTGGGGCCTCTTAAAGGTTTGGCATAGAGCAAAACCTGTCACAACATTTTTCATAGCTCGTTTTAAGTACCTACTTATACATCACATGAGTATCAAATAAGATTGAAGCGTCTTAGCATAAATAAAGTTCAGTTTTATTTTTAAATCAATAGAAATTAATGCAAACATTTTTTTATCGATAAATCATTCTTCATTCATTTGTAAAAATAAAGAACTGTTTACTAGTTAGTGACTCATAATATCAATTCTTTTGGCCTTTTAATTTATTTAGCTACTGAGTAAATGATGAATGCTGTAGAGAAGCCAATTTGTTCAGTATTTACATGTGCAATCAGTCTCACAAAGATGTATCCATTCACTTGACTGTCTGCAATAATTTACACATTGGGTACCTAATTATTACACACAAATCATAGACAGACAAATTAATACTTGTTAATGTATATATCTTTTTGAAGCTGACTGTACCTACTCTGACTCATCAGCTCTTACAAAGTACTCCGAAAAGTGCATGTACTTAGTTCAAAAAAACATTAAATTGCAGGATCACAGAACAGCTTATATGAAAGCTAACTAATCATCCATAATAATATTGCCCATTCATATTTATAGTTTCATCATAGTAATAGTTTCATCTTCATATTTCTGACTGACTGACCCCTTGACAATTCAAAAGTGCCTGTAAATTGTTTAATTGAAATAAATGCTTTGAGTTTGATTTTGAGTTTATGATAATTATGCTAAAGGATCTGTCAGTCTGTGTGACTGTTACCATTTCACACTTTAACACCAGAATGGACAGGTCCACTCAAATATGTGGTTCTTTTCTCAAAAGACCATTTCACACACTAATCTACATGGTCCTCATATGGCCTGACCAAGATTATGTCTGGACTTTACAAGAGACTGTGACCTCTGAGTTTGTTTTGGCCTTTCTTTCTCAGAGTAGTCAGATAGGAAACGCCGAACTCATCTAGTAATTTTTTTTTCTTAAGATGTGTAAAAGTGATTCCAATATCCTTTTAGAATAAACAATTTCATTTCATTTCAAAAAAGTTGGCATTCTGGGTTAGGGCATAGGAATTTTTATCCTGGTAGTACGTACCCGGGGTATAATATCCAACCTCCGCGAGGGCGAAGTTGGGTTCAAAAGCTAATTGTTTAAATAAATTATAATATTTATTCAACTTAACTAATTAATTCTTCAACTTCCAGTTTCTGTAACAGCGGCCTTAATAGCAATGACTCTGCTTACAATACAATGTACGAGGCGTCTGTATGAGACTTACTACTTGCAAGTGTTTGCCAAAACCAGCAAGATGAACCTGAGCCACTACCTTGCAGGGATCATACATTACTTCGCCTGTGTCATTGCTGTTGTTGGACAGGCACCCCTGTTTTGTGGTGAGTACAACACAAAAATCTCAATTTTAAAAGAATAGGGACGTTGCCAAAAGTGAAAACTTCTTTAGAGGCGTTGTGCACTTTTTTTGTGATGGGTAAAAATTTTTAAACTCGCGTCAGGACACGTGACCATCAGGACACGTGACCTGATCGAAAATTCTTAAGACGGAGGGAGAGTAGACCGCAACGTTAATATTCAAGTTTTCACTTCTGCCGGCACTCCCGGAGTGCAACCCGTTGATTTTTTTTGCTAGCTGGATCTAGAAGCTTTAAAGGAGATAGTATTTTTGGGCCCCCTTTACAATATAAACTTTACTGACCCCTGTATTGTAACGTCTATTAATCGTATTGTATCTAAAAAAAGTAGCCATTTTATCATTTAAAATGGTCGATTTTTTTAATAAAGTTTAACTGGAATCACGAAATCGTATTAAAAAGATGATATTTGGTGTCAAAAATAAATATTGTCCGTCAGATAGATTATTAAAAAATATTGGACACGTATTTTTTCTTTTTTTACGTAATCAAAAGATTACCTACTGCAATACATTGAGTTAAAATGTAGCAGAACGTCACTCTCCAGTAGATATTATGCCGACATTTGACTGACTGAAAAACTATTTAGTCCTAAATAGTTTTTTTTGTCATTCTGCGTCCCTATAGATAATGTTCGTCTAGCCTTTCTCCAACTATGTTGAGGGTTTTCAACCAAATTCAATTCCAGTCTAACCTGATTTAGAATAATACCAGTATTATATGTGAAGCAACTGCCACAAGTCAGTGATAACACTATATCCGTTGGTAAGACTAGTTGTCAGTTTCGGGCATCTCAATAAGTTGGGCGTGAGGTATGTGTGTAATCCTATCTATAGAACAACTGTACTTTAACACCTGTCGTTACTTCTTACCATTTCAGGCCACCAACACCCCGATACGATAAAATGGAACGATCTCCGTACAACCATCCTAGCTGTTCCCTGCACGGTCATATTTCTGATCACGTGGTACGAACAGTCCAAGACAAACATAATATTCGCGAACTTGCGTAAAGACAAGAAATCTGGCGAAGTTGTGACTGAGGAACATAAGATTCCTCATGGCAGACTGTTCGAGCATGTTTCGAGTCCGCACAGGATGTGTGAGATTGTAATGTACACAGTTCTGCTAATGCTTGTCCCAACGAAGACTTTCTTCTGCATTTATTTGTGGGTTTTGGGTAACCAGGTAAAGATTTTTTTTTTTTACTTTTCCTTTTTCCAGTAGATACTCTAGTATTAACATATTTAGGGCAGTTATGGGAATCCAAGTTTTAATTTTCATACAACTGTGTTTGCAATTACAGAAAAGATTAAGGAAGTCGTAAACAATGTTTATTTTTTCCGTTAGAAACGGTTATTGATTCTGTAAATTACTAACAAATCAGTAGTAGCATTGATTTATGAATAAATTGTGAATTTAAAATTCCAAATATAGCCATTAAATAATGTTTTATTACTCTTTGCATTGACTGAGATGTATAGTTTGATTGATTGAATAAGGACGTTTAATATTTACTGTAGTTACAAACTCAATTTGTATTGTTTACTCTGTTACTGCTGAAATCTAGGATTAATCGATTCAATTCCATTTATTTATCTAATCCTGTAAACATTGCATACAAATTATGACCAGTGCGTTTTTTTTTGCCAGTACAAAAACTTCTTGAAGAACAACCTGTAGTTAAATATTACTTGCATGCGGATGTAAGCAAACCATGAAAATTAGACAACTGGATAGAATACCGTATTTTTGTTATCTTGAATGTTATTTATTTCAATTTCAGATTCAAACCGCGATCCAAGCCCACGAATGGTACAAGAAATCTTTTGAAAAGTACCCGTCCAACAGACTTGCGGTGTTCCCGCGCATATTGTAGTTTGCCGCTAGTTTTTAAATTGAGAAGACTGAGCATTTATTTGTTTAAATTATTTATTGGAATAGAAATTAAGAGAAACAGTGTCAGATTATTTTAATTAAGTATTAAAAAAAAAAAAAAAAAAAAATATTAAAAATAAAAAGGGGTCAATATTGTTACATATAGGAAACCAACACATTCGTTATAGGTACTATATTTTGTTCTTAAAGACCTCGCCCTAGATAAACCAGAGGGGGGCTATTAAAATTATTGTAGACTTTAACGACAAATTAAAATATATTTTTAATAATTGTTATTCGGTTTTTTATTTTTTATTAAGATTACCCACTCTTCTTATCCTTATCAAAAAAGAGGCGGGCAGAGAACCAGATGTCCTTAGCCAGTTGTATGAATCACTTTCAGTTCTATTAAAAATCAAACCATAGCCTCTTTTTCAAGAAATACGTATTTCAGGTGCCAATTTCACCAAAGAAACTGAACGCGATCAGCACATCTAAACTGCGTTCAAGAGCTGTCAGTCTCAGTTTCACAACAACGATGACACTGACAGCTGAAATTAGCCCTTAGTGACGGTCGCCGGAATTCGTTAGATGGGGGAAGCAAAGGAAAACCAGCTATTTCGCTGATGATGATTTAAACGGTTGGGGGCCCAATAGTAATTTTAATTCAAAAATATTCTTAGTAGCAAATAAAAAAACTGTAATAAATAGAAACAAGTTTATTGACCAACTGAGGAACAAATACGGACACCCATATGTAAATACAATTGCACACACACTTCGACTTATTACGTCGGCCTTATTTACTAATATTCGAACTCCTCACTTGAAAAGGAAGCTGTAAAAAAACAAAAAATATAATTAGTTTTACTTTTTACGAACATACCTACAGGTAGGTTTTAAGGTTCCAGCAGACAGGCGCGACGCGACTGTAATAAAACAATTTCTAAGAAAATTTCACGGTAGAACAATTACTGGTGCCGCGTCGCGCGACAAATCGCGCCGGTCTGCACGAGCCTTTATGCATGAGAGGATGCTGTAGGTAGGTAAAGAAGATAGATTCTTAAAATATTAGAAGTGGTGGACCTTGTTCTGATACATAACATGCCAAAAATCGTTGACGCAGTAAAAACGATTGATGAGGAATCATACGGTGTCATAATATTACGCCCAGCTGGACCCAACCTTTCACATCTTTCAGATTAAATTTACTGGTAGAAAATACTGCACAGAAATAGTATTGATTGAGCAATTAAGGCGACGATAACCGACTTTCAATGATTTTATACTGAAGATCACGTCTAAACGAGTAGTGTTAGTGATTCGGAAAAAAAATATGTTAAATCAGAGCATTTTCTTAAAAACTTAATATGGAATATTTTAGATTATGTTTATATTACATAGTGAAATTAATTTGTAAAGTTATGTCTAACGCGGATAAAAAACTGAGAATCACGCAAAATCGATAAAGTGTATTTTTCTGAAACCTTCACCATTTTAAAGATAATTTAATTATTTATCTTTTAATATACCTGTTTTATTAAAATGCCTTTTGTTTTATGTATAATAAATTAATAATGCGTCTAATTTGGGACAGCGCTCCTCGATGGGCGAGTCTGGCTGGACGTACGACGTTGCGTGAGCTCAGTACAAAACACGCAAGCTAACCGCTCAAGGTCACTGGCATAATTATATCTGAATCTTAAACGTAAACTCTCTTGTATGAAACAAATGAATGCATTATGCAGCTGTTACGATATTAATAACAAACACATTTATTTATTCACGCAATAATTTACTCGACCAGTCATCTGCCTAGCCTTTTCCCAACGTACACACATCAAGTGTCGTGTCTAGGGATCAAGTACGTTTTAGAGTATCGCCGCAATTGAGGATTATTATTTTAACTTTTTTGGATCGTTATTGATTCTTTTTAGTGAATTTCACTATTTTAATAAAGATTTTTTTTAAAGTTTTGATTAAAAGTAGAAAATCAACTGTCAATCAGGATTCCTATATAAGTGTGTAATAGCGATTTTATAAAACCATTACAATTTCTGCATCGGAACTGTAAAAATTGCATCGATATGGAGCGACGACATCATTTGACACGAGAAGAGATGATGAGAGCCGTCGGAATGTTGCAAGCTGGTTCCAGGCGACGTACTGTCCGGGAGGGTTGTGGATGTAAAGGCTGAGCCGGTTTCCCATGGCCCTCCCATCACGGCGATGTGGGAACACCGCTGAGTTTTAGTGGGTATACTGTCACTCGGACAGGAGTCCCACATACCCCGTCTTGTCCCCCACGAGCGGCAATGCATAAAGCATTTCTCAGCGACAAAAAAAAAACGCGACGTACTGTGGCTGTAGCTCTTGGCACTACACAGAGCGACATAAGCCGCCTCTGGACAAGCTATCATATCACGGGCAGCGTGGCCGAGCGACATGGAGGACTTTCTCGCATCACCACTCGCAAACAGGACCGGTACATCAAAAATATTGCTCGACGGAATCGTACCATGACCCCCATGATGTTGGATACGAGGCTTGCTGATAAGCGACCAAACCATCCGAAATCGTTTACGTGAAGTGGGTCTGCGTTCCCGGAGGCCGCTGAGAGTTCCACCTATAGCACCCCGCTATCGTAGGGCCCGCAATGGGCTCGCGAACACAGAAATAGGGAGGAAGAAGACTGGCGTTGTGTTTGCTTTTCCGATGAATCTCGTTTCGATACGAGGCCGGATACAAGACGTACTTGAGTTTGGAGGACCTCTGGACGTCAAGAACGTTTGAAATATTGTCAGGAAGTTCATTCATATGGAGGGGGAACAATAATGGTGTGGGCTGGTATTTAAATCGGTGGAAGAACTGATCTCATTTCGATCACGGGCAACCTCAATGCACAGATTTATGCGGAGAGGATTGTTTCAGACGTGATCATCCCTTTGCGAAGCCGGTTGGGTGATTCATTTCGACTAATGCACGTCCACACACGGCTGGAGTCGTAACACGGACTCTTGCCGATGCTCGCATCAACGTTCTGCCGTGGCCTGCTCAATCGCCAGACCCTAACCCAATTGAGCACGCATGAGATATGCTCCAAAGAAGAGCTCTGCTGAGGATGGATGCCGTGCATACCCCACAACAACTTTTTGACACAGATTATGGTAGAAACAGAGATTATTATTTTTTCATCTTTACAATATATTTTTTTTGAATCCTCATTTTTGTCTTTTTTGCCATTTAATTGACGACATTAACTTAGGTTAATTTCCCACTATATACAAAAATTGCAATTTTTCTTTTAAATTGCAATTAGTTTTTACAAAATATTGGGATACATTGTTAACTTTAACATAGGAATTAAAGTAAGAAGCCAGTCTGGAAGACTAGATTTGGTAAATATTAATTATAAAAAAAAATATAGTTAAAAATGTACTTGATCCCTAGACACTTTTAATGTGTAGTTGGGGTCGGTTTCCAGTCTAACCGAATGCAGCTCAATACCAGTAATTTACACAGAGCGACTGCCTATCTGACCTCCTCACCCCTGTAGCTGGGTAACACGTTACCCCCGGCTAAGACTGTAAAAAATAAAATCTACGAGTACATACCTATAAGGATATCCCTGCGTCTTAGCTCTGAACACGGAGAGCAGCAGCGAGAAGAACACGCAGACCAGTATCAGACCCACAATCGACTGGAAGCGCCGACGCTTGCCCTCGGCCTGGGTGCGCACGATTTCTGTGTTCTTGACCCCGCCGGCCGCTTCTATCATAAGAATCATCCCCACAACCACTGCGCCATCTGATAAGGTAGGTTAGGAAAAATATTGCAATTGTTACTAGCGACCCGCCCCTACTTCGCATTTTTACGACATTTACACAATTTCTTTAATATATTATGTAAATTTAATACTATTATACCTTCCGGAATAAATAATAATAAATGATGGTGAAAACCGCAACAAAATCCGTTGCGTAGATGAACCACGCGGTCACACAGACACACGAAAAGCGACTTTAATTTATAATCTATAGAATATAGATTTAGAAGATAAAGATTATAATCTCTTAAAAATCAATGCTTAATGTAAGCTTCAGAGAGAAATCAGGATTAAGGGAAATGACCATCGTCAAATTTATGATAATAGCGTATAAAATGTCCTAAATCACAGATTTGATTAGGTGTGCCACAAGGTTTAATTCTAAGCCCTTTTCTATTCTTGAGTTGTACAGTAAATATTTAAGATTATTAATTAAGTAATCAAATAATCATGGATTTTGATTATATTTATATAGATGTGCTACGTCTGTATGGCACCACGTTTATTAAGTTCCACGTCAAGGTCGCCAATGTCGCATGTCGCCAGACACAATCAGTACATAATTATTACTCCGGCTTCCTAGCGTTTCCTTTAGTCATGAATTTCCTCATTTTTGCTGTCGGGTTTTTTTCATCGATGGCGTCGTGAGCAGCTGATTGAGAGCTTTCAGCCTGTTAAACGTGGTTTAACTTTTTAATTACCGCCATGGCCTAAACATTAGCCCTCGGGACTCTTGTTTATGATGCATGGACCCTGGGAGCTACAAAACTGCATAGTCAGGCTTTTTTGGATCTATCTTTTATTGCCTTCAAAAAGTACTTTGTAAAAAGTTATTTTTTCGATGTTTAATGCGGAGGCATAGTTTGCCAAATAATTCGCCACACTATTTGTGGACAAATAAGTACTACACGTTTACATATTTATCTATATTCAGTCACCAAGAATAGTCACCATAGTCGTCGAGAACAGCAAGCGTACTATGACTCAATAGAAACGGGTTTTGTCAACGGAAGAATAGATAGACAAAACCCGTTTCTACTGTGGTCATTCATGCTAAGCGTGCTGGTGAATATTCGTGGCAACTAGCGAATATCCACACCAGCATAAGTCGTTTAAATATTTTAATTCGTGCCCATTCGTACCTATGTGCTCGGCTAGTATCTAAACGTTACTAATTTCCGATGATATTCATTTACATTTATGGGTCGAGATATCCGCAATTTCCCGCTGAAAAATAATTTCGTACAACTAGCGCTTTTAAAAAGGATACTCAAAACAGCCACAATATAACTCTCCAGAACAAACTGGCCGTGGGAACCTCCATTAATATAGACGGGTCCGTTCTTAGTCCTATGGAAGAATGGTGGGCCTCTGATATGGTTCCACATCTGCCCAGAGACAAGAGCGAAACAGAAGAACACTGCGCAAACTGCCCACATTTGTTTGTTGTAGAGGAACTCGAGGTTGTTTCTGCGTAAGTACAGGAAACCGGCTATAAGGATGAACAGCATCGAGAATGCCACGAAACCGGAGTAATTTGGTGGACGGAAAATTCTGACCTGGAAATAATAGTTTAGATAGATACAGTTCTTGTAAAAAGATCAGACAGGCCATTCATCATCTTCTACATAGTGTTACTGTGCGTTACGGGTGAAACATTCGCAACAAAACATGCTGAAATCTTTCCTTTCTGTCAATGTTCCATACAAGGTCTGACAGGAACTAGAGATTTCGACATGTTTTCTTGTAATGTTTCGCCAGTGCAAAACTGCAAACGCAGTTTCTGCATACTCAAATGTACTAGCTGTAAGTCTCAAAATTAATCAAATAAAACCGGCCAAGTACGTATCGGTCTACGCACAATGAAGAGTTCCGTAGTTGGGATGAACTTATCCCAAGAACAAACTTAACATTGTAGTTGAAAAATATGTAAAAAATGTCAAATGTAAGTTTGTACGCACCAAAAGAGGTAAATCTCTCAATATTGTGCGTACGCCGCCGCCGCGCCGACACTGTCGCCGCGGCCGCGGTGTCGTCTGACACGAGCGCTAACAGCAGTAACCATACTTACGGCGAGTTTCTAAGTGCGGTATATTCATTCATGTTTTACTTTTGCTAATGATATAAGCAGTAACTTCATACTTAGTGCGGTTATATTAAGCATTTATATTTCTATATTTGCGTTTTTGTCATTTAAAAGTATTCTAATAGAAATACATATTTAATGATTTAATAACACAATGAAATAATAATTTTCTTGGGCTACACGTTTGACATATTTCAAAAATGAGATTTTATATCATTTAATAAAACAAGTCGGAAAAGGTAAAAATGTGACGAAAAACTTTGAGCGCCAATTACTCGAAACTATGCAAAACGTACTTACTACCATTATCGCTAGCGTTACAGTACTATGCTCTATGAATAGGATGCAGCATGTGATCATAATAAATGCTTGTAATGGCCCTATAATCTATTCTCAATTAAATACAGCAATAAATCTTTAAATTAACTGAAAATGCAATATTACTTAATTTATTTATTTTTGTAGCTGATTGTATTATTTATAGCTGATATAGCTGACTACAAATGAATGTTTAGATTTATTAATGTTAGATTATGTCTCAGAAAGCATAAAAGTTTATATCAGTATTGTCAAGTAATCTATAATTTGAGAGGTCAGGGTGGGGAATATTAGAGCCACCATTGTTTCAGACAACAGATATATATATAGAATGAATATTGCCATCTCTTTATCGCAACAATATGCCTCAAAATATGGCCAAGTAGTATTTCGGCGAAAACATTGTAAACAGACTTAAAGACAAACTAATAAATTAACATTAAGCATCATTAAAAAAAAATCTGGCTACCTGAACATCAGTTCTATCTTGAATCCATTTGGAAATAGCCTCTGCATGTATTCCAGATCTCTCAAAGTCCATTGAGTCAGCTGGTTTTGGCTTGCCCTTGGCTGGGAAGTGCATGATAACAGGTGCTGTGTTGAGACGTAGCTGGAAATAAGAATAATTTTATTTGATAATTATAATTATTATGTTTGTATACTGAACATTATCAGGTCAGCACTTTGTAGTATTTTATTGTCAAAAAGTAAGTATTTATTTTATTTGTGGTATGTACCCGAAACAATATTCGAATTATTCTATACAGTATATATTCGAATACCTATCAACACCTGCCATGTAAATAACAGTGACAGGAAATTATCGTAGCGTCGTCCATATAGACCAAAGACTATATAACCACATAAACTAAGTGGGAAAAATACGTATTATTGAAACTAACTCAAAAGCAAAGTTAATAAAATTTACATAGGACCACCTCAAGAGCAGAATTTTGCAAATCCCTCTACATATGACGAAGTTATGCCAATAAACACATAAAAAAAAAATGAGAACCTCTTCCTTTTTAGAAGTCGGTTAATAAGCATTATTGTTTTGTCACCAAAACAAAAATTCTTACTCAATATAGAAAGAATTTTTGTAAAATTTTTGTCAAAATTCTTCCTCAATAGAAGAAGAATTATTGTCGTTTTGTTTTTTATTTCTTGATCAAGAAATAAATGTTATTTATTCCTTTCAGACCATTGTTATTTCCATTTTTGACCATGAATTATTTCTTCCTTTCTTACTTATAGTAACTATACTTCCTTTAAGACTTATTAAATAGGTGTAGGGTGTCATCTTTCAGAAAGGTTGGATTACAGTCTATAGTGATTATTTGGACACATAAGAATCCACTAATTTTAAAACCCCCATTACACTACTTGTGAAGTCAACCAAAGAGCGGAGGTGTGACAAAGCAAATCAAAGTGCTCTTAAACTTCGTGAGTAATTATAGTGTACACTTTTCAAACTTTCAATTAGCAAGAAGACATAGCATTCTTTGGAGTAAGACT
This sequence comes from Xanthia icteritia, assembly GCA_949128155.2. NCBI lineage: Eukaryota > Metazoa > Arthropoda > Insecta > Lepidoptera > Noctuidae > Xanthia > Xanthia icteritia. Next base: position 3,199,819 of record OX421937.2, read on the forward strand.
TTGCCTAGCATTAGGGCAGAAAGGGCCACAAAAATTAAAGGCTAAAATTGTAAAAAATATTACTCACCATTTGGAAGATATCAGAACCTTCATCAAAATCAACCATACCGAAGAACAGCTTGTTATTATAAGCTGGTGAAAACCTGAACGAGTTAGCTACGATCATGTACTCATCATACACATGCTGGCAGATAGCACATCGTCGCGACGGGGCCATTGCAGTAAACATAACGATGAAGGAGTAATCTCTTGGTGGTGATTTCACATACTCCTTGAATTTGTTTAAGTTCAGAGATACTATAGATTTTTTGGCCGTTAAATCTGTTAACTGCTGGACTTTGTCTTCAAGCTGAAATGACAATTAATAAAGTGTTAAATTATTAATTTTGTGTAGTGCTTCCTTTTCTTCTTATATAAATTAATTCTGTTTTTTATTCTATTCATATAAATACTTACGTGCTACACACCTGCACTTCGGAGGACCTAAAAATGCCACTGATGCCGCAATTAGCGTGACGACCTACTGGGCCCAACTGATTTAACATAATACATGTAAAGGGTATTTCAACAAGAACTTTGTTTTTCAATTGGGGCAACACCAAGAACGTGATAGTTTTGACCTGTAGTTTTTGGCGGTATTCGTAGTAGGTGCTTTGGCAATTGTTACAATGAATTCAATTTCGCTCGAAATTCGCATTAAAATAATTCAAATCCACTATGAAAATGGTTGTTCTGTTAAAGTTACATTTCGTAAAATTCGTGATATTTTCGGACAACATAATCGTCCTTCTGAGACCAAAAATTTGGCCTATTATTGATGACATGGATATCACTGAAAAGTGGTTTCAACAGGACGGTGCCACGTGTCACACAGCCAATGAAACGATCAATTTATTGCAAACCAAATTTCCCGATCGCATAATTTCGCGAAATTCAGCTGTTAAGTGGCCAGCCAGATCGTGTGATTTAACACCACTGGATTATTTTTTGTGGGGCTATGTTAAGGATAGAGTCTATACGGAGCCAATCGAATCGATTGCAGCTTTAAAACTCAAAATCCGTGATGTCATTGACGAAATAGACCCTCCATATTGCCAAAAAGTGATTAAAAATTTTGATGAAAGAATCAACATCTGTCAGCGTGGTCGTGGTGGACATTTGCCAGATATCATTTTTCATTAATAATTGCCAAACTTTTCTCTTTGTAATACAATAAAAAAAATATTCATTTTCCTCCAAATTCTTTGTTTTATTTTGTTTTAGAAAACAAAGTTCTTGTTGAAAAACCCTTTATCTACCCTTGACTTAAAAGAAGACTTATATTTATCTAATTACCTCTAAATCCTGTAATTATAGACAAGAGCATGTGTTTTAGGCTATGGCTAGTTAAGGTTTAAAAGCATGAACAGAAGCTTATTGGCTCTGTGCTTAATATGACCTTACATGTAAAATGACCTAAATCTATTTTAGCTTCCAATTTATAAGTGAAGTTGAACAAACCTAGTCATTAATGTGATATGTGGTGTTAATAGTTACAAATTACACGGTTATTAAGGAAATGTTCCATTCGTGATATTCAAAGGTACATCATTTATTTTCCCTAAATCCTTGACCACTGTAGTTTGAGTTTTCGGGGCTAAAAGAAAACCACCATCCGACTAATAAAACCATGGTTACATGGAGAGGAATTTAATGAGCTCCTTATCGAGTGTTTAAAATTAAATTAAATAGCATTAATTGCCTTCGTGAAAAGATAACAAAACGCCGGTATGATAATCACAAAAAATACTCCAACTTACCCCTTTTCCTCGTGATTGAGCCGATCCTTCATAGTAAGTAAGGATTGTTGTTAAAAATAAAAGAAGTTTAAACTTCATTTTGATAACTTTATCACCAAAATTCTAAAATAATGGAATTAGTAAATCGTCAGTGTTTGACGTTTGCCACCTCAAAACAAACGTCAAAGTCAGAAATGGTCAGAAATGTATGACGTGTACCAAACTTGGTGTTCATGAAGTGTGTTTCTTTCATGCTTTTTTAATTTGATGTCACTATTATATTTACAAATTGAAAAATAAATTCTCAACATACTTGGGAAAAGCCTCGGTAGACAATGACTGAAAAAAAATACTGCGCTGTCCCAGTCCTGGGCAAAGGCCACCCTAAAATCCGTCAAACGTTCATGAGCCTGCTGCGTCGCCATCGTCCTCAAATAAAAAACTAAAACTACAAACATTTAATATTGTATACGAAACGTGTTTTTTTTTCTATGACCGTGGTCACGTTCAACTAAATAAGAGTATACATGGGCATCATAAAGCAGTCATGCATGGCTGATGATGATTGACCGCTTCAAGCTGTTCATCATAACGAAACGAACGGGCAGCTTGAGCAGTTAGTTAGTTGAGGGCGGGCTGCACCACTTTGCAAAAATCCTCCTACGGCACTTTCATACATTTTGTATGAACCAATCGCACGCTAGAGGCAGATAGAATCCACCCATAGAGGATAGTAATAATACGGGGACCACCTTGCTTTTTTTGTATTGAAATGCGGTATAAAGTTGCGGCTCGATGTGATTGTAAAGGCTAGCGGCTAGCACACACGCGGCGGACGGAGGAAGGCATCGAGAAGGATTTGCCGCCAGCCACCGCACCACCACAGAGCATGTAATTAAGAGGCGGAACTTAGAACATTCAGTTTTTGAGAATTTGTGACCGTCTTTAGCCAATCACATAAAAAAAAACATAGCTACCAACATGAAAATTATAACAAACTTGACAACCATGTCCTTGAAGGGAAGAACTGTCATATAGGGATGCGCAACGTATAGAAATCAATAAACTTATCGATATCGATAAAATGCATTCTATGCAGATAATAGTGAGGCTCCAAACCTAATTTATTTTGATAAGTCGGTAAAATAAAACAGATTTAAATGATTTCAGTATTTATTAATTTATATAAATGAGCAAGCAACATCGGTATCAGGGCAAAATGGCTTCGTTTTTTGTTTTTTAGCACCAACGTCACAATTCCTTTTAGCACATCTGACTCAAATTTTTCCAAGAGATTTGCACTGCGTCTTAGTGATGCCAGGCTGCATTTAGTTTTTTGCAATTGTTCCATCAACTGATTTTCCCTTTGTGTTAAATCTGTAAACATAATTAATTAAATATAAGCAACATTTTCGATTAGACTTGTAAACATTTCTCTGCATATAAAACGCAGGGGTCTTTTCATTTGAAATGATTAATAGAGCACAATTAATTTGTGCTCTATTAATCATCTCAATCAAATTTGAGAATTTATTTATCTGTCTGTTTGTAACATCATCTCATGAAAAGCTTAATGGAGGATTATACTGAAACTACTTCACTTCTGTAGACGATTTCCCTATTTGTTAAAATACTTTCTTCTAAAGTGGTTAGCACATACATTTCGCTGCTCATGCAGTTTTTCTATTGGTAGATGCACTAGTTCTAAGTGACCAACTGCTTTTAGCCACTCTCGACAGCTGGAAGACACAAAATATCAAAGTTTACTCGCTTACTCGTATAACTAAGCTTACTCGTATAACTGACTAAGTTTGACTGTGAATTTATTTAGTGTGATTTAAAGTTAAGAGATCCCCCAATTCACACTATCAGCATAACTAAATGGAATAGATTATTATACTTTGAATATGAAACTGAAAAAGATTTATTTCATATTCCCAGTATTTACATAATGGTGTCACAGGTAGATAATATAATATGAGTCTCTCTGACCCATATATCTATAAGTCAACCTAGTTAGACTAAATTAGATTACAATTAGACAAATATTACTGTAGGCACAATGTTTAAACCATTTCTTCAAGTTTCAATAATTAATCTTCATTGATGGCCCAGTCGTATTACAGAATTTGAATGATGCTTTAATTTCCTGATTGTAAATGAATAGCATTGTGTTAGGTGAGCACAAGATCACATTAGCAATAAATATCGGTACTCACCGGTATGGATTCAGTGAAATCTTGGAAAAATGCAACATTTTTACAGTATGCCAGGCCTCCTTGATACCGCAAACTCCACATATTCTGTGACCCTTACCCATGATGGTTCACAAACTTGGAATCACCGCCAATTATTCTGATATGTTATATACCGAAATCATACAGAAAAAGGAAAAACAAACAGATAAATCACAACACAAACAATAATACTTGCGCGAAGGCAGACATGTTTGTGACCACTTCGTAATGTAATGTTGGTCATTATGTGATTATGTCATTTTGACGTGTGTTTCTGAATGTTGGCTAAAGAACGGTCACAAATCCCATACAAAAAATATTTGTTCGGAGTTTCCCAGCACTGCGCACCACTGACGATTTGCGATGCCGCCAGCGGCCGCTGGCGCACTACTGGATGTTGCGGCATCCCGCAACTTAGCGACGATGTTTCTTTTGAACGAGTTGATTAGGTGAAGTTTTTAATGGTGGATGGATTTGACGTTACTACAGAAATTCGTAGACGAAGAACAGGCACATGCCCGCACTCTTATGCTAACAGGACTCTTGTGCATTGCATAGATACCGTCGCAACCTGCCGTTACCACCCGTCGCATGCTGTCGCGTCCCGCCGTATGTCGTCGCATCCCGCCGCGGTTTTCTTCAGTGCGCTCTTCAATAATGCAGAGAAATCCCCTTTGATGGTTGGATCGGTTACTGCCGAGCTTTGGATTTCGGTTTTGTAGGTACCCATAGCACAGGTGTGAGTACTATGTACTAAAGAGCTACCATTTACCGGGTAATATGTCTTTCATTGACTTGAATGTGCCCTGGCGGCTGTATGTCCTGCTCACTCAGATGTCTCGCTGATGGTGGCGCGTGTGTTGGATCATTTAATGGTTGAGCTGAATGGTGCTAATCCATGCGTCATGTTCGTGAACGGGCGCCGTCAGTAGGGACTGGTCATCTCTTAGCTGCCATGGCTTTTTTAAATTGTTCTTTGTTTTTTATATTTTTATTACGGACGCTTTTAACGTGCACGTCTTTTTACATTGTTCTCACATGTATAATTTCGACATTAATGATGTACTAACCAATAACAATTTTTTGATTTAAAAGAGTGTCCGTGGAGTTTCTTGCCCGTTCTTCTCCATAGGTACGTACTACGCTTTGGAATGGGCAACTAGCTTCATATTTCTGACTGACCGACTTCTTGACAATTCAAAAGTGCCTGTAAATGGTTTAATTGAAATAAATGCTTTGAGTTTGACCTAACTGTGGGGTGCTAGAACAAATTCCCGTAATTAAAATCGTTCAGAATCCAGTCCCAATCTTAAAAATTATAAAAATTGTCGAAAATCTAGGTAAGTAAATTGGAGGTATTTTTGACATGAGACACATTAGAATGTGACCGTTAATTTACGGAATTGCCCCTCAGACTCGGAGTGTTCGCGTCTGCTCAAGCGATCGCAGCTTGAAGTGGTCAGTCATTCATGACTGCCAACTTCAAAGCTACCCGTGTATGTATAACCGCCCTAAGGTACGTAACGTTAGGTTGACGCCTGTTTGACGGCGAGGCCAGTGCTGGGAAACTCCGAACAAATATTTTTTGTATGGGATTTGTGACCGTTCTTTAGCCAACATTCAGAAACACACGTCAAAATGACATAATCACATAATGACCAACATTACATTACGAAGTGGTCACAAACATGTCTGCCTTCGCGCAAGTATTATTGTTTGTGTTGTGATTTATCTGTTTGTTTTTCCTTTTTCTGTATGATTTCGGTATATAACATATCAGAATAATTGGCGGTGATTCCAAGTTTGTGAACCATCATGGGTAAGGGTCACAGAATATGTGGAGTTTGCGGTATCAAGGAGGCCTGGCATACTGTAAAAATGTTGCATTTTTCCAAGATTTCACTGAATCCATACCGGTGAGTACCGATATTTATTGCTAATGTGATCTTGTGCTCACCTAACACAATGCTATTCATTTACAATCAGGAAATTAAAGCATCATTCAAATTCTGTAATACGACTGGGCCATCAATGAAGATTAATTATTGAAACTTGAAGAAATGGTTTAAACATTGTGCCTACAGTAATATTTGTCTAATTGTAATCTAATTTAGTCTAACTAGGTTGACTTATAGATATATGGGTCAGAGAGACTCATATTATATTATCTACCTGTGACACCATTATGTAAATACTGGGAATATGAAATAAATCTTTTTCAGTTTCATATTCAAAGTATAATAATCTATTCCATTTAGTTATGCTGATAGTGTGAATTGGGGGATCTCTTAACTTTAAATCACACTAAATAAATTCACAGTCAAACTTAGTCAGTTATACGAGTAAGCTTAGTTATACGAGTAAGCGAGTAAACTTTGATATTTTGTGTCTTCCAGCTGTCGAGAGTGGCTAAAAGCAGTTGGTCACTTAGAACTAGTGCATCTACCAATAGAAAAACTGCATGAGCAGCGAAATGTATGTGCTAACCACTTTAGAAGAAAGTATTTTAACAAATAGGGAAATCGTCTACAGAAGTGAAGTAGTTTCAGTATAATCCTCCATTAAGCTTTTCATGAGATGATGTTACAAACAGACAGATAAATAAATTCTCAAATTTGATTGAGATGATTAATAGAGCACAAATTAATTGTGCTCTATTAATCATTTCAAATGAAAAGACCCCTGCGTTTTATATGCAGAGAAATGTTTACAAGTCTAATCGAAAATGTTGCTTATATTTAATTAATTATGTTTACAGATTTAACACAAAGGGAAAATCAGTTGATGGAACAATTGCAAAAAACTAAATGCAGCCTGGCATCACTAAGACGCAGTGCAAATCTCTTGGAAAAATTTGAGTCAGATGTGCTAAAAGGAATTGTGACGTTGGTGCTAAAAAACAAAAAACGAAGCCATTTTGCCCTGATACCGATGTTGCTTGCTCATTTATATAAATTAATAAATACTGAAATCATTTAAATCTGTTTTATTTTACCGACTTATCAAAATAAATTAGGTTTGGAGCCTCACTATTATCTGCATAGAATGCATTTTATCGATATCGATAAGTTTATTGATTTCTATACGTTGCGCATCCCTATATGACAGTTCTTCCCTTCAAGGACATGGTTGTCAAGTTTGTTATAATTTTCATGTTGGTAGCTATGTTTTTTTTTATGTGATTGGCTAAAGACGGTCACAAATTCTCAAAAACTGAATGTTCTAAGTTCCGCCTCTTAATTACATGCTCTGTGGGCGAGGCTAAAGGCGATACGGTGACGATCCCTTTCCGAGTTGATATGTATTGTGTGCTATGACCTTCAGCCCAGGTGCGCACGGGCGTATTTTTATCGCGTATTAGAATTTCGATTATCTGCTTGCCGCCGAGAGTTGAATATCTAATGGTGGCCATACACGCTACGAGAAATGGTTACGATCAAACTGTACAGTTTGAACGGTGCAGTTTATCGTAGCTGGCATACAAGCTATACACGCTACGAGAAATCGTTACGATCAGACGGTACAATATGGTGCCGACGCACACGTGTCAGTGATGGCTTCGACGGACGACGTTTTAGCAATTGTTGGATTAATATTCGCCCTGAAGGAAAAAAAGGTGAAGCGGAAAAATCGTAGCATCTGGTGTAAAGAATGGCTAATGAAAAGAAGAGTTCATTCTCATGTCAATTTGTTGGCGGAATTAAAGGTTTTTCCAAAAGACTGGCATAATTTTCTAAGAATGGATCATGATACGTACTTACATCTACTGAATTTGGTAGCACCAATTATCGAGAAGCAAGACACTATTATGAGAAATGCTATTCCACCCCATGACAGGCTTGTAGCTACTTTGAGGTTTTTATCAACAGGAAGAAATTATGAAGATTTGAAATTCTCTAGTATCATTTCATCTCAAGCTTTGGGTCGCATAATACCGGACACCTGTGAAGCAATATATAAGGTTCTCCGCAAAGACTATTTGAAGGTAAGAAATAAAAAACTACTAACTACTTAGAATGTAATGTTTATTAATTTGTACTTATAATGATGGGTTAACATTAAGTAAAATTAGACAAATAAGTAGCCGCTGAATTTTGCATTTGTTGGAACTCTTCTTGTTGAGAAGTTTGCATTATTGGGGTTTGGAGAATTGACTGGGAGCCTGGTTGTGTTTGGAAATCATAATTTGAATTCTGATAAGGTACTGGACTAGGATTGTTTCCAACAGGGCTGGGAGTACTTGAAACGGGGCTGGGAACGTTGTAACCATAATTAGTAAAACGCACACTGGTTGAATCCATCACTTGGTGTGATATAGTCAAATTTTCCATCTCTGCCAGAAATAATGTTTCGTTAATTATTTTTTCGGCCAAAATACGTTGATGTTTTGTGAGGTCTCTCAGCTTAGCTGCGACGTTTGCTCCATAAATATCAAATCGATCATTAGTAATTGCTGGCCTTTTGAAATGGTTTTGAACAGACTGTAAAACTTCAGTAGTTAGGTTTTCATTTGCATTCCTTTTTGGCCGACTCCTATTAAACAACGTGTTTGTAGTTGAACGAGTATCGGGAGTTGACTGTGAAGTTGATTGTGTGGCTGGAGGTGACTGTGGAGTTGACTGTGTGGCTGGAGGTGACTGTGGAGTTGACTGGGCGGCCGGAGATGCTTCACTTTCAATTTCCTGAAACAATTATTTTTTTTACAGTTCCCACGCTCGAAAGAAGAATGGAAGGATGTGGCCAAAGTGTTTGAAAAGAGATGGAATTTTCCGCATTGTCTAGGCGCGATGGATGGAAAGCATATATCAATTTTTCTTCCTAATGGATGTGGCTCAGAATATTTCAACTATAAAAACCATCATAGCATGGTGTTATTGGCAATCGTTGACGGAAATTATCGATTTCTTTTATGTGATTTTGGAACAAATGGAAGAATTTCAGATGGTGGAGTACTCACAAACACTAAGTTTTTTGAAAAACTTGATAATAATCAGTTGTGTATTCCAACCGAAACAGCTGTCGCAAATAGCACTAGAAAGTTGCCTTATGTGTTTGTGGCTGACGATGCGTTTCCACTTAGAACAGATTTAATTAAGCCATTTAGACAAGCAGACTTGACCACAAATAAAACCAGAATTCTAAATTACCGCGTATCACGAGCAAGGCGCATTGTCGAAAATGCGTTTGGGATCTTGGCATCTCGATTTAGAATTTTTCACACAAAAATTAGTATTAATCCGAAGAGAACAGAGTCAGTCGTGATGGCCAGTTGTGCTTTACATAATTATTTAATGAAGACTTCAGAAAGTTCTTACTGTCAACAAGAATGCTTCGACGTAGAAAATGTTGATGAAGGGTCAATAACCCAAGGATATGATACAACGGATTCAGCCATATTTAATTTGCAAAGAAGAAATCTTGGTAATACTTCGATTGCCGCAAAAAAAGTCAGAGAAGAGTACATGGAATATTTTGCAAGCGAAGGCAGCGTTCCGTGGCAAAATAATTTTATATGTTAACTCTTTGAGAATAAAATTTAATAAAAAAGTTATTTAGTTTTATATAAATACCTACATGTTAATTCACTCAGGCTAGATTTCACCAACCTCCTAATAAGTTATTAGGGACTTATTCGGCAAATAAACTCCAACTTTCCAAACACAGATTAGGTATATAAAAAGTGGTTTATCACCAGATATAGTTTCCAATAACTTTATTAGGAGGTTGGTAAAATCCCGCCTTAGTATTTCGAGTCTGCTTCAATGTGAACCGATCAAACCCCCGATACCCACACGTGGTTTAAAAAAAGAAAACGTTGGAGCTCTGGATACCCTCATAGGGTATCTCGTTTCGCGCGGCTTTAAACTCTCTTTCTACCATTAATAAGGGCTAATCTGGTTTGTGGGTATTTTTACTCTATGGCCTGACGGATATTCTCGTCAGATAAATCATTCACAACCAAAAATATGCACTAGGCAACATTAAAAAAATATTTGAAAATGACATTTTTCAAACTTCAAAACTCCGTGACTGCGTCAAGTGCGTTGGACGTTTATTAACAAAAAAAGTGTTTTTTCACTATTTATCTTAGGCAAGTGGCTATATTTTCATTTATAAGTAGTTATTACACCGTTGTAGATAATATTTTGACGAAATAGCATCATAAAATCATATTTATGAACAAAGTAATTCTACGCGGAAAAACCGTGGACGCGTAATTATTTTATGATGAATTTTGACTGTTTTTGTGTGTAATCGACAGTAAATAGATGAATATTTATTTAGAAGTAGATAATACATCGTTTTAGATAATATTATCACGAAATACCATCATAAAATCTTATTTTCGAACAAAGAACTGTTACGACAAAAACCGGTATCAAAGTCGTAAAATTTTTGAAAATGTTACGATTGTTTGTGTTACGATTTTTGACATAAAAATCATAACAAAAACGCAGTCGTCAGATAACTTATCTATTCATAATGTAACTTGCAAAATATCGTGTAAATTATTATAGTAGTTTTATCAGAAATAGACGAAACACAGGAACAAACACTATTCAAGCCCGCTATCTGATAACATTGTTCTGTTATAAATACAATTCTCGTAACACGAGTATAGTATACACTTCATAAAATGCTCCATTCATTCACGAAACCAAAACAGTTTACATTACGTGCCTAGAGCCCATAGAAACAGCAGGAGAGCGTTTTTTGTTATCAGGGTCATAAATACGTCACGCCGTCGAAATGCGGCCGGGACTCAAGCGGTGTTGACGTCACCGCGCGGGGGGACTTGAGCGGTGAAAGAAGGAAGGATTCATGTAATAATATAAATAACTATGGAGCATTCTCAATATGGCCGGATTTACTTATTATATTCACATAACCATATTAGTGCTAGTCTACTCTGCTGGCACCACAGGGCTAAAAACCATACAAGAAATAAAAAAAATCGTAAGAAAAGCCGACCTTACTGTACTCTGTATAATAACCAGTGATCGGAGTAGGTAGATTGAATTGGGGTCATTCTGCTGGAATTTCCCAATTGGTTGAAAAAAAAAATCTACCTACTCCGATCACTGATAATAACACGCAAACAACTTACCTCGTTGTCTGTTGATTCGTCGTCCATATTAGAACGTGAACGTCTTGGTTCTTCTTGGTCATCCAAAAACAGCAACATAGAGTAATACCATAGTTTTGGTTTATACACTTCTTGGGTTCCTGCTCCTGATTTCTTCGAATCAGCGATCTTCTTACGCTCTTTTTTGTAAGTAGAGCGAATGTTGTTTATTTTTTTTACAACAGCATCTTTGTCAGCACTAGGGTCTACTGTTTTAAATTTTTCAACCAGCTTAGTATATGCTGCACGTTTTAACTCACGATTGTGATACTCTTTGCCTTTAATATTCCAAAGACAAGGTTCACTGCGATATAAATCAATAAATTCTTCAAGCCATTCGCGATTAGTTTGAGACGCCATGACGCGTGCGCACGTCCACCCGAATTTCGACCGACTACAAAACTGAACACGAAAACGGAACGAGCGCATACACGTTACGATCAGTCGGCACAGTTCGTCCGATTCCGATAAATCAATTGAAATTTTCGTATTGTTCCGTTCGACTGTACAGTCTCAAAAAATCGTGCGAAACTGCACAGTTTCATAACATACATGTAGCGATTTATCGGTACCGTTCGAACTGTACAGTCTGATCGTAACGATTTCTCGTAGCCTGTATGGCCACCATAACAGTGTGTTTTCTTGACGCGCTGGATGTGCTCTGTTGGATTCTCAATGTTCGGCTCAATACCGAGAGTTGAAAACCCAATGTACGAAAAAAAAATCGCCGCAATAAAAACACGTTCGTGCGAACATGGGCTTAGGCCGGCGGCACTGATGCGTCTTCGTAAGAATTTGGCACGTAGGTAGGTACAGTCAGCGTCAAATAGTTAGTGACACTCAGGGTATCCAAATAAATAGACGCAACCAAAAAGTCAATAATATCGGTACAAACAAAGTTTCCTTATTGTTGTCAACAATATATTCGCTCAAAAGGTCGAGACGTTTAAAATGTCATATAGATCGGTTCAGTCAAACCGCCATAAATATGGTTACAGTCATCCCGCCAATGGTATCCAAGCATTTTAGGTGTTCAAAAATATGGAACACATTAGAAAAATAAACTAGCATGTAAGGACGGCCGCACATGTCAGGTACCTGATTCGATTCTCCAATTGGAAACCCGATCGGAGGAGTCCCACATACAGGCGATTGATTGTATTCGGTTTCTACGCTCTCCAGTCGTATGCCAGAGCTTGTGGCGATTGTATCAAAGAACGCTTATAAAATAAAAAATAATTTAAAAATAATGGAGATGACGAATTTCTATTAGCAACTCTTTTGTCAAAAGAATGTAAGAATGAAAGAAAAGAAAGCGATGCTATTGGGTATACACAGAGATTGTACGAAGTCAATTCTATCGTTTAAGTCGTCATGACGTATGTTCCATAAACATACGGGATAGTTTTCGACAGTTAATTAGCACCACGTACGTCCGCACGGCACGATGGCCAAGGCGACCTGGACATCTGGAGACAAACCTGTACGAGCGAACCGAATGTGTGCACCGCAACATAGAAATTGTACTGCGAGTGCGCCTTCAGGTACCCGATTCGGTTACTTGAACGGTCGTCGAGTCGATCCGACGCACTGCCCGTGCATCCTGGTCGGACGTTAGATTTTTTAATCATTCGGGCAGAATCGTGCGTGTGCGGCGTAAGAATATTTTCTATGGAATTGACGCCTTCGGGTACCTTGATTTGATAACCGCATCGGGAACCCGACGCAAAAATCTGACGTGTGCGGCCGCCCTTTTAGAAGTAAACGGTTTCCCAAACATGAAAACCTCTTTAGGCAATCTAGTATTGTTTGCATGTCATTATATTATCTATGTTCTATGTTAGGGGGTTTGGTTTCCGCACTTAGTCCGTCAGGTGGACCATTGTGCGTGGGCCATAGCGGCCGTTTGGTGGTTATTCCAACCAGCCCACCTCCCTCCAGAAGCTGATTAGGTCTCCTGGTCTGTTTAGAACGTCTGTGTATGATCTGGGTGACCCGAGGGTTTCTGTTCTAATCTGGGTGACGCCCGTACATTCGAAGAGCACGTGCGCAACGGTCTCCTCAGCCTCCATGCACGCCCTGCACAGAGGACTGTCCGTTATGCCTATTGTGTGGAAGTGCTTGTTTAGCGAACAGTGTCCCGTGATGGTCCCCGTCACCAGGCGCAGGCCGTTCCTGTCCAGGCGTAGCAAACGCCTGGTCAGCCTGCTGTCCAAAGATGGCATAGCCTCCTTTGACTGCCTGCAACCTGGTGTCGAGGTCCACCAACGTTCCGCTTGTGTGTGGGTGAACTTCTGCAGCCACCTGCGTATTTGGCTGAAGGGTATGGGTACGATAGGCTCGGGTCCGCAGACTGCCGTGCTGGATCCACGTCTAGCAAGTTCGTCAGCCGCGTCGTTACCTAGCGATCCGCTGTGTCCTTTTATCCATTGCAGTGTCACCGTGTTGCGGCTAGATACCGTTATTTGTTCTAGTGCATCGTGACATTCTAGTATTAGCTTCGAGGTAGTATATTTCTTCCGTAAGGATTGGAGAACTGAGGCGCTGTCGGAGAGTATGCGTATGTGGCTGTCCGTAACCCTCCTGGCTTCTAGGGCGTGGACCGCTTGTATGATGCCCACACACTCCGCCTGATAGACGGTGTTGAACATTCCCAGCGGTCTGGATATATTTATGTTGAGGTCATGTGAGAAAACTCCGACTCCGGTACCTGAGTCGGTCTATTATATTATCTATCAGTCATATCAATGTCAAGTGCACTACTAAAGCAAGCTAGAAATAATATCTATTGAAGCAATAATAGTTTTTCATGCTTAAATATGGCTACTTATCGCATTAGTGAGACCACAAAACATCGAATTATATATTTGAGGGAGGAAGGTGTTTCCGTAACAGATATTTCAAATGAATTGGGAATATCCGTAAGTATCGCTTTAGATGAGTTACCTATCGAATCGAATTATTCGCATCTCTTCAGTTTTTTCTTCTTTCTTTTATTTAGAGAAACACCGTATACCTTTGGCTAGAGAGCATTGCAAAACCATGTTTCATTTGGTCGTCCACGTCAAACGAGTACAAATCAAGACAGAAATATAGTGCAGCGAGCTATTAGCAATCGTTTTATAAACTCCAGGAGTATGTCTGTGGAATTTGATACATCACAGAGCACAATAAGACGTCGCCTGCGAGAACATGGGTTACGCCATCGTATTCCTGCTAAAAAGCCTATATTAACACCGAGGCTTAAAGCGCAGCGTTTACAATTCGCACGAAATTATTTAAATTTTGATAATGTGATCTTTGTAGATGAAAAAGTTTTTTGTTCGTCTGCCCAGGGACGCTTATCTCTATACCGAACATCGAACACAAGGTATGATGAAAGAAATGTCCTCCCTAACAACCGCAGTGGCCGAATCACCTTAGGATTTTGGGGATGGATGACCCAAAGCGGACCAGGAGAGCTAGTCGAAGTGGGAGGAAGAATGAATGGCCCCCGATACAAAGACTTCCTCGAAAACGTTTTGCTTCCAACAGCCAGGATTTTTTTTCCCCATGAAAGGATTAGGTTTGTCCAAGATAACAGTTCCGTGCACAACTCCAGAGTTGTTCAAAATTACTTGGATGGTAACATGGACCTGGAATTAATTTCGATGCCGCCTCATAGTCCCGACCTAAACCCGATCGAAAATTTGTGGGGCAAAATGGTTCAGGTATGGGACAGTACTCGAGCACGAACCACCGCAAATTTAAGGACTCACGTCGAAGAAGTTTGGAAGTCCATGAGAGGAGACAATTTTTGCTATAATGCGGTACAATCCATGCGAAGACGTCTTTCTGACGTAATTCTAGCAGACGGTGGCTATACACGATTTTAGTAAAAAAATAAAAAAGATAATTAAAGCAAAAATGTTTTTGTTTATTTTTACACCCGATGAGAGTTTTCTGTGTTCTATACGTTCCAAAGTGACTTGATAAAAAGTGCTCATTTTGTCGTTAATACGGAATGTGGTCATTTTAATTAAGTACAAAAGTTAAATTAAATACGAAATAATTTCGTATTAAGTAATATACATTTGTGACATGAACATGTTATTGAATCATAGATAAGCACTCTTTCTCTATGAGATATATATACTATATATATATATACTCATACTCATTATCAATGAGGTTTACATCTATTTCCAGTCAGCTATTTATTGCATAAAATATAAGTACTTATCGTAAACGGCTATGCACGAAATTATTTACAAAACAAAAGACATGTCTATGACGTCATGCTTAAAATGAAAAGGACAGCAGAAGTTTCTATCCCTTTCATTTTGTGAAATGTTGACGTGAGAAATAATATTTAAAATATAAAGCAGTACCTAAAGTTTATTTTTCTAATGTGTTCCATATTTTTGAACACTTATAATGCTTGGATACCATTGGCGGGATGACTGTAACCATATTTATGGCGGTTTGACTGAACCGATCTATATGACATTTTAAACGTCTCGACCTTTTGAGCGAATATATTGTTGACAACAATAAGGAAACTTTGTTTGTACCGATATTATTGACTTTTTGGTTGCGTCTATTTATTTGAATACCCTGAGTGTCACTAACTATTTGACGCTGACTGTACCTACGAATATGCACAATCCATCGCGACCCTCTTCCGATGGAAATTGTGACGCCGCCGCAGTCTTCGAATCAGGGAAGCATGATCTAGCAGATACAAATGATTCATTACGATGATGTCACGGTAACGGGTCGGACACTAACTGGCATCTCAAGGGAGAAAAACGCAACAAGTGCGCGCTTCTACGTTGTTGTAGGTATGCATGTACGTACGTTCAATACATATCATAGTTTATCTACGTGGCCTAATAGTTTATGTACTTACGATACAAATTCGTATCCAATGTGCGCCCGGCCATAGTATTTTACGGTGGGGACCCCCATTTTATGAAGCATTACTCAAGTTTTAGTTAAAGGTATTTTCTTAGGCGCGAGGCGCATCGTGAAGTCGCTGGCGCACGAATCAGCTCCACGTCTCGCTGCTTTGTGATGCGTCGCGCTACGCCGCGAGGCATCTCGAGGCACAGCGTGGCGTAGTGCGGCGCAGCGCGACCCCGCGAGGCATTTTCGAATTATCCAATTCAATGTGTATCTTTTTGGTAGTAAATATAGTAATATTTTGTTTCACTATCTTAAAAAGTGCGCGCATCGTCGCTTCGCGTCTCGATGTGAACTGACCCTTACATTGTACGCTTTGGGGGTAGAACTTATTTCTAATAGAGCGGAGGCAGATTTCATAGTGGTCAACGGCCATTTTTTGGTCAAGGGTCACCGATTTTTTGGGGTGGATAAATGGAATCTCCCAACGGAGTGGCAACGGTCCTTTGAAGTTTATTTGTTGTCTAACTGCCGCACCCAAGAGATCTCAGATTAGGTATAGGAGTACAACTCTTTCGTACAATCACTATATTATTTACGATCTCTCTGCCGAATACTTACGACCCGTTTGACTCATAACCCACCCCAAACACCTAGATATTTTTTGAGTATATTCAATCGACTCTGTGTTGATGTAGGTCAATTCACCGTCAAATAAAATAATGTGGCTACTTTGAAATCGTAAGATTTACAATATACCTAACGTTAAGTTTCAAGAAAATTTTCAAGAATAACTTTTTTCAGTATGAAATGAGTCTGATCTGATTTCATCTAAGCTGCCTAGTCAACTGTAAGTTAAATACGTATTGATTTCAAAGCAGCAATGTACCGGTCCAATAGGATAAATGCATATCAAACCAAAAGTGAATGGACTAGAGTGAAACAATTGATTCATAATTTACATTAGTTGTTTTCAAAATATTTTATTAACACAATTCATTCAATAACACCAAAGATTATAACATTCTCTAACATGAAACCTAAAATAAAATACAATTTTACTAAATGTATTTTACTTACCAATTTATAATCATTCAAACATCATTTCGACTATGAGGTATACAGAATAAATATATATTGAAATACTTTTTCACATTTTAAGTCGTCAGAAATGTAATACTATTTAAATATTTAATATTAATAGTTATAATTTGAATGCGATAGTTGCTATATAATGTCATGAAAGCATCCGCCTTCCGAATACTTATTTTATATTGCTCGCATGAAGACCGAAAAGGAAAATAAAACACACAGTATAATCAAGTAGAAACAAAATAATATGGAATGTACAAACCATGTTTATTTACTGATTCCTGGCAATACAATGTTTGTGACTCGCTTTTGAATTTATCAACAGCCACTTGAAAGAGGATAACATTTACAGGCCTATTTTACAGTACGATAAGGATACATACAAATACATCCACTATAACACTGAAAGCTATATAGCATGGTACTTAAGCCAGGTTTTACCTTAACATTCTCAGCGATAGACATCGGTACACAGTACCCTGGGGGTTTAAATGTTTCATAAATTATTAAGATAACGTGTTTGGACTTAAATTTCTACTCTAACTGTACATTAGTTTCGCCTTAACGCTAAAATAATCTAAAAGTGATATCGTCGGATGGTACGAAGATACGTTCGCGAGGAGGTGTAAACGCGCAAATAAACTTCTGATATGTCGATAGGTGAAACAAAATTATCTCCTGTCACCGAAAATCAAAATAAAAATGCGGTAATAAATTAAGACATAAATTACGCCGTCATCGCACGGTAGCATTTAAATTGTAAAACCATGATTGGGATTCGAAAATAGTGATCGTTATATTTATATAATTGAAATAGAAAAATTATTTATACTATTCGCGTCTCTAGACGCGGTGCGGCCGCAGCATCAAGGCTGCACCGGGCCGGAGATATACGAAAACATATAAATGATTAACGCTCAAGTAACCAACAAGTACTATACAAGATGTTTTGAGGTGCTCCGAGGCCCTATGCGGGTCGTTTCGCTACCGGCGACGACTTCCTGTGCGCGACTGAGTGACTGAGCAGATTCTGTGGCATAGAAACTCGGAGCACGGGCGACGGGAGTAAGAGTGTGCTTAATGCGTTTACTGTTTCGTGTAAAGGTAGATGGCGACGATGAGACCGTATAGACCCAATACTTCAGCGAAAATGAGGATAAGGATCATGCCGACGAATAACCTGGGCTGTTGCGCGGTACCACGGACACCAGCGTCACCTACGATGCCTATGGCAAAGCCGGCCGCTAGACCGGAGAAACCCACGGCGAGACCTGCTCCCAGGTGGATGAACCCTCTGAAAAGACACACACAAACTTCATTAGTAAAACATCTATGGTAATGAAAGAGGCAACATGTTTTTTTTATTCAGGAGGAACACAGCAGCAGAGATAGAGATCTACATTAAAACCAACAATCCTAACTAATATGATAAATGCGAAAGTGAGTTTGTTTGTTTATTTATTTGTTGTTATCACGCTAAAACGGCTAAACAGATTTGAATGAAATTTGGCACATGGGTAGACGGTGACCTGGATTAGGACATGGGATACTTTTTATCTGGATATTCCCACGTGATCTAGACTTAAGCGGGTGAAACCGCGGAGCGCAGCTAGTATGCAATACATACCAAATCAATAACTCCTATTTGTTAATAAACCACCTAATTCAAAAACTTCTTTAGGATACCTACAACCTTACTAGAAATATGTTGTACACGATTACAAACTGCTACTATTTCATTTCTACATGTGACAAATTGTTACACAAAAAACTAGTCTCGAGGTCAATAGCATGAAACATGCTCGCACGAATAGTTGACGGCAATTATGAAATGAAAAATGTCCAAATAACGTTCTCTTACTCGTGCGTAGCCACCATGGGTGTAATTATACTCAATCAGTCCTAACATTAATGAGCCTGCTCTACTTTTTTGTATATGGATTGTTGGAATCAAAATAATATGAAAGATTTATATAGGCTAAGTTCCTGATGGCGTCATACTTTCGAAGTAGGTCAGTAAGTAATGAATATGGATTCCTGTCAGGAAAATTAATACTAGAGCGTAGTTAGTATACCATGAGGCATGGAAAATGCCTAAAATGTAAATCTCGTCGTGTCAAAGTCAAAGTCAAATCATTTATTTCAAGTAGGCCCGTATAAGGCACTTTTGAACGTCAAAAATTTACAAAAAAAAATTAATTGATTCTAGTTGCCCCTTCCAAAAGGTAGTTTTCGTGAAGTGAATACTCGTAAAAATCCGGTTAATAGATTATGCAATCTTTATCTAAGTAGGTATTCCTGATACATTTTGTCTTATCAATTGATCGATCGCTTCTTATCTAGTCATTTTACCAGCGCATATTTCCGTTATGTTGGTATAGAAATCAAAATTATAACACATAAAAATCTCTACATTTTCGAACACATATGAACAAGAAAGATTATATATCAATAAACTTTATTTCATAGTATTAACTGTAAGTACAAGAATGAATTACTGTTATTTAAAAAAACACATTCAATGAAAACAATCTGCTGAAGTTGTAAGAACAAACTAGATCATAGAATATTAAGACCAGACAGTGTGACTGGCGAATACCAGACATGGCTGCCACCTATACCACCCATCGGGGACATAAAGTCTAAGAGCTAGAATTATATTGTCGGGAAGTACATCCTGGCCTGATGCCAAGATATGTATTACTAAAAAGTAGGGTAAAGATATCGACCAATAAACTCTAGACGTAATATTTTGTTATGATGTTTTTTATGTCAAGTGATTGACTTTAAAAACAATCAGTCATTGTATTTTAGACAGAAAATAGCTGCAACAAATTATTCCCTTCATTGTAAAGCAAATGATCTTTTAGTCCATTGAATTAGCATTATTGGAACTTTTTCAGATGGGTTCAGTAGCTTTCTGTCGCGACTAAATTATCATCATAATACGCTTAGAAAATGCGTAACAATAGTTTGCAATGAATAGCCTTGCTTATGTAACCTTGTTCAAGTAAGCTAGCAGGAAACCAGCGAACCATTGATGCGTAATTTGGACACAGACATAAAAAAGTAACAGTAACAAAACCTAGAAGAATGAATGCATTTTCCCAGTCCAGGTTTTCTAAATACAATGAGGACAGTTAAAACAGATTTTTATGATGTACTATCTGACTTCAAATCGTTGATAAGACAAGTAAACAAGATACTGAAGTGGGTGCTACTTAAGAGGAGTCCATTTTGAAATCATGCTCATGTTTGTACTTAAAACTTGTAGTGTGTAATATTATTGAACTTAACGCCATTTTAATAAAATCACTTTACCGAATGTTTAATCTACCCTACAGGCCTCGTAATGTTTTTTTTTTCAGTATCTCATTAAACATCACCAATATGTACTTTCACTATGTATTTATAAAATTCCATGGTGTGTACATTTTCAAAACATATATTCGACCAATACCATTTTCAATAAGTTAAGAAGAAATAAATACTAAGCTCAAACTATGAAATAGTAGAACATATTGGTATTTTAGGTGTAAATGTTTGAAAAACTTCCAACACATAGATGTGAGGGATCGAAAAAGGGTTTCCAATCTGACTAATATTACTCAATGTTCATATAATTATGCATAAAAACAAACAGTGACATGGGCATAACATTTTGGCTTTTCATCTATGACTACCATAATCAGCCTATAATGTTCCCACTAATGGGACATAGGCCTCCTCGCTATAAGGAGTGGGATATAATCCACCACTTGGGCCATAGTCAACCACTCTCCGCTCTGGCCCTGTGGGGGTTGGTGGATGTCACATCTTTGAACTTTTAGTTCTAGTACATGTGGGTTTCCTAAACATGTTTTCCTTGAGTTTGAAATGAAAACCGCAGCAGTTTCTACTGACTATGGCAGTCAAAAGGTAAAATTATTTCTTACTTGTAAAGGGTGTAATTGTTTGAGGGGGATTCCAGGGATCCCGCAATCAGGACAGCCACTACCAGACCGTAGATGGCAATGATACCCGCCATGACGACGGGAATGATGGATTTCATGATGAGCTCAGGCCGCATCACCGACATGGCGGCAATACCGGTGCCTGACTTGGCAGTTCCATAGGCAGCTCCCAGCGCTGAAATCACATAAGTTGAAATGTTTAGTACTTTTTTAGATACTTTACGGTTCGAAAGCTAGTCAGGAAAGAGGTTGTTAAGGTATGGAGGCCTTCATGTAAATCTTACATTAAAAACAAGACTGGAAATTGATTTTGATTCAAAAAGGTTTAATCATGTTTTTTGTGAGGGTATTTTATTATGCTCAATGTTTTAAGTTAGAGATAAATTCTACCAAGGTGATATTATCATTGAGGATTTGTTCAGTGTTCACCCCTTAGTAGGCGCCTAGGGCGGGCCTCTTAATTTTCAGGTGCATTATGGATTTTTTCAATTTGAATTGGATTGCCCACACCCCTTTTATTGAAATAGACATTTTACAGGATGCCTCATTTTATCCTTAATTAGTCTGGAATAATCATAAAAGCCTTAAACAAAATTAGGTAGGTACTTGATAGAAAACATAGTACCCTCAATTGTCACATGATATTTTAGTGTAAATTGTTAGGGAACTGATATTGTATCAGTGGTTGTAATCTAGGATGCACTAACCAGAGAGTATAGTGTCCTTTTAGACATACAAGAAAACAGTACATGCCCATTACTATCCCTTGTTCCCTAACCAAGAACCAGGATACCATTATTATTTAGGAGCTATTTGTACATCAGAACATAGATAAGATAGAAGCATGTAACAGAACTTCTTTTGATACAAGTTGTAAAGCATTTACATTCACATGACATAACCTTAATGCTAAGTACACAAGGAGTCATGTGATTCAATCCTACATGATTTAATAATGAATGCTGTCCTACTATTATAACTCAGTTTTCCTCCATTGTTAGTGGCATTGTACTTTTAATAGTGTTGATTCGATCTTTAGTACTTATCTTAGAATATCTTATCCAGTACTTCTTGTACTTGAAGTGGTCATGTGATGATTAAAAATCAAGTTTTTTAAAAACTTATATTTATGGCTGTTTTTAATAATAAGAGATTCTTGTGAAGAATGTAATTGGTAAATGCATAAATAAGAATTATTTATAGTAATAAAGTAGTAGTAAAGTTATAACATGAATGAACAGCTGACTCAATCACATGACTGTTAAGTTGGTCATGTGATGATCAAAACCATAGATTTCCTTAAATGCTAGCTTTTTCCTGTACATTATTACCAGCCAGCCTGTTTGACAAATACAA
Source organism: Xanthia icteritia (assembly GCA_949128155.2). NCBI lineage: Eukaryota > Metazoa > Arthropoda > Insecta > Lepidoptera > Noctuidae > Xanthia > Xanthia icteritia. The sequence continues at coordinate 3,222,245 of OX421937.2, forward strand.
GATCTGGATGTTAAGAACTAAGACTAAGTTGTACTAAACTAAGGGTTGACAGAATTAGGCATGAAATTGATTGTATTCCACGATTCAAGTTATTGAATACTAATTGTGGAATGAGGAATTCCATGCATATTATATCAAATGGGATGGAATTTTCCCATGAATGACCATCTTTCCTTATAGATACAAAACAATCACATTCACAAAATTCTAGGGTAGTTGACACTAAAAAGAGTTATCATTAGTTCATTACGCATACAAACTCTTTTGTTGCCGATGCAGGCACTTGAACAGTGCTACCAACCTAAAGTTAAAGTACCACCAATCAATCACATGACAAAATGATTCACATTTTTCTCCCCGAAAACAACGCCCTGAAAACCACCCCTTTTCCTGCAGGATACTGCTTCACTCGAAACATTAACAAATTGGCTCAATTCGTCATGCATATCTATATATTTATGTAGGGATAACGTAAAGCGCAAGGTGCGGCTACTACTATAATTAGTGCTCCTAAAATAACCAGTATCGAACTAATTTAATAGAGCAAGATCGTATAGAATGTTTACCACAAGCATTCCTGACATTTTAACACTATCTTCTGAAATCCTGTAACCCATTTAGGGAGATCGATAACATTCAAGACAGCCATTTGTAGATAATGGACCACAAAATACATACCGCTAAAGATGATAGCAGACGCCGCCCCCATAACTCCAAAGAAGGGTCCGTAGATTGGGTTTTCCGCCATTTTGTAGGTTTATTGAGGGAGTATTTACAGGTCCCAAAAACTGTGATGACTATCTGCACACACTCACTCCACGGAACTACTTTTGCACAGACAAATATGGCCCAAGCTTTGCAGACTCGATAGAATGGGTCATATGACGATTGATGTTCAAGGCAGTGCTCGATATGACCTAAGTTCTGATTGGTTTTGATACGTCACTTCCGAAATGCGCAGCCAATCCTGAGCTGAAGATTTGGCTGCGTTATGACGTAGATCATTGATGAGGATCGCTGGCCAGCACTTTTCTTGTGCGCATGTACTGTTTGATTGTTTCAATACTTTTATATGATCAAATTTCTTCTATATAAGGCATAATATTAAAAATTAGATTTAAAAAATTAAGTTATTAATAATAATTTAAAATAGATATATTAATTAATTTTGTTTGTAAGAAAAATATTAACTTAAAAATTAAAATTAATTCTGTATTGATTAAGTTATAATGTTACCATGTTTTTAAACCTACTATCTAGTAATATTTGAACGTTATTGATGGACATATGATGGACAGGATCTATATTGTTGATTTAAAATGTTTTACAGTATTTAACACAATTAACTATATATACTAGGTGCTAAATACAATGACTAACTAACTATACAAATAAATATAAAAAAAACAAACGGACACTTAGGCGTCGAAGTATTCGTCCGCATCGCTGTCATCCGGAAGCGTGCCCAGTAGACTGGCAGCATTGCCACGTTGACTGGCAATGCTAATTCTTTGACCAAAGAACGAGCCAACCCTCTGGTCACGTGAAGTGTCGACCAGTCGGCGAGAAATTTCCTTAGATAGGAGATGTGCACTTGGGCCCCATGACCCGAGCGTTTTGACCCTAAATGGCTCAATAGTTACCCAGACCCATAATGTTACAGTATATGCGCCGCTTGCGGGTCTCAGCAGCCACAGCAGTGGCGCCTGCACAGCCCGCCGTGCTAGGAACATGAGGTGGAGCAAGGGTGTCACAGGTTGCGTCCCACACCAGAGGCCTACCCACCTTCTAAGGCAACAACGTCATGCCGTCTGGTCTCTTCCCATCGCCACGTACCAAGCAATTTGGTTCTAATACCACTGGTACGCCGGCGGTAACAAGACCTCGACCAATAATATCGTTGATGCTGGCGTGCCGTGCAATACGACCTGCGCTCCAGTAACAGGACGTGCTATGGTGCCCGAGACTATCTACATATTTACCGCAGTGACACCAATGCGGAGCAACACAAGGTGCGCCCAAGTGGAGACACGTAGCATGCCGAAACGAAGAGTCATCCATCATAGTGCCTATGGTGGATAACAGGAGTGCCTGAAGCCACAAGCCTGACTCCCATTCTCCCACAGCTAGCAGACGGGTATGCTCAACAGTATTAGGTGACGTGTTTACCAGGGTATTCCGTATAATACTGCAGAGCGGCACGTGCCACCGTTTCTGGGAGGACGGGTTGTCAGGTAAATCCGTATTGGGACAAACCATTTTCCAAGCGTTCAACGCATCGGTCAAACACGGTACCTCAAAATGGACTAGTGAGGAAGATAGAATATTCCTGGTTAATTTATCGGTACTGTGGACCGAGGAGAAGAAGACCGGTAAACTTATACTTGAAATTTTGCGGACGCCAAGACGATTGATTTTTCTTTTAGTAAATTACTTGCATCAAAATAGTTATTTGGATAAGCTATGTCCCTAATCAGTTTCACTGTGATTCTCCTTATTCAAAGAATCTATCGTAATTGGTGTACAGACACCAGCAGGTCAACCTACCCGAAACTGTCAAATTTTCCCAATCAACTTTGAACCTTATGCATTGGTGATAAAGTTGAAAATCTAGTAAAGAAATTTGACAGATTGTAGTAGGTTGATGTGCTGGCGTCTGTACATGGTATTGCCTTTTCGAAGTTTCGAACCAAAACACTGAGAGTCAAGTTTCCGCGACTGGGCTATGCGACGGCATACCAGTAATGCTGTAAGTGGGATAGTGTTAGACGGCCAGATGGTTTTGCGACGTTTCACAGAACTGAAAAAGAAAGGAAGGAAAGCTGCTGCCGTCGTCGCGTTAGTCTACAACAAAACAATATCTCTTTTTTTGTTTTACTAGTCTGTAGCATTGCAAATTATAAACTGGATTCGTGCCCGTTGATGGCAATAGGCTCGTCCCCTATTACATGGGATCCGCTGAAAAAATATACATAATCATACATATCTGGCGAAATGTGGCTGTATTATAGGTACACCTCTGCCCAACCCTTCAGGGAAACAAGGCGTTATGTTATGTAAAATACAGGGTCCAAGCTACCAGTAGTCAGGGATCCTGAGAGAGGAATCTCCTAAGACAGTCTCAGTGGCCGTCTTGCGGTCTTATGTTGCCTTTGGAATTGTACCCACCCTTATTCTCTTTTATTAAGTTGGCTGCTTGGCTGTACGATATAACTAGCTCATTCCGTGTTAAAAATATGCACACGTTAGCTAAATTCAACGACGTGCATGACACACCTCTTAGAATAACCAGGCGCCTGTATGGAGTTGGAAACATTAAAAAAATTATAATATTTTTTAAGGTATAATTTGATTACTGCAAAGAGTTACTAGACCAACTGTAAGAATGTTTATAAAAATAATAACGTAATAGAATATTGTACACCTTATAGGTATGTTACAGTGCTACTATTATAATTACTATAAGATCTTTTTTCTACATGTAACAAACAATAAACGTATTTGAATTTTAATTAAATGCACGTTTTCCCTATATCTTCAACGACTAATGCTTTGGTTTCCTAAGAAAGCTGTGGTTACAAACGGTTACACAATAACGGCTGTCCAATTACGGAGCGTTTTTTGACTCCTCAAATACTGGTGAAATTTACAGATTTTCATGACGGCCGTTTTATTATGACGCAACCGCTTTCCCAGGAAATCCAAGCTTTACTGGCCGACTTCTTCTCAGTTCAATCTGCCTGTAAATGGTTTGGTTGAAATCAAGAACTTGATTGAAATAAATGCGACGGTAAAATGCGTTAGGAAAAAAATCTAATAAATAATAGAAGAAATCATAATTTATGCATTGGGTATCAATTATCTGTCAGAAAAGTTCGTAACTTTAAAACGTTTGGATACATGTCTAAGCTAACGTTGTATTCTTTTTGAAATTCCACCGGTTATCCTAGACTATTGCGTATTGTATCCGATTTTGGGCTTGTAGTATGTACTATCACGTGATTTCAAGTTCATGTTTTCTCTTTTTCGCATATCGTAAATTGTATAACGCTTTCTCGCTTTAATGCTGTACGTAGCGTTATTTTAGATATATTGACATCTGTTCCCATCTAGAACAGATTGGGAACAGATGTCAATAATCAATATGTCAGTGTCAGTCATGTCAATGTCAAAAACTTCACGTTGCGAACTGTCCATGCTTTTAAGTTTTGATTTCGTTTGCGTAAATATTATTTTAGAAATCTGAGTGAAAAGTATGTTTAACTGAACAAATAAATTTAACAAATTTATACGAAATTAAGTCCCAGTCTTCAAAATGAAGTTTCATTACAAGGTAATTAAAAAATATTTACATTTGGAGGGTTACACTTATTGTGGTCTTTGTTTACAAAATTTAAATAGAAAGAGACAGCTCTGTTCAGTGAGACTGCCATAATTAAATCCAATAAATATGTAATTTAATGTATTCAGTAAATCTCTAAGTCGAATGCTTTCAAAACTGTTTAAATAACATTTTGGGGTTTCTAAACATAACCTTTCTGAATGTTTCAGTTCCAAAATTTACTGGGTACAGTTTATCGGAGAGGTGATATCTTGTTCACTGGCGATGGAAACTGTGTCATAAGCCCCGTGGGAAACAAAATAACTGTGTATAACTTGAAACAGTAAGTACAAAAATAAGCATAATCTTTATTGTTAGTGTTAGGTACTTCACCTACTTATTTTTTTTGAGTACTGGACCCGAAGGGTGCCAAACGGAACCCTATTACTAAGTCTCCGATCCGTCAGTCTGTCTGTCTGTCAGCGGGTTGTATTTCATGACCCGTAATAGGTAGACAGTTGCAATTTCCACATGTATTTCTACTATAACAACAAATAATAAAAATAAAATAAAGTTAAAAACTAAAGGGTTATGTTTCTTTCACCACATCCTTAACAACACTTTAGAGTGCAATAAAAATAATTGACAAATTTGTTTTATTTTATTTATTTTAGAAACAAAAGCAACACACTTTCGTTTGAGAGCTACTACAACTACACAGCGGTTGATGTGTCACCCAATGGATCTACTTTGTTGGCAGTCAATGAAAGTATGTATAGCTTTCTACATTTATCGCAACATATAAAACAAAGTCCCCCAGCGGCGTCTGCTTATATGAATGCGATAAACTCAAAAACTACCTAACAGATATTCATATGGTTTTCACCAATTGATGGAGTCATTAATGAGGAAGGTTTCGGTGTTTAATTTATTACAGTTTTGAGTAAATTGGCTGAAATATGACGATGATTGTTGTTGATGTCGGAAAATATCAAGCCGACTAGGAGCTTTAGTGGTGTGTGCGTTACTGTAGTACAGACGCCAGCACATCAACCTATTACAATCTGCCAAATTTCTTTAATAGATTTTCAACTTTATCACTAAAGCATAAGGTTCAAAGATGATTGGGAAAATTTGACAGTTTCGGGTAGGTTGACCTGCTGGCGTCTGTAGATTTCCGTGGGATAATTTCCGACCTCCACGCGGGCAAAGCCGCGGACAAAAGCTATTAAATAATTTAAAAAAAATCGCCAAAAACAGTTAAAAACACTCATGCAATGCACAAAACACACACATGCAATAAGACACAAATGCATGGATGCACGCATGTTTGTATGCTTTAAAAGTCTATTTGAAAATGAGAATAATGTATTTCATAGTGAGAGTATCCTATAATTTGTATAGAATTTGGACAAGAAAAACCCTGTCATTTTCTGACTTGTGTGGGTGACTAAGGGCTTGCGCAGGCTGGCGAACGGGATGGCAGAGGATTTTAAATTTATCAAATGAATTCAATACTTATCCAATCGAAATAAGTTATATTATTTAACTTCTCTGTGATTGACCTTGGAGCATCGCAGCGCAGTTTTATCTGGAGCATCGAAAAGCACGCTGGAGGACACCGCGGCGGCGGCGGGAGACGGCGGTACGCGCCGGTATGCGCTGGAGTCTGTCGGTCTGCCACATTCTTTCAAAAGCAACTTTTTGACTGGGTCGTCGCTAGATGCATACCGGCGGATGCTCCGGTAAACTGGTGGACGGTCGCGGTAACGCAAAGGATTTTTCTTGTCAGTGTGCGCTGGAGGAATCCTCCTCGATGCCCTCCCCTGCTGTCCGCCAGTGTGCAGGCCCTGAAGCTGGCATTGGAAATATTTAAAATGCCAGCTCAAGTCAATAATAATGGACCTGATATGGAATTTGACATATTATTATAATATTAATATTATTATAATTGCATATACAATAGCAATGAAAGTAAACTTTTTACACAAAACAAACGTAATTTCGAAATTAATAAATATTTCCACTAATGATAAAACCTTGTATATAACACATGTATTTTTATTTTCCAGAGGGTGAAGCCCAGATGATCAGTCTACTGACATGCACAGTGATACACAAGTACAAGTTCAAGCAACAGGTGAATGCCGTCAAGTTTAGTCCGGACGGCAAATACTTTGCAGCCTGCTGTGATGATATAGGTATATGGTTTTATTATGACACATTCTTCACTTAAAATATTTATTTCTGCGAAAACCTTAAGTATAGAATGTGACAAACAAAGCAATTAAATTGTTGTATTTATTCTAGATATCCGGTAGCTATCTGGTATCCGGACCATCCGGCCTAAATTTAGTATCTGCCGAATACCGGATAGTAACCGAGTATCCGACCGGATACAGTATTTAAAAAAATACGAAATATAAAATTTTGGTACTTTATTTAATCCGCATGATACTATAATCACTCAAATTATTTATTTTAATAAATAAAAATAAATAAATTTCTCTGCATACAGTTTCACCTGTCTTCATAGATAAGCTTTTCGCTGTATACGCTGCTGAGGGTGCTGAAACATAAATTCTGGCAACTCAAACTACAATTGCAAATTTTTTGATAACTTCAATTGATCATGTTTGCAATCAATTTAAAAAGTCAATGAAACACTTGCTAAATTCGCTCATGAACGAAAATATCCGAATTCACCCGAGTCCGCCCGATCGTTCGTGCGCCACCTGCGCAAGGTCGCTCGTTACTATGCGCCAATCGGCAATGTTTGACCGGATATCCGGCTATCCGTCGAAACAGCTATCCGTTTTCATCTCTAATTTATTCTATTCCAGTATTCATAATGACAGCACCATGCACATTCACCGGAGAATTCCGCTCTTTTGTCATGAAACGAGTATTCAAGAAAGCCAGAGACGAAGTAACTTGCCTGGACTGGTCTCCTTGCTCCAAACTCCTGGCAGTCGGTTCCAAAGACACAACCACTAAGATCTACACCATAGATTACTTAGACAACCTGAGCATGTATTCGCTCAGCGGCCATACTGATAAAATAGCAGGGGTTTTCTTTGAGAAGAAGAGTTTGGACTTGATAACGGTCAGCAGGAACGGTCAGATTTGTTTGTGGGAAGCTAACATTGATATTGATGACCTGGTGGTGTCCGATGTTCAGATATCTCACCGCAAGAAACGTAAGATGGTGAAGAATGAAGAGAGTGAGGATGAGGTTGATGAAAAGGCTGTTATTGAGAAGGATAAGGAATATGTAAGTACTATTTCATTTATTTATTTATATTAGTTTCACTTTAATAAGGATGATGACTCAAAAATTTTTTTTTGTCCGTTAGTGTATTATTAAAAAATGTTGGACACGTATTTTTAAAGATTACGGCGATACATGGCGTTAAAATGTGCTATGACGTCACGAGTATGTAGATTTTATACTTACTTGTGACGTAGCAACCCCCACTCCCCAACTTTAATGCGTTTTATCTAAGTCATTTTTTATTAATATGATAAAGCAAAAAATACGTGTCTAATAGTTTTTTATTATCGGACTGACGGACTAAATAGAATTGCTTTTTTTGACCCAGTTATCATCCCTATTAGTGTTAAAAGTATGAGTTCACTGTCTATTGGTCTAGTGGTCGCAAGCGGCGGCTGCTGTTCTAAGTTCGATTTCTACATCCAAAGTGCAGCAAAGCGATATTGGGTTTTCAATCAAGAATTTCTCAGTAGCACAGATTAATACAGATTGTTCACTCCGCAAAATCATTTGAATAAAAAGCGACTTGCAACGACACAATAAAGTGCAATTCAGGTCGCACAGCGCTAATTACCTACAGTTCATATCACATATTCACCTAGAAGCTGCCTCTGTTTCTATCGCGTAACTCTTATATCTTCTGACTACGTTACGCTCGCTGAGTTAGCCCGACAAGACGAGTCCGCCGCGTACTTATAGCTAGCTTCACACTTAAACTGTGAAGTGCGCCTTAGTGTACTATTCTGATTTGTGTCCGGTTAATAGACTCATCGCCTATTAAATGGAACTTGAAAATAGCTAGCAACATGTAAATGTATTCTGATGAAATAAAAAATTAATTTCTAGGAAAGTGACAATGAACCAGATCCTACAGAAAAAGAAATCAAAATGGAAGACACTAAGAGACTATTATACAAAAAGTTAGGCAGGCATTACATCGGAGATGACATAAGGAGGGCACATCATAAGGTCAAGCTTACTGCTGCACAGTATCATAAGGATACTAAGATGTTGGTTACAGGTGTGTAGGAATGTTACAGTTTCTTTTCTAATAATTATTAACTAGCGAACCGGCCCTGCATCGCAGAGTTTCTACAAAAAAATTTTAGTTGAATGAATATTAATTTATTTATGGTTCTCGGAAAGCACGTTAAGCCGTTGATCCTGCGCCTGATCTCTCTCCGGTCGTGTCGGATTGCCGTCCCATCGGAGAAAGAGGGAAGAGAGAGTGCACCTGTGTCTGCGCACACACTTGTGCACTATGATATCTCCCGCGCCGAAGGCTAGTCTCCGTTGAGATTGGCCGCCGTGGCCGAGATACGGTCTGGAGGATTATATTTACTCTGGAGGAAAAATGGGGGTTGTTTATTCGGAATCAGTGAATACTAGGCGAAGAGGTTCCTAAATAGGGTATTTGACAGGTTTCTTTATTTAAATTTCTGGAAACGTAGAAAAAATATAAAATGTTGTTAAAATAAATTGCTATGCTAAACTATGTTAGACTGAGACAGCACTACTGCGATGTGACGTACAATAGTAATAATAAAAAAAAAAAACAATACAATAGTAATTTCGCGCAATTCTGTACAATGGCCGTATTGTCTGACAAGGATAGAGCTATTTTTTTCCAAAGCATGTAATCTCACCATACTTCCACCGATTTTATTTTTCAATAGTTAATCGTGTTGTTTCTGTAACATCTTTAAAATAAGTATTAAGACATGTATATTTCAGATAGAAGTCAAATAATTAAAATTCTCATTTCCAGGTTTCTCCACCGGCATATTCTTCCTACATGAGATGCCGGACGTGAATCTCATCCACACGCTGAGTATATCAGAACATAGGATCAGCAGCATAGCCATATCATCCCCCGGGGATTGGATAGCATTCGGCTGTCCTAATATCGGACAACTGCTGGTTTGGGAGTGGCAGAGTAAGTGGAGTATTTCATCTTCATTCATTCTGTTTCCCTAATCTCAATTTATTTGAGGTCATCGTAACAAGTCATTGAGCATGTTTGTTGGCCGTTGTTGGCGCCTTACGTATTGTAGGTTGTAGGTTCGAACCCAGGAAGGCACTTTATTTTGTGTAAATGATTTCATCACCACTGCTCTCAATACGGTGAAGGAAACCAACTGGGACCGCGAGGTGGATTGCAGCCCGCTCTCTCACAGAGAGGAGGCTGTGGGAACATTATAGGCTGATTTACTGATTATGCAACATGTCATTTTCTTCGATACTTCTCTATTTGTCGTAATTTCATGTATCTTGAACACAAAACATTAAAGCTCAATTTCCAATGGTCGTAAACGAACTTAGATTATCACACTTCTCATCCAATTATCAGTTTTAGGTCTCTAAACATACAGTTCAAATCAGGTGAATAATTCGTATTGAAGCAACAAGGTCACTCCCTCGACATGGCCTGCTTGTCTATTCCCTGGTCGAAAAAAATTGGAAATAGTCGGGCAAAAACATCAATTTTTTTTGATGGAAAATTATCAAATAACTTCTCCTGCTCTGGGCGGAGCGGGAGCGGGGAGGGCGTGTCAGACTGACTAAAACCCACCAGTATTCCTTCAGTTGCCTGTACGTTGCCAGGGGCCACGGTATCCCTTTCGGACTTTCCCGCAACCCCGGCAGTTCTAATCTCTACCTTAATATCCAAACAATCGACTTCCAACTAACGACCATTACATCACATTTACATAACAAGTGCAAATCTGCCGCCATTTGAATATCAACTTTACTTCTTTTGACATACGATTCATATTTGCAGGTGAACAATACGTAATGAAGCAACAAGGTCACTCCCTCGACATGACCTGCCTTGCATATTCCCCGGACGGACTATACATAGTCACAGGAGGTTACGACGGCAAGGTCAAAGTGTGGAATACGACCAATGGCTTCTGTTTTGTGACCTTCAACGAGCACAAGTCTACGGTCACGAGTATCACTTTTAGTGCAAATAAGAAGTTCTTTGTGTCTGCCAGTTTGGATGGAACGGTTAGGTGCTATGATTTGACTAGGTGAGTGTGTAATGGTAAAGCGTCCAGCGTCCCGCGTCCCGCGCGGGATGCGGGACGTGGCTGCGCGCACTTATGAAATTGCTTGAACATTCAACAACCCCTACTTTGTCTCATACAAAACTGTTTGGCACATTTTGACTTGCGTTTATTCATGTGTTTAAATGCATCGATTCGACACTGTGTGGCTGTTTTACATTATTCAAACTACATTAAACAAGTACAATACAATCATGATACCATATTTACACCCGCGAACCGTAATTAATTTCTTCTTTTAAGTACCTAATTTTACTCGATCCAAAAACAAACGAACATGAATAGATCTCAGACCAAATAAAAAACCGAGACAGCACTGTCAACAATAACTTGAGGCCGGTTTCGTAAACATGTGTACACTTAGTGAGGTGTAGTTTGATTGTATTTTTTTTTTATTGTGATCGGAGGTGTAGTTTGGTCATGCTTCACTGAATTGTTCGCAGCGCTGTCTTGGTTTTTTATTTGGTCTGAGAAATGGATGCAAAAATCTTGTTTACTCTACGATCAAAACCCAAACCTTACCCCACTAAACATAATTTCCAGATACCGTAACTTCCGTACCTTAACATCTCCTAGTCTGGTACAGTTCAGTTGCGTCGCCTTAGACGCGAGCAGCGAGCTGTGTGCGGCGGGCGGACAAGACGTCTTCGAGATATTCTTGTGGTCTATCAAGTTTGGCAAGCTTTTGGATGTGAGTATGACGTGGGATAATGCTGTGATTACCTTGAGAGAACTAAGTTTTAAGGAGTTTCTGCAGTCTCAGTTGTCGCAGTCTAAGGCCGAGAACTATAGTAATAGTAATAAATTATTTTTTCTTACCACAAATTACAGAGTAAGTAATTACATAGTCTACAGACACAATTTTATAATTGGTGCCTAAACTAAGTTTTTTTACAAAACCTGTATGTCAGGTCACCAGGCCCCCTAAACAAAGTTTTACATTTTAATGTTATACTGGAGATGATCTGATTCGTATATAATGTTACAATAAAAATCTCATACATTATACCTACTTATAATATTACAATATTGCTCATAAAAAATTGACGTAAAAAAAATAAAAATAGTGGTATAAAGTAATTTATTAATAATACATGCAAGGGAGGATGTAGGTGAGTGTTCGGGGGTGAGTCTAAGGCCGAGAACTTAAACGTTACTTAGCACGTGCTTTGGCTTATACATGTTCTCGTTTCTATCTTACACTTGTAGTTTGACAGTTGTGCGACAGTGACAGGAATAACTCTTAGCCAAAGTAAGTAACGTTTATAGATTCTGGCCTAAAGGCCGACCTACACGACTCTTATGGTGTGCAAACTGTTGCACAAACAAAAGTCTGTACGAGTCCCGGTGTCCACATGGCACAAGCAATTCAGATGATCGTTGGCAGCAGAGGTGTAGTGTCAATAATTCAGCTCCATTAAGACCACCAAGACGTCATAAGCCTTAGTTTTCGTATCGCGGTTACAATATTCTTTTGATTATATTGCCAAAGACAGGGAAAGACTTGTATAAATCTATAAATTCTCTGGAGTATTTCCTCAGGTCATTCATTCATTTTCAATCTTAATTATTTTGTAATTATCTATCATTCTATCACTCAAACAAGTTTGAATGTAACAATTTGTTTGCGACGTTTTTTTTGAAGAAATTCAAATAAGCATCAACTTTCGCGCCAACTTAAAACTTGACGTGCACACGTTCCGTTTGCACAAACTTCGTTTGTGCAGCAAACACGTTGCGCAAGCTTATGTTGGTGTTGTGTGGACCGGCTTTAAATTAGCACAGATTATGAGTTTGCGCAGGGCCTGAGTTTGCGAAGTCTGACATAGCACAGATTTTTTAATTGTGAAAGTAATTCCTTTTAATTCCTTTCGCGTTACGGGTAATGTCTTGATGGATAGTCAAGTCCTTTGCGAAATGGAGTTTTAAAAGCTGGTGACCATTCTCCGTTAGTTTCTTTGTATTTCTTACATTATCTCTTTTAAATACAAATGGTTAAACTTTACCACAGACAACAATACACTATGAAGTAACTAACTAATCAAAAACACCAATTCCTTCCGAAGGTACTAGGCGGCCATGAAGCGCCAGTATCCTGCGTGACCTTCAGCCCCACACTCGCCAGCTCCCGCCTCGTATCGGCCAGTTGGGACAAAACCGTCAGGATATGGAACTGTATCGAAAGCAGTGCCGATTGTGAGACGGTTCAGCTTACGTCGGACGCTCTGCAAGTCGCGTTTAGACCTGATGGCGAAGAGGTGAGTGGATTTATTGTGATTAATCTGTTAACGATAACATATGCAAGTAATAGGGATGATCCTGGGTCAAAAAAAAGAAATTCTATTTAGTCCGTCAGTCAGATAATAAAAAAATATTAGACCCGTATTTTTTGCTTTATCATATTAATAAAAAAATACTTAGATAATAACGCATTAAAGTTGGGGAGTAGGGGTTGATACGTCAAGTAAGTATAACATCTACATACTCGTGACGTCATGGCACATTTTAACTCGAATGTATCGCCGTAATCTTTTGATAATGTAAAAAAGAAAAAATACGTGCACGTATTTTTTTTATAATCTACAAGACGGACAAAGTATTTTTTTTTAGTCATCATCCCTATTACTGTTTGTAACACTGTAATAGATACAAAATCCTAGAAGATCCTCGCGCTTCGAATCCTACTCTGTTTACCATTTCGATCCGCTTTAGTCTTTATAGCACTTATGGTTAATGTGGCAAATCTTTAACTTTTTTTGAAACAATTTCTTATAGTCATAAGATAAATACTCCGAATAACCCAAAAAAACGACATAAAAATATTATTTTATATTTCTGAAGTCACCCTATTAGGCTGGTTTTACAGCTGTGCGGGAGACCCGTACGGGTAGCGCCCGCAGTGCTCTGAAACGAGGGAGTAGTACGATACGTTGTACGGACTCTACCCGGAGCGGGTCGCGTACGGACTACGGGCGTTCTAGCGTCTCACGTGTGGCTCCGCTCCGGGAGCCCGTACGGTTCTCCCGCACAGCTGTGAAGCCAGCCTTACGCATAGAAAACATCAATGAGAAATTTATCGAAATAACACTACTATGAGAGTACACTACCTTTTAAGACATTTTTCCGCTACGCTATGCTCGTTTATTAGGCTGAAAAATTCTCTGGACGCCTAATATTTGTATTAATTTTCCTTATATCGTCTTCAGATAGCTGTATCATCTTTAGACGGCAACATAACGTTCTTCAACACGACAACTGGCGACCAGACGGGCAGCATTGAAGGCAGAAACGACCTCGGGTCGGGTCGAGCTGAAACTGACCTTATCACTCCTGATACGATGCTGAAGACTAAGTGAGTTACTTACTTTCTAAGGATCGATGGCTCATGTATAAGCATAATCAGCTTTAAATGGACTCTCCCTCTAACAGAGAGGAGGCTCTCTTTGAGAGGGAGTGGCTCATGTAATAGTACGAAAAAAATATCCAGTCCGCAAGGATTAGTTTAGTCGGTCTTACATAAGTGTCTAAAGTATCGTCCTTCTATGGGATCATCGTATATCAAGCAAGGCAATAACAACGTTGCATTCCATAAAATAAAGTCGAAAATAAATAACCTAATCTGCGCTCGCAATTTATTTGCCAAACATGTAAACAAACACGAGTTTTAGGAAAAACAACTGTAAAGTCGACATATAAGGTTCAGTTTGCGCTACAACTTCATATGTTTTATGACTTTTTCAATAGTACTAATCAGTCTGAAATCAACTTTATTTACACTTTCATAAAGTTGATATTTGTATTTAGAATTTTCTATAGACTTTAATTATGCTAAGTTTAGTAAGCGTTTCATACGATAATGATCCTTATTCGTATAACTTTCACTTTGTAGCAAATTAAAGTCTAAATACGCTTTATAGTTAGAGGCACGGATAAAATGATGACTAAATATGAAATATTTTCCAGAGCTTTTACAACGATATGCTACTCCGCCGACGGCTCCTGCATATTGGGGGGCGGTAACTCCAAACATGTCTGTCTATACAGTGTGAAGGAATCTATTCTTATCAAGAAGTTCGTTATCACGCAAAATAGATCTCTGGATGCTGTTAATGTGAGTATACTGAAGTTTTTTATTCTAAAAAATTCATGTTACTTGGAGTAATAATGCAAATAATGGTAAACAAATAAAAGCTTCTTACAAAAATAACAAAAAAATGCGGGCCATTACTATAGTTGAGGCATTTTCTAAAAAAAAAAATAAGAATTATAAATACATACACACATACACTCACGCCTTCTTCCGATGGGGGTAGGCAGGAACTACAGAACGCCACCTCCTGCTACGATCCTTACATACTCCTGAGGCGCATAAATCTTTTAAGAAATAGCATTTTCTTGATAGTACTTATCTAATAGAACGTAAAGTAACATTTGCGAGCAACACAACATTGGTTATTTTGTAAAATAAAAAAAAATTGCTCTACTGTATGTATTCTTAAATAATTTAGGTCAATAATATTATATTTCACCATTATGATTCTGTTACCAGGACTTCATAAACCGTCGACTGATGACAGAGTTCGGTAACATGGCGCTGGTCGAAGAGCGAGGCGACTTGGAAGGGGGTGACGTCAATGTGAGGCTACCAGGAGTCAAGGAGGGGGATATGGCTGACCGGAGAGTTAAACCAGAGGTGATTCTAACTAAATAAACATACAGATCTACCAGAGAGTCTGCGCTTGGTCAATCATCACGATGATGAAATTTGCTGTTACGACCATGGAAGTACTGCATCATCATCATTTCAGCCGAAAGATGTCCACTGCTGGAAATAGGCCTCCGCCAATTCTGTGCTTCCTGCGGTCCGGGTCACCGCTCCATCTCGTGGGACGCCTTCCAACGCTACGTCTTCCGGCACGCGCTGGCCACTCCAGAACCTGTCGGTCCCGTCGGCCATCTGTTCTGCGAGCAATATGCCGTGTCCACTGCCACTTAAGTTTAGCAATTCTTCTGGCTATGTCGGTTACCTTTGTTTCTTCATTTCTGAATCGATCACGTAGGGAAAGCACTTACCTGTTTTGTATTGCCATGGTTACAAAATAAGAGATTAAAAACTATGCAATTCGAAAAAAACTTTTCGAAAGTTACAGGTGACGAGGTGCGACCGGAGTATGTAACCCAACAGAGGGATACCTGAAACTGTTTTCTTTAATAACATAATACAATCTGGCATTTTCACATGACAATTCATAGCCTTAGGACGGTCTTAAACTGTTAATGCATAGATAGTAATCATTAACATACTTATGATACAGGTGCGAGTCCATTGCGTGAGGTTCTCTCCAACTGGAGACAGTTTCGCAGTCGCTGCTACTGAGGGTCTACTGATATACAGCCAGAACGCTGGCATTGACGGCACGTTCAGGTAAGTTCTTATTTTTTTTAAACAGTCATTAATTCCATGCTGTTATGTTATACGCATAAAAATACTTCATTTCAAACAATTGCCCTGATTCGTATTTTCTCGTAACTCTATCCCTTTCTTTCGCTCAGAAACAACCTTAATTAGAGCGAGAAAGATTACTTTCAAGCGCCTTTGCTCGGGCATCAGAGGGCCGAGAATCCATGGCTACGTATATTTATTGCGAGTTAAAAAAAAAAAACGTATTTACGCGGATGAGTCTGGCTGAGTCCTTAGAGGACATCATATTCATATTCATTTATTTGCTCAGAATGAAGGTATTTACAATATTGAAGGATCCTTGAACATTTTGGCACGCAAACATTGATGCAGTTCATCATCAAACATTGAAATATTGATACACTGGATACAACTAAAATTTATCGGCAAAAAAATCCGTTACAGAGTAGTAACATTTATTTAATAGAAGGACAGTTAGGGTGCATTCCGAGTTACGCTGTAATTAATTTGAGCGCGCTAACTCCTGTACCGAATTAACGTGGGCGCGATAACAATGTGTCTTCAATCGCCATAGATGACGTCATGACATGCGCCATCTTGCGATAACGCCGACCATGCCTTTTACTAATATCACCGTGAGCACTGTCAAAAATTACAGTTGTGCTGTTTTGTTTTGACTCGCATCCTATCTTTAAACTAACGTGGCATTTTCGAAATTGTGCTCCTGGCTACCGTTCGCCACCTAACCAAAGAAGAAGAGGAAAATTGTGGTATAAACACAAAGAAATATGATATGCAAGTTTTGACGTTAAGCGAGTACTGTGAGTGCGTTCACGAGCGTTCCGAATTGTTGACAGCCCTCAGCTGTCATAATCGTGATAATATCTTAATCGGAACGCCAATTATCGATGTCAGCGCTGTGAGCGATTATGTTCTAATTCGGAAAGCGGTCTTAGTTTCTTTTTGAAAATTGTTACTGGTTCCTCTTTTATGGAATTAGGAATGTGGTTAAAAATCAAACTTTTATTATACACATAAACCTACCCGAATAAATTCTCGAAATAATGGTGAAAACCACACTTAACTTATAATATGTACTTCTAGATTCTAATGACCCAATACATCAACAGGCCATACCGTTTAGAAGCGACTTCAACTCCATACGCAGTGAAACAGTTATTGCTACAAGAAGCATGGGGTTCTGCTCTAGTCGCTGCCATACAGCTGAACGAGCACACAGTCATACAGCAGTGTGTGGAGGCTGTACCGGCCAATGATAGTGAGTATACTGTTCTCATCATATTATCTAAAGCAACGTAACGGTTCTTTAGAAACTTTCAAATTCAAATTCAAAATATTTTATTTCACATAAACCTACAAGGGCACTTATGAAACGTCAGAAGCTAGGTGTACGGTTCCAATTGGTCGTTTCCTATGGAGAAGAGCCGGCAAGAAACTCCAAGGTTACTGTTTTAAAAGTAAATGGTATTTACAATGCTTTCAAAATACAGTGTTAATAGGTATGAGAGGACAGCGTAGGCCTATCTACAAGTACCAGGTACTTAGCAAGATAGAAAATGGTCGACAGATCTACAGTCTCTTAAGCCTAAAACATTCTCACATTCACAAAATCTAAAAGAAAAGAATTATATAAAAGCAAAATAAAATAATAAAAATAAAAACCTATTTTAAACCAAATGACATGATTGCCACTACAGCTGTAACAAAAAATCTAATTTATTGTAAAATATAGAATATTTTAGGTATATGTATAATGTCAAAACCGACTTCTAAACCGCGAGATATACCAATCAAACGAATCTGTTCCGCTATCTAATTACGCAACACATTTTCGTAAACGATTACGACAAATTTGTTACATTTTGACAGTTCAACAACATTCATTGCGTTATTGAGCAGATTTTTTTTCGAACTTATGAAGCAATGGATTAGCAATTGTTTCAAAACGTTTCAAATTCCGATTGACGTAGTCCTGTACCCTAACTACGTAATACAAGATGTATTACGTAGTTAGGGGATAGGTTAGATAGGATAACTTACAATGAGTTTTCATTGGCTAACATTGAGTCAGAAGGCGTCACGACATAACACAGCACAGTAGTGTGAATTCGAGTTAAGGCTATCCCTTAAAAGCTGAGAGTCACGCCTTTGTGGTAACCCTAACCAGTGCCTAGCAAGCGATAGCGAACGACTGATGCAGACTAAACTCTCAATAGAGATAACCGCTTTCTTCAGTGGTAAATACCTGGGCAAAAAGCTCTTTTTGCAGGTCATTTCCGTTCATCTTCGTCAAAAGACATTGCAAAAAACCAGCAATTGCAATTAATTGCATCTATGCCTTACTGTTAATTTTTGAGGCCACTATGTTGCCTTCGTCTTTCGTATCGACACAAACCATAAGAAACATGTCTTGGTGAAATCCAGCGGAGCTGACTGCCCAGGGCGCTCCGGACGTAAATTTCAGTATCCCTTTCCATCCCTTATGGTACATGGCACATAAATAAAGGGCAACATTAACATTTTTCACGTTTTGTTATACAGTATGTTAACTAACTTATCGCACTTGTCTTTCCATGTTGAAAGACAAGTGCACGTGTACAGAGTGTTTCTTTAACGTATACATTTGATATTTTTGTAAATATTTTACTTTTTTTTTTTGCATGACTTAACGAGACGCCCTTCGTTAGTTAACATACTGTTTTATTATGTGATCTTAGTTACTAATATACTCTTTTCTCCCACAGTAAACTTAACAGTAGCCAACCTAGACGATGACTACGCGGACCGCCTACTGAACTCAATAGCCCGCTTACTAGAAGACAGCAGGCATTTAGAACATCTACTGCTGTGGGTGAAGGCCTTAGTGACCGTGAAGAGGAGGAAATTCCCGCCCAGTGTGTTACTGGCCTTAGAGAAAGTACTCACTGTTAAGTACTCGCAAATTAGTAAGATGTAAGTATTTTTTTTTACTGTTTCTCATCTTTTTTCGATTTTTTTTCGAAGTTCGAAGTACCTACTTAAACAGTTTCTTTGAACAGTATTCAATCATTACTTGAACTTGAAAGGGGTTAAACTAGATCAGAGATCACCAATTAGTTTTATTTAGGGTTCCGTAGTCAACAAGGAATCCTTATAGTTTCGCCATGTCCGTCTGTCTGTCTGTCTGTCCGCGGCTTAGCTCAGAGACTCTTAAAAACTGTAATTTGGCATGGATATACATATCAATCACGCCGACAGTGGAATGTATAGGAGAATATGTTTTTCAACTACAATGTTAAGTTTGTTCTTGGCATAATGTTATTCCAACTACGGAACCCTTTATTGTGCGTGGTTCGACACGCACTTGGACGGTTTTTTAAATAACATAACAGTAGTGGTCCATTTGGTAGACGATTAATGCTTGAATGCTTGCTTATTTTTAATCATAGTTGCTACTCAACTATGATTAAAAATAACATTCAAAAAACGAAAATAAACATTTTTTATTAAGTAAAATGTAAGTAACAAAAATAATAAAGTCAGTAATTATTATTAATAGAAAGATGTTTATATAGATGTTAATTAAACCATTTACAGGCACTTTTGAATTGTCAAGGAGTCGGTCAGTCAGAAATATGAAGCTAGTTGACCATTCCAAAGCATAGTAGGTACCTATGGAGAAGAACGGGCAAGAAACTTCACAGACATTCTTTTAAATCAAAAACTTTACACAAAATATTGGTTACATCATTCATGTTGAAATTATACATGTGAGAACAATGTAGAAAGACGTGCATGTTAAAAGCGACCGTAATAAAAAGATAAAAACAAAGAACCATTCAAAAATTTTAATAAGCCATCGCAGCTAAGAGATGACCAGTCCCAACTGACGGCGCCCGTTCACGAACATGACGCATGGATCTTTGGATGTCTATATCAGAAAAAAAAAAAAAAAAACAACTTAATTAATTCACGCTTCAGAAGCGCGGAGAAAAGTAGGAGCAAGTTTAGCTTTTTTTCTCAATTATACATTTTACTATTTTCTTAAGAGGGAACAGAGCCTGCGATTCTCCATACAAATGTATTCCCCTTTTCTCTTCTTTAATGATGCCTCTAGAGCAATTTTTTTTTCATAAAATTAAGTTCTGCTGTAGACACGTTTCTATTATTTCCTTTTTTCAGCAACTTATTGGTAAAGAAAATATGACCCTCCGAAAATTATAAAAATGCCCAATTTTTACCGCCGTGATTAGAGGACTACCAGAAAAATTCTAAAAGTTTTTAACATAAAAGAAAATGATAGGAACCAGGACATCTTTCTTAAAATTTAAATGTAAAAAATAATTGAATCGGCTCAGTTTTTGAGGAGAAAAAAGAGGAATACGAACGTCGATCTCGTCAATTTTCATTGTGATATAATCGGTCTGAGCTGCAGCTGTCCCTGTCGAACTCTTCGGGGGCAGACTTGAGGTAACACGACGGAAATAGTTTCTTCAAATACCTATTTTCCGAATTCCTCGCAGGCCCTGTTCCCTCTGAAGGTCCGCACAGAATAGGTCGGCGGTCAGCCATTTGGTGACTCCTGAACAAAGACTCCGATAACATGATGTGGTCGAAACTCTTTTTTTAACTCTGGGTTGTTTTTGTATAATATAAATTTTGCGACGCCTTTTCAAAGTTATGGGCAGTTTTTGATGAATCGGGTTGGTTTTGAACGTCAAAGAAGTGTCTATAAAACTCTAAACAGTTTTTAGCAGCTTTTTACTTCCTAGTGTTTAAATTGAAGAACAAGCGCAATTTATAATTATTTTATATCCATGTGAAAATTTACTTGCAATGGAGTTGAAGATGACGTCATACTCGACAGACAGACGGCAGATTATATTGCGTAACCATTTACACATCTCATGTCTGTGATAATTAAATTGACCAGATGACTCGACGACTCCAGACAATAACTATTATTTAATGCGAAAAGTTTAAAAAAAGTTGGTTTATATTACTCCTTACTGGTTTTTTGTCGTTGTTTGTTCCTGTTCGCTAAATTAAAGATATTGTAATTCAATATTTTCTTATTAAGGGACCAAGTTTTAAACTACGTGTCCGTGTCAGTGTAGTGGCCCTGAAAGTTCGAGGCTAAATTGCAGTGTAATATGCTCTTGTTTCTGGCCTGTGACTCATACTAGTCCTAGTTCAATGCCAAGCCTGCGAATTTGTGTATGAATAGGCATTGTTAAATCTACTGCAAAAACTCGTTGACAAACCATCCGAATCGGAGATACGCAGTAATAAAATCGTTATAACGTAAATTCTAAGAGTATAAAAACCTTTTAATTCAAACCAAAACTCAACACTACAACACGAACGGTCGTAAGTTATCCGTTGCTAATAAATGATTGAGTCCCATAACTGTAAATGGCGACCTGACCTAGACCCAATTAAACTTTAAGAGAGTTGACTTTGACTATACAAGGTCAAAATAAACTAGCTAGCGAAACCGTAATGGGTATCGATATCTAAACACGATAAAATAAAAATAAAAAGAATTGATGTTTTTTTTCGGTCAACGGCCACTGGTAGTTTAGTTAAGGGGAATGCGTTAAGGTAGCTCGTGAAATTCAAATTTTCTTACGTTTTTTTGGAATTTGCAGGTCAGTGTCAGTTTGTATCTTGGTTAAAATATGATTCGCGACCGTAACAAATATAATCATTAGAATCAGCATTAAAACTTCTTTATTAGAATAATCCTAAAATGTCAAGATTTCATGAAATAGTCATTCAATAGAATTATAAGAACTTAGAGAGTTGTATTGATAATTTTTATGATTAAAATTATTTAAATAAATATTTGATACGGCCGCGAATCATATTTATTTCAACATACAACCTGATACTGACTTGCAAACTACAAAAAAACGTAAGAAAATTTGAATTTCGCGGGCTACCCTGTCGCTTTCGCCTTAATGGGAAAAATAAAATAAAATACAGTTATTCTCAACTCAGTCAGTTGAGAATATTCGTTTTTTTTTTGTTTTATAGTGTTTAGATATCCATACCCATTACGTCTGTGAAGTTTATATTTTTTCGATAAGGGAGCAGAGTGTGTAATGTACAATGCACACGCGTTTCATACGACGCTTTTCAACACTTGCGAGGCCAAATAATAAATAAAGTTTTATAAACCAATTACGCATGTCAAAAAAATATGTGAAATATGGCCCGCGGATTCCTTTTATCGCGGTGTTTTCGCAGATTAGAGCAGAGGCACCAGCACGAAGTCGAACAGTCTAATTACCTATTAGACTGTTACAAGCATAAAAAACTGTATATTTTTGTATGTAGAACATGAAGACTCCAAAAAATTTGATCAACCAATTTTTTTTTTGTTTTATTTTGTTTAGATATCGATACCCACCACGCCGTTTTCGCTAGCTATTTCAATTTGACCCTGTATAAACTTGAAAACCTATTAGATAAACATACGACGAATTCTTCCACTATTCAGAATGTCCCCAAACTTTGCTACACTGATCACCTGTAGTTAGATCACATGTAACATCGATAAATCATGCACGATACGTATCGTGACGGTTTTAAGGTCAAGTGTACGATAGCACTCGGTAGTTTGAAGGCCGACGACAAATATTTGGAGATGAAGCATTTATTCAAATAAACCAATTACTTTTGAATTGTCAAGGGGTCGGTCAGTCAGAAAGATGAAGCTAGTTGCCCATTCCAAAGCGTAGTAGAAGGTTCCTATGGAGAATAAACTAAATTATTAATTCATGTTAAAATTATACATGTGAGAACGATGCAGAACGTTTAAACCGTCCGTAATAAAAAGATAAAAAAACCAATTAAAAAAATGCTAAGTTCAGCCGTGGCAGGTAAAAGATGACCAGTCCTTACTGACGGCGACCGTTCACGAACTTGACGCATGGATTAGCACCATTTAGGTCAACCATTTTAAAGGGAGCTAAATGATCCAACACACGTGCCACCATCAGCGAGACAGGTCTGAATGAGATTGACTATCGTAGTTATGCAACGCTGAGATTTTGACACAGAAAAACATTGTTAATCCATTTCAATATTAAGTTGATTTATTAAGACGGACTATGGTGTGTTTTAATTGATTTAATATAGGCAATGCATGATCGATTCAGAGTTATTACTCGGACTTGCATGAATGTTACAAATATAGGTTACACATTTATACATATATGTTGCAATGTTCCAGTTGTTTTGTTTAGTTTAGTCTCTAGTTTAAAAATTAAAAAAATCAAAAAATTCTAAATATTTTATTTCATATAAACCTACATGGGCACTTATGAAACGTCAGAAGCTAGGTGCACGGTTCCAATTGGTTGTTTCCTATGGAGAAGAGCCGGCAAGAAACTCCATGGTTACTCTTTTAAAAATAATGGGCTTTTACAATATTTTCAAATAACAGTGTTATTAGGTATGGGAGGACAGTGTAGATATGTCAACAAGTACCAGGTACTTAACAGAATAATGATGGTCAACAAATCTACAGTCCAGTAGGCCTACAGCGTTCTCACAATTCTTTTCAATTTTGTGAACAAAATTGAAAAGAATCTAAATAAAGATAAATAAATTAATACAAATAAAAACGTATATTAAACGAAATGACGTGATTGCTATTACAGCTGTATCAAATCTGAATAATTATCATGTCCACAAAATCCACTAATAAAGAGTTGAAATTAAATTCTAGGTATATAATGTTTAGTTAATTAATTCTGATTTATTTATTTTTGTCTCACACCCTTGTTCATTCGCGTATCAATGACAAAGGCCTCCTCCAATACTTCCAAAGATTTCTGTCACCAGCTGTTCTGGCCCATGTGCCACACGCTATAAGCTCTAATTTCGCAAAAGTCTGCCTCGTTCGCATGTGTTCTGTAACAGCATACCAGTACATTAATGTGTTGCTCCATTTTTGATTTTCCCTGATTGTATGCTGGGACTTGAACATGCATTACGCCATAGATATTCCATAGTTTCGGTGACGATAAACTCGTAAAACGATGAGATATGTCTCAAGAGATAACAAGCAAACTATTGGACAATACAAAGGTACTAAAAGGATCGGAAAACCGACATATTAATCATTCAGACTTCCACTTTACACAAAAACCTCGGTTTACCTGTATCATAAATCAAGTTGATCTATTGCCTAGATTCTTTATTGCGTCCTGGTTTTCAGGTATTTGCGTATCAGCAATGGATAAGGTATTGATGTGCTGCTCTGAGAGTCTGTCTGGGTGATGTCGTTAGTGAGTTACGAAATGAATATCAGTACATACGAATGGTTTATCGGCATAGTATATCCCCATGTTTTCATGACATAATCTTGTTGAAGTATCCTTAAAACGACTTACTTGATCTAGTCAGTGTAACAAAAAAAAAAATATAATTCAAACTAACCATTTATTTCAATTAAACAAATGACAGGCACTTTTTTATGGCCAAGTCAGTCAGAAAGATAAAGCTGTCCATTCCAAAGCGTAGTAGGTTCCTATGCAGAAGAGCAAGCAAGAAACTTCATGGACACTCTTTTAAATCAAAATATTGGTTGCATCTTTCAAGTTGAAATTATACATGTGAGAACATTTTAACAGCATTTGCGAATATACAGCATACTTATAAAATATTTTTATATATTTTTTTTTAAATTTTGTGACAGTTTCACTCAAATCTGTGTGGTTCTTTTCTCAAAAGACCATTTCAGACTAATTTACATGGTCCTCATATGGCCTGACCAAGATTATGTCTGGACTTTAAAAGAGACTGTGACCTCTGAGTTTGTTTTGGCCTTTCTTCTCAGAGTAGTCAGATAGGAAACACCGAACTCATTTAGCAATTTTTTTTTTTTTTTTTTAAGATGTGTAAAAGTGATTTCAATATCATATTTACAGAATAAACGATTTCATTTCATTTCATCACCTACAAAATTTTACTTCACGTGCCGCCTCATTATTCACGTTCCGTCTCCGTTGACTCTTCCAATTTGCACGTGATAAAAATCAGCTGATTCTGTCTCGCGTGAACCTAAGAAACGAAATCTCCGCTGATTGTACCAAACAATTTACTTTTGAAAATGTGGTTCGGATTTACTGTGACACACTTCAATTCAATTCATAATATTGTATTTCATATAAACCTACAAGGGCACTTATAAAACGTAACACGAGCTCGGTTCCAATTGGTCATTTCCTATGGAGAAGAGCCGGCAAGAAACTCCACGGTTACTCTTTTAAAAGTTAATGGTTTTTACCATGTTTTCAAATTACAGTGTTAATAGGTATGAGAGGACAGTGTAGGCCTATCAACAAGTACCAGGTACTTAGCAAAATAGAAAATGGTCGACAGATACAGACAAGATATTGTGAAAACATTTTAAAAGAGTAACGGTGGAGTTTCTTGCCCATTCTTCTCCATACGAAAACTACCTTTTGGAAGGGGCAACTAGAATCAATTATTATTTAAATGTTGACGTCCAAAAGTGCCTTTTTTGTGCCTAATTGAAATAAATTATTTGACTTTGACTTTGGATCTACAATCTGTTAAGCCTACAACGTTCCCACATTCACAAAATATAAAAGAAAAAAAATTATGTAAAAGATAGATAAAATAATAAAAATAAACCTAAACCAAATGACACAAAAGACACTCATAATTTTCCTGTCCTTGTTCCATGTAACTTGGAGTAGGTGCAACACGTTTTTTTCTCAACCATCACGCTATTATTGACTTCTTTTCATCATCATCATCATAATTTCAGCCGAAAGACGTCCACTGCTGGACATAGACCTCCCCCAAGCACCGCCACTTCGATCGATTCTGTGCCTCCCGCATCCAGCGGATTCCTGCGGCCCTTGCAAGGTCATCGGTCCATCTTGTGGGAGGCCTACCAACGCTACGTCTTCCGGTACGCGGTTGCCACTCTAGAACCTTTCGGCCCCATCGGCCATCTGTTCTACGAGCAATGTGCCCTGCCCATTGCCACTTAAGTTTGGCAATTCTTCGGGCTATGTCGGTTACCTTGGTTCTCCTGCGGATCTCTTAATTTCTGATTCGATCACGTAGGGAAACTCCAAGCATAGCCCTCTCCATTGCCCTTTGGGTGACTTTTAGCCTTCTGATAAGGCCCATTGTGAGCGACCACGTTTTAGTGCCGTAGGTCATCACTGGCAACACGCACTGGTCAAAGACTTGAGACACTGTGGTAAGTCGGACGAGAAAAAAAGCTGTTTCATAGAAAAGTGCAATACCTACGCGGTCAAATTAAAAGATAAAAAGTTTAGAATTATGTACTGAATTCGTGGAAAAAGTTTTTGCATCGATGTCCCTGCCATCTTTTCTTTTGTCTTTTCTTTATCTCCATCCATCAAGTTATAGGCATCAGTTTTTTATTCATCTATCAGTTTCATCCCTCCTCATCCCATGCCAAGACCACAGATTAGTACAGATGGTTTACTCTATCATTTAAATAAAAAGAACAATAAAGTGCAATTCAGGTCGCACCGCGCTAATTACTCTTATATCTTCTGACTACGTTATGGTCACTGAATTGGCCCGACAAGACGAGCCCACCGCGTATTTGTAGCTTCATATCTAAAATGCTGAGTGCCCCTTCTGTACTATTCTGTGCCAAGACAACCGATTCCCTTTCAAATTTTCTGTAATAGGCGCCAGTTTCAGACTCCCTCTAATATACTCAAAAGCACTCAACAAATTAATTCTATTTTTCCGAGTGCGGATGGAAAGTAAGAAATGAAAGATTTGTACGTTTTGAACTGGGATTAAAAATGCAAAATTTTGCCTAGCGTCTCTTTCAAAGGTGCACTGAAGTAGTCAAAGTAAAATTCGAATGAGCGAAAAAATATGAAAGCAAAAATAAATTCTCGACTTCTAGCTCTAAGTTTACGTACCTTTTTTTAACCACAACGGGGAAGCTCTTGGGCTTCATCTCACCTGATGGAAAGTGATGATCAGGCCGAAGGTGGAAGCGAGCTTCAACCGGAATCCTCAACCACAGAGGAAATGACTATCTTACCTCTAACTGCCAGAACACAACAGTGCTGTTAACATTGTTATTATGGCGACAAACTTAGATAAGATGGTGGTAGCTAGCCAGGCGGACTTAGAACAAGCCTTACCATCAACCAAACCGAACAGAAAATATTGCCCACGCTGGGAATCGAACCCGGGACCTCTGGTTCTGAGACAGGTGGTCTTACTTCTAGACTACAGAGGCGGTTGAAAAGAGTTAAGTCCAATTGTATTTTTTTTTGTTTAAACAAAAAGAAAAGGTTTCATTGTAACTTTACAACAATTCGATAGATAAAAATACATAGGTACGGGGTGATCTTGAGGTACTGAACAAGAAGAAAGTACATGAACTTTTGTTTTATTATAAACTAATTACAGCTACCAGGAGTCTTAACTGTCGACGGAAGAATAGACAAAATGACAGATAAACAATCGCAATCTGTCATTTTGTCTATTCTTCCGTCGACAAAACCCGTTTCTACGGTGGTCATGGTACGCGTGCTGCTGTTAAGACTCCTGGTAGCTGCTGTACTTATAAGAAATTGACTAAGACTCCCGAAATTACAGAATTCGAGTCGTATTTTTCTAAACAGTTTCACGGTAAAAGTGTTTACTTGGCAAAGTAGACTTCACGTTTCCATGCTAAAAGAATAAACAGTCACGTGAGCAAAGCGCGCACAGCTAGTACCGAAAATACAGCAGACCGCAGCGATAACACCGTCATCAGCTGTTTTATCGCTACGTCAAAGAACTAAATCAAGGCCATGAGTTACCTAGTGATGTATCAACAACAATCCGTCATCTTTTCTGATAACAGTGATAACTAGGGTTGCCAACTCTACTATATAATATAGTATCCTAATATGTCAGAGGCCTAAATAAAATATTTCTAAAAAAAAAAAAATTTTGTTGAAACTACTATATTTTTATTTCAATACAAAATAGCGAGATGATCACAATAGGGCCAGTATTAATCTCATAAAAGCTGAATTAATGGCATTTTGTAACCATATTTTAGAGTGTAAAAATACTTAGTTACGAAAAATAAACTGTAAATAATAAGCAAAAAATAAGCATTTAAAAAAATCAAAATGTTTTTGAAACATTTAACTACTATATTTTTTCGCCATTTACTATATTTTTACAGGCAATGACTTCGAAAACGCTATATTTGATATGAAAAAAGTTGGCAACCCTAGTGATAATAGACAGCAGTCTGATTTAGCAACTTAAAATAACATGATATAACTTGCAGTTATCTCATAAAGATACGCGATTTTAGAGGAAAGCGGCCAGATTGGGTTTTTAAGTCATGTAGGTATGAGTTTTATAGAAAAATATTTGAATACTTAGATACTCAGCTCCGACGCACGGCTGGAGTTTATTCCTTAATACGATTGACTTTTTAAATATGCAATAGGTAAAGAGGGTAAAAAACGCATCTCTTAAAAAAAAAACCCTGACCCCATACCCCTGTATACAAGTATACACGATGTCAAACTGAAAGGTTTCGGAGTTCACTTTTATTAATTCATTTATTTCAGACATGGTCCATATAGAATATAAAAAATTAAAAACACATTTACATTAAAATAATCAATAAAAAATAAAATTACAATTACAGACACATTAGAATTACATATTCAAACAATTGAATTAAATTAAATATAAATTAAAATAATACACATTTAAAACAATCAACACAATATAGACATACACGCATCTCAAATAAAACGAGGAGAGGCGCTAACATAAATCTGCATCCACCTCTGTATTAGGGACAGGTCCTACCGCTCGGACAAAGCCCTCAGGAGACTGTTCGAGCTGCTTCGTAGGCGACTTAATAGTGAAGCGCTCCGCTTCCTCATGATCGCGAAAAAATCATCGTTGACGCTTGAATAAATTTCACTCCTCATAAAATTTCCATACCGGCGGGGGCCATAAATGAAAATCGATTCTTAAGGAGTAAATTCCAAAAATCAGAAAACTTACTGAAACTACGAAACTCTTAAATCGACGACGCGATTCCATAGAACTGTCCCATAAATGAAAAATTATATTTATTTTGTAAATTCGTTTTTAGCAAAAATTTTTACACGTGTAGGTCTGTGTTTCCTATCCTACTACTTTGAGAAGAAACACCGAAACAAACTCAAACTCATACGGACCTCTATGTCTCTCTATTTATCACCCTGGAGACGGGCGAATAGATGGCTGTCAGATTGTTTTTTTTCACGTATAAATAAGTGCCGCTAGCTTGAACAGGTAGATAAATGGCTTCGACCTACAAAACTGTACATTTACTATTATATTATTAGGACGCTCAGACGAAATAAAAAGCCAAGACATATCGCTGTCAACAGTAACGTGAGGCCGGTTTCGTAAACATATGTGCACTTAGTGAGGTGTAGTTTTGGCATGCTTCACTGTATTGTTGGCAGCGCTGTCTCAGTTTTTCATTTGGTCTGAGCTAGCACGATACTCAAGCATTGATTTCTACTTTTGGTCAGCTTTTATACTATTCTGGTAAATTGGGTCAATCACAACGTTCTAGAAACAGGTTTGAATATCTTAAAAATAATATCAAATTCTAAAGTCACAGCACCAGCAATAATAAGGACTTTTTGAACGTCAAAATTACTTAAGACAGTGCCCCAGAACGCCCGCCCTTGACCACTTCCTAGTGCGAGGAAGAAGAAGTGGCGCAAACAACTCCCCAAATATTTACCTATACAAGGTCACATTAAAATAAATGGACAAATTTTAACACAGCGTTCAGGGGTCATATTATGACGTATTAATGCCACCATTATTCCAGTGAGTGAGAGACGGAGCTATACAAGGCCGCTAACACCATCTTTCTTTCGCAGTAAAATAATGATGACATTAATACTTCATAATAAGGCCCTACGTTTAAGCAAAGATATCTAAGCAAAAAAAAAACACTGATTAAAATGATTTTATTTTGACCTAAAATGATAAATGGCATTGGGTAACCAACATTTTTAGTGTATTTTCGTTAGCTGATTTATTTTCTTGTATCTAATGCTTTTTTCTTATATTTTTTTTACCATTGTCCTTATTTTGGTTTGAATGATTTCTAAAAATTTATCCATCTATTTTAATGCGACCTTACCCTTGGATGGGATCCTAAACTTGGAACAGACGTTAAATATTAAGTGTCCTAATTGAAATTTGCGCGATATGCTAGCACGACCAAATATAAAAATACTTACATGATTACGAAATCACGTTTTATTAAGACAACTCTCGTTTTTAGGGTTCCGTAGTAAACAAGAAACCCTTATAGTTTCGCCATGTCCGTCTGTCTGTCTGTCTGTCCGCGGCTTAGCTCGGAGACAGTTATTACTAGAAAGCTGTAATTTGGCATGGATATACATATTAATCACGCTGATAAAGTGGTAAAATAAAACCAATTTTTTTGGGTACCTCCCCTACACGTAAAGTGGGGATGTTTTTTTTCTCGTTTATCCCATGGTGTGGGGTGTTGTTGGAAAGGTCGTTTAAAATATTGTGGGTGTGTGATAACCGTTTTTCAATTCAGGGATCCGATTCGCGAAATATTTAACTTTTAAGTGCTAGTTTTTGTTAGAGTCAAGTGTGGGGGACTCTTGACTCTTACAAAAACTAGCACTGCCAGCTAAATGGTTGTACTTGGATTTGTGACAAAAATCACAGCAGTAGTATATATAACGAAGTTAAAAGGGAAACTATCACAGAATTACAGAAGTTAGCTTAGTAGGCTTTACAAGTTAACGAGTAATAATCGACCAACTTAAATTTGCAGTTTGTTATTGGGAAAAAATCATTCCAACTACGGAACCCTTCAATGTGCGTGGTCCGACACGCACTTGGCCGGTTTATAAATCGTACGGTTAGCAACGAAAGTTACAATTATTTTTAACAGACTTCCAAAAAACGACGATGTTCGTAGGTTCGTGCGTAGCTTATATTATGTTTTTATTTTTATGTATGTCCATCGATATTTTCGTCAATTGTGGACGGATTTAGAAAATTATTTTTGTATTTGGTAGAGAAAGCTTGCGCAGTGACCACCTCGATTTTCAAATTCCATATAAATTGTATTAACTTTGCGTGGGTAGATTTTGAGTTAGCTTCAATAATACGTATTTTTCCCACTTAGCCTATGTGCATGATGTTTTATTAAGTTCCTGTCACTGTTATTTATATAGGAGGTCGTGGTAGGTATTCGAATTTGCGTGGGGTAGGTACCACAACTAAAAAAAGAAAAATAAATACTTTTTAAGGAAAAAAAAAATCGAGTTAAAAAAAAAACAGAGTGAAAAATAAATTTAATTTCGGAAGTCGCTGGCAAATAAGAAAATTCAAAACTAAAGACAACGACTTCCGAAATTAAACTTATTTTTCACTTTGTAGTGTTTTTTTTGGAACTCTGTTTTGAACATATTATCTAACTCGCCATACAAAATATTGGCTGCTATGGTTTTCATACATGCTTTCATGCACGCCTTTTTCACATGGAGCTAGGTAGAAACTACAGAGTGTCATCTGCTACAATCCTTACATAATCCAGTACTCGTAGGTACTCTGTTTTTCAGTATAATAAAACGGAACAAGTATTGGTGTTATTTCAATATTAGGAACATATTTTCTGTTTAAAAATATTGTGTTGAGTTAAGCTTCGTGCAGACTAGCGCGACGCTACAGCGCAACGCGACACCGGTTATTGTTATACCTTGAAGTTTTCTTAGAAATTGTATTGTTCCAGTCGGGTTGCGCCTTCGCGTCGCGCTGGTCTGTACGAGCCTTTATAATGACGTAAAAAGGACCGTTAATAACCTACTTTCGTTGTATCAGTCTTTGCAAGTTACAGCAATTTGAAAAACTGACACGAGGAACAAACAGGGTGGAAAGTTCCTCATCCTACTTTGAAAAGGGAGAATCCTCCGACCAGATATTACTAGTAAAAAAATGCTATTACTCTATACCAGATTTCTTAAATGACAAGTCTTTTTAATAACTAAGTACATGTATTAAACAAATAAGTACCTCTAAATAAATTAAATAATAAAAATAGTAAATAATATATTGTATAAGAAACTGTAATAAGTTAATAATTAATTTATATAAGCAATAAAATTTTTGCATGCCATGAGGCAGAATGTATAAGGATCTCTAAATATTGTAACACCTAAATGTATTCGTTACCTACATTCTATGCAAATAAATAAATCTTATCTTATCTTATCTTATCAGACGGGTTTTGTGTCTGGTGGGCTACTGCTCAACTGTTATTGTCGGGATGTTGTATATATTATGCTAATCGCGCAAATCACTTTGTTTGCGCGATGCAAGATTTGTGTTTTTGATGCGTAGTTCGCATGTGGCGTTGTAAATACCGCCACAACTACATAAACTTTAAAATTATATTAATATTAATCTTTCCGTTATCCACAGTTGTGACTTCAACAAATACACGATACGTTGCATCAAGACAGTCGGTGAGATGGCGCCGAAGATGGAAGTGGATGAGCTGGTGGACAGCGACAACGAGTCCAGTGGAAGGGGGACGGCTTCTGATACTGATTGATAAGAAATAAAGTGCTGAATCTGTATTTGCTGTGTTTTATTTAAATAAGGATTTAAGTTCTAAGGTTATCAGTAACGGGCTCCGCTAGGACCCATGCCTGCCGGGCTTGCGGGAAAGTCTGAAAGGGATACCGCGGCCCCTGGTAACGTACAGGCAACTGAAGGAACATGGGTGGGTTTTAGTCAGTAAGAGTCTGACACGCCCTCCCGGTCCGCCCAGAGCGGGAGAAGTTATTTGATAAAGTCCTACCCAAAAAATAAAGGCTTTCAGTAAACTCGAAGCATTTATTTTCACTAAACAATTTTTGGGAACTTTTGAATCGTCTAGGAGACGGTCAGTTAGTCAGAAAGTTAATTTAAAGCTCTCAATTTCAAGTTGCCCATTAGCAAAGCATAGTTTCATATAAATAGGACAACAGCAGT
Organism: Xanthia icteritia; assembly: GCA_949128155.2. Taxonomy (NCBI): domain Eukaryota; kingdom Metazoa; phylum Arthropoda; class Insecta; order Lepidoptera; family Noctuidae; genus Xanthia; species Xanthia icteritia. The sequence continues at coordinate 3,255,427 of OX421937.2, forward strand.
AAGGGTTCGATGTATCGCGATTCCATAGCTATAATAACAAAACTCCTTATATTCGTAGTCTCTTTTATTTTTAAATATTTTTTTAACAAAAACATTTAAAAATATTAAAAAAATTGTAGCCCACCGGTATCGGGAACAGGGTCCAAGCTAGGTCAGGGCTCCAGAGAAAGGAACCTCCTAACAATGCGAGCCGTGTCCAGAATTACCGCTTTCTGAATCAAGCCTTTGGATCCAGCTGCCCAACGCGAGCCTTCTCGGATGTTGGTCGAGGCTCATGGCTATTAAGCCATTGGCTGTAACAACTATCGGCACAATGAAAGCTGAGTCCACATCTCACATGTCGACAATCTCGCGAGCCAGGTCAAGATACTTGTTTTTTTTTTCTCTGTGGTCTTATTGTAGTTTAGGTCCTATTTTGAAGATAACCACTTAAAACCCTGAAACAAGTAGTGTCAACTGTCATGTATTTTTCACAAGGAGTTCATCAAACCTTTCATCATATCTGGGGAGCAATATACTTTAATAGTTTCGTAGTTTGTCGTCTGCGCACCTAGCAGGCTAATATTCTTTGATTTCCTTGAAATGAGAAAAAGAAAAGTCCAAATAAAACGCATCCCTTTATCAATTTCCTTTATTAACTTGTGTAACACTGGGTCCCAATATAAAACTAACAGAGTTGCTGTTGCGTGGCCATGTGAGCAGCGCGTTGGCTCTCGCGACTGCTACCGCTGACGCTATGACCGCTATTACTGCGATTGTGAGCAAGAACCATCGAGCTACTTCCACGTAGCCCAGAAGTTTGTGGGAGTCGCGGAGTTCTTGTTGAATAGAGGCTGGGATTGATGCTCCCTGAAAAAAGTAAAATCACAATGAAATTAAAATAATACTGGTTAAAAGAATCGAAGACCTGCACTAGGCCTGCGGTGAATTATATTACGGCCCACTCCCTCTCACGGATAGGAGCTAATTATCCTTGTGGTTTAAATGTTGCAGTTTATAGTGCGGTTCTAAGACAAATCGCACATGCACGAAGATACAGAGCCAGTTTTGTCCATGTATACTGTTCAGGTGTAAGGCCGCGTTTGCTCTTTAAAAGTTTCAAAGTAGGTATTAACTGGCTTTACTTTATGAATGCAAGACAAGGGTCTATGAAAACAGTGATAATAATATCTGTTTTCGTAGACCCAAAGATCCAATTTCATAAGTCAGGTACCTATCTTTATATCGCGTAGGTACCTATCTCGCAGATAAAGTGGGTGATGCAGAGCTTCTTTGTATACTTTAGATACATAAATAATTTATTTAAATGTAGGTATATATGTTATAAAATAAGCAGTGATTTAACAAATAACTTTCTTTTAAATATTTTTAGCCTTAACTATCGTTTTGCGGGCTAAGATTAGGGTGGCCTTCGTAATAACTGCGAAGGCTATCTAAAAGTTTCAGCGAAGGTACTACTATACATACAAAATAGTACCTAAGTAGGTAGGTTGGTACACTCAAAGTTTTATGAGGTTCCGGATAGTGGACAGGGCAATTTAGAATGTGGGGATTTCCAAAAGAAATACTCGTAAATGTCTTCAATCAGAATAAAAGGCCATGACACACGTGATCTTAATAAAAAATTGCCCATGCATCTATAAAAATCATTCTGCGTGGAACCACTTTTCACCCTTATGCTGTTAGTAATAAGGTTCAAAAGTGGTTCACCGCTAGTTTCCGCGATGGTACATTTAACTTGAATGATGAGGAACATTCTTTTACTCCGGATTTTACCAACGATCGCTTCTCCATAATGCCTTATGAATAGAGTAATATTTTTCTTTTATACTTTTAAAACGTCTGGTTTCCATCCGATTTACTCTGAACAGACTGCATTTGCTCTTGGCAAAATGCCAGTAGGTAACTGGCTAAGATCATTATAAATAAAAGGTTAAGATAAAAATATTCCTAAATATCCAGCCAGTATTACACCTATCTACATACCTATATAAGATTCGATATGAGATAAAATAAGATTATTTATTACAATAGATAACAGCTGTCAGTGAATGAATGTATCTTTCCATACCTACGAGTATTATCTACCTACGACAGATTTTCTCTTAATGATTTTAACCAGAGGATGCTCAGCGTTTACAGGCATTACGAAAGCAATATATGAATATCTAGAAGACGATCAGCATAATCGAATTGTTTTCTGATATCGTGATTCTGAATGCCAAGTTAGATTAGGAGAGATAACGTCTGAAATTCTGATAATAGCGGAGCTAAATGCATAACTTTCACCGCTCTAAACACGTGGATGTTTCTCCGAAATTTTAATATCGAGTTACGGCGCTTGTACACCGCCACCGTCAGCGACAAACGCTATTATTCAAAGTCAAAGTCAAATAATTTATTTCAATTAGGCACAAAAAAGGCACTTTTGAACGTCAACATTTACAGAAAAATAATAATTGATTCTAGTTGCCCGAACCGAACGTGACGGCGGCGGCGCGTTGACGGACGGGCGGCGGACAAGTGGCCATAATAAATGTATGTATCGCTACTTTGGCGCCGTCATCTCGTTCTCGTTGACGTCCCGTTGACGTGGCGGTGGAGAAACGGCTTTAGGGTATTCAACTTATCGATAAAGGCCCTCGCAGACAGGCGTGACGCAACAGTGTGACGCGATTCTGGTAGAACAATTTCCATTAAGTTTTCATAGAAATTGTTTTACCCAGGGACTTGAAAACGAAATGAATTTCGTTCCGTTATCATTAATGTTATCATATAACGTTCCAAAATTTGTAACGATACTAAAACTTAAAAATACCAATAACGTTACAAGAAAGAAACGTTAAAGAATATCATTTTCGTAGAACAAAATTTTAAGTAACGTTACAGGTATCAGTAACATTAAGCTTATCCGCTTGTAATAACGTTACAGGTGAAACGTTACAGATTCATTTGTAACGTTATTCTTAAGAACTTTTCTCGCTGACTACCGCTCCGTCGTCGCCCGGTAGCCTCGGCACAAGCCACCACTGTATTCGTTCGAGAGTGCGCATCTTTTCCCGACATCTGCCTACTTCTATATATTTATGTGATTGTGTCAACTTTAACTTTTTTTGAATAACGTTATTATATCGTTATACTAATAACGATATATTGATAATATTGTTAGTGAACACTTTAAGATTTCGTTCCGTTTGTCAGTATCGTTATAGCCAAGGTATTAATTTTGTTACGATCCTGGTGGAACGGTACAAATTATCGGTACTGGAACTACGCGTAACGTTATTTTGAGTAACGTTTCAAGTCCCTGGTTTTACCAGAGTCTAATTAGACTAGATGTTAATTAATGAGATAAATATTAATAATATATGAAGTGCTGAAATATAACGTATGGTATAATGTTGTGTCAATTTAGATGATGATTGTTCATTTATCGACTTATGTCGCTGACCGTACTAGTCTATAATCCTTAAAATGTAAGGGTGAATTATAGTACGACATTTCTCATGTTATTAGTCCCATATCGGTAACGCACGACTATTTAATTTTGTGTTAACCAGACACAAAGTGTCTTGACTCCGGGCTGTTTCTGAGAATTTTCTGATGATTAATCCCTTAGGGTAAAATTGCGCAAGTCGTACCCCTTTCTAAAAGGAGGTCCTACGTAACTTTACCCTATAACACTGCCTAACTCGGGGAAATCTTCATCGATCAAACACACCTCACACCACACGTTAAGGTGAATCTGCAAAGGTACAGATGAATACAGATGGGCCACTCCGCAGTTTAGGTATGAAGCTACAAGTACGCGGCGGGCCCGTCTTGCTGGGCCAATTCAGTGAGTGTAAAGTAGTCAGAAGATCTAAGAGTTCCGCGATAGAAAGAGAGGCAGCTTCTAGGTGAATATAACTGTAGGTAATAAGCGCTGTGCGACCTGAATTGCAGTTTATTGATTCGGAGCAAGAGTCGCTTTTTATTTAAATGGTTTTGCGGAATGTCCCATCTGTATTAATCTGTAGCAAAGGCAGACTGCAAAATTCAAAATTCTCTTACATTTTTTGCAATTTGCAGGTGATCGTTATAGGCTGATTATGCTTATCTATGTCATGCTGAATGTTTTGTACATACCTCTTCAAGCCACAGCATAGGGAACAAGCCAGTGGGCACGCTCTTCAGCTGCGGAATGTTGTCAATCTTGCGCAGTTCTATGTTGAACTGCAACCGCTTTAGACCACTTAGGACTACACCGGTCGTCTGTAAAAATCAAATAAGTAATTTTATTTATATTTTCATATCTAGTTGAATATTGAGTCAGCCGTCTATGTAACTGAATAGGGATGTTGACTGGGAATAAAAAAGTATTTAGTCCGTCAGTCAGATAATAAAAAAATATTAGACACGTATTTTTTGCTCTATCATATTAATAAAAAACTGATTAGATAAAACGCATTAAAGTTGGGGGAGTGGGGGCTCGATACGTCACAAGCCAGTATAACATCTACATCTACAGCATGTTTTAACTCAATGTATTGCCGTAATCTTTTGATAAAGAAAAAAAAGAAAAAATACACGTCCAATATTTTTTAATAATCTAGCTATTTTTTTGTCCTTATTGATTCTAACTTGCACTGGATATAGGAGCTTCTGTAACTATGGTGCACTAGCGCTAGTAAAAGAAAGAAATAAAGAAAGAAAGAATAATATTTATTTGGACACAGTTCGTGAAACACATAATACAAAGATAAAAAGTGAAAATAATTATACCTAAAGCAATAATAGTGTGTGCCTCACGGCTGCGCCAAAAAGGTCCATTTCAGCATTAATGCCCGACAAATGCTGTCTGACGCTGGTTTTCTAATGAACCCTCATGGACAAGTGACGGGAAGTACCAACAGTTTCAACATACCTAATAAATAATTCCCGATTCCCGATTCCAACGTTGCATTTAAATACGGGAACAATGTAATTAGCGGCTGCTCTATTCAAATCTAGCGCTGGACGCTGGACTGGATCGGAGTGTTTAAATTGGTCAGTAATATTTCGATCTAGAGGGATTCTAGTATTGGATTGAAATTACACTGATCCAGTATCAGTGTCAATGTAAGGTGAGCGAAAGCTTAAAACGAAGGCAGATATTTTACTCACCGGATCAATATAAACATAAGAGTTATGCTTCTCCCTGTCGGGCATGACTCCTGACTGGAAGAACTCGAGCAGTTCTTCCGAGGCGAGGTAGAAGTGAGGCAGCGACGCGATGGCCGGCGCGCCTTGGCACGGCATCAAGTTCAACAGGCCCATGAGGAGGCAGCCGTCGTGCTTTGCGCTCCAATTCCTGAAGAAGAAAATATGTGAGTTTGGTCAAAGATTTGTTTAGTGGAACTCAAAAACGAAACGAAAGTCAAACTGAAGTCAAACTGAAATTCAAAACTAACTACTACTTCAAAACTAGGCACTTTTGAAAATGCCAGTCAGTCAGAAAGATGAAGCTTGTTGGCCATTCCAAAGCCTAGTAGGTTCCTATGAGAAGAACGGGCAAAAGTCCACGGACACTCTTTTAAATATTGTTACAAAGTATTGGTTCCATCATTCATGTTGAAAGTATACCTACATGTGAGAAAGATTTATAGAAATACGTGCACGTTTAAAGCGTGCTTATTAAACAATCCAAACATTAAGAGAGTTAAAATAAGCCGTGGCAGCTAAGAGACGACCACGGCAGTGTCATTTGCCCATAAATACTTCTTGCCATAAATACTTCTTGTGGGTAGCATCAGGTACATCCAGCCTGTAGGTATGTACATGCGGTAACACTATTAAAATGATAATTTAAGGTAGCAGCTGGGCTGATTTAACCACCGGAAGGTAAGAATAACTGGATAAGGTGATCTAGGTAGACGGGCTCGTGGCTGAATGATGAACCACTGCAAGGATCGATCGAAGGTTAAGCTACACTTCCTACGGTTGGTTCGTGGATGGGTTACCATCCATTACATATCGAGAGCCCTCCGTGCTTCGGTAAACACGTTAAGCCGTTGGTCCGGGCTGTAATTCATAGATATTTGACAGTCGTTACGGGTAGTCAGAAACCTAAAAGTCTGAGAACCAGTTCTTACAAAAGAGGTATCGTGTTACCCAGTAACTGGGTTGTGGAGATCAGATAGGCAGTCGCTCCATGTAAAATATTGGTATTCAGCTGCATCCGGTTATACTGGAAGCCGACCCCAACATAGTTGGGAAAAGGCTAGGCAGATTTTTAATGGTGGTCTATGTACAATTAGAAGTCTGGTGGAAAATCATTATCTTCCTTCTGAGTCAATCGGGTAAATATTGTCATAGTTACTTCACTTGCTTGGTATACAGTCACAATCCCTTAGTCACCTTGTATCACAGCCTGGGCCTGCTGCCAACACAAAGACAAAAATAAATAAAAAAATACTAACTTTTTACAAAAACATTTGTTGTCATGGTTGGCGCTTTTCGCTGCTAACGCTGACTCTGAGATCTCGTAGTAATACGAGCTGATATTGAATATCTCCTTCTTGCCGACTAGATCCACGTAAAGGGACCTGTGAAGTAAAGTTATAAACAATTTTACTGCTTAAAGCTATCGCTTGGGAGTTGCAAATCGTCTGCAGCGACTATAAGGAAAGGAAAAATTTTGGTTTTCTGGGTATTAAAAAAACTGGAGTTAAGTAATTGCGTGTTCGTAAGACATTTTTTTCTGTTGACGTGGTGTGTTTTTTGGGACTTTGAAGCCTTTTAAAAATGCAAACAACATACATAACATCACGCCTTGTTTCCCCGAAGAGTTAGGCAGACGTGCACCTATGTATACTACACCCACATTTCGCCAGTTATGTTTAAGTCCTATGTAACAGGGGGCGAGCCTATTGCCATCAACTGGGCACAGATCCAGACTCCGGGCTGCTATTGAGAAATTCCAGACAGAAAAACTCAATAACGAACCCAGGACCTCGTGCTCAGCAGTAGAAAGAAAGAAAGAAAAGAAAGAAAAATAGGTTTATTTGTCACAGAGACACGTGCATACAAATAACAAAAATATAAACAACAGAAATATTCGGCAGCTGCACGTCATGAATGTGACAAGAAGGCTTCCACTCAGCATAATTCTGTGCTATGAGTAGCGCTTCTAGTCAACAACAAACAAATACACAAACAAACATTTGTTTTGTAACAAATACAAACAAATGTGTAAAAAAAGGTTCCCACAAGATGGACCGATAACCTTGTGACGGCCGCAAGAATTCGCTGAAAGCGGGAAAGCACAGAACCGGTCGAATTGGCGGTGCCTATGTCCGGCAGTGGACGTCTTTCGGCTGCAATGATTCTGATGATGATGTAAAAAACGAAGGAATCCCTCAATCATTTATCTCTACAGTCTCTAATTAAATTAGCTGGTGAAACTCCGCAGACGTGATGGTAATCGATATCCTATACTATTTAATAAGCAATATTTGTATATATTTATATATAGGTATATTTGTAATCATGTTCTCGAAAACGGCTGTAACGATTTTGATGAAAGTTGCTATATAGGAGTTTACAGGGGGGGTAAAATCGATCTAGATAGGTCTCTTGTGTGGGAAAATTCGCTTTCTCCGTATTTTCACCCGAGCAGAGCTCGGTCGTCTAAAGTTTAGAACAAGATAATATCAAGACCTTTGATTATATCAAGTATATAATCAAAGATGGCTACCTACCTTAGAATAATGACATGGCAGCATGGAATTAGTAAGTACCTACTATCATAGCAGTATGGAATTAGTATGTACCTACTTTCGTGGCAGCATGGAATTAGTAAGTACCTACTATCATGGCAGCATGGAATTAGTATGTACGATATATGGACTTAGTATGAACTATCCAGAGCAGAGCTCGGTCTTTAAACATTTTTTTTTTATTCACCTGCAGATATCCGGTTCAAAAGTATAAAGCTTCTTGGGCACATTGCCCTCCTTGATCGGAGGGAATATGGACGAGTCTGAGCCGTTGATCTGACCGCAGTATTTATCTCCCCACATTTGCATGATCTGCTGGCCTTTGTAGGTGGCGATGTTGCCAAGCTCATACACGTTGTCCCGACCACGGTTCATTTCGTAGGGACCAGTTTCTGAACGGTTCATCTGGAAGTTTGAAGAGGAATTATGAGAATCACTACAACGCTACAAGGTTATTTTGGAACGTGGCCAAAATCGGAACTAACGCCGCCATCTTGTTTTGTCCATACAATTTTTGTGACTCGGTACTATTTCACAAACGTTTACCGACAACGCTTCCCTGTCAATCACTCAGGCAGCAACATATCCTTGTAGCACTCTATTGACGCTGGTGGCGTAGTTAGGTACCATAGATATAGCCACCCTCTAGAAAGAGACAAATTGTGGTACTACTTAAAAGACAAATACTGGCCGCGAATTCGCTTTATCTCTCTTGTACTTTTCGGCTTGTATTCACTGCACAACTGAATACTGAACGCTCAGTCCATTCTCTATATCTGTGGTAGGTACCTAATAAAAAAAAGTCGGATCCCACATATACGAGAGGTAACTGTTAGAAAGATTGATCGATTCTTGGTTATGGAGAAATTAGTCAGTAAATTAGAGATTAATCCTACAGGGTCAAAAGTTCGTCGAAAGCAGTTAAGGGTCAATTACAATCTATCAATATTCAAAGGTAGATAATATCATGTAGTTTTATTATTAATCTGATCGTAATTTATTGCAAGCTACGATTGCATATTGCAACCATCATACCATTACTGAAACATTATAGACCTAGGGCCAACATCAACTGATTGAATGAATTAACAAACAGCTGTGTTGTTGCGCCACTTCTTCTTTCAAACTAAAGCACTAGAAATTGGTGAAGGGCGGGCGTTTTGGAGGACTGTCTTATGTCATTTTGACATTAAAAAAGTAATGATTCTCAGCCTAATTTGAATAAATGACTTTTGATTTTGAATTAATCCATTAGAAAATTTTGGATCTAAATAATTATACGAGTACATACATGTGAAAACATTGAGAAATAAAATCCATTGGCTCCTTCAGCTGGTCGCATGGTAGGCGGCATGTCTCCTTTTATTTTACCGCACACAAGTCCTGTAATGTAAACAAAGGTAAATTATCAATAATGAATAAGAGTCCCAATTGGTTTGTGGGGTACACCGACCTGGGACAAACCTTTCTCAGATCGTTCAATTTGGGTAGCCCGGAAGGGTCAGGGAATACGTGCTGTCGTGGTAGATTTACCTTATAATTATATTAATATTTCCTTTGGGGTTTTTGAAGGAAAGCTTACTTGAATATTAATGTGTACAAACGAGTGTGTGTGAACAAGTATAGTCGACCTCGTATTTGCGTTACCAATAAGGTTAAATGTCACTTGCACAGTACACGCACGCCGGTTGCGAGCGAGTACTACGTACCTAACCTTTCTGAAGAACATTATTAATAAAGTAACTTTGTTAGTCGCCTTTCATTCAGTCTCTCAACATGACCAAACCATCTAAGCATACTCAGTTTGAATTTCTGAAGTGAAGTTACAGTTAACTGAAAATTGTTGTCAAAAGTGGTAAAGTAATTATGAGGTCGACTTTAAATTTCTTTTAGTAAATTTTTTGCACGGGCACTGAACTCCGTTTTCCTTCATTTTCAGTAGTTGAATATGAATAAGGTCTGTATACCTAGTCTTGTTTTGTATTTCAATCAGTCGTCCTAGCCTTTTCCCAACTATGTTGAAGTCGGCTTCCAGTCTGGAAGGATGCAGCGGAATACCAGTATTTTACATGGAGCGACTGCCTATCTGACCTCCACAACCCAGTAACTGGGTAAAACGACACCCCTTGGTATGACTGTTTGTCAGACTGTCGGGCTTCTGACGATCCGTAACGACTGTCAAAGATCCACGAATGACAGCCGGGACCAACGGCTTAACGTGCGTCCCGAGGTACGGAGGAGTCTTGGTATGTAAAGATGGTCACCTATCTACGGAGCAACCCCGGCAAGCATAACTTAACCTGTTGGTTCAACCCGTGCGGCTGTTATTATTTAGCCACGAGCTCCTCTTGTTCTATTTATTTATGAGTCCTTATTTTGCAACATTTTGAATTATGTGTATTAACAATTTAGGTACATTTTAGAGTTTAACTCTAAGGAGCCATCCATAAAGGTTGTCACTTAAGGGGGTGGGAGGGATTCAACTACTACTGAACTGAACGTACAACGTACCTACAAATAATCTTTTTGATTTCAAGCAATAGTAGGTAACTCTACCATGTAAACTTTGACGGCACGGTTAGCGCAGTGGTTAAGCGATTGACTGCTGCGCTGCATGCCGCGGGTTCGATTCCCACACGGAACAAGTATTTGTATGACGTACAAGTAGTTGTTCCGGGTCTGGCTGTTTGTGTATGTGAGTTTAAATGTTTGTAAACGCACCCAAGATACAGGAGAAATTCCTAGTACGGGGCAAAGTTTAAAAAAAAATCGAAGTAAGTATCGAAGGAATAAATAAACCCTGTTCAGGATAAAACATATTTGAGACCCTCACAAAAAAGCCCTTTCATTTGATATATGTTTTTGGGTCACAGAAATTCTTTTAGTCGGTCCATTAGATTCGGAGTCCATTAAATATCGAGTGCTTTCGAAAATAACAAATGAAAGCTTACCCAAAGCAGCATTATCACCATCACAGCTCAAGTAGATGCCGTCAAAGAACAGATCCCTCACTTTGACCCTCAGGAAGGCATCCTCGAGGTTCGGGAAGAACTGCTCCAGCGCTTTGTTGATCACTCCCGCCAAACTTGGCATCATGTCGTGAACTGTTAACAAGGCAGCCTGGGAGAAAAAGATAGAAAAAATGTGTCTTACAACATTGATAATAATAAATATTTAGGCATAAGTAAGTATTGTGTATTTATTTTATTATTTATATCTCATTGTTTGCTGCACCGGTCGACGTCATCACGTCGACGCCGGCTGTCGCTGAAAACCAGCGCTGGGGCTCTGTCTCGCATAGGGTCGTAGCACCCCATGGTTAAGTCCCATGTATCTTATAGTTGCCATTAAACGAGAAAAACTGCAGACCCCTGACTGCTTCTGAAAATTTCGTACTGGGAAAACCCGATGACACTGCCGAAAATACTTTTCTTTTAAGGAACAGTCAGTATCATGCATAACAGTACATAATTACATCTAAAAACTAGCCCATGGAAGTACCTAGTTAATAAACTAGCATTAATATTTAAATAAGAAAAGGAGAGACATAATAAACATCCAGTTGCACAAAGACAAACATTAATGCTCCATTACGTAATGAATCATTAACGCTAATGATTTAATCAAAGAACCATTATTAAGAGTATGTTGCTTTCTGCAACAAGTTAATGGAAGATTAGTATTTAATGACAGCAAAGAGTATGTTGCTTTCTGAAATAAGTTAAAACAAGTTAATGGAAGATTAGTATTTAATGAAAGAAAGAAAGAAAATACGTTTATTTGCGTTAAATATGACGCAAAGAAAAAAACACGAGAAAAAAACGAGAATAACAAGTTCATTTTTGTGTTTTATTTGTGTCATGTTTAGGTACCGCAAATAAACGTATTTTCTTTCTTCTAATTATTTGTAACCCAAAAAGACAAGACGCATAAATTACAACGCGAGATGAATGAATTATTCATAGAATAGATGTGTACAGACAGATAGGTTCTGGAGGATAGCGAGGCTGGTGATTAGGCCGTAGCCTGTACTATAGGCATCAGAGACCCGTCAATCATCCTTATTTAGCCGAAAGACGTCCACTGGTGAATATGGCCATCCCCAAAGCATCGTAACATCGACCGATATAAAGCCATCAATTAAAAAATTCCTTATTCTTAAGTGGTTATATTTTTAAAGGTTTAATCTGGATCACAGTGCGCTTGGTTCATAATATCAAAAACTTCCAGAACAGATGAAATTCGTAAATCGAATTTCAATTGTTCGAAGAAAGTTCAAGATAATTTCCAATTAATCCTCATTATTCTTAGAAAATCGTCGTTTCTTTTGTGTCTCACCTTTATGTCTCATCTATTAAGAGACGCCAAAGATTTGTCACGATTGTATCAGGAAGACGAACATTGACCTGTGTTCAATTTCAAATCTGCCCCAGGGAAAAGGGCCCAGTTATTGCCCTTCCTTATATTGAACCTTTGAGGGTCAAATTCTGATTGAATTTGACCCTCAAAGGTTATTTGTTATTTGTTGCTGAGAGTGGAAGGAATACTATAGTACCAAGAGTTTACTCCAGTTTAACTTAATTTATAAAGGAAACTCCAAAAATCTAACAACTGTCGTTTCGACCAAGTACAATATTAATCTTCTAAGTTCAGAGCATATTGGAAAGCCTGCACGTTTTTATGTGGCAAAAAGTTTCGGATTTATGAAATGCTTGTTGTTCTTCGTGCGATGTTAAAATTATTTATCTATTGTATCAGATTTTCAATTTTCAACTTTTAAAGAAAAAATCTTTTTACAAAAATAACTTAATTTCGGAAGTCGGTGTCTTTGATTTTTAATTTAAATTTTTTGCAACCGACTTTCGAAATATTTTTCACTTTGTAGTGTATTTTTTTTCAGTATAACTGGATGCACTGTCTATCCGATCTCCGCAACCCAGTAATACGATACCCCATAGTAAAACTGGGTGTCAACCACGCAAGAATACCAAAGCCCTCTTGTACCACAAATCACTAAATGCATTTAACGCTAAACGAATTTAAAACATCGTTCTATTTCTGTCAATCATTTGAAGATAATAAAGACATCGTATGATGTTTTAAATGCATTCAAATTCGCTAAATCTATTCAGTAATTTAATACCAATTGACCCATGAAACTGAACGTGATAAGCACATCTAAACCGCGCTTAAGAGCTGTGAGTGTCAATATTCTATAAACATGATGACACTGACAGCTCTTGAACGCGGTTTAGATGTGCTGATCGCGTTCAGTTTCATGGTTCAATTCACCCTTAGTGATTTGTGGTACAAGTGGGCCTAAATAACAGTTAAAAAATATGTTTCTTACCAAGTAAGAGAAGTGTATGACAGTAACTTGATCGTCCTCCGTGAGTCCACCAGACGCTTCAGCATCAAACTCGAAGCGTTTGCGCAGCATGTACTTGATAGTATCGTTGGCGCCGTAGCCCAGGATCGTCCTTTCACGGTACTGCCTGGAAAGATAGATAATAATTATCAAATTAATGACATTAATTGATATTTACATAATAAAGTAATAAGTACGAGTCTGCCTAACCCTTCGGGGGTTACAGGCGTAATGTTATGTTATGTTAAACTAAAGTAACCCCCTGTTTCACGCACACTATGCTGCCAAGCATATTATAAGCTGGGAGATTATATCGCTGACAAAAATGCTTGGCTCAACGCTGGTCCAGCTCCACAAGGGCGCATAAACTAATTTGATTAGCATTCGAAAATATTGTTGGAGCTGCTGAAGATTGCAAAAACTATCTTTGAATTGTATAACTTCAATCTCTTATTGTATAATAATTACATAGCACATGTGTGAGCACTGTGACCATGTACTTTCTATAAAGCTACCATTCCCTTCAAAATGGTTGAGCTAAACGGTGATCTGCTGATCCATGCGTCATGTTCGTGAACGGGCGCCGTCAGTAGGGACTGGTCATCTCTTATCTGCCACGGCTTATTTTAATTTTTGAATTGTTTTTATCTTTTTGTTACGGACGCTTTTTACGTGCACGTCTTTCTACATTTTTCTCACATGTATAATTTCAACATGAATGATGTAACCAATATTCTGTAACAATATTATGATTTAAAAGACTGTCCGTGGAGTTTCTTGCCCGTTCTTCTCCATAGGAACCTACGCTTTGGAATGGGCAACTAGCTTCATATTTCGGACTGACTGACCCCTTGACAATTCAAAAGTGCCAGTAAATGGTTTAATTGAAATATAATAATAATTAGGTACAAACCTAATCATTTTAAGATTTAATTCACAATCGCTAACATGATGTTATAGCAGACTTATTGATTAAAATATTTGATCAATCAAAGTGAAAATATTGGTTGGCATATTGATAGGAGTCTCCTACATAATGTACTTAAATAAATGCATAATATAAAAGTCCTTTCAAGTACCTACTTGCTGAATTCAATCACAAAACCTAGTTATTAACATTTCGTTCTCAGTTATTCAGGACCAAATTCGCAATGTGGAATCCCAGTTTTAAGTGGGATGCGCTAAGGTAGCCCGCGAAGTTAAAAGTTTCTTACGTTTTTTGCAATTTGAAAGAAAAGAAAAGAAAGAAAGTACATTTATTTAGCACAGACTAAAAGGCACACAATAATACAGCAGATAAAAATAATAACATAAAAAAACAAATAAAAAGGCAAGGCAAGGCAGTGTCATTTTGCAGGTCAGTGTCAGGTTGTATGTTGATTAAAATATGATTCGCGACACGACAGATATGGCTTTACAGCATTATAATAATCATTAGAATTAGCAAAAGTTAGAATTGGCCTCAAATATCATGATTTCATGAAAAAGTCATTCAATAGGATAGGTAATATGAGCTTAGAGAGTTGTATTGATGATTTTTATGATTATAATTCTATAAATAAATATTTATTACGGCCGCTAATCATAATATAGATCAACACTGAGTATTCTGCAAATTACAAAAAAAAAAGAAAATTTGAATTTCTCGGTTTACCCTGATGCTTTGGCCTTAAATCGAATTTCCTGAAAACAACACAAATAATTTACATCGAGTACTGTGCAGCTTTAAATGGATCGAGTTTTAAGTCAAGGTAAAGGGTTCATTAGTTTAATTGTTTCGATTCCGGTATCGTAAACAAGTTGTTTTCTAAACAATCCCGGATTTCAGAAACTCCAATGATTGTGAAGCGTTAATAATTGAAGAGTTTCAATTTCCTTCTAAGAAGATGGAAATAAAAAGTTCCATCTTCTTAGAAGGGAATTGATTAGCATAAATATGATTCATGGCAGTTTCGTTGTGGTCGCAGGTTCGATTCCCCGATCGGGCAAAGTGTTGTTGGGTTGTTCCATCAGGAATTTCTCAGTAGCAGAACGGAGTCTGGATTTGTGCTCGCTTGTTGGCAATACGCTCGCCCCGTATTACATGGGACTTAAACATAACTGGTGAAATGTGGGTAGGTGACATTCTATAGTCTGCGCGACTGCTAGTCACCGCCTGAGGTATGTGAGCGGTGAGACGGGGGAGGGCGCCATTGGCAAAATTGACAGACTGAGTTAGCCCACGTTCGCACGGACGTAAAAATATCGCGCACTGGATTTTCAACTCTCGGTGTTGAGCCGAGTGTTGAGAATCCAACGCGTTGGGACTCACTTTCGTCCCAGCGCGTTGAAAAAACACACTGTTGTATTTCAACTCTCGACGCTAAGAGGAGCGTTGAAAATACAGCACGAAAACAAATCGCCGCGATTATATTACGTCCAAGTGAACGTGGGCTTAGGTTGGCCTTTGTCTACCTCCCCCGTCTTACCGCCCACATACATCAGGCGGTGACTACCAGTCGCGCACGATCTATATTAGCGAAAGATTAGCGATCACCGTGATGAAAAAGTAAAACATGTATTGGATTGACATAAGCTACGGAAAAGCTTTTGTAAATCCTGTTGAAAGTTGTTGTAGAAATACGAAACGCTTGGGAAGCGATTGTCACTTGTCTCCTCCAGACAAGATAGGCTTAAAACAGGAAAGGCTGGTGAAGAAATGAAATGAAATGATTTATTCTGTAAATAGGATATCGGAATCATACACGACATATAAAAAAAAACTCTCTTTGGCTGAGAAGAAGTGGCGAAACAAACGCAGGGGTCAAAAGTCGAAAGTTCGAAAGGGATACCGTGGCCCCTGGCAACACACAGGCAACTGAAGGAACACGGGTGGGTTTTAGTCAGTAAGAGTCTGACACGCACGTGAAATTATTTCATAATTTCCCACGCAAAAAGAAAAAATAGGGGTCAAAAGTCTCTTTTAAAGTCCAGACATAATCTAGGTCAGATCATGTGAGAACCATGTAGATTAGTGTTTGAAATGGGAAAGGCTATTGCCCTGTAGTGTAATGAAGTAAGCTGTGGTTTTCTATGACGAAACTGCCAATTGTTGTAGATAACAAAGGAAATTCAATCTATTAGAGCTAAAAGAAAGAACATTAATAGGCCAAATTCTGCAGGTCAATAGTCTGAAACTGTTTTTGACACAAAAATAAAATATGACCTTTTATGAACTGAGGTAGTCTTTAATGTATTGGGGCCAATTGGCGCCTGAGTTCAATACAAGTCATACTTTTGTATTTTGCCAATTTTTAGGCCGTCGTTCCGCGGCTTAGTTCAAAGACACTTAGTACTAGAAGGCATTGGTGTGATACATACTAATCACGCCGACAAAGTGGTAAAATAATATCATGAACCCCTTTTTTTAGGGTGCCTCCCCTGCACGTAAAGCGGGGATGTTTTTTATTCCTCGTTTATTCCATGGTGTGGGGTGTCGTTTTTGTTATGTGAAAAATTCACGGCAGTAGTATATAAAACATTTAAAAAAACCCTGTCCGATTCGTGAGGGTGTTGTTAGGTATCGTACTAGGAGTCTATTTATGTGGTAATTTTTAGGAAAAAAAAAAAAAAACTTCGTTTTTCAATAGGAAATTTTGCCGAGTAATTTACAGTACCCACGTGCCCCTTTCGGATCGGACCGGGTTTTTTTTATATATTGTATAACGAAGTTATAATAATAATAATAAAAAGTTTATTACGGAACAATAATACAGAACTAAGTACAAGTAAAACGATGATAGCTGCAAAAGTATAAACTGTGGCGCAGCTAGCAACGCCCTTCTCCAGATACAGGGTGGAATGATGTTCCATGCAAAAGTGCTTAAAAGGTAATAACATTAATTTAGATAATTTAGATTTAGTAAATTAATAATAAAAACAGAAAATAAGACAAGGATAAACAGTACATAACAGGACATAATGATACGGGATGTATTTTGACGTTGAATTAATGTGGTGAGTGTAGGGTGAATGGGTGTGTGGGTGAGTGTTAATGAGGTGTGCAAGGCGTGTTTGTGGCATGTGTGTGGTGTGTGGTTTTGTTGGGGTGTGTGAGGGAGTGATGAGTATTTTACACTTCCACTAGTTTCTCTGTTTCATCATAATTTTGTGATTTTAACCAGGAGGCAAGTTTCATTTTACATTAAAATTTGCTCTTAGTTAGTGAGTAGATGAACTTATATGTTTGAAATGGCGAATTGCAGCTACGGTTCAGTTAGTTAGTTAGTTAAAAGGAAAACTATCACAGCTAAGTAGGCTCTACAAGTTAACGAGTAATAATCGACCAACCTACATTTGCAATTGCAAAAACATGTTCTCCCATACATTCCGAATGGAAAAACATATTTTATAACTACAATGTTAAGTTTGTGCTTGGGGTAAATTTACCCCAACTACCCAAATTGTGCGTGGTCCGACACGCACTTGGCCGGTTTTTTATAAAATGTATTCAAAATCAAAATTCATTCAAATTAGGCTGAGAATCAGTATTTTTTACGTCGAAATTACATAAGCCAGTCCACTACACGCTTTTCCTGGCAAGAAGATGTGGCGCAACTAACTCCCCAGCAGCACAGCTGTCTTTCTGTTCAGGTACGATGTAATTACGATGCAAAGTTTAAATAATCTTCTTAATCGTGTGGTTAGTGACTAACCTGGTGTCAGAGTTTTTAAAGCTGCCCATGGGCCTCTGACTTGGCTTCACATGCCGTCGAGAAATACCTCTCAGGCATATACCATTTATAGTCTTAATTGAAACAATTAGAAATATTATTCGACCAGGATCGAACTTTAGCTGTTCGTCTAACTGCAAATATAATTGCAGGACATTTACTAATAACCCTTTTAAGAGGAACTGGGCCGGTTTCTTCACGATGTTTTCCTTCACCGTTATTGAAGCAAGTGATAATTATACAATAGTCACATGAATCAGAAAGTCAGAGGTGCGTGCCTTGGGTTCGAATTTGAGACCCATGACTTGGCAGTCCAACGGTCACACCACTAGGCTATGACTGTTCAGTTCAAATAATAATCCCAGTCTAAGACTTTCGTGAAAATTAAAATAATGTTTTATAACCTCATTGTCTCTTAGATTTCAGTTCCAACAATGTGTCTTATGTCAGTCAACACAAGGAGAGGTAATGCCCATTCCAAGATTGATGGGCATAATATACTAAGGTCCAGTAATAAGTAATAAAGTATTATGTACGATAGGATTATGTAGGATAGGAGTTGATTAATTGCTGAAAATTAACTCAGCATTACACTGATTTTCTTATCCGTCGTAATTGTAGAAAAATGCGTCTATGTTCCTTTATATGTATATACTGATGTTATATACTGATGTGTTGGTCTAAGGAAATGCCCTTTGTGTTAGTATAGCATACTCAAAGTGTGAATCATTTTCTCTCGTAGTTTCTTTTTTTAAATTATTTAAACTGTTTTTATTTTCGCCATAATATTTTATTAAATCAAACAGTGTTTGGCCATTAATTTAATTTGTTTGATTATAAAAATAATGAATGAGTCCTTATCTCCGTAAGAATTAAAGACTTCGTGATTCTTATATAACAATGTTGTTTGTATTTTATTTTTAAACCGATGGGGATTTGTAAACAAAAAGTTCACAAATCCCCATTGATGGCGATTGTTAATAGGGATTACTGGTATTCCAGTAATCCCTATTAACAATCGCCAAATCGTTATTACCCCAAAATGAATTAGGTACACAGTTGACGAAAAAACTGTGAACAATTCACTTTAGTGTTAGGTTAGTTTAGATTAGTAGCACTAGCCGGGGATCGCGGAGTCGCATTAGATCCCGTGATCCCCGGTGCAAGTGTGAGACGGAGCACCGAGTGGTTTTAGTCAGTAAGAGTCTGACAGACCCCTCCACCCTCCCCAGGGCGGAGGACATCCATGAGGATTTTTTTTTTTTTTTTAATCTTTGACCCACACTAGGAATTTCTCCTGTGTCGTGGGTGCGTTTAAAAACATTTACAAACTCACATACACAAACAGCCAGATCCGGAACAACTAACTGTAGGTCATACAAATATTTGTTCCGTGCGGGAATCGAATCCGCGACACCAATGCGCCAACCGTGCCGTCAAAATTTCCCCACGTAACCAAAAAAAAAAGAAGGTTAGATTAGTATTAGTGGGACAGATTGGTTGGGAAAAGTGGAATAATTCATAAAATGCATTTTTTTATTATTTTAGGGCTCCGTCAAATATTTCTTTTTACAAAAGGGTTCCATCGCCAAAAAAGTTTGAGAACCGCTGGTCTAGGTAAATCCTTAGTAGCAGTACGCAGTTTAGGTTTTTGCCCGATTGATGGCAATAGGCAATAAATAGCAACTGTGGGTGTACTATAGGCAAATCTCTGCCTGACCCTTCGAGGAATACAGGCTTGATGTTATGTGTTTCAACTCGAATTTGATACGTTTAATTATATTTATTTTGTCGCGTCTTTTATGAAAATATCCTAAAGGTTGTATTATATTGCCATTTTGTTTTTACTAACCCCTTTTGGCCCTCGTGTATGTAGGGTAAGCTGGGTACGGTTGTGACAATTTTGGTTTGATCGCCTATAATTTTGTAAATTTACCAGTTATCTGGGAGAAAAATCACTTTAATACTTAATTTGAATATTTATCTACCTAAAATTGTTAAAATATTGTCCCTAACTACGCTGTATTAGGCATAAGATAAAATTTAAAAAAAAGGGAAAGTGTCACAACCGGCCACACCCCAAGGGCGGTTGTGACAGTGGTTGGGGTCGGTAGTGACAGGCATACAAAATACATCCAAATAGTTTGTAATGACTTTTATTGTTACAAATAATTAATTGAACACAACATAATCTTCTTCTAAACAAAGTTAACAATCACTTTATGGCAAAAAAGCGAAAATCTGTGATCACTTCTCTTCTTAAAATTAATAAGGCACTGTAACATATAACAGTCTTCTTTATAATCAGTCAAAATGATAGCTTAACTACTACAAAATTTTAACAAAACTGTAACACAACAAAGAAAAAATAAACATTTATAAATGTACCAATCAACATACTGAGTCAGATTCAACATGTGACAAATGTAATGGGGACTATCACCTGCGCACTCTACGCGAGACCAGAGCCTAAAACTAATATAGCACTGTACCATATAACAGTCTTCTTTAAAATCAGTCAAATTGTTAACTTAACTTAAAATTACTGTAGCTAACTGGAAAAAGTTTTACAAAATTTTAACAGAACTATAACACAACAAAGAAAAATTAAACATTTATAATTGTATCAATCAACATACTGAGATCTAGTCAGATTCATCACAGTTGTGACAAATATAATGGGTACTATCACCTGCGCACTCTACGTGAGACCAGAGGCCACATGTTCCTTGGCACTTGATCCATTTTTCGCCAGCCCTACTTTCAGAATATGCGGTTACACAAACCAGACAAAAATAATCTTCTTCATCGGATGACTGTTGTGAAGGCTTTTTTTCCTTGCCATTGGTTTTTCCTTTACCTTTCCCTTTATTATTTCGTTTTGGTTCAGTAAGGTTTTTCTTTACATGCTTAGCCTTCAAACGTTTTTCTTTTTCTTCATGTTCTTTCCTAACTGCCTCTTTCTCGGGTGTATCTGTGTAAATGGTTGACTTTTTTGTTCTAGCACCTCTTGTTTTTCTTTGAGCAGCTTTCGGAAGAGGTCGAACAATTTCGGGCGAAAAAGCAGGCGGTGTGTCTGAGGATGATGCAGTCTGCTGAACCCGGACAATTTCAGGCAAAGAAGCAGGTGGCATGGCTGAGGTTGAAGCAGTCTGTGGAACCCGGACAATTTCAGGCAAAAAGGCAGGTGGCGGGGCTGAGGTTGAAGCAGTCTGTGGAACCCGGACTATTTCAGGCAAAGAAGCAGGTGGCGTGACTGAGGTTGTTGTTTCACTTATCTGAATTTGGTCAATAAATGGAGTTGAAGATTCTTCCGATACAGAATCCGTAGGTGGCAACATTTGATTGTTGAGTCCAGGACTGTTATTAACAGAATTAGGAACGCACAGAGCGTTGATTGCACTAGATGGTCCTGCAGAAACGTTATCCTCAGTGTCAGGGTTTGGTCGATCCGTTACAAAAGATGGCGCAAAGTCAATTTCTTGGAATAAATTACGATTAAACGGATAAATACCAGTTTTGATGAAACCTGCCTGAATGTTTGATTGTGTAAATGCCTGAGGCATAGCAGTCTTGACAACACCTGGTATGTCGTATATAGTCATGGTCTTGCCAGGGTGACTTCGCATCCATCCGTCACAAGCAGCATTTATGGCCTTTTTGAATGGTCCAAAGACAGATCGGTCTAATGGCTGCAGCTTATGCGAGCAATGCGGAGGAAATGAAAGCAGAGTAATGCCATTCTCTTTGCAAAAATCCAGGGTATTGATATGGACATGAGAGGAATGATTGTCCAGCACTAATAAGACTTTATGTGTTGGAGAAGCATTAGAGAATTTCTATTCCTATTCCATGTATTTATATGCATATTTAATTCCAAGTTCAAAGTCTGGACGTGATAGGATACTTTATATGCATTGGAAGTAAATTGCAGCCTTATTTAAATCTCTCGTTTGATGAAGATTTTTACATTTTAGAAATTTAATGTACAAAAATTCCCTGAAAAGCGCAAGAGCGAGCGACTCTCTATACTTAATATATATAATATATATTTTAAAGAGGTAAAATGTATGAGATATAAGGTATTTAGAGACCTTCTGAGCTACTGATTTGACTCCTCACTAATGGGCAGCTACAGTATAGCCCAGTATCGTAGGATATTTTATGTTAAAACAAGAAACATGCGGTCAAAGTCGTGGAGAGAAGCTATTTTTGTTCGAAATTACGACTTACGTTACTTGACTGCAAGGATGTAAATGCCAGTTGACAGCGACAAATTGCACCGAAATATTGATTTGCAAGCGGTTTGGTGATCAGTGAAATTATATTTGTATCTAATTGCAAGAATTTGAAGTGCCCAATTTGTTTCAGGTAAGTAGCAGTTGTATTTCAAACTGGAATTAAGTGATCTTTCAGACTTTTTTTTTGAATATTAATGTTGGATCATTTCAGCCAAAAGACGTCCACTGTTGGACATAAGCCTCCCCCAAGCACCGCCACTGCAACCGGTTCTGTGCTTCTCGCATCCAGCGGATTCCTACGGCCTTCACCAGGCCGATATGTTATAATTATAATGTCGTAAATTCTAGGCCAAAAACTCAGCAATGTTTAAAATGGCAAATTTTCATAGTATTTTGTAGATGTACGAGTGAAAAATCTTTGTGTTTAAAAAAATGCAATTATTCAGCGAATACAGTCTAGTCATTTGTTTTTTTTTTATGTTTGGCTCTCGACTGGCATAAAGTCAGGTTGTCTGAATGCAATGTCACTTATAATTAGGTACTGTATTGAACTGGAACTGTTTTTGACACAAAAATAAATGACCTTTTATGAACTGAGGTAGTCTTTAATGTATTGGGGCCAATTGGCGCCTGAGTTCAATACAAGACATACTTTTGTATTTTGCCAATTTTTAGGGTCAACACAGTTTCGCCATGTCCGTCCGTCGTTCCGCGGCTTAGTTCAGAGACACTTAGTACTAGAAGGCTGTAATTTTGCATTGGTGTGATACATACTAATCACGCCGACAAAGTGGTAAAATAAAAACATGAACCCTTTTTTTAGGGTGCCTCCCCTACACGTAAAGTGGGGATGTTTTTTTTTTCTCGTCTTTCCCATGGTGTGGGGTGTCGTTTTTGAAACGGTTGTTTTTGTTATGTGAAAAATTCACGGCAGTAGTATATAAAACATGTAAAAAAACTCGGTCCGATTCGTGAGGGTGTTGTTAGGTATCGTACTAGGAGTCTATTTATGTGGTAATTTTCAGGAAAAAAGAAAAAAAATTGTCATCTTTTTTTTCAATGGGATATATTACCGAGTTATGTACATGTGGCGCGGGCAGCTGTCATTTAGCGGGTGTCTACAAGTCATAACTTATGACGCCTGTTGAAAAAATTATAGTTTTTTATGGATTTTGGGGTAATTTGGTACTAAAAATGTGAATTGTAAATAGCAATAACTTTTTTATATTTAATAACCTCAAAGAAAAAAAAACTTTTTGGTAATGTTATTGCAGTACTTATGTGCCACTTTCGGATCGGACCGGGTTTTTTTTACATATTGTATAACGAAGTTAAAAGGAAAACTATCACAGCTAAGTAGGCTCTACAAGTTAACGAGTAATAATCGACGAACTTACATTTGCAATTGCAAAAAAATGTTCTTCAACTACAATGTTAAGTTTGTGCTTGGGGTAAATTCATCCCGTACCCACATTGTGCGTGATCCGACACGGACTTGGCCGGTTTTTTATAAAATGTATTCAAAATCAAAAGTCATTTAAATTAGGCTGAGAATCAGCATTTTAACGTCGAAATAAGTGCTTTTCCTGGGAAGAAGAAGTGGCGCAACTAACTCCCCAGCAGCACAGCTGTATGTCTGTTCAGTTACGATGCAAAGTTTAAATAATCTTCTTAATCGTGTGGTTAGTGACTAACCTAGTGTCAGAGTTTAGTGTTAGTGTTTAGTGTTGTTTTTTTTTATTTTAAAGCCGCCCATGGGCCTCTGACTTGGCTTCACATGCCGTCGAGAAATACCTCTCAGGCATATACCATTTATAGTCTTAATTGAAACTATTAGAAATATTAATCGACCAGGAACTTTAGCTGTTCGTTTAACTGCAAATATAATTGCAGGTCATTTACCCTTTTAAGAGGAACTGGGCCGGTTTCTTCACGATGTTTTCCTTCACCGTTATTGAAGCAAGTGATAATTATACAATAGTCACATGAATCAGAAAGTCAGAGGTGCGTGCCTTGGGTTCGAATTTGAGACCCATGACTTGGCAGTCCAACGGTCACACCACTAGGCTATGACTGTTCAGTTCAAATAATAATCCCAGTCTAAGACTTTCGTGAAAATTAAAATAATGTTTTATAACCTCATTGTCTCTTAGATTTCAGTTCCAACAATGTGTCTTATGTCAGTCAACACAAGGAGAGGTAATGCCCATTCCAAGATTGATGGGCATAATATACTAAGGTCCAGTAATAAGTAATAAAGTATTATGTACGATAGGATTATGTAGGATAGGAGTTGATTAATTGCTGAAAATTAACTCAGCATTACACTGATTTTCTTATCCGTCGTAATTGTAGAAAAATGCGTCTATGTTCCTTATATGTATATACTGATGTTATATACTGATGTGTTGGTCTAAGGAAATGCCCTTTGTGTTGGTATAGCATACTCAAAGTGTGAATCATTTTCTCTCGTAGTTTCTTTTTTTAAATTATTTAAACTGTTTTTATTTTCGCCATAATATTTTATTAAATCAAACAGTGTTTGGCCATTAATTTAATTTGTTTGATTATAAAAATAATGAATGAGTCCTTATCTCCGTAAGAATTAAAGACTTCGTGATTCTTATATAACAATGTTGTTTGTATTTTATTTTTAAACCGATGGGGATTTGTAAACAAAAAGTTCACAAATCCCCATTGATGGCAATTGTTAATAGGGATTAGTGGAATAACTCCAAAATCAATTAGGTGGGACACAGTTGACGAAAAAACTGTGATCAATTCACTTTAGTGTTAGGTTAGTTTAGATTAGTAGCACTAGCCGGGGATCGCGGAGTCGCATTAGATCCCGTGATCCCCGGTGCAAGTGTGAGACGGAGCACCGAGTGGTTTTAGTCAGTAAGAGTCTGACAAACCCCTCCGCCCTCCCCAGGGCGGAGGACATCCATGAGGATTTTTTTTTTTTTTTAATCTTTGCCCCACACTAGGAATTTCTCCTGTATCGTGGGTGCATTTACAAACATTTACAAACTCACATACACAAACAGCCAGATCCGGAACAACTAACTGTAGGTCATACAAATATTTGTTCCGTGCGGGAATCGAATCCGCGACACCAATGCGCCAACCGTGCCGTCAAAATTTCCCCACGTAACCAAAAAAAAAGAAGGTTAGATTAGTATTAGTGGGACAGATTGGTTGGGAAAAGTGGAATAATTCATAAAATGCATTTTTTTATTATTTTAGGGCTCCGTCAAATATTTCTTTTTACAAAAGGGTTCCATCGCCAAAAAAGTTTGAGAACCGCTGGTCTAGGTAAATCCTTAGTAGCAGTACGCAGTTTAGGTTTTTGCCCGATTGATGGCAATAGGCAATAAATAGCAACTGTGGGTGTACTATAGGCAAATCTCTGCCTGACCCTTCGAGGAATACAGGCTTGATGGTATGTGTTTCAACTCGAATTTGATACGTTTAATTATATTTATTTTATTCTGTCTTTTATGAAAATATCCTAAAGGTTCTATTTTATTGCCATTTGGTTTTTACTAACCCCTTTTGGCCCTCGTGTATGTATTCCATGTATTTATATGCATATTTAATTCCAAGTTCAAAGTCTGGACGTGATAGGATACTTTATATGCATTGGAAGTAAATTGCAGCCATATTTAAATCTCTCGCTTGATGAAGATTTTTACATTTTAGAAATTTAATGTACAAAAATTCCCTGAAAAGCGCGAGAGCGAGCGACTCTCTATACTTAATATAATATTTTAAAGAGGTAAAATTTATGAGATTGTAGGTATCTAGAGACCTTCTGAGCTACTGATTCGACTCCAAAAATTCTTTCACTAATGGGCAGCTACAGTATAGCCCAGTGTCGTAGGATATTTTATGTTAAAACAAGAAACATGCGGTCAAAGTCGTGGAGAGAAGCTATTTTTGTTCGAAATTACGACTTTTACTTGACTGCAAGGATGTAAGTGCCAGTTGACAGCGACAAATTGTACCGAAATATTGATTTGCAAGCGGTTTGGTGACCAGTGAAACTATATTTGTATCTAATTGCAAGAATTTGAAGTGCCCAATTTGTTTTAGGTAAGTAGCAGTTGTACTTCGAACTGGAATTAAGTGGTCTTTCAGACATTCTTACGAATCTTAATGTTGGATCATTTCCTCATCATTTCAGCCAAAAGACGTCCACTGTTGGACATAGGCCTCCCCCAAGCACCGCCACTTCGACCGGTACTGTGCTTCTCGCATCCAGCGGATTCCTACGGCCTTCACCAGGCCGATATGTTATAATTATAATGTCGTAAATTCTAGGCCAAAAACTCAGCAATGTTTAAAATGTTGTATAGCTTCTCCGTACTTTAAAATTCCTACGGAAATACCGACTGTTATACTCGTATGTTTGTATATAAATTTTACGAGTCTTACGTGTAGCAAGTATTACTAAATATATTGTACAACCTAATCGGGTAAAAATGCCAAATTTTCATAGTTTTTTGCAGATGTACGAGTGAAACATCTTTGCGTTTAAAAAAATGTAATTATTCAGCGAATACAGTCTAGTCATTTGTTTTTTTTTTAAGTTTGGCTCTCGACTGGCATAAAGTCAGGTTGTCTGAATGCAATGTCACTTATAATTAGGTACTGTATTGAACCCAAAAAAAAGGACAAAAAATACATAGGGACCTACGTACGTACTAAAAATAAAACTACCTAACCAATTAGAATATTTATTTATACTTAACAGGTAGGTATTAATGTTAATTATTAGGCAAAAGAACGATATTTGCTGATACATTTCAAAAGGGTAAGTTTTGTTTACTGTGACCATTTAATGTTACCGATGAGCTGATAATAAGAAAGAAATATCTTTTTACCTTTTTTTGAAGTTAAAATTCTTTAGGCGCGTTGAGCACTTTTTGGGTGAACAAAAATCATGGAACTCGCGTCATCGTTACCGAACGGTTTCCATGAGCTATATGTATACTGTATATATGTGTACTTTTTGGGTGAACAAAAAGCGTGAAACTGTCGTCATCGCACGCGGTTTTCACTTCTATCGGCAGTCCCCAAAGACTGCCCCGCATGTTTTTTTTCAACCACCATAGTTTTCCATAGTTGAGAAAAGGCTAGGCAGATTGAATTATTTGGGGGTTCAAGGTTTTCCAAATTAACCAGATACAGTTGAAAATGTGTTTATTAATTTATTATCGGTTTAATCACAAGGACGTGGTGAATACCTTACTAATTACCTAACCTTAAAAATTTTATGACAGGCAGCTTTAATAATATATTGTAAACATTATTGAAATTTACTAACGTTAGTAGGTACAGTACGACCCAACTTAGATGTAGCATCGTTTTGAGAATTTTAATTTATTCATTTCAATTTTACGAATGTATTTGTTTATAATAGGTCTTTACCTATGAAATTGCCGTTTTGTATGAAAAAATTTAAACGAATTTTTTTCATGTATTTTTTATTTGTATTAATCGAAGTAATCACCCATGCAATCAATGCATCTTTGCCAACGCAGTGGCAGTTTATTGATGCCCTTCTTAAAGAAATCAGCTGGACGGGAGGCAACAAATTCTTCAAAGGCATTTTGTACTGCCTCTCGGGTATTGAATTTTTTTCCCGCCAAGAAGTTATCCAAATTCTGGAAAAAGTAGTAGTCTGTAGGCGCAAGGTCTGGTGAGTAGGGCGGATGACGGAGAGCTTCCAACCCCAGTTCTTGCAACTTGGAGACCGTCTGCTGTGCAGTATGAGGTCGCGCGTTGTCGTGCAGGAGCAGCGGAGACGAGCGATTGACCAATGCTGGTTGGAGATGTGCCAGCTTCTCCATCATTGTGTTCAGTTCTTCACAGTACACATCTGCAGTAATTCTCACCCCGTTTGGTAAGAAGCTGTGATGAATCACACCGGCGCTAGACCACCAAACAGTGACCATCCCTTTTCTAGGGGTAAATTTTCGTTTAGGGCATTGTTTAGGTGCTGAACCAGGACCCAACCAACTTGCTGAGCGCTTGCGGTTATCAAACAGAATCCATTTTTCATCGTAGGTAACAATGCGGTTCAAAATGCCTTCATTTGTGTGTCTGTTGAGCAGTGTAAGGCACGTCTCGACGCGTGCTTCGCGCTGGCGATCATTGAGTTCGTGGGGCACCCATTTGTCAAGCTTTTTTACCTTGCCAATTTGACGCAAATGGACCAATATTGTTTTGACGCTAACGTCGAAAGCTGCTGCTAATTCAGCCGTAGATTGTGTATCATCAGCTTCCAAAATCGCCTTTAATTCGTCATTGTCGACCAAAGTCTTCGGACGACCGCGAGGTTCACTTTTCAGGTCAAAATTTCCAGAACGGAAGCGAGCAAACCAATAACAGGTGGTGCGTTGGTTTGTGTTAGCTCCGTAAACGTCGTTGATGTTGCGTGCCGCTTGTGCCGCGTTGCTGCCACGACGGTACTCATATTCCATAATCACTCCGTAACGTATCCATGATGACGAAAAAGATTGAAATGCGATGAAAATGTAACACTAATCAATAAACAAAATTAATTTGAAATTAGAATTCTTAGCCAAACATAAATTATTTTGATTTGAAATGGCCAGTACTGCAGAACGGCAATTTCATAGGTAAAGACCTAATATGACTTACCAAGTTATTGCGTTTTCGTAAAGATCATTTTCACCAAAAGCAGATTTTGAAGGCGCACTCAGTTCGGATGGTGATCGGTATTACGAATTTTGCCGATGCTACATCTAAGTTATGTCGTACTGTAACAAGATATGTCCCGATACTGATAAGCCGATAATATTACTCTTCACACTCCAATTTTAACATTAATCAAAACTTCATTAAGGAAGCAAAGTTTATCAAACTAAATGCCGGTATTAATCCCGATCCCGATTTGAATCCCGGCAATATATTGAAGGGGTAATTTGATTATTTGAATTTTCCTTGATTAGTTTGGTGATTTAAAATAATCCTGTAAAGTTACATTTAACTTGGGTTGTTGAATAATGTTTGGTTACGCTACCAAGCCGGACCCTGGACACACCCAGAAGTACTATATTATGTAGTATAAAATTCTAAGCCAATGTTATAAAAACTAAAACCCTTGCGAAAAAACGCCAACTAAAAAGGTATAAATAAGACATCACAGACATCACAGACAGACAAATAAAAAAATCCCGAGTCACACGAGTTAGGGCATAAATCCGTCAGATTACGTGTGCATCCGGATTTTTTAATTTTTCTGTCTTTGACGCGATTTTCAGCATAATTTAGAGAATTTATTCCCGTGCAAAGCATGGGTGGAACGCTAGTTAAGTATCTAAAAAATATTGTTATTTCTTAAACATGAGTACTGAACGCCTCTCTGAGTCCACCGACCACCGCTGATTAGGTTTTATCTAAATTATATTCCAATTCAATTGAAAATTATATTTTAATCCTAACTAAATATTAGTTATAAATACGAAAGTGAGTTTGTTTGTTTGTTACGCTTTCACGCGAAAACGGCTGAATGGGTTTTGATGAAATTTGGCACATGGGTAGACCATGACTTCGAGAAGGACATAGGCTACTTTTCATCCGGGATCGCAGACGAAATCGCGGGCACAGCTAGTATTATATAAATTAATTCTTACTTGTAAACATAAGGTCCAATCTCCTTCAGTATAGGCTTCTCCCCTCCGCTCACGTCGTCCGCGTTGGTGACGTTGAAGATATACACCTTGAAGTCGAGTGGCATCGGCATCTTCAGCCATCTGTCGAACATCATCGAATTGTTCTCTAGTTGGACATTCTGCAACAAAAATATGTGTTTGAAGGAAGTCTTCTTTTGTATCAGCACGAATGATATAAGAAAAGGTCATGTCGAGATTGATTTGCAAGATACGATTTAATAGCATGTGGCATAACAGAAGTTGAAGAAACAGTAAAAGTTGCATCGTCTAAACAGTGTTTGATGCATATGCTTGGTTGGTGTAGTGGTCGCAGAAACTACAGTTGAGCATGAGCTCCTGGTTTTTGACATCAAGAATTTCTCAGAGTCGATTTGAGCCCGGTTGATGGCAATTGGCTAGACCCCTGTTACATGAGACTTAAAACATAACTGGCGAAATGTGGGTGTACTATAGGTGAACCTCTGACCAACTCGTCGGGGAATACAGTTAAGAGAATGGGGTAAATGGGGTTTTAGTCAGTCAGTAATCTAGTGGGGATAACTTCACAAATTACATAAAGGTTACATTCCAATTTTAAGTGGCATAGCTAAATGGCACCCTAATTGCATATCACACTTTCCATCACAATCAGAGGGTTTTGAAGAATACCTTGCTTCATAGGTTTGAATACTTAGGCTGCCCAACAACGTAAATAAAGTTCAATCCCTATCCAAAATACTATAGAAGTCACTCTGGGATGATAGACACGAGCAAGTACTTAAGGTTCGGCGATCTTTCTCGCCCGTGTGTCTAAGTACGCGAACTTTAAAACCTCCGAGTAAGTTCGTCGTCGATCCAACAGGTCTGAAATTTTGCTCGTAGCCCGCCTTGGTTCGTAGTTTTGTACGTCTGTCATCGCCACGATTCTAGAGCCACCATCGCCATTTTGTTTCGAAATTTGTGTAATGTTTGGTTCAGAAAATTTCATCACAACATCGCGATACAGTGTGAGCAAGCTTCACGTGTGTCACTGACGGCGAGCCGAGTAAGTTCGCGAATTTAAAAACCGCGTACTTTAAGATAAGATAAGATAATATTTATTTTGTAAAACATGAGTATAGTATGAAGGTCTTATAATTAATATGTGGTGGTTTTGCCATTTATGGCGTACAAAATTAATTGCACTAGACAAACAATACAAACAAAAAAAATGGTACATATAAACAATGTCAAAATTTAAATTAAATTAAAATTACAATGCCAAAATTTAACTTTCATTCGAAATTACAATATTAAAATATAAATTCAATTCAAAATCACAATGTTAAAATTTAAATTCAATTTGAGTAAGACATACAGAAAAAAACAAATTAATACGCACAACCAGAATTCTATACAAGCCAAATTTACGTCTATCACCCACTTTAGCAAAAGCATGCCTATAGCTATAAATCAGGAATATATAAAAATAAATCATAAAATAATTATAAAACACGTTAGAAGACGCAGGTCAGGTGCAGTGCACTGACTTGGAAATTGGTACAGTCCGCGACAACAGTCGATTGTTTTTTTTTAGGCGTCCGACAATGTCCTACTGTGGGACAAGGCCTCCCCAAATTTTCTGTTATACTTAACAGTCGATTAACTCTTCAGTTTTTAAAATCTTAATTACTGAGCGAAATATTTAATTAAAATCGGAACAGAAGTAAAATTAACTCTTTTCTTCTTCTGATGTTATTAAATGCTTAAATACAATGTATCAAATAATATTGTGTCAATTTAGATGGTGTGTGTGTAAAAGTTTTGTTGCTGACGGTACTTCTTTAATTGCAAAACAAGAATTATTATTGTTGGTGACGCGTCATAATATCTGGTATTCGAGGTCTGCGTAAATTGCCTTTGATTAGTGCAAATAAAGAGTTTGCAGAATAGAGAATAATTTCACTGGAGTTCTTATGCCACCCTCTGACTTGGCTTCACATGCCGTCGAAAAATATCCTTCAGTCATGCCGGTTTCCTCAAGGTGTTTTCCTTCAACGTTTTGAAGCAAGTGATAATTATACAATATGCACATGCATCGTCGACCCGGGCCTGGTCCTTATCGGACGGTGAGCTACCCATTGCTCACCGTCCGCACGCCCGCGCCTACGGTGGCCGGGAATCGGCCTGCGATTCCCGACGCCCAGGGCGTCTCCTGCGGCGGCTAGGGGCGTGAGGGCGTGAAATTTGCCTCTCCCTCACGCGTTCTGCCTGCGCACTACTGCTTCGCAGAAGGAGGTGACGGCCTCCCATGCCCTCTCGCTCCGTACCATGGCCTGGACCAGGGCCGGACGCGAGAGATCCCCGCCGCCGATCGCCTCCACGAGGACACGGCGATACTCTGCCCAAGCCGGACAGACCTCCACCGTATGCTCAACCGTGTCCTCCGGGCGATCCACGCAGTGATGACACCCGGGCGTTTCCTCCCGAAGTCAGAGGTGCCTTCGGTTCGAATTCGAGACCTATGACTTGGCAGTCCGACGTCGGTCCCATTATTAGGCTATCACTGCTTCTAGAGTTAGGTAGGTATCTAGAGAGATTCAAGAGAATGTGTATTTTAGACTGATTTTATTTTGTTCATTAATCCATGACACGTTGTAATTAGATTTAATTACAAGCCGAGTAATAATCATGAACATAATTATGGTGACCTTATATTCATGGTGATGTTCAGAAAGGCGTAGTACCTACTCGCAACCAAATCGTGGGGTAATTGCGTAACACACAGTAGCAATGGCTATCATTTTGACAGTTCAGTAACATTGCGTTATCTACGTTGTTGAGCAGACACATTTTTCGACTATATGAAGCAATCGATTAGCAATATCCTTCGAAATCATTCAGATTTTGATTGAACGTGTGTTATGCAATTGGGGTACAGATGTGTGAATGTAAACGAGGCAAAATGAGTATGTTAGGATCGTAGCAGGTGGCGTTCTGTAGTTTCTACCTACCCCCATGGGATGAAGGCGTGAGTTTATGTATGTATGTAATAATAAGAATAGGCAAGGATAGATAAATAAATAAGAAAAGTTAATAATTAATTTTCGACGACACTACTTTCCGCATCGCAGCTTCCCTGCGACTAGACATCCTTGTTGTTCTCTTCATCGCTGTCACTGTGGCGAAGTTGTCAACAGCCTCGGACACCACGGCTTGTCTTGCAGCCGAAGTGCCGGTCAGCGCGGCACGCGAACATTAATGACATCATCCGACATGCTCTTGTCACCGTCGGCGTTCCAGCTGTATTAGAACCTAATGGCTTGGCACGCGATGATGGCAAGAGACCGGACGGCATGTCTTTATTTTCATGGAAGGTAAGCCTTTAGTGTGGGAAGCAACGTGTGTCGATACTCTTGCGCCATCCCATCTTCCTGGCTCAGCGTGCTGTGCTGGCGTTGCCGCTGCGGCTGCAGAAAACCTCAAGCGGCAAAAGTATAATAACCTTATAGGTAACTATATTTTCGAGCCGTTTGGGGTTGAAACCCTAATGCCGTGGGGTCCAAGTGCTCATGGTTTGTTCAATGAAATCTCCAAACGACTGGTTGACACTTCCCGTGACCCAAGGGCTGGCTTTTACCTTGGCCAGAGGCTAAGCATTGCCATACAAAGTGGCAATGCGGTCAGTCTCTTGGGTACACTACCAGTCAACAGTGATGCGGATGAATTTTTCGACCCTATATTTTAGTTTGTATAATACTTAGTTAGTTGTATAGACATAGTTTAGATAGTCCCTATAATAAATAAGTAGATAATGTAGATATTACGGAATGAAGAAGTCTGAATCATTCGGAATCATTCGGTTCCCTACAAAATGGTTGAGCTGGATGGTGCTGATCCACGCGTCATGTTCGTGAACGGGCGCCGTCAGTTGAGACTGGTCACCTCTTATCTGCCAGGGCTTATTTTTAATCTTAAATTTTTTTTTTTTTTTTTTTTCTCATACAGAAGCAAAAAGAATCATGTACATAGGATTTTGTAATATCTATATTTAAAGAATGTCTTTGGAGTTTCATGCCCGTTCTTCTCTATAAAGATCTAAATTTTGGAATAAGCGACTAGCTTCAACTATCTGACTAACTGATCGACTCTTTCACAATTCTAAAATGCCTGTAAATGGTTTAATTGAAATAAATGCTTTGAATTCGAGTTTCTGAAATTAATTTATTAGGAGCGTGATGTTATAACTTATCTTATCCCTAAAAGCATTGATGATCCTGGAGGATAATGACAAGTATATAAACAGGATCTATCAATACGAATCTATAAAGTTTAAACCCTCGATCAAAAGGATTTATGTGTTTATTTACGTTTAAATCAAAGCAGGTGTAATCACAATGACATTGTTCAAGTTTACGATAAAATAAAATACAAAGGGCTGCTCTCGTAAACATTTCACTTTGTTCAGAAATTGGGATTAAGATATTTACTTAAAAGTGATATTTTCATACCACAGATAAATACAGATGGGACACTCCGCAGTTTAGGTATGAATCTGCAAGTACGCGGCGAGCTCGGCTTGTCGGGCCAATTCAGTGAGTGTAACGTAGTTAGAAGATATAAGAGTTATGTGATAGAAAGAGAGGCAACTTCTAGGTGAATATAACTGTAGGTAGTTAGTGAATTGCATTTTATTGTGTCGTAGCAAGAGTCGCTTTTTATTTGAATGATTTTGCGGAGTGTCCAATCTGTATTAATCTGTGGTTCTACACCGATGATACAAAGACCCCAAAGTGACATTATGGATAAACATAGATAAACTAATTTATTCAAAATATGACGTCAGGTGCCTGTCTGCATGTTGTCTGACGTGTTTTGTGTGTTCATAAATAAATAAATGTTTGTGTTGTCTATAATGAATTAATGATTGATATGCTACAAACAAAAGAAACATACATTTTTGACAATATTTTGCTAAGTTTTTAAGGTCATTGCATCAGGTTATCAACCTTTGCTTATAAGGATAAAATGTTTTTTTTTCTAACTTTAACAGGTCAGGTAAGGTCTGACTTTACTTCGAATCCGGTTATTGAATCGTCGACGTCCTTAGTGAGATGGAAAAAAATGGTTAAGTTAGAACTCACGCACTATGTGTACCTACCGCACTTACCTCTAAAACTACATAGGTAGGTAAGTATTTATTATATTATCATTAGTAACAATATAGTTTTTATATTTTACCTTATTTTTTTTTTATTATACACCGTGATATCTTAATGGTGGTTTTTCCGCTGCAGAACAACTTTCTATAAGGAGTACTTTCGAAGCATAGAGTAAAAGTAAAAAAATTAAGATGTTTTTGTTTTAAAATAAAAAAAATATTCATCAACTCGAAAACGTGAGAATCAATAGTAACAGGTAACTTTTAGGTACTACTCGAATCGCACGCGCCGCCGACAAAGGGAACAGTGATGCATAAATGTTCAAAACAAAATAAACTCTCGCACGTGGTGATACGACATAAACTAGTTTGCACGCAACTACACAAAATTTGTTTTCAAAATTGTTTCTAATATTTTATTTGTTTATATAACGATTGTATAATGAAAAAAACCATTAAGATTTCACAGTGTTTAGGCCATAGAGAGGCACGTATTCTGGGTTTCAACTGGCTACCTACCATCATCAACCTATAATGTCCCCGCTGCGGGCTCACAGGCCTCCTCTCTGTGAGAGGGACTGGGCTGTACTATAAACCACCACGCGGGCCCAGTGCGGGTTGGAGTATCACCTGTCATGCCAGTTTCCTCACGATGTTTTCCTTCACCGTTTTGAGAGCAGTGGTGATGAAATAATTTACACAATGTAAAGCGCCTGTCAGGCTTCGAACCAACGACCTACAACTCGTAAGTCGCGGCTGATAGCACTGGGCCACCACTGCTCTGGCTACCTATTACGGGTAAAAAGATACCTAAAGCCTTGTGGATGGATAGGTTGACCGACAGACGCCGAATGCTTAGTAATAAAAAAAGCATATTCAATCAATACAGTAAAGAACATGCTTTGTAGAAACTGTGTACCTAGAGATTTCATAAATCCTAATTCCTCCGATAACCCAAAGCTAGTGTCATTCTCACATTGGCATACTACAAAGAATGTCACGAGTTTCCTCGTATACCAGCTTTGCTTGCCCCAGATTCCCCAGTAATTGCAAATCCGACAAGTGTGATTACTCTCCGAAATGTTAAGAGGGAACAAGGCCTGTGATTCTCCATACAAATGTATTACCTTTTTTTCTTCCTAAATAATGCCTCTAGAGCAATCTTTTTTTTCATAAGATCAAGGTCTGCTATAGACACGTCCCTGTTATTTCCTTTTTTTCAGCAACAAGAAAATATGACCCTCCAAAAATTACAAAAATGGCCCATTTTTACCGCCGTGATTAGAGGACTACCAGACTAATCCGAAAAGTTTTTAACATAAAAGAAAATGATAGAAACCTAGATATACTCTTTCTTAAAATTTTAATGTAAAAAATAATTGATTCGGCTCAGTTTTCGAGGTGAAAAAAGGGGAATACGAAACGTCATCTCGTTTTTTTTTTGTGATAAAATCGGTCTGAGCTGCAGCTGTCCCTATCGCACTCTACGGACGCAGACTTGAGGTAAGATGACGGCAATAGATTCTTCAAATACCTATTTTTCAAATTCTCTGGCTCTGTTCCCTCTTAATAACGCTATGTCATTTTTTGTTGGTCTTAAAATGAAACAGGAGACGACCAATATGCCAAATTAAGCCTGGGAAGTATTCAGGGGTCCTTGCCAAATTTGTTGGCATAAGTCCTGTTGAGAAGTTGACCTGTTTTTTAAACATTAAAAAACTTATTTACAAATAAAATATAACCGACTTCGCAAAAAAATAAAACTGTTTAGTGAAAAATAACTTTAGTTTCAGAAGGTGTCTTTGGATGTGTATTTTAGTTTTCTTGCCAGCAATTTTCAAAATTAAACCACCATGCAATATTCCTCTACCAAATGTAAAACGAATTTTCTAAATCGGTCCACAATTGACGAATATATAACCTCTTCTTTTTTAAACTCGGATAAAAAGTTATTCTAGATAGGTAAGACGTTAGATGTTGAACACAATGTTATATTATGTGTTCTATCCTCGCATTTACAGCTGTTTTTGTTTATCGTTTACACAAAAAACAAGTTGGTATAGTATTTTTATCTCACGAAACGACGCGCGCTTTACTTATGGTAATCAAGCGTAAAAACACGCTGCGAATGTGTCCTGGTGACGAGAGTATAGTCAGCACATAACACATACACACTTCCGACTTTGCCATTGTCTCGGACGGTACCGAGAGCTCCTGCGCTTACACACACATTCACAGTGTTCACTTGAGAATCACAAGTAAAGCGCGCGTCGCTTCCTGAGATAAAAATACTGTACCTACCTAACGACTAAATGTGTTCAACGCGACAAAACTGTCAAAAATGTGAGCAAAATATTTAACAAAACATGTCTAAAATAACGTCGATGCAATATGTATGATTCAGTATGATAAATGTTTTACAAGACTAAACTTGTCATAAACGCAAAGTCTTGTAATTTATCTTTTACAAAAGAATCACGATTTGTATATTATATAGATGTAAACGTTAGGTATGATGGAACTTCTCAGAAAGTATCAATTCGATAGAGCCTGCTCTGAGCAAATTAAAAGCTTTAAAAAAGCGAAAACTGGGGCATTTCTAAAATAAATCAAAGAAGACCCTGTACTTCGTAATAATTTTTCATTAACAAAAACACTAAGTAAACTGACTTCTTCTATTCAAAGCTAAAGAAAATCTGACTTCCAACAGAAATACAGTGAGAATTAAAACAATAGAGCATTTGAAACAATGAATTTTTTCCGACGAAACCCGACGTTGTTTGACCAGAATTTTTCAAAGCTGACTTTTCAGAATTAAACTTTTTGAGAAAGGATAAAACTTCGTGTTCTGTTGTAGTCAGATTATTATATTTTTCTCCTTCCACACTCGATTCAATGTAAAATAACAAACAAATAACGCTAATTAGTTAATTTACCACAACAAAAAAATGAATGTATTTAATTGAACCTCTAATAATTACCATTTTGCGCTCCTAAAAATATTAATGAACACTGTAATATTTTGATTACGCCTTTTTTTGTGTACCTCAAATAATTGGGAACTAAAAATACTAATTAGCCAAGTAACTTCGACCAATTTGGATGTACCGCTCGCCAGCCGCTTTCGCGGCACCGCTCGCTTCGCTTGCTCGGTTGGCACGTGGTTGTTCACAGCTCTCAATTAACCTAACCCGTTTGGTCGGGGCTTAGTTACTGCGACTAACTGTGAGAAAAAGCCAGAAAGTTAAAAGGAGGCTCAATTAGTAAGAAAAGTGTCCATCATAAGAAGTTCAACAAGTTTTTAGAGGGTCTGTTAAATATTGTTCATAAAATAAAGATCAGAATCTCAATAGGTATTTATGAAATTTCACAGCTATTTACTACTAATCGCAATATTATTTATAGAACCTCGATATCAATAGTAATCTAATTGTCGTTGGTCATTGGACAACCATTATTCATGTAGGTACTTAAGCTAAGCCACGTTTAATTAATTTGTTACCGTTAAAGTTAGAAAAGTTACGACAGAATTGGAATTGACCGGTAATTGGGTTGGGACTTGGGTTAGTGTTAACTAATTCTAAACAGAGTGTATATAAAACGCGTATTGGCTAAATATATAAACATATAATATTCGGAAAGTAGTATCAACATAAAATCAAACGCGTTCCGCGGCTCGAGAAAAAGTAATGGCGGGATATATTACGGTTTCATTGTTCGTTCAAAAACTTCACTGCTAACCGCTCGAAGTAGCTTCATTTGGTGTTGCTAACGTTAGCTAGTGTAAATTATTGTGAAAAATGTCCGACTTCAAAAAAGAAGGAGGTTAAATATTCGCCTGTGTGTATTTTTTTTATGTAAGTATGTTCATCGATATTTTCGTCAATTGTGAACCGATTTTGAAATTATTTTTTCATTTGGTAGAAAAAGCTTGCGCAGTGGTCCCTAAATTTTATTAACTTTGCCTGGATAATTTTACTCTAATAGCAATCAATCACAATCCGCTTGCCCAGATGGGTAGTCGGTAGTTTTAAAGACAAAGCTACCTACATACTTCATAGAACTAACTATTCTAACTTGAAAATTTTATAACAAATTTTATTTAACTTTCCATGAATCGTTATTTATTTATTCTAAATATAAATTACTTTAACATAAAACGTCGACTATCCGCCAGTTACATTAGTTAAAGAAAATCAGGCAAAATTCGTACACTTATCTCACAGAACTCCAGGCATGCTGACTTGATGCTGTACTCGTATATTACATTGAGTGCCTTTTAGTCTATGCTAAATAAATGTATTTTCTTTCTTACTTCTTTCTTTCTTATCGTCTTACATTCCTCCGCGTCACAGTCAGGTTATATCATTAAACTTATTGAACGGCCAATAAGCATTTCCATATTTCCATAAAGGGATTTATGCCGTAATCCATAGTTGAAACTTTAACCGTAACGAGAGTACTTAAGTTATCCTAGAAGGAAGATTTATGATATAAAATAATAATTTATTTAGTAAGCTATGTTATTCGTAGTTTTATTGAATTTAATGGATTTATACTCGACACAGTATAATAATTGAGTGAGGAATATAAATTAAATTGTTAAGGCACACTTGCACGTTCATGGGTTATCCTTAATAACTCGGGGTTAACAGCTAATTCAGGGTTAATCAACTAATTCATCTTGCGCCACCAAAAATTAGAGGTAAACCTAGGGTTATACTTTTAAATATTTAATCCACCGATTTGGGAGAATTAAGTCGCTAAACTCTGGGTTAGTGTTAATAATGTCAAAATAAATTAACGTTATGAGGTACCACTGATAACTTATTTTGTATTTTATATTATTCGACTTTATAGTAAGTGAAAATTCAATACTATATCTGCAGGCAATATATCCATGAGCTCATGTAAAAATGTAATGTAAATACGAATGCAAAAATAATTAAAACATTATCTTTCCATATCTGACGTTTTCGTCAATCAATAACCTAAATCTTCATGGAAACCACATTCAATACTATTAAAATGAAATGTCAATGTAATGTAGTGTAAAAGAGATAGGTAAGAATACAATTTCCGTTCATTCATTTTTGGTAGACTTAAATATCAGAGCACAGACATTGCAATTCAATTTTATGTTTCGTCGATTGAACTGCAATGTTCCCAACTCAAAAAATACTAATGTCAGGTTAACTAACCCGGTGTTACTTTTTGCACGTTTAGTCGGGTGAATTAAATAAATGTAGAGTTTGTAAGCTCAGAGCTAAGTCACTAACATTTTAACTCTTATATTGCCTGCTGATATAATACCGAATTTTCACTTAGGTAGGTTACTATAACGTCTAACAAAAAAAAAAATACAAAAAAAAAAATGAGCGGTACCTCATAACGTCAGTTTATATTGGCATTACTTACACAAACCCAGAGTTTAGCGACTTAACTCTCCCACATCGGCGGGTTAAATATTTAGGAGTTTAACTCTTGGTTTATCTCTAACTCTTGGTGGCGTAACCTCATTAAAATAATTATTTAATTAACCCTGAATTAGCTGTTAATTCCGAGT
Source organism: Xanthia icteritia (assembly GCA_949128155.2). Classification (NCBI taxonomy): domain Eukaryota; kingdom Metazoa; phylum Arthropoda; class Insecta; order Lepidoptera; family Noctuidae; genus Xanthia; species Xanthia icteritia. Next base: position 3,295,875 of record OX421937.2, read on the forward strand.
AATTTAGGATAACCCAACTAAACGTGCAAGTGAGCCTATAAGCTAGAACTTAATTAACTACTTAAGCCATTCAAATACAAATAAAGGACTATTTGCAATACATTCTTTATATTTTATGTTTTTAGGGATATATTTCTTTGTTTATTTAAGGATATAATTAGTTGTTGAATAGAGCAGGTATGAGATTGGATTAAATTAATGAAAATTGTTATTAACGACATAACATCACGCATGTATTTCCCGAAGGGTCAGCCAGAGGTGTACCAATATAGTACACCCACATTTCAACATTTATGTTTAAGTCCCATGTACCTAATAAGGGGCGAGCTTATTGCCATCAATCGGGCAAAAATTCAGACACCGTGCTACTACTGAGAAATTCCAGATTGAAAAATTCATTAATACTTTGTCCGACCCGGGTATCGAACCCAGGACCTCATGCTCAGTAGTAGCGCTTGCGGAAAGTAGACCATGGAGACAGAAAAAAAATGCTTTTGTTGTTGTTGTTTTAATGAAAATTGTTATTAATCCTAAATAATATTATAAATACGAAAGTGAGTTTGATTGTTTAACTACTCAACCGATTATCATAATATTTTGCATTCACGTTGTCAGGGATACAGAAAAGGTTATAAACCTTTCATCTAAAAGAAAGAAAGAAAGAAAAATAGGTTTATTTGTCACAGAGACACGAGCTGTTGTGTTGTTTATATTTTTGTTATTTGTATAATAACAAAAATGTAAGCAACAGAAATATTCAGCAGCTGCACGTCATGACTGTGAGAAGAAGCCCATTCAGCATAATTCTCTAAAAAAATCTACATAATTGCGAGCGAAGCCGCGGGAAAAGCTAGTTATTAAAAAAACACCTATTTGTTGTACTCTTGTCCATTATAACTTTCAAAGAACGTGTTACTTTGGTTATTAATCAAGTGAGAATAGCGTTTTCAAGAAAAACTTTTAACATTTATATCAATCAGTACAAGTTACTTTAAAACCTTTAAAACATAATAGTAATGGACTTAAACGTTTTAAAAGTTATATTCATGTTTAAGTTAAGAATAAAATAAATAAGAACAGAATAAAACTTTTAAAATACTATAAAAATACGTATACAGGCTGTATCAGAACCGCAGCAGACGCCCTGGGCGTCGGGAATCGCAGGCCGATTCCCGGCCACCGTAGGCGCGGGCTTGCGGACGGTGAGCAATGGGTAGCTCGCCGTAAATAAGGACCAGGCATTTTTTTTACTTACTGACTAAAACCCACACGTGTTCCTTCCGTTGCCTGTACGTTGCCAGGGGCCAAGGTATCCCTTCCTTCCTTGTATTCCCTTCCTTTCCGTGTCCGGTGAGGACCTGCTTCAGGCGGAAGGTGAGGATGCCGTGGCGCCTCTCTAGCCACTCCTCAAAGAGGGCACTTATCGCCGCAATAGTGGCGTGCTCAGCACTGGCTTGCGACAATCGCACTCTCCATGATGCCATGAGATCTCGCCGGAGCGCTGTCCGCTGTGCCGCGATTTCTCGCGGCAGCAGAGTTACGGTTTTTGCCTCCTCGCGCCACTCCCAAGTGTGCGCGAGGACTTTTACCTCCAGATATTATTATTATTTATTTTGTATAGTGTTTTAAAAGTTTTTCGTAGTACTCACAACTGGCGTGCGTGTGATCAGATGTATGAACGTCAACGAAGCAAAAGGAGTATTTATTTAAGGAGCGTAGCAGGTGGCGTTCTAAAGTTTCTGCCTACCCCCATTGGAAGAAGGCATGAGTTTATATATGTATTTTTGATTTTTGGACAGAAAAGGTTTTTATCCTTTTCAAATATTGGATATGTTTAATTGTTTGCAAACACAGCTAAGTATACTATATATATAGGCTTAGGTAGTAAAACAAATTGTAAAAAGGGTTTTTATATATGAAACTTTCTTGTTTAAAAATACGATAAACCGAACTAAACTTGTTTTAGATTTTTACAATAGTTTTTTAATGTATATTAAACTTTATCATTTATTCATAAACTGCTCTTCGTAGATGTAACTGCTTAAGAACAATTTTTAAGTCAGATTTATAATAATATTTTATAATCTGTCTATTGTAAAGACCCCAAATTCAATGGATTATAACGTTGCTAGATTGAAGAGTACAACTGTGACGTAACATGACAACTGGAGTGACAGGTATTACGTTTAGTCGGTTACTGGACAGCTGTCTCGTCATATACTTTTTTTTGTTTACCTTTATTTAACTACCTAAACCTATCATAGTATAGTTGTATTTATTTATAAATTGTTTTTTTTTTTCATTATTTTCCAAAGCAATGAACAGTTACTTCTAAAAGTAGGTTTTTTTGTTGTTGTAAAAACACTAGGTATTTTCCAAAAACAATAGACTGCTCCCAAAGGGTCGTGGGTTCAAACCTGACAATAGATGAGGTCGTGTCGAACAACGGTAAATGATGTTACGGCTCTTTGTTCGAAAGGACAATATATCTTTTTCAGTGATGTGTACAGGGAAAAATATATAGTTTATTTATTAAACAGCTAAAGTTCATTCACGTTCATTGTTTTTATCTTGGAGTGACAGGTAACTGTTTTACCTAAATCTGGAAATCCAAAAGAATCATCGCATCTTCTACGCTTATGTAGTACCTACTTATACAAAAGTGAAGATAAATATGCGATGTAAGCCATTTTTTTAAAATTTTACGTTCATAACATTACGTCTGTATGTCCCCGGGTTAGGCAGAGGTGTACCTATTGTACACCGACATTTCGCCAGTTATGTTTTAGTCCCACATAATAGGGGGCTAGCCTGTTATCAACCGGGCACACACCCAGACTCCGGGCTGCTATTAAAAAATCCCGGATGGAAAACCCAATAAGCCTACGTTCGTACGGAGGTAAAAATATCGCAGCGGGATTTTCTCTCGGTGTTGAGCCGAGCGTTGAGAATCCAACGCGTTGGGACGCACTTTCATCTCAGCGCGTTGAAAAACACACTGTTGGATTTTTAACTTTCGGCGCTAAGCAGAGAGTTGAAAATTCAGTTCACGAAAAAAAATCGCCGCGATTTTATTTCGTCCGTGCGCACGTGGGCTAACATTTCGCCCGACCTGGGAATTGTGCCCGGAACCTAATGCGCAGCAATAGCACTTGCGACCTTTACACCAACGAGGCAGTCGAACTCAGTTTATACATTTATTTCATTTTAAGTTTACTTTTCAAAGCTGGTTGATGCGTAATGATTCAGCCAAATGTATGAAGATCTTACGAAATGTGTTATCCAGGGGTAAGTTAAAGAAGATGTTTTTTAATTAATTAAAATAATGCGTTATAATTTTCTTCGCGTTGCGCAGGATTTTGAAATGAAATTGTTTATTCTATAAACAGCATAACGGAATCACTTTTATTCGTCAGATTTAAAAATATTTAGAATAAGCTAGATGTCGGGGTTTCCTGTCTGACTACTTTGAGAAGAAAAGCCGAAACAAACTCAGAGGTCACAGTCTCTTTTAAAGTCCAGACATAATGTTACTCAAGCCATTTGAGAACCATGTAGATTACCTTCTGAAATGGGCTTTGAGGAAAGAACCACACGGATTTGAGTGGACCTGTCCAGTCAGTGCAAGCATTTGTCAGTAATCGTGGAGCTCAACTCAGAACTTAACTCAACGAATGTATGTGAATTATTATTTTACCAAAGGGTAAAGGTAATGAGAATGATTACCAACCTAAGTAAATTGTAAGCCGTAAGATAAATAATATGAGGAAAATATCTACAGGTAAGATACACATTTATGGCTTTAGCACAGTATTGATCGTAAAGGTGTATTTACAATGAACAGATTAACTTAACGATGACATTCTACGTGTCTGGTCTTAAAATTATGTGTTTGCCTTTATAGTTATCCATCTATCTGCCCTTATCTCAATTTCCACCATACTCCCATGAATATAGGTTTTAAATTGAGAGTAGAGCGAGCCTACAGAGTAGATTTTCTTACACCACCGAAACACGGTCAATGAAGGCACAATCTTCTCTAAAGGTCATTGGGCAAATTCTGACCCAGTTAACGATAGTTTTACTACCAAAACCAAATTAGTTTTAAATTGTTAAGTATTAACCTACACTTAATTAAAGATAGTTTTTTTTTAAACCATGGGAATAAAATGTTAAAGATGAATAAAAAATAGGTAATAAATGTATGTATAGATAATACAATTTCAGTGAAGCATTCTGTTAAATAAATAAACAAAATAAACGCATATTAGTATTATTTCGTATATTTTTTGTTTTGGGCCCGACATCAAGAGCAAATAGATGCGCCTGCGGCGTTTTTAGACGATACAATTATTCCTGTTGACATTGATCATGTCGAATAAAACTTAAAAACTCTTCAATACTTGTTTTATTTTTACTTATTTTATTTTTAAATCATGTTTACTATCAAGAAACCATTTTTTTTTACATTTATGGTTTTTTCCCTGCGTTAATGCGACGGATATATTCGTAAACTAGAGACGTTTATCTAAATATCCTAGCCTATTTTTTTCTGTAGGCCGTGTGTATAGGTTCCATACTTAGTTGCCCTTTAAATGACAGACAACGCAAAGCCTAAACCGCTAGGTCTAGAAGCATCCTATGCTCTTTTTTCCTTATACATAAATAGGGTTTTTAAAAAATCTTCCCCCAAATGGGTTAATCATTCATCCCCTATGATGAAAAGAATGATGGGTCACTTTGGCATATCCAATAAAAACCACTTATACATCAAATGAAAGCTTAAATTTTCATAAGTACCTGGTCGACCGAGCTCAGCTCGGGTGAAAATAGAGAATACTGATATAATAGTACAGGATAGTTCATACTAATTCCATGCTGCCATGTCATAAATATAAGGTAGCCATCTCATTCTAAACGAATTTTCCCAGATATGAGACCTAGCTAGATCGATTTTTCGCCCCTGTAAAACCTTATATTGCAACTTTCATCGAAATCGTTAGAGCCGTTTTCGAGAACGTGATTACAAATATACATATATATGTACATACAAATATTGCTCATTTATTAGTATAGGATGTGTCAGGCCTGCTGGGGAGGTTGTCATTTTTGCCGATGGGAAATACTATTGTCGAGCATTCGGCTTGTGTCTACAGAATATAAAATTATTTCATGCGATCCCACTGACTCTTCCAATGTTAACGCGCCCTTATGACATGATCACTGGCCGAGTGCAGCTGATTAAGGATGCTATTCGTTCAAGGATATCCAGTATCTCCGCAGTATATCAAATGGAGTAATATCGCTAATGACTCCCGCAGACTAGCGCGACGCGACTGTTGTAGAACAATTTTTATGATCATGGAAATTGTTCTACCAGAATCGCGTCACGCCGTCGCAGTCATGTCGCATCTGTCTGTGGGAGCCTTAAGGTTTGAAAAGTTAACAGACAGGCAGACAGAGTTATTTTACATATTCAGGCACGATTTTTTTTAACCAAAAGCTTTCAGAAAAAGTATACCCTTGTTTTACGATACAAGAAATACTACACTAATTAATTTAGATTCATGTTCAAGAAAAGCTGTAATAAAAAAACTCAACTTCAAAAACACATAACTGAAAAAAGAATAAAAACAAGCATTATTATCTATAGAATTTTGGTATTGCAGGCGGGACAAACCAATAACCTGATATTATCGTGTAACTTGTTTGTCCCCCCGCCTTACATACCAAAATTCTATAGATTATAATACTTGTTTTTATTCTCTACTCAGTGATGTGTTTTTGTTGTCGTATTTTTTGTTTTTTAATAACTTTTTTATTTTTAACTTTTCAGTTTTTTGTCATTCCTCATTCCAAATTACATTTAAGCATATAATTTGTATATTTTTGTAATCATTTTTCAAAACCCTCAATTTTGATACCCTTTTCAATAGGGAAGGAGATTTTTTTTGAAAACAGTCCGTCGCCAAAAAACCTCCATTTTGTTTTTTGTTTAATTTTAATATAAACAGCCACACTCGCGCAATAAAGACGAATCTAACGACATAAATCATTAATCATAATCAGTTCAGCCGTTTAGTAGTTACGAGGGAACATACAGACGGACATATAACATACAGGTCAAACATGTAACCCTAAGTTTTTGGTTTCGCTGAAGTTTTCAAATTCCTGAATTCCTTTTATTTTCAGTCGAGTGAAGAGGTTTTAAAGAAAATGTGACTACATAGAGCAACATAAAGATTTATTTATTTAAAAACTTCTACAGTTGAAGTTCGACATTGTAAATAACCATTATTTTTGAATTTTGCACCACAATCTTGACTGACGAACGTGGTATAAAAAGACGGGTTTTCTTCACTGAGATCTAATAAAACGGTTCCATGAATTTGAACACCGTGTTGTAGCGGAATATAATCAAAGGTTAATCTACGTTTGCCGCGGTCGGTTCTTAGATGACATATCGAGACTTCTCCGTGCCTCGGAAAGCACGTTATGCCGTTGGTTGCGGCTGTTTTTGTTGGTTACGGGTATCGGAAGCCCAAAAGTCTACCAACCAGTCTTACCAAGGGTTGTCGTGTTAGCTAGTACCTTACTGGGTTGTTGGGGTCAGATATGCAGTCGGTTCATGTAAAATACTGGGATTCAGCTGCATCCATAAATTAAAGTTGCTTTTCGTGTCTGGCTGTTTGACCGTGTTGTTCTCCTACATTTCGCAATGGATTTTGTCGCGATTTTCACCATTAAGAGGGAATAGGGCCTGCGAGGAATTTGAAGAATAGGTATTTGAAGAAACTATTGCCGTCGTGTTATCTCAAGTCTGCCCCTGTAGAGTGCGATAGGGACATCTGCAGCTCAGACCGATTATATCACAAAAAAATTGACGAAATCGACGTTTCGTATTCCCCTTTTTTCTTCTCAAAAACTGAGCCGATTCAATTATTTTTTACATTTAAATTTTAAGAAAGAGTATGTCTAGGTTCCTATAATTTTCTTTTATATTAAAACTTTTCGAATTTGTCTGGTAGTCCTCTAATGACGGTGGTAAAAATGGGGCATTTTTTTGTAATTTTTGGAGGGTCATATTTTCTTTACCAATAAGTTGCTGAAAAAAAGGAAATAACAGGGACGTGTCTACAGTAGACCTTAGTTTTATGAAAAATAAATGATTGCTCCAGAGACATTATTCAGGAAGAAAAAAGGGGAATACATTTGTATGGAGAATTGCAGGCCCTCCTGTTCCCTCTTAATTAGAGAATTAATTCCGGAACGTTTATGTGTATAAGACATTAATGTTAAACACATATAGTAAAGAAATCTTCATGTTTTTTTCAAGTCGTGAAAACTTATAAAAAATTATTTGAATTATCCCGGGCTCATAAATCACCGTCCTACTTATTAGACGATGATACATCGAATTCCCTGACACATTCATAATATCTTGAGACATGAAGGTTGATAGTTGATGTCATGGATCCTATTACGTATATTATTAAAATAATAATGGGAAATAATGGGATACCCTATTTATGGCTGAGAAAAAGCTTTAGTACCTTATTTCATTATATTGTTGTGAGAAAACTAACGGCTCGTGTTTCAATGAGAACTAACTGTAAAAGGTATTGTACCTTACTTTAAGGATTTGCTGGTGCTAGCAAAAGGCGTGTGATACACGTTCATATTATAGGCACGTATGTAATCGAACCTCAATTATTATTCGTATTTTGCTTTTCTAAAAAAAATCATTGAACACTATAATGATTGCACCTCTTTTTGTGAACCTCAAATAATTCCTATTTTGGGTCCTAAATATACTAAATAGACAAGTAACTGTTCTGCGATCAACTTGGCTGTAGTGCTCCCCGGCCGCTGCGCACGCGATGCTCACAGTTCTAATCTAACCTTGCCCATGTGGTCGGGGGACCTTAGCTTAGTTACTGCGACCAACTGCGAAAAAGGTCAGAAGGAAAGAGGCTCAAATATTAAAAAACTGGGCATCATTAGAAGCGCAACAAGTTCTTAGAAGTTCATTAATTTAAAAAAGTGGCCGTCATTAGAGGGTCAATAAGTTTTAAGAGGATCCGTTAAAGATTCCCCATATTACATTATATATCAGTGATAGCCTAGTGGAGTGACCGTCGGACAGCCAAGTCATAGGTTTCCAGTTCGATCCCAAGGCACGGACGGACCTCTGACTTTTCGGAGTCATGTGCGTATTGTCACAGGTAATTATCACCTGTTTCAAAAACCGGCCATGAGCTTGTCGGACCGTTAGGATGAATACATCCCAAGCCAAACTTAACATTGTAGTTGAAAAACATGTTTTCCCATACATTTCAACTGAAAATTCCGGCCTGAAATACAGGTTTACACAAACCTAGATCAGACAGGTCTTCATTACAGTTAGAATGAAATATTACTCGATTGTAATTAATCTAAATCATAATTTTACTTTATACTTGAATATGATTTTTTATGTAAGTTTGTATGCACAATATTGGGAGATTTACCATGTTATTTTAAGACCACATACTTCTTATAGATTTTCCTGTAATCTATAAGAATAGAACTCTTTTCGGTATTTTCTTCAAAATTTTAGGCTCAGTAGTTTTGGAGATAATGGGGGTAAATGGTCAATTTTCATATATATTCAAAAATATCTTTAAAATTATTAAAAAGATATATTTGATATGTCACAAAGTACACTTTGCAAAACTGTTTTTCTAAATTTGCCCCCGAAATGTGACTCCCGTATTCACAAATCATTTATTTTCGTTACACGTCTGTGTTTGGGTCACAGAAATTGATATGTGTACCAAATTTCAATTTAATCGGTTCATTAGATTCGAAGAAAATTGGCTGTGACAGACAGATAGACAGACACACGAGTGATCCTATAAGGGTTCCGTGTTTTTTTCCTTTTAAGGTTCGGAACCCTAAAAACAGTGAAGGAAAACATCGTGAAAAGAGAGGTATTTCTCGACGGCATGGGAAGCCAAGTCAAAGGCCTATGGGTGGCATAAAAACTCTGCCACCAAGTTAGTCACTAACCCCAAGAAAAAGAAGAGAAGAGATATACCAACGTAGCGTTGGAAGGCCTCCTAAAAGGTGGACCGATGGATGACCTTGTGAAGGCCAGAACCGGTCGAAGTGGCGGTGCTTGGGGGAGGCCTATGTCCAGCAGTGAATGTCTTTCGGCTGAAATGATGATGATGATGATATACTAATACAAACGTTTGTTTTTCTATAGAGTCGATTGATCAAGAGTTTTCAGGTTACATTCGGAAACTCAATGCTATGAACAGCCTTTTGATTTAGTACAAAACATTTCTGTGGTGTCTGGTATAAACAAATGATAAGTTCGAGAATTTGATTTTACACTATGAGCATTTGAAACTTTAAAAAAAATGATACAAATCGGAATGTGTATAAAATAAAACGAATGAATGATATTATTTTATGTCTTTACGAGCGATCCGCCCCTACGTTGCACGGTTTTTATTTTTACGATCTGAAAATCATCGAGATTTCTTTATTATATGTTTGATATTAATATAGTTTAGCCTTCCGGAATAAATTCTCTTAATAATCTTGAAAACCATCACAAAATCCGTTGCGAAGTTTAGACCTGTTTAGAATAACAGCGCGGTCACATAAAAAGACGAAAAGAAACGAAAAGTGACTTTAATTTATAATAATGTGCAAAAGTTTGTGTTGTGCTAAATTATTAAGTACCTACATATTAAAATTTAATAAAAAAAAAAAAAACTGTTAAGGTGATTTCAAAACAGAAAATGACCAATTTTGAAATTATCATGTACACAGTATGGAAACCACATTTATGCTATAAATGAAACCACGTACCTACTTGTTATCGTCTTTTCTGACTATATACAAAAAAATAACGAAATCCGTCCAGTAATTAGGTATAAAAGTAAAGTTTAAATGAGCAACAAAGATTACCACAACTTTATTACAACTTCGGTCTAAGTTAGACCCTTTTCCGCAAAATTGGTGCTAAAGTGTGTTTTAGGATAATAGGCTTAAGGGATAGATTGACTCTTAGATGTTTTTTGAATAATAAAAAAACAAATTCACTTTTGTAAATGCTTTGCCTCCAAGATAGGTCTTGTTCTTGTTATCCGTGTTAAACAATAAAGCGAATTTCATTGTTTCTCCAGCTGCAAGAGTGCAATTGTTCTCAACTCATATGCAATCTTAAAAAGTACAGTTTGGACTTGTGTTTAGAGTAGGTACGGTCAGGGAACGATAATTATGTAATTTTTCCGACTCCGTCATTGATTGAATGAAAGTTTTGACAATAATGCAGTCGGACAAATAATAAGGTGCAAGTGAAAACTTACCTTCAGGTGCTTAAAAAACGGTTTGTAACAAAACTCTTATTCCGTACGAGTATTATCAAACTTAGTAACATTGAGCAAACACATTTGCTGGGAAACCTTTATCCTATTTGGTGTAAAATCGCAGTTTACCTATGGTAGCGCGCGAAGTAACGAAAGCAAAACATTGTGCTAATGGCTGCATGCAACGATGCAGAAGTTATGGGGTATTAAGAGGGAACAGGGCCTGCGATTCTCCATACAACAATAATGCCTCCAGAGCAATATTTTTTTATCATAAAATCTAGGTCTGCTGTAGTGACGTCCTTGTTATTTCCTTTTTTTTCAGCAACTTATCGGTAAAGAAAACATGAACCTCCGAAAACTACAAGACTGCCCTATTTTTACTGCCGTAATTAGAGGAGTACCAGACCGATTCGACCAGTTTTTAACATTAAAAAAAATGATAAGAACCTAGACAAACTCTTTCGTAAAATTTTAATGTAAAAAATAATTAAACCAGTTCAGTTTTCGAGGAGAAAAAAGAGGAATACGAAACATCGATTTCGTAATTTTTTTTTTGTGATATATTTGTTCTGAGCTGTAGCTATCCCTATCGCACTCTACGGGGGCAGACTTGAGGTAAGAAGACGGCAACAGTTTCTTCAAATACCTATTATTCAAATTCCTCGCAGGCCCTGTTCCCTCTTAATAGTTACGTTCTAACATTTAAAACTAGTTTTCGCGAAAAAAGTAAAAAGAAGTTAACCTTCAATATCTCCGTAAAAAGACGCTTAACACAACCGAGAGTCTACAGCATCTTTTTACATACGTTATTATTTATTCTTTGACTGTATACGAACCAAGTTTATTCTACATCTTAGTGGTACACGTCACTGGCTTTGTTTAAAATTTTACTGTTTATTTTACAACTCTATTCAGACCACAACTGTTCAATTGGCACTTCATTAAATATGTAACATGTGTGTACTGTTTTACAATAAGTGTGATAAAAGGTAAAGAAAAATATTGAAAGAAAGTGAAAGTAAAGAAATATAATGCTATGGTAAAAACTTAGAATATCGGCTGCACAGAATTTGGTATTCGGGCAGGTTTTCAAGAACGATGGTTGAACTTGTACGAACACTGACAGTTTTGTATTGATAATTTGGTTAAGTCAAAGTCAAATCATTTATTTCAAATAGGCCCTTATATATAGACACTTTTGAACGTCAAAATTTACATAAAGATTTAATTGATTCTAGTCGCTCCTTCCAAAAGGTAGTTTTCGCATGGAGAAGAATGGGAAAGAAACTCCACCGTTACTTGTTTTAAATGTTTTACAATATTTTGTATAGGTACATTAGTTACATAATTATATGTGAAGACGATTAATCCTCTATTTTGTCTAAATTATGGGACTATAGGCTCAATCTAGGAATTTAATTTGAAAAAATGCTGTTCATACCATACCAAACTATTAAATTCCAAGTGGAATTGCACATTAGAATTGCCGTAACGATAAACGAAACGTAAAAAATCTATAAAAATGGTGTTTAGTTTGATAACTAAATTCAATTCAGGAAAACTATACAGGGTTGTTGTTTATTATGTCAGCAATCCTTTAAGGGGATGTAGAAGAGGTCATTTACAACCAAATGACCCCTTTTGAGTCCCCCATGTTACAGTTAAAACCAGTTTTTAGTTTTAACGTATATTGGTTATATTTCTATGTTTGTCCATATATACAAGTATGACGCATTATTTTATTATTTTGAATAAATTTCGTTAATATAGGTACTCAAGGAATACTTACACAATTAATTTCCATGCTTAAGTTTCCCAGTAAGTGCAACATAACTACAATGTTAAAAAAAACACAAAAAAAAACGAAAAAAAAAAATCTTCACTAAATGTAAAATGCAAAGATAATATGAAGTAAACTCACTTTCTGTATTTGTTTATCAACAATTTTCTGGAAACCCCACGACGCCAGAATAATGGCGATCACCAAAAATCCCATAGACACAGCGAAAATTAATTTCGAATGTTTCCCCAACATTTTTAACACTTTTGTTCTTTTTTACTTTAAGTAACACTTTTTAATTTTTGTAATTTTAATTTTAGTTATTTTTAGCGACGCGACATCAGTCCGTCTGCTTCACCACCTGAACTATAATTGTCAAAGGATTATTATTCTCACAAAGTTTTCCTTGTGACTACTTTTTTATAAACAAATGATTACTTATCAAGGAACTGGTTTAAGATGTAAATGCGGTACTCTCTGCAGTGATTTAGAATTCGTGGCTGGATTTTTGAACATTTTAGTTTTAAAATAAAATTTTATCGTAATTTTTTTTTACTTCTTCGAGTTTTATTAGGAGTGAATTAACTGTATCAAGTGCAGTCTTAAAATTATTTGGATTGTATCGTATTTTAAGTGTTTCACTTTTCAATAAACAAGAATTGAATTGTTGCTTGAAATTTTTATAACGCGATTTACGTTTTTTTTTATTTGTGATTTTATGGGCCTTTTACAGTTAGATCAATATAATTTTGAATCAATGATTGAACTGCGAGTATCGCAGTACAGTGCCGGACAAATAGGCCTCTGGTAAGTAACGAGACAACATCCTTTAAAAAAACTCCGTGCATAGCTGTACAGTGCGCTGAGCGACCTATAGTTTTACCTATTCGTAATTACCATCCGATAATGTTTTTAATAATAATAATACCAGTATATTATTGTCCCATTGCAGGGCAAAGGCCTCTTCTCATACAAAGACGGCATGAACATTGATCACCACGGTTGCTCAAGACGAGTTCTTTTATTAATTTAGTATTCCTATTGAAATGTACCTATAGGCATATATTTTAAATAAACCTACAGGTATTTTTCTATCTAGAAACGAATTAATCGTGCGCTTACACCAAAAATAGCACAAACTGGTTTATGCTATTTTGTTGTTAAAATAAACATAGACACCAGACTAACTAGTTAATAATAATCAATAAAAGATATTATTATTTTAGTTCATCGAAATCATAATATTTTAGTGGCGAAGTTTCTTCCTTGTATACCTACTTGGTTCCTTAGAATCCAACGAATGACGTGTTTATAAATATATACTAATATTGTAAAGAGGTATTTGTGAGTTTGTATGTACAGGGTAATCTTCGGAACTACTGATCCTATTCCGAAAATTCCTTTACTCATGGGTAGCTGCCGAGTCTGATAAGGTATATTTTATGTTAAATCAAGAAATTACACGCAGACGAAGCTAATATAGAATAAATTTGTAGTCACTATCCAACCATGTGACATCTACCCACCCGCACTGGGTCCGCGTGGTAGATGTTCCCATTTTTGAGTTGAAGTTGGCTGCGCCACTCCCACTCGGTAGTGGGAACATTATAGGCTGATCATGTTGATCCAACCAAAGTTGTATGAATTAACTTGTTGCTTGTAGCAGAATTGAGGAAAATTGTACACCCTACACCATTGATTGAAATGTCTTATTGTAAGTACTTTTTGAGTTTATCTTAGATATTACTGACATCGAAGACAATAAACACCGTGTGGAAGCCTGGAATTATAGTCAATATAAGTCTGAAATCGCCAACTCGTCTTGAGCAACCGTGATGATTAATAGGGATGTTGACTAAACATTTCTTTTTGTCCGCGAGTAGATTATTAAAAAATATTAGACCCGTGTTTTTTTTTTTTTACGTAATCAAAAGATTACGGTGATACATTGAATTAAAATGTGCCATGACGTCACGAGTGATGTAGATTTTATACTTACCCGACCCCTACTCCTCAACTTGAATGCGTTTTATCTAAGTATTTTAAAATTAATATGATAAAGCAAAAAAACGTGTCTAATATATTATTTTTATATTATCTGACTGATGGACTAAATAGAATTTCTTTTTTTTTTACCCAAGCGTCATCCCTATTCTCTGTATGAGAAGAGGCATTTGCACTGCAATTGCACAATAAAAGATTGGTATTATTTTGTTAATGTTTTTGGAACGACAAATCCATGAGGATCATATCTTCATGTTTTGCTGATATTTTTTCCTAAAAGATGCTTATAATATTTCGCATTTTCCTGTCATTATTTTTGTGTTAGCAAAACTTGGCAGTGAGTATTTAGCAATAGGTAATAATATTTTTCATTAAGTGTAATACTGACACGAATGACATTTAAATTAATTATAAATTCTTTCAAACTAAATATACAGGAAGGCTAATTAAATGGTTATAAATGACAGCTCGCAAAAAGCCCTACAATGTAATTTGCATTATCTCAATGATACTATGTTATTTCACACGCTATTGTTGGTAAAATAGTACCAATTGTACGTGTTCTTAGACTTGTAGGTGTTATCATTTTTTGTATTTACTTCAGCAAAATATTAATTTATTTCTGTCAAACGATAAATTCAAGAACGTTAGGACCAATCAGTATATTTTCGTTTTAGTTTAAATTAAAATGTTTTAAAATGATGATTGATGATACAGCAGTGTTGAAGTTTTTTTAATTGTTTTTATTTAAATACTCGGTAGTTTTTAAGATAGATTAAAATAATTTTAATTGAGACAAGTTTACGAAATAGTCCATTGTCTGTAGGTACTTATTAATAATTACACTTTTCTCAGGAACAGCCTTTTATGATAATTATTAAACGAGAAATAAAACTAATGCGAAAATTATTATAAGTAATAAAAATAATTTGGAATTACAGATTTTAATGATGTTACTCAAATATTAATCTTATGTTTTATTTATATTTTTAAAACATTAAATCCCGGATTTTTTATACTTTGTCAATTTTAAATTTTCTTATTCTTAACACAAGCACAGCACTCGTACCATAGGACCACAATTTTTAAAGACGTTAGGACCAAACACTAGATCGTATGAATACTGAGCAGTAATACACCACAGTCACGCTATTGTCACATATAATTGCAAACACACACTAGGTACCGTGAGCTTTAATAGTGTTGTACCTACTTTTAATGGATATTAGTCGGATAATTCGAATCATTTGGGATATTTTACAGACTAATCGTTTAGTTTATCATGCTAATATATCAGTGTTTGCTACTGCCCAAGTATTATGAACGTATTTGACGGTCAAAATTAAGTGCCTATTCAGTAAAGCAGGCGGATTGATGACTTGTTATCTGTGCACACGAGGATTCTGGATTTTCTTTCACTGTTAACCCCTTTGTACCTTCAACGATGGCAAGATATTCGATTCCCTTTAAGCATAATAAACCTACGTTCGTCGTAGGTCGTTATTATTTTGTTTTTTTATACTTAAGCTCCCTTTTTATTTTATTTTTATTTTTATTTTTTACTGTTTGTATTTCCTGTGCGTGTCCCAAATAAAATATTTTTCTTTCTTTCTTTCTTTCTATATATAACGATCCCACTGCTGGGACTCAGGCCTGCTGTCTGTGAGAGAGAGTGGACCATAATCCACTTTAATTTGCCTGAAAACACAGTACATATTTATGTTTTGGTGCAGATAATTCACAGCTATTTATTAAATACTACATTCACGGAATATAGAAGAAAACATGAAGGGAAGTACTCAGATTCTTTCCTAGTTTTCTTAAATGCCTAATTCATAATTCTCAATTATCTCATACTAGCTGTGCCCCGCGGTTTCACCCGCATAAGTCTCGATCTCGTGAGAATATCGGGATAAAAAGTATCCTATATCCTAATCCAGGTCACGGTCTACCTATGTGCCCAATTTCATCCAAATCTGTTCCGCCGTTTTACCACGAAAGCGTAACAAACAAATGCTCTTTCTGTTTCCCATAAAATAATAAAAAGGTTAGTACTCCTCTATTCGTAAAACTTGGATAAGTTAAATATATCTCCAGGAATAGGCAGATTACGAATACGATATAATATAACCTTTAAAAATCCAAATATACCCATGGGCATACATTATCTACATGATAAAAAAAATACATAATATCGTGCAGAGTACCTACAAACAATCATAATTATATGAATGAAAGCGTTTATGTAATGTTATGTACTGAAACAATGTTAATAAATTATGCTGTTTTTTTCTTGATTATATTATGTGGCACTGGCTTGTTGATTGTCTGAGGTGCGGGTTTTTAATCACATACTTTCTAAGAGTAGTTCTTCTCTTTCTAAATTTTTAATTATTTATTTTTTCACCAGAATACCCGCAAAATTTCGCGTTGTTGCATAACTTTTTAATTAGTCGAAATTTTTCATTCATATTCTTTATGGCTCTTAAGGTCATGAGCTATCCGAATATCAAATAAATATTTGGCCTAAAGGATTCGGTCTTAAGGGGGAGGCGTGAAAATTGATTCGTAGTTACAATGTAGGTATAGTAGATCTAAGATGTATCATTAACTTGAATCCAAAGGTTTTGCTGGTTGGCAGTAAGGTACAACTCTGCATTGCTTTAGAAGAAAATCACATTTTCGTGGATTCACTTAGACATAGCGAGACGACGAGCTGTTTCCCAAATAACCGTGTAAAAACTCAACAGATACATTTCAGATAAGATAAGACAACTCTTTATTTGCCTTAAACATGGTTTAAGCACATGTTTAGCTATACAAGATATGTATCAAAAATCAATCTGCCTAGCCTTTTCCCAACTATATTGGGGTCGGCTTCCAGTCTAACCGGATGCAGCTGAATACCAGTATTTTATATGGAGCGACTGCCTATCTGACCTCCACAGGGTAATACGATACCCCTTGGTATGACTGGTTGTCCGACTTTAGGACTTCTGACGACCCGTAACGACTGTCAAAGATCCACGAATGATAGCCGGGACCAACGGCTTAACATGCTTTCAGAGGCACGGAGGAGTTTCGGTATGTAATGATGGTCACCTATCTACAGACCAATCCTGGCAAGCCTAGCTTAACCACGAACTCCTACGAGATACAGGATATGTATCAATTGCATGCAAAATAATAATTATTAGTTAATTGTAGCATAAGCATAGTATAATCAGCCTAGATAATGTTCCGACTGCTGGTACACAGGCCTCTTCGAGAGGGAGTGGGCTGTTATCTACCACGCGAGCCCAGCGCGGGTTGATAGATGTCACATGTTTTCAAATTTATAGTTCTAGGACATGCCGGTTTCCTCACGATGTTTTCCTTCATCGTTTTGAAAGCAGTGGTGATGAAATTATTTCCACTAAGAGCCGATTTTTCAATCCTCAGTTAAATCGTTGAATAGTTATCTAGCGTATAAAATTATCTGCCTGTTTATCAGGCGAATAAATCTTTTCAATTTTTCAATCGCATATTAACTGAAGAAAAGTAATCTGTGGTCTTTGTTAACCAACTTCACACTATCATGTGCAAGCGAGTTGCACAGATACAGTATTCAACGTGTTAGACAAGAATAGAAACAAAACGTGTGTTTGAAATTTTGACGAGATTTCTTATCTTTTGTTAAGATCCACAGATGGTCAGCAATTGTGGCGACCTTTTTTTTTGTTGTTGTTTTTAGCTAAGTTGATAGGAGTGGGTACGTATTTAGTTGCAAAAAGATCAGTTAAAAATAAATCTTCTGTGTGTTAACAGTGTTTTCGACTTAGTACTAAAAGTTGAGCCTAATGGTTTTATATAGTTAAATAATGTCTTCCCGAAAAAATGATATATTTGGAGACATTTCAAAAACCATAGTCAATTGAATCAAAAACATCCATGTTTTCAACAATACAAGAACACTAAAACACGCAGAGGCAAAGCACATTAAAGCTTCGTGCAGACTAGCGCGACGCGACAGCGCGACGCGACACCGGTTATTGTTATACCGTGAAGTTTTTTTAGAAATTGTATTGTTCGAGTCGCGTCGCGCCGTCGCGTCGCGCCGTCGCGTCGCGCTGGTATGTACGAGCCTTTAAACCCCAAACAAAACAAACGTCAAAACATTATTTTATTCCTTAGAATAAGGCACTAACTGAGGCTTGAAGGGACAGTTAACTTTATTCCTCAGATAAGTGAATTATTCGACGAATAAAGCCTATCTGACGATTGAACAACTGATTTTTTTGCTATCTATCGAATAAACCCTATCTGTCTGTTTATCTGAGGATTGAACAATCGGCCCTAAGTAAAGCGCCTGCCTGTGTTCGAAGCCACGACCTACAACTCGTAAGACGGAGCCGTTACCACTTGGCCACCACTGCTCCATTGCTAATTATAAAGTAACCATATTTTAAATTAACCATTTCGTTAATATAAGGCAAGAAGTCTGGAGCAGTTTCCCTATTGCTTTTAAAATAAAATAGCACGGTAGTGTCAAGAGTTCACGGCCAATCCGATTTATATTAAATTTCTTCTCGTTGCTTTTGTGCTCTCAATCTTATACAAACTACGTGGAGCCAATGTCAGCGGGCCCCAACAGGAGTATTTTGGTAAAGTATTTCCTAGAAAAATTCTGAAGGCAGGGTTCCGCACTTTGTGCTTCGGGTCAAAAATCACCGGCTCCCAAACGGAACAAATATTTTTATACATATATCTTCGTGTCTGTTTCTGACTACGCCATTTATCTAACCTACGTAACGAATTTTGATGCGGTGTACACATTGATATATTAGTATATCAATGGGTGCACACCATCATAGGGAATTCATTCCGAAAGGTTTTTGAGTATTAATACTAAAATTATACACCGTGACATTTTAGCCGTGTTACAATAGCAACCTACTTCATGTATCCAATGACTACTAAACATTCATTAAAAAATATATATATATACACACATCAACACAGTCTAGGGATATTTTTAAAAAAGCGAATTACTATCAATGTGTTAATTATTTATATGACATGTATATATTTAAAAGATACGTTATTTAATATTCTACTATTTTTTAATAATGGTTAAGGTACTTCGATTAAAATTTCAGGATTTTATGGAAAAAAAATGAAGCATAGACGGAAACCGTATATGAATTAACTTTTAATTTATGAGTAAAAACTGAAAAAAATAGAAAAATCATTTAATTTGTGTTTATAAACTTGAAGTTAGTAGTCTGAGAAAGCGCCCATGATGTTCATAACACATCGGCAACGATTCGGCATGCTCAGAACAAGGTTGTCAATGTCTTGCTGCGGAATATTGTCCCATGTCCTTCTGAGGTGCGCAAAAAGTTGATCTTCTGTAGCCAGATTTTCAGGAACTTCCTGCAGAGCTCTTCTTTGCAGCATATCCCACGCATGCTCAATGGGATTTAGATCTGGCGATTGAGCAGGCCAGTCTAAGGCCCTAACATTGTGTGTATGTAACCAAGCTGCTACCGTTCTCGCCGTGTGTGCCCGGGCATTGTCGTGCATGAGCAGGAAATCTTGCCCCATTTGTGTTCTGTGGGGCAAGATTACGGGCCCCAGCACCTGTTGGACGTATCGTTCTGCCGTCATATTGCCCCGCACCCAAACGAGATCCGTCCGTCCTCCAAGACGAATTCCTACCCAAACCATAATTGTTCCTCCTTGGTATGGGTGAACTTCCTGAGGGTTCTGAAGACGGCTCCATCGTCCAGGAACTCGCCAAACACGCGTCCTTCATGAATCTGGATGGAAGCCGAACCTGGATTCATCCGTGAACAGCACATTGGACCATTGCTCACGGCCCCAGTCCACGTGGTTCCGAACCCATTCTAATCGTCGTCCACGATAGCCTCTCCGTAAAGGTGGGACCCGGAGTGGTCTACGAGAGCGTAGATTGCTTTCATGCAGTCGCCTTCTTACAGTTTGGTCACTCACAAGCACTTGGTGTTCCACTCGCAGCCTTTGGACCAATTGAGTCGCCGTTGCATTTGGTTGAACTCGCGCAGTAATTTGCAAAAATCGATCTTGTCTGGGGGTAGTGATGCGACTTGGCCCCCGGTGCCTCTCCGCTACTTCACCTGTGGCACGATAGCGTGTCCACAATCTTGAAATTACATTTTGGTGGGTCCCTATGGCCTCAGCAACATTACGCTGAACAGACCCAGCTTCCAGCATTCCCACAGCTCGTAACATCTCCGCCCTCGTCAAATGTTGGCGTTGCATGGCTACAATACCTCAATTTTAACTTTATCTTTCGTTTAAAAATGAAAAAAAACTGTAACTAAACGTAATTCGTATTGTTTTCTAAATTTCGCACAAATGAAAATTCCCTCTCCTACACATCAAGACATTTTTATGCCACCGAAACAAAAGAATTTTCAAAAATTTGAATT
Organism: Xanthia icteritia; assembly: GCA_949128155.2. Taxonomy (NCBI): domain Eukaryota; kingdom Metazoa; phylum Arthropoda; class Insecta; order Lepidoptera; family Noctuidae; genus Xanthia; species Xanthia icteritia. The sequence goes on from OX421937.2 coordinate 3,316,478, forward strand.
TGGAATTAGTCTGAGATAAATTACAAACAAATCGGTGTATGAAAGATTACAATGCGGCCAGTACTTTTCGAGTTATTTAATTGAGTATGAAATATCCCTAGACCGTGTTGATGTGTGTATATATATATTGTAACAATTTTTTAATTGCTCGTAGAGGTATTTTATGTCGGGAACATTGAGTGATCCTTTGTAAGACGATTAAAATGTCACTGGATACATATTACATGTTTATTAGTCATTGGATACATAGAAAGAAAAATAAAGAAAGAAAATACGTTTATTTGCGGTAAATATGAAACAAAGAAAATAAAAAAAACACGAGAATAACAAATCGGGGTAAAATATGCGTCACATCCACGCAAAACGGCCATCGCTCAGCATAATGCTGCGACCCTATTCGAGACAGAGCCCCAGCGCTGGTTTTCAGCGACAGCCGGCGTTGACGTGATGACGTCAACCGGTGAAGAAGTGGGCTGGTTTTGTAAGACAACTAAAATGTCACGATGTATAATATAATAAAGAAAACTTGGTGTTTTGTAAAGTCGTAAAAATCGTGCGAAGCAGGAGCGGGTCGTCAGTAGCTTATAATAATATATATAAATCTAGCTGTTCCAGAACGAAGATCTTTTGCTGTTGACTGGTGACCATACAATGTGCTGCAGTGTGTCAAATTATAGCGGTAAACCGGTGATTGGTAGGGATCCGTTTCTCCTAATTATAAATATGTATTGTCTATGTAAACACGAGAGAATGGAGAACATTTTGTAAATTAAAGTTAAGTCCAGCGAATTGATCGCCCTATCGCGTTTTATGTCCGTTGTCATTCCAACCCTACCTCTGTTTGCATGAAGCTCGACTTAGGTTTATTGCGCATTAAAATTTTGTATTGTTTATTCAACAAAGTCCTACCGACTCTGAACTTTTTCCAATAATTACTTTGTTTTAAACCCCTTGACGCTGAGGTTAGTTATGATGTTCTACAACGGGCGAAAACGCTGATTTCATGTTATTTTAGTTGAGTTGAAAAAGTTAAAAGGCCGCAAGAATCTAACTACATTTTTCTAGTTTATTGTTTAGAGGAAAGTTATCTAGATTTGGGATGTAAGAAAGTTATTAAATGAATAAAATATTAGGTTGGGGAAAAAGTCTTTTCGCATTATAGTATGTATGAACTTGTAATAAAATCTCTTTGGCTATACTATGTGTATCTGGCTGGTTTTGGTATCATTGAAAGTTTAAATTTTAAAGAACATAATTCCAAATTCAAATTAGGAAAATGTGTGATTTTTATTTGTTTTTCGTACTGTCAAGATGAGTGAATCTAATGAAGAAATTCGATACATTTTAAAATTTTACTACAAAAAAGGTAAAAATGCAACGCAAGCCGCGAAAAAAATTTGCGATGTTTATGGACCTAGTGCAGTGTCTGTGAGAGTAGCACAAATTTGGTTTAAGCGTTTTCAATCCGGAAATTTTGATGTCAAAGATGCACGTCGCTCTGGTCGCCCTATTACGGATAAAATGGATGCCATTTTTGAAAAAGTGGAGCAAGATCGGCATATTAGTAGTTACGACGTAGCTGAAGAACTGGGAATTGACCACAAAACAGTTTTGGCGCATTTGAAAAAAACTGGGTACACAAAAAAGCTCGATATTTGGGTACCTCACGAGCTCACTGAAAGAAACCTAATGAACCGTGTACTCATTTGTGATTCTTTATTACGACGTAATGAAACCGAACCATTTTTGAAGAAGCTGATAACTGGTGATGAAAAGTGGATCACGTACGACAAGAACGTGCGAAAAAGGTCGTGGTCAAAGGCCGGTCAGGCTTCACAGACTGTGGCAAAACCCGGGTTAACTCGCAACAAGGTGATGCTGTGTGTGTGGTGGGATTGGAAGGGCATTATTCATTATGAGCTGTTACCACCAGGCAGGACCATCGATTCTGAACTCTACTGCGAACAACTGATGAGATTAAAGCAAGAAGTTGAGAGAAAGCGGCCGGAATTAATCAACAGAAGGGGTGTGGTTTTTCATCATGATAACGCTAGACCTCACACATCTTTAGCCACTCAGCAAAAATTAAGAGAGTTTGGCTGGGAGGTGTTAATGCATCCGCCGTATAGTCCTGACCTTGCACCTTCAGATTTCCACCTGTTTCGGTCTCTTCAGAATTCTTTAGGCAGTGTCAGGTTAACATCACGGGAGGACTGCCAAAACCACTTGTCGCGGTATTTTGATCAGAAGTCCCAAAATTTCTATAGCAATGGGATCATGTCCCTACCTACAAGATGGCAAAAAGTTATCGAACAAAATGGTACCTACATACTTTAGTTAAATGTAAACATACTATGTTAAAAAATGTTTTGAATTTTCTTAAAAAATACGAAGAAACTTTTTCCCCAACCTATTATATTCTTTAAGATAAAAAATGGCTTAATTTTGAGTAATTCTTTGAAGAAAAAAAACCATTACCACAGATGAATACAGATGGGACACTCCGCAGTTTAGGTATGAAGCTACAAATACGCGGCGGGCCCGTCATGCTGGGCCAATTCAGTGAGTGTAACGTAGTCAGAAGATCTAAGAGTTACGCGATAGAAAGAGAGGCAACTTCTAGGTGAATATAACTGTAGGTAATTAGCGCTGTGCGACCTGAATTGCACTTTATTGTGTCGTATCAAGAGTCGCTATTTATTTGAATGATTATCGGAGTGTCCCATCTGTATTAATCTGTGCCATTACTAGGTAGCATAATTATGGGTGCAGTAAGCCCAGATTCGCACGGAACTGTTTTTATCACGGCGATTTCTTTTCGTACACTGGATTTTCAACTCTCTGTTTTGAGCCGAGCGTTGAGAATCCAACGCGTTGCGACGCACCGAGTGTTAGCGCGTTGAAAAAATACACTGTTAATGCAGAGCGTTGAAAATCCAGTGCACGTAAAAAAAACGCCGCGATTTTATGCGAACGTGGGCTTACTCTTCCTGTCTCTTTCTGACTACGATAATGGTACGTTTCTCCCACATTATAGTAAGATTAATATTGACAATACATCATCATCTAACCGCATGTAGTTGAACACCAGTATTTTACATGGAGCGACTGCTTTTCAGAACTCCCCAACCCAGTAAGAGGGTAACACGATACCCCTTGGGGTACCAACCCCAACTACTTAATATTTACATTATATTCTCTCGACACAAACAAATGCTTTTATTTTTAATGTCCTGTTTAAACAATACATAAGTATTGTCATTAAAGTACTGAATATTACGAAAATTACATAATTGCCCAATCAGCCACGGATCAAATGACAACGAGATTACTTCCTGTAATATTTATTTTATGACAAAAAATATTAGCGTACTACGTTTATTCGGTAATTTTAAATGGACGTGGAAATTATTCAAAACCTTTGACCGGCAATTACTGTTTAGGACGTGGATGTCAAACAAAATTATGCTTCGATTTTTAGGGTTCCGTAGTAAACAAGGAACCCTTATAGTTTCGCTATGTCCGTCTGTCAGTCTGTCCGTCTGTCCGCGGCTTAGCTCAGAAACTGTTTGTACTGGAAAGTTGTAATTTGGCATGGGTATACACAATAATCACGCCGACAAAGTGGTAAAATAAGATAATGAAAAAAATATATATATTATCTCCTCTACACGTAAAGTGGGGATGTTTTTTTCTCATCTATCCCATGGCCCTACGCCATGGAATAGATGAGAAAAAAACATCCCATCATCGTTGGAAAGGTCGTTCAAAACGAGTTTTTGTGAAAACCATTTTTTGATTCAGGGATCCGTTTGCGAAATATTAGGTTTAAAGTGCAATGTTTTGTTAGATTCAAGTGTGTCCCCCTCTGGCAGCTAAATGGTTGGTTTTGGATATGTGAAAAAAAATAAGGTAGTAGTACATATAACGAAATTAAAAGGAAAGTTATCACAGCTAAGTAGGCTTTATAAGTTAACGAGTAATTATCGATTAACTTACATTTACGGTTGCAAGAACATGTCCCCCCATACATTCCGTATGGGAGAACATGTTTTTCAACTACAAAGTTAAGTTTGTTCTTGCGGTAAATTCATCCCAACTACGGAACCCTTCATTGTGCGCGGTCCGACACGCACTTGGCCGGATTTTATTTTATAGATGTCGGTCAGAATCAAAGGGACGATTTTGTAGGACAAGCCTCATTAATTATCACCTTCTGAAATTCATGCAAGCTGGAATATATTTGTAGTAGCGACAAGCCAGAAAAGCCCCAAGGCAATTAAACGCGGTGAGTGCCACGTGACGATCAAATCTAAGGGAAGATTATGGCTGCATTCCGAATTAAGCCATGATCACTCACAGCGCTCACATCAATAATTTGCGTTCTGATTTAGTTAACACGACTACGACAGCTGAGAGCTGTCCACAATTCGGAACGCTTGTACACGCGTTTACAGTGCATGCTCAACCTCAAAACTTATAACATAATATATTTCTTTGTGTACCTAATACACCACAAATTTCTTGTTTTTCTCTTGAATTGCTCAAATAAGAAGACTAAAAACAAAATAAATCTGGGCTTCGTTTAACGTGCACGGCTCGTAACATTGTTCTTACATATACAATGTATATATATCATATTTTTATGTTTTGCCCGTTCTTCTCTATAGAAAGCAAAATTTACTACTTGGAATACTACCCGCTTATATGACTCACCGACTCCTTGACAATTCAAAAGTGCCTATTAATGGTTTAATTTAAATAAATATTTTGAGATTGAGTTTTAAAACACAGCAGCATCGTCCTATCTCTTGATAAAGAGAAATTGAAGTCACCAATTCGTCCACCAAAAGGCAGCATGGCATGAAATTGATGTTCATTAATCCAGAGTATAGCATAATTCATCAAACTGTTTCTCCATAATCTTTTTACAAAGCTCTTTGTCATATAAGTCCCCTGGTTTTTTATTATACTCATCCAAAAATAAATATTACCAATAATACAAAACAACACATAACATCACGCTTTGGTTCCTCGAAGGGTTGGGCAGAAGTGTACCTGTAGTAGGTACACCCACATTTCGCCAGTTATGTTTAAGTCCCATGTAATAAGGGGGGAGCCTATTGCCATCAACCGGGCAGAAACAGACTCCGGGCTGCTACTGAGAAATTCCAGATAGAAAAACCCAATTACATTTTGCCCGATCCGGGCATTGAACCCAGGACTTCATGTTCGGCAGTATAGCGCTTGCGACCACTAGACTAACGAGGCAACGAGGTAGTAACGAGTATATAACTATATATTGTTCCCATATAGCGTGTCATTTTCAATGCTAACTACCTAATCGATAGTTTTTAACGCGCAGTGGGTAAGTAATTAAAATACTACGTTTTTAATGATTCGAACGATAGTTCTGCTGTGGCAACTGATCATATCGCTAATAAATTAGCAAAGGCTTTTTTACAATAAATGGCGCCGATTCTCTTGTACACCGATCTAAACTAACTAAACTATCACTAAAATTCCTTACTTTTGGCTATGAGAATCTTAAACCTATTCTGCAAAAATATCTCCAGATTTTTTGTCTAGTTTAGAAGCATTTGTGACAAGAGAATCGGCACCATTATCATACAACCATTCTTATTTGAGAAAATAGGAAATAGCAAAACTGAAATTATCAGTTACATTTATGGAATTACCGGCTGTCATTCGTAGGTCTTTAGGGGTAGTCAGAAACCAAGAAGTCTGACAACCAGTCTTACCAAAAAGGTACCGTGTTACCCAGTAACTGGGTTGTGGAGGTCAGATAGGCAGTTGCTCCTTGTAAAATATTGGTATTCAGCTGCACCCGGTTGGACTGGAAACCGACCAACATGGGGAGTTTGGGAAAAAAGCTAGGCAGGTGATGATTTTTGGAATCCCCTAAAAAAAAAACAGTCCTAGTATCGTAATCACTGTCGTCAAGTATTCTGCTGGGTCTCACAATGCATAGAAAGGTTAATCTATTAATAAATAAGTTAATTTAGCATACATTATTTTCACTGTCTGTTTATATTTGCATTTTCCAAAACAAAGTGTGTATCATTTTATTAATAGCGTGTGTTTAATAGTTATGGTATTCGTGAGCAATATAATATTGTTTTCAACACTGAACTGAAATCAGATAAGAACATTAATACCTTAAGTGTATTGATTAGAACTGTAATGTCAAGGTAATTTCCATCATTGTTTTAAATCATTGCTTTGATACGGAATTAATTTTGTTGGTCCTTTGGGGCGCATTGGTCGGGAAGGTTAACTGTTTCAAGGTTATAGATTAGGGAAATCCCTGTGGAATTTTAATGATTATTTTCATGGACATGAGAAAATATTATTCGAATGTTGATGTACATCTGATTTACTCGACTGCCTCTTTGGTCTAGTGGTCGCAAGTGCTACGGCTGAGCATGAGGCTCTGGGTTTGATTTCCGGGTCGGGCAAAGTGTTATTGGGTTTTTTCGTCAGGTATTTCTCAGTAGCAGCCCGAAGTCTGTATTGGTGCTGGTTGATGGCAATAGGCTCGCCCCTATTACATGGGACATAAACATAACTGGCGAAATGTGGGTGGTCCTATACTTCTGCTTCACTCTTCGGGGATTACAAGTGTTATGTATATTAATTTACTAAAAATAAATGGTTTGTTATATTTATTAAATTCTACTGATTGTAGTTTGGCCACAAGACGAAAATTATACTAAAGGAATCTTTAGGTATCCTTATTTTTCACCTTCCGCCTGACGCAGGTCCTCACCGGACATGGTTGTTTCAGGAGGTACCTGTTTCGTATCAGGCGGGAGGAAACACCCGGGTGTCATCACTGCGTAGATCGCCCGGCCGATATGGACCAGGCCCGAGTCGACGGCGCGTTGTGTTCCACGCGCGGCTCAAAGAGATGTCAGCAGAAGTGAAGGGGTCCGTTAGGACCTATGCCTGCCGGGGTTGCGGGAAAGTCCGAAAGGGATACCGTGGCCCCTGGCAACGTACAGGCAACGGAAGGAACACGGGTGGGTTTTAGTCAGTAAGACTCTGACACGCCCTCCCGCTCCGCCCAGAGCGGGAGAAGTTATTCGATAATTTCCCACCCAAAAAAAAAGGTATCCTTATTTTTCATTAATCATTATTTTTAAGAGTCCTATTACATTTTTTATGGAAATTCATGATTTTTGACGCTGTAATTTTCAGCAGCAGTAAGATATTTTAATTATTTGATTATGATAACGATACTGTCATTGTCTTTCCTGTAAGTTGGAGTTACATTTCTTTTCGTGTAATTTACTGAATTGACGCGGAATATATAGTACTTTAATTTTATTTATTGTAATTTTGATGAAACGTATTCATTGTAAATAAAAGTTTTATATCATATTAATTTATTTGATAAAATTGTGTTCATTTGGAATATAATGGACGCTGAATCAAGACATTTATTGCATTTCTTTATAATTTTTGCCGTGAAAACTAGAAAGGAATTTAAAGAAGTTCTAGAACTCCAATTAAACAATTAAAGCATTCAACTTATCTTTTAGTAATTTTAGCTTTTATTATAATTGAACGAAACAATGTGAGCGTCAAAGTTCCATCGCCGACGGTTTTTCTTGTTAACTAAGTATGTAAAATATTTATAGTAAATTACACGAAAATATATTTTTTTTCAAACTCAAACTCAAACTCAAACTCAAAGCATTTATTTCAATTAAACCATTTACAGGCACTTTTGAATTGTCAAAGAGTCGGTCAGTTAGTCAGAAAGTTGAAGCTAGTTGCCCATTCCAAAACGTAGATCTCTATGGAGAAGAACGGGCAAGAAACTCCAAGGACACTCTTTTAAATATAGAAATTACAAAATCCTGGGTACAATACTTTTGTTGCTTCTATATGTGAGAACAATGTAAAATAAAATAATAATCAAAAACGATTAAAAATATAAGATTAAAAATAAGCAATGGCAGATAAGAGATGACCAGTCTCAACCGACGGCGCCCGTTCACGAACATGACGCGTGGATCAGCACCATCCAGCTCAACCATTTTGTAGGGAACCGAATGATCCAACACACTCGCCACCATCAGCGAGACATTTAAGTGAGCATGACATACTCTCAACTGCCATGCTCTTTCAAGTCAACATACAACAAAACAACATAGTAAACGGCTCCATGGTACTCACATTTACAAATATTGAAAAAAAAAAATGCTTCTAAATTATACAAAACTATAGTTTGCAATGAATTTGTGAAATTAAAAGAAATTTACTACCAAAAGAAAAAAAAAACATTATTAACTTTTGGAGTATTCAACAATTAAACCTTGGTTAAGTAAAAATAAAAAGTAAACATTAAGTTCGTGAAGTCAGAAAAAATAAAAAATAAAATAAAAAAGGGGAAGCAACTCTTCCAAAAATAAACATATTAACTAGTGAGCCCAAGTGGCTGTGGAGCAGGACCAGCATTAAGCCAAGCATTTTTATCTATGATATAATCATCCAACTTATAATATGCTTGTCTACATAGTGTGCGTTTAATGCAAGTTTTAAATTTCTTCTCATTTAGTTGAAGAATATCGAGTGGTATTTTATTATAACATTTTACACAGTAACCCATAAAAGAAGTGTGTACTTTAGACAACCTGAAACGTGGTTGATCTAATTTGTTCCTATTTCTTGTGTTAAAATTATGCCTATCACTTATTTTACTAAAAAGATGTAAATTTTTTCGAACATACATAATGTTTTCATATATATACTGACAAGGTACCGTCATGATGTTAATTTTCTTAAACAGTTCCCTTAGAGATTCACGTCTGCGGAGGTTGTAGATGGCTCTGATAGCCCTTTTTTGCAGAATAAAGATAGAATCAATATCTGCGGCCCGTCCCCACAGCAAAATACCGTAAGACATGATGCTATGAAAGTAACTAAAATAGACCAATCTCGCGGTATCCACGTCTGTTAGTTGGCGGATTTTCCAAACAGCGTAAGCGGCTGAACTCAGCCGCCCTGCAAGTGATGTTAAGTGAGGACCCCACTGTAGTTTTGAGTCAAGCGTGATTCCCAGGAAAACTGTTTTTTCGACGAATTCTAGTGTCTCCTTATTCAATACAACGTGACATTCACTACTTCTAACATTCGGTAACGCGAATCTTATGCATTTCGTTTTCTTCTCATTTAATACTAAATTATTTACAGTAAACCAATTATGGACCTTTAGCATAGCGTTATTTACGTCGTCAAGTTCCTTTGCATGTCTGTTCACCTTAAAAATCAGTGATGTGTCATCAGCAAATAACACCATTTGTGGTCGGTTTTTCAACAAATGAGGTAAATCATTTATATATACTAAAAAGAGGAATGGACCCAATATCGAGCCCTGTGGTACACCCATTTTGACTTTTAAACCCAATGAATTAACACCGTTTATTTGAACTTGCTGCTGTCTATCATTCAAATATGATTTTACTAAGCTAAGCGCAAGTTTACCCAGTCCGTAATGCTCAAGTTTCAACAGCAGTGTTTCGTGATTAACGCAATCAAATGCTTTGGATAGGTCACAAAAGATACCTATTGCATCCTGTGCCTCTTCCCATGCGTTAAAGATATGCTTCAATAAAGTGACACCGGCGTCGGTTGTGCAACGTCCCTTGGTAAAACCATACTGTTGATCGTGTAGGATGTTATTACGATTAAAATGATTGAGCATTTGATTTAACATTACTTTTTCAAACACCTTGCTGAAAACCGGCAAAACCGACACGGGTCTATAATTATTAGTGTCCTTGCTGTCCCCGGACTTGAAAAGTGGAATAACTTTACTGTGCTTCATTAAATCCGGGAATACCCCTTGATCTACACACAAATTAAACATTAAAGCTAAATAGGGTGCAATTGTCTCAATAATTGATTGACAAACTTTAGTAGACATGCCCCACAGATCTTCGGTGATTTTGGTCTTAAGTTGCTTAATAGCCTTTACAACGTCCACAGGGTTTATATGTTTAAATTTAAATTCCACAGGACAGGATGAAACATTCGCTCTTAATAAATCAATAGCCAGTAAGGGGGAGGAATTTAAAGATTCTGTAGTTTTAATTGGAATATTAGTAAAGAAAGTTGCAAATTCCTGAGCAACATCGATATTATCGCTAATGAGACCGCGGGAAGTGTCTAGTGTGTAATCAGTGTTATGTCTTTTGTTCTTGTTCGTTTCATTGTTAATAATTTTCCAAACTGTCTTTATTTTATTTTCCGCTGATTTAACCTTGTTGCTAATGAAAGACGCTTTAGCTGCTTTGCAGATAATTTTAAAAGTTTTAGAATAAGTAGCAACAAACTTATTAAAAGTTTCCGTGTTAATATACGGCTTAAGGCCATACAGTTCAAATAATCTTTCCCTACTTTTCCTGATGCCTTTAGTTGCCCAGTCACTGAATAAAAACTTATGGGAAATAGTTTTAGTTTTTTTCTTGAAAGAGTTATTGAACTCTGTTTGCACTAATGAAAAGAATTGTTCATACAAAACATTTACATTGGACATATTTAGGCCCAGACCGCTTAACTTGCTAATTAAGAAGCTATTAAACTTATTTAAATTACCCGATGTTATTGGTCTAATTTGAATCTGCACTTTTTGCATTGGTGTGTTGGACTCAAAAATAACGGTTTGACCGCTGTGATCAGAAGGGAGATAATTTACAATGGCTTTATCTAAATAGTCGCAGCAACAAAATACATTATCAATACATGTAGCAGTAGTCGAAGTTATTCGCGTTGGTTCTAAAAACACATTTGACAGATTAAATGATTTGAAGAGGCTTAATAATCTACTGCTATTTGAATTATTTTCTAAAATATTAATATTAAAGTCACCACAAATAATTACTGATTTATTACCAGTTGCAAGTTTTGCCAAAACATCTTCCATTACTGACTCAAATATAGAGTAGTTTTGATAATTTGGAGGTCTGTAAACGCACACTATAAAATGCTTATCTAGCTCAACACAGGACAGTTCAATGCTATGTTCCACCGATAGTTCAACTATGTCATTACGAGTCTTAGATTTTATACAATTTTTAATTAAGATTAGTGAACCTCCACGTAGCATGGATTTTCGGTTAAAACAACTGCCCACACTATAATTCTCAAAATTAATTAGCATTTCATAATCTTTCAGCCAGTGTTCAGTTATACAAATAATATCAAACATTGTTTTTTCTAAAAACAATTCAATTTCTAATTGTTTGGAAGAAAAACCTTGAATATTTTGATGAAACAACTTCAAGGAATTCTGCTTAGCCCCTTTTTTACAATTAACTAATTGATTGCCAGAAGATAGCTTGGTGATGGTGAGATTAACAACATTGTTACAGTTACCTTCTGTTGTCTTACTGACTAGTTTAAATTATGATTGTAAACAACCTTAATATTAGTATTATTACTAATTTTTGTGGTGCTAAATACATAAGACTTCGACATACTACTTATGTCTGAGTTTATATTAAAAGCTAATAGCCATGCTATTTGACGTCTAAAACTAATAGGCAGATACGCAGTATCCCTAGTCGATTTTAATTTCTCAACAAAAGTGTTGGTGTCAAAAAATATAAGTTTGTCACTATAGTGATTAACTAATAAATGCATATGGTTATTAAGCATATGTATATTATGATTTTGCCTACTTGACAAGTGCTGAAAGTATGGAAAAGCACACAATATTATTTTCTGACAATTAATCTTTAAGATTTCTGTGACACTGTCAGTGATGTCATCTTTTTTTACATTACTACTATTGCCTACAAATACAGAAATAATGGCTTTCGGATCATATTTATTCCCTGTTAATGTGTATTTTTAATGTGTAACTCCAACTTACAAGAAAGAGAATGGCACTGTCATTATTCATAATCAAATTATTAAAATATATTACTGCTGCTGAGAATTGCAACGTCAATAATCATGAATTTGCATAAAAAATGTAATGGGACTCTTAATTGGATATCAAATGGAAGAGCTTTGATTTCGTTATATTATTGCTCACGCTTAGTTCTTTAGATCATTAATATCTTATTTTATCTAACATAATAGATGCTAATTAAATAAATTACCGTGACGATACAATCATTGAAGGTTGACGTCATTAGATTACATAACGTTTAAAGGAAAATTACATGGAATAGTTGAAGGTCAAGTGTTGAAGTATGGTGATTGTTATGGGGAAAGGAAATAGCCTACATTGTCTTATGGCGGTTGTATTTCTATGGGATATTATCATACAATACGTTCAAATATTTACTGACATCATTGGAGCTCGACAGCCGATGGTCAATTTATTTATTTATTTATTTTATTATTTATGTACACACAGAAAAATAGATACAGATAAGACATAATCATAATTATGAGTACAAAGGTACTGCTTATTTCTTAAGAAATTTCTTCCAGCAGACCTGCGATAGGAGAAATGAGAAAGAAATGTAGACAATAGTGTGTGAGAACAAGAAGAGAAAAATATAAATATGCGAAGTCTTAAACTAAAATATTGAAATAAACCTACACGTATAAAGTAATAAATGAATATATACTTAAATAAATACATAGAGCTTAAATATATAAACATACATACTATAGGTATATAAATACTCATACTTCATTTTTTTTTTACCTTCTCTGCTGTAGTAATTTTTTTCTATACTCTATTTGAAATAAGATTAGACTTTTATAAAAAAAACCGTTTTTACAGTCCGTTCAACCGATTCTGACTTCTATACCGTAGGCATAAGGATGGCACCGTAGGCGCGGGCTTGCGGACGGTGAGCAATGAGTAGCTCGCCGTCCGATTCGACGGCACGTTGTGTTCCACGCGCGCCTCAAAGAGATGTCAGCAGAACTGAAGGGGTTCGATAGGACCGATGCCCGCCGGGGTTGCGGCAAAGTCCGAAAGGGATACCGTGGTCCCTGGCAACGTACAGGCAACTGAAGGAACACGGGTGGGTTTTAGTCAGTAAGAGTCTGACACGTCCTCCCACTCCGCCCAGACCAGGAGAAGTTATTTGATAATTTCCCACCCACAAAAAAAGGCATAAGGATGGCATTAAAAGCAAAAAAGTGTCAAGTAACTTAATAAAGTCAAAGTCAAGCAACTTTGACTGATATTAATACTGAGATAAAGTAAAGAAAAAAAATGTCCATGTTCATTTGAAAGAAAAACATGTTAATTATGTACCATCCTCTTTTGAGAATAGTTGTCACCCTTGACTGTTACGGGCTCAAGTAACAAGACTGTGGGTCCCAAACAGCAGCAAACGGCAACGCGGCAGGGCCAGGAGGATATGGCTGCACGAACTCGACTCTTTTCTTGAAATCAGCCACAAACAGCAGTAGATAATGGAACGAGGGAACGGAGTCTTTGGCCGTGCAGCAGGACACAAACGAATTATAATAATAATTGATTGTTATCGTATATCAGCCCTGATTGTCAACTTGTGAACACGACCTCGTACAAAAAGATCATAATATTACAGAATATAAGTAAGAATATCTTCACTGAAAAATCCAATCACACCTACAACATAACGTATTTCCGTTAGCATAAATACACAATTTATGTTGCATATAGAATTACAAAATTGATATTGGAGACGGTGGCCATCAAATTACAGTTTATAGCGTAGCGCTACTGCATATAATATTATACGTAAGGAAGGACCAGTTAAGTAAGACCTGTGAATGTATCCGGCTCGAAGGACCAGATGGATCATTTGATATTGGGCGATCGAGTAAGATTGATAGCTTGTTCTTGTGCACTGGTTCTGGTATAGAATGTAACAGCTGTTTTGGTGTGATTTAGGGTTTCAAACCGAATTTGTTGTAAGTCTGTATATTATACGTAATTGACATTAGGATGGCCATTATTGAGGATTCATTTTTGTTTATTAGGGTGTTAGACACCCTCCAGGTCCAGCCAGTCAATCATTATATTATCAATATCATTATCATCCACATCCCGATATCACTGTTGGGCAACTGAGTCTCTCTTTGCGTGTGCCAATGCCCACATCGGTTCAGTCAGTTACTAGTGCAATATTTAACCATCTCTCGAATTGTGAATGAAATTAGTTTAAAAAAAAACGGTCAAGTGCGAGTGGCACTCGCAAACGAAGTGTTGTACCGTATACATCGTATAAGATCAAGCCAAAAACGCCGAAAAAATACACATTTCTTGTAGGTGACCCCCCCCCTCCCTCTATGATTTATGTTTCAATTTTATTTGCATAATTTCATTTATTTAATTAATGTAATTGTTTGAAACTGTTAAATATCCCGACCAACTGTAATGTACTACAATTCTTGCAAATAAATATAATTTAATTAATAACTTTATTTGTTGTTATAGTGGCAATATAAATACACAATCTGTGGAAATTTCAATTGTCTACCTATTACGGTTCATGATACAGCCCGCTGACAGACAGACGGACAGACGGACAGCGGAGCCTTAGTAATTACGTAATAGGTAGACAATTGAAATTTTCACAGATTGTGTATTTCTATTGCCGCTATAACAACAAATAAAGTTAATAATGAAATGAAATTAAATTACTTTTATTTGCAAGAATTATAAAAAAAAATGTAAAAAGTAATTAGTAAAATTAAATAAGTAATTACTTAGTAATTATTGACTTAGTAAAAATATAATATGGACATGCGGTTTCACTGTTGACTATTTCAGTAGCTCATAGATGACAGAACCTGATACACTTGAGCGTTCCTTAAGGTCAGAACAGGGGTTTAGGTGAACTTTAGATATTCAATTTTTCTGACTGGGCCTAGCCATTTTTGTAGTCTTATAAAACCTCTCGCTCCCCCTACCTGTACTCCTTAAAATCAACTGCTTTCAAAGTTTCGAAGCACAATGGAAAGTAAGTACCTCGATCATATGATTAGGATGACGTCATCACAAGGAAAAGTCTATAACATTGAAATTTCTCCGACCCGGATTTAGGATGCGTAGTCATGGTCGTATAGGTATCACTTGCATACGTCACATTACAAGTAAGGTTGAGCACACAGTTGCGATTAGTGGGCAAAAGGACGACGACTTTAAATGCTAATAATGTAAAGTTCAAAGTCATATAACTTATTTCCAAAAAGGCACTTTAGAACGTCCAAATTTGCAAGAAAGTACAAGAAATATACAAGATAGAGAAAATACAAGAAAATACAAGATTCTAGTTGCCCCCTCGACAGGGTAAAATTCGTTTTGAGAAGAATGGGCAATAGACTATGACGATTCGATAAATTTATTTATTAACTTATTTATGTGCACTTATTTTTTATCTATTATTATATTATCTTATGTTTGTTTCCCTTGTAACAAAGGAAACAAACATACAGAAAAAATAAGTACAAAGATTAAAAATACTTATACCTATTGATATTCTGGGGCCTTATTATGAAGTATAAAGCCATCATTTTTCCACTGCGAAAAAAGGATGGTGCTAGCGGCCTTGTATAGCTCTGTCTCTCTCTCACACTGGAATAATGGTGGCATTAATACGTCATAATACGGCCCCTGACAGCAGACCGGTGCCGGTGACACGATAGGTTGATGAAGAGACGAACGACGGCAAAGTATGTGTACCCACATTATCTTATCGGATTGATTAACATATTGATTATTTTAATTTCATTCTTGAATTAATCACAGAAGAGACAAAAATTTAATTCAACAATCCACTAACGAATAACCAGTTCCATTGTTCCATGTTATTCGTTATGAAAGATTCTGCCTTATTCACTGCTTGACATTCTAAAAAGCCAATTATTTAAGGATATAGATCGAGATTTACTTCTACACGGATCAGCGAATAAAGTTTGGGTTTAATCATGAAGGGTATAATTATGACAGTAATTTAAATCACACATTTTCTATTGCTTTTTATATTTTTACCAAACGCTGATTACATATTTGCGTATCTAACAGACTTCGTCAAATAAATTATGTTAGTAGTTTAAATTAAATTGAGATAGGTTGTCAAACCTTTACTAATCTAAATAAAAATAGATTGAAAAATGTTCTTAATGAATAGTATTTTATTTAAGTGTAAGCACATGTACAAAATTACAGATTAGAGAAAGATACAATTTTACAAATAAATAAAATGTATCATAAGCTATGTTAATTTATATTAGAATAAAATAGAATTGCATTAACTAACAAAATAACTTTTGGTTGTGGAAATAAAAAAAGAATTCAAACAATTGAGAAAAAATATATATATTTACATCATTTTCTTACAAAATCTTAAACAATCACGACACTTAGTCTTAATCTAGTGTTGATAAGGGCATTGAACATCGTAAGCGTTGGAACGAGGGGCGAGTGAGCATGGGATACTTTTGATTAATCTACAATGTGCGCCTAGCCTAACATAACTACATTAGTTATGCAAGGCACACTATTCCTCGATCGACAAATGTTTCCATTATTTATTAGTGTAACGGTGTACTTGTCTTGCGTTTGTACACACTTACGACTAATTTGTCGCATACCTGTTTCGCGTATCTGTTTCAAACTATGATCTTGGTTACGTTTGTCTTCCAGATAATTGTTACTTCTGAAGTACTTACTTAATAACAATACTAAGAGTATTGGCACCACTTGAAATAACAAGCAAGATAATAGACATTGCAAACATAGTTTAGTAAGGTTTGCTACTCAATTACCTACTAATTGGTTAACCAGTTACTGTTAGTACCTCGTTCTTACAAAACAAGGGCTTATTGGTCATTCGCCCGAACTTACTCGCCCCTTTTTTTCTGCAGGCGATTCGCACGAAGTTAATTTATTTGTAGAAATTGATTCACCTACAAATAAATTAACTTCGTGCAAATCGTGATTATAATTAATTTAATGATCCTGTCATTAAGAGCACCAATCAAACCTAAGTCATTAAAGTTATTACCTACATGAGTTCATAAGTCAAGTTACAATAAAATTTTTGTTTGGCAAGTATAAAGGTATAATCAACTTAGAATCTATTTCTGGAGTTGTCTATTCGCCTACAAACAAACTAACATCGTGCGAATCACCTCAAGGAAAAATTATATTATTTAAAACTGTTACGTTTCGTAACGATTCACCCGTTTCCGGCGAATTACCAATAAGACAAAATATGTACTTCTAAGATGATTATACCTTTATACTTACCATTATTTTAAAATTTGAAACTTGATTTATGAACTCAAGTAGGTAATAACCTTATTGACTTGGGTTTGATTGGTGCTATTAATAACAGGATCATTACATTAATTATAATCATGATGATGATGATGAAAATGTTCCTGCTACGTTTCTTCTAATTCCAAATGCGACTATTCGCACGACAAGTCGCAAGTGTGTATCAGAACTATCAGGGCATTACATTAGGCCGAGCACATACGTTTGCTAAAGCCCCGAAGGTTATCACTATCTGGTGTTATGACAGAAAAATCCAATTAAACTATATGTGGGTGATTTGTATACTGTTCTAATGAAGAGATAAAAGTAACATATAAAACGTGGAGTGAACAGTGAGCCCTTATTTTATGAAAAAATAACGAAGCACTAACAATGTATAGTTTGAAACTAGTTTTAGTTTTAGCACTGAGTTTTTTGAGTTCAGGTGAGTGGGCATTTTATAAATTTTGTTCGTGAAGTCTAGGTTTTATTTTCTAGGTCAGTTGTTATAAGTTTTAGGCGATTCTGACACCCGTCAAGGGGTGATTCTACCTGGCATGAACAACTTTCGCTATACAACAAATATTATACGATTCGTATTAGTTAGTTAATACAGAAATGTTACTATTGTCTCAGTGACTATTTTGATGACCGTAACAATATTTGACATAATAATATTTGTATATTCGTAACCAATATTATTATGTCATCAGTGATCAATTCATCATGGATAAATAGTCATGACTATTTATCCATGATGAATTGATCACTCTAATAATAGTAATTCTGTGGACAATGGTGCCGATTCTCTTGTCACAAATGCCTCTAAACTAGACTAAAAATCACCAAAATTTAGTTTATTCCTGTCAAACGATGATTTCCCATTCTGAAATAGACTAAAGTGACACAACTTAACTATATTTTAGTTTGACAGCACTAAGATGGCACTGAGATTTTAATTTAGTGAAAATGACAATTTTGCTATTCTGAATTTGACATTTTCACCTAAAATTTTAATTGTACACCTAAATCTGACCATTTTTAATCGCGATAAAATATGGTGTGGAATACTATTAGTTGTCATGAACTAAAATTCACACGAACACCTCGACTTCAGATGCAAAAACAGTAAGTACTGTATATATATTTTTATCTTTTCTTTTGCTTATATCTCGAAAATGGTGTGTCCTATCGCAAAAATAATGAAAATTTCGACCCCCCTTTATGAAACCTTTATACCCCTAATTATCAACACGTAGGTAATAATTAATATTATATATATAATTGTCAATTATTATTTTTTCTTTTATGTAACTTATTGACATTATAATTATTTATTATTTAAATTAGTTCATTTCGTTAAACATTTTCATTAAATGACATTACCTATTGCATTTTATTAAATAACACAAAAAAAATGACATTGATACTACTAAATTATTATAAATGAATTTACTTAATTGGCAAAAGCCTCCCATAAATGTATATTTGTACGCCAAATGGCAAAACAGAGAAACATATAATAAAGCAATTGTAACATCTTGCACACTAGGTTTACAAATAAAGAATATTGATTGAGTGACCGACAGATAAAAAAAAACTTTTTACAATTGTGTAGGAAATAGTATTTTTTTTCACGAATCGAACATGAGTTTCATGGTGAAAGTTAAGTTAAGTTAGTTAGGTTTAATATGACGGGTAGAATCACCCCCTTGGCAGATGAATGTGTCTAAATCACCACCCTGAATTGCGTTACAGGTTCAGATTACACGATTATTTAGGGGTTTCGGGGTTTCAAATGAAATTTAAGAAGAATTTAATTCCATCATCATTAACATGTTATGTTCATCCAGACTATTTTTTTTTTACATTTTTAAAATTCATGTGGCTTGAAATAATTCGTGACTTCCACAGCAGAATAGCAGCACTCCATGTAATCTGGGTGTCGCACTTAGACTTCGCGTACATTAGTAAAAATAGTCTCAAAAGATAGATCTCGGTCAAATTAAGGTAAAAGGTAATCATAGCATACTTTTTAAATATTGGGTATTGCCAGAAAAATGTTGTTTAGAAAGCAAGTGGCCCCATATAAACAGAATCCATGACAGTAAACAGTTTATTATGCAGTAAATCAACGAGTAAACAGCTTCTAAGACATTTAAAGATGGCGGAAATGAATAGTTCCAATAATGGCTACTGAAGGGCAAAGTGGCAATAGTAGCTGACTTTGTATTAATTAAGCTCTCTACACATTGCACCTCTAGAAGAGCGTCATGTCCTATTGTACTCCATGCACTTTTATGCAAAGCAAGCAGACATAATTACGTTATGATTGACAAAATGTCTTTTGTTATTACTACTAATGTGAACGTTATCGTAACTAAAATTATAAATGTGAAAGTGAGTTTATTTGTTTGTTTTTTTACGCTTTTACGCTAAATGGCTGAACGGATTTGGATGGCACACAGAAACAAACAACGCTTTTGTATGAATAAACCAAAAATGCGACCTAGGGATACGGCCAAAAAATACTATGCACGATGGTTTGTAGCCCTGCAACTGCAAACCAACTCGCTATCGCTTTGCGTCGTGTATCGTACACCGTACACGGCCGGACAGGTTCCGACGTATAAAGCTTTTCACGACACGTGTCCCTAGATAATATTACCTATGTCTGGCAACGTCGAAAACGATGAAAAAGGTCGTGAGGCAAGATATCTAGAAACGTTGGTCGACATCTCCCGACGTTTCAAGCTACTGGTACCGCGGGACATTTGTCCAGTAAAAACGTGGCTTTATCATTGGCAATACTTGTCAAAGGGCTTAGTGTCAACTACTGTCAGTCGTGATATCATTTACAAATATTTTAAATACTAGGTATTTCAAAATGTTTTGCCTATACCTAATATCTTATTATATCAATGCAAGGCTCAAAGGCGAATTTACAATTTAAAACCTTTGAAGGTATTCAGGCTGGCGAGGCTGTACATACCATCATGTTGTCTTACTATATTGATCGGCTTATTCCTATCTATTTTGGATTAAGCAAAAATAAAACATTTATTTGGTAATTGAATAACTAATTTTTATTATATTATTACATTTTAATCATAGAAGAACTTCTTCGAATTACTGAGTAGCCGGTGCGGTCATCAGGCTTGTCTTCGGCATCACCTTATGATGATCATCACACATACTAGCATAAATATAACCTATGGCATTGTTAGACTCGATCTTCCCTGCACACCTGGATTATCTACAATCCCCGTTTTGCTTCACCACAAAACAAATAAAGCTAGTAGGCAAACAAACTAATCCACAACTTTTTACAACGACACATCAAGACAAAACAGAGTAGTGACATTAAAATACGACACTGACATTTGTGATTTGAAGTTGACATCAATATATATACGGCAACATTAAAATTGTTGCTGTGGAAGCTAAATTCTCTAAAATAGGTATACATAGTGGATTCATTTAAGTGTCATTAACAGTAAGCTAATACATATTTATTAATATAATACATATTGCAAATACAAACAAATAGGCACTGGCTCTAAAGCTTAGAATAATACTCTTGTGTTTCAAAAAACAGGAGTCAGCTTCTCCAAAATGGCTTAGATTTGATGGAAAAGAACTGAGTTATCAATAATAATTAACGTCTTGTTATATAAAACTCCTCTAAAAAAAGAGGTAGTAAGTCTCTTATAGTTTAAACGATGAAACCACTACCACCAAAATCCTGCTAATTAGTATATGTAGGTACCTTATTATAGAAATAGAAATACCATATTCTGGTGAGTATGGTAACTCCATAGCTACTGTCCCAGGTTCTGCGTTTAGATATTGCAAATAATTGCGTTTTGATATTCAGATTTAATTAAATATTTGTTATTCTATTTTTTCTATCTGTAGCTTAATAAAAAAAAGCTGATGCATAATAAGAAAAGCCCTGTAACTGTTTCATATAATATACATACTTTCATTCATGAACGCTTCTGAATTTAAGCGACACCAAAACTGTCTTTCTTCTTTAAAACTTTGAAATAATTGCAGTCTCTTAATGTCACTGGACTTTAAAAAGTTTTTCAATAAGGCTACCAACGTTCTTTTTTTCTACTTCCTAGAATTTTATCGTTCCTTCGCTATCCTTCTGAAAACTTTGCAGCTAACCAACATTTATGTTAAGGTAAATTTTAAGAACTGGGAAGCCATTACTTTTAAAATGTGGCATCACCAATGTGGGATTTTTATAATTTTCACATAATATTGGAAACGGGAGAGGGCAGGCCTTAGCTCAGCAGTGGGTCATTATGGGATTAATAGATAGGTATTAAGTTCTTTTTTATTTTTAGAATAATTTATAATTGTAAGCACTCTTTTTTTTATTACGGGGGAAATCCTCATGGATGCCCTCCACCCTGGGGAGGGCGGAGGGGTCTGTCAGACTCTTACTGACTAAAACCACCCCGGTGTTCCATCTCACACTTGCACCGGGGATCATGGGATCTAATGCGACTCGAGTTAGGGGGGAGTGAGGTGTTAAACTTCCCCCTTAAATAATAGAGAGGTGCGCGTGGAACACTACGCGCCACCATCTCGGGTCCTAAGGAGCAGGGGCGACGGGTTTAAGCTAACCAACCTAACCTACCTACTGTAATAGAAATATCTAGAAGAAGGCAATTTCATGAAATCATGAATACCTACGTTACACCTGTACTCTGTTTAGTCACAGATTAGTATAGATGGGTTACTCCCAAAATCATTTAAATAAAAAGCGACTCTTGCTACGACACAATAAAGTGCAATTCAGGTCGCACAGCGCTAATTACGTACATTTATATTCACCTAGAAGTTGCCTCTCTTTCTATCGCGTAACTCATATATCTTCTGACTACGTTACGCTCACTGAATTTGACAAATCAAGCCCGCCGCGTCACGCCACCTACTTGTTCAGCTTCATACCAAAAATGTGGAGTGGGCTATCAGTATTCATCTGTGGTTTAGCTGAGGTTTTTCCAAAGGCATTTTCTCGGGTCGTTTCGTTTCAATTGACTACCTACTCAATATTATTTCGACCAGTACGTAGCTACCAACACACTATAGCTGACAGCTATAAGATGAAAACAAAACATGCCTCTTCATGTTCCAGTGTCACCATTCGACTTCGACTTCCCCCACGTTCCCATCCCCACCGTAGAAGAGCTCCTGTATGGTCCAGCACCATTTGATGACAGGATCGTGGGAGGCAAGAATGCGAGCATAGAGGACCATCCATACCAGGTGTCCTTTATCGTAAACAACTCCTATTTTTGCGGGGGTTTCATCGTCAGCGAGAATTATATACTGACGGCGGCGCATTGTGCGCAGAAGTAAGTACCTATAGCATTATATTTATTTATTTAAACTTCTCGCATATAATAAGATATAAAGGCGAACTAAATGCTTTAGGCATTCTCTACCAGTCATCCAAGAGTGTTGAAGAGATAGGATTGCAGGTGGTCTGATTGAGAGGAGATAATAAAGATAAATGAAATGCGTACACAAGTACATATCATATACTATAATATACTCGTATACCTGAATTATATTATATATATGTTGGCGCGAGACGATGGTGTCAACTCACACCTCGTCCAGTTCTTATCAGCGTGAGACGAATGTGCCACTCTCACCTCGTCTAACTCTTAAGATCACGAGGATCTTTGTTAGCGCTTAGAGCTTGTTGATATTAAATAATGAATTATTGTTTCCGATATGAAAGGCGACGACGTAAACCTAATTGCGTCGAACGTGGCCGGGGGTCGACTTGCATTTCTCGTGGGAACGTTTTAAGACGATAAGAGTTAAGCATCAGAGGACCCTGGATCAGGCAGTCAGTTGTATTCAGACCGCGAGATCGACTGAGCGCGACCCGCGGACTCGTTACGCCCTTCATTTAAGAAAAGCGTAGATTATAAGTTTAAGTAACTAGTGATTATATTTACCCCGCGCGTTTCCTTTGCCCACGAAGTAGACAGACAGTTACATAATGATCGATTTAATCGATAATTACCCTTCTGATGACGATTGTGAGCCTCCGGCGCCCCGACATTTATATATATGTATATATATATAATTATATACATATATAGGATACATTACAATACAATTCAAAGGAAAAGAGGCAAGGCATTATCAGCCTATATTGTTCCCACTAATGGGGCACAAATCACCTCTCTTCAAGAAGAAGTGAGCTGTGATCCACCATACGGGTCCAGAGAGGAAGTGGGCTGTAATCCACTACGCGAGCCTAGTGCGGTTTGGTAAAGGTCACGCTCACGGAGATGCTGGAAGGTTTTCTTTTACTAAGCTCCTTGAATGCCACACGAACAAAAAAAAATCCAAGCAAATAATACTCTCGCTCTATACAAATATGAATAAGTTAGGTTCATTTAGGTTCAGACTATAATTATATAACTACAGTCAACAGTGGTTCTATGATCATTGAAGCAAAATTATTTACATAAATAAAACTCGCTGAATTACGACGAAAAATCAACTCATATCTCTTGATCAGTTCAAAGCAAAGACGAAAGTCGATACGATGACAGCAATTTACAATACAATGGAAAGCTTGCCTTTGTGTACAAATAAATAACAATTTTATTGTCTATGGATATAATGATTATCAATTTAACCATGTCAATTCGTTTGTAATTTCAACTTTGTGTTGACGCATCCAATTATACCTCTGTAGACAACTTATAATTATTAATTAATTAATTAAATTGTTAATCTCCAGCGTGCCAACGATCTCACGTACTATTTACATCTGAAACTGAAAGGCGATCTAATTAATTCGTGTTCTGTGTGTTTTATTTTTTGCCGCTCCTGAAACTTTGTGGTCACCAAAGTGTCAATGCCAATTGGATGCTTCACCGAATTAATCCGATAATTAATCGTCTAAAAAAGTATGCTGATTAATTCTTCTGTTCTGCGAATGATTGTAGAAAAAGCAAAGGAAGCGCAAAAGTATTTATTGCATGGCATTTAGTTGTTTATAATAAATTGCTAAGTGCTTGGAAATACTTGAAAACGGTGCAATTCAAAAGTACACTTCGTAAGTTATTAATAGATAAAACATACTACAGTGTAACTGAGTTTTTAACGGACAATTTTTATCAAACTACCTCGAAATTTTAATTAATTAATTATTGTTTTGCTTATGGAATAATTATGGTGTATTGTCTATGACCTAGAATGTTTAATGTTTGTTTGTTTATTTATCTTCAGACCACGATTTTGTATTTCTTATATATACTGTTACTGACAATTTTAAGTTTTAAATTTTATTTAATGAGAATGAATGAATTTAAATTTTAACAATTTTTTATAATGAAAATGTTTGCATGCCGAATGGTGAAATATGGCAGAACTCTGATGAAAACCTACTACTACCTACTTATGTATAACCCATATTTGCAAATAAATGATATTCTTTTCTATTCTATTCTAAAAGGCAAAAATAGGAAAGAAAACAATAAAGATTCACATTATCGTTCAATCATAGTAAATAAGCAGCGGGCATAAACAAGTTACACAATATGTTCAGCCTATAATGTTCCCACTGGGACACAGGCCTCATTCAGTGAGAGGGAGTGGGCCATAATCCACCACGCGGGCCCAGTGCAAGTTGGTGGAACTCACAATGTTTTCGAATTTTTCGGTTCTAGGACATGCTGTTTTCCTCACGATGTTTTCCTTCACCGTTTTGAGAGTAGTGGTGGAGACAGGCCTAAATACGTTACACCTACGCAAAATTCAAAAGAGATTATCAATTTTATAGTGTTACGAACATAGCATTTTCGAAACCATAACATTATGAAATTGATCCTTTCTCAAAGTTGCAATCGTCAATTTTGAATTTTACGAAAGTATAAGGTATTCTCGTGAATCTACGTCTCTACTTGTCGGCAGCTGCAGATCTAAAATTTGACCTCAAATCTTACAGTGTAGACCCATCAACAGTGGTTCTTCGAGCCGGGAGCACTTGGAGGAAGAACGGCACCATCATACCGATAGCTGAAGTGATCCCACACCCGCAGTACGACAGCCCCAGGTTCGACAAGGATGTGGCGGTGATGAAGACCGTAGAGCCCATAGAGTTCACTGATACGATCCAGCCTGTCAAGTTGCCGAAGAAAAACAGGCCGTTGAAGGACAATTCTATTGTTATGGTCAGCGGGTGGGGAAGAACTGAGGTAAGATGACATAAAAAATATTTGCACAAATGACACGTCGAATATAGGCGCAACGCATAGGCGGAGGCGTTCTAAGCTGTTTCTGCCCCATAGGAAAAAGAAGAGTGTGTGAGTTTATGAATGAATGAATGAATGATCTCCAGAATATATATTATAACATGGTGATGGGAATTTATTTAACGTCACACTATAAGGCTTCGCAGACAGGCGCGACGCGATTCTGGTGGAACAATTTCTATGAAAACTTCTCGAAAATTGTTTTATCGGTTTCGCGTAGTATGAACAGCGTACTAGTTTACAGTTATTAGGCGACGGTCCTGAGGGCCTAGACAAGTGACAATCGCTTTCAAAGCGTTTCGTGTTTTCACAACGACTTTCAACAGAATTGACATAAGTTTTTCGGTAGCTTATTTTTAAGCTTTATCATTATCGCTGATAGAATGTCACTTTGTCCTTCTTGCTTCGTTAACTGAAAACTTGCTCCAGTTTCTGTCAAGTTAACTGGCATTCTATAAATATGCTATCTGTTCTGACTTCCTAGTCCTACTTGACCCAAATAACAATAACAAACAAAAAGCGGTATATTTACAAACGTTGTTTAAAGTTAAGTAATGATTAGCGACTGTTTAACAATTTTACATTTTTGACGTTTGAACATCACTTAACTTTAAGCAACGTTTATAATTATAAATAAACCCCTAAAAGTTGACAGTAAATTTTACTCACATAAAATTGAATAGACTTTCAATATAGTGGGTACTAAGGTACGACTAATATAGATAGTAGTTCCTTAAGTATACCTTCGTAGAAGGCACAATATACTTTACAAGATACAACACGTATAATAAATACTTTGTCAATTTCCTCACGTCTCGAGGACTATTCTTTTCGTATACTTGATAAAGTTACGAGTACATCAATATTATGTCGAAAATGTGCGACGTGAGCGGATATAGGTAATACTATACAAGGTGGCAGGGACATCGGCGAGAAACCTGTTACCGTTCGTTGAAAAATTTCGTCCGAACCGAAGAAAAATTTCAACGGGGTGTGTTCAGAATCATGTACTGAATCCATGGTAAAGGTATTCGTTTCGATATCCCAGCCACCCTGTACACAGCATATCGGGTGGCGAAATTGGGGCTGTGTCGTCGCTCGAGCAGTAAAAAGCTCAGGCCCTAAGAGGTGGCACGCAATAATACATGGACGTGGATCGTGGGAACGGCCGCACTTGGTGATGGGGCCCGTTGGGCATGGCTAATGCACAAGTATCTCCCGGGCCCCTGACTCATGGTACTAGAAGGAACCGTGGGGTTTTAGTCGGTAGGAGTCCGACATAACCCTCCGTTTTTCCCATACGGATGGTATCAATGAGGTTTTCCAGACCAAAGAAAAAAGGTTTTAAGACTATATTTGATAAGTTTTGTGAATGACTCAAGGCTAGGTAAAATGCGTAGTACTCGCAATCGGCTTGCGTGTCAAGGACCTTTTTAATAAAACCGACAAAGGACGATTTAAATTGTTTTGAAGTAATAACTTCTTTAGGCGCGTTGAGCGACTTTTGGTAGGGAAAAATCTTATGGGTTCGCATCACCGACATGCTAATGTTAACAGTATATCTGTAGGTATAAGGGTGACCACTTTTATTTCATAGTCAATTCTGTAGGCAGTACAATGACTGCCTATTTACCTACGAAAAGATTTTTGTCATAGTTTTTTTGCCCTCATACGCACTAGCGGTTAACCGCAGGGGTGGCTAACCGCACGGCTAGCAGCTTTTGTGGTTTGTGCAACCGATTGTGGTTGTACGCACTTAACCGCCTGACTGCGGCGATCATCCGCTAGTGCGAAGGGCTCGCACGTGGTGTTCTGTAGTTTCAGCCTACGAGAATAAGGCGTGAGTTTATGTGTATATTATATATCTAAGTTTGTCGTTGCATGGATAGAATTTGACGCCATTAAACATAAATACCACTAATTTCAATGAGATAAAAGTTCCAAACTAAAACAAACAAACCTAAGCTAAAACTTAGCAACAGATGAAAATATAGAAACATTATAAGATGAAAAAAAAATTTTTTTCGGCATTCGGCACTGGCATATTTTATATTCCGCTTTGAAAAGCGAATATAGAACGAAACTTAGCATGTTTATACATATTTTTATATAAAAATATGCACAAACACGCGCCTGTTTCAGGGCTTTAATGAATCCCTGAAGTTAAAATAGCTAGCTTAAATTAAAAGCATCATAAAATTTTTACTAGCCTTGCATACCTCTTTAAAAAATAATAATTCTGCTACTCCAAAAACTTTATAACTTGTTCCGACAAAATTGTAGGAACTACTTGAATAATTTTAAAATAACTTCGTGAAACGAGCCGAGGTACGAGCGTGTTTGTGAGCCGAGGTACTCTAGTAAATAGGCTGGTTACTTACTCGAAGATGGTCCAACTAATTAGTCTGAATTTGTATAATTTTACTCCTTTTTTATGTGCATCATTTCCAAAACTTGAGAAAAACATGGTCTTTTTGGGTAATCTTTTTAAGTCCCTCTATTTTGTATACTCCAATTTTTGCTACTCCCTTACAAATATGCCCAACCGGTTTATCTGTAAAAATCTCACCCTGGAAAGTTAGCGCGCGCGAACTTGGAGTGAGCTTAAACAGTGCTGTCATTCCACGTGATGGTAGGGATAGAAACGACTGACAGCTTACTTCAAGCTCACTTCATCGAGTGTACAATGCAATGCAAGCATAGATGCTGCAAGCAATAGATCGGCTGATCTCTATTGAATAAAGGCGGGACGTTTGAGGTCGTTACAATTAAAAGCCAAAAATTACTTCCCAGTAGAAATGCTGATTACATTTTGGAACATTATTTCAGCAAGGTGCCAGTTCCATACCAGAAAGTCTGATGGACGTGGAGATCCCGGTGGTGCCGTACTGGCAGTGCATGGCGGTCTACTTTACTGTGCTGACCAGGAACATGTGGTGCGGAGGCAATTTCGTCCTCGGCGGTAAAGGAACTTGTCAGGTAAGTGCAGATATCTTCAATTCGAAAACGATTAAAAGAAATATAAGGGTTAAAGAATATGTACCTATAACAGCTAAAACATTTCGGTTTTCTTAGAATTTATCGCAAGAGCAATTTCCAGACTTTTCGTACTAGGCTGGGCGTGTCCCGCAGGAAGCTTAGATATAAGATTTTTCCATGAAATTACAATTCAAGCTTTAAGCAGAGTATACATCAGCAGCTCATATCAGAATAAAATCTGGAACAAGTCCACCTGGTCCTTTTCTCCGGGAAAGTAGATTTCCATGCAATAATTATATTCAGGGCGTGTGCCTAGTAGCTAGAGAGGCGCCATGGCGTCCTCGCCTTCCGCCTGACGCAGGTCCTCACCGGACATGGTTATTTCGGGAGGTTCCTGTTTCGTATCAGGCGGGAGGAAACGTCCGGGTGTCATCACTGCGTGGATCGCTCGGAGGACACGGTGGAGCATACGGTGGAGGTCTGCCCGGCTTGGGCAGAGCATCGCCGTGACCTCGTGGAGGCAATCGGTTTTGGGGATCTCTCGCGTCCGGCCCTAGTCCAGGCCATGGTACGGAGCGAGAGGGCATGGGAGGCCGTCACCTCTTTCTGCGAAGCAGTAATGCTCGCGAAGGAGGAGGCAGAACGCGTGAGGGAGAGGCAAATTTCGCGCCCTCACGCCCCTAGCCTCCACAGGAGACGCTCTGGGCGTCGGGAATCGCAGGCCGATTCTCGGCCACCATAGGCGCGGATTTGCGGACGGTGAGCAATGGGTAGTTCACCGTCCGATAAGGACCAGGCCCGGGTCGACGGCGCGTTGTGTTCCACGCGCGCCTCAAAGAGATGTCAGCAGAAGTGAAGGGGTCCGTTAGGACCGATGCCTGCCGGGGTTGCGGGAATGTCCGAAAGGGATACCGTGGCCCCTGGAAACGTACAGGCATCGGAAGGAACACGGGTGGGTTTTAGTCAGTAAGAGTTTGACACGCCCTCCCGCTCCACCCAGAGCGGGAGAAGTTATTTGATTATTTCCCACCCTAAAAAAAAAAGGGCGTGTGCTTACAAAGAACAAGAATTGCAAAATGAACTAGTAAGCTAGTTCATTTTGCAATTCTTGTTCTTTGTAATTTCGGTCCAATGGTCTATGAATCGCTATGTTCTATTCAAATTGTTCAAAGGCACCTAGGAATTAATCTTAATCCTAATTATAATGTTATAAATACTAAAGTGAGTTTGTTAAGTTTTCACGTTAAAATGGCTAAACGGATTTGGATGAAATTTGGCACATGGGTAAACCATGACCTGGAAAAGGAAATAGGATACCTTTTATCCCGATATTCCCACGGGATCGAGACTTATGCGGGTAAAGCCGCGGGGCGCAGCTAGTATAATTTATAAAGGAAAATTCTCGTTCCTACACTGCATGACCGAAAAGTGATGATAAATGATATTCTATATCCGTAAATTGGTTAGAAAAAAAAAAAAAAAAAAATAAATAAAATAAATAAAAGTTTATTTGGAACAACTTAAGTTTACAATTTACAAAGGAAAACGAAGATAGCCACAAAAGTAAAATACTGTGGCGCAGCCATCAACGCCCAACACAAAAATATATACAAAGACATTGTTCCAGACTTACAAAGAAAGTTAATTAGTAATTAATTGTAGAATTACATTTTATTTTGTTTTTTTTTTTCCTTAAAAGGAATAAAAAGGAGAATATACTGTATGTGGAGGTTACTATGTAGTATAAGTGTAGAGTGGAGGTGGGGTGAAGTGTGTATGTGTGTGAGTGTGTGTTTACCGTGTTATGATACCATAAGTTGCTCAGTTTCTTCATAAGACAAGGATTTAAGCCAGTCAGTCACTTTTATCTTCAGTAGACTTTTAGTCATAGGGTAAATATTAAATCTATAAATATAAATAAATATTAAATACTTTTACAAGTCAAAAGAAATAATATTATTTCAAAACTAGTTGAGGTGTTTCCTCACCGACTACTAACGATTAGATATGATTTCCTATGTGTTTCGATCAGAACTGACTCCTTATTTCAATGTGCAGGGTGACTCCGGCGGTGCAGCAGTGCAAGATGGTGAAGCTATAGGCATCGTCTCCTTCGGACGTGGTTGTGGCCAACAGTTCTCACCCAGCGTCTTCGCAGATATGGCCGCACCCCCTATAAGGGACTTTATCACGAATCATACTGGGTTGTGAGAAGCGATGTAAAAGATTCGGCAAGGAAATGGAGTGGAAGAGTAGTTAAGTTTATTTATGTTTAATGTTAAGTAAATCGTACCTAACTGGTTACAAGAGATATAAAAGAAAACCTGACTAGAAAAACCATATTTTTTTACGTCAGATCACGCCTAGCCCATAATATTCTAAATCAATACAAATCGAAATGTCAGTCAAATGTAAAGATTAATTGAACCGACGTAATATTAGCAAATAAATAATATAATGCATTTTATTTTTCGTTTATAATTCATTTTTATCTACTCTTGGCTAAGAATTTTTTTTTACGCAATCTTTAAAGAATGTTTTTAATGTAATGTTGGAATTAAAAATCCAATTTAGAAAACCATTAAAAAATATAGATAACTTTTATTTTTGAAACTATCATTTCAAAAATAAATGTTGTAAAAACTAAAACCCAACTACGACTAAAACGTCAAATAAAAATGTATAAACAAGACATCACAGACAGACTTATTAAAAATCCGGAGTCACGGATCACACGTAATCTATTTGATTTATGCCCTAACCCTAACACGTGACTCCGGTTATTATTATTTTTCTTTTTTTTATGTTCATGGCTTTATGTCGTCTAGAGGGCGCCATATTCATTTCATGTGACGTCACACAG
Organism: Xanthia icteritia; assembly: GCA_949128155.2. Classification (NCBI taxonomy): domain Eukaryota; kingdom Metazoa; phylum Arthropoda; class Insecta; order Lepidoptera; family Noctuidae; genus Xanthia; species Xanthia icteritia. The sequence goes on from OX421937.2 coordinate 3,347,874, forward strand.
CCTATAACCATCGGACGATCAAGACGATTCCAACGATACCTCATTTGTCAAATTATGATCAGTAGTTTAGAAGTTATGAGGTAACAAATGAACATACATATTAAATACATACAATACCGGTCAAAATCATAACACTCCTTTTTGCTTCGCAGCTTTGGTAAAAATATGTACATAGAAGCAATTTGTAAGAAATAAAAACTTTTTTACAAAAAAAAACAACCGACTTCCAAAAAAAACACTTAAAAGAGAAAAATAACTTGAATTTCGGAAGTCGGTGGCAAAAACAATAGTATTTTATTAGATACATATATAGTAAAATATACCTACCGTAATATATATGAAAGCAATTCATAACTATTTCCCTAGGGATAAAACTATATCACGGCTTCAACTATGCAAACTGCGAACCATCTTAAAATATAACTATATGGATCTGTATTTTCGTTTTTGCCACCGACTTCCGAAATTCAAGTTATTTTTCTCTTTTAAGTGTTTTTTTTGGAAGTCGGTTGTTTTTTTTTGTAAAAAAGTTTTTATTTTTCACTTTTTAGTTGTGTTTATACCTACCCCGCGCAAATTCGTATACCAGTCGAATAATGGAAACATATCAAAAGATTTTTCAAAAATTAACGAATCATTCCAAACGCCCCGCTGGTGGGGCAAAGAGGAATGCCTAAAAATTTTCAGTGGAATATGCCCCACTAGTTCGACTTGGTGGGGCAGATTCCACTAGTCTAAAATCTTTATGGATTCTGCCCCACTAGGATTGGCACCTTAGAAATGTGTAGGTAGGTATGCTCGTATTTTATATTTGATTAGAAAAGAAAGAAATTTATATGTAAGTAAAATGTAACTAGGACTTGTATTTAGTTAGATTTTATTTTATTTGTAACAAATCGTGTAATTAACGTATGATTTACAACCCGATTCTACTTACACAAATTCTAAGGTGCCAACCCTTGTGGGGAAGAATCCATGCCATGGGGCAGAATGCATTTGCCCCACCAGTGGGGCGACTTGATGGGGCAAAGTGGAATGATTGAAATTTTTGTGGGTGAAAAGGGGGGATACGGTTTGTATGAAAGATATTATTCATTTGGTTTAGAAAACGTGGTATAAACTTATCTAAGTAATAATAAAGATGGAATCATACATTTTTCAAAACTGGCTTGAAAGTGTAGAAAGGGGGTTACAACATTTTTTGCATCTCAATGACATTTATTTGCCCATTTTGGAATACATTTTTCTACATTCAATTTAACAGAAATAACATTTTTGAAATTTAATTACAGTCCTATTAAAATTGTAAATATAATATTATCACGATGTAACATTACATACAATAAAAAGATATGCTAATTTAAAGTTTTCAAAGTGAGACCCATACCACCAACAAGCACTACGTTCCAGGCGGCAAGGGGTTACGGAGATGTGGAGCGTATGCTGCCTCTAATATTAAGCTGGGCGGTCACAGTCCATAAATTACAGGCTACCACCCCCGAAAGAGCTGTGATCGACTTTGGTAAAAAAAACTTTGCAAAAGAGCAAATATACGTCGCGCTTAGTCGTGTCAGAAGTTTGGAAGGCATAGTTTTATCAGAGGTGGACGCCAACAAATTATTAAAGCGACCACACGGCCGCAGATCGTTGACGGAAATAACGAGGCTACAAAATCTGTCTTCTGTCAATCAAGGCCACACATAACATACGACTCAAGTAGCGCAATTTGATGCCGGGATACTACCATTAAAATCATTTATAGCCAGAGTACATCTCATGGCAATTCGAATAAGCCCAAACACGGCTAGGATACATTGTTTTATGACGGAGTTCCGGTGCCGTCCTTCCGGCTTCATCTTCAGATCAGTTCGATGGTCATCAGAATTATTTATTTAAACGTGCTTCACTGTCGTTTAACTATCTTAATCGAGATATCTTATCGCCACCCGTGAAATACTTATCATTGAGTAGTTCCGGTGGCCATCTGTCTTCTTCATCAGTTCCATTTCACCAAATGATACTTTCTGAATGCAAATGCTTAATTTGTTGCTGAAAATACCTAAATCGCTATGTGTGTGCCTATAATATTTGAGGAGTTCCCTCAATTCGTCATGGATTCCATCATCAGAACTGTTTTTTTTTAATGGGACCAATCTGGACGTATATCCTTTCAAATCAGAAAATAATTTTCCAAATCGGTTCATAAATGGCGCCACCCGTGAAATACCTATCATTGAGGAATTACGGTGGCAATCTGTGGTCTTCTTCATCAGTTCCACTTCACTAAATGATACTTTCTGAATGAAAATGCTTAATTTGTTGCTGAAAATACCTAAATCGCTATGTGTGTGCCTATAATATTTGAGGAGTTCCCTCAATTCGTCATGGATTCCATCATCAGAACTGATTTTTTTTTTATTGGGACCAATCTGGCCGTATATCCTTTCAAATCACAAAATAATTTTCCAAATCGGTTCATAAATGGCGCCACCCGTGGAATACCTATCATTGATTAATTCCGATGGCAATCTGTGGTCTTCTTCATCAGTTCCACTTCACTAAATGATCATTTCTGAACGCAAATGCTTAACTTGTAGCTGAAAATACCTAAATCGCTATGTGTGTGCCTATAATATTTGAAGAGTTCCCTCAATTCCTCATGGATTCCATCATCAGAACTAAATTTCGATAAAAATGGGACCAATCGGAAAGTGTATCCTTTCAAATAAAAAAATAATTTTCAAAATCGGTTCATAAATGACGGAGATATGAGGTAACATACATTAAAAAAAAAAAAAAAAAAAAAAACAACCGAATTGATAACCTCCTCCTTTTTGGGAAGTCGGTTAAAAATAAAGACTGTTTTTCAACTTCAAGGAAGTATGTCGCATGCAAAGAGTCCAATCGGATAGTCATCAAATCAGTTTTAATCACACAGTAAGCAGGATGTTTTGGCTCCTCAAGGGTACGTCGCTAAGTGCTCGTCATCATGACTTTAAATACATGTAATTGCTAGCTCATGTGAATACTTTGGGATTGAATTAGGGATCCCTATTTCGTGTGTCAATTGTTTTTGTTGGCAGAACGTGGGTATTGATTACAAAAGTTGCTAATTGTATAACGGCGACAGCTTTGAATTCTCATTGTCTGCTAATTTCCAAGTATTTAAATTAATTATCTAGGTATATTTGCTTATAAGCAGACGAGTCCTTGAATGGAGCCAGAGGCAAATCTAAAATGTCTTATGTCCCTGTAATTGCCCCGGCAAGAATGTCCCTTCGAACTGGAACACAGTAACGCAGCTTTATGTCTGGAAAAGGTCGTAATCCTGCCCTGGAGGAGCTCCTTAATTACTACTCCTCTCTCGTATTCTTCTTTATATTCGCAATAAAAACAACTGAGTTAACTGGGTTTTGGAGATCAGGCGCAGTCGTTACAGGCAAAATACTGGTACTGAGCATCCGTTTGTACAAGGAAAAAGGGTATAAGATGATGATACTCAATACTTAAACCATAGATAATCTTTAGCTAGAAATCTATACAATCCTAGCTAATATTATAAATGCGAGAGTTTGTTTGTTTATTTATTTGTTGCGCTTTCACGCTAAAACGGCTGAACGGATTTGCATGAAATTTGGCACAAGGGTAGACCATGACCTGGATTAGGACAAAGAATACATTCTATCTTGATACTCCCACGGGATCGACACTTATTCGGGTGAAACTGCGGGGCGCAGCTAGTAAATAATATTCTCACACACATTTTCCCTATGCGAAATGTTGCTATAATCTATAGCGAAGTAATTGCGGTGTATTACTACAATTATGTCTACGGTCCAGTGAACTTTGATACACAGGTATCTGAGGTACTATTATGTAGATAAGGCCTTGATAGAAATAGCTGTGGATCACCACACGTGAACGTACGGTCGTTATTACATTATTACGAGTCATGAACGATACCGTGCATTACTGTTGTACGTAATCTTCACATAGAGGAGTGAAAAGAAATATTTGCTTTAATTTATTAACGATTTTTAGAATGAGTTTCTTTATTATTATGTTTTTATTTTATTGTTAGGTTTTGTTTATTGAGTGTAGGTCGCATAGCACGACTCGCCAGCATGAACGATTTTATTCGTCGAGCCCTTTTTGTTAGTTGCCTTGTGTACTAGCGGTATTAAATCCAAACAAGCCGTTTGGTTCTACCAAACAAGCCGTTTGGTTCTACCAAACAGACGATGAGAAGAGACAAGAGGCCCTAGTGTGAGTTTCTTTTAACCATCTCGACTTTATGCATCGACCGCGTCCGGCGCTCCGATTGACAGCCGGCCGGCCTTCACCAGTGAACGGACAATCGGAGTGCCAAACGCGGTCGAGTTGGTTAAAAGAAACTCACACTAAGGCGTCTGACGGCATGACGTTGGCATGCAAGGTGGGTACGCCTCTGGTGTGGGACGCTACCTGTGTCGACACCCTTACCCATATCGTTTTCCTAGCATGGCGGGCTGTGCTGGCACTGCTGCTGCGGCAGCTGGGAGCTTCAAGCGATCCTGACGCTCCTGATATGACTTTATTTTAAGTAGTCTAGGAAAAAAACCATTTTACGAACACATTTCACGGCCCCTGAACCAGAATCGATTATCATTTTAATACCGGTTCCACACCTCCGGATTGCTTATATTCCTTATTCAAATAAGGGTAAAAATTTATCGGTGCTCACAATATAGAATAAGCTTAGTAGGTGTACCGTTCATTCTGATGTTACAATATTATAACAACTAAACATTCACTATGGAGTATAAATATAAGTACCTTTCGGCTGGTAAAAATAGAGAATGCTCATTTAATATGTAGTACAGGAAAGTTCATACTAATTCCATCGAAGAAGTGCATATCTATTTTACCGTAAGGACTATTTCTGCTTGCAGTACTCGGCCGCTATAGACCCGGGGCGGTAACGGATGTGGTCATCGTGTTCACGGGATTTTGTTTTCGAACTGCTTAGATATGAAATTCCTTGATAGTACATACTTATTCCATGCTGCGATGTTAGTAGGTACTTACTAATTCCATGCTGCCATGTCATTATTCTAAGGTAGCCATCTTGTTCTAAACTTTGTGCGACCGAGCTCTGCTCGGGTGAAAATAGAGAAAACGAATTTCCTCAGGTATGAGACCTAGCTAGATCGAGTTTTCGCCCCCATAAACCCATATATTTATTGCAACTTTCATCGAAGTCGTTAGAGCCGTTTTCGAGACCGTGATTACAAACATATATTATATACCTATATAAAAATATTGTTCATTAAATAGTAAAGGATTTACAAAGATGGGAAGTATGTTCTACACCCACATTACCCAATTTCCCAGTATATAATTGTTTGGTAGAATTTAGACAGCATAATTTACTGAAAATACGGTGAACATTCATCATATTACACATAAGTGTATGTAAGTAGGTAGTACATAATATTGTGAACATGCGGGTGCTAGATATATGAGTGCGTAAATCTTAATTACTGCCTTCGGAACGATCATAATTTACGAGGAAAATTAAGTATGTCGTCCTTTATATAAATTAATTAAACTGTTTATTAAACCTTTCACAGTTTAATTATATTAAAAACCACTACAATGTAACGTACAATATTACGATTATAAGCCTAGGTTCGCACGGGCGTATTTTTATCGCGGATTGGATTATCGACGCTCTGCTTAGCGCCGAGAGTTGAATATCCAACAGTGTGTTTTCTTGAAGCGCTGGTTTACGCGCTGGATGCGCTCTGTTGGATTCTCAATGCTCGGCTTTATACAGTGAGTTTAATATCCACTTTATGAAAAAAAATCGCCGCGATAAAAATACGTTCGTGGGCTAACCGTTCTACTATTTCGTACTTGGCGATCTAGATTGGCTGGCTATTAGATATTTCTCAATAGGTAAATGGAAACAGGATATGACCCGATTCTAACCTACACTAATATTAGTAAGAGAAAAGATTTTTATGTTTGTCTATGTATTTTTGTTTGTAATGAATAAACTCAAAAACTACTGGACTGATTATAAAAATTCTTCACCATTAATTGCTGTACGATCACTGAGTAACATAGGCTATAATTTATAAAGATATCACGCGGGCGAAGCCGTTGGCGGAAGCTAGTAAAAAATATTGTAGCCAGAGATCTACACACCACACAACACCACAATAAAACCTCAACAAAAAGTCAAAGTACTTACAACTTTATTAAATTATTTACAACAAAGCACAATAATAATAATCATCACATTTACATTAAATAATAAGTCATCTTAATCACAAATCACAGTTCTTTTACAATCGCCATGATTGCATAAGTCACTCCCGAGAACATAGCCACTAAAGCGAATATTCCTATGACCACGTTCTTCCATACAACGAAACAACATGGCGTAATGTCTCTGTTCCACCTGAAGACGGTCTCTGTGATGGCCGGTAATAGGAGTCCCATGACGGACAAACAGATGGCCCCAACTAGCTCCATGAAGAGTTCCAGTCTTGGGACGGCACTGGCGATGCCGACTGTGAAGGAAAAACAAACAATTACTTTAGAATTTGTCGCGACTTCGGTGGAGGAGGGTTAAACTGCACTAGGAGTGATAGGTATGTAAAATGGCGAATGTAGAATGGTCACAAACTGTGTACTTCTAATCAGAGGACATACCCACACAGTGCATATCTTCACAGTATTTATCTTATATTCGAACAAGCTTAATTAAGTATAAGCATACCGAAGCGTTGAAAAGCAACAATAAACACAGCTAGTAAGTAATTAATTCAACGCGTAAATCAACTCTTGAAACGCCTGATGTTAGTTTAAGAGCAGCGCACAGCGTTCCAAAGTCAGTGAGGCGCTTAAAGCATAAGTTGCGTTGTCGTAAGCTCAATGTTTACCGAGAATGCAGGCGACCTCGCCTCGTAAGTAAGTCGATCTAAGTAAAATATTGTGTGGAAAGGACGCAGCGTTGTGAATTGCGCGTCTTAGTGCCTCTACGACGATATAAGCTCTTAAACTATGTGTGGTTTTAACTTGAGTGGTTGTTGATTTGAACAAATGAAACATGTGGGAATAATAAAATTTATTTGGTGTGTTCCAAGAAATATAGTTACGGCATTTGGAATAAAAAAAATCCTAGAACTAGAATGACTGAGAAATGAAAAATAAATGTTAACACAATCAGATACAGTTTGCATTAATACAATTACGTAAAATCAATTGCTATAATAATTATTGCAGGCGTTGGTCCTTTTATTTTGCAGTAACAGGTGTTATTTGTAATTTTTTACTCCCTACTTTTACGACTCACGAGTCTAAAAAAGTGGCGATTCCTTAATGTACTTCCGTTACACCCTGGACAGTCAACTGTGTTATCAGTTTTCTGACGGATTCATAGTTTTAACCTTTGACCTTTTAGGTCTTGTTGACTCACAGATGCTTCGATTTATTACCTGGAACTTGTTGGCAGGTCTACACTTGCCTATTAACAGTGTAATTTGAAAACATTGTAAAAGCAAAAGTAATGCCACGACTAATCCAAACTACTACGACTATTCAGATAGTTTCTTATGATACAAAAAACAAAAGGAATGATATTATGATGATGTTCAGCTTACCTAACAGCAAGGTCCCAGCGAACCTAAGTCCGGCGAGGGCCCACCGGTGTCCTCTGGCCGGTATCTTGTCCTGCATGCGCCTCCAGACCACGTCAACAGGCACGTAGTAGACCAGGGTGAAGGAAAGTAGCATCACACATGCTACCAGGAGCTTTGCGGTTTGGGCTAGACTGGAAAAGAAAGAGATGGTTCATTTCCGAGACCTTAGTCTAACCACTTATGGGCCATGCTATATTCGAGGAAGGCCAGTATTTTAGAGCACTGGACATAAACACAAGCTTTGGCAGAACTTAGAATTTTGCATTAATAATGGTCTTGGTAAATATAGGAAATAGTCCAATGACTTCGTTATTCTTACGATCAATGACGTCTTTTTCGTTACAACGAAAAACCCTGAGAATGTTAAGAAGTGTTTCTATACTGTATACCGATAACTCTGTACTAATGAATTATTCATTCCCTATACATGGATTCCTGTTATTTGAGCTTTTCTTGGTTTTCCTGGTTTTATTCACTCTACGTTGAACACATGATGCATCGTCTTTTGGGATACTTCGATATCGACTGCCGAAAGTACAGTCAGAAAAAAATACAGTAGGTGAAAAATTAATCAACCTCTATTTTTCTTCCCTTAGGCTGCCTGTCCACTAGAGCGGAGCTCTGAAGCGGGGCTTAGATTCTATTGGTTAATATTGGCACATTTCTACGCTCCGCTGCTACGCTCCGCTCCAGTGGACAGGCAGACTTAGGAGCGGCTTTTTGTTTTTTCAAGTTTTAAATGGGACCGATTTCGAGGTATACTCTATCCAATAAAAAAGAGACGTCAAAACCGGACCACTTTATTTGAATCGTCGTTTTAAGAATTAATGAAATACGGCTAAACTTATTTTAATGTAGATCATAATAGAATGATATGAATAGAATATACAACATGTAAAAAACCCTGTCCGATCCGTAAGGGTGTTGTTAGGTCGGACGGTGAGCAATGGGTAGCTCGCCGTCCGATAAGGACCAGGCCCGGGTCGACGGCGCGTTGTGTTCCACGCGCGCCTCAAAGAGATGTCAGCAAGTGAAGGGGTCCGATAGGACCGATGCCTGCCGGGGTTGCGGGAAAGTCCGAAAGGGATACCGTGGCCCCTGGCAACATACACGCAACGGAAGGAACACGGGTGGGTTTTAGTTTTTTAAATAGCAATAAGTTTTTTGTTTGCAACAATAATATTTTGTTTATTATTTTTTGGTAATGTTATTGCAGTTATTGTTATTTCGGATCGAACAGGGTTTTTTTACATACTGTAGATAAAAAATCATCACACTTACATTTCATCCTGCGGCAAGTTCAGAGTCAAGCTTCCTCTAACTTCATCTCCATACTTCAGATAGCCGATGAAACCGACGAATCCGTACATGACAGCTATGGCCGACATGGCCGCGTTGAGCACTCCTGGACAGCCGAGGAAGTCTTGTGGCTTCTTCATCTCGTTCTCAATTGGCATCACCACACCGATTCCTTCCATTGCGAAGAGACTTGTGCTGGAAAATGAGAACAGGCAAATTAGTGATGTGGGAAGGTAGACCAAAAGTTCTGACTGGTAATAAAAAAATAAAACTTTTATTTTCAGGCTTCGAAGGCACATAGCTTGTGGCACATTACTTAAAAAACTATGTTAGTAGAACAATTATACATACACCTGCAATAAAAAAAACATTAAAAGACCACAATCACAGGAAGATTTGGAATGCCTTCATCCTGCAGTAAATAGTGAAAGGTAAGTAGTAAAATTCAAAGCTCATCAGGAGAAGGCTGGTGTGGCATGACTTCGCATTGCGGTGTTCCGGTATGAGGGTAAAGGCTTTCGTGGTAGGGGGCGTCTCAAACTGTTCAATTTTATCCCGAAAGTTAGCAAGGAATTGAAGTATACTTTTCTAGGTGTAAAGAAGCAAAAGTTCGTTTTATTTTAAAACCTCGGTCACACGCAGCGAGAAGTCGCTGTGTGTGACAGGCTATTCGCTGCGACTAGATTCATTCATCGCGATTAGAATTGAGCATGTTCAATTTTACTCGCGGCGAATCCAACTCGCGGGCATTTGCTGTGTGTGACAGGGTACTCGCTGCGAGTAGCCATTCCGCTCAGCGCGCCGCTCTGTCGAAATTCACGTGTAGAAATCGCTGACTGTGACAGGCAGAAAGTGAATACTCGCTGCGAGTAAATTTCACAGCGCATTCACTCGCAGTGAGTAGTCGCTGTGTGACCGAGGCTTTACAGGCATTTCTAATGATAAATCTTTCGTGAAGGTTTTGAGCTGCTGTAAACTGTACAAGCTCAATATTGAACGAATGTGCCCGCTTTGGTGGCGACCTCGTTAGGTACGAGTATATGTTCAATAATGATGCATCGGGAATTTGCGTCAAGAGAATATCTAATTGGAATCGAATTTCTGGTATGATTTTTTTGAGTCGAATAAGGGGGAAGGCTAAATGGTATTTCTGTTTTAAGGTGTTGAGCTGAATGTTATTGCACGTTAAATGGGCTGAATAAAAACAGAAATTACAAAAAAAAAAAAATGACTGTGCCGACTATGTGCTACTAAGCACTAGGAAGTGGTGAAGGGCGAGCGTTTTTGGGGGACTGTCTTATGTAATTTTGGCGTTCGAAAAGTGCTGATTCTCAGCTTAGTTTGAATAAATGATTTTTGAATTTGAATTTACTCATAAATTACTCATTCCAGGCGTTGAAGACATATTTTTTGCAAAAAGTATGCGTGCACAGTTTTCATCGAAATAAATCAATCCACAAAGTTTTGCAATAAACGCAATATGTCACTTTTATGCAAAATTGATTGCCCATTTTTGAGGTTTAAATGTTTTCAAGCTGTCGTTAAAATTGTTTTTATGATGAATGCCCCATTATTTATTGGTCGATAGTTTTCATTTCATTCATTTTCAATTACTTTCTCAAGTAATTTTAAGTGCCAATTGACATTGCCGCGGAATGGAATGGAAGATAATTTTTCGAAGGAAATTGTACCTACAAAGCATAATGAACTTTATGTCAATTGTGTAACTTACAGGCTAGATACGACCTGCGGGAATTCCCGAGAATACGTGAGAATTCTCCGGGAGACTCGCGACCTGTTTTTTGGCTCGAATCTAGTTTGTATCTAATTTATATAAAGTTCATTATGCTTTACAATTTCTGATGTTTCTAATTTTAAATGTTTGTAAACGCACCCACAATACAGTAGAAATTCCTAGTGAGGGGAAAAACAAAAGAAACAAAAAAAAAACTTTTCAGTTACCGGAAGAAAGAGTTCGATATTTGCCTTAGAACTCGACTTAATTTTAATCTTTCTTTATGGCTACGCGTTTTCAAGAACATTCAGTTAATTATATCGAATCAGCCAATTGGTCATTATTAGGTCATACAATATCCATGAAGGAATTTATCAAGAAGTTGTCTAGCAATATCTTCAGGTGCACACAAATGAATTAAGCAACCATTTATTATAGATAAGCCGATGAGATGGCCCTCTACAGCATACCTATAACTCTTGCGATGGAGACTCTCTCTCCATGCCTACAGCTTTTTCCCAACTATGGTGAGGATTCCAGTCTAACCGGATGCAGCTGAACACCAGTATTTTACATGGAGCGACTGCCTATCTGACCTCCACAACCCAGTTACTGGCTAAAACGATACTCCTTGGTAAGACTGATTGACAGATTTTTGGGCTTCTGACTACCCGAAACGACTGTCAAAGATGCCATACAGGCTATAAGAAGTTACATTTCTTGATTGTCATCCTAACGATTGAGGTAGACTCAAACCCAAAATCAAAAGGACTTTTAGAAGTCGCTTAAATGACTCAAACTCAAACTCAAAGCATTTATTTCAATTAAACCATTTACAGGCACTTTTGAATTGTCAAGAAGTCGGTCAGTCAGAAATATGAAGCTAGTCGCCCATTCCAAAGCGTAGTAGGTACCTATGGAGAAGAACGGGCAAGAGACTCCACGGACACTCTTATAATGTTAAATCATTGAGTTAGGCGAGAAAGAATCGAGAACCAATAGAAAACGCTACCAGTACAAATCTGTTGTCGGAACAATTTGTGTTTATAGCATATTAAATATCTAGTTTGATAACATTATTATATTATTATTATTGACTACCTCGTTGGTCTAGTGGTCGCACGCTACTGCTGAGCATCGATCCCCAGGATTCGATCCCCAGGTCAGGCAAAGTTTTTATGGGGTTTTTCATCTTGAATTTCTCAGTAGCAGCCCGGAGTATGGATTTGTGCCCGGTTGATAGCAATATGATCGCCCCCTATTACATGGAACTTAAACTTAACTGGCGAAATATGGGTATACTACAGGTACACCTCTGCCCAACCTTTCGGTAAAACAAGGCGTGATGTTATGTGTTATGTGTTGATTATATTAGTTAGGGAAAAGCAGTACCGGCTAAGATTGCTACCTCCTCTAAAGTATAGTCTAGCTAATAAGCACTAGGTTTTAAAACTATTATTTGCACTTTAGAAACTAGTGAACTGTCGGCAATAACTGTCGTTTAACACATCCGAAGTTACAAAGACACCGCTGCACTAAAAAGTTTTCCCGTAAATAACTAGTCAAAATTAATGCTCGTACAGATACGACCCGCATCGAAATTAGGCAAAAAAGTTAATTCAGCAGATGTTAAGGTGATGACATCGGCTAGCTTTGTTAAAAAAAAAATAACAGCGCCACTGAGAAAGTATTTGTAACGACTGGCGAGAAACACATTACTTAGATCGATATAATTTATCAGGTTTGGTTACAGGATTATTAATTTTATACTTTACTGAGGCATAAAAAAATGGCGTTCAATGATTTTACAGATTAATTTTTCAGTGATTTATGTTGTCAACTATACCAAAGTCAGTGTAAATCCGGATCTACTACAACCCTTTTCCATATATTTATAAACAAATAATAACAAGAAACCGTTGTCGCATTTCTTATTCCTCTATAATCCCTATAAAAACATTGCGATGTCACTTTTGAATTTACTACAGAGATTGGAATGAAAATCTAGTGCCCGGTCTTTGCCCTTTGCATTCTCCATTAGCATGTCTACAGAATATGCATAATTCACAAACTTTTTATCTTAAAATCCTTATAAAAGAGATCTTCGTGGATAGGATGAGTATTTATGAAGAATGACACAGATGGCTGTAATAATATGTCATTTGTCTTAACAGCATTTTTTAAGGGTTTTTCGGGCACAATTCAGGAGGAATAAAGCCGAAAGTATTAAAGGCATAAATTCTACTTGGATCACCAAGAAGTTAGAGCAGTCGTGGCCCAGTGATAACGGCCGCGACTAACGAATTGTAGGTCATAGGTTTGAAACCAGACAGGCGATTTAATTTTTGTATTACATCACCACTGCTATCATAACGGTGAAGGGAAACATTGTGAGGAAACCGGCATGTCTCAGAACCAAAGATTCGAAGACATGTGACATCTACCAACCCGCACTGGGCTCGCGTGGTGGATTACGGCCCACTCCCTGAGGCCTGTGGCCCAGCAGTATTATAGGCTGATTATGCACCAAGTAATTTCCAGTTGTTATAATTAGTAGGTGCATACTCTTTTTGTGATGCCAAACTAGGTATAATTATACATTCTAATAGTAAATATATTCTTTTTTGTAGTATACAAAAACAAAATTTTCATTGTCTAAACTAGACTCTTACTTTTTGTTGTTTTTCTCGAATTTGTAATGTAAGACTTTTATCTATTGTATAATCATTTAACAATAGAAGTCTTTTTTGGGTCAGGGAAGGCGTACCTACTTCTTCAATAATTTAACGGTCTGGAGATCAATTTAAGTGTTTTCTCCCTAGAAATTTATTCTTTAACCATTCAGAAATTGTTGTAAATACTTTCATTTAAATTCCATTTTAGGCTTTACATAACACAACATCACGCTTTGTTTCCCGAAGGGTTGTGCAGAGGTGTACCTGTAGTACACCCACATTTCACCAGTTATGTTTCTAAGTCTAATCTAGTAATAGGGGGCGAGCCTATTGCCATCAACGGCCACAATTCTAGACTCCGGGCTACTACTGAGAAATTCCTGTTGGCGAAACCCAATTATACTTTGCCCGACCTGGAATCGAACCCAGGACAGTAGCGCTTGCGACTACTAGACCAACGAGGCAGTACTTTAATTTTATTCTTTCGGTATTCTAAAATTGGGGCAAACCTGCCATTATTAAACTTATTGATTTGTGGAATTAGCGACCGAAGAGCAATTAATAAGACAGTAGCATCCTGTGTGGACCCATGGGTACCCAAGTTATGGAGATCAGATAGGCAGTCACTCCATGTAAATACTGGTATTCAGTAGTATCCGGTTAGACTGTTTTTGGTTACATCGTTGTTGTTGTTGTTGGGCAATGGCATCTCGCACTTCAACCGAAGGAGGTAAGGTAAGGAGGTTGGTTACATCATTCATGTTGCAATTATTTATATAGGTAGGTATGTATGTGGGAACGAATAACGATGAAGAAAGACATGCACGTTATAACGTCCAATAAAAAAGAAAAAAAAATATATCTTATCAATCAATCCACCTAGCCTTTTCCCAACTATGCTGGGGACCCCAGCATAGTTGGGAAAAGTCTAAGCAGATGAAGAACCTGGTAGACAGTATTGTATGAGATATTCTCGTAAACCTGCCAATTCCATAAAAGAAAAGGAAGAAGAATCGCCGGGAGACGATCTAGAAGAACATACACTAACATTTTTGGTGATGTTCTTCATAAAGATCAGGTTCATAGAACATACCCGCAACCGGCGTGAGTATATGACCAGACGTATGAACAACAGCACGTTCGTATCACATGTTAGGTTAGTTTCTACCTACCCCCATGGAAAAAACTCGTGAGATTATGTATGTAATATACAGGGTGTCCAAGAACCTGGCGTCCAACTGGATTCCCACGATGCCCCAAGTTCTAACAGTACTCAGAAAAATATTTTAAAAAATCCACCCCATGTACTTACAGAATTATACTGATTTAAAAAAAAAAGGGGAAATGAGCACCCTGTGACATACTTTTGAATGCTGTGACTGCTAATGCTGATAATTTCGATATTTCTTGGAGGTTTTGTAATCTAGGGTATTGCTGTGTCTAAATAGAATGTAAAAATAAAGTACTTATTGTACCATTTTAAAATAAAATATTATTTTAACTAAAGGTGATATGGAAAACTATTGAATTTCGCAACTTTGACCGACTGTAGTGTAAAAAAAATGTACCAAAATAGTATGGCAAGTGACGTCAAATTTTGACGCGTTTATTCCTCTTTTTAAAAAGGTATAATACTTACACATTAATTTGAAAAAAAAAATTTTGATAATATTTTTACTCAACAACCCAATTTTTACGAAGTGCCTACCTACTAACGGTAACTGTCGGACCCTTTCTTATCTTAGAAACTGTTATGTTACTACTATTATTTACTTCGGTTCCAAGAGTGAGCAAGAAGGAAATACACACAGGTAGATGGGTTCCCAGTAGAATAAAAGCAAAGAATGTTAGTTTAAAGATATTTTATTACAATAAATGTTCAAAATGTTGACCACCCGCGGCAATACAAGCTCTCACTCTCCTTAAAAAGGACCGCTTTATGTTTCGCGAGTAACTTTTTTGACGTATCACCTGCACTGCTTGTGTTATCTTCTCACGAAGGTCAGCGATGTCATTAATGGGCTTCGCATAAACGAGCTCCTTCATAGTTCCCCAGAAAAAAAAATCCAGCGGATTTAAGTCAGGTGAGCGGGCTGGCCACGGGATTGTTCCTGATCGCCCAATCCACCTGTTCGGGTATTGCTCGTCCAAAAACTCTCTAACGGATACGCGAAAATGTGCTGGACAGCCGTCGTGTTGGAACCACATATCTGGTGGGGTCTCTTCTAGTAAGTTTGGCAAATCATTTTGAAGAAAATTTAAATATGATTCGCCAGTCAAATTCTCGGGCATCTCAAATGGACCAATAATATTCCCACAGAGAATACCGGTCCACATGTTCACTTTGAACCGGTACTGGGATCTATCTTCTCGCATCAAGTGCGGATTTTCCACATGCCACTCGTGCAAGTTGTGTAGGTTCATGTAGCCATCCTTCTTAAATGTTGATTCATCTGACCACAAAATTTTGTCGATAAAGTTTTCGTCTTCTCGATGTTTTTGCAGGATTGTTTCACAAAACGCGACTCGGCTCGGATAGTCTCGAGGTAAAAGACTTTGCACTCGCTGTACGTGGTACGGATGATATTCTTCTTTTTGGAGAATACTGTGTGCTGTGCTCTTCGGTATCCCCGTATCAGCTTCTATTCCTCGCACAGAGATGCTTGGATTTGCCGACACCGCCTCTAAAATTTCATCGCGTATGAAGTCATTTACGGGTCGTCCTTCACCAGCTACTTGATTGGGGAACCGCCCGTCACATAGTGATCTGTGCACATTAATGAAAACTCGATGGTCGGGATATCGCGTAGCCCTCGGATACCTTTCTCTGTAAAGTCTCGCTGCAGCTCGTCCATTACCTCTACATTCTCCATAAATGTAGTGCATATTTGCGTATTCTTGCGGAGTGTAGGTCGCCATGGTAGCACACACAAAACACAAACTGTCCAAACACAGGCAAAGGTCGTCGTAAAGAGTTCGTTTCAAAGTCCAGAGCACAAAGAGTAATCGAGTCCAATAAACAAAGCTTTAAATCGTAGTACGTGATCAATGGTAACAATAAGAGAGAGGTGCGTAGTAACGGCAGGAGGCAGTGACGCGTACTGACCGTACTGTTATCCTAAATAGCACGATCCCAGATAGCGTCACTATCTATCTCACTCGCACCTCTAACCTTTTTCTCCCTCACTCTTACCTGAATAATGGGGTACCATAAAGAAGAACCAGCAAATCGCAAAGATAGTTTCTGTCTTGCTCCCTCCTGTTGTAATAACGAATCACTATGGTGAGATGCATGCACATACCGTCCCTTACGGTCTAACCTGTTTTTTGAGAGGCCTGTTGTTATTTTTATGAGCATACAATAGTAATTCTTTAGAGGTTAGATTCAATTCGTCGTAAATTTTTCTTTCTAAGAATTCTGTAAGACATCGTAAAAATTGGGTTGTTGAGTAAAAATATTACCAAAAATTTTTTTTTTCAAATTAATGTGTAAGTATTATACCTTTTTAAAAAGAGGAATAAACGCGTCAAAATTTGACGTCACTTGCCATACTATTTTGGTACATTTTTTTTACACTACAGTCGGTCAAAGTTGCGAAATTCAATAGTTTTCCATATCACCTTTAGTTAAAATAATATTTTATTTTAAAATGGTACAATAAGTACATTATTTTTACATTCTATTTAGACACAGCAATACCCTAGATTACAAAACCTCCAAGAAATATCGAAATTATCAGCATTAGCAGTCACAGCATTCAAAAGTATGTCACAGGGTGCTCATTTCCCCTTTTTTTTTGAAATCAGTATAATTCTGTAAGTACATGGGGTGGATTTTTTAAAATATTTTTCTGAGTACTGTTAGAACTTGGGGCATCGTGGGAATCCAGTTGGACGCCAGGTTCTTGGACACCCTGTATAAAAAGAAGAATATAGGAGGAGCTCGTGGCTAAGTAACAACAGTCGCACGGGTCGATCCATCAGGTTAAGCTACGCTTGCCGGTGGATTTGGTCCGTGGGTGGGTGACCATCTTCACATACCGAGACTCCTCCGTGCCTCGGAAAGCACGTTAAGCCGTTGGTCCCGGCTGTCATTCCTGGATTGTGGAGTTACTGGGTTGTGGAGTTCAGATAGGCAGTCGCTCCATTTGGGGCTTATTTGGCGGAGAGGTGTGTCACCTACGTGGGACGTGATGGCGGAAAGCAGCGCCGCATGTCGTGCGGTGTTCCGCAGGGCTCGGTCGTGGGACCGCTCCTGTGGAACATCGGGTACGACTGGGTGCTGCGGGGCGAGCTCCAGCCGGGCGTGGACCTGACGTGTTACGCGGACGACACGCTGGTCACGGCCCGGGGGAGCTCGTACAGGGAGGCAGCGTTGCTGGCGACGGCTGCGGTCTCACAGGTGGTGGGCCGCATACGGCGCCTAGGCCTGGAGGTGGCCCTCAACAAGTCGGAGGCCATGGTCTTTCATGGCCCCCGGCGGGCGCCGCCGCCGGGATTACACATCGTGGTGGGGGGGGCCCAAATAGCTGTCGAGTCTACCATGAAGTACCTAGGATTGGTGCTCGACAGCCGGTGGAATTTCGGCCCCCACTTCCGGCGGCTTGCGCCCAAGTTGTTGGGCGCGGCTGGGGCGCTGTCAACGCTGCTTCCCAATCTGGGGGGCCCGAGCGCCGCCTGTAGGCGGCTCTACGTGGGGATCGTGCGATCGATGGCCCTGTATGGGGCCCCGATCTGGGCGGCTGACCTGACGGCCAACAGCTTAATCGTTCTGCGGAAACCGCAGCGGGCTATGGCCGTCAGAGTCATAAGGGGTTATCGCACGATCTCCTACGAGGCGGGTTGTATACTGGCCGGATCCCCGCCCTGGGACCTGGAGGCGAAGGTGCTCGCGTCACTGTACTGGTGGCGCGAGGAAACGCGGGCGCGGGGCGAGCGACTGACGCAGCAACATTTGGAGCTGCGCCGGTCACAGCTCCGCGAGGTCCTGGTGGCGGAATGGCGGAACAGGCTTTCGAGCCCTACCGCCGGCCTCGGCACCATCGAGGCGGTCCGGCCAGTGCTCGACCACTGGCTCGGGAGGAGGCACGGCTCCCTGTCGTTTCGGGCGACGCAGGTGCTCTCGGGGCATGGCTGCTTCGGGAAGTACCTGTGTCGCATAAACAGGGAGCCGGACGCTCGGTGTCACCACTGCGTCGACTGCCGGGAGGACACGGCGCGGCATACGCTGGCAGAGTGTGCCGCTTGGGAGGAGCCGCGCCGTGCCCTCATCAGTGAAGTAGGCAGTGACCTGTCGCTGCCGGCTGTAGTGAGTGCGATGGTCGGCAGCGAAGAGTCCTGGGACGCGGTGGTCTCCTTCTGCGAAACTGTCATCTCGCAGAAGGAGGCTGCGGAGAGGGAGAGGGAGATCACGACTCTACTCCCGATCCGCAGCAGGCGCACCGGGCGTCGGCGGAGGGCGGACAACGCCCTCTTCCAGCCCCCCTAAATGGGTCCAGGGGTGACGGACATGGGGACGTCCGTCGCCCCCCATTCAACAGGACCCGAGGCGGCGGCGCGTAGTGTTCCACGCGCGCCCCTCTTGGACGTCGCGGAGGGAGTCAAACACCTCACTCCCTCCGCTGACCTGAGGAGAGGCCCGCAGAGGCGGGCCGGCACCAGTCGGGGATTGCGGAAGTCGCTTTTGTTCCCGCGATCCCCGGCGTAGGTGTGGGTTGGGAACACCGGGGTGGTTTTTAGTCAGTAAGAGTCTGACAGACCCCTCTGCCCCCCCCAGGGCGGAGGACATCCATGAGGATTTTCCAACCCGGAACAAAAAAAAAAAAAAAAAGGCAGTCGCTCCATGTAAAATACTGGTAGTTGGCTGCATCCGGTTAGATTGGAAGCCGACCCCAACATAGTTGGAAAAAGGCTAGGCAGATAGATGAAAAAAAATAAGATTAACTAACTCACCTTATAAAAGTCGGCAATCCACTGATAGACGTAACAAGACTCTTATCAGAAAAGTCCGGTGTCTCTCTCAAACAGTAGTAAAGGCAGATACATATCGACCCCAGCCACACGAAGTTCGCTAGTGCCGAGAATGGTACCAGGTACTTTAGCGTAGTGATCTGCGTTAGCGGCAGTAGTACTACCAGTGTGAGGCCGCAGAAGACGGTCACTGACCAGTCGGGGCCCCCGTATACGATTGAAACCTGGGAATGAGTTAAGGTATTGGTTTATTTAAAGTCGGATAATTGTAGAGAAACATAATGTTGACAGTCTTTAGGAAAAAACGTTCAAGTAACTAATCTGAACACAGCGCTTGAAAGCCGAATCTCACAAAAAACAATACAAATTGAAAACTAAGCCCACGTTTGCATGGACGTAATAAAATCGCGGCGATTTTTTTCCGTGCACTGGATTTTCAACGCTCTCACGCGCTCTATCCAGCAGTGTGTTTTTTCAACGCGCTGGGACGAGAGTGCGTCCTAACGCGTTGGATTCTCAACGCTCGGCTCAACACCGAGAGTTGAGAATCCAGTGCGCGATAAAGTCTCACCGCGATATTTTTACGATGAAAATACATACTTACATAATTATTATCTACAAAGAATTATGATCTTTGCATGCGTTTAGTTTTTCTCTCAGCTTATTTTTCAGATTAGGTACCTACTAGAATTATGAGAATACCTATCCAAGCATGCTAATCCAGTAGATTCTACATCAACCATGCTTCATTGCTAGTAATGGAAGTGGATTCACGACGATAGTGCACCGGGAGGCATTCGTCAGTCGGATGCCTTAGCCGTCGAACTCTCTTAGTTAATGTTATTCCAGTACTTACTTGTCTAAAAGACTCTGCTATGACTACGACGTACACGCAGCAAGCACCCATGTGTGTGAGTGCTAGCGCCCAGTCTGCTAGCTCCCTGAAAGCAAAAAGGTGTTAAATTATTGCATTACTTGTTTTACATCTGAGTATGGAGATATCGTGTTCTTCCCAAAGTATAAGGGTAAAGTTTTAAACATATTGATGGAGTAAGGAATAACGACGTAGAGATATACTTCTTTATTCTCGTATTAAATTATCAGTTTTATGTTTCCCAGTTCCGCAGTTCAGTCACGGTTATTTTTATGAAGAGTCTTATTTATTCAGAAGATATGTTGACATCTTCAATTTTGACACCGCTGTTTGTGACTCTGAAGTTAAGTAAATTATTACGAACCACGAATTTTATAAAAATGAATAATGTCAGCGTAGTGGAAAGTCTGTCTGCATAAATCGTTTACTGATTATTCCGTCAAACAAAGCGATAATTACACAGGCAGCTAACTTGCAACTGCAGTCATAATATTTTTGTGTTCGTTTACCTTACTCTTTTGTTGACTATACTACAACAATTTTCGAGGGTCTACTGATTTTTTTCGCTAAATAACTCACCTGGAAAAAGGCGCAAATTTTCTAACGGGTTTTGGTCCATGTTGGAACACAAGGTCGCATGTGTCTGCATATCCTAGACTTGGTTTCTTGAGTTCAACGCACAATTGTTGTGATGTTTTTACCTGAAAGTATATAAACAATAGAATAGTTAGTTTATGCAATTTGAGGGGGATTCTTACTGTGAGACTGGCCACTTGGGCCAGTCTCTACGCACGGCATGAGAAGTTGCTGGTCCCTTAAAAGTAGGTAAGGGTAACGTAACCTATAAGATTGTTGTTGACGTTAGTTTTAACCCGACTGCCCCAGAAGGGGGGGTAATATTTTTTTGCCATCTACCTGTATCCATGAAAGCAGCTAAATGTTTTATTTTATTTTATTTATTATGGGACAATAAACAGCTACAATATAAAATGTTTACAAAAAAAAAAAAAAAAATATAGGCTCATAAGGAGTATTAACAATATTGCAGCCCACTACATTATCCGCATGTTAACAATATTAAATAAGGTAAAAAGTGCCACTAGATTAATTAACATTACTCAGAGATATAAAATAAAAAAATAAGTTAATTTATTGATACAATAGAATTAATTTAAATAATTATTTAAAAAAAATATACAAAAATGTTGTTGCTGTTGGTATTTATTTCAGCCCTTAATCGTACATTGGTTGATGTCATTATAACCATTATTATCTTTTTAACCTACTTCAAAAAAGAAGGAGGTTCTATGTTCATCGGTATGTTTTTTTTATGTATGTTTATCAAATTTACATCAATTGTGAACCGATTTTGAAAAATCTTTTTTCATTTGGTAGAAGGAGTTCGCGCGGTGGTCCCAAATAAATTTAAGTTTGCTTGGGTAGTTTTTGAGTTAGCTTCAATAGTACGTATTTAATCCTCTTTGTGTATTTTGATGTTATCAAACTTCTTGTCACTGTTGTTTACATAGCAAATAGTGATAATGTGGGGTACCATAACAAAATGGTTTTTTTTGGAAGTCGATTTTTTTTTCACCTCGTTGTCACAGTTGTTATCTTAAACTATTGCAGACCACTGCTGTCCATATGCCTTTTCTAAATTGCTCAACAGTTGGCCCTTCTACTTATTACCAAATACAAAACCCTGAGGTTTGTTTACACTATTTGTTATTGCACAATCCCTTTCTCCATTACTTGGAACTTGATCACAGAGCCCATAACAATGTTATGTGGGTCATGGTGTTCTAAATCATTAGGGTCTTACGTAAGTTAGGCAATTATTTTGTCGACTTTTTATGTCGGTAAGTTAACTTTCATTCCGAATATGATTGGTAAACAGGGTCTCCGTTACAAATTGGTTATTACTCTTTGGTTTACCTCTCTCTGTACCGGGGTTTTGTGACTGTAACTGGCTGCTTTATACGTGTATTGTAATGTCAACAGTATACTTAATGTACAAAAATTGTGCAAAAATACATTTAAAGAAAAATATAAATCAGCCACACTGAGAACGAAGCGAAACGAAACTAAGTTCGTTTAGCTTCGCTCATGTACCTACCGCGTCTTTTCAAACTTCGGTTCGCAGTGTGATCTGAAGTATGAAACGACTTAGCTTATCTAAACGAACTTAACTTCGTTTCGCTTCATTGTCAGTATGGCCTGAGTTTTAGGCTCGCTTGTACAACAATTTACTAAATAAATTTAGTGCCACACGTATCTACAATATCATTCTGTCTATTCTGTGATGTTGAAAGTATTTACAGAAATGGAACGATGTGTTAGTTTAGAACTAAATGTATCCAAAACTGTTTAAAGATATTACAAATAAAAGGCGTTAGTGTCTTGCAATAAATACACTCCTATTTGCTTAGCATTGTGCACTTCCGATTTACGTAGGGACAGTAGTCGAACTGTGGCTGACGAACGTTCTGTCATTGTGGTAACGACAAGTTACTTTCTGCCGGTTACACATAAGCGTTTTTGGATTTGTACGCAAATGGTTAAATAACTGATTTCAGATTTTGAAATCATTGTCAAAATCCGGTTTTAGGAATTAATTTCAGGAGCGGCTCCGGCCCGCAGTTTCGATCGTATCTAGTAATATTATTCGGTTGGAAGTGTATGGATTACAACTATCCGAACATCCATATATTTGTTTACGCAAATCTACTCTTGCCGTGGTTTTGTAAAATCGGTTTTTCTAGTTCGGATTATCGATATGATACGATTTGTGACTGAAATCAGATTTAAGATACGTTTTGATATATCTGACGCATGGCTAATCGGTATATTTTAAGGGACACGCTAACCTTACAGTTAGGTAAAGTTAGGGAGTTTAATTTTTAAGTAAATTGACTACCAACTTAAATTGTCCGCATAATATAGAAATCACAACTGTCATTCTTTGACAGTTGTATGATATAGCTATGTCGCGGCAAATTGACGTAGGGTGTCAATTTGTTTACCAATTAAGTTCCCTGATTGTTAATAAAAAACAAAGATGTAGCTTTTGACTGCATGGTAGCCATTAGAAAGTGTCATGGGATTCAATTACCGAAAACACCGTGGATAATGGGAAGGGAACCACAGAGTTTAAAGTTACGTAATCTAAGCCCAGGTTCACCCGCACGTGTTTTTATCGCGGCGATTTTTTTTCGTACACTGGATTTTCAACTCTCGGTATTGAGCCGAGCATTGAGAATCCAATAGAATCCAGCGCGTATCCCAGCGCGTCAAGATAACACACTGTTGGATATTGAACTCTCGGCGCTAGGCAGAGAATCGAAATAAAATACACGAAAACAAATCGCTAACATACGCCCGTGCGCACCTGGGCTAATGGTTTTATCTAAGTGTTAACGCGTACTTCCTCGTTTACGTTTGCGGTTACAGTTTGATGAGATTGCGTGTACAAGAATGCTTTTGTGCTCAATAAAAGACCTTTACTAATAAGACAACATAATGATATAACTCAATATAACTTTTGAGATGTTTGTGCAATTTGTGGTAAAAGTTTTGAAAGGATAAGTTTAGAAATACGTTGAAATAGTTATATTTAGTTTAAGAGTCGTGTAGTTATACCACAGGTGACTACAGATGGGGCACTCCACATTTTAGGTATGGAGCTAAGTATTTACGCGGCGGGCCCGATTTGTCGAATTTAGTGAGCGTAACGTAGTCGGAAGATATATGAGTTACGCGATAGAAAGAGTAGCGACTTCTAGGTGAATATAACTGTAAGTAATTAGCGCTGTGCGACCTGAATTGCACTTTATTGTGTCGTAGCAAGAGGCGCTTTTTATTTAAATGATTTTGTGGAGTGACCCATCTGTACTACTAATCTGCATTTTACTGCAGAATAGTGTCTATATACATAATGTATTGTCAAAAGTATGTGCTTTCAGAGTTAGAAGGGAAATTATTAAGTTGTAAAGAATACCTATCACATTTGAAAGTGACTTCAATTCGGTGACTGAACTCAAGTACATTTTACATTCACACAACAAAAATTCAAGCCAATTGCTAAACTTACTAAAGACGTCATTAACATTGAACTAAAACCTTTTCACTTCAAAGTAAACCAATTTGTTCAACATAAGTTTATGCAAATAGGGACAAAACGTTACTCAAGGTCGTTTGTATCATGGGTGTGAATTGTAGGGCTACCTACTGTCTGACTGGGCTGTAAAATAATTTATTTATTACATTAAATAAGGCCTCCAGGAACAGTCACTATATCCCCCCCCTCCTACTTGTTGATTCTGTATTACAATGCGTAACAGGACGGGCAGCACTAGCGATCGGCACGAAGTGGTCGATATATGACACTATTTTTCGGGAGTGCGCGGAAGGGTGATATTTGGTTCCTTTTTATACATCAATCAATCTGATTAGCCATTTCCCAATTATATTAGGGTCAGCTTCTAGTTTCACCGGAGATAGCTGAACCACTATTTTACATTGAACGACTGGCTATCTGACCTCCACAACCCAGTAACTAGTATACGATACCCCTTGGTAAGACTGATTGTCCAATACATAGCATTTGCACATAGATCGAACGCGCTACCCCCACGTTCACTTTCTATAACGGCCCACACGTGCTGGTCTACCTACCAACCATGTGCATGTCCTTCTGTTCAAAGAATCGATCACATTAAATATCTTGGAGTTATATTGGACCAATTCCTCAGCTTCAAACCACATGTAAACGTCCTGGTAACGAGATTGCGCAAACTCATTTACATCTATAAGAGTCTAAAAAACGTAGCCGACCTTCGTACCATCAAGATGGTCTACTACGCCTTATCCAGTCTCTTATAGACTACTGCATCATATCCTGGGGAGGTGCTGCTTGATAGAGGCGGAAAGAGCTCAACGTGCTATACTTAAGGTTGCTGCGGGCCTTCACTTCCGCTTTAGTACAGTCGCTTTTACAAAAAGTGGAATGTACTGTCTATAGGACAAACTTTCGTTCTGCACAGTCCTCAAAAAGCACCCGCAGATAAACGAAGAAAGGGTTCAGTATGCAGAACTGAATATTTCCGGTCAAGTCTGGCCCTCAAGTTTTCGGTTACTTAGGAGATTATCTTTATAATATTATTAACACGAGTCAAAATATTTATCCATTACATAAACCCAGTTGTAAGCTGAGACTGAATATTTGAAAACCCTTTGCTATGACGACACAGAGAAACTGCTCCACACAATTCAAAATTCAAAATTCAAAATATTTTATTTCACATAAACCTATAAGGGCACTTATGAAACGTCAGAAGCTAGATGCACGGTTCCAATTGGTCGTTTCCTATGGAAAAGAGCCGGCAAGAAACTCCATGGTTACTCTTTTAAAAATAAATGGTATTTACAATGCTTTCAAATTACAGAGTTAATAGGTATGAGAGGACAGTGTAGGCCTATCAACAAGTACCAGGTACTTAGCAAGATAGAAAATGGTCGATAGATCTACAGTCTGTTAAGCCTACAACGTTCTCACATTCACAAATTCTAAAAGAAAAGAATCTATATAAAAGCAAAATCAAATAATAAAAATAAAAAGCTATTTAAACCAAATGACATAATTGCCACTACAGCTGTATGTAACAATACTTATTTGTTATAAAAAAAAAAAAAATTCAATAAATCTCCTCCCCCATTCCACATCTTTGTTACGAATTTCGATATTGTATGCTCTTATGGCTCCATAATTCCAATACGTTTGAAAGGCATATGATTGAGATACATTCCAACTTTGACTAAAACAGTCTACGCCCCTACAGCAAACATCTTAGTGTTATAGGGGCTTATTGATGATTCGCCCCAATTTACTCGCTCGGGCGAATCGACACGTTTAAATTTTTTTTTTTCTTGAGGCGATTCTTATGAAGTTAATTTATGTGTAGGCGAATCGACAACTCCAGAAATCGATTCACCTACAAATAAATTAACTCCAAGTAGCTCGTGCGAATCACCAATAAGCCGTTATAAGAATCTATGAACACAAGCCATCGGCATATTCCTGAGCCAATCTTTACCTACTTGAAAGTGGAATGAAATTTAAACTTACCAGCACATGTATAGTATGACAGCAGACAAATCCAATGATTAATGTTCCGAGGCTGCCTATCACCAGTCCTGCAGAGCTGAAGGCGAGGGGCATCGCCAGCACTCCTGACCCCAGAGATGCCTTTAGAAGATGTGCTAGCGCGCCGAAACTCCTGGAAATTAGAGCAAAGTGTGAGAAGGATTGTCGTTTTTAAGAGTGAAATTTATCTATTTATTTATTGTTAATTAAAACGGTAACACCAATTACATTAATTAACATAAAGATTTAAACAGGTATGGCAGGTATACAAGAATATTTCTACTACTAACATACAATAGAGGATACCCTAGCATACTTCTTCTCACAAAACATCAGACATACACGCATAATTCTACTCCATTCATCAGCAAACAGATCACATTCAGGATTGGTGGTCAGGAGGGCATTAAGCATCCTTAAAGTACGACACACAGGGGACTCAGCTCTGGCGACAGTTTTAGATGACGGCGGTGCAAACAGATTGTGTCGACGGCTTTGGCGATGTCCGATGTATTTGTCGGGAACAAATAGCCGACAGAAAAGATCATTGAGTTCGGGACTGTCAATGCGTCCTCTGAGAATTTTGCAGGCTACTGTGAGCTGTTGAAGGCCACGTCTAACCTCCAGCGAGTTGAAACCCAACACTCCTAGAAGGTAATTAGTAGAGAAATATAAAAGCAGAGGTGTTGCAGTACAATCACTTTGTGCTAGCTGTGTTATTATAAGTTTTATGTACAAAACAAAACTTCGGGGTACTACTAAATTTATCTTTATACAGGTAAAATCTTATTATATTTAACTCGTCCTGAGAATTGAACCCAGGGCTACTGTTCTACAAGACCACTGAGGCAGTTAGTTTCAGACTCGCTCGATAGAAAAAAAAGCGAGAGAGCCTTACAGAAGTCGCTTATGATGTCTAACATCTGACATCTCACTTTGGTAATAAGCAACATTAAGGTAATAAGCAACATAAAAGGGCGGGGCCTCGTCAAGGTCGTTTCTGACGGCCAACTCTAGCACCGCGCGCGCTCAAATCAAATAGCGCGCGCTTTGCCGGCTTCCTGTGACATACTTCCGTCCCTTTTCACGAAATCTCTCCCACAGATTTGATTAAGTATTTAGATTTTTTTAGATTTAGATTTGAATTGCAGGAAAGCGGGAATAAAGTGAAAGTAAATGTGGAAATTGGGACTTCTAATATCTAGAAATTAAATTATTTATAAGCATCGGGATTACTCTTGGTTCTGGCTTCTTCTGTTTAATCTATTGTCAAATGTCATGTCAAGTGTTTTGATTGCCTGTGTCTAGATATTATGTATCTGCCGACCAATGATAACAGCTAATATTCGATTTAACAACAGATTTACCGATAAAAAAAAACTTTATCTGAGCGTTGAATGACAAGAATATTAGAAATCAGAATTTTATCTTAATTAATCTAAAAAAACTAGACTTCCTTCCTCCTTTAGTATCTAAAGTTTCACTTTTTACCCAACTTAGCATAGAAAGTGGTACACATTTAATTAAATTAATATGGTATAAATAACATTACCCCCACGGTCTATATTCTGTTATCAGCGTAATATCTCCAAATGTCTCAAGTCATTAACATTTTGTGTAACTTTCCTAATGAAACAATAGTTCTGTGACCCTTGTTAACTTGTTTAACTAGTTTAGCTATGAAGATGAGCACTGATAGCCTTGTAGTGTGACCGTCAGACTGCCAGGTCTCGAGTTCGAACCCAAAGCACGCACCTCTGACTTTTCGGATTCATGTGCGTATTGTATAATTATCACTTGCTTCAAAAACGGTGAAGGAAAACATCGCGAGGAAACCCGCATGCCTGAGAGATATTTCTCGATAGCATGTGAAGCCAAGTCAGAGGCCCATGGGCGGGTTTAAAACTCTGACAGCAGGTTAGTCACTAACCACACGAAGAGAAGAAGAAGAAGAAGCTTAGTTTCTATCTGTTTTATCTGTATTTATAAGAACACGAAATAATAAACAAAACAACAACAACACAATCTATTCGTTGCTTAATTTAGAGCTGCCTAAAATACGAGTTAATTGGGATGGAATTTTCTTTTAATTGATTGTTTTAAAGGGTCAATTATTTTCAAGAGAGCAGTTGATTAACCAATTAGTAGTTGCCAATATAAAAAATAAAATAAAGAAGGCTGAAGAACAATTTCCCCAGGCAAGATGCTTCGTACAAAAAGTTAATGTAGGTACACACCACAATATTAATCCTCAGACAATTATTCTCCTGCATGAATTTACAAATCCATTCATTCTCAGTAAGACCTTGCTTCAGAATTAAACTATCTGCCTAGCCTTTTCCCAATTATATTGATAATTGACTGGAAGCCGACCCCGCTTCCAGTCTAACCGGATGCAGCTGAATTATACATGGAGCGACTGCCTATCTGACCTCCACAACCCAGCTACTGGCTAACACGATTCTCCTTGGTAAGCCTGGTTGCTAGACTTTAGGGGTTCTGACGACCCGTAACGACTGTCAAAGATCCACGAATGACAGCCGGGACCCATGGCTATATTGGGGTCGCTTTAGGGAGGCACTGCATGATAGACTAAAGAAAAACCTTTATAAAGTCTATTAGAATATTGTGCGATCAAACCTACATTTTCAGTTGTAATATGTTTTTCAACTACAATGAACATGTTTCTCAACTACAATGTTAACTAAACCTTGTTTACAGTCCGTTCAACCGATTCTGACTTCTTTACCGTAGGCATAAGGATGGCATTAAAGGCAAAAACGTGGTTACAATGCCAACTGTTTACTGCAGCTGCCATTTGTCATGCCACCAACGCAATAGAAGTCAAAGTCGGTTGGACGAACTGTAAAAAAGGTTTAGTTAAATGTCTGATCTTATTTCAAATGGAGTATAGTGTTACTTTACGGGGATTATGTAGGAGATAATTCTACTACAATTTCCTATCTAAGGTACTTAACACAATAAGGACAACCTCAGAAGGTTTAGTTATAACGTAAAGTGGAGAAAGTTCGCGGAAGTTTGTTCTCTTAGAGTTTTCTTTATGTTTCAAGTAGTTTTCAGGATGTGACTGATCATCAATACATATAATTATCGGAGCACGGAATCGCCGCGGCGGCGGTTCCGACGTCTAGAGACGGCAATACTATAGTACTCGCGTTATGAATTGAGTCGTTGGGCCATAAATGTCAGTAGCAATAAGAATTGGCAACGCTGTTTCTATATCTTTGCCGCGTGCTCCATAAGTGCGAGCGAAGCAGACTAATAACAATGATTTATGGCCTGACGACTCAGTTCTTAATGCGGCGGCTATAATAAAATTCGTGGCGCCGAAAGTGCGTTGAGTGCACAACTTCTGTCCCAGATCGCCTGCAAAGCCGTTTTTATGCGTCATTTGTGTCGTAGTGCGAGTGACAATTGCTTTGTATGGAAATAAAAAGCCGAAGCGTCTCCATGATCTGTGCTTAAATGTCTATAAGAATGTCATCGGCCTTTAACCCATAAATCGATGTTCGTCTGTATTGTAGGTATTCTAATCGACGAATTTACAAGTAGTATTTCTGTACCTACTATTTAAAAGCTATATTTTTTTACTTCCGCAATCTTGGGCCATCGTCTCCTTAATTAGAACGGGATCGACTGATTGGTTCATCAAGATTGTTACGTGAACAGAAAAAATCTTTCTTGCGTCAAAGCGTTTTTCTGATGAATTAACAATCTTGATAAATTGTAAGTAGGCCTATCGGATGTAAAAAGGAATTATTGTTACTATGGAGAGAATTATTTGCTCGCTTTATTAATTAGTACCTGGGCGATCGAGCCCTGCTCTGGTGGAAATAGAGAATGCTCTTTTAATAGTATAGGAAAGTTCATACTAATTCCATGCTGCCATGATAGTAGGTACTTACTAATTCCATGCTTCCATGTCATTATTCTAAGGTGGCCATCTTGATCTTAACTTTAGGCGATCGAGCTCTATTCGGGTGAAAATACGGAGAAAACGAATTTTCCCAGATATGAGCCCTAGGTAGATCGATTTTTCGCCTAAATTCCTCCGCATCAATGTCAACTGGTAATACGCCCGAGAGGCTGGGGGCATTGTCACGTTGAAATGCAATGTTTATATTAGGTCTTTACCTATGAAATTGCCGTTCTGCAGTACTGGCCATTTCAAATCAAAATAATTTTTGTTTGGCTAAGAATTCCAATATCAAATTAATTTTATTTAAAAAAAATGGTATTTTTTTTCCAAAAGTAGTCATTTGTTTATTGATTAGTGTTACATTTTCATCGCATTTCAATCTTTTTCGTCATCATGGATACGTTAAAAATTCGAGTAATTATGGAATATGAGTACCGTCGTGGCAGCAATGCGGCACAAGCGGCACGCAACATCAACAACGTTTACGGAGCTAACACTACAAACCAACGCACCACCTGTTATTGGTTTGCTCGCTTCCGTTCTGGAAATTTTGACCTGAAAAATGAACATCGCGGTCGTCCGAAGACTTTGGTCGACAATGACGAATTAAAGGCGATTGTGGAAGCTGATGATACACAATCTACGGCTGAATTAGCAGCAGATTAGCAGCAGGTTAAAACAATATGGGTCCATTTGCGTCAAATTGGCAAGGTAAAAAAGCTTGACAAATGGGTGCCCCACGAACTCAATGATCGCCAGCGCGAAGTACGCGTCGAGACGTGCCTTGCACTGCTCAACAGACACACAAATGAAGAAATTTTGAACCGCATTGTTACCTGCGATGAAAAATGGATTCTGTTTGATAACCGCAAGCGCTCAGCAAGTTGGTTGGATCCTGGTTCAGCACCTAAACAATGCCCTAAACGAAAACTTACCCCTAGAAAAGTGATGGTCACTGTTTGATGGTCTAGCGCCGGTGTGATTCATCACAGCTTCTTACCAAACGGGGTGAGCATTACTGCAGATGTATACTGTGAAGAACTGAACACAATGATTGAGAAGCTGGCACATCTCCAACCAGCATTGGTCAATCGCTCGTCTCCGCTGCTCCTGCACGACAACGCGCGACCTCATACTGCACAGCAGACGGTCTCGCAAGTTGCAAGAACTGGGGTTGGAAGCTCTCCGTCATCCGCCCTACTCACCAGACCTTGCGCCTACAGACTACTACTTTTTCCCGAATTTGGATAACTTCTTGGCGGGAAAAAAATTCAATACCCGAGAGGCAGTACAAAATGCCTTTGAAGAATTTGTTGCCTCCCGTCCAGCTGATTTCT
Source organism: Xanthia icteritia (assembly GCA_949128155.2). NCBI lineage: Eukaryota > Metazoa > Arthropoda > Insecta > Lepidoptera > Noctuidae > Xanthia > Xanthia icteritia. The sequence continues at coordinate 3,379,537 of OX421937.2, forward strand.
TTAAGAAGGGCATCAATAAACTGCCACTGCGTTGACAAAGATGCATTGATTGCATGGGTGATTACTTCGATTAATACAAATAAAAAATATATGAAAAAATATCGTTTAAATTTTTTCATACAAAACGGCAATTTCATAGGTAAAGACCTAAAGGCTTTCATATTATATATAAGATAAGTCCATATATAAGTAAAGTCCACCCTTGGGTGACGGAAAGTGTCAATTAGTTGAAACGTAACACAACTTTGTTGACAGTCAAAGTCAAATAATTTATTTCAAGTAGGCCATTGAAAGGCACTAATTGTAAACGTGAAACACGTCGAACGTCGTGTCGTGTTATATTTCATGTTATACTTGCATTGCATACAGTTGGATGCCTTAATGAAGGTTGTTGGATGGCTCCAGTTGGCGCCACTTTGACAAAAGGTCTTCCATTTCGACTATGAATAAAAAAACATTTGATAACGTTCATCATTCAGTCACGACTAAAGAAAATATAGGCGCTTTGTCACTTTTGATAGGTGCCCGGACTACGGGATATCTAAGTACGAAAAAAAAGGTTGTTGTCAACCACAGCCCCTTTATGCTGTAGCAATAGGGGCGGTTTTCATAGTGCACGTGTTACCACTGAGTGTAATCAGTCTTACCAAGGGGTATCGTGTTACCCAGTAACTGGGTTTTTGAGGTCAGTTAGGCAGTCGCTCCATGAAAAATACTGGATTAGACTGGGGGCCGATCCCAACAAGAAAAGGCTAGGCAGATGACGAAGTGTTACAATTGATGTATGGTTACTCATCTAACAACAAGCAAGAAAACAAACAAACAGTACTTACGATGTGTTCGATGCAATCGGTCTGTGCTGCGAAGGAATATAGGGGTCCAAGTCTTCTCTAGAGCCATTGTACGCTAGCTCGATTCTGTAAAACAAAAGTGAAATATAAATGAATAAACAAGTAGAAAGGTGGGACAAGGCTACGTATAAAACGTTTATCTAGCATTAAGATTATTTATACGGCAATTTAAATACTGTGTTAAGGTTGTGTAAAGAATCTAATAAACTACCAACATAATTATGTTTCTGAAACATACTTGGAAATTCGAACATTATTTTGACAACCTTCTTCGAGATAAACCGAATTGCTGTACTAGCCGAATACATGCGAGCACCCAGTCGGCAATCTTTCTATGAAAATCCCTGTCGTGTTTAGCGCCCAAATAAATTAGTATGAAAACCCATATCTGTCGTGTTATTTAAAAATAACAACAAACCAAGATTTTATTTTAAATTTCGATTTGGCTTGCAAATAGCCTGCAGGCGTTTGAAGCGCTACCTCTGCCTCCCCCAAATGCAGAGCGACGTATTTATTTACGATGCGCCACCAACCATTTCGCGGAAAATCCATGCCACAGCATAAAATATTTGCAGTTAATCACCTGAACTAGTTTTACTTAGGTTAGTAAGTAGTAGAACTTAAGTTAGATTTTTTTGCATAAGTTTACATTTTATGGGACCTACGGTGTAGTGAACTCAAAATATTACTTAAAATATCTTGTGTGCCCAATGGCCGTTTTCACAATAACAGATAACGACACCAACCTGATACCGATATGTCGGCAGCTATACCGACTTCGATTCGATACCGATATAATTAATATCGGCCTGATGATATTGGCGAATATTGATGACCATCGCGACGCACCAAACAACCACAGTACTACTAAGTATCGACGTCTCGAAGTTGGCAGTGCGAAAAAGTGTGTTCAAGTGAAAGAATGCCGCTACTCTCTCCGCACTATGCCTTTGCCAATAAATATCGAGCCTATATCGGTGTCGGTCGCTGTCTGTGACGATATACCCTGGCGTGATAGTGCCCTGGCGGCTGAGAGTATGTCATGCTCACTCTAATGTCTCGCTGGCGGTGGCGCGTGTGTTGGATCATTTAGCTCCCTTCAAAATGGTTGAGCTGAATGGTGCTAATCCATGCGTCAAGTTCGTGAACGGGCGCCGACAGTAGGGACTGGTCATCTCTTAGCTGCCATGGCTTATTTTAATTTTTGAATTGTTCTTTGTTTTTTATATTTTTATTACGGACGATTTTAACGTGCACGTCTTTCTACATTGTTCTCACATGTATAATTACAACATTAATGATGTAACCAATATTTTGTAACAATTTTTTGAATTAAAAGAGTGTCCGTGGAGTTTCTTGCCCGTTCTTCTTCATAGGTACCTACTACGCTTTGGAATGGGCGACTAGCTTCATATTTCTGACTGACCGACTTCTTGACAATTCAAAAGTGCCTGTAAATGGTTTAATTGAATTAAATGCTTTGAGTTTGAGTTTTGAGTTTGATAGGTGACAATAACAACACAATGTAAAAGCGTTTGGTAGGCACTAAACGTATCCGATCATCTGAACGCCGATGTCGGGTCGGTGTCGTTATCGGCTAATATGCTGTGTTGTAACAATCAATTCATTTTATTCATTAAAGTAACAACATTTTTACATTTTGATATAGTGTTATTGGATAGTTCGTAGAACGTACACAGAAAAATATGAAGTTTAGACCTCTTCTGTCATCTATGGTTTTAGTAAAAATATCTATGGTTAGGCGACTGTTAATGAGAAATCCTGTGTAAAAACTGTACATGGGATTTTTTTTTGATAGCAGTTTTGCCAAAAACGAAAAACTTTGCAAGCAATGGGAAATTGCTACTGAAGGCTGCGCGATTTGACCTCAGGAAGAGCTGCTTCTGCCACGGACAACTCTATGTCGTTTGCTCCCGCGTCACCAGTCCTAACTCTCTGTATATTTTGGTCGCCTAGACCAAAACTACAAACATAGTGTACAGTAAAGTTTTATAAAATGTGGCTGTTATTTAGTATATGTTGGTGTCTTAGGACTTCCACAGGAACGAAATTGCGGACAGAAACTAGTTTCAGATAAACATGGCTTTGCGGTAGTACGGTGAAAGTTTAAAATTGCAATAGTTCTACTGGGTATCCCAAAAGTCAAGCAAAATGTAATATTGATAGAAAATACCAAAGTCGTAATTTCGTTCTGCGTTGTCTGCCAGTGAATTTAAGGCAAAAATGGCGAAGTTCCAGACAAACCTGCATCCCCTATTTAACCCCTTTAGTGGCAGAATTTTCAAAAATTCTGAATTTAAGATTTTTATTAAGTGGAATGGGCTAAAAAAATGGTCTTACTGTTTCGCTTATACTGTGACCATATTCTTTTATTTTGGATGTTTCCCACCGCTCATTAAGATCCGTAAATATTGACAGCTAGATATGAAGTAACAATTTCCGTACTTTATTGTCAAGTGACGTACCTACTGCTACAGCTATAATTTATCGAATCTATTATTTTAGGACATCGACATTTTTGAACGACATTTTATCGTATACAGTTGTGCTAGTGATAGTGACGTTTTGTATTTAAAAATGAAAGTTGTTCACACAGAGCCAATACCATAAAATCACGGATTCAAGAAAAAATCTTGTGATGCTAGCTCCGCTATTCGCAAAATATCATTATGATTTTTATCGAGTTCCATAAATTTCAGGTGGTGTCTTGATTAAAATATCTGTCTTGATTCGTGACCGTAATAAATATGGCTTTACAGAATAATAATTATTAGAATCAGCAATACTACTCCTTAAGTTAAAACAATCCTAAAATGTCATGATTTCATGAAATAGTCATTCAATAGAATTATATGGACTTAGAAAGTTGTATTGGTGATTTTTATGATTATAATTCTATAAATAAATATTTGATACGGGCGCGAGTCATATTTAGATCAACATACAACCTGATACTGACATGCAAATTGCAAAAAAAACGTAAGATAATTTGAATTTCGCGGGCTACCCTGAAGCTTTCGCCTTAAATATTAACATACAGCCAACAACCAGACACATTGTATATTATGTGATAATTAATGTAGGATATGTGTGGAGAGTGAAAATAGTAACATGGATGAATCTGAAAAAATTCTTAGAAAAATGTGTTTCATTAAAACTTCTTCATAAACGACGATTCAAAATTATATAACACTCGCACTTGACAAGCATCGCATTGTAAGATAACAATTAAACGTCATCATACCGCATAGAAATAATCACACTTTCAAAAACAATATTATGAATTAAAACTATAATATAATTACGAGATATTTTTTCTGAGCTGTCGCAATTTCATATCTAATGTGCTCTTCTTTTATTTGTTTTTTTTAACAAAGTCTGAAATACAACTCGGAGCGCGAGCCGATTTAACACGGTTCACTATTTTTGGGTTAATTTAAAAAAAAACATATTCAAAAATCCAACAACCAATCGAAAATGTTTTCAAACAAAGTTTACAAGAGAAAAGCTTTCAGCAGACAAGGTTTCTGTTTCTGAAATCTCCAATCAAGTATAGCTAATCATTGGTGGACAACTTGCAACCAATCAGGTAGCTTGACTTGTCATTTTGACAGTAGGTAGATTAAATTATATTCAACTAGTGACGCTACCCCTACTTCGCTCGGTTTCTATGACTTGACAAAACATCGAAATTCCTTATGATATGTAAGTTAAATATTAATTTATTATACACATAAACCTTCCGGAATAGATTTTCTAAATAATTGTGACAACCGCATCAAAATCCGTTGCGTAGTTTAGAAGAACAACGCGCTCACACAGTCAGATACGAAACGCGATTTCATTTTATAATATGCATAGATTACACTCAGAAACAAGGGGTCAGTCTGGGCAACCACACGGCCATGCGTTAAAATCCGGGTATTTGTCTGGACAACCACCCGACAGTGAGTTTAAAAACCGGGTATTAACTTGGGCAAACACCCAAAGTCGTACCAAAAACCGGGTATAAACACCAAAAATATACGTACAATTTTCTTACCCCAGCCCGCAGAAATTAGTCACTTGATCACAAAAATCTCCATAGCTTTTCAATGCACGACTGTACCACTTTGACATATCAGCTCGTTCTCGCTTACAAAGCAGTGGCTCTCGAATATAACCCACGCAATATAATAGGTACTTAGCTTATTGACAGGAATCATAATGTGTTAACCCCAATATTCAGGCGTCAATCGGTGTATTGATGAAATACTTATTTACTATTGCATCATGCTATTGAAGGAGCTGTTCATTGATTTTATTATTTTATTTCAGCACGTGTCTGTTTTCTTATTAATAAGTGAATGGGTAGTTTATAAAAGTTTTGTTTGTCTGCTGGGGAGTTTGTTGCGCCACTTCTTCTTCCCAGCTAAAGCACTAGGAAGTGGTGAAGGGTGGGTGTTTTGGGGGACTGTCTTATGTAATTTAGACGTTCGAAAAGTGCTGATTCTCAGCCTAGTTTGAATAAATGACTTTTGATTTTTTTTAAATTTTGTTTGTATCGGAAAATATAATATGAGTATGAGCAGAAGACGTAGTTATATTGAAGATTAGCCCTTGAGATATCTTTATAAATTTTGGCCTATGTTACTCAGTGATAATATAGCATTCTAATGGTGAAAGAATTTTTTAAATCTGTCCAGTTTTTTTTGAGTTTATCCATTACAAAGAAAATATAAAGCTTTTAATATTAGTGAAGATGAACCACATTTTTTTTTTCCAATTACTTTCTTAGTCTTCATGAAGAGTAAAACTTCCATAAAGGGGATGAAAAGGGGATGAGTTAATGAGGGTTTAGGTTAACATGGTTATTATGATCAATTTTGTTTTCAGGAAATTTGTTGGTTACCGGTCCCTACGTTGATTAGCAACACTATGCATAAGGTCCTGGTTTGGATTCTCGGGTCCTGGTTTGGATTCTCGGGTCGGGCAAAATGTTATTGGGTTTTTAAATATGCAAGTTCTCAATAGCAGCCCCGAGTCCAGATTTGTGTCTGGTTGATGGTAATAGGCTCGCCCCTATTACATGAGACTTAAACAACCAGCACTCAACCAGCGCTGGGGCTCTGTCTCGCATAGGGTCGCAGCATTATGCTGAGCGATGGCCGTTTTGCGTGGATGTGACGCATATTTTCCCCCAATTTGTTATTCTCGTGTTTTTTTTGTTTTTTTTCTCTTTGCGTCATATTTACTGCAAATAAACGTATTTTCTTTCTTTTTTTTTTTCTTAAACATAACCGGCGAAATGTGGTTGTACTATGGGTAGGTACACCTCTGCCTAGTCACCCTTCGGGATTAGAGACGTGATGTTATGTAATGGTATGTTACTATCCTGTATTTCACGCTTTTCATAGAAATAAATACAGGATTTTTACAAAGTTAGAGGTATAATAAAGCCTACCGATATAGAAGATAAAATAAATAAAAACAAAGAAAATACGTTAATTTGCGGCCAATTTGCCCCAGCGCTGGTTTTCAGCGACAGCCGGCGTTGATGTTATGACGTCGACCGGTGCAGCATACAATGAAATATAATTATGATATAAAAATAAAATAAATATACAATAATTAACTCTACATGTATAAATAAAACACAATATTTAAAATGGCAACATTCCGTTCAGTCAGCAATCGACTCGCGATATCTAAACTGTTAAGATAAAAATAAAAAATAAACAAATAACAGGTAAAGCTCGAACAAATTCTAGAGAAGTCTGAAACCCTCCGCCTGAATCAAATATATTGTAACAAATGGTGCAAACATTTCATTATAACAAAACGAAATGTCAATGTGGTCTATATTCAATTTGAAATCGTTTTTCGGTCAAGTTTTTATGTCCATGAGTATTTTTAACCGACTTCCAAAAAGGACGAGGTTCTTTGTTCGTAGCGTCATCCATATTTTGGTGGCCAGAATGATTTATAAAAGTTTGTCCATCTATTTTAATGGGACCTTATATATTATTTTTTTATGTATGTCCCTCGATATTTGAAAATTCTTTTATTTACATAGCAGGTAGTGGTATTCGAATTTGTGTAAGGTACCTGCCACAACTAAAAAGTGAAAAATAAAATCTTTTACGAAAAAACAACCGACTGCCAAAAAAAACACAAAGTATAAAGTCAAAAACAAATTTAATTTCCGAAGTCGGTGGCAAAAACGAACGACACCGACCTCCGAAATTAAAGTAATTTTTCACTATTTAGTGCTTTTTAGGATGTCGTTTGTTTTTATGTAAAAATAATAATGTTTTTATGTTTTTTTTTTTAAATTATTGCTTTAAGTTAGTAAATATAGGTGATAATAATTATAACTGACTACAACAAGATCAATTCAAGAATTGATTGATGCTAATGTTACAAAAAACGCTAATTATTTACGTAGAAAATAATAAAAATGTATAAACATATGCAATGGAAATATGGCATTGATTTATTATAAAATACCGATGTAATACCAGCTAGTGGCATTATGCATGACTTGGGATTATGCAGCAATGTAATATACTTATCCATACCATGTCTGACTAGGAAAACACCAAGTTAATAATACTATCACTGGTACTTAATCAGAAAATACTATAAAAACATACTATACACTACACTATGGAAATACCTACATAATCATATTAACAGTTCCGAAGGCCGTGCGTTCTTTTTTTTGTAGTTTATGATTGCAACAGATCAATTTAAAAGGAGCCCCCAAATCCGGTTATAGTGTATATCCGGATACCATTTAAAAAGCACCAGCTCATCCATCAAAAAACTTTCACAGAACCTCATGAAGCTAAAAATACAATTTGTATTTTATTTTTACATGAAGCTATGTAAACTGTTAATATTACAATGTAAAGATTCACCATTCATTGTTTCCTGACTAGTCAATAATCATAAAACAGTCTGTCTATGTGTCGTGCAAATTGTTCAAGTCAACTGAAATCAATATGTTTCAGTGACATCTGTTGACCTTGAACCTGTAACCTCCTATATTTTATTGCACGCCCGAATAGATATACACGTATGTACAATATACTAAGCGTATTGTACGGGCTGATGAGATCTTGATTTGTCACAGCTGTAATGGCAATCATGTCGTTTGGTTTAAATAAGTTTTTATTTTTATTATTTTATTTATCTTTTATTTATATTTTGTGAATGTGAAAACGTATTTTATTAAGTACCTGGTTCTTACTGGCGCATAATGGAAAATGGTTAGCATTGTTCATGTAAAAGGCTATTTTGAAAGGAATACAAATCGATTTTGGAACATATGAAATATTATCTATCTACAAATAGGTAGGCAAACATTCGGGACCCGCAAAAATGTAGACAACACTTAAAGGTATGGCCAAACCTGAGCGACCATAATGCGGGACGCGGGAGCTAAGCAGGAGCGTCAACAACGCGAAACTATCGCGGGAATTAACGTGCACACCCGCGCGACCACAGCGCGAACCGCGTACTTCATTTTGTTTAGTGAATAGTCACAGCCGCGCGTCTATAGCTTAGTGTAACACATAAATTGTTGTGTTATTTCAGTCTTATATTAAACATCAGTGTCTGACTCTGATGGAGACCTTTTATTGCTTGCTCTTGCATATGCGTGCATATTTTATCCTTTATACGTAAATTATGATATCCTGGATTTTCAGATCGTACAAAATAGGTGTTCTCTCACTCTTTCTATAAGCCTCTCTGTCATGTCAAAATCACAGGTTAAAATAATGAGAGATTATTTGTACACACGTCTGACCACAAGACGCGTGCGTCCCGCTAACTCCCGCTTTGCCGACGCGGTGCTCCCACTTTACGGTGAGCAAGGCGTCATAATATATAACACGAGCGTCCGCCGCGCGGCAGACGCTCCCGCTTCGTTTCCCGCCTCCCGCGTCGTGGGCGCTCAGGTTTGGCCGAAGTCCGCCGAAGGTTTAAACTATTTTTCTTTCTCTGACACTATTCCTATAAAAACTTGAGTCTGCTGGAGTAAATGTCACTTGCTTAATCAGCCTATAATGTTCCCACCGCTGGGACATAGGCCCAGGAGGCCTATGTCCTTCGAGAAGGAGTGAGCTGTTAGATGCGATTAGTGTGGGTTGGTAGATGTTACATGTCTTCGAATTTTTGGTTCTGGGACATGCCGGTTTCCTCAAGATGTTTTCTCAATAGCAAACTTGCAAGTAGTTGAAAAGCATGTTCTCCCATACATTTCAACTGCAAACGTAAGTTTGTACGCAAAATATTGCGATATCTATAGTCGTTCTTATAAGGTTTTCTGTAATCATTTTAGGCTCACTAAATTCGGATTTAAGGGGGTGTGGGAATGGTAAATTTTCATCAGTTTTATTAAATATCTATGAAACTATTTATTTTAAAATTATTTAAAAAAATGATATCCCCGTAACAAGCCCTTTTATTTGATAAATGTCGTACGGTACAGCATGCAAAACTTTTTTTTTAAATGTTCTTATTGGCTCCCCAAATGGTCACTCCATATTCAAAATTCATTTATTTACGTTAGGTACACGTCCGTGTTTGGGTCACAGAAATATATATGTGCGCTAAATTTCAATTTAATCGGTCCATTAAATTCGGAGAAAATTAGCTGTGACAGACGGGCAGACAGACAGACAGACACACAAGTGATCCTATAAGGGTTCCGTTTTTCACAAGCTGTGCTGTGTGTTTTTTCCTTTTGAGGTACAGAACCCTAAAAAATTAGATAGTTATAAAAATACATGCGAAGATATTTTATTTTTAAATTAAGGTTTCTTTGTTTCTTTTAGGGTCAATCTGCACTAAAAGACGATTCTATGTTGCTTAGTAATATGACTCTACGATGGGTAAAAAAGAATTACCTTACCACCTAACCACCTTACCACTTTAATAAAACCAGCTCTTTCTTAATATTTTTTTAGCAACTTCAAAATATATGGTCCCATAATAAAAGTGTTTTATAATGATGAGTACAATGACCCCTCTTCAGGTCCAAGACCATTTAAAATTTAAGTTACACTTTGTAAGACCTTAATATACTATTAATGATACAATTCTCGTAGGCAAGTTCTGGACCAAAACAATTTAGATACTATCGACACATTACCGAAAAGATGGCTGTACCGTGTGCCTTTGATAAGGTAGAGCAGTTCTTATACCACATCATAATCAGTTACAATAATCTACCATCCGTTTTATATTACACTGAATATGGCGTAACTGCGATGAGTTAAATCTATTGTCAGGCAGAAATAATAGATACTGAATAATTATACAAGAATACATTTAAAAAAACGAGCGAGTGCATGAACATGTGACATCTTGGCTGACAGTACCAACCTCTCGGAAAATGGGTTAGTACCATCTGACGGCCAACTCTAGCACCGCGCGCGCTCATTGGTCGAATCAAATATCGCGCGCTTCCCCGGTTTCCTGTTACACACTTCCGTCCCTTTTCACGAAATCACTCCCACAGATTCAAGATTGCAGGAAAGCGAGAGGAAAGATGTTACACATCAACAATCTGGTGACTGAAAAGTTGTGTGAAAATCGGTTGTCATGGGCACGTGATGCGGAGGAATGAGGAAAATGTCGTCAGGAATGTTTTGAGAATGAATGTCGATGGTTATACGAGTAGGGGAAGACCAATGCAACGATGGATGGACTGTGTGAAAGATGATATGGCTAGACAGGGGGTGACTACCGAGATGACGACTGATAGAGAAGTATGGAAGAAAGGGACATGTTGCGCCGACAACAAATAAATTGGAATAAAGGCTGCAAAATGATGATTATGATAACATTTAAAAAAACGGTCTTACTTATAGTGATGATATTTGACAGGTAAAGTAAGGAAGGAGCCCCCTATTACTTCAGACTTAAACAATAATGAATGATTTGGCAAAGTGAGGGTGTACATACTACATATTATATAGGTACACCTGCCTAACCCTTCGGGAATTACAGGCTTGATGTTATGTTAAGTGTGTTAAAATACTGTGAAAAGTCTCAAGGACTTCATGCCTACAGTTTTTCAAAAACATTTTCAAGCAGTTTGAGAGTTAGACCAATAAAAATAGAATATGCACAAGCTGTGATACCAGATCAGCACATATAGCGCAAGTAACTTTTATGTTAGTTTTCCTACTGATTAATGCCAGCTGTAGTGAAACATTTCCACGAAAATTGTGCAAAGTTACCGAGAGAATATTCTGCATGAAAATTGTTGTGCAAAAGTTTTAGGTATACCTTAAACACATTCACACGTGGTTATATATAAATGGTGGTTATAAGGCAGATGTGAGTGGAAACGTTGGGAGGAGATGCTCTCGGAGGACATATAGTGACCTAATTGGTGATGTTCTTCAGAAAAATCAGGTGTGTAGTACTTGCAACCGGCGTGCGTGTATGACCGTAAACGAAGCAAAAGGAGTATGTAAGGATCGTAGCAGGTATTCTGTAGTTTTTGTATACCCCATAGGAAGAAGGCGTGAGAACAAATATTATTTTATTTTTTTAAATCTTCAAAATGATGAAATAAGGGCCCCGTAAAAATTGTCAGTTGTAGACCATTTTTGTACGAGCTCTATGTTAACAACTAAACAAGTTAGGAATTTGAAACTTCTGTATATCATGTACCATATACTATATATAATCAAAAAATACTAAAAACGTCGATTCATAAGGTATTTATTTAAATATAGGTGATCTTCTGCAACTTTTTCTTTCTTTGTAATTCAAAGTATCATTATGAAATACAAATTTATCTTTGCGATTTTCAATAAGATGAAAAATAATAATAGGTATTCTCCGTTTAGTATTTTCATTTATTTGCTAAATAATGTACGCTGGTACGGAACCCTTCGTGTGCGAGTCCGACTCGCACTTGGCCGGTTTTATTATTCTTTACTTAAATTATTTTGGGTTTATAATTTCATGATAAAGTATTTGCAGAGCCGCTTATTTTTTTGTTTAGGTTTTGTTGTATAATAGGTATTAATTTTACAGCCGTGCCGTACGTAGCACAGTCTCACTTTTGCTTGTTTTTAACAAATGCAATATATTTGTTAAATACGTATTTAATTATGATAGTCCGTTCTAAAGTCTAGCATAATCTGGCTGCAGCACAAAGGTTGCTGCAAATGATCCTCAAAATCAGACATTGAATTTGAATAGCAGAGTTAGGTCCTGCGTCATAAATTATCATCGAAACTGAACCAACTTGTAAAATAACAACTCCGTAAGACAAGAGGAAGTGTTTTTATTTCAGCTTGCAAGATTTGACCCAAACAGCCCTGCCCAACCCTTTGAAAGAATGCATCATCTTTCTCACATGTTTAACTTTAACATAAATTATGTAACCAATATTTTGTAACCATATTTTGATTTAAAAGTGGAATTTCGTGCCCGTTCTACTCCATAGGTACCTACTACGCTTTGGAATGGGCAATTAGCTTCATTTTTCTGACAGACTGACCCCTTGAGAATTCAAAAGTGCCTGTAATTGGTTTATTTGAATCTAGCTTCCGCCAGCGGCTTCAGTCGCGTGATATCTTTATAAATAATAGCCTACTAGCTTTTCCCCGCAGCTTCGCCCGCTTAAAAGTCTGAAAATATGCCACATGGACGTCCTACCGGGATTCAGAGTATCCTATGTCCTAACTCAGGCTATGCCATGTATGTCTTTCAACTAAATCCGTTCAGCCGCTACGGCATGAAAAGGTAACAGGCAGGTTTTAGGGTTGCGTACCTCAAAATGAAAAATTGAAACCCTTAAGTGACTTCGTTGTCTGTCAAAACTCCTTTTCTCAGGAACACGTGGAGGCAATTTACGATATCCACGCGGGCGAAGCTGCGCGCACGCAGGCGGGGGTGAAAGCTAGTTTCAAATAAATAAAACAGGTTTTATGATTCTAAATTCCTTAAAATACACATTATTCATTTTACTATTATTATCATCGTTTAATTTGTAATACCTACTCAGTGCTGCCATTGGCCACGTAATACCTACATATTAGAAAGGTTAGGTTATGACTTTAAATTGTAAAAACTTTTGACAGAGGGGTCCGATTTTATTTAAATAAAGACTAAATGTTAATTCAAGATACGGACTATGACTATATTTACAATGCCTTAAATCTCTTGAAAAGAATAAAAAAAAAACATAATATTACATGTGAATTTTAAAATCGACCCCTATTTACCCCTTTGGGGGGTGACTTAACAAAAACGCTAAAACGCGTAATACTTTAATTCTTATCAAAAGCATAGGTACATTTGAATTTTCATATGCCTAACTTTAGAAATGCTGGGTTTGCCATACAAACTTTAATGCTCTATATCACTTCCTTAACAAATTTTTTTGAGATAAAAAGTACGCTATGTCCTTCTTCAAGATGCCATATCTATCTGCTTGACAAATTTTATCGAAATCCGTTCAGTGGTTTAGCCGTAAAAATGTAATATACAGACAGACAGATTTGCTTTCGAATTTATAATATTAGTATGGATGGATGTTACTTAGTGATAATATATCATTCAACTGGTAAAATATTTTTTTTAATCGATCCAGTAACTTTTGAGTTTATTCATTACAAACAAACATACAAAAAAATCAAATCTTTTCTTTTTATTATATTAGTTTAGAAGTTGGGTAAATGCTTTGAGTTTGAGTTTGACAGGCGGGATGTGATGAAGAAATCTCATTACCGCAACTTTTCGCGCAATTGTCCATTTGCGGAAATGTCTTTTTGCGCAAGGGGGTTTGCGAAAGTGTCTTTCACAGAAATATATTTCGCGCAAGTGTCTAAGATCCACCACAGGGAGGAGGCCCAGCAGTGCGTGGAACAAGGCTGCCGTTGATGACGATGATAAATAAATTACGGAAACCGTGAAATCAGTAGTAAACGCCTTTCATTTGTCGTCTTCATTACATAGAGATAATGACGGCTTTTCTCAAGCGTGATAGATAAAGTATCTACGTATAAAAATACAAGTAGTACTAAAAAAAATTAATTATCTAGATTAAGAAAACGTGATAACACGGTTTTCGCGCAATCACAACTCTGCCGACTTTGTTCGTTTATTATTACACGACTGCCCAAAAAAGAAGTGTAATGTTTTCAGGATTCAACTTTTAAATGCCTGCACTGATTTGGATGTTTGGGGTATCGTTACGAGTGACACTGGCTATAACTTTAGCCATATTGAAAAAAAAAACAATATGGCGGCAGTATGGCTCCATTTTCAAAAGTAAAAATAATCATGTTTTAAAATAAAACTTATGAATAAAAAAAAACACGACTGCTCTGCCAAAAAACGATCTAAAAAGTAAAAAATATGTTTTTTTATGATATCAATTCTACATTTTGTGAGAGCTTAACTCACACACTGATTTATTATTTGTTAAAATGATAGGAAAAATCGTCAACGGTAGTAATATTCGTAAATATGTGAGCATCATGATCTATCAACATAATGAATTTATCTGTCATTATTTAATAATTTTATAACTCCGTACTCCCTAGATGGAGGGTATCCATGAGGATTTCCCCACGGAAAAGAAAAGGTACATCGTCTTCACATATTATTATAATTAAATTATACAAAATATTGTAAAACATTTTAAAAGAGTAAGTAACTATGGAGCTGCTGTCCCATTCTTTCTCCATACGAAACTATATAGCAAATTTTGACGTTCATACATAAGTGCCTTTGAACCAACTTGAAACGTTGAATTTGGGCCTACTTGAAATAAATGATTTGACTTTGACTTCGTTTCTCGTATTTTATTTCGATATGGTTCAGATAATAGGCAAAGGATTTGTTTCTCTCCAAACACGTGAATTGTGTCGATATTATTAACACTTATCCATCATTTGACGAAGATGTTTTCATATGTACGACTGTGTCCGTACAATAGAAGATTTCCATACAGAATAACAGTATATCCCGTCTGTATTTCCTGTAGGGTTGGGTAGATATGTAGCTATACTAAACCCAAACTTCGCGAGCTATGTTATAAGTCCTAATAATTATGTAATAGGCATTTTGTCATTAACTGGGCATAAATCCCGACTGTGGCCCATTTCTGGGAATATCCTTTCTGGGAATTTTTTCTTCCAAATGGAAACATTCTGAAGCACAATAAAAAGCTTTATCTGAAATTCCCCAGGAAGGGAAACCTGGGGGATTTCATAAAAAGCTTTTTATTTTTATTTCTGAGATTTTCCTGTCTTACTTTTCATTATTTTGTACAACGTATGATCGTAATTTAATAAAAACTTTTTCTGCTCGACCTTTTCTCAAACGATTGATTAAACTCCCAGATATTTGAACTAGCAGCACCTTGATGTTTATTTGCAGTACCTACTTAGCTTTTATTTATAGCTATCGTCTCGGTTCCAAAAGAAATGAGAAATAGTTTAAGTTAGTTTTAGGTATTCAAGGAATGTTTATACTTCGTCTACGTTTGTTATTTTTTTAAATTGGGTACATACATACGCTGCGACAGGTTATACAGAAGACCGAATAGTATAACCTGCCTCGAGACTTGGGCTGTACTGCAGTCTCTTCAACGGTGCCAGACTGACTATCGGTACATCATCATAATCATCGTCATTTCTGTATAAAACGGTACTTTTTCAGTCCGATGCCAGAACTAGACCTTGAAAACTATCCTTCTGTAGCGAAGTGTGAGACAGGGAGATGTTATCTCTCCGAATGTGTCTTTCTGTCTTTCGGCACAGATGAATTCAGATGAGTCACTCCGAATTAAAGCTACAAGTAGATACGCGGCGGGCTCGACTTGTCGAATTCAGTGGGCGTAAAGCGAGTTTAATGCTTTAAGGTAAAATATATATTATTTTCCCAATAGTACGGTAAACCATATGTCGAAGATAATATATATTTTATACTAGCTTCTGCCCGCGATTTCATTCACGTGGAAGTCATAAGGCACCGCAATAACAGCCACATTTTTATAAAGCTTCCCTGTATACTACGTAGTTTTAGTAGTATAGGTAGATTACCATCAACGTGTGTGACGATCTTAACGTAGTCAGAAGATACAAATTATGAGATAGAAAGAGTGGCAACTTCTAGGTGAATATAACTGTAGGTAATTAGCGCTATGCGACCTGAATTGCACTTTATTGTGTCGTTGTAAGAGTAACTTTTTATTGAAATGTTTTTTCGGAGTGAACCATCTGTACTAATCTGTGCTTTCGGTTGCAAATAAATGATCTTACGTAATTTTAACAGCATTTGACCTCAGTATGGCCTTATAATTTGATCGCCATTATCAATAAAGTCACTTACTTGGAACTATAGTTGTCCGAAACTGTGTGAATGGGGGGCGCCGAAGGTTTCGTTTTCTCCATTTTGCCAGTCCAATTTGTGTCGTATTTTCCAAAAACAAAAGTCTAAAATTTTCAGTCGTTTTGAGTTTGTGGTTGCTGAATCATAAATCCATTGCCAAAGGCTATCTGTGAAAAAGAAAAAGGTAATTAAATTCGATTGCTTTTTTTAAGGGAATGTAATTAACATAATTCGATACCAAAACTTTTGAAAATTATTTATTTTTAAAGGTACAGCAGACATTATTCTAGTCAAAGTTTATATAATATAGGGAGGTTGTCTATGATTCGAAGACGTAGTAGAGTCTGCGCCACCACTGAAGTCCAGCGGAAAATTGTGAAACTACATTTTTTTTTAATGCAATTTGATGCAATGTAATGACATGCCGCGTCAAAAGGATTTCAGTGCTGGCGCGGACTCTAATGTCTTTTCCAGTATTAAAGCCATTATGTATATTTGAGATTATATTCATTCAAACAACAGCAAGAGATAATAATATTTTAGTTAAAATATTCTGAAATTGTTGTGACCTAGGATATATATTGTTCTCCTTTGTCTCTAAATTTCATATGTGAATGTCATGCATACCTGTCACTTGCATGTTTATTGAAATGCTAATTTTAGATGCTATTTAATTTGAATTGTAAGTGACTGTGCTGTTGGTGTGCTTATGATAAATAAATAAATAAATATACATTATAAACTTAACTATAGATATTGGCAGAATAGCAAAATGCTACTCTATCAATTAAGTTAGTTGTCAGGGTTTATTGTTTATCACTCTGACTACCAAATTGCCTGTTTATTCAAAACACAGCTGTCATTCTTTGACAGTTGTATGAAATGGCTATAACACGGCAAATTGATGTATAAACGTTAAAAACAATTATTTTCCCCGACTGTAGAATACGATTTGTTCGTTATATCTATCAGAATACATTATTAAATCGCTCAATGAACTCAAGTATTTTCATTTCACGAGATGAAATCACGCGGAAAATATAATTTTCTCAGTTTTCAATGACTGTGATTAAGTTATTGTCTATTGTATATACGTTATTATACGCGTCATTATTAGTTATTATCCTATGTTGGTATTTCCAAGTTTGATTTTAAAATCATACTATTATTATAATTTTGATTGGATACAGAACTTAACAGACAGCTGTGCTGCTGGGGAGTTTGTTGCGCCACTTCTTGTTCCCAGCTAAAACACTTAGAAGTGGCGAAGGGTGGGCGTTTTGGGGGACTGTCTTTTGTAATTATGACGTTCGAAAATTGCTGATTCTCAGCTTTATTTAAAAAAGATAATAGGAAATACTATAACATCATTTTCTTAAAGAACTAAGTTATAATTGCATAAGCTTTGAAGCCGCAAAAACCATGTCATCAAGTTGTGCCTAATGAAAAACTTTGCATTGCATTGCATTTCGTTATTGATTATTTGATAAAAAATTATATGAATTGAAAATACTTAGTTTGGTAGTCATGTTTTTATTCAATTAATTTTCCTGTTCTTTTCTTTTTGTCTGTTTATTTGTGTGTACATAATTTTATAATATATAATTCATTTATTTTCAGACAAATTCCATTAAATTAAATTGAATTAAAACACATAAAAATAACACATAGACTATAAAATAATACGTAAACATTCAAATAAAATAAAACAACTCGTTAATAACAAAAACTCATAAATAAAAAGCATTTGATTCTATAAGTTAGTGCACGGTTCTGAAGCGATACGGAACCTATATTTTCGAACGTTTTCTTTCATTATTTTAATGTTGTATCTGCAAATGCTTTTCGTTTTAGAGAAATTCCAAGTATAACTACCCGTCCGTGGGCCTCAACTAAATATTCTACAAATATGATTAGACATTTCACTAAACCTTATTTACCATCCGTTCAACCGATTTTGACTTCTATTCCATTGGTTGCATGAAAAATGGCAGCTGCAGTAAACAGCTGGTATTGTAACCACTTGTTTGCATTTAATTCCATCATATGCCTACGGTATAGAAGTCAGAATCGGTTGAATGGACTGTAAAAAATGTTTGTTTAAATGTCTTATCTTATTTCAAATGGAGTATAGAGCCTTTTCTGAATAGTCATGCAATCACTAGAGTTTTATCAGTCAGTGTTATGGCAAACATAAACAAATATGTCTACATATGTCTGCAATAGACACTTTTATTAAAAATAGATTTCTAATGCCTGTTTTAAGTAAAAGGCATTAGAAATCACATTTAAATGATATGTTGGTTTTTTTAACGCGTTTTTGGTTTTATAACGCTCGGCTCAGGACGAAAATAGAAAACCCAACGGCGCACTTTTATTTAGGCATTCATTTAGATGTCACCAACTGTTAAAGTCCGTCCGTCGAAAGAATGCGTCCTTGCCAGTTTCATACGAACGAATATTGTGTTTTGAGAATTTGAGCGTTATTACTACTAGAAATTTTTCAACTGACAGGTGTCAGAAACACATTCTCTTGACGATCAGACTGTAGTTAAAGCGGGCATAAGGGGCCATCCATTAATCACGTGATGTTTTTTAGCAACTTTTTAACCCCCCTGTTGATACGTGGTGAGGTTTTAGACTAACTGAAACCGCAAGAGTTTGTGGGCCAGGCGGTGTATTTTTGGCGGCCTTTTTACATTGTTTGTGTGTTGACAACAACTTTATTAAATACCACAAAGTACAGATCATTCTACCTACACGATCCATTGTTCAAGCAATCACCTGCAGGCTGTAACCTCAACCACAATTGTATATCATCCATTGATGATTGGTTCAGTTGGCAATGAATCGCACAATAAGTGACTTTGTTGCCTCGTAGGTACCTACTCAATGTAATATCCGCAATAATCATCAGGTCGTACTGTAGTCTCAGATTATGTCCACGTGAATAATGTTCTGAGTTTTGATGAAATTGGGCAAGGTGGAGCTAAGTTCGCGGTGGTATCCTTCTGCGAAACAGTCATTTTGCAGAAAAAGGAGGCTGCGGAAAGGGAGTGGGAGATTGCTTCCGCTAAACTGATCCGCAGCAGACGCAGCGGGCGTCGGTGAAGGGCGGATAACGGCCTCTTCCAGCCCCCTAAATGGGTCCAGGGGCCACGGATCTGGGAAATTCCGTCACCCCCTACTTCTTAGGACCCGAACGCGCCTCTCTATGATGTAAGGGGGGAGTTTAACACCTCACTCCCCCCTAACTCGAGTCGTATTAGATCTCGTGATCTCCGGTGCAAGTGTGAGACGGAACACCGGGGTGGTTTTAGTCAATAAGAGTCTGACAGACCCATCCGCCCTCTCCAGGGAGGACATCCATGAGGATTTCCTCCCGTAAACAAAAAAAAGGTGGAGCTATGTTAGCTAGTTTGGCTATTTGGTAAAAAGTAAGACGACTCGTAGATTAAAGGAAATACTTACCATATCATAAACTCACGCCTTCTCCCCATGGGAGAGAAACTACAGAACGCAACCTGCTACGATCCTTACATACTCCTTTTCGCACCTGACCTTTCTGAAGAACATCACCAATTAGGTCACTATTATGTCCTTCCGGCGTTTCCACTCACATCTGCCTTGCCTTGTGAATGTGTTTCAGGTATACCTAAAACTTTTCACATAAATTTTTGTGCATAATATTCTCTCAATAACTTTGTACAATTTTCGTGGATATATTTCACTATAACATGCTGGAATGAATTAGTAGGAAAACTAACATAAAAGCAAGTAGTGCTATATTATGCTACACTGGTGTCACAGCATGTGTAACTTCCGTTAATTTTCCAGCTTGAAAAATATTTTTGATAAAACTATAGTCATGAAGTCCTCGACACCCACTTGCACAGTATTTTACCTTTAGTTAGACGGTAATACCTTTTACCGAATATCTATAAATGGGGATTTTTTAGTTTAATCTATATTAATTTTAGGTATTGGTCACGCCCCTAGCCGCCGCAAGAGACGCCCTGGGCGTCGAGAATCGCAGACCGATTCCCGGCCACCGTAGGCGCGGGCTTGCGGACGGTGAGCAATGGGTAGCTCGCCGTCCGATAAGGACCAGGCGCGTTGTGTTCCACGCGCGCCTCAAAGAGATGTCAGCAAGTGAAGGGGTCCGATAGGACCAATGCCTGCCGGGGTTGCGGAGTAGTCCGAAAGGGATACCGTGGCCCCTGGCAACGTACAGGCAACGGAAGGAACACGGGTGGGTTTTAGTCAGTAAGAGTCTGACACGCCCTCCTGCTCCGCCCAGAGCGGGAGAAGTTATTTGAAAATTTCCAACCCAAAAAAAAAAAGGTATTGGTAAAACTAATCATCAAGAGTGTTATATTCTACTCTAAAGTTTAACAAGAATAAGGCTGTTATTGAAATATGAAAAAAAATTGCTTCTCAAAAATTACAAAAATGCGTTATTTTTGTCCATTTCTGTAGAGATAATCCTACAAATAAATAGTAAATTCCACGGTTAAATACATAAGTGTCATCTACATATATGTATATAGGTATTATAAATTAAAGTCACTTTTCGTGTCGGTTTGTGTGGCCGCGTTGTTTTTCTAAACTACGCAACGGATTTTGATGCAGTTTTTACCATCATTAAGAGATTTTTTTCCGAAAGGTTTATGTGTATATTAAATTAATATTAAACTTACATATAATAAGGAAATCTCAATGTTTTATCAAGTCACAAAAAACCATGCGAAACAGGGACAGGTTGCCATTTAAATATGAATTATGTATTGATTTTTTGAATACCGTAAAACAACTTTTATAAATCCTGAAACTCATTCTATAAAGGGCTAATACCTAAAAGATCTCAGATTATAATTCTACTTTAAGTTTGATTTTCAGGGGTGTAATTGCATAACACACTTACAGTAGCAATGGTTTTATTTTTTAACCGACCCCCAAATGGAGGAGTTTATCAATTCGGATGTTTAGGTATATTTGTATTCTTTTTGACAGTTAAACAACATTCATTTCGTTTTTCGACTATATGAAGCAATTACCCCACAGGCCATTCTGGTATTCAGCGCGGTTAGACTGGAAGCCGACCGGCTAGGCAGATGATGATGATCATGGATTATAATGAACAGTTATTAAGGAGAGACTGGATGTTAGCAGGAAACACCGTTCGTTAAGACAGAACTATTTTGTTCGTCAACATTTTATTATAGCCGGCGCGCGACTGGTAGTCAGCGCCAGAGGAATGTGAGCGAATGGAATGTGTGAGAATAAAATTACGTTCGTTGAACATGAAGAGGCACTTAATAAAAACATAAATACATAACATCACGCCTTCATTCTCCAAAGGGTTAGGCAGAGGTGTACCTATAGTACACCTACATTTCGCCAGTTATTTTTAAGTCCCCTGTAACAGGGGGCGAGCCTATTGCTATCAACAAGGCACAAATCCAGACAAGCGAATTAGATAGATAGATAGATAGATAGATAAATCGTTTATTTAGTGCACACAAAAAAACAGCACAACATACAAAAACACGATTAAATAATTACTAATAATTAACTATTAGGAAATAGCTGCAAGGTGCCAATATAAAAATCAAATAAAAAAGGAAGAAAACAAGACATTGTGATGACACTATTGGCTATGACACACTTTAAAATAATGGATTGACAACGAACATAAAAAAGTGCGGTGTGCGTCTCAAGGTTGCACCAAATGGGAGTCCAGCTCAGCATGTGCCAGGCAAATACACCTGACGCTGATATTCTGCTAATTATTTAATTAGAATAAAGCAATTAATGTACTAACTTACCTACTGTACCTGTACCTCAACAGCTGGTTAAAAAATACCATGGTCAGTTTCAATGTACAATTTCGCTCACAAACCAATTATTTGTTGCGGTTACGCGTTTATACGACATTGACACATAAACAGCTAATGGTTGGTTTGAGAACTTCATTCAACCAGACCTCGAAACTTTCAAGTGGTTATTACAATTCTTTGTTACTGCTGTTAACTAAGCTATGTAATTAATAGTTAAGATATTATTCAACAAATTTGCAGCGACCTACGTTCCTAGCTACATAATTATGTTGAGTTGTGTGTTAATAACAGTAATTTATCTATTTAAAATTGTTGTAAACATTAGTTAAAGAAATTTTATTTTATGTTTTGAATGTACAGTTAGCATAAGAAGTAACTGATGTTGATCAGAAACTTTAAGTGCTTTTTTAATAAACATTTTTACTGATCTTATTTTAAATTTGCCAATATAAGCCATTTTTGTTCATTAACAGTTTTTTTTAATGTATAAAATTGTGTAAAATAATCTTGGTATTACATATCAATAACTAGAAAGGATGCTGCCGTTTTGTAATAAAATGTAGATTTACAATTTTAAACCGAGAAATTAAAATAATTTTAATAAGTATCTCAGATGCAAATTTAAATTTATTTAAATTCGAAATTACAGTTGTATAATATTAAAATAATTTATTATTACGTACAAGTGGTCTTATCCTATGTCTAGGTTATATTATTATGTAAATCTTTATTTGAACGCGCTAATCTCTGGAACTACGACTCGATTTCGAAAAAATATTTTTGTTGATTCTTCTCTTTCTTTTTGAGGATGATTATAGGCTATTTACTAAGTAACATCACGCTATGGCTCTTAGGAGCCGAGTAAAAAGAAGAAAAGTCAAAAAGAATGGGAAAACATAATAGCTCGGGCGAGCGATGCGAAGCGACGCGGTGGGTCGAGGGCCAAATTTTCCCGCGGTAGAAATCGCGGGCAGAAACTAGTATTTGATAAAAAGATAAATTGTTTTGCCAACTGTCTTCTGACTAATTAGTAATTTACGGAGATAGTCTTATTACCAAGCCTGTATCAATTATGCGTCTACGTCATGGCATCACAATAACACAGGGAAGTGAAATGAATGGAAACAAATGAAGACGCCTTTAAATTTCCGTCCACGAGAACGTTATATTGTGAACGTATTTCCATATATTTTATGGACGTAGTGGACGTTACGATAATATCGTCACGTTAGAAATTATAAAAGCGCAGACTAGGTAATTCTTATTATGTAGAAGGATTTAATTATGTACATGCGGTTTTTGTAGGATAACATTTTTATCAAGAAAATCTTCTCTTTTATCCATATCTACAACAAATGATTAATTAATTTAATCATACGGATTCAATAAGCAAATCCAGTTTATTTCCTGAAACCCAGGAACGTAAATTATAGAC
Organism: Xanthia icteritia; assembly: GCA_949128155.2. NCBI lineage: Eukaryota > Metazoa > Arthropoda > Insecta > Lepidoptera > Noctuidae > Xanthia > Xanthia icteritia. Next base: position 3,403,038 of record OX421937.2, read on the forward strand.
TAATTTTGCGAAATGATTGAGTACGACTAATCTTTCAATATATTTATAATTGATTGATATTTACAGGATTAATCTAAATCAATTTAGCCTGGTTTTACAATTGGTATTATTAGGTACACTGACGTAAAAAAGGCAGTTTAAATAAAACTTTAAGTAGGAATTAAATACATTTGAAAAACTTCAAATGTCATACTAAATCTAATTAAAAACCACAAGGTATTTAATTAAAAACCCGGTATTATGAATTATGTCTGTGCCCTGTGATTCAGGCGACGAGCAAAGGTTGTAAAGTAGGTGCCTTTTATATCCTTATTCAAGGAATTGATTGTAAAAAAAAGTAATTGCATTTCTATAAAAAACAATACCTACTTATTACACAATATACGTGAGAACTAAGAGTAAAACCAATGATACAATGTGATAATTTATATTTGAGTACTGATACACGTGTAGCAGTTACATCCAAACTAATTTTTTTAATTTTTTTGTAAAAAAAACGTTGCCCCACACTAGGAATTTCTCCTGCATCGTGGGTGCGTTTACAAACATTTAAACTCACATACACAAACAGCCAGACCCGGAACAACTAATTGTAGGTCATACAAATATTTGTTCCGTGCGGGAATCGAACCCGCGACACGCAGCGCAGCAGTCAATCGCTTAACCACTGCGCCAACCGTGCCGTAAAATTAAATGTCAATTGACTGTAAAATGAAAGATTATACAGTTGTGACGTGCCACGTGTATCAAGTTCATTCAAAAACATAATTTGCGGAATAAATAAATTCATTTTGAATTTCGCGGGCTGCGTTGAGGGATCCACCTTACGAAGAATTTATCTATTTGTTTTAATTATTTTTACCAAAAAGAAAACAAGAAATGTAATTGTCTAGGTTTAAAATAAAAAAAAATATAGCAGAAACAATTTGTAATGTAAAAAAATATAAAAAAAAACTAGATTCTGTTCCTAATTCAAATAAATAAAACAACATTCAGTGCATTCTGACCAGTTGTGCCTCTATGAATTTCACGGCACGGCATGAATCAGGACCATAATAGCTCGTACGAGAAAAAAGACAAAATAATACAAAAAATACTTTACCCCAAAGACAATCCGAATTTCTTAAAAAATTACACTGCCAACCATTGCTCAATACTGAGATAACAGAAAAGAAAAAAAATGTCGACAATGTAATTATTCTCACCTTCAATTGTTTTTAGCACTATTTACTCTATTTTATCTCAAAAGATGCGTTATCACAACGTGTACACTACTTCATAGCTACATAGCAAGTACTTTATTCGTCAAGCAATCAACGTTCTATGAAAACTGCGGCAGGAAATTAATATACAGCGTGTTTTATTATTATTAAATAAAACTAGCTGTAGCCCCCGGTTTTATTCGCACTTTATAAAAAAACTTTACGTATTATGAATAACATAAAAAAGTATCTTATATATTCAGGATATGTTTTATGTGTGTACCAAATTTCATCCAAATCCATTCAGCCGTTTATGCGTTATTGAGTAATAAAGATTTTCAAACGTTTATATCATCAAAGTATACAAGTATATTAATAATAAAGTAAGGATTACTTACTTGGCCCACAAGTTACTCACTTAATGGTGTCAGAAAGAGTGGTACTACTGCAGCCATTTCTTTTCTTTTATGATGAGATCATGATCTTTCTACCTGTTTACTTTGAGTTATCGAATATTTAGATTCACACAAGATGTTTAAAAGATTTGAATAAAGTCATTATGTAGTCATAGAAATACGTAAATTGCACAAACAATAACTTTAGGCAGGTAGGTACTATGACCTCAACAGAAATCCTTATCATCTGGATTTATGCCCGGTTGATGATAATAGCTTGCTTAAAAATATAACTGGCAAAATGTAACGTGCTGTAGATAAACCTCTGCCTTACCCTAGGAATACAGGCTGTTCTATGATATGCTTAAATCTAAATATGAAGTGTTGACTTATGGTCAGAAAAACAGAAAAACTAGAGAAGTCAAGTGTCTAAATGCGTCTCCTTTGTCATCAATATAACTGATTTTGTTGGGTTTTCCCCAATAGGTATGGTCAGCGACAAAAGTCAATTGACACAAAATAATTATTCGATATGTTGTATTTCAGCATTTAATTTGTAAGTTAATTATGTTTTTATTTACACTTTTTCCGATTTTTGTTTTTGCTGAATAAGTAAGATTTAATAACTGAAACGTTAATCGACCGTACCTAACGAAAACGGTATTTCTAGACAGGGTGCATATTTATCATAAAGATATTGCTCTTTTTGAACTTAGTTATTTAATTAGCTAGGTATAGCTGCAAGGTAACACTTTGTACGCGGTTATTTTGAAGTTTTCGGTTATTTTGAATGAATGAATGAATTATATATTTATATAGGCAGCTAACATAAGTTCTTAAGATTGGGTTTCACTATATTCGGCATTACAGCCGTGCAAATATTCAGATTTTACATTTTGGATATAGCATGCAGTACACATTTAGTAGTAAGCAATAATATAAAAATACTAATAATAGTTTTATAATTTAAATTACAATGCAATTAATAAAATTAAAACAAACAATTCTATTAATTTAAAATAATAATTATAATAATACAATAAAAATAGCGATCAATAATAATAATGTCATGTCAATAAAAATAGCAAGAATGATGAAAATGTTTCAATATTATTTAAGTAATGTCAATATGTAGATGTCATAATAATTATAACCCCACCGCCGTATCTCTACGTTGACGTCGTGGTGGGGCTTGCGCGCTCCAAACTCTAGATCTGTGCCGGTAGAGTTTACTTTGCCGGAAGAGGTCTAGGATGAGGAGCCAGACCAAGAGAGATACAGAAACCCGCAGGGCAGCATGTGGCGAGCTGTTGGGCAGTAGCGACCCCACGGACCCTATCTCCCGGGAGAAGTCTTGTTTCTCACCTCTGGTTTGCCTTTATTGGCCGGCTGGAGTGAAAACTGATGAGGAACAGAGCTCCCACCTCTTTCTTGCCTTTATTGGCCGGCTTGAGTGGAGATTTGCAGGAGCAAACGAGCTCGGAGGAAGGAAGTTTTCCAGTAAGATGCTGGTAGGGATCTTGACCGTATTTCCGGGATTGTCCTGATAGCCGTGGAATACCACTCCACTCCTTATAAGCACCTCAGGACATGTTGCCTCCTTGTCGCTACGACACTTTGTGCTAGCGGCCGTTTTCGGGGGCCCATTATTGAGTGTGCAAGTCACCCCCTACTATTTTACCTGTGTATTTTATAAAAAATATTGGTCAGGCAGGGGCCATAGTCTTTCCATAGTTCTAGATAACCAGTTCACTTAGCCACCCAAATCCATAATCCAATATCTTTGTTTCCATATCTTGCAATAGTCCTGCACCAACCGGGGGTTGTCCTTGGGTACACTAGCATAGTGCGTACAGGGATAATCGTCGGTTGGTGCCTCGTTTCATTAAACACGTCTAACGGGCCTCTGGCTTCGGCCCCTCGTACGCCTTTCAAAGGCCCGGGACCCTAGGGTCCCGAGAAATGTCAAAGACATAAAATAATGAATTTTACATTTTACACTCAAAATATTCATTGATGGAATAAAAACGTATCTCAAACAACCAGTTATATAACTTTCTATTAAATTATAAATCTGTAGCACTTCTAAATTCTTCGGCTAATTGGTTATATATTTTCACCGCCATAGTATAACAATTTTTGTTACAAACTTTTAGTCTATTACGCGGGACTACTAGTGGCTTTTGTACTATTTTCCTCTTTAAAATAGCCTTTTCATCTTTTTCAAAAAGCGTGTAATTGTTTCTTATAAAATTTCAGGTTTCAAATACGTATAATGACGGGTAAGCAGCTTTTGCTTAATTAATAAATACAGGTTTACAAGAGTCTGTCTACTTAAGATTGAAAAAAAGTGTGTAAGGGGCCATCTGTTGAATTCCCCCATACAGTTATTCCATACCTTAAAACAAAACAAACATGGCTGTGGTATACCAATAAGGCTGTTTGAGTGTCCGTTTAATTTTTGATCCTCCTTAGTGCAAATACGAATTACTTTGTTGTTTACTTTCTTACATACATTATCTATTTGAGCTTTCCAATTGCAATGTCTGTCCATAACTACTCCTAAAACTTTGATATTATTAACTATGTCTTTATTATTGTATTTTAAACATAATTTCATATTTATTTTTAAGTTATTCCTATCTAGCCAATTGATTAAATCTGTCAATATTTTATTCAAAACTATTTTACTGTTATTTAGTTTTCTCTTTTGTCAACACGGTAGTATCATCTGTAAATAATACAGTATATTGATTTGTGGAGTTGGGCAGTTTGTTTATATATATATTATTAACAATACGGGACCAAGGACACTACCCTGTGGTACACCACAGTAATTTGCTGAGTACGGTTAAAGGTTTTCTGAGTGTTAGTTACGAAACACATATTTTTAATCTCCGTGCATTGTGGTCGGCCTCTTAAGTAGCTTTCGAACCAACTATAAGTAACGCCTAGTTTCATGACGTACCATATCAAACGCCCTACTCATATCCAAAAATACTGCTCCTGGGATTTCTTTTTTATTGATTGCATCCATAATTTCTTTAACTAGTTTAAAACATGCCAGAGTTGTAGATTTTTGCTAAAAGAAACTGTTCTGTTGACTACATAATACATCCTATTTCTCTAAGAAAATAAGCCTTTTGCTCATTCGTTTCTCAAATATTTTTGAAAGTATGGGAACCAAAGTAATTGGTTTATAATTATTTGCCTCAGATCTAGGTCCTTTTTTGTGAAGGGGTTTTACAACAGAAAATTTTAAATTGTCGGGGAATTTACCCTTTTCCAAAGATAAATTAATTATTACATTGGAAAAGGGTATGGTCAAGGGTTTTGTTAAAGTTAAGAAATTTTGTTTGATCATATTAGTACTAATGTTATCATATCCGACTGAGTTTGTATTTCGTAATTTCATAGCTGTCATAAATATTTCCATACAATTAGCTGGTTCTATAAAAATTGAGTTCACAACCGTTTTATTGCAAACATGTTTATTTTTTGGACTTTGGGCGTTTTCCTTTTTACCAATGTTGATAAAGTAATTGTTAAAGTATGTTGCTATGTCATCACCTTCTTTTAATATATTTTTCCCATCCAAAATTTCTCTAATTTCATTAATAGCATTGTTCTGTTTAAGTTTATCATTTATTATTTTCCATTTAGCTTTACATTTACTGTCTGCTTTCTCTATGTATTTTTTATTATTACGCCTTTGTATCGTATTTACACATTGCTTTAGTCTTTTGCTATATATTCTACATTTTTGTTTATTGTGGGTAGTCTTATTTTTATAATAGATACCTTGTAGTTTTCTCTTTATTATACATTACTTTTTTAGTCCTTTAGTTATCCGTTTTGAGTTAAGAGAGTTAGAGTTCATCTTAATTTTAATCAATGGGAAACACAGTTCATAGAATAGACAAAGTTCATCATGCAATAATGAAAAGACTTTATTTACGTCTGTTTACAAGTATACTTCTGAAAATTATAGCTTACTAATATAGTAATTAATTTTTTTTATATTTTCTTTACTCAGGTCCCTTTTGTATGCAAACCAATGCTTTCGAAATATATTATCCTCCGTTTTTAATTTGATTGATAATGTTTGTTCGGTATTGTGATCTGATAGTCCTTAGTAATCTTAGTCGAAATAAGTTATCATAATTTTTAATATCGGGTGAGAAATTTGCCGGTCATTTAATGCGGTCCAAATGTCAGTTTTGAATCAAGCAAAATGTATCCGTGGTTTATTTTATTCAACGGATTTTTTGGAGTAATATTTAAAAATACACTCACTTGTTTATGTTATTTCCTTGGAATTTTTTGCTGATTATTTCATTAGGGTATTTATTATGTTGTGGTGTAATAATACTATAGAAAACTTCACTAATTCAGCTGTTAGATTTCACTTGATATTTTTAGTCCTTTCTGGTATTAAAAATAGAAATGTTTGATCTCGAATCACATTCTTCACATAGACTTGATAAAAAATGAGTTTTACTATTTATACATTATTACACACGGAGCTAATGTTTACTAACGCTACAGCGCCACGGTCATACATGCAATGTGTGTTAGAGCTACTACAACTGGTAGGTATTATATTTATTTAATTTTCAGTTTGTAGTGTTTTTTTAGAAGTCGGTTGCTTTTTTTTTGACAAATGAACAAAGAATTTTCAAAATCGGTCCACAATTGATGAAAATATAGATGAACATACATTTAAAAAAATACGGATGAACATAGAACCTCCTCCTTTTTTGAAGTCGGTTAAAAATAAAGAATACTACTTAAACAATTTCAATGTCAATTTGAGACATTTGCAAAACATTAAAATATACGTAATATCATTGCTTAAAATTTCATAACTGTTAAACTTGAGTTTTATATAAAGTTTGATAAGAAAGGAAATGATAGAGGTAAAGTTCATCCAAAAAATCATTGCAATATTTGTTAATTTATGATATTGATTGTACCACGATCCTTACCAATGTTGAAATCCTTTCCAAAGTTTTAACAAATATAGACATTTTAACAAAAAATTCACTGTTTAAACTTTGAGTCACTTTTTAACGAAAAGTCGATTTCAGAAGAATAGAAAATCACACTGGCAATTCCCGATTTAAAATATTCTTAGAACGTTTACATTCTAATCTCAGTCTCAATATGTCATAAATACTTCGAATTTGTCTTCCTTTTTAATCGACTTCAAAAAGGAGGTAAATGTTCGATGTTCGATTTTTTTAAAAATGTTTTTGGCATTGATTGTTGCCGAGATAAGACTGCAAGTAGATTAAAAACGTTTTTAAATACGGGAATTGGCCTTCACAATTCAGATTATAAACTTACAGAAAACACTATTTTGCAAGAAATTAATCATGAAGAAAATGCGTGTTCTTCAGTCAAACGTCACTAGAATAATAACTATCGGATAGACAATGACATTTGTTATTTAGGTTAGAAGAAAAAATGATGTCTGTATTTTTTCCCGAAGCGAACAATAGTGATTGAATTAATTTTATAAAACAATTTTATGAAAATCTTAGCAATTCGTAATTGTAGTAGAATGTCGTAGGTACGACTAGCATGACATGTATTTTATGCTGCCTCGCTGGTATTGTGGCTAGCTAAGCGGCTATGGATCATGAGGTTCTCGTTTGAACTCGAGTCGGTACAAAAAAAAAGTCAGTTGATGACTTACTTTTATTATCTCTTTATGATTGGTTGCATTATAAATTAACATTTTTTAATTTATGAAAATTTATATATTATTCATTTATTTATTATTTATGTCGTGATGGTCCCGTGGTTAAGGCCTGTCATGCACGAGATTGTGGATTCAAATCCGGGCAAGGACCAATGTGAATTTTTCAATTCATATGTACTTTCTGAGTTTATAGTGACATCGGTGAAGGAAAACATCGTGAGGAAACCTGGACTTATAGTTAATATATGTCTGAAATCACCAACCCGTCTTGAGCAAGCGTGGTGATCAATATGCTCGTGCCTTCTCTGTATGAGAAGAGGCCTTTGCCCTGCAGTGGGACAGTAACAGGCTGGTATTATTATTATATTATTATTGTTTAATTTTGGCTAATACATAGACTGTATTCCACCATTGTAAGAGACGCTTGACGGAGGTTTTTGAAAAAAAAACCTATGAAAAACAGGTCACCAGTAAAGCTATCTAAAGCTGTGGTCTCACGGCCCGCTTTTTCACAAGCCAGATCGCGCCAAGCCAGGCCGACAGGAACCGTCACATCCGATGAGGCCTTTGGTTGCTTGTCGTCGCCCGTCCAATCCGTCGGGACTTGGTAAGTTCAAAGGCGCGGCGTGGTGCGGCGCGAGGGTGCCTGTCGCTGCCTGTACGGGTGCGTTTCTTCTCCTTTCGTTTTGCTTTGTTTATCAAATGTTGACCACTGAATAAAACCACAGCGGCTGCATACGCGTCATGCGTTCCATATAGCTTTACATGTTGGAAAAGCAGCCAACAGGCCGCATCAGGCCGATAAACGCCATGGGAATGCTCGGCACGGGCCTTGACAGGCGTGGCAACGTCTGACGCGGCCTGTTAACGGGCCGTGGGACCGCAGCTTTAGAAAACCCAAGTTATTCTTTAAACGATGACATGAAATAATTAACAGAAGTTAAGTTAGTCACGCCATCAAGCGATGATAATGATGGTACAAGCAATGTGGTCATTCGTAAGGTTAATTGAACCGGATGTATCTTTTCCAACAATATTTTTTGTACATAAAGTGTCACCTTTTCAAACTTCTTTCATTAGATACGAATACTCCATTTTTTGTTAAGATTTTTTATGTAAGCTGCCTTAGCTTCCTGTTTTTGTTATTTTTTTTACGTTGCCAGTATTGTGTGTATATTAAACAATATAATGGATGTAAATGTCTCAGACAAACGCGTAGGTAATGAGAATTTCTGAGAAATCCCTGAAGGCTTCTAGGAATCTCAATAAATGAATTTTCTTAAAGAACGACTTGGGAAATCATTTTTGATTTCATTGAGGTTGGTTGGTTTTGGTTTTAGTATTTCTTTTTATTTGATTGACTTCTAAAGTTGAAGTTAAGCTGATTATATATGTTTATATTTACGCCAAAAATAGTTCTAGATATTGAAATTATTATCAGCCCAATTAAATATGTATATTTAAGGCTCGTACATACCAGAGCGACTTGTCGCGCTACAAGTCGCGTGGCGATTCTGCGATATTATCGCCACGCAACACCCCTCACACTAGCGCGAATCGCGCGCGATTCGCAGCGCGACACCGACAAAGGAATATTCCTTTGTTATTGCCGCGCTGCGAATCGCCGCGATATCGCGTAGCTGGCGCGACGCGACACCAAGAGAGTATAAATGGCGGTGCATTCTGAGCTGAGCTCAGTAGTAGACGATCTTCGTCAGAGGACGAAGGCAGGTCTGTGCGTGTTTGCTGAACGTAGGGTCCCAGGTTCGATTCCCCGGTCGGTCAACATAACCCAACCTAACCCAAGTAGGTACCTAAGCTTGACTACACAAGCACGGATGACGGAACTGGCGAACTAGGTCGTGCTTTTACGAAGTATTTATTTAAAAATCAAGATTTTTTTATTTAGTTTCCAATTTATGCGATTTCGGAAAAATAACTTATATTCTACATGTACCTAAAGTGTACTTTCTGCTCCAACCCGTTGGCCGTACGGCCTTTTTATGACTAGGTAGGAACTTACGTATCATTTTGAAATCATTTAAATTTACACACCCGTAAAGTTGACAACATGCGAGTAGGTATATTGGAACTAACCTAGGTATCTACTTACTTTTAAACTACTTATCAAACTGATTCCGTATCTCCATGAATTCATCTCTAATAAAACTATGCTCAATATGCATAATACCACAGATGAATAAATACGCATAACTGCCGAAATGCAGGTGTACTATAGGTAGGTACCTACACCTCTGCCTAATCCTTTGGGGATTACAGGTGTGATGTTTAAGAAATACTCAGTGATAACTTAATATGTGTGAACATAAAATTACTAGCTGCGCCCCGCGGTTTCACCCGTATAAGTCTCGATCCCGTGAGAATATTGGGATAAAAGTATCCTATGGTCATGGTCTACCTGTGTGCCAAATTTCATCCAAATATGTTCAGCCGTTTTAGCGTGAAAGCGTAATAAACAAACTGACTTTCGCATTTATAATATAAGTTAGGATAGTAGGTAACTACTAACAAACTGCCTCGTTGGTCTAGTGGTCGCAAGTAGGTACATCTGCGCGTGAGGTCCTCAGACTTCCAAAATTAAAGAGATAAAAGTTATTTTTCACTTTACTTATATAGTGTTTCTTTGAAAGTCGGTTGTTTTTTTTGTAAAAAAGTTTTTATTTCTCGCTAAGTTACTTTAGTCTAATGTCAACTGATCATCACCTTTTACAAAATATTGCTTTTCCCCATGCAGGGACATTGTTGAGGAGTTCTCCAGGTACTTCACCATCAGCTCCACTTCTCCATACCTATGCATTGTGAAATACTTATTATTGAGTAGTTCCGGTAGCCAAGCGGCGTGGAAGTATATTCAAACAAAACATTATTTTGCAAATCCGTCTACAGTGTCTGGTCATCGGTGTCCGACCCTGGTCGGACACCGGTGACCAGACACACGATGGAGATAAGCCCGAACAAACATAAAAAAAGAAATATCTGAATTGATAACCCCTTCCTTTTAGAAGTCGGTTAAAAATGCAAAAAATGGAAAAAAACAGGCTCTGTATTCGCGCGGATGCGGACGCAGCGCGTCGCACCGATCCGCGTAGGCCGCATGCCGCATGCATATCACATTTTTGACTCCGTCAAGTTTAGGTAGGTATCTTAGTCGCAACAAAACAACATTACGCGCACGCACACATTGAAACCGCTGCTGTCCGCTCGACTTTATATATGACTTAACTAGTCTTGGTACTTGAAGGTATTATTTTTTTTTTTACTAGCATTGTTGATTAAAATTTGTTGTTACTTAATTGCTTTTGTTAAAAGTAACTAAGTATTTTATGCATGATCATCGTGATATTAGAATTACGTAAAATTCATTGGTATGTACCAAAAATGTATAAGCCATATAAAACCGGATAAGTGTCAGTTGGACTCGCGCTCTGAGGGCGGACAATAAAATACTTTAAAAAAAATAGTTTTGTCTACCATTTTTGGAGCATGACATTAATCAAATATTATAGGATCTTTGACACTGGTTACGGGTCGTCAGAAGCCCGAAAGTCTGACAACCAGTCTTATCAACGGGTATCGTGTTACCCAGTAACTGGGTTGTGTAAGTCAGATAGGCAGTCGCTCCACGTGAAATACTAGTATTCAGCTACATCCGGTTAGACTGGAAGCCGACCCCAACTAGGGTTACCATCTATGTAAGGTAGGATGCCTGACTGTACAAAATGCCTGTTTATTGTAAAAAAAACTGTAAGTCTTAAAATAAATAATACGCAACAGATAGTTTTAAAGACTGATATGATATTTATCCAAAATAAAAGTATGAACAATTTTACGATCACTAAACTAATTTAGAATAAACAAACTTTCTACACAGTTATATTTTTCCGAAGACATAATTTTTTTCTAAAGTATAAATAGGTAAAAAAATATTGAATTTCTAAATAAATAAAAAGTTGGCCCCGCCACGTGCCATTTTGAATTTCATAGTAGATAATAATTATTTATTCGTCATCATCAACATCCATTATTTATTTATTTTTAAACAAATTCTGGTAATAAGCTTGGTACTCGTACTATTGGTCCAAAAAGTATCAACTTTTTCCAACCATAGTATACCTACAGCGCGGCACTCGTTTTAATTAATATTATTATTTTGAAGATTTTGATCGTATTTATTTTTTGCAATTAAAAGCAATTCACCCGTGCTTCCTATCCTAGAGCGCGTATGAGCGCGAAATGGATTACCTACTACCTATTAGGACTACCTACTGATAAGCCACAATTTCTTATATGGTGCTTATTTTGAAGCAAAAATATGACTTGGATCTAGCTATACTGGTTTACAAACACGAACATAAAATTTTGAATAAGTATGGGGTTCACATTTAGGAAAAAAATTGCTTTTGTACCGTGTGACCATAGACGTATTTTATACGTCTATGCGTGTGACATATAAATTAATGTCCGAAACTACTGAGCCTACAATTTCGAAAAAAACACAGAATAGTTGTATGTCATGTATACTTACTTATAGATTACAGGAAAACCTATAAAAAATCTTAAAGTTACATGGTAAATTACTCAATATTGTGCGTACAAACTTACATTTGCAGTTGGAATGTATGTGGGAACATGTTTTTCAACTACAATGTTAAGTTTGTTTTTGGGAGGTAAAAGGCATTTTTTTTAAGGCGCATACAACAGGCAAACGGTAAAAGTAGTCTAGACTTAAACAAAAAAATTGCCAAATCTATATAGTTTGTGGTACCGGAAAAAATATATGTGGATCTCGAACATATTTCTCAGAACTTGGTTGTTACCAAAATACGTTTTGAAAAAATAATCTCGATACAAATTAGCGTTAAACTAACCCTTTTCCTTGAGTTCTAATCCAAAAAATCTCTATTAAATAGCAACGTACGTTGGTATTATAATTAATAACAAGAACGTCTTATTTTAATGCAGAACTTGGTTGTTTTTTATAATCGATTACTCAACTCATTTTTGAATAAATCGATAATTGCTTCATATTTTGCAATAAATTACAGGCGTTGTGTCATCGCGCTTCTCTTTCTTTTCTATGCAGTCCGACAGTGACCGCGGTTTAGCTGTTGTCAGCGTCTTAATGATTTTATTTTACCACTTATTTTGATCAATATATCCATGCCAAATTACAGTTTTCTAGTAACAAGAGTCTGAGCTATGCCGCGGACAGACAACAAACGGACATGGCGAAACTATAATGGTTCCTTGATCACAACGGAACCCATTGATATATTAGTATATCAATGACGGAACCCTAAAAAGGCCCTCCCGCTGGATAAAAAAAAGCTTATGAACGTAATTTCTGCTATAGGTAGGTACTACCTATCCAAGGTTTTTGAAAATGAATGAATAGGTAGTAGGTAATTTGAAAAGTACTTAGGTAAGTAGGTAAGTACATTGGAAGGAGTATTTCCAATGAAATTTTCAAATCTCCAAGCAATTGAAAAATGAAGGGCCCCCGCTGGGTAGAAACCGAAATTAAATGCCGTTTCTGTCTTAGTGGCGATGGCGAAGGAATACACCAAGCTATACATTTCCAATATAGGCTGATCTCGCAGTGTATAGGATTTCCGTACAATGAGAGGTCGGTCAGCTTATACCTACTGGAACTGTATAGCTTGATAAATATAGCCGTGTGTACTGTAATTGAATATTTTCGTTCGATTAGATACGTACATTCAATAAGCTAACAGTCTACATCGGTTTCGTTGCTGTGTGTGGCTCAGGTGGGCCAACTAGATTTTTTTTTTTTTTTTTTTTTTTTTTTTTTTTTTTTTTTTTTTTTTTTTTTTTTATAAAACGTTGCCCCACACTAGGAATTTCTCCTGTATCGTGGGTGCGTTTACAAACATATATACTCACATACACAAACAGCCAGACCCGGAACAACTACTTGCAGGTCATACAAATATTTGTTCCGTGCGGGAATCGAACCCGCGACACGCAGTGCAGCAGTCAATCGCTTAACCACTGCGCCAACCGTGCCGTAAATTGAAATTTGATTATTATTAAATTTGATTGATTGAAACATCAAAATCCGCGAATATTATAGGTACCTATAGCAGGGGTGTGTGCGGCGCGGTGGCGGCAGCGACTGGCTTGCGGCAGCTACAAATGGTACCTAGTCCTTTGACCGCGCCGCCGCCGCGCGCCGCCAAAGCCATTAGTAAGTCAGTGCAATGTAATTCTTATGAAATTGCAATAAGGTATAAATTAGAATGAATATTTGCGAGGACTTTTTTAGTTTGAAATGGATAAATGATTATTTATTCGTAAAGTTAGTCAAACACCCTAATGTATACCTTAAAACAATGACAAAAGAGTCACATTGTAGTCTGCCTAGCCTTTTCCCAACTATGTTGGGGTCGGCTTCCAGTCTTACTGGATGCAGCAGAATTTTACATGGAGCGACTGCCTATCTGACTGGTTGTCAGACTTTCGGACTTCTGACGACCCGTAACGACTGTCAAAGATGACAGAATGATAGCCGGGACCACGAGGCACGGAGGAGTCTCGGTATTTAAAGATCACTCATCCACGGACCAACCCCCGCCAAGTACTATTGTACCGGTGAGGCCGTTAGTATTTTTTGGAATAAAACGTTAAATAAAACTAAGCCCGCGGTTAGCACGGGCGTAAAAAATCGCCGTTCGTGCTCGCGTGGGAAAGTTTAGGTACCTACCTAGGTTAGGTTGGGTTATGTTGACCGACCGGGGAATCGAACCTAGGACCCTACGCTCAGCAAACGCGCACAGACCTGCCTTCGTCCTGTGACGAAGATCGTCTGCTACTGAGCTCAGCTCGGAATGCACCGCCATTTATACTCTCTCGGTGTCGCGTCGCGCCAGCTACGCGATATCGCCGCGATATCGCGGCGCTACAAGAACAAAGGAACATTCCTTTGTCGGTGCCGCGCTGCGAATCGCCTCCGCTACGCGATATCGCGGCGCTACAAGAACAAAGGAACATTCCTTTGTCGGTGCCGCGCTGCGATTCGCGTGTCGCAATGTTATCGCATCACGTGACGCGATATATCTGTGTCGCGGCGCTACAGGTCGCTCCTGTGTGAAGTGTCGCGCGCGTTTTCATACAAATTGTTCTACGGATATAATATCGCAGTATCGCGTCGCGCGACAAGTCGCGCTGGTCTGTACGAGCCTTTATTCTTTTCTTTGGTAATGTCATTTTTTGCTGGCATTACGTGTGTGTACTCGTATCTTTGTTGAGCCAAATTTTTCTCAATGCCAACGATCCAATTGTATCTCTGAACAGGTACTGTTCTTTTTTTTAATATTTTTTTTAAATATGTCATTATAAAAAAAAAAAACAACTTATTTTTACACTTTGCACCACACATACAAATGGATTATTGGATCTGATTTAATGTGTGCGATTGATGTGTTTGATCATTCACTTCCCTTCAAAATAGGTGCCGATCCATACGTGTCATGTTCGTGAACGGGTCGTTCGCCTCGCATCGATTAGCTGCTTATTTTTGATAATTGTTTTTGGCTAAATAAAAAAGCAGCAGCAGCAGCAGCAGTGTTTAGCAGTTAGTCCCGGTTGACATTCGAAGATGGTGAAAGAGTCTGACAACCAGTCTTACCAAGGGGTATCGTGTTACCTTACCTAGTAACTGGGTTGTGGAGGTCAGATAGGCAGTCGCTCTATGTAAAACACTGGTATTCAGCTACATCCAGTCAGACTGCAAGCCAACCCCAACATAGTTGGGAAAAGGCTAGGTGGATTGATTGTTTTTTTTTTCTTTTTAATGGAAGTTATAACGTGCATGTCTTTATTCATCGTTATTCGTTCCCACATACAAACCTACCTATATAAATAATTGCAACATGAATGATGTAACCAACCTCCTTACCTTACCTCCTTTGGTTGAAGTGCGAGATGCCATTGCCCAACAACAACGATGTAACCAATATTTTGAAACAATATCTATTTGATTTAAAAGCGTATCCATGGAGTTTCTTCGTTCTTCCACATAGGAACCTACTACACTTTGGAATGGGCACCTAGCTTCCATCTTTCTTACTGACCGACTCCTTAAAAATTCAAAAGTGCCTGTAAATGAAATAAATGAGTTTGACTTTTTATTTTGATTTTATCTAAACCTTTAAAGCATTTTTCAATAAGAAAATTGTAAATAATTGCTTTGTTGAATCCCGAGAAACAATTGTTGGTGATTCTTCCAAGGTATTTTCTCAATGCGCATTTATTATTAATTTTATGGTATCACGGATAATTAAAATAGTTTAAGTACCCAGGTACCAATTTTCCGAGTTATAAGAAAAATAAAGAAAATCTATCGTGTTTTTTAAATTTTTTATTACGCTGTTCCACGATTTCTTAATTGCTGCACAGCTTGATGATTCGCGACTGTAAAATTATAACATGATTACTGTTGCATCCGTATTTTAAGTAGTTGAAATTGCATGTTTTTGCATTTTACTGATTTCGTGAGTAGTTTTATTATGTAATCTGCTGATGATTGCAGAAGGTGATGTTTTGGTTATACTTAATTTAAAGTTTTATTATTAAAATTATTTTTAATTTTTGTACAAATCAATAGGTGTTTCGTTACTAAATGTCCACCGTACAGACTGTCCCATCAGATTTGCTTGATAAAAGTTTATAACCTATAACATCTGCATACATATTAAACACAACACACAGCGCTATGGCCCTGTTTTGTATAAGTTCACAACATTATGCTGAGCAATGGCTTTTTTGCGTGGTTGTAACGCATATATTCTCCCAACTTGTGTTTGTGTTTTTTTCTTTGCGTCATGTTCTTAGCGCAAATACACGTATTTCCTTTCCTTCGTATTTATTTTTAAACAACCTGTAACTGAATAGTACCTACCTAACTATCTATGTTAAGCACATTGTCTTCAAATCGTTCGAGATTAGCATTGAGATACGTGTTCATACGTAACAGAGATAATGCCTCTGCGGCATGCCTCGCCTCAAATTCACGTGTATTAGATCGTTGCAATTGCTATGTAAAGGTATTTACATAAAACAAATACTATATAGAGGGACATTGAGGTTGTATCCGACGAGTCTTTTGTAGTATGGGAAATGTTAAAAGAATTGAGGATAAAAATAGCCGAAAAATGAAAAGTAAGTGAAAAAGTCCTCTTAAATTGATGAAGAAAGGAGTCATGCGATAACTTTTTTTAAATGACCGACCTACGTTATGTCACAGATGAAAACGGATGGTTCACTCCGCATTTTAGGTATGAAGCTATAAGTACGCGGCGGGCCCGTCTTGTCGGGCTAATTCGGTGAGTACGTAACGTAGTCAGAAGATATAAGAGTTACGCGATAGAAATAGAGGCAACTTCTAGGTAATATAACTGTAGGTAATTAGCGCTGTGGGAGCTGAATTGCACTTTATTGTGTCGTAGCAAGAGTCGCTTTTTATTGAAATGATTTTGCAAAGTGAACTATCTCAATTCATCTGTGGTTATGGTAAACTCTAAGGACTGACAGGATTATGATAAAACTCATTATAAAAAATACACTTTGCAAACAAGCATATTACAAATTAGAGGATTATATCCAAGATAAAAATGCTTGGAAACATGCTGGTCCTGCTCCATAGGACAATTTAGAATCTAGACAAAATCTAACTGGTTGCTAATTTAATTGTATAATATATATATATTTTTTTATTTTGGTTTTACATTCTGTGATTACTCGAACTCACACACTGAGTTATTTTACTTGTAAAAATGCTAGGAATATCGTATAATTTTACAATGTTTGTAAATATGTGAGCACCATGCATCTATCACATGATTAATTTATCTGTCATTCCTTAATTTTTCATTATTTTTACCTAACGTGGTATAGTAATCTTAGTCTTCACATATAATGATATAAATGATGTATACAAGATATTGTGAAAACATTTTAAAAGAGTAACGGTGGAGTTTCTTGCCCATTCTTCTCCATACGAAAACTACCTTTTGGAAGGGGCAACTAGAATCAATTATTATTTAAATGTTGACGTTCAAAAGTGCCTTTTTGTGCCTAATTGAAATAAATTATTTGACTTTGATTTTGACTTTTATGATGTCGAAAACAGCGACTTAGAGAATATTTCTCTTTCTTAAAACACTAATGATTGGAGCAGTGGTGGCCCAGTGATATCGGCCCCGACTTACGAGTAGTAAGTAGGTCATAAATTTGTGCCCATATAGGCACTTCGCTTTGTGGAATTTATTTTATCACCAATACTCTCAAAACGGCGAAGGAATATAACGTGAGAAAACGTGTCCTAGAACCAAAAATTCGAAGACATGTGACATCTACCAACGCGCACTGGGCCCGCGTGGTGGATTACCGCTCACTTCCTCTTACAAAGAGCAGGTATGTGTTCCAGCAGTTCGAACGTTATAGGCTGAGTAGGTACGCTACTATGCTTATACCTACTAAGCGTAGTGATTATTGCAATTTCCATACTGACGATAAGAACGAATAAATGAGCACCCTTTGATTAATATCATGACAGTCATGAGAACTAGATTATGCCAATCTCGTGGGATCATAATAGTAAAGATAATCCTGGTGGGATTATACTGTAATCTGGCATACGAGAGCATCATAATCATACTCATATCAGTCGAGAAGAGCATGATTGATAAGAAGATGTTGTAAAAGATTGAGATGATAGCTGTCATAATCTCTCAGTTATACTTACCTAAGTATATTCGTTGGGTGCTATTATTTACGAGATTTCTTCTAATGCGTCGTACACTGAAAAGTGCCACATGAATGCTGTTCCTAGTTTACCCTAGGCTGATAAAATTTTAGTTTTTCTTAATGTTTTTGTTTAGATCGGTTTCTTCAAATACCTATGTACCTATGACATTTTTTGACATTTTTTTTTAAAGGTACTAAGGTCCCTTTTAAAAAAAAATGTCATACGACGTCAATATCGAAACGCAAATCTTAAAAAGCTGCATCATTAGGAACAGGGTGTAAAGTTCACTCATCCTCTATAGAAAAGGGAGGAACCTCCGACCAGACGGGTGTCATGTCTGGCGGGCAAGCCCTACGATTGATGTCGGATAGTCTATATCACGCCGATATGACTCAACAAGACATTTAAGAAGATAAACTAAAAAAAGAAGACTGACAGCTTCGGTGTAGTGGTTGCAGGCGCTACTGCTGAGCATGAGGTCCTGAGTTCAATTCCCGGGTTGGACAAAGTGTTTTTGGGTTTTTCCATCTGGAATTTTTCAATAGCAGCTCTGTCTAGATTTGCGCCCATGATGGCAATAGGCTCGCCTCCTATTACACGAGACTTTAACCTAACCGGCGAAATGTAGGTGTTCTACAGATACAACACTGCCTAACCCTTCAGGGAATACAGACGTGGTGTAATTAATGAATGATGGGTTTTTCCCGACCACACACGTGCACGCTCGTTAGATAAAAATCAAAGTCATGATTTCATTGTAGTCATAATTGATTGATCAGTGACCGCAGACTGTATCAATATGTCAATTATTTATTATGATATTCTCGTCATCATTTTCTAATGCTCATCAAGTAAGGACATTACTTCTAAGCCTTAGAAGTCGGTTTTGTCTAGCAGTGGACTGCTAATGAAATGGTCTTTCACCAACTACGTCGATATCGACGTAGATTAGAAAATCCGTCTGAATAGAACTATTTTACTAAGTACTGAATATTAAACTTCTGGAATCTCTTCATATGTATAAAGCTTAATTTTAAAGGTTGTTTATACTTAACTAGCGACACAGCCCTGCTTCCCACGGTTTTCAGGACTTGATAACGAGATTTCAGTATTATATGTAAGTTTAATATTAATACATTATAGGTACCTAAAATACATATAAACCTTCTGGAATAAATTTTCTAAATGATGGTGAAATCCACATCAAAATCCGTTGCGTTGGTTAGAAGAACATTGCTATAATGAATAAATTACGATACACAATGGGATCAAATACGCACACATAAACACACACATACCCACTTAACACGTACACAAATACACCAGATATACAATACAACCCCTGAAATCACCTCTCAAGTTTGCACTCTGGAATTCGTACCTCGAGCCCCAAGATACAAACTAACTGTCTAGTTTGGGGTTCACTGGCAAATAATATTTTGTAACATAGCTATAGGTAATATTTTAAGCTACTCATGTCGTCTCAATTTGGTGTTAACTTGTAAACCTGCTTACTGTATTACCTGGACAATAAACTTTTTCTATTTCTAATTAATTTACATTTTAGTGAAACATTGAAAACGAATATAAAGTATTCAGAAAATCAAGAAAATTCTAAACACGGAAATAGGTTTATGCATTTTATACGATGAGATTTAAATATTCCTGATAAATTGTTAGTCATCTCTCTTACAAGTTTTCGCGGCGAATTAAATGGATTCTTCGCATTAATCCTTTGTTCAAATTCTTATATTTTACTCTTCTCTAAATTTAATGTTACGCTCGCTTGACTGCGGTTACTAAGTGTTTAGGCTACCATCTGTCGTGTTCTCTGAGTAGGAGTTTAGTGATGAGTTATCACTATTCTCTTGCCCCTATCCCTGTTTATTTGGGATTGGGGCATTTATGTTCTTCTTCCATTCTTCTTCTTCTGTTAGTCGTCATCTTAGTAGTCAACCCTTTTCTGGCGATAATTATCCTCTTTTACACAGTCCATCCATCGGTTTTTGGTCTTCCTCTTCTCTTATGCCATACTTAGACATTCATACTTACAATTTCTTTTTTCCGACATTTTTTTTCCTCCGCTATATTATTTGTGTGAAACAAGTGAATACCCGCGAACTTTCGCGTTGTTGCATAATAAATGAATAAAATATATTTATTTTCTCTGACAATGGTTTTGTAGCATTTACAGTTTTGACCAATTCACCACTGCAGGCCCTATCAGAATACCAGCGCTGTAACATTTATTATTAAATGTCGCAGCATCATGCTGAGATAGGAGCCTTTTGGCCTCGCACAGGACTTTGCACTTCATATTAATTTTTACTCTGTTTGTTTTTTATTTTTTATTTTTAGTGAGTGTGAGTTTAGTTTAATTAAGATCTCCTGTGCTTGTCCCAATAAATACTTTTTCTTTCTTTCTTTCTTTCAATTTGAATTCACATTGTGAGAGCTTGGTGCCTGATGCAAGTGTAGGAAAACCTGTGTTACAGGTCACCAGGCTCCACTTAGTTGCCTCATACTAATGAACAAGCAGGTAACAGGTGTTCTACAAAAAAAAAAAAGTTAACTAAATGAAAAGAAAAAGAAAAATAACAACAAAAGCAGTCAAAGGGTGTGTGGTGAATGATGGTGAATGTGTATGTGAATTGTGGTGAAGTGTAGGTGAATGGTGGTGAATGTGTAGGTGAATGGTGGTGAATGTGTAGGTGAATGGTGGTGAATGTGTAGGTGAATGGTGGTGAATGTGTAGGTGAATGGTGGTGAATGTGTATGTGAATGGTGGTGAATGTGTAGGTGAATGGTGGTGAATGTGTAGGTGAATGGTGGTGAATGTGTAGGTGAATGGTGGTGAATGTGTATGTGAATGGTGGTGAATGTGTAGGTGAATGGTGGTGAATGTGTATGTGAATGGTGGTGAATGTGTAGGTGAATGGTGGTGAATGTGTATGTGAATGGTGGTGAATGTGTAGGTGAATGGTGGTGAATGTGTAGGTGAATGGTGGTGAATGTGTAGGTGAATGGTGGTGAATGTGTATGTGATTTGAATACAAGTGGCTGTGTGAACATTGGAAATTGGAATTATGGAGCCATAAGAGCATACAATATCGAAATTCGTTACAAAGATGTGGAAGGGGGATGAGATTTATTTAATTGTGTGGAGCAGTTTTTGTGTGTCATCATAGCAAAGGGTTTTCAAATATTATATAGCAAAAAGTGACAGACTTTTTGCTTACAACTGGGTTTATGTAATGGATAAATATAATGACTGACTGTTAATAATATAAAAAAAACTTGTGGGCCAGACTTGACCGGAAAAATCAGTTCTGCACACAGAACCTCATCTCGCCTCTTTAGGGCATGAGCTATCCGAATATCAAAAAATATTTGGCCTCGGTCTTAAGGGGGAGTCGAGAACATTGATTCGCTGTTACAATGTATAGTAAATTGTGTTTCGTTGGACTGTTTTTAGGCTTTTTGGTTTACTTTCAGGTTTTATGTTGTAGTAGGTAGAGGTAACATAAACATCACAGTTGTTTTACCCGAAGGTTTAGGCAGAGATAGATATACCTATAGTACAGTATACCCACATTTCACCAGGTATTTTTAGGTGAGGTCTCATGTAATTAGGAGCGTCTGGCGAGCTTATTGCCCCCAACCGGGCCACTAAACTATGGGCAAAGTGAACTTAATAATAATGATTATGGTCTAATGAAAACAACCTTGTTTTGACTTTGGAATTTTATCTCACTTGGATAGGCAGTTAATAGTACTTAGTTAATCTTGTAGTTTAGACTTTGAATACTCTTTTTGCTTTTTTAGTCGTTCATTTATGACTGCAATCGTGTTGTTATAACCGACTCTAAAATAAAATGAGTGTAATCCAGACCTGTTGTATTAAATTATGTATTTAGCACAAAAACGAGACTGGCAATGAAATATAATGTATACATACAGTACCTGGGCGACCGAGCCCTACTCTAGTGATATTAGAGAGAACTCATTAAATAGTATAGGATAGTTCATACTAATTCCATGTATACTAATTGCATGCTGCCATGCCATTATTCTAAGGTCTTGTTCTAAACTTTAAAATACGGAAAAAACGATTTTTCCCAGATATGAGACCTAGCTGGATCGATTTCTCGCCCCCGTAAACCCTTATATTGCAACTTTCATCGAAAAAGGTGATTACAGATATATATGTATATACCTGTATACAAATACATATTGCTCATTTAATAAGCAAATCTTCTGAATCAAGGCAAGTCAAGGCTAACTAGTGAACTAGAATATTTATTATGAAATGCAGTAATTAATATCGTAACACCGAATAATTTCTTTTAGATGTAAAATAAGTATTTGGAAACTTTCCAAATGATTTTTTTTACCCCTAAAACGGGTACGGGTTTTTTTGCGTCATGTTTACCGCAAATAAACGTATTTTATTTCTTTTCTTTTCTTTTTTTTCTTCTTACAACATCAAATTAAATGTTATAATTGCAATACGTTATTAATATTCTAGTTCGCTGTTTAGCCACATTTCTTATTTCCATACAGTAATATCGCCAAATTAATCAAAACAGGTAAATTTTTGACAGCTATTTGCAACGTTGTCAACTTTTAGGACAAACGCTCTTAACAGTTTACAACTTCTGACATTGCCTTTGTACGCTTGAAATATATTCATGAACTGCAAATAAAGAAATTCGCGATGGTCGACAGTCTGTTTTTCGCAATAACATATTATTTTACACTGATTTTCTTAATGCATGGCATTGACTGAAAATTGGTTCATGTTTGATGATTCATGTATAGAATGTTAGAAAATATGTATTATTTAGGCACCTCCCAAGTTGATTCTGGAAAACTTCAAAAGTGAATGGTATGAAGAAAATCAATCTTAAGGATTTCCTATCTGATACTTGAAATTCGATGAATCAGATGTTATAGTTTGTTGCGGAAAACCCTGAATGATTTGTAATCGTTCATCGAACTAAGTTTTTGTTACATACGTAGATACAGTGTTTGCATTGGTGGCAGGTGGCCATCATGTAATAAGTATAAAAATAGTTTAAAAAAAAAAGCAACAGATTTCTAAAAAAGAACACTACCAAGTGAAAAATTACTTTAATTTCGAAACTCGGTGTCATTGGTTTTGTATTTTCGTTATTGGCCACCGACTTTTGGCACAATGTTAATGGCGTTTTCTTAATGTGATATCATAATGACCGACCATTGAAAATAGCAGACCTGGACTTCTGAAAACAAGTGGAAGTAAGTAGGTCTGAACGAGTGTCGGATCTATACTATATTCATATTTATATATTATACATTGTAAAGATCTTCAGACTGGAACTTTAATATTCTCTTATCATGTAATACACACGTTTACACACGAGGCAAGTAATTGTAGTTCCTAATCACTTGGGTTTTAATCGAGACATTATTGAAGTTTTACAGTGATTTGAAGTGGTAGCAAATATAATAAAAGACTTTCATTTTATGCACAGGATGATGACTTACCCTGGAAGTGAACTACCCGAAGCAAGGAAAACTTGCTCAGGTGGAGATTCACAGATAACTCCGCCCTAGTGTGTAAATGTGGTGTTGTTCCACAAAATATGAGGCACTTAAGAGTATAATACCTCAAATTACTTAGCATGATCCTCCGTTATATCGAAAATACTGCAGTATTAATTTTGAAATAAATGTATGGTACAGTGGAGGATCCTTAGTCAGAAATTAAGTTTTATTTAATTTTAATTTAAGTACTATGTTTGACGAAAACACGATGCATAAATTTATTCAAAACCGAACAATAAACAGGTGGTATTAAAAAAATACTTCAAATTAGATCATGAAACTTTGAATAATAACTGAACTAATTATAAAGCAGATACTACATTCTTTTTTTTTATTACCGTTATTTTCACCGTAAACAGAAATTATTTAAACTATCGGCGCCTTGGAGGCTTCTCCCTGCCGCTCAGTCCGCGAGCAGTAGCGTGCAAACGAGATAAAGAGTGTATTTGAGCTGAGGTATTACATATGGACTCTTAATATCGTGTCCAATGTGTGCTGTTGCCTGCACGTTACAGGAATTGATGGAGGCTACTAAAGGAGAAAAAATCGTAGCCAAATCTGAGCCGACACTATTTAAATTACCATCGACACGCTAGGAAAAAGATGGTCCTAACAAATACCCATCACAAAGCCGTCATTTACGCATTCTGTACATCAAATTAAGTAACATTGTGTTAAAATACCTACTGGGATACGACTTTTATTTTTTGTGTGAAAAATCGCTGTTTACGGTATAGCGCGTAATGACCAGATAACAGACCAGATAACAGATGCTGCACGTAAAAAATTGAGCTTATTGATTCATGCAACGGTATTTGAAGTTAGTTTATAACATTTTTATTTACGTAAAAAAACATCAAAAATAAGTTGGACCTTATAAAAATCCGTAACCAAAAGGTTCGCAAGTATGGTCCGGTACATTTTTTTTTAATCAAACTGAAGTAAAGAACAAGTGACTCTCGGCTTCTTTTGACATCCCTTTATTTTTTATTTTTTTCGGTGTGAAATTATCAAATAACTTCTCCCGCTCTGGGTGGAGCGGGAGGGCGTGTCAGAATCTTACTGACTAAAACCCACCCGTGTTCCTTCCGTTGCCTGTACGTTGCCAGGGGCCACGGTATCCCTTTCGAACTTTCCCGCAACCCCGGCAGGCATCGGACCCCTTCACTTGCTGACATCTCTTTGAGGCGCGCGTGGAACACAACGCACCGTCGACCCGGGCCTGGTCCTTATCGGACGGCGAGCTACCCATTGCTCACCGTCCGCAAGCCCGTGCCTACGGTGGCCGGGAATCGGCCTGCGGTTCCCAACGCCCAGGGCGTCTCCTGCGGTGGCTAGGGGCGTGAGGGCGCGAAATTTGCCTCTCCCTCACGCATTCTGCCTCCTCCTTCGCGAGCATTACTGCTTCGCAGAAGGAGGTGACGGCCTCCCATGCCCTCTCGCTCCGTACCATGGCCTGGACCAGGGCCGGACGCGAGAGATCGCCGCCACCGATCGCCTCCACGAGGACACGGCGACGCTCTGCCCAAGCCGGGCAGACGTCCACCGTATGCTCCACCGTGTCCTCCGGGCGATCCACGCAGTGATGACACCCGGGCGTTTCCTCCCGCCTGATACGAAACGGGAACCTCCCGAAACAACCATGTCCGGTGCGGACCTGCGTCAGGCGGACCTTTTGACACCCCTTATAGTAAAATATTACTACTGCAGACATTTTTACATAGTGAGATTGTAAAGGATGATGTTCAATTGTAGCGGAATAGACCAGCCCTGGCGACCCAGTGGTCACGACCCCCACTTGTCATCGGTTTAAACCACGGCAGGCACGTTGTTTACTAGACTGCGTTCGCGATTTCGTTTCCAAACATGTAAACAAATATGAGTTTTTGGAAAAACAACTATAGTACTCACACATAAGTTTTACTTTGCGCTACAACTTTCAAGCTTTTTTATGACCTTTTCAATAGTATTATTCATTCTGAAATCACCTTAATTTGCACGGGCATAAAGTTGATATTCGTTTAAGTGGAAAACATATCAATAGACTATATGCATAATTTGTTTCATTAATGCTATAGATAGCTAAAGAGAAACATCACGAGGAAAACGACATGTCCTAGAACCAAAAAGTCAAAGACATTTATGACGTACAAGAAACTGCACTGTGCCCCGCCTGGTAGATACTGGGCCAACTAGAGTTGAGTGGAGGCCAGACTGCCTCGTTGGTCTGGTAGTCGCGGGTCGATTCCCAGGTCACGAAAAGTGTTATTGGGCTTTTCCCCTAGGAATTTCTCAGTAGCAGCCCGGAGTCTGGATTTGTGCCCGTTTGATGGCAATAGGCTCGCCGTCTATTACATTGTACTTAATAATAACTGCAGGCGAAATGTAAGTATAGATGCTATAGGTAGGTACACCTCTGTCTAACCCTCGAGGAAAACTGGCGTGATGTTATGTTATGTATTGCGTGTGAACGTTAAAGGATTTATGTATAAATTCCTTGTGGAAATTCAATGTTGACGTAGGCTAACAAGCCCTAAAAAGTGCTCTCTGTACTTGACTCTATTTATAAATGGCATTTATTACTCTCTTCATTTTGGAAGATCTGAATCATTCTTATACAGGGTGGCCGGAACATTGAAGTCCAAAAAATATTTTAGTTCCTCGTATCGTGGGATATTCGAATCATCCCCACGTATGTTTTGCGACTTTTCATAGTTTTCGAGTTATGTTTCTTTTTTAATTTTTGAGAATTTTCGACCGGACCAACTTAAAAAAATTAAGACTATGTCGAGATTTTTTTCTGCAACTGAATTTAGTACTTTTAGAATTTACTGAGTAGTACTTTTATGGATAAAATAATCAGCTTCGTAACTGTGATAAAAGTTATGAAACTGTTGGTCTAAAGGGAAAAGTTTACGTTCAGAGAATTATGACTAAAATTTTCAACTTTATATTAAAAATCTAGACAAGTGACTTCATGATACCTAAGTAGAACTCCGAGTGCCTCAAGAATCTGCCAGACTCTCAGCTTTCATAAATCATTTAAAAAAGCGGTATTTAATGTGGTCGTGTAGATTAGTGTATTTTTTAGTCCAGATATAATCTTGTTCAGATCATGTGATATGACCAAGATTATGTCTGGACTTTAAAAGAGACTGTGACCTCTGAGTTTGTTTTGACCTTTCTTCTGAAAGTAGTCAGATAGGAAACGCCGAACTCATTTAGTTTAAAAAAATATGATTTACGTGTAAAAACGTTTGTACTAATGTACTCACAGAAATAAAATCATTTATCATTTATTGCCACTATACCATAAAATTGAAGGAACAATTGACTGGCACCGTCTAAACAACACTTACAATTGTTGCACGATACGGGCAGGTTAGTTGCCGTTCAAAACTGGTATAGGTGTAAACAGCATGTACAATAAAATTGCATATGCAATAAAAACGCATTCAATTCTACAAACTTAGGACCGAATTAAATAAGGAAATAAGTTTAAAAAATCTTGAGATGACGTCCAATAAAATTTTAATGAAATATTTGGCAGCGCAAATACGGGCGATACTTGAACCAGTAATGTGCAAGGACGCGCAACTCTGTGTTCAGACGAGGCAAAACTTGCATGCAATAATGCTCTTGGAATAGAATTGCCTTGGTGTGAGTCGCATGCAATTTTATATTGAACAGTAAAACTTATATTCAATTATTGTATGCTATTTTATGGGAATCGCACTTGCATGCAATTTTGGAATGGCAATAATTGAACGAGCTTAATGACATGGGATTATAACTCTTGAACGTTCCAGGAATTTTTACCATGTAAATGGAGCTTTATTTACCAGCTGAATTAAATAGATGATGACAAACAGTATGGCCGGGGAAATACATTATTTCTCAACTTGAAACACTACGTCAATTTTCCGTGTTAAAGCTATTTCATACAACTGACAACGAATGAAAACTAAACGTACTTAGTCAATTTGTTAAACTTTGAATTTCCCTGATTTAATTACATAGTTTCAGGTCTCACCCATTCATGCATAACGACCTCAACATGGCAAATGACCCGGCAAGGTTACTGTGGTATCCACTGAACTAAATCGCGGATCATCGGTTACTTAACGAACCCTTGAATACACACCTACATTGATTTGAGGGATTATCCGACATAGTTTAAGCCCTTTGACAGTTTAGGCCTATTTGCTTCTTCTCTCGATTCGCTATGAGATGTAACTGCGAGTGTATCGCATGCCAAATAGTACCCAGTTAGTTGCTACGTTAAGCACAAAATACAAAAAACTATAATTTGCATAAAAGTATGCAAAGTAACAACTTTTGATTGGTGAATAGCAACCCGCTTCCTTGCTCACAGGTACTATAATTCCTAATTAAATCAACTCAGCCTATCGCAGTCCACTGTTGGACATAGGCCTCTCCCAGGGTGTCCCACTCTGTCATCCGCCTTTCGTATCCTCTGGCTGTCCCAGCCACCTTTTTACGGTCGTCGCCTTTATAAGCGTAGTGTGGGACACCCCCCCAACTACATGTACATCTTGCTGGGAGTGTCCCACACTACGCTATCTCCTCCACCTTGACTTGTCTGCTCCACCGGTCATCGATCCTTCGACAAACATGGCCAGCTACCACTGCCACTTTAACTTGCTTACTTTGGCTTTTTGACTTGCTTTTTGACTTTTTAACTTGCTTACTTTGGCTGTTTGTGTATGTGAATTTAAATGTTTGTAAACGCACCCACGACACAGGAGAAATTCCTAGTGTGGGGCAACGTTTTTTAAAAAAAAAAAAATAAAAAAATAAAAAAAAAAAAAAAAAATTACTCTGCAAGCTATGCCGGATCTTTTCCGGATAACTTAATTTCTTCAATTCGTAATTAAATAAAGAAACATATAGGGCACTAAGGGTACGGTTTGCAAGATATAAATTTATTTATTTTACATAATGTACACTCAGTTACAGGCTAGGCTAAAATTTATGAGTATATGACCCTGTTAGGGCGCAGCAAGTATTATTACATTTAACTTATATCTAGGTTAAATATTTGGAAGTTAACATTATATTGCATACGTACTAGATATCAATATCACAAGCATTCATTATTATTACTAATATATAATCTCTTTGTAAAATACTTAATTTAATTTATATTAAGTAATTAAAGTCATTTGAAATATATAGTAACATTAATAAAATCATTTTATACATAGATATATAACTAGGCACATCTATGGGTAGGTAGAAGAAAAGGCGAAAAATGGAAGACCGACCGTATAGAGTGGTGTTATCATCCCCAGTATATTGTGTGTATGTAGTCATAATCATCCCCAGTCTATTGTGTGTATATAGTCATAATCATCTCCAGTCTATTGTGTGTATGTAGTCATAATCATCCCCAGTCTATTGTGTGTATATAGTCATAATAATCTCCAGTCTATTGTGTGTATGTAGTCATAATCATCCCCAGTCTATTGTGTGTATGTAGTCATAATCATCCCCAGTCTATTGTGTGTATATAGTCATAATCATCCCCAGTATATTGTGTGTATGTAGTCATAATCATCCCCAGTCTATTGTGTGTATGTAGTCATAATCATCCCCAGTCTATTGTGTGTATATAGTCAAAATCATCCCCAGTCTATTGTGTGTATATAGTCATAATCATCTCCAGTCTATTGTGTGTATGTAGTCATAATCATCCCCAGTCTATTGTGTGTATATAGTCAAAATCATCTCCAGTCTATTGTGTGTATGTAGTCATAATCATCCCCAGTCTATTGTATGTATATAGTCATAATCATCTCCAGTCTATTGTGTGTATGTAGTCATAATCATCCCCAGTCTATTGTGTGTATGTAGTCATAATCATCCCCAGTCTATTGTGTGTATATAGTCATAATAATGACCGCGGCAATGAACGGTCAGAGGGTTATTTATGGCACAATGGCGTGCGAGCTACTTGCATGCTTTTGCGCAAGTTACAGGGTTTATTAGCAGGGTGCATAGCCCTTATTATTTGGGCAGGATACCATAGGATTTGGATTGGAACAGTGTCATGATTCGGTAGGATCCGTTGTTCTAACAACAATTTATAGCTTAGAAGTTTCGACATTGCAAACAAACCGTAAAGAGCTAAAGGTTACACATCCAGGGTAAAAATCTAATTTTATACTCACCTACCTACTGATATTATTGCATAATAAGTGTGTCAATAAAAACATCTTAAAATGCTATATCCAAAAATAAACTACGTACCGTCCTTACCGTGTTTTGACCTCAAATACAATTGATTCCTTTTTGGGAGGCATAATAAAGAACTGGTAAGATCAATAAAAAGTCCGCAAAACAAGTTTGACTAAAATCAACAAACGTAAAACGAGAACATTAGAGTTTTGCATTCAATAACATATTTTTACTGTCGTTGTTATGTATGGCTGTTCGACGTTGAAATGGACATTAAAATGAGTAAATAAGTTTATTATTATTAAATTTAAATTACAAACAACCTTATTTGATAAGGCGATAAGGCCGCCCATATTTTGCAGTTCTTTTATTTTTTATTATATATTTTTGTGGTGTACGATATAGTATTTATAAATATAAATAAATTAATAAATAGGTCAAATGATTGAAATAGGTCAATGACATTTGATTGACCTTTGAATGACCTTTGATTTTGTGTACTTATCTGTTCTATCCGACCTGAACTGTATCAACATTGTTTTTGTCTTCTTGTGTATTTGTGAAGAACGTTGTTGGTTGCACATTTGTATAACTCCTTATGTTCTATTTACTTGTAATACATAATGTGTAATTGTTTGTTCTTCTGAATAACTAAAATAAAAATTTACCCCTGGATTTGTTTCGGCATTTCTCAGGGGTAGGCAGATAGAAAATATCGACTCCATCTAGCTTATTTTTTAGGGTTCCGTACCTCAGAAAGAAATAATCTGTCTGTCAAGACCCTTTTTGTCAGAAACGCGTGGAGGTATCAAGTTGAAATTTATATCAAAACATGGAGCTTTAAAAAATCAAGCGTCTAAGGCCCGTATTACAGAACCTCACTCAAGACTCAAGCATTACTTAAAACTAGTTACAACCAATCAAACGGCTTTAAATCAGTTTTAAGTACTGCTTGAGTTTTGAATGAGGTTCTGTAATACGGACCTTAGTCAATACAATAACACGGCATAAATACGGCCATTATGCGACATATTGTGACACTCACAAATAAATCAAAACCTAATAGCGCAGTAGAAATAAGTACTTACTTTATACTGTGCCTACAGGGTAGTTCCCGTTGACCTAGAATCATGAAATTTGGCAAGAAATTTGGTCAAGTAAAGGAAAAGGTCCAAAAATCGTTAGTTTGTAGTTCTATCACACAAAAATGTTGTTTTTCGATTACAAACTTACGTAATTGTGACGTTTTTGGGTCTAGGATATGCCGGTTTCCTCACGACGATGTTTTCCTTCACTGTTTTGAGAGCAGTGGTGATGAAATAATTTACACAAAGTAAAGAGCTTGCTTGGGTTTCGAACCCTGTTTGTTCTTTGAATTAAATAAGCCTGTTTCAAACGTAGTGAGTAATGGTGGTTCCTTCGCAGTTCGAGAAAGGCTGTTGCTTTGCAGTGGGACATTACAAGCTGATGTTATAATAATAATAATAAAATATTATAGAGGTATTTTTTTTTTTTGTAAGTTTGTATGTAGGTGGTAATCTCCGGACCCACTATTCGGTTTTGAAAAAATATTTTTTGCATTGGATAGCCCATTTCTTGAGGAAGGGTTTCGGATGAAGTCGCGGGCAGAAGCTAGTAAGTATTATTATAAAAAGATAGCATCACGCGTTTACTACTTGAGGGGTTTGTACAGAATACTAAATTCATTTGCTTCACAAAGTACAACACCTCTCAACCCCCTCCAGAATTCAAAATTAAGATTCATAAATGCAATTATCCTGTAAATCCAATCTGTTCTTGCACAGAAATCAATAGAGTAGAATCTACCAAATACCTAGGCATTATGGTTGATCAACGACTATCCTGGCATAACCAAACTGAATTAATAATGAAGCGAATACGGAAATTAATCTGGACTTTCAAAACATTACGACATGTCACCTCGAAAAAGCTCCTGATACAGATTTACATCTCACTTGCTCAGTCCGTCCTGGCTTATTGCGTACCTGTCTGGGGAGGTGCCACAAAGATTAAATTCTTAGACCTCGAGAGAGCTCAGAGGTCACTACTGAAAGTTATGTTTTTTAAACCCTTCAGGTTTTCAACTGAGAACCTATACCGGATTTCGGATCTTCTGACCGTTAGAAAGCTTTACGTACTTAATATAATTCTAACTAAGCATAAAACTCTATCGTTCAACCCACAGAAGACAAAAGGCAGAAGGAAAAACACGGTTGCTCCTACTGTGTCGGTAAAGTCTACATTCGCAAAAAGGCAATTCCCTAGGCAATCATCCCATTTATACAATTTTCTTAATAAAGAACTTGATATATACCCACTAACCTACCGCGAATGTAAAAACGCTTTGTCTAAATGGCTTAAGTTAAAAACCTATGACGAAGTGGAAAATATGGTGCAATCAATGAGACTGTAATATTTATATTACGCTATGTTATTTATGGCGCTAATGGAAGTTAATGTTTTACATTGATTCCGATCCCAAGACTAGTCGCAGGGTTAGCTACATTATTATATAAAACCTAGATAATAATTAATCTCCACCTGTATGAAGTTTGGATTATGACCCTCACCCCCCCACACTTACTCTCACCCACTACTCACTCTCATACACATACTACATACACATTCACCTCCACACCATCTCCTACACACAGAACAGCGCATTATTTGTCTTTGTTTTATTTGTCTTTTACTCATATAACAATACTGTGTAAGTACCCATTTTGTTCCTGCATTTTTAATTGTATAAGTTCATTTAATATTATGATCAGGTTTAATAACTTAAATACAATTACATAACCCGGGGAAGGGCGGAGTATCCTAAAACAAGCATACTATTTGCTTAAATGGATTCTCCACATTGTAACTAGAATAAGGTATTTAAGTTGAAGCAATAAACTATTTTTTTTTTTTTTTTTTTTTTTTTTTTTTTTTTTTTTTTAATACGGTGGAGGTCTGCTCAGTTTGGGCAGAGCATCGCCGTGTCCTCGTGGAGGCGAAGGGTGACGGTGGAAGCCTGCCCGGCTTGGGTGGGCACCGCCGTGTCCTTTTGTAGGGGGTCGGCGACGGTGATCTCTCGCGTCCGGCCCTGGGCCAGGCCATGGTACGGAGCGAGAGGGCATGGTAGGCCGTCACCTCCTTCTGTGAAGCAGTAATGCTCGCAAAGGAGGAGGCGCATGAGGGAAACGCAAATTTCGTGCCCTCACGCCCTTAGCTGCCGCAGGAGCAGCTGCCCTGGGCGTCGGGAATCGCAGGCTGATTTCCGGCCACCGTAAGCACGGGCTTGCGGACGGTGAGCAATCGGTAGCTCGCTGACCGATAAGGACCAGGCCCGGGTTGACGCATTGTGTTCCACGCGCGCCTCAAAGAGATGTCAGCAGAACACATGCTTCCGAACAAGCGATGCCTGCCAAGGTCGCGGGAAAATCCGAAAGGGATACCGTGGCCCCTCGCAACGTACAGGCAACTGAAGGAACACGGGTGGGTTTTAAGTCAGTAAGATTCTAACACGCCACCCCGCTCCGCCCAGAGCGGGAGGTTATTTGATAAATTTCCAACCAAAAAAAAAGGTATTTGTACAGATACACCCACATTTTACCAGTTATGTTTAGACCCATATAATACGGTGTGAGCCTATTGCCATCAACGGGGCACAATTCCAGACTCCGAGCTGCTACTGAGAAATTCCTTATGGAAAAACCCAATCAAACGTTTATTATAATACGTTACCTGAATACATATACTGCTTAATGACCGGTGCCAGCCGGTACGGTGGTGTAATGAAAAGGAAAATTCTTTCAAATCACCATTTACCTAACTCCTTTCCTTATGAATCACGAAAATTATAATGGGAATTAACCTAAGACCTGCGTCAATCAGTGAGCAGCGTTGGCCCAGCGGTATTGGCCCCAACTTACTAGTTATGTCGTTCGAAACCATGCAGGCGCTTTACTTTGTCTAATTTATTTCATCAATACTGCTCATAAAACATAGTGAGGAAACCGGCATGTCCTAGAACCGAAAATTCGAAGACATGTGATATTCCACCAACCCGCACTGGGCCCGCGTGGTGGATTACGGCCCACTCCCTATCACAGAGAGGAGGCCTGTGTCCTGAGGCTGGTGACAATGACATTGAAGACGACTTTACTTAAGAATAAACTGATTTATCTACCTTAAAATGACTTGCTTTGGTTAGTAAAAGATAGGTACGTAGGTACAGGTAAGATTGACGCAGCATGAACATAATCAGCCTATAATTTTCCCACTGCTGAGTGGGAAGAAAAGTCATTTGAAGGCAGATAAATAAGTTTATCCTTTTTTTTATGGGATATTATCAAATAACTTCTCCCGCTCTGGGCGGAGCGGGAGGGCGTGCCAGACTCTTACCGACTAAAACCCACCCGTGTTCCTTCAGTTGCCTGTACGTTGCCAGGGCCCACGGTATCGAATGTCTGCGCCCTGATATTTAATTCTACCAAAAATTAATGAACGAACGATGAACGAAAATTGTATACCCACCTATCTTTTTTACGCTACATTACGATACGTAATACTTTCTTGTCTTTATCCTTAAGTCTCTAATTGGTATGTATTTAATGTCGTCTTCAATGTCACTGACGGCCTTTAAAGCCAAAAACGAAAAGCCTTGAGCACATAAGGAAAATGATTTCCTTACAAAGGTTTCTTTAAATGTAAAGGTTAGAATAATATAAAATTCATATAAAAAAATATTCATAGTTAAAGAATAATATTGGGGTATTGTTTTGGCAAGATTTATGCGAAAAGAACGAGGTCAAAAGAAAAGACAATTTGGGAACATGGTTGAGGTAACGCCTAAATCTTGTCTAGCAGGTGAATTGAACGGGTAAGTAGGCTGCCTTTGGATAGATAAGGTATAAAAGAGACAGAAATTTACTCCGACAACGTTACACTTTTTATTCTTTCTCTATTAAAAGTGTTTTTATGGTCCTCCCAATTGGGTAAACGCTGCTAAATTTGCAAATAGTCTCATTCATGTTTTTACATTTATGCCATTCAAAATGGAAATCAGCAATTTGGCTAAGTGGCAAACTCCTCTCAAAAAAAAAATCTTTTCCCGGAGTTTTTCAGTAGTATTTTTGTCCAATAATGCTCCTTTCACAAGGATCTCTCGTACTCTGCCATATCCCTATTCATCTACATCTTTCGTCTACACAGCTGTCTCCTCAGGGTTCACTTCACCAACCGTAATATCATCTTTCACACTATTGATCGGCACTTGTAGTTACTTACACTAATGCTAAAAATAACCATCCTATAATTTCCAACTAACTATTTGAAGTTTTCTATTTTTAGAGTATTTACACACTTGTAAATGTATTGCAAATCATTATTGAGACTATTTAGTTTCAGTAATGATTTGCAATACGTTAAGAATAACACAAATATTTGGCTAGCCACTTTTTCCTCTACATTGACATTGTGTTATTGAGCCTTGTTCTACTTTAATAAGGTCAGCAGAGTGATGCATTCAACGTTTATTCAATATTTAATCATGTACAAGTGTCATTTAAATGGTGGTTTATTTCCTTTAGTATATTGTTTATTCGAGATAAAGTGATTCGGGATTACGTTCTTTCAGCATACAGTGATTCGGGATAGCGTTCATTCGAGATAAAGTGATTAGGGATTGCGTTCTTTTGGGGTAAAGTTATTCAGGATTTCGAGTTTCGGTCTAACGCACCTATAATAAGAGCCGATGTAAAGTTTTAATGTTTAATGGCATTACCAGATTGGATGGCGACCCTAAATGATAACGTTTAACACTGTACTGCTACTCATCATCTATATTGGTGTCAGCTTCCAGAATAATCGGATGCAGCTTAATACGAGTATTTTACATAGAGCGAGTGCCTATCCGATTACCACAACCCAGTTACTGGGTAACACGATAGTGTAACTGCAAAAGAGAATTTAGTAACATGGGTATAATAGTCAATAGCGTCAGTGAATTCTCGACATAAAAGTTCGACCCTAATTTTCAAATAATGAAACACATTTTCCGAACAAAAAAAATCAAACTTATTGCCCGCTTTTCTCCTAATTGCTTGTTACGAAATAGACGGAGGCACGAGGCTGCCATTTCATGTCCAGGGTTAACAAGACAAATCCGATTATTTAATCAATTAGTAGGTACATAAGGAGACAGGTACCTCTTGACATTGTCGCGTGTTCCTTATCAGAAAAATACCCTCTGTACATTGAAAAAGTATCTCAAGTGGTTCGCGCGACGATAAGCTACTGATAGTGTATATATGTGTATAAGATAATACTAAGGTATATTCCCCAAATACATTGTATTCAACAAAAGGAAAACAAGTATGTGAGGATCGTATAGCACAGTGGTCGGGAAACTCATTACCAATAGAGCCAAATATCAATACTATTACGACTAAAATTGCATAAGAGAGTCAATCCTTTCTGTGTGTCCAAATTGTCTCAATAAACTTTTCTTAATCCTTAAAACTCCCATCCTCTTTCACTCCACAACGCTTCCTAAAATTAACTTGCTAAGAAGTAGGATGCTTTCATCATCATCATATCGGCTGATAACAATATGATGAAGGCATCTTCGACTGCCAAAACCCCGACCCCCGTGCGTACCTATCTACGCTCACACTCATGGACATTTGCACAGGGCCGCACTCTAATGGCCAAAGAGCCGCATGCGGCTCGCGAGCCACGATTTGCCGACCATAATCATAATCATTTATTTGCAATAAGTATTGGTGGTAGTGTTGGTGTTATAGTTAGTTGTAAGTTCCTAATACAAAGTCAGACATTTGACATGCAAAACATTACAATGTTATTTGACAATTTAAGTGTTATTATTTATGTCCAATGGCATGCTTTATGTATTTCTATTATTCATTAATTTTATATACATTCATTATTAATATTATCATTACATTAATTTATAATAGATTAGTAACATTATTAATAAATTCATTTATAGAATAAAATCTTTTTTCTTGCAGCCATAATTTTAACTTTATAAAAAATAAATTATTAGGTATCTCTTTAAAGTTCTTTGGTATTTTGTTATAGATAAGTCCACACATATGATAACAGTTCTTTTTACACAAAGAAGTCCTTGAAGCCCTAGGTAGAACTATTCTATCTGGATCTCTTACTTTTCGAGGGCAATGGTCTTGAGCCTTTTCAAACAGCTCAGTGCCGTCAAAGTAAGTGCGTGCCACTGGTATAGCTGGTGGCGTTCTGTATTTTCTGCTTACCCCCATAGGAAGAAGGCGTGAGTTTATGTATGTGTGTACATTGTTTTTGGTACAGTCAACTGGTCATCAGTGATAATATTTGCTCTACGAAAACCGCTCTTACATCTAAGACATAAAGGCGCTGTCAATGCCAAATCTTTATCTGCACTGATGTGCGGTTACTGTACCAACAACAATTTAAAGCTTGAATGTAAAGATGACAGTTAAGTAGATCTGTAATAGAACTGTTACCGATGCATTACTTTGTATGAAAATTTTTGCTCACACGAGTAATTGCGCTTACGCAACATTGTAAAAGCAGATTGTCTGTATTACCTATTGTGGTATAGTAATTTTATACTTGGAACATCATCTTTACATATAATTATTAATGTATACAAAATATTGTTAAACATTTTAAAATGGTAAGTGTGGAGGTTTCTTGTCCATTCTTCTAACTACCTTTTGGAAGGGGCAACTAGAATCAATATTTTTTTTTTGTAATGATGTTCAAAAGTGCCTTCTATGAGCCTATTTGAGATAAATGTGTTGACTTTGACTTGGCCTTCAACAGTTTGTGTCTGTATACTTTCAAAACTATTCAGACATATTTGTCTGTTCATGCGTGAGCGTTTTCGGACTCCCTGAAAATGTAATTTTACTGTGTGATTTCTAACTGAAAAGGGGACTTATACCTATAGTGGTTGTTCGATGAGGGTTGACGGGAAGAGGTATCCCTTCAGAGGTAGACAAAAGGTATTTTAATAAAACACGTATACTAAAAGATCAATAATTAAATTACCTTTAAAATGGTGAACGTTTCAGAAAAATAAGATTGACAGGCTTTGCGTGATTCTCAGTATTTTATCCGCGTTAGACATAACTTTACAAATTAATTTCACTATGATATATAAACATAATCTTAAATTAAACATTTAATATTAAATAATTCGTATATTAGAAAAAGTTATTAAAAAAATACTCTAATTTAATATATATATTTTTCAAATAATTAATACCACTCGTTTAGACATGCTCTTCAGTATAAACTCATTAAAAGTCGGTTAGCGTCGCCTTGACCTACTTACCGA
The DNA here is from genome assembly GCA_949128155.2 of Xanthia icteritia. NCBI lineage: Eukaryota > Metazoa > Arthropoda > Insecta > Lepidoptera > Noctuidae > Xanthia > Xanthia icteritia. The sequence continues at coordinate 3,441,289 of OX421937.2, forward strand.
AAAGCTTATGTCAATTCTGTTAAAAGTCTATAGTATTGCAATTAAATGAAAGAAAATTTAAAACTCATATTAAAAGTACACTTTGTAAACAAGCATATTACAAATTAGAGGATTATATCCAAGATAAGAATGCTTGTAAACATGCTGGTCCTGCTCCATAGGATAATTTAGAATCAAGACAAAATCAAACTGGTTATTAGTTCGTCTCTATAATCTTTTCATCATTTTTGGTCAAATATTTGTACACCTGTGCTTGAATCTGTCAAAACGTAAGATGTCAAAAGTCGAACATGACACACAATGTAGGCAAATGTTATCTATTCATTTTTATGTGTACTCGTCAAATTATAATTAGGTAGGTGTTGTGCAAAGAACTAATTTACATAAGCATATATTGGGGCACGTAACTCAATAGGTATACTTTTCACAAAAAAATGGTTTTGATCCAACATGCCGAACGTCGGTAGTAACCTCGTCCTTGAGCTGTCCTAGCGTAGTACGGAGTTTTTATAGAATAAGCCCAGGGCGTATTTTTATCGCGGCAATTTTTTTTCGCGTATTGGGTTTTCGATTCTCTGCTTAGCGCCGACAGGTGAATATCCAACAGTGTGTTTTCTTGATTCTCAATGCTCGGCTCTATACCGAGAGTTGAAAATTCAGTGTAAGAAAAAAATCGCCGCGATAAAAACACGTCCGTGCGACCCTGGGCTTACTTACTAAGAGGTTACGTTGTAAACGGCACGGTTTCTTTACGGTACGGTGTAGCCGTGCCGTAGAAAACACGTGTCTATCAACAAGCTTCCATAGTGATCCATACAGCACTGACCACCGTGCCTGACGTGCCGTGGTGAACACAATGAAGAAACCGTCGTTTTTCACAAAGAAAAATGTGTGTGTACAAAGGCCTTACTCTGGAACCTTTGCCAATAACATCATATAACTATTTCACAATTCAATTATCGAGTAAAAGAGCATTACCTTTCCTCTCAACTGTGAGTATTTATATACCTATAGTATGTATGTTTATATATTTAAGCTCTATGTATTTATTTAAGTATATGTTAATTTATTACGTTATAGAAAGAAAGAAAGAACGAAAGAATAATATTTTTTTTATACGTGTAGGTTTATTTCAATATTTTAGTTTAAGACTTCGCATATTTATATTTTTATCTTCTTGTTCTCACACACTATTGTCTACATTTCTTTCTCATTTCTCTTATCGCAGGTCTGCTGGAAGAAATTTCTTAAGAAATAAGCAGTACCTTTGTATTATGATTATGTCTTATCTCTATCTATTTTTCTGTGTGTACATAAATAATAAAATAAATAAATAAATATAATATCACGCCTATATTAGTCGAAGGAGAAGGCAGAGGTGTAAGTATTTATAGTAGGTACACCCTTATTTCAGTTTTGTTTAAAAGTCCCATGTAATAGAGGGTGACGTTATGTTCTAGATCAATCAATCTAATTAATCTATGTTGGGGTCGGCTACCAGTCTAATCGTATGCAGCTGAATACCAGTGCGACTACCTATCTGACCTACATAACCCAGTAACTGGGTAATACGTAGAGATCATTTTAGACCCGTAAGAAAGGCGAAATTATGTAGGGGGGCTGAGTGATCGATAACTGGAATACTCACATATAGAATAATCAATATTAACACTTGAATTCAACTATCTTATAGTACCGAAAAAATTGTGGCATGGTACTTCACTTGGCAGAAGAGTATTACATAATAGAGAGATATTATTATCAAGTTTTGGAACAAATAAATTACAGTAGAAAAAAAATATATCAACCCATCAGATTGGGTAGCTGACGACTGACGCAAACAAGCACCAATCTTTTTTACTTCTCCTTCTATGACATCAATTTTGAATTGTTGTCGTAATAACTTTTTATAAACAAAACATGTTCGGCCGTTTTTACGTGTAAAGACGCCTATCTGGCTATATCATATCACTATGAATAATCATTGAGTATATCGTTTGTATTCTGCGCTAACAATTTGCGGTTTACAATGATACTATTTCGTTGTAAGTACCAGAAAATTCGTTGTAAGATAATTGATAATTTATTGGAAAACTCGAAGTAATGACAGTTTTCTTGGATTTAGCGGTTGACTGATAGCACAATTTCACGCTTTGAATATGCAGGTTTGCCTTGTGGGAATATGGGATTGAATACCAATATTAGGTGAAAAACAACAAACTACGTCTCCCATTGCCGCACCTGTTTTTAGATGTCTATATTTATAAAAAATAAGTGGAACTTGTTTCTATCAGTTGACAAAAACAAAGACATTAATAAGATCACAAGGTAATTTTATTACAATGCACTATTTTACCATAATGATAACAAAACCGAATGCACTTATCATTAATCTATCTGTCATTGCATCCTGCGATAACATTATTTTCAGTAGCTACCAACAGAAAACTATGCAGGGTAAATTACCGTAAATGCTGGACGATATATTTCATAAAAAAATCCCTATTAGCTATCTAATGTAAAACTCATCATTATTATGTCTCATGTCTCATATAAATGTCAGATAACAAGGCACATTCGCTTCACCATAGTAAATTCACAGCCAGGTCAAATTCCAAGCCCTGGGCGTCGGGAATCGCAGGCCGATTCCCGGCCACCGTAGGCGCGGGCTTGCGGACGGTGAGCAATGGGTAGCTCGCCGTCCAATAAGGACCAGGCCTGGGTCGACGGTGCGTTGTGTTCCACGCGCGCCTCAAAGAGATGTCAGCAAGTGAAGGGGTCCGATAGGACCAATGCCTGCCGGGGTTGCGGGAAAGTCCGAAAGGGATACCGTGGCCCCTGGCAACGTACAGGCAACGGAAGGAACACGGGTGGGTTTTAGTCAGTAAGAGTCTGACACGCCCTCCTGCTCCGCCCAGAGCGGGAGAAGTTATTTGATAATTTCCCAGCAAAAAAAAAAAAAAACGTGTTGTAAAACTTCACGAAGGAAACCAACAGCGAAAAGTCATCTGAACTTATGAACTCTTTATTAAAAACCTATGTGGGCTGATTAGTTGGATATAAGACAACTAAGACCGTATACAGGGTCAAATTAAAAATATAGTTAAACGAAACTCCATATCGATGTCTAAACAATCACGATAAAACAATAAATAAATAAATTATATGATTTTGTTTGGTCCGTAGGTAGTGTTGTTGCTTGAAATATCAGTTTATTAGTCCATTTTTGTTGTTTTTTTTTATCCAAAACGGGGAAGCTCTTGGACAGCATTTCACCTGATGGTAAGTGATGATCAGGCCGAAGGTGGAAGCGAGCTTCACCCTCAACCAAAGAGATATCGGGATATCGACATCCATCACGTGTGTTTAGCTAAGTAATTTAGTTTAAACGTATTGTAACTACTTACTTTACATCTAACACTACGAAAAAGTTCCTAAGATAATGCAAATCAAGAAATCGGGACGTTCGTTGCTAAGTAAAACCGGTTCCAACCTTATAACATTTCCTACTACTTTAAAAGTATGTACAAAGAATGTGGAAGATTAAAACGACACATTTCGCCTTGATACCGGTAATATTAAACCAAATATTTAATATTAACGGTATTCTTAAACGGTTTATTCTTTGTATTTCACATAAAAATTGCAATTAAGGAAACTAGATGCGAAGAACTTGTTTTTATAAGGGCCTGACTAAAGTGATTGGGATGATAAGATTTTTGTTGCAAGGAATTTTCGTCGACTTGTGGAGAGTTTTTTGACTGACGTCATATTCTGACTATCACATTAGTCTAGTGTTTGCAAGCGCGAGGTCGGACAATTGTTTTTGGGTTTTTCAGCACAGGGCTGCTGCATAAAAAAAAAAAAAAACCTTCTTAAAAAATCTGGAATTGTGCTCGGTTAGTGACGAAAGCAAAAATAACCGGAAATGTGAGTACACTATGCACTTCTACCAAGGTAAAAGTCCACAGTAGTATTTCCGGTACCATTTTAATACCAATGATTCATGAATAATATCACGTTACCTATATTCCTCTTAGCGGAAGGCAGAAATGTAGGTCACCCCTTATCCGTTTGTAAAATACCTACAGGTCATACGTCATAATTTAGTTTTAACTGAAGATTGCGCAAGTACTGTGATCGTATTCCGTATCGAATGTGAATACATTATTCGTCGTGATTTTGATCACGAAGGTATATCGTCTGTGGTTTACTGTAGAATCTGATCACGTTTACTGAATAGTTTATGGCTCATGTTTTGTTACCGATATGACGACATTACTCTAATAAATATTCTTATCTTTCGCTACACGTATTTTCCTATAGGTAAAAAATCGATTTAAATACGTCTATTACCTGTATCTTACAATGCCACCATAAGCTGAAAATCTCCCACTTGGACATAAGTTACCTTGGCTTGCCCGGAAATCTTTAAATTGACGACTCAGGTTGGCTGAAGCAAGCAACACCTGGATTTGTTTCGGCATTTCTTCTCAAGGGTAGTTAAATAGGGAATGTCGACCCCATCTAGCTTTTTTTTTTAAATACGCCGTGTAAAAGTGATTCCTATATCCTATTTACAAAATAAACAATTTCATTTAATTTCCTGCCCCGGTGGAGATTCAATGATGGATCCGCTCTGGAGTGTAAATTAATGTGGTGCTGTTCCACAAACAATGGGGCTTAATGCAAGCATGTACTTGCTGTCTAGAACTAATGGGCGCTACGGAAAACTCGTTGCCAAATTCTGGGCTGACTCTATTTAGATTACCATCGACACGCTAAAATGAAGACAATTCTTAACAACGTTACTGATTGACAGTTGTATGGATTTTACACCATGACCATGAAATTTTACAATTTTCTCTCAACTCAAATGATCGTAAGGTCTATTTAAATCCTTGTTTCGAATTGAAGTTATTTCCACTTAAACAACATCAACTGTATAAAAATGTAAATAAAGTTGATTTTAGACTGACTAGTGCTGTTGTAAAGGTAAAAATTAAGTTAAAAAAAACTTTAAAAATATGAAGTTGTAGCGCAAACTGAACCTTATGTATAGGCATTACAGTTGTTTTTCCTTAAACTCGTGTTTGTTTACATATTTGGCAAATAAATTGCGAACGCAGATTAGACACAAAAGGCTACTTTAAAATATTTGAGTCGCGATTTTTCCTAGAAACTCTGTAATTGAATGTTTTACTGAAAGTAAAGTATATAATTAATTTGAAAAACTAATCGTCATTTATGTGTATGTGCTACATGTTTATATTCCTAAGACTAGTGTAAGGTAATTTGTTTTTGTACAATGTAGTAAACAATACAATAAAATATAACAATAATCTATTGAAATAGAAACACGAATACGTGACAAATATGTTGAAACAAAAGCTAGTTAATGAGGTATTAAATAAATGTGAAATTAGACTTTTTATTACATTTTCCAGTAGTTCTCTTTGTGAAACAATTTTCAGAAAACCTACCACATATAACAGGCGGTAGAAATAGGTATCAGGAAATTTAATGAAGACTGTGTTTTGTCCCCGTTTGGTTTGTCCCCAATATGACGTCACAGGAAATTCAAAATGGCAGACGTTAAACGTCAAAATGTCAAGTTTCATACATTTCCGACCGTTTTTCCGTAGTCGGATTTTAGTATTTATTTCTTTTCTCTCATGTTATAATGTAACTGCATTTTTCGTATTGCTAAACAATACGCGATGATTGACGGTTTATTACAGCGTGACATTTGTTTGAAATAGCCTTGAGTAGCGGGGCATTGGACGAGAACGTAATCGCTTGCAGTGGCACCTGTTTTTTATAGCTGTGCAGTTAATATAATCTTCTTTTTAAATCTTTTTTTTACAGATCGTATTCGTTGAGTGTTAATAAACGCTGTCAATGATAGTCTTGTGTTCAAGTTCCCGTTGATTTGTGGATTATTTTTATCTGACTTTAATAAAAACAAGTTCTGTTAACAAGTAATTTTTAAGGTGCTAGTAGGGTAGTAGTAGACCTTTTCCAGTGGGTGAAAATGTAATGAAGAAGGAAAACTTGTTATTTTTCCCCGTTCCTGGAAATATTCCCGTTTCTGGCAATAAAATTTAGAAAAATCAAGATAATTTATAATAAAAAGTATTCAAATCCAGAAACAGGATTTTACGAAACCGTTATGTATCTGTATTACACGATCTTTATGATTGTACAGCTGATGGTATTATTTCATTTATAATCATCATAATAATATTGAAATTAATGTAAATACATAACACTGAATTTTAATTAAGCAAGTGCGACATATCACTGCCAAGCAAACATATATGACTAATGTCTCTTACAAAACACATATTACAAAGAAACGTTATTTCAAATTCAAATGATTATGTTTCATAATTAATTTAAAAGGTGCTTGGGGATAATTCAGGGGGTTATTTCAGCTTTAAAGTATGATTCCGAACAACGCCGCACGCGCATTGCTGCCGCGACACTACTGGTCCCCATATATTTTCTATAGGTTTATATGAGATTACATTCCGAGCACGGCAGTAATGTCGCGCAGTAACGTCGCACAGTGGTTAAAGAAAATGTATGGGGACCAGTACTGACCAGTTCTGCAATGTAGTAATGCAGTTCCCGTATTTTTAAGAACGTTGACGTTCTGATATTACTCGCAATCTATCAAAACAATATCTCTAATTTACCTACAATTTCGACAAGTTTTTGACATTGATTGTCGCTGAGTTGAGATCGCGACTAGATTTATAACGTTTTTAAATACGGGAATTGGCTTTCTGGGTGCTCTACGAGCCACAAATGCGCCGCTATTATGAGTTGTGGGTTGAACCCAGACAGACGCTTTACTTTAAGGAAAACATCGTGAGGAAACCGGCATGTCCTAGAACCAAAAATTCGAAGACATGTGACATCTACCAACCCGCACCGGGCCCGTGTGGTGGTGTACGGCCTATTTCCTAAGAGAGAGGCTGATTATGCTGTGCCAAGTACGGTGGCCCAAGTCTCATCAACAAAGCTTATATTGATCTGTGTAGCCATTTCAGCTCTTTGACTTCACTAATTGCTTCCAATTTTCAGTTAGTAAGTTAAATTTTGTGATATAAACCCAATGACTGCGTAGGCGGCAAGGGGTGAGTTAGTTTTTACGAGACTTGTTGAACTTTGTAGGACTAATTTATCAATGTAATTATTTTGTCTTTAAAAAATCTGTACTTAGTGAAAGTATTAAGTAACAGTTTAGATTGTTAATAGTTTTAATTAAGTTAGGATATTATATTGTTATTAATTAATTAGGTATAAGTTATTATTGATGTAGATAACATTTTAATTCTGAATACAGTACTTTATATGTTGAAAGGTTATTTATAATGTTGATGACTGAAGTTAGTTTTCAATGGTCAGATAACTTATAAAGTTATTACTGAAGAATAATATTATGTCGGTTTGACATATCATTAGCTGCCAAACCATCATTTTTAGAGGAGCTCGTGGCTAAGTAATAACTGCCGCACGGGTCGATTCATTAGGGTGTGCTACGCTTGTCGGGGTTAGTTTGTGGATGGGTGACCATCATGTTAAGCCGTTGGTCCCGGCTGTCATTCGTGTATCTTTGACAGTCGTTACGGGTCAACCAGTCTTACCAAGGAGTATCGTATTATCCAGTTACTGGGTTGTGGAGGTCCGATAGGCAGTCGCTCCATGTAAATTACTGGTATTCAGCAGCATCCGGTTAGACTGGTAGCCGACCCCAATAAAGTTGAGAAAAGGCTAGGCAGCCAGATAAAAGTTATGTTAAGATTAAAATCAAATTCGGACCTTCATCTTTTAATGTGACTTTACTAATATTAGGTATAAAAAGAAAAGATTTGTATTTTTGTTTGTAATGAATAAACTCAAAAACTACTGGACTGATTTTATTTTTCTTTCACCAATAGAATTCACTGAGTATCATAGGCTATCATTTATAAAGATATCACGAGGGTGAAGCCGCCGCCGGAAGCAAGTTTGAAATAAATATGTTTTATTTAGTCTGAAAGGTACCTAAATTATATTTTATTTATTCTAAATGTCAGACTAAATAAAACATTATTTAGGTACCGGCAGAAATGAATTAAAACTGAGCATACATTCAAAACTATTTTATTGACTTTTGCAGAAAATTACCTGAGTATATGAATTTAAATAATTTAAAAATTCAAAAACTCGATGTTCACCAACCCGTTTAAGGTTGCGTATCTAAAACCTTATCAGGTTTTAAAAAAAGGGATAAAGAACTGGTTGATAAACCAGTTCTTTACCCCTTTTTTTATACGGTCTTCATTGAGATTGTCCTTAATCGCCTTTTCTGCCAAAAGCTGATGAAAACGATCGACGAAAACAATGTTATAATAAAATTCTTGCGTGGGTGACTTAAAAACCTAGAAATTGGTGAACGAAGGATGAACAGTGAAAAAATATTTTTCAGTTATTACAGAACGTGCCCCTGGCCTTATATCCAAGATTTGTAATAGATCTGAGTTCTATTTTTGCTTTGTTTATTGCTTTAGTTACCTGAGGTTAAACTTGGACGGGCTCATGAATCGTAATAGGTAATCAGTTGAAATTTTCACAGATTCTGTATTTCAATATTTTTTTTGAGTTAAGTCAAAGTCAAAGTCAAATCATTTATTTCAAATAGTCCCTTATATTATTACTTATATTTACAAAAAAATTGAATTGATTCTAGTCGCCCCTTCCAAAAGGTAGTTTTCGCATGGAGAAGAATGGGCAAGGAACTCCACCTTACTCTTTTAAAATGTTTTACAATATTTTGTATAAGTAAATTAGTTATATATGTGAGGACGACGCACCTAAAATAAAATTACTATACCACAATAGGTAAAAAAGAATTAAGAATTAAAAATGAAGCAACAACAGATAAATTAACTATGTGATAGATACATGGTGCTCACATATTTACAACATTGTAAAAGTAGATGATTTTCCTAAAATTTTACAATTAATAAGTCAGTTTGTGAGGTTAGCTATGGAGACTATTAAATCTAAATCGAATGTATACGAAATACTCGTTTATGATACTCTTTCTATGCGATACCACCGTATGGATGTTAAAAACGTTAAAAACCGTAAAAGGAATAAAAAACTGTAAAGCAATGCAATTTACGTGGATCGCGGCATCTGTCCATCAGGGCAACAGTGATGTAGAGTAACAGTTCTGCTGTGTCACTGTCACGAGTCCACGATTGGCACCTTCAGCATTGGCACTGTCATTGTATACGACAGTTTAATTGAGTTGATTGACAGCAACGGTTTTCGAAATAGGAACCTTTTTTCTACACGATTTTCTTTTTTTTTGCGGAGTAAATAACGGGAGAATTTTGTGATAGCGTTTTATTAGTACCTACTTACCTACTAGAGACTTGAGCTGATATTGCACATTCACTAAGCGCTGGATATTTTATTTTAATATATTATTATACTTCATTGCACACCAGAATATCTTACATCTACAAAGAGTAGTTTAAGAATAAATTATAAAGTATAACAAATATTAATAAAAGAGGAAACTATAGTAAGATCGAACATAAATTTAATTTGTTTTAACGTATTTTGAAACAAGAAAGTGTCATCTATAAAAACCCTTTTTACGATTTGTTTACCTTTATTTAATTACCTAAACCAATGGAGTATAGCTATGTATTATATAATACAATAATTATGTCATAGGAGCTGAATATTATGTCATAGAATGAACTCATTTATGTTTTCAGAATGCTAAAGGCTGGATGAATTGGTTGATTTATATCATTGTACCTACTGATTTCGTACTGATGCTCGACTGAAATCAACCGGGTTCGTTGACCTCTGAAATTGCAGTTGATTGCCAAAAATATAGGTACCTACCTAACATCGAGAAAAATATGCGTACCTAACACCTAAAACTTATATTTTTTATCACATCTATAGCTAGCACAACACAAAGCCTGTAATTTAATTTGGGTAAACCGAATTTTTTATTACTCGGTAACATAATAATTATGATTTTTTAATGAGTGAGTACTCACTCCTAAATATGTAGGTACCTACTTACGTAATACAAACTGCAAAATTTTATTTCATATTTACACAGTTCTGTTTTATAAACCTAGACTAACATAATTTATTTTAATAGTAATTTTATTACGGTTATAAAATGAAGTTACCGGAAATCGATTCAGTATTTGAGCTAGAACAAATGTATTTTCATATTTTATTTTTATTCTGTTACGCATTGCATATTGTGACGATACAGTTTATTGACATAGAGTCACAGTAATAACATCGATTATTATTAGTACTTAAAGAAGTTTTTATTTTTATGCACACAACTGAATACGTTTGGTAAATAGACCAAACCGCCCATTGTCCTTTATTTGTTTGTTGCTCTAAGTATTTATGTTTTTATTTTGTTGTTGGACCTACCTGACACATAATTTTGAATCAACTTCACTGGTTTTATGAAATTTCACACCATTAACATTTTTAATCGCTTTTTCAATTATTGTTCAGCTATAAATGACCGCAACATTAATTACAACGTCAAATCAGTTTTAATGAATGACTACCATTGATATGACTATTTATCAAAGTAATTGCCTGACCTAAATAAAATAAAAAAAACATTTCGCGAAAATAATTACAACTAAATTCCATAAATATCAATAAAAAGTCGAAATCATAAAAAAAAACAAATGAAAATAAATTACTCACGCCTCAAAAAAACAAAACCGTCCACTTAACAAAATTGAACTCAAACCACACACAAAAAATGTTTTTTCAAGCAAAAAATAAAATAACAAAAAAAAATATTATTATTATTTTGAGAGCGCGAATTTTACGCAGCGCGCACGTGCAGGCACTGTGTACATAAATTAAACATTAAGCTACTACATTCACTATGGCTGAGGCTACGGTAACAAGCGTGCGCGGCGTGCTATGCAAGGCTTATCGAAAGGTAATGCGTGTGCGATGGAAGGGAAACAAACAACATGGAAGTAGCTGAGGGTATTAATATGATTTTTAAGGTTTCGTACATCAAAAGTAGTAAACGGAACCCTTATAGTCGTCGTCCGAGTGTCTGTCTGTCAGACTGTCCCTTTGTCTCAGGAACTCTTTTAGGTATTAAGTTGAAATTAATATCAAATACGTAGTTCTACGGTCCCTTGGAGTTCTAAAAAAAAGCTTCTACGCCAAATCAATAAAAAAAACGGCCATTTATGGGATATATTCTACATTTACTTCTCGTTGACCTCATTGTTGAATCATGAAATATGGCAAGAATCAAGGTCTCACAGCACAAGTAAAGAGAAACATTATTTTGTAGTTTTATCTCTTTTTTTTTGCGATTGTTAACTTATATTAAAAAATACAAAAATACTAAACAGTTTATTGTGACAAATAGATAAATTACATTTTAAACCTGTTGGAGCCTGCCTCTTTTTAAGCAAACAATGCCTGTATTAGAAGGCTCTGCTCTGTAACATCATTATCGTACACCCATACTAACTAAGTTAATATAGTGTACTGTGACCTTAAGATGGAACAGGGGCTGCGTGGAATTTGAAAAACAGGTATTTGAAGAAAATATTGCCGTCACCTTACCTCAAGTCTGCGTCCGTAGAGTGCGATAGGGACAGCTGCAGCTCAGACCGATTATATCACAAAAAAAATTGACGAGATCGACGTTTCGTATTCCCCTGTTTTCTCCTCGAAAACTGAGCCGATTCCCTAATTTTTACATTAAAATTTTAAGAAAGAGTATGTCTAGGTTTCTATTATTTTTTTTTACGTTAAAAACTTTTCGAATTTGTCTGGTAGTCCTCTAATCACGGCGGTAAAAATGGGGCATTTTTGTATTTTTTGGAGGGTCATATTTTCTTTACCAATAAGTTGCTGAAAAAAGGAAATAACAGGCACAAAAAATTGTTCTAGAGGCATTATTCAGGAAGAAGATAAGGAAATAAATTTGTATGGAGAATCGCAGGCTCTGGCCAAATTTATTTGAATGAATTCCCCTTTTTTCACCATGTATTCCCTTTTTCTCATTGCACTGTATGTAAGTACATTCAGTAGGATAATTGACCATGGCGTATTATATCGATGTAAGGGAGAACATGTTTTTCGACTACAATATTAAGTTTGTTTGTGGGATAAATTCATTCCAACTACGGAACCCTTCATTGTGCGTGGTTCGGACCACGCAATTGGCTTGTATTTAATTTTTCCTTTACTATCGACCCGCTCTATAATCCTGCTTCCCACAGGTTTTTACGGCTTGTCTTACATCGGGATTTCTTTATTATATTTAAGTTTAATATGAGTGTGTTATATACATAATAGTTTTGGAATAAATGCTCTAAATGATGGTGAAAATTGCATCAAAATCAATTTAGTAGTTAAGAAGATCTAAGCAGTCACAAAAACAGACACCAAAGGCGACTCTGTCTTATATTTACTATTTACTAGCGGCCCGCTCCTGCTTCGCACGGTTTTTACGACTTGACATAACATCGAGATTTCTTAGGTAAACGTAACTTTAATACTAACGTATTATACACATAAACTTTCCGGAATAAATTCTCTAAAAATAAATAAATAAATAAAATCCATTTATTTCGAGATCTCCCATATTACAATCACAACGAAACACGAGATAAATAAAAATCCCATTATAAAAATAAATACAATGTCATCAAATTATAAATACAATGCCAAATAATGTGCTAAACGATGGTGAAAACCTCGTCAAAATCTGTTGCGTGGTTTAAAAGAACAACGCAGACATACAGACAAACGCGAAAGGCGACTTTGTTTTATAATATGTATAGATTCATATAGAAGGTACAAAGATGTCCTTAATGTGTATGGCCACCAGTTCACCTTTGGGTATTGCAGAGACAAACCAGTGTAGGTGTTATAAATATTGTTATCTTTTTTAGGGTTCCGTTGTAAACAAGGAACCCTTATAGTTTCGCCATGTCCGTCTGTCTGTCTGTCCGCGGCTTAGCTCAGAGACTCTTTGTATTAGAAAGCTGTAATTTGGCATGGGTATACATATTAATCTTGCCGACAAAGTGGTAAAATAAAATAAAGAAAAGAAAAAATTGAGGTTATCTCCCCTATATGTAAAGTGGGGATGCTTTTTTTTCTCATCTAGCCCATGGTATGGGGTGTCGTTGGAAAGGTCATTCATAAATATTGTGGGTGTGTGAAAACCATTTTTCAATTCAAAGATCCGTTTGCGAAATATTAAGCTTTAAAGTGCTAGTTTTTGTTAAGAGTCAAGTGTGTCCCCCCTGCCAGCTAAATGGTTGTACCTGGATTCTTTAAAAATATCACAGCAGTAGTATTTAAAACGAAGCTAAAAGAAAAAACTTTACAGCTAAGTAGGCTTTACAGGTTAATGAGTAATAATCGACCAACTTAACATGTTCTCCCATACATTCCGTATGGAAGAACATGTTTTTGAACTACACTGTAAAGTTTGTTATTGGGATAAATTCATCCCAACTACGGAACCCTTCAATGTGCGTGGTCCGACACGCATTTGGCCGGTTTTTTATATTTTTTATTCATTCGTTCAGTAGTACACTTACATTTTTATACATATAAGTTGTATTGAAATTGTCTTTGACATAATTATCTCGGGACTCTTGAGTCCCGGTCCTTTGGAAGGCGTGCGAGGGGTCGAAGTCAACTCGCAGATAGAATGAGACACCAACCGACGATTATCACTGTTTGCATTATGCAAGTGCACCTAAGGATAACCCCCGGTTGGTGCAGGACTATTGCATGATATGGAAAAATAAAAGAAACTAAACTATTGTAACTTAATATTATTCTAAATTATTATTTGTACTCCTACCTTTTTAGGAGAATCCTTCCTCAAATGCAGACTGCAACAAAGTGAAGATTTCTGTAGCCTGTTTAAAGGTTTTTTTTAAACTGTTTTAAACTGTCAAATTGTTTTTTCGTTTTATTACAGCTGAACCAAACACATAAAGCAGAAACATGAAGTTTTTTTATTCATATAATTTTGAGTGCATCAAATAACAATCATTATAATATTCTCACACTGTTTTTTACTAGTAAAGTATTTAAATATGGTCACACTTTCTATTTTCTCTCAGCTTTAAGATTATTGCAGTAATACAACTTCAAATATTTCCCAACTTTCGTTTTCGTTGACACAACACAATCGGTTGGCATAGTATTTTCCCTCCAATTAGCGTATTGTCGTCGACGTCTCCCGCACTGCGATAAAAAATCGCGCGAAATTTTTGAATTTTTAAAAATAATGAAATTCTAATACATGGTATCTTATGAAGGTATTTACACGCACTAGTGATTTAAAATTCGCACTGAAAGTCAATTCCAAACAATGAATAAAAATCGTGCGGTGAGCTTTCGCAGTGCGGGCTAAGCCTTAAGTAAGAAAATCTGAGAAAGCAGACATATGTACTAGTACAAATATTAACCAATCACGTATTAAGAAATTTTCCACTTTCCGTCTTTCTTTAGGAAAAAGCTGTCTCAGACGGTCTTACTTCATCTTGACCTTTAATAAACATCAGATGACAGACTCACATTGAGTTTGTCCGTCTGTTTGGTACAGTAGGCCGCACTTCAGCGGTAACACTAAGACCTTGAACTGGCCTAAAGCGTCATACAGAGTTTCAATAGAATAAGAATACAATGGTTTTAAAACCATTCCTATGCGGCCTACCGTACCAACAAACTCTTAATGTTTTTATTAATAATATATTATATCAAAACAAACTATACAATATGTAAAGAAAGCCTTTTTTTTTGGCTGGGAAATTATCAAATAACTTCTCCCGCTCTGGGCGGAGCGGGAGGGCGTGTCAGACTCTTACTGACTAAAACCCATCCGTGATCCTTCAGTTGCCTGTACGTTGCCAGTTGCCACGGTATCCCTTTCAGACTTTCCCGCAACCCCGGCAGGCATCGGTCCTATCGGACCCCTTCACTTGCTGACATCTCTTTGAGGCGCGCGTGGAACACAACGCGCCGTAGATCCGGGCCTGGTCCTTATCGGACGGCGAGCTACCCATTGCTCACCGTCCGCAAGCCCGCGCCTACGGTGGCCGGGAATCGGCCTGCGAAATTATGGTCATACTTCATTTTGACCTTTCATAAACATCAGATGACAGACTCACATTGAGTTTGTTCGTCCGTTTGGTAACAAGTAATAACAAATGAGCGTACTCTCAGTATGTTTACTCGTTTACACCGTGCGCTTGACTCGTGAAGCAATGCAGTGTTCCACTCCCGCGCAGGTCCGTACAATTTCGCAAGGCAATTGAATTGTGCATACAAATCTTGTGCACAATAAAATTCTGTTAATGCTGTAATTTATATTGTAAATAAATCAGTTCTGTGTAAATTGGCGACAAAAAAAATGTAAACAATAAATTATCACGAAGTAAATTCGGCATTGGCATATGTATGTTCTTATGATTCAATCTGCCTAGCCTTTTCTTTCTCTCTTTTTCTTCTTCTATTCTTCTTTTCTTCCAGTCTAACCGGATGCAGCTGAATACCAGTGTATTACATGGAGCGACTGCATATCTGACCTCCACAGCCCAGTAACAGGGTAATACGATACCCCTTGGTAAGACTGGTTGTTAGACTTTCGGGCTTCTGACGACCCGTAACAACTGTCAAAGATTCACCAATGACAGCCGAGACCAACTGCTTAACGTGATTTCCGAGACTACTCCATGCGTCACCTCACCCATACATTAAATGACCTCAGCAAGCATAACTTAACCTTGTTCAACTTTGGCTGTTATTACTTAGTCAAGATCCCCCAGATTGCCCAGTCATTGCCCGTGGGAAATAATACAGGTGCACCAAAGAAAGTTTGAGTTAATATAACCGTTCTTTCATAGTACTGTTTTCCGCAAATGGTTTTCAAACGATGATCGTCACAGATTCCCGTACTTTCCCCACTGGGTTTTCCTTCAAGGAATTACCGAGTATTTTCATAATAAGGGCGTTTTTATGCTGTTGGCATTGTAGGAGTTAGCCAGTTAGCCACCAACCAGAAATTGGGGCCTGAATCTTATTATACCTACTGTCTGTTGTCGGTTGAAGTACCTACCTATAGATAAAAGAAGGTTAAACTGAAACTTTAAAGCACTTAAGAGGCCTAGAATACCATTAAAACTTTATAAATTGCGCAATCCGATCCAATTATGAAGTCCTGGCAATAAATTGCTCAGTTGCGTTACTCAACAGAATTGGCGACTCGACGATAAAGTTGAGTCCTGTCAGTTAGTAATTTAAATAAATTCAAACGAGTATCCAAAAGTACTAAGCTAACCAGTTTCTTGAGGTCATTGATTTTTCAATCGGGATTATTTTAAAGGGACGGACAGTGGAACTCTCAACGTTGCGCAGAAAAAGGTTGTAATAAAAAAGTAAGTCAAGCAAAAATGAAATGCAGTTTTGTTTTACACTTTTTTTTTAATTTGTTTTTAGATCCATTGATTAATCCCGCATTCCTTTTCGAGCGTATTTATTTTTCATTGTTCTGCATTTTAATGAATATTTCAACCTTTAGAAGCATTTATAAATAAAATTCCACTCCGGATAAGGACCAAACTATTATTTTTTAGGTATTTTGAACTTTAGTTATTATATTCTTGAAACGGCAGCATTTATTTTTATTTATTTAGTCTAACTATGTTAATCAGATTATCTAGTATGTTAATAATATGTACGCAAATAAAAACAATACTTAATTAATTCATAAAAATAACAAAATTATATCATAACATAAAAACTATTCACAAACTAAAATATGGCGTTGAAAAATTCATCCGGATCGAGAGACTGGCTGCATTGCCACGTTGTATGGCAATGCTTAGCCTCTGGCCAAGGTAAAAACCAGCCCTTGGGTCACGGGAAGTGTCAACCAGCCGTTATATACAAGGTGTTTCTTTTGATATCTTACAACTCTAGGGTTTATCCTATAACTCTAGAATTTTAATGTGTTTTAATTTGTTTTCATTTTTCATCCAAAATAATTCGACAAAGTCACGATTATTTATGCAAAACACCCTTACGTGAAATATGACAATGTCGCATTTTCTTAGCTTTAAATATGAATGATTGGTTTGAATGAAAATGATTTACTCATACTTATCAATGAAACTTATGTTAATTATGATTGATGTTATCTTCGAAACTATGTTAATGTATTTTTGGAACACTCTTCTAGGCCTTTTTCGTATTATTTTTAACCTTAGAACATGGGCAGTAGGAACATGTTGTATATAGGTACCAATATTTTTATCTTATATATTAATATAATTCAGATTTTTTTTTTAACTATCTAAAGAAGTCCGGATGATCTAGATCATGTCATTACAATATCAGTTCAACATCGCTCCCACGAGACACGGAAACTAACATTAACTATGTATGTTAAGCGAATAATTGTTTTAATAGTCAATTATTTCCTTAATTAAATTATAAAGTATTGTTTTGTTTGACGTAAAGCCATGCACATTTATAAATGAACATATTTTTCCAGTTATGTCTACATGAAATATGAAATAAGGGGCAACCCATTTTCCAGCTCTCGAGACTGCTACTGAGAAATTACTTATGAAAAGATCTAGTATTTGTAGTTAGTTATTTAACTTAGTTTAGATATAATCATATATAGATTAATACATAAAATAGCTATAATCTTAGATAGATAAATACATAGAATAGTTATAATCATAGGATATATATACATTAGATATATTCAATTATCTGTCATTTACTTTTTGTTTGCAAAAAATAAAATGTTTTTTTTAAAAGTAAGTGACTAGTGTAAATAATGTAGTTTACATAATTAACTTTTTTTTTACGTTCAATTTAGTTGTATTTGGGAATTGAATACAATGCCCCATGCAATACAATTAGATTTGCAATCATTACACCAACGGGGCACACAAATAATTTTTTTCTGTAAAATAAATGTGATGCATTGTTTGATTTAGTCACATTTTATGAGTAAAATATCTTCAAAAATCTTTTTTTTTTTGTTTTCTTAAGATGACTCAGGTTCTATGTGGTTTGCATAACGTACGGAAGGATGGTAAATTTTCCTATTATGAGTAATTCAGGTAAATCAATATAATTGTAGAAAAACCTTTTATATTAGTAATTGTTTATGCAAAGTAATGCCAATTATACGAATTGTTATTAAAATATTCGTTGTTAAGTGGGACTCTACTGGCCAAAGTCCACACGCAATGTTCCCATGAAACCAGTAGAATTTACATTGGCTACCAAGTTGATTTATCTACTTCGGTAGGTTCTGCCAAACATTGGTCACCAGAGCTCTGACCTGTACAGACAATTGGATTTCAGTTAAGGGGAATGCTCTAAGGTAGTCCGTGAAATTAAAATGATCTTAATTTTTTTGTAATTTGCATCTCAGTGTAAGGTTGTGTTGATAAAAAATCAATACAACTTTCAAGTTCTAATTACCCTATTGATCAACATACTACTACTGATACTGTACTGTATTTGTGGGCTACCCTGGCTCTTTTGTCTTTTGCTTTAATAATCATCGTCATTTTAAACAGTCTCTGTTATGCGTACCTACACAATCACTTCTACGCACTTTAATAGGGAACAGGGCCTGCGATTCTCCATACAAATGTATTCCCCTTTTTTTTTGCTGAATAATGCCTCTAGAGCAATCATTTTTTTTTTCGTAAAATCAAGGTCTGCTGTAGTCACGTCCCTGTTATTTCTTTTTTTTCAGCAACTTGTCGGTAAAGAAAATATGACCCTCCAAAAATTACAAAAATGCCCCGTTTTTACCACCTTGATTAGAGGAGTACCAGACAAAACCGAAAAGTTTTTAACATAAAAGAAGAATGTAGAAAAGGGGAATACGAAACGTCGATTTCGTCAATTTTTTTGTGATATAATTGGTCTGAGCTGCTGTCCCTATCGCACTCTACGGGGGCAGACTTGAGGTAAGAAGGCGGCGATAGTTTCTTCAAATACCTATTTTTTAATTCCTCGCAGGCCCTGATCCCTCTTAATAATCATCGTCATTTTAAACAGTCTCTGTTATGCGTACCTACACAATAACTCCTACGCACATTCATTTATCTACAAAATGATGATTGCGGCATTGACACGAAATTTGTGAAGAGGATAATCACCTGATGACTAAACATCGTAGGTACTAGAATATTGCGTACATCTGGAAAATAATAAGATATGAAACGTAAATAACAATATGTGGAGTGGATTTGTTATTACGTAAATAAGTTTATGTCGTTTTACTTGAGAATATAACTTAGGCAGAGGCAATTCCCTTGATAAACTCTTTCATATGTTCTCTTGGAACGAAGTTCTAAGAAGTTCTTGCGGTAGGAGTTGACAGGTAGAAATCGTCACGTAACGAAAAAGCGTTATGCCCGAAAAAGTAAGTTTCAAGGTCTCAATTTTCAAGATATGTGTCAAAAGGTTTTGTTTTTGTTTTTAAATACAAAGCTATTTAGTATAAGTTTTTAGCTTCTAAAATTTATACTAGATGACTCTGTATTTAAACATAATAAGGAAGGCACATCAGTAATCTGTGACATCGTTCCAACCGGGTGTCCCACGACACGGCCCGACTTTTTTTTCGTTAGATCCGCAAGAAATCTTATAATGAAGGTTGTTATTTGTTATAAATCGCAGATCTGAACAGATTGTCTGTTCAAAAAGTATTAGATGAAAATGTAAACAAATGGATTTTAAAACGTAGATAGCTGTGGATGACAATTTGTAGTGCCACTTACAAATTGTGTGCTTTGATTTGATTATTAACGAATTCTAATTTTAAATTAGGTACCTAAAGATATTTTTCATTTGACAATAGAGACCTCTACTGCTCGTTTCGTCAGACACTTTTAGAACAAACTATATTATAAGATCAATTTCCGTGTCTATAAATAGAGCAAAAAGCTAATCAGTAAGTTTAATTATACTTTACTATTATTATTGTAGTATTAATGCACTGTAATCAGTATTCGTTCCCTTTCAATGTTTGGCCTTCATCGCATGGTTGGCGGCCTTGTGAATGTATGCTAGTCGCCCAGCCACTGAGATGTTTTAATCGATACTTAAATTATATTACTCATTTATTTTACAACAAACTGAATTAAGGGAGCTACTGAATCTGTAAACACATACTTTCTCACACACTGACTTTTTACTTGTAAAATTTTAGGAAAATCGTCTACTTTTCCAATGTTAGTAAATATTTGAGCACCATGTACCTATCTATCACATAAAAAACTTATCTGTCGTTGCTTCATTATTATTTCTTTTTACCTATTGTGCTATAGTAATTTTATTGGAGGTGCATCGTTTTCACATATAATTATATAACTAATGTACCTATACAAAATATTGTAAAACATTTTAATAGAGTAACGGTGGAGTTCTTGCCCATTCTTCTCCATACGAAAAAGGGGGACTAGAATCTTTATTTTATTTTATTTGGGAAAATAAACAGTTACACATTACAATATTATGGTATAGAACTTAAAACTAAAATGGGGGTATAAATGTATAACCAACAACATTTTCCACATAATATTTAAAAAATCGACTAACACGAACGGCGTGTGATATAAATTACCTACATTGAATAGAGAGTATGGTTAAATCAATTCTATTTTTTGTAAATTTTGACGTTCAAAAGGGCCCTTATTTCAAATAGGCCCTTAGCCTATTTGAAATAAATGATTTGACTTTGACTACATTATAAAAATATACATTTTATGTGCGACAAATTACATGGATTATGTGCGTATTGATATTCCCAAGAACACGCAATTATTTTCGAGGTTCGTGGTTAAGCAATATCGTTCGCATACCGCAAACGGTTCGTGGATAGTAATAAACCATTCATTTCTTATCGAGACCCGTACCACGGAAAGTACGTTTAAGCCCCTGGTCCCGGATGTCATTCATAGATCTTACCTTACCAAGTGGTATCGTGTTACCCAGCAACTGTGTTGTGGCGGTCAGATAGGCCGCTCTATGTTAAATAAATTATGCGGTATATAGATCTATCTGGTTAGACTGACAAAAGCTACAATGATGAGACGCATTTATTTTCAATTTGTATCTAGTCGTATCAAAAGACCAAAGTCAAATGAGACTGTAGATGAATTATATAACCAATATTTTGTATCAAATTTTTGATTTAAAAGAGTGTCCGTGGAGTTTTTTGCCCGTTCTTCTCCATATGTACCTATTACGCTTTGAAATGGGCACTAGCTGCATATTTTTGACTGACCGACTTCTTGACAGTTTACAAGTGCCTGTAAATGGTTTAATTCAAATGAATGCTTTCAGTTTGAGTTCGACCGATTCTGTGCCTGCTGGGGGCTGCCTATGTCCAGCAGTGGACGTCTTTCGGCTGAAATGATGATGATGATGATGAGTTTGAGTTTGAGATATCAACTTACCCAAAACTATGTATAGATGCTGGACTATAAAACAACGGTTGCATTTAAATATTATTAGTTACCTATAGCTACAAAGGTATACCAAAACTGAGGCACATAACTTACAGCACAATCTTATGTACCTGCTATTATTTACTGCTGTTTTGAAATAGCTATCTTGGTCCTCAACGTGACTACGGTACTTATAAGTAAATTGAGTACATTTAGATAGTGTGTTCAAGTATTGGAATTAATTGCGTATTTTCTGTAGTGTTTTTTCCTATGGCTTAAGGCGACGATAACCGACTTTTAATGATTTTATACTAAAAATCACATCTGAATGAGTAGTGTTAATGATTTGAAAAAAATATATGTTAAATTAAAGCATATTCCTAATAACTTAATATATGAATATTTTAGATTATGTTTATATTACATTGTGAAATTAAATTGTAAAGCTATGTCTTACGCGGATAAAAAAACTGAGAATCACGCAAAATCGATGAAGCGTATTTTTCGGCAACCTTCACCATTTTAAAGTTAATTTAATTATTGATCTTTTAGTATACGTGTTTTATTAAAACACCTCTTGTTTTATCTATAATAAATAAATAATTTATATTATTGGCTGGACTTACGACGCGTTGCGTGAGCTCAGTACAGAACACGCAAGCTAACTACTCAAGGTCACTGGCATATATCTGCATCTTAACATTTGGGTAAAGGGAATGAATTCCAAATACAAATATTAGGAATTCATTCATTCAGTCTTACCAAGGGGTATTGTGATACAGTCTGGCCATCGAGAGAATACGTTCTTGACACCTGTCAGTTTCATGCTAACGAATATTTTTTGTTTTGCGAATTTGATCCTTATAGTTACTAGAAATTGTCCAACTGACACGTATCAGGAACGCATTAGCATTCTCTCGACGGCCGGACACTGGGTTGTGGAGGTCAGTTAGGCAGTCGCTTCATATAGAATACTGGTGCTGCATCCGGTTAGACTGGAAGCCGACCCAATATACATAAAAGTGTAAATCCATTGACTGTATTAATCGAAATCAAGAAGGACGAATTTTTGGTGTTTTGTATATAAGCCAAGGTGAATTGGAGGAAAATAGGTGTAAATATTACCATTGACACAAAACGTCTTAGTTATGTGGGGAAAAACCGCAGTTATTTGATTTGAAGTGTCATTATTTGTGGAAGCGAAATAAATGTTTATTTCAATAGTTATTATCATGGCAATTGATAATAGTTCATTCCCGAGAAAGAACTCTTCATAGACATAGACACAAGTGTTTGCAAAGCATACCAATCACACATCTACTGAGCACAATTCCAATCACCGATAGTTCGCAATAATAAATAGGTACATAATATGTCGAACTGTAGTGCGGCTCTCAAAACGGTGAAGGAAAACAGCGTGACGAAACGGCATGCCCTAGAACCAAAAATTCGAAGACGTGTGACATCTACCAACCCACAGTAGCCCCCTGATAGATTACAGCCCACTCCCTCTCGACGTAAGAAGGCCCTGAGTCCCAGCAGTGCGAACATTATAGGCTGATTATGCTGTATGCAATTAGGTACATATGTAGTACCTAAGGATCGAAAGCAGGACAAAGCTAAAGTTAGCCAAATACAGTGGCAAGATTGTTTTTTTTTAAATTGGTCTCAACAAGCTGTAAAGAATACAAACAAAACTATTTGTTAAACCGACTAACTGTATTGGAGCTAAGATCTGCAATTATTTAATTTAGACTAATGCTCGTAATTGTTCTGGTAGTTAAAACAATTGTCGTACATTTATTTCGTTAGGTCAGCGACAAAAGTCTATAAACAGTGCTACTTTTGCACATCAAATAATTTGACACAAAACAATCCGATAAAATGTTTTTGTAACATTTTCATATTTATAAGAGAATCGAAACAAGTAAAATTAAAATAATCTTAGCATCTTTTAATTTTACTTGTTTCGATTATAATTAAATCTTTAGCTCAATAACTATGATTTAAAAACTACAGTGTTACTCGACTTTCGAGCGGTTTTTCGAAAATATTTGAAAAGATGTACCTACCTACGTGTACCTATGCTAGAACCACAAAGTTTTTGGATGTAAATAATAGTTTAGATGTATATAATCAATTCGTATTCCATAAGAATAAAACTACATCTTTTGTTATATATATATTAATTGTTTTGGAAAAAAATGGGAAAAGATCACTGAAAAAAACAATGTCCTGCTCGTTTCATTGAAATTTTAAAAGCATTTGACTGTGCAAAATATGATATTTTTGAATAATATGAATGCAAGCCACTGTTGATGTAGGAATATAATGAATGTACAAAAATTGTGGAGGTCGTGAAATTTGAATACGAATCTGTTATATTAGCCGTACTGCAGGGTGGTATATTAGGGCCACCATTATTCCTATTGTATATTAACGAGCTTCCAAACATAATTAACCACCATTACGTAATATATGCCAATGATGCAACTATATTGATTTCAAATAAATATTCTAATAATTTTAGTTACAAAACTGAAATAAACTGGCTGGTCAATAAATTAAACCTTTAGAACACCAAATTTTAAAAGAAAACTTCCTAAACTGAGTGTAACCGAGACTGATATAGCGATTGAAGAAGTAAGAGACAAAAACCTAGGAGTTACAATAGAAGAACATAAAAACTGAAAGGCATATATTCAAAAGATTAATAAAAAATCATCCAGGCGTTTCGAAATTCATTCAAATTGAGATTGCAAAGTTATAATCATTGATTTCGACACATATCTAGAGCAATGTTGAAACCAAAGGTCACGTAAAGACAGGTTAATGACCTGTGATTGCAGTTAAGATGAAGCAACTTGTTGCGGTTAACAAAACAACAGAAATTACTATGAGAGTAATGTTTTGGTGAGTCATTCATCATTAGTGAGAAATATCTATGAAATGTTTGTACCTATTGTCTGAAGCTCATTGAACTAGTGGTCGCAATGTCTTCGGTTCGATTATCACTTCGCGCAGTGTTGTTGGGTTTTCCACTAGAAAATTCTCAGAAGCAGCTCGCTGTCTGGATATGAGCCCAGTTATAGGCTTACCGCTTAACTGAGACGTTTCTGAGGTAGCTGCGCGGTGCGGGCTGGGTGTGTTGACGTGATGCGAGAGTGCAGTGATTCGTCAACTTGTAACAACTTTCACCCTTCCTGCACTGCGCAGCTACCCCAGGAAATGTTTCAGGCTAGGCCTATAGTGGCTGGATAGTTATAAAAACTGTATTACATGAGCAAATAGCACTTACCACCATACCAACCATTATAACCATAACCAACCACCACTATCACTGCCATTATAACCATTTTGTTAATGTAATACGATGCAAGTGTCTTACCGCTTCTACCAGCAATTTAATCGCACCGTATAATACGAGTATGAAGGTAAATATATTAAAGCTTTAAGGTTTCAGTCAAAACTTTCAATCTATGAACTAACTTATGTAATAATTGTAAAAGGTCCCATCGAAATAAGTGTTTTGCTTTTGTTTAAAACGTCTTTTAGGGACCATTAGTATCGCTGCAGAGCGTCAGGTTTGATTTCAAGTGAACCATACATGTTAATTTAGTAAAGATCTTATTACAGGCGACTTTATCGTCACTTCTATTACCACTCACTTCATATAGAAACACAGGCGTAACGAGCGTCTTTACAGTCTTTCTTTTACTCCTTTTTTAAATTTGAGAATAATTCGTTGTGTACCAGTTAAATTCTAATTTAGTCTAAGCCAGCTTATGCAACTCCATTGTATCTAATAGCTCATATCCGCCATATTTGGCACTAATTCGTCTGTTACAAAACATATGCATCTACATTCTGTTATATAAGAGGCAATAAGATCAACACTTATATTTCATATTCGGTGATTATTATCCGTAGTTATATTAGTTAGCCTCAATTTGTTATGTAATTCGACTAGACGGGCACCATCACCTATCATTTCTTCACTTTTGTTTCACGTGTCAGATTGCCGTCCCATCGGGACTATGAGAATGCGGGAATAGAAAGTGTACCTGTGTTTGCACACTTGTGCACTTTTCTGCGTACCTACGCACTGCTACTGGTACTTGGCTTGGCTCGGTTCAAACTGGCCGCCGTGACCAAATTTCGGTATTATTATTTGCAAGAAAAAGCACAATATCGAGACAAGTGGACAAGTGGGACAGCCTTTGCCCAGGAGAAGGTCAGTTCAGGCTCATTAAAAATAGTTACCTAAGTATTGCAATATCAATTTGTTTTTTCGGATGCCGTTAAATGATTCGACTAAGCCACAAATATGGCGCAAGCACTACTCCAAGCACACGTAATATCCGACCATAATTTCCGCTAAAATAAGGCTGATCCACTTCCCACGATTCATTAGTACCTTCTTAGTAGTCCACTCAAAATTAATTATGAAATAATCATTATATAATTCAAATAAAATTAAATAATTTGGTCTTAAGTTCGCCTGCATAAATGTAATGAAATGAAACACAGCGAAAATGACTCCTATTTTTATTTGTCTCCTATCTTTACTTGAAACATAAAGCCCTGTGCTGATTCAACATGGCTCTTTCAATCACTCCGTATCATTATCATCATCATCAGACTACAGCAGTTCATTGCTGGACATAGGAATGGACTGGATGGAATGGAATGGATTTGACTTTGATTTTTAGGCCTCTCCAATTGCACGCCATACAGCTGGATTCTTGGCAGCTGTTACCAGCCTGTTACCCTGCGAAGTTCGTCGCTCCACATAGCCTGAGGGTGTCCTACCTTACGTTTGGCGATGCGCGATCTCCACTCAAGAAAACGTCTACCCCAACTTCCATTGGTTGCCACACTAAAACACTATAAGCATCACTTTTATTTATAATCTTAAAAAGTAGAGGGAGGTACGACTGTTTGCCAGTTTGAAGATTTTCTTTTTCGAAGAACGAAAGGACCAATTTTTATTAGGTTTGACCCAATCTTGGAAACCCAAGACTTTTGCATCATTGGTCCTTCAAAACGAGACTTAATAAAGTTGGCCGAATAAAAAGGAAAAACGAACTTTCATAGTATTTTATTAACTTGACGCTTTTTAGTGTAACTTACAAACTAGTGTTAAAATTAATGATATCACATTTCTTTTTTCACAATAACAAATACTTATTTGAAATTATTATTAAAATAGATGTTTATTGTAATTGTACTCAACAGTTTGTCTATTCTTGAGAACGGAATGTTAAGAGAAAAGTTTGAAAGAAAATTCAGAAGTAGTAAAGTAGTTTAAATATAAAAAGCTTTTTTGATATTTCATGCGGCGTTGAAATGTTTATTAGAAGGTTTTAGAGAGAAAGTATCATTCAATGATAATGTACAAACGATTTTGTTCGAATTTCAACAGTTAAAAAGATTGTTGGGAGTATTATTCATAACTTTAATATTTCGATATACTGTGTGGTTGCTCAACTTTTGTTACTAAACATGTAGGTAATCTTCTAGTTTCCATAATTTGAAATTGAGATATTATCAGTTACCAATATTTATTTATTGAGCAATTTAATTAAAAGGTTAATGTATGTACGTATGGCGGGTTAAACATGTTTCTTAAAATCTATGAAAATTATTGATTCAAGTTCAACCGTAAAGTAAGATACAAAATGGCATCTGAAGAAATAATATTACAATTATGATAGTAAAATCTAGAAAAAAATATATTAAAAGAGAGTAGGAGAGATAAAAGACATTACGCGAAAACATTTTACAAACTACCCATCGATGACACTACTCTTTAATCGGAAAAATGTTCTTTCTGAACCTAGGTAAAATTGTAGGCACAGATACAGCTTAAAAGTAGGCTTACATTAAATTTATAACTAAAGTTAAATTGGCAATTCATAACAGTAGTTGTATAGTCTTTAAGTATATATAAACATCTTGTACAATTCGTTTTCATACAACAAATAGATTTATAGGTACATTTTATGTTAGTATGTTTCCTAAATTCATTAGTTTCAGGCTTATTGCTAAAAATACGATGAAACAAAATTATTCCTAACATTTATGAATTCTGTTTCATCAACAGGGAGCTACAAACTGAATACATTATTAATAATATTATATCTATTTATCACGTCAGTTTTACAATTGTTTTTATTACAGTAACTATTATTATGTCATACTTGAAAAGACGTGGAAAGCTTTCTACGATATATTTAAACTCACTTAAGTATACTCATTTACAAGAGAGCCCGCCTGAGGTATCGATAATATAATTATATAGAGGGTGACTTGTAATTTGACGTATTCCTTCTAGGACGTGATAGTCTGACCTATTTGCAACAATTAAGAACCCGATAAAGCCTAGGAAAAAAATCATGGGTTTCGAGAAAACCCAATTAGGTATAATGTTTTTTTTCAAATTTCCCAGAATTCGTCACTAAATCACTTTTGTCTAAACTCTTAAATTAAACAGCCTTCATTGCGATTCCATTGGGATAATACTTTAAAAAAACCTTTCGACGTAACCAAAATTCATAAAACATCAAACAGTAAAAAAAAATGGAAGAAGTTTACTAACCATTTTCAAAAATCATCTGCGTACTTGAACTTAGACATCAGTTATCTCAAAATTTTATTATGTTTAGTATGGCATTAAGCGTACAAATTATGGAGAAGATATCTTCATTTAATCAGCTATCTAACGAGGTAACAACGAAGGCCATTCAATTTGAGAGTTTAGAGAAAAGTGATATTTAGTGACGAATGCTGGGAAATTTCCAAAAAAACTTAAAGTTTGCGTTTTCGCGAGTCCCATGAATTTTTGCCTAGGTTTTATAGGGTGCTTAATTATTGCAAATGGGTCAGAATATCACGTCCTAGAAGGAATACATCAGATTACAAGTCACTCTGTATAGACATGAAGAAATATATGCATAACATTTTAAAACCACTTGAAATAACGCAATAGAAACTTAGAACATAATAAAACTAATGGTAGTTATAGGCAGAGCAAAGAAATATACAAAATATAAAAAACAATATCAGGTAGGTATTAACGATACAATTATCAGACAGGCAATCAATACCATAAGGCCTGTTGTAATTAAAAATCACAACCTAATTAGTGAGTTTATAGTCCTTGAGACTAACTTAATTATAACGACCCTACTAAGTAGTAGTATCAATTTAATGGAATGTCAACATCTACATCTCCGAGTTAAAATTTGGGACGGAATCTCCATTATTACAAAGACGAATTTAATACCTTTAGCTTTATTTGAAAGGTATATTAATTTGCCTGTGACAGGTTTAGACAGCTGTCGGATGTAAATTTAACTAACTTAATTAACTATAAATAGTCTAACTGTTGATTTTAGTTAACCTACCTGTCGTTCTAAAACACTTAAAGGTATTCACAAATTCCATTTGATGGCGATTCCTTGTCAAAATAAGGTTAAAAGGTCATGGTCCTTATGTACTACATACTCGTAGCTCCCACATCACACACTCATAGTATCGTTCATAGAAATGCTAGTCACATTAGCCACTACCTCCAAAACTGGAACTGCATGAAATTTGTCCACCATGCTTCTGATTGAGGTGAAAGATCCTGCGAAGAGAGCTATGAGAGCGATCGTGGCGATGAAGATGTTCTTCCAAAGTTTCCAGTTGAAGGGCCCAAGTCCTCTGTCCCAATTGTGGACGGTGTCAATGATGGCTGGAGTGAGGAGGCCGAGGGTTGAGAGGAAGATGGCGCCGCTCAGATTGATGAACAGCTCCAGGTCGGGGAAAGCGGCTGCGAGAGCAACTGTTAGAAAGTAACAAACGTTAGAAATAGTTAATTCTTTTCCTGAAATGATGTGTAGTTTTTTAAGATCACTGGATTGGTAAAGGAGCCTTATTGATTAGTAGTCAGTTTCAAGCCACTGACAATATTATATTTTTCTAGCTGCACCCCGCGGTTTCACCCGCATAAGTCTCGATCTCGTGGGAATTAATTAAATCGTTTATTCAGAACAAATACAAGTACGTACAGCTTTCTAAAGAGAGGGAGAGGGTAGGTTGTTCCAAGACGAATACATGAATGTCTGGATAAAAAGTATCATATGTCCTGATCCAGGTCTTGGATTACTCATGTGCCAAATTTCATCCAAATCTGTTCACCCGTTTTTGCGTGAAAGCGTAATTATACAAATTACACTTCTCTGAAATTATAACTCTAGCTACATTCTTGGGGAATTTATAAAATAAGGTTAAAGGTAGGTAGGTATTAAATAAAGCAGCTTGCAAATATTAAGTTATACATATTTTTGCCAAAATAAATAATCCATATAAATTATTATTTGCGTAGGATGGTCCCGTATGGAATAATAAAAAAGTTGCAAAAACATTTTTTCACAATTAATTTAAAAGTTTTTTTAGTCCTCATTTAGGGTTGTAATCTCTAGGGATATATCATGAAACCCGAAATGATTTTTGTAGCCCTTAAATAATGATATATTTGTGAATGCCCTAATTTATTTCAGTGCTTTACGTCAATTAAATAAAATAGGCCTTACATTTCAATTTATTCTTAAAAAGGGCACAGGATTAATCTAGACTAAATATATGATTATTTCCTTCATCCATCCTAATTTAAGTTAGTCAAAAATGTTTACTGGTCATACTTTAATTTTAGGTGTTCAAAATTTGGTCTTCGGGTAGCCAAATCTCACTTACCTGAGCCAACAACTGCGGTGGTCCTGATAGTGATCTGGGTGACATTCTGGTATCTCACGGACACCTTGTTGTGTAGCTGTCTCCAGATCATCTCCATGGGAACGTAGAACTGCAGACTGTAGGTGAAGAGGATCGCTAGTGCCATCAAGATCTTCGCACTTTGGGCGAGACTGGAAAAAAGAAAAATACAGTGTTAGTGCGAGGCCGCTTAGAAAAAAGCTTATAACAAGTCGAATTTCGATCTCCGTGTTATACCTAACACCTGCCTATTTGATATCCATTAGGTATGGGTGGGTCATTTCAGTGACAAATCTGTAATATTTTCTGAAAAATACTTTGTCTTGTACCTATATACCTACTACCGCTAAGTATACCCAATATTAAATTTTTCAGTCTGTTCAAAAAGATAATACGCAAACAACTACTCACACTTCATCTTGCGGCAGATTCAAAGTGACACTTCCTCTAACATCGTCTCCATACTTCATATAGCCGAAGAACCCGACGAGACCGTACAGAGAGATGACGATTGTCATAGCCACGTTGAGCACTCCAGGACAGCCCAGGAACTGTTGGGGTTTAGCCATCTCGTTCTCAACCGGCATCACGACGCCAATGCCTTCCATTGCGAAGATCACTGTGCTGGAAAGAGAGGGATGTATTTAGAATGTTACCTGGTTTGGAGCAAATGGACTGTAGTTAGCTCGACAGCAGTAAAGACCAGCGAACTGTATTACTGGAATGGACAGGGTGCAGAAGGTACTTGATAGACCCACAGTTAATTCCAGCTTGTCGTATCCAAGTCTCAACGAAGGTTGTGGCGGGATTGGAAGATGCATATGTCCAGCAGAGGTATGCAGTACACCATGTTGGTTTATTGTATTCGGTTTCTTAGTACAAAGTTTGCTTTGCTAATTCAATATTTTTCTGTATTGGTGGTTCGTCTTCCAAAATAATACTGGCCAACTTTAAATAAAATAAAATAAATAAAAATTGTAAAAGAAGCGCTAAAGCGCTTTTAATAATTTTGTTTAGTTCCAAAACTCAAATGCGTAGGATTTCATCCATTAATACAAGCTTTGTAATAACTATATTTCAGTCTGTTGTAATTAAAAGTTTTGGAGCCGTACAAATTCTAATAGTTTTATTAGTATTGAAATCAGGACCGTTGCTAGTTCTAATTATTGTTCTAGACTTTTTCATTACTATACTATATTACATTTCATGAATGCCTCTTGAATTTAAAGTACGTGTTTAATGTGCTAGAAGCCATTTTATTTTATTTGTTGGTGAAGTTTTATTTCAGAGCAGAATTTGATAGTCTTGGTTTAGTGATATAAAATTGAAATTCACTGCATTCCATTTAGAAGTTGATCTGTACTTCTAACTTCGTTTATTAAGTAGTTAAACATTGTTTGTTCGAGTTCGAGGATTTGAGAAGTAAGTTATAAAATATGAAGAAGACGTTTGCAGCACTTGGATCAGAAGTAGAAAGTCCTTTTTCAAAATTGTGTTAAACATAATTATAAATTATAATTATAATATATCATTTATTCTCTCTTCACAAACATAAATGTAAAGTAAAATGATAACATTAACAGGATGACCAAAAGCAGCCTTATGTCAATCATAAAGTTGTTCAACTAAAAATACATCGAAATTGAAATTCTATTTGATTGGAAGTCTGTTCAGACAGTTCAAATCGCTTACAACTTAGCAGTTGATCAACTAAAATCGAACCGTGTGAATCTGGTATTAGCACCATTAAACAAAATGACAAATAACTAGAAAACACAAAAGTTTAGGAGATCCATACCTTATAAACAAGGGCCACTGCGTCACACTAGCTACCACCTCCCTCCCCTCAGGATTCGGCAGATCACTGAAGATATAATACATAGTGATGGCGAAACAAATCACCAGGAACACGTTAGCTATCGCCGAGAATGGTACCAGCCACTTTAAGTTCCTGATCTGACAGATAAGTACCAGTGGTACTAGAGTTAGTGCACAGTAGGCTTCTACCGATAACTTGTATTCAGGCATGTATTCGTCTAGGACCTGAAACAAATGAATATCATTACTGTCAGAGTATCTATTGTGTTAAGTTGATCTCGGATTAAAGTAAGCTATTTCCTTTGGTGACAGAAATATGTAGAATAGAATCGATGAGTGTGCTTATGAAAAGTTTCTACCATATTACGATCGCCTATCACAGTGATTATAGCAGGGATCACCAATTAGTGTCATTGCGGTCCATTTTTTGGGTTCTGTAGTCAACAATGAAACCTTATAGTTTCACCATGTCCGTCTATCTGCCGTCCACAGCTTAGCTCAGAGACTCTTAGTATCTACTAGAAAGTTGTTTTACTACTGACAAACAGAGGTATGACGATTCCGACTTGCTAATTAAACACTTGTGATTTATTTATTGGTTAAGTATGTGTTTATTTATCTAAAATTGAAATTACCTGTTTACCTGACATATTTTAAATTGTATTTTTTTATTGTAATTGCTTGTTTATGTTAATTTTGTACGCCATATATTGGCAAAACATAGTGCACATATTTTAGACAATATACTATCTGTAACCATACCTATGTTTAACAAAATAAATGATTGATTGATTGATTGATTGATTGATTGTTGTAATTTGGCATGGGTATACATAATCACGCCGACAAAGAGGTAAAATAAAATCAGGAAAAATATTTTTTTTTGGGTCCCTGCACGTAAAGTGGGGATATTTTTTTTCTCATCCATCTCATGGTGTGCGGTGTACGAAATATTAAGCTTTAAAGTGCACATTTTTGTTAGAGTTAGTCAAGTGTGGTCCCCTGCCGGCTAAATAATTGTTTTTGGATATGTAAAAAAATTCGCGGCAGTAGTATATATGTAACGAAGTTAAAAGGAAAACCATCTCAGATAAGTTCTAACAAGTTAAGGCTCTACAAGTTAACGAGTTATTTAATTTACCAACTTACATTTGCAGTTGGAATTGTGTTAAAACAGAACATGTTTTTTTTTCATGAAATTCACAAATTTCGATGCATGTGCGTACGAGCGCACAGTATTTTAGGGGCTGTGACGTAAGAAATGAATATGAACAAATCTATTATAATTACGCTACTAAGCAAAAGGGACTAATCAATAGCAAAAAAAAAAAACAAAGCGCCTTGTAAAATAATGACAGCAAATAATTATAATCAAACAAAACGTATCTAAAGTTACCAAACATTACTCTCGATATTGCTAAGTCAGAAAAATAATTTTATTTTATACTAATATTAGGAAAGTTTTGCAATTAATAACAAAGCTTTATTCAAAAGTTTAATGTTTGTTCGCGTACTTAAGACCAACATCAAAGACGGCACATAAAATTAAAAGGAACAACATTTTGAACGTCAGAACACCAAAGACTGCCTCGTTGGTCTAGTGGTCGCAAGCGGTGCTACTGAGCATGAGGCCCTAGGTTTAACTCCTCGGTCGGGCAAAGTATTATTGAGTTTTTCCATCAGGAATTTCTCAGTAGCGGCCCGGAGTCTGGATTTGTGCCCGGTTGATGGCAATAGGCTCGCCCCCTATTACAACATAACTGGCGAAATGTGGGTGTACTACAGGTACACCTCTGCCCATCTGCCCCTCATGTTATTTTACCAAAGTCTTCCAGTTTATTAGGTACGATAACATTTTTCTGAAAAGATAAAACATTTTCCGACAGAATAATTAATTTTCTTACCTCTTTGAAATTTTCAGCGATGAATACAATATAAACACAAAGTGCTGCTAAATATGTGCAGGTCATCGCATAGTCCACGAAAGTTCTGAAAAAGAAGAGAAAAAATGTTTTATATGAGTAGGAATCTCAAAAGTATTTTTTTTGTGATCAAGAGCATTATCACACTGACGATTTTCCAGCGTGTTTCTAGCGAGGCGATCTGTGAACGTGCTCTCCGCGGGTGCGAAGCGAGCTAGTCGCGGCTGCGCGACCTGTTTTCCGTGTCCGCGATTTAAACATAAGCGAAATGTGAGTGTACCTACTATAGGTACACCTCTGCCCGTCATGTCTACCCTGTTATGTTATCTTACCTGGCAAAATTAGCCCATGGCCTTAATCTTTTAGGTCCAAATTCAAAGGCAGCACCGCAAGTCTCTGCGAAGCCCATCGATGGCTTCTTAGCGTCCACGCATACTTCTTGAGACGTTTTGACCTGAGAAAAAACATGTCTTTTAGTATTAAATCCGATTGTAACTTAGTTTAGGGAGTAAAAATATTATGCCGAATTACACGGGCTGAGTAGAGTCGTGATGGCCCAGCGAGAGCAGTGGTGGCCCAGTGGTAACAGCCGCGACTGACGAGTAGGTTGGAACCCTGACAGGGGTTTTACTTTATGTAAATTAATTAATCACCACTACTCTCAAAACGGTGAAGGAAAACATTGTGAGGAAACCGGCATGTCCTAGAACCAAAAATGCAAAGACATGTGACATCTACCAACCCGCACTGGGCCCGCGTGCTGGTTTAAGGGCCACTCCCTCTCACCCAGACAAGGCCCATTTCCCAGCAGTTCAAAATTCAAAAGTCATTTATTCAAACTAGGCTGAGAATCAGCACTTTTCGAACGTCAAAATTACATAAGACAGTCCCCCAAAACGCCCACCCTTCACTGTGGGGACATGAAGGCTGATTATGTTCATGCTTAAGCGGGCTGGCCCTACCCTAAGGTATAATAAATCAACACTACATTGGGTCTGTGACGCAGTTTGTTGGGTTTACAAATGATTTATTCATGTAATTTTTTTTAAGCGGTTTATTGACACGGGCTTAGAATAATAAATATTTACCCCGAGCATATAGCCAAAAATAAGTTGGTAGGATTTATCTTAACATTTTCAGAAATACTGAAACACCAAACATTTTATCGCATAACCTTAGTTCTTACGAAGAGTAAGCTAATATCTATACCTATATATACTCGTATAATATAAAATAGTAACGAAAACAAAATAAGACATTGAATATTTTTGAAAAAAAAAAAAACACTGCGAGGTCGAGTTCGAGGACGAGTCTAACGCCGAAAATATAGTTTTAAGAATGTATGTTCTTTTGTCTGGATGCATGTTCCGTATTGGCGCAAAAACGGATTTAGATGAAATTTAGCACACCGATAGTTTATAATCTGGATTAAGAAATAGGCCAAAGCCGGGGGCAAACGCAAGTAAAGACTATAAAAAAGGCTGGTTTTAGTGTTACGCTGACGTCAGTCGATAAATGGACATGCATAGTGTAGCATCGACTGTCAGCGAGTGCGAATCCATATAAATCGGTACCCGACCGATATCAGCGCTGACCGTCGGTCGAGCACTAAATCCAGCCGTAAACAACAACAACACGGTTAGCAACTAAATCTTGATACTTATCAGAGTTCAATGTTCTTCTATAATTTCGTATTATTATGCTAATGGAACTCGAATGAATTCTAACCACGATGGTAAAATTATTTTCATTAATATAAATGGGGATAAGAATTTGTATACGCTTCTGTACATGAATTTCAGACGTTTTTGACATTTTCTTCTCGAAACATTAAAAAAAAACTAATGTGTTCGCTTTCGATTTGTATTTTAGTGAAGTTAGACGAAATCTTTACAGAATAAAATTCAAAATTCAAAGTTCTAAAGTCATTTATTCAAACTAGGCTGAGAATCAGCACTTTTCAAACATCAAAATTACATAAGACAGTCCCCCAAAAACGCCCGCCCTTCACCACTTCCTAGTGCTTTAGCTGGGAAGAAGAAGTGGCGTAACAAACTCGCCAGCTGAAAATAGGACTACATATGAGTACAATTAATTATAGCAAAAGAAATAAGATACACCATAACACACACAACTAAGAAGGGCTAGGCAGAGGTGTACCTGCGAAAGATAGATAGTACATCCTTTAGCCAGTTATGTTTAAGTCCCATGTAATAGGGGACTAGGCTATTTCCATCAACTGGGTAAAAATCCAATAAAACTTTGGCCGATCTGGCAGTTAAACCCAGGGCCTCCTATTCAGCAGTAGCACTTGCGACCACTAGACCAACAAGGCACCGACTACCAAATAATATCTGTATAACAAAGCCCTTTTTAATAATAATTCGATAGTCTTAAACAAAACTGAACTGCGAAAATGGAGCTGAATAAAGGGGAAAGTTTAAACACCAATCATTCTATTTAATTGTTTACACAAATTGCTTGCCTCTTAAAAACAAAGAAATACTGAAGCTGACTACAACGAAACAGATTAAGCATTTTAGAGCGTTTTCACACTGACGATTTGCCAGCGTGTTTCCAGCGAGGCGATTTGTGAACGTGATATCTGCGGGTGCGAAACGAGCTAGTCGCGACTACACGACGTGTTCTCCATGTATTAATTTGTATTGTACACTCGCTTGTCTCACGCTGACGTAAACTCACGTCAATCGCTCTCGTTACGCAAACGCAAGCTGAAGTGGCAGTGGGCTGGCCATGTTTGTTGAAGGACCGATGGCCGATGGAACAGACTAGTCCTGGAATGGAGACCTCGTATTGACAACGGTATAGTGGGACGGCCCCCGAACTAGATGGACCGATGACCTTAAAAAAATGGCTGGGGCAGACTGGATGCGGAAGGCGGAGGACAGGGGGTTGTGGCGAAGTCTGGGAAAGGCCTAATACGTCCAGCAGCGGACTGCGATAGGATGGGTTGATTGAAGCACACGCGACGAACACGTTGCGCACATGTGGCGTGCTCGTTACCCAAACGCGGCGAGCGCGTTGAACAATCGCCTCGCTGATAACACGCTCGCAAATCGCCAGTGTGTTAAGGCCCTTAACAATGTTGCCGGGTTTTGAGAAACATTGCCAGTATTTGAATTACAGTATTCAAATACTGACGATTTAAGTAATTTTTAGGTGAATGAAACTCTGGCATCAGTAACGTGTATAAAATATAATATTTACTTTAGTGAAGAGAATTTACGTTAACCTTTATTTTAGGTGTTATAAGAGCGATATGATGTGATTTATTTGGAAGTAAGCAACCTAAAAAAGAAGTAGGTATTAAACCCCCTGTGTGTATTTCGGAATGGTTTCTCATAACTTTGTTAAATGACCCATAGACAAAGTATCATATCACCCAAATTAACATTGTTATGTGAAGTGCAAAAAACAAGTAAACAAATAAATATTTCAATATTAATAACGAAAGCTCCGATGAATGCATTATTATGACGCCATAAAGTTATAAGTACTACTTTATGTAAAAGAAAATAAAGAAATATGTTTATTCTGCACAAACAAAACGCCCATTCAAAGAAAAAACACAAATACAAAAGTAGCCAAAATAACGCATTCATCGGAGCTTAATAAAATAATAACTCGAATCGCTGAATAAAACGATTCTAGTAGGATGAGATTCGTTTTATTCGCCATTTTTTATGGCTCCAGTATCTCACGTCGAGATTTCACGAATCGTTAACTTTGGAACTATTGTGTGAGCCGACTTCCTTATCCTTATTACTATGGTTAGGTTATTCTACTAGTGTTATAACTTATCGTGTTAGTTACATGTTATCATGCTGTAAATATTCCGAAATCCTGGATTATATATCCTTTGGGTTTTAAAACCCTGACAGCAGCTACTGTGGGTAAAACTTACTATGACAGGGTTTTCAAAATTGCATTTTGAAATCCAGTAGAGGAACTTTGAACTTTTCATTTAGGACAGCATTTCCGGATATTTTCGAAAAAATGAGATAATACTCGTACCAGCATATTATTGTGCCATTATAGGGTACAGGTATGTTCTCGTACAGAGATGGCACGAGCATTGATCACCACGATTGCTCAAGATGGGTTGGCGATTTCAGACTTATAACACGGTAGCACACCTCCGCCGCGAAACCATAGCAGCGAAACCGCAGTAGTTAAATTCAATAGACTCGCGTCATGTTCCGCTACTAGAATCGGATGCGAGTAGCGGAAAATGACGCGAGTATATTGAATTTAACTACTGCGGTTTCGCTGCTATAGTTTCACAGCGTAGGTGTGAAACTATAATATACGAAATATTTTTAGTTACATAATACAATATTATGTTACCAAACAAAGGTTTTAAGGTATTTTTGTGGGCCATTGTTCCGTGGGAGGTGATTAACGCATTTTATGAGGTCATTGTAACTAGGTATCCAGTAAAGATAAAAATATAATTATTCTTTATTAAATGATATCATTTTATTTACGAACTCAAACAGTTAAAGATTAAAAGAGCTATAAAAGAGTGATGAGTAAAGATACGTATCCTAGGCTGTCAGCCTCGCTATCAGTCTGCTTGATTTACGAGTTTTAACTACTACCTCCTTTAAGGATGCCTTTAAAAGTCGACATTAAATTCTATTCAAGAAAATGCTATCTTGGACCTATTTAATAAAACCAACAGATCCGAACTAGGAGACGTAGTTGACAATCCGACAACTTTGTAAGTTTCCTCCATAGTTTTCTGCTTTATTACGACAGGGGTGTTAAAGACCTGTCGTGAAAATGTTTCAATGTTGTCTTTTTAGGGTTCCGTACCTCAAAAGAAAAACATGGGTCTGTTATAGGATCACTCGTGAGTCTGTCTGTCACAGTCAATTTGCTCCGAATCTAATAGACCGATTGAGTTGAAATTTGGACGTGTAACGCAAATTTGTAAATGAATGTTGAATATAACTATTGACGGGGCACGTAAGAAAAAAAAAGTTTTGCAATCTGTACCGTGTGACATATCAAATGCTTGTTTCGAGTATCTCAAGTATTTTTTTATAATTTTAAAATAAATACTTTAAAAGATATTTAAGAACATTTATGAAAATTTACCATTCCCTTATCTTCGAAACTACTGAGCCTAAAATTTTGAAAAAAATACAGAGTATGTTTCTTTACTCATAGATTACAGGAAAACATATAAGAAGTCTATAGTCTTAAAATTACATGTTAAATCTCTACATATTGTACGTACCAACTTACATTTGCATTTGCATTTACAGTTGGAATGTATGGGAGAACATACTTTTCAACTACAATGTTAAGTTTGTTCTTGGGATAAATTCATCCCAACTACGGAACCCTTCATTGTGCGAGGTCCGACACGCATTTGGCCTGTTTTTTTGACAAATATGTCGCATTATCACTTATATTAAATGAACCCTGAGGGCCTAGACAAGTGGCAAACTCTTTCAAAGCGTCTAGTATTTCTACAACTTTCAACAGGATTTAAAGTAGCTTTTCGGTAGCTTACGTCAATCCAATACGTTTTTGACTTTCCATCATCGTAAAGCCTGATTTAAACGGTGCGTTTTAATGAAGGTTTTCATCATTATCGTGTCATTATCATTACGCCACCACTTGGCGCCACTTTGACAATAGGTCTTCCATTTCGACAATGAATATAAAATATATGATGACGTTCTTCGTTCATTTAATTAATTCGTTAATCATTCTGTCACGACTAAAGAAAATATAGGCACTTTGACACTTTTAACAGGTGTCCGGACCTGACGTCTCAGTGCTGCCACCTGGTGAAAGTCATTTCAGAAAACCCTCATTGCTTGTGGTATACCATAAGTTGAAGCAACAATAAAAGTTGCACCGTCTTAACAGTGTTTAGACAATGCAAGTTTTTTTGTTGCTTCAATTTGATTGTTGATTGATTGTATGCTACAGGCCAGATATTCGATTGTTGATTGATTGTATGCTACAGGCCAGAAATTTGATTGTTGATTGATTGTATGCTACAGGCCAGAAATTTAATTGTTGATTGGTTGTATGCTAGAGGCCAAAAATTTGATTGTTGATTGGTTGTATGCTACAGGCCAGAAATTTGATTATTGATTGATTGTATGCTACACGCCAGAAATTTGATTGTTGATTGATTGTATGCTACAGGCCAGATATTCGATTGTTGATTGATTGTATGCTACAGGCCAGAAATTTGATTGTTGATTGATTGTATGCTACAGGCCAGATATTCAATTGTTGATTGATTGTATGCTACAGGCCAGAAATTTAATTGTTGATTGGTTGTATGCTACAGGCCAGAAATTTGATTGTTGATTGATTGTATGCTACAGGCCAGATATTCGATTGTTGATTGATTGTATGCTACAGGCCAGAAATTTGATTGTTGATTGATTGTATGCTACAGGCCAGAAACTTGCATCGTCTTCTTTATTTTTCGTGTGGTCAGTGACTAACCTGGTGTCGATGTTTTTATGCCGCCCATGGGCCTCTGACTTAGTTTCACTTGCCGAGAAATTTCTCAGGCATGTTCTGTCACGAAGTTTTCCTTCGCCGGTTTTGATGGAAAGTGATGATTACACAATACGCACATGAATCCGAAAAGTCAGAGGTGCCTTGGGTTCGAACTCAGCAGTCCAACGGTCACGCCTCTAGGCTACCACTGCTCACTTGTATTGTGTAATTGGGGCTTTATGGGAATGACTCTTTGTCTAGACCCACTTGTTATTTACAATTCTTAACGTTTAATAAACAATGAAGCTAATCACAATGAAGAAAACATCAGTCACGGAACATCGATTAATAGATGTTTAGTAATCTCTTGTAATCTCTTCACTGAATCGCTAAGTTACCTTGGCCTTCACGGCGCTTCCTTCTAATGTCGTAAGCAGTGACGAGACTACAAATAGACGTATACATAATATTCACGTAGCGATTTCCCAGAAACAATGATGGTTAAGGTTTCTTGGGAGCAGTCGGATGCAATTATTGACTGTGTGTACATCTTAACTAATATTATAAATGCGAAAGTGAGTTTGTTTGTTGCTTTCACACTAAAACGGCTGAACGAATTTGGATGAAATTTTACACATGGGTAGGCCATGATCTGGAGAAGAACATAAGCTTCTTTTCGACCTGGATCGCAGACGAAGTTACGGACAACAGCTAGTAAATAATAAAAATAAGATTCGAATCGATAGAGACCTGCCTAGTTTACTGTAAACGGGAAAGGTATTATTAAATGTTAATGAAATAAGATCACTTATGTCCATGCGGCAGACAGGCAAAGATGTTACTGGAAGCGGGAGGTGTAAAAAATGGACCCATCGCACGCAAAAATGTTGCATAGTTTGGCAGTAAGTTCATTCTGCCTTGGGTATTATTATAATTTGAACTGGATAAAAATGAAAAGACACGCAATTCTCAACAAAAAACAATTCAAAAACTTTTGTTTTTTTTCCACAACGTGTAAGCTCTTGGCCTACTTTTCACCTTGAAGTAAGTGATGATCAGGTCGAATTTAGGTGGAAGCGAGCTTCACCCGGAATCATCAACCGCAGAGGAACTGGCTATCTTACATCTTACTGCCGAAACAATACAATGCTGTTAACATTGTTGTTATGGCGACAGACTTAAGTTGGTAGTAGCTGGCCCATTTGGACGAAAATATGTTATGTTCTAAGTACAACTGAACTAATAAAGCCTGTACGGTAGCTATATTAATATGCCATAACAAGTAGACAAATATTATTATCTCATAATAACATGTAAATGAATACGGAAGTCGATCAAATAACG
Source organism: Xanthia icteritia (assembly GCA_949128155.2). Taxonomy (NCBI): domain Eukaryota; kingdom Metazoa; phylum Arthropoda; class Insecta; order Lepidoptera; family Noctuidae; genus Xanthia; species Xanthia icteritia. The sequence continues at coordinate 3,483,182 of OX421937.2, forward strand.
CGTCCAAACGATTCATCGGCTGAACATATGGTTGGATACCGTGACATTAAGGCTTCGCATAGTAATGAATGACTCACGAGCTTTGATAATAACAGATCTTGTTTTCTTTTATTAAAATATATTTCTTTGTATGGATCTAGTAAACGAAGACTGGGAGAACGCAAGCAGAAATGTTGAAGTTATCGGAAAATTCTCAACAGAAAAGCTACGGACGACTCTTTTTATCACGAATTTCTGCTTACCAATAAAGCATGAAAACTGTGTACCTAGCCTGCAACTAGGCAGAAATATTTATGTAGAATGAAAATGAATAGACTATATTTAGAATTTCTATTTCAAAAACATAATAACTTCTCTTAAAGAAGAAGAGCTCGTGGCTAAGTAATAACTGCCGCACGGGTCGATCCATCAGGTTAAGCTACGCTTACCGGAGTTGGTCTGTGGATTGGTGACCATCTTTACATACCGAGACTCTTGCGTGCCTTGGAAAGCACGTGGGTCCCGGCTGTCATTCGTGGATCTTTGACAGTCGTTACGGGTCGTCAAAGCCCGAAAGTCTGACAACCAGTCTTACCAAGGGATATCGCATTACCCAGTTACTGGGTTGTGGAGTTATTCAGCTGCATCCGGTTAGACTGGAAGCCGACCTAGACCGACATAGTTGGGGAAAAGCTAGGCAGATTGATATAACTTCTCTGAAAACCTCATTCTTTATGGATTGAACTAGGTGTACGGAAACGAGAAACTTTAAAAAGCCGCGACAATATGTTTGATTCAAAATATAATTAATTTGGATTCAGTTTCTGCCTATTCTCGATGTTTTTGGTTGGTATATTGGCGTGTGCTAGCTGTCATATGGCTATTAATTTATAATTTAAATTATGTTTTGTGTTGCGTAATGTAAATTATTTAGCATATATTATATATAATATTTTTTTTCGAACTGAACAGTGAACTGTGCTGCTGGGGACTTTGTTGCACCACTTCTTCTTCCCAACTAAAGCACTACGAAGTGGTGAAGGGTGGGCGTTTTGGGGGACTGTCTTATGTAATTTTTACGTTCGAAAAGTACTGACTCTCAGCCTAGTTTAAATAAATGACTTTTGAATTTTGAGTGATGTCACATATATGAGTATAATTATACCAGAGATCGTTTTCTATGTGATGAAGTCTTGGGAAATAACCTACGATTTAGTGATGCTAAGTCAAGAGTCATCTTATAAATGCTGAATGAATGAGCAAGTCGCCTTCCAGAACTTACACCTTAGATACTAATCATTCGAAAATGGCGGAATTAAATGAACGAAATCTTACCAGAACATAAACGCAATGTGTACAAATAAATCCGACGACTAGTGTACCGATGGCTCCAGCTGCCAAACCTGCATTCCTGAATGCAGCAGGCATAGCTAGGATACCAGAACCCAGCGAAGACTTTAGTAGATGCACCAGAGATCCTATTGTCCTGAAAGAAGGCAATATTTGTTAGTCATCTAAAGATATCTTAGTGCATAGAGAATAGACTACTGTAAGGCCCGTCATCAACGACGCTTCTCAAAAGTAACCACCAATTACAAACTCAAATCACCAGTGGGTAGCTAGAATGTCACAGCACTAGTATTTCAATCGCGGTCCGGACACGACCCGACTTTTTTACGCGCTTGTTTGTGATTGGTTGGGTCGCATAATGCGTAAGAAATACTAGTGCTGTGACATTCTGGCAACTTTTTGGTGATTTGAGTTTGTAACTCGTTATTTTTGAGTAGCATCGTGGACGATTGGCCTTAGAATTACCTATGCAGTCATTATGAATATACAAACCAACAAAATTGACTTAAAATAATAGGTTCAGCATGCCATCCATTGCAATTTCACAAGAGATTTCACTAGGTATTTCTTCGGTGTCAAAAGCATTTTCTTTCCAACAATTTACAGGGAAAATTCTGTAGCGATAAATACATTTTACCGATTCATGAAAAACAAATTACTGAACTTTAAAATCGTTTAACGTTAAAGTTTCACAATTTTCCATGTGATTTTCTCGAGCATATTGTTATGCGTGTGAAAAGAGTACTGATTTTTCTTGAATTTGCAGAACTATTCTTCATGTTGCCAATACAATATGTATTAAAGTTGTCGTTGTGTTTGTTGTTGTGTTGTGTTCGTAGTTGTTGCTGTTGTATTGTTGTGTTGTTGTTGTGTTGTTGGGACGTTATTAAAAAATAAAGTTTGCAACTACAGTCAGCGTCAAAGAGATGTATAAACAGACTAAGATAACATTTATTGTCTGCAAACTATGATCCATAATATAATATCAATTTGTCGCTAAGATTAAGTACCCAATGTGTAATATGTTATGTAGATTAATACAACATTATGTACCGAATATTGTAGGCAATTGAATGACGCTTTGTCCGTGTAAACATCTATTTGAGGCTGATTGTACAAACAAGTTAAATAAGTTTTTGAATGTTACTTACGAGTTTGGATGTTCCACCTTTCTGTGTTCGAATGGGTTATAGGCTTTTTCATTGATTACGTCTTTTGAGCCTAAGCTGAGAGTGGATTGGAAGCCTGGATTCGTTGCGAGATTCGCCCTGGAAAAATATTTGGATGTTAGATTTATTTGATATTTTCTAGATTTCTGTTAGAATTGGGCTCCAGTTTATTTGAAGATTTCTAAAGCCTGCAAAATTGGAATATGTGACTCGTGCGTCAATCTGTATAGATGGGGATGATTGAGTTATCCCAAACTTAGTGTGTGTGGAGCCCCGACACAGGATAAAAAACCTTTTCTCCTGCTCGTCGTGCACAAGTATCTGCACCCTCCAGGGCTTAAATGAGGCAAACGGAGGAGCTGTCCAGGTCACTACGTACTGGTTGGACAGAATATAGGTCATCGACGAGCAGAAAAAGCAGATTACAAACAGATAAGTGAACGCTGTTGACTATTTTATTGTGGTCATCTAAACTAATATTATAAAGAGAAAATATATTAGTTTTTTTGTATGTTTGTTTGTGATGTATAAACACAAAAACTCCTGGACCGATATTAAAAATTCTTTCAACGGTAGAATGCTATATTATCACTGAGTAACATAAGCTAAGCTAGTGTCTTATAAAGAGCCATTTTTTGACTGAGGACCACAAAAAAACATTAGTTAGAGTTTTAACTTTTTAATAAAAAGTAGATACCTAAACATAAACATTTTTATCAAATAGTTATATACTTATAGATTACAGAAAAACTATGGTCTTAAAATAACATGGTAAATCTTAAATAGAAACAGCCAGACACAAATAAAACAAACTATTATGTAAATGCAAATCTGTTTTTGTTTTACAACTAGTAGTAATTTTCTTCTTTTGTCCAGAAAAAGACATAATCAGTGCATATTTTTGAATTATCTTTAAACCAGTCGCGTGCATTTCTAAGTTAATTCTAATTATTTTGATCAATAAACCTGTATAACCGTTTAATGTATGTTGGGGTGGGCTTCCAGTCTAACCGAATTCAGCTAAATACCAGTCTTTTACATGGTGCGACAACCCCGTTACTGGGGACTGGTTGTCAGACATTTGGGCTTCTGACTACCAGTAACGACTGTCAAAGATCTACGAATTTCAGCCAGGATCAACGTGCTTAACGTGCTTTCCGAGGCACGGAGGGGTCTCGAATGTAGAATGGATGGTCACCAATCCACGACCCGACCGCGGCAAGCGTAGCGTAACCTGTTATCATTTAGCTACGAGCCCCCGATCGGTTGATCGATAAATGTTATTATATTAATTAGGATCAAATTCTTGCGATCTTTACTTACACGCTATGAAAGGTTGAACCCTTTTGACAAATTCGCTTTGAATTTCAGACCTTTAGAGGCAAACTAATCTCAAAGTCATAATACCTTGTATACCTTATTTACTTTTAATGTGAAGTCTGGCATTTAAAGTACTTACGTTGAATTAAAATTCTCGAGCACAATGCTGCCTTTTTTCTCTCCGTTCCCCATTTTGCCGTGTTTCTGCAAAGAAAGATACAAGATTATAGTTGCTTTACTTTAGTAATGCTTGTTTTTAGGGTTAGGTACCCCAAAGAGTGCCAACGAGACCCTATTACTAAGACTACGCTGTCCGCCCGCCCATCCGTTTGTCATAGTCTGTATCTTTTGGACCGTAATAGGTAGAAATTTGAAATTTTCACAGAGTGCGTAGTGCGTGGCCGTTACAATATCAAAATAAAGTATTTTTGCTTTGTACGCTGGTATGGAACCCATCTTAATCGAGTCTGACTCGCACTTTTCCGCTTATATTTTTTACCACAAGTGAGCCCTGACATTACTTTACTAAACGACTGTTTCTACAGTTCAATTTGAAGTTAAATAAGTTTATTATTGCCCGACTTAATGATGTAGATATATCTGGAAAAAGGCAATTTATTAGTAGGAATAAAATTATATAACTTTTTTAGTTTATTTTTATTTTTAGAAAATGTTTGCTAAACTATGTCGGTCAATGCCATTTAAATTTGTTTTCTTACGTATAGCTTTGATAGAGAGACAAGCTAGATGCTTGTATCTATGTACCAACATAAAAAAACACATGACAGATAGCCCACTCTTCATCCTAAACGCTTACAGTACAAGAGTGCAACATTCCGCTACTGTTTTAATATAGTCAATACACACTAATTACCGGTGAGTGGGTAATTGGTAAATACTACAACACTAAAACACTAGCGGTATGTTGCACACTTGTACTGTAAGCGATTAGGAAGAAGAGTGGGGCGCGTCTTCGTGGATGGCATTATCTGTAGAAAGAAGATGAAAAAAAGTACACACCATTACGTGATGCAAATCTTTCACACTTTCTGTTTAATCCCATTATATAATAACCCATAAGCGACTGTGAAAATTTTCACGTAATACAGAAAAAAACATCATAACGCTACAACAAAACAAAAACATCAAACATGATGAATTGATGACCATTACGTCACGCAGGTAATTTTCATTTCGTCTACTGTCTGGTAGAAATACAGACCAACATAATGAGACAGACGGCGAATCATGGAACTAAAATTTTAAGTACTGAATTTCTTATATTTTCGGTGGTTTTCTTTGCAAGTGGCGCCGCCGAAAGGAGTCAAGTTATACTGGACGCGTTGTTAGATAATAATCGTTGATAATCGTATGAAGCGTACATTTAACGCGTACGTAATCGGTGTCAAGTAAGCCGAAGTGGGACGCGGTGGAACGTACCTCTGATTTTCAGATACTGGATGTGTTACAATTTTAACTTACTGACTGTCTCTGGTAGCTATGTTAATTAGTATGTTCTCGAATCCATCCAGTTCGTTGAAATGTGTTTCTGTGCTTAGGCGTCAGAAAATTAAATCTCGTTTTAGTGTAGCGTAGATACCAAGACAAATAATAATTATTATGATAGATAACTCATGGTACCGATTTCGTAACCGGCAAAGAATAGAGCACGAACAATGCACGATGAGTCACCGTAGGCCTAGCATAATAGTAATTTATCAGGGCCCCATCCAGTCTTCTACACCATTAAAGATACATCGGTGGTATGATAAACGGGTCCAACTTTTTTCGCCGGCAAAAATTTGAAAACGAAACATAATGAGGGCCTCCCATTATGTTTTTTTTGCAAAAACCGGACAGCCGGTAATTGGAAATCGGCATTTCAATCGATGTAAATTAAAATTGCGAATTTTAACTCGGCACGATTTTTTGGCTTGTTGTGTAGGCATGCTGGGTATTCTAATTTCTGATGTAGATGTGGGGGTGTATTTAAGCTATTTTGGTTTGGGTTATTGAACTCTTCGTAGAGGTAAGGTCAGTCATAGAGTATCAAAGTCATAGAAGTGGCACAAAGTTTCTAGTTTTAGTCAGTAGGAGTTTAACATAATTATGTTATGATTGATACACGATAAAATAAGGTACGTGTACCGTTAGTTTTGGCATTTACTGCCCGTAATCCGTAATTCCTGACAGAGTCCGAACTCAATCGGATTAAAGCCAAAAGTGTTTTAAAAACAACATGTATAACTGATTGGGCTAATGATGGAGACAGAAGATCCACTCAGCCTATGGCAGTCTACTGCTGGACTTAGGCCTCTCCCAGGCTGCGTCACAATACCCTGTACTCCACCTTCCGCATCCAGTCTACCCCAGTCTCCAGTGTGTCACAGAAGGTATACCTACCAATAGCTTGCCTGGAAGAGATCGCAGAAAGCTATAAAGCCGTCTATTATGTATGTTTTTTAGTGTATTTTTTTTTGTTATTTATTTTCTGGTGTACGATAAAGTATATACATAACGGAGGAGGTTATGTGTCTCTTTTGTTATTATCAGCCATATTTTGACTACTGTGGGCGTACTGTGGGTAGTGTTGGTTATTGTGCAATAGGAAAACCATTTACAGTTCAGATCAAATTATAATTTACTATCAAATTAATCACACTAGCAATTCACACACTGTAGGTACACGACACAACTATTCGGAACGCGCAACAGTTTCTAAACGTGTTCACTGCTTGACCGCCACCGATGAACTCTGCTGAGCTCCAGCCGGTCCGAGCGTTATGTTGTAGACTCTGTAGGAACCTACGCTTTGGAATGGGCAACTAGCTTCATATTTCTGACTGACTGACCCCTTGACAATTCAAAAGTGCCTGTAAATGGTTTAATTGAAATAAATGCTTTGAGTTTGAGTTTTGAGTTTGAGTTCTGTCGAGCACCTCTAGGCGGCGCTGGCGTCCCGATTACTCAACTCAGTAACGGATTTCCGACATACATATAAATAAATAAATAACATAACATCATGCCTGTATTGCCCCAAAGGGTTAAGCAGAGGTGTAGGTACCTATAGTACACCTTTCACCAGGAATAATTAAGAACCATGTAATAGGGGGCGAGCCTATTGCTATCAATCGGCCACAAATCCTGACTCCGGACTGCTACTGAGTAACTCCAGATTAAGAACCCGTAACACTTTGCCCAACCCGGGAATCGAACCTGTGACCTCATGCTCAGCAGTAGCGCTTGCGACCACTACACCAACGAGGCTGTCAATAAATAAATAAACTCAAAACTCAAACTCAAACCATTCATTTCAATTAAACCATTTACAGGCACTTTTGAATTGTCAAGAGGTCAGTCAGTCAGAAATATGAAGCTAGTTGCCCATTCCAAAGCATAGGTTCCTATGGAGAAGAACGGGCAAGAAACTCCACGGACACTGTTTTAAATCATAATATTGTTACAAAATATTGGTTACATCATTCATGTTGAAATTTTACATGTGAGAACAATGTAGAAAGACGTGCACGTAAAAAGCGTCCGTAATAAAAAGATAAAAACAATTCAAAAAGTAAAATAAGTTAAAAAAAGCCGTGGCAGATAAGAGATGACCAGTCCCTACTGACGGCGTCCGTTCACGAACATGACGCGTGGATCAGCACCGTTTAGCTCAACCATTTTTAAGGGAACTTAACGATCCAACACACACGCCACCACCAGCGAGACATTTGAGTGAGCATGACATACTCTCAGTCACCAGGGCACATAATAAATAGCTTATTTTTGGAGACCTATAAATTACGTAACTTAATGTTCCTATTTTACATAGATCAGGATAAAACCGCAGTTTTGTAAACAGCGTTCTCATGACACAATTGCATTTGATTGTGACTGAATTACCATATTATATGGTGGCATTGAGAGGAGCCTTCATCGGTACCTACACGAAGAGAATTGCAACGTCTATATTATATATTGGGTTTTATTGTGTGACTTATTAGTTAGGAGCCGGCATAAAAAGTTCTGGCATGGTCAAAAATCATTTCAGAACTAGTGACAAGATAGTCTAACCGTCTAGTCGAATGAGCGGGCCATGTTCACCGTAAAAGTTCATGCAAACAGGCGCGACTTGTCACGCGACGTGTCGCGTGGCGATTCTGCGATATTATCACCATGCCAACACCTTTTAGTCCTTTCACACTAGCGCGCCGCGATACATCGCGGGCGCGATAGGCAGCTCGACGCCAAACGAACATTTTGTATGGCGCCGCGCAAACGACACGACATAAGAGAGTATTTTCGCGGCGGGACAGGTCGCTCCAGTGTGTAGTGCCGCGCGTGTTTCCTAAGAATTTGTTCTTTGGATCATCGCAGAATCGCGTCGCGCGACAATTCGCGCCAGTCTGCACGTGCCTTAAAACCGATGGCCGTTGGGGTAGATATGTTCGTGGGTGGGGACCCCGAATCGAGCAATGCAGTGTAGGACTCTGTCTAGCACAGGCAGGTGGAGAAATGTTCTTTACGGAGAGCCTATTATCCAAATTAGACTGTTATATTTAGTTGATGATGAGGTTACTTTCCACGTATACAACCATAAGCCACTCTTTATGTAGGTAGGTACTGTCAACCGCATATCAGTGGTACCTTGCACTACGATAATCGCCCTTCCTGCTACAATATCAAGGCGCTGCTGTCAATGTCCAATCGTTATCACTACTATTTGGAGTAAACTGTATGTACCATCGAAGAACTTCATATCTATACATCGTAAGGACTATTTCTACTTGCAGCACTCGGCAGCTATAGAACCGGGGCGGTAACAGATGTGGTCATCGTGTTCACGGGATTTTGTTTTCAAACTGCTTACAAAAAACAAAATAATAAAATTTTCATCTAGAAAATACATTATACCTGAACGAGTATTTTTAGAATAAAAAACTGGTTGTTAAATTATATTAAGACTAAGGATCGTTTGTACACGACACGGTGTCTTTATGATACGGCGTAAAAACCGTGCCGTGGAAAAAACGTGTCTGTCAACAAGCTTCCATAGTGATCCATACAACACTGACGACCGTTCCAACACACGCCGTATATACCGCGCCGTAGACAAACGTGTCTCTCAACAAGCTTCCATAGTCATCCATACAACACTGACGACCGTGCCTACACACGGCGAATAAACCGTCGTTTTCCACGGCAAGAAGAACGTGTACAAATGGCCTAAGGCCGTACCTACTAAGTAGTTACTATGTTATTTTCGTTGATGAGAATATTCAAAGTAGCTAGCATGATTCATTTTGTTAACGTATTATTATTCTCAGAACTATTAAGTTTGTTTTTCTTGGGTTTGCTTATATGTGCGAAAAAAAAAACACCTTGATGCATAGGCAAATATCATTAGTACCTACCTAAACTACCATATTAGCTTGCATGACCAACTACCAGATTCATGTTCAAGAATAGTTACATTAAATTTATTGGTAAAAAACTTTTTTACAAAAAATTCTACCGATAGTGTAACTAAGCCCCTAAACTAATTTAAGAAACAAATATTGAGGCGTCGCCAAACAAACAAATTAATTACTTATAGCGTAAAATGCTTGATGGATCTTCGTTGAATGTTTGTTTGGCGCCGCCTCATAATTTGTTATTTAAATTAGTTTAGGAGCTTAGTTACACTAAAGGGTTATTTTTTATCTTTCGCTTTTCAGTTTTTTTTGCGTCGGTTTTTTTTTGTAAAAAAGTTTTTTTTATTTCGCTTTTGAGTTACCATTTCATTTTATTGTTTTCTTCAAGTAAGGAATTTCCTCAACAGCCTTCCATCATCTCCTCTCTTCAAGTAAGGAATTTCCTCAAGAGTCTCCATCGTCAGACCCTCGATGACAGTGATACCTCAGATAGGTCTAAACTTCTCATCAAGGTGAACGAAATAAGCCCAAACACGATGTAGCTGCTGTAAATTGCTGAGGAGCTCTCGCGACTGTCTTCCGTCTCCATCGTTAGATTAACTCCAAGTCTATATTATGTAGTTTGAATCATCAGAACTACAATCGTCAACCCCCATGTTTTTATCCTTAAAGGTGGATTTAAGTTTTCAATTTTACATATGTGAGGAAGTAATCACAAAATGTAAAATCAATGTAATATATTTAAAAAAAAATAGATATATTAATTATATTAATTAAACAATTGAATTAGCAACCAGTTTCATTTTGTCTAGATTCTAAATCATCCTATGTAGCAGGACCAGCATGTTTCCAAGCATTCTTATCTTGGATATAATCCTCTAATTTGTAATATGCTTGTATATATACTGTACTTTTAATATGAGTTTTAAATTTTCTTTAATTTAATTGCAATACTTTATCACAAAGTATTTTGTTGTAACATTTAACACAGTAGGTACCCCATAAAAGATGTATGTACTTTAGATAATCTGAAAAAGGTTGATCTAGTTTATCTTTATTTCTAGTATTAAAATTATGGTCTATCACAAATTTTATTAAAAAGATGTAGATTTTTTCTTAAATACATAATATTTTCATAAAAGAATTGGCAAGGTACCGTCATAATATTAATCCTTTTAAATAGTTTCGTGAGAGATTCCCGGTGACGACGTAGATTATAAATGGCTCTGACAGCTTTCTTTTGCAAAATAAAGATGGATTCAATGTCAGCCACCCGACCCCACAGTAAAATGTCATACGACATACATAATGCTGTGGAAGTAGTTAAAATAGACCAAACTCGCGTTTCCACGTCTTTTAAGTGTCTTATCTTTCTAACAGCATAAGCGGCCGAGCTTAACCACTCCGTTCCCTGTCCTTTTTTGTGAGGTCACCATTGTAATTTCTCGTCTAACGTGATTCCCAGGAAAACCGTTTGATTAATAAATTCCAGTTTTTCTCCATTCAATATGGTGTCACATTCGTTACTAAAAAAACCAAATTAATTAGATTTAAATTACCTAATGTTAGGTAATTTAAATCTAATGCATTTGTTTTTTATTTATTATTTAGTACCAAATTATTTACCGTAAACCAATCTTGGACCTGAAGAATAGTGATTTTGTGACTGCTGATTGGTCTCAGTAACAAAATTAGGGCACTCGGACAGTTATGAACCGCTTTCATATAACTTTATTACGGTATATAACTATATCCCTAGGGATATAACTATCTTACGGCGACATATGCATTGCAAATCTACAGTATGACATAATACCATCAGCATTCCATGGATATAAAGATGTTACTGCGTAAGCCTTTAACTCTATGAGGAAAGGCCACCATAGCGAACTCACAACCACGTGTCAAGGTCTATTGCTGTTGGTACTCAAACCTGTTGATGTTGCAAGCCACTTTGCATGATATCGCCAATGCTGTTTTAAGGTGTTTTACTTTATACATGATTTAGGTAAAGTAAGAATACTTTATGAACAATTTTGATATTAGAAAGGAGTAACTAGATACATAGGTCCTGACAAAAACCAGGAATAAACAACGCCAGGCAAAAGAAGACACATCTCACATCTCTCATAATCTTTGTTTGTGACGACACTTTTTGGGAATAGCACATTTCGCGTTGTTTTAGTCAGTCCCTAAGGTTGGTATCGGAACTGATGTGCCATGCGCACTGGAGATGGCCTTAATGCATCTGAATAAGAACAAGTTACTTTGAAAATAAAGAAAATGCATTTATTCACTATAAGGTACACAACATTAGCAGATTAAAAATAAACACAAAAGTACCTACTCATACCTACTATTTAAACTATGATATATTATAAAGAGAAAAGATTTTATGTTTGTTTGTATGTTACGCTTTCACGCTAAAACTGCTGAACGGATTTCTTTTGGCACATGGGTAGACCGTGACCTGGATTGGGACATAGGATACTTTTCATCCCGATATACCCACGGTATCGAGACTTATGCGGGTGAAACCCATAACTGGATCCAGCTATGGTATATTAAATAAAATAGAGGTACGAGTGCTTCACGACTGCGCCAAATAGGCCTAGTTCAGCAAAATAGACGCTGACGCTGCTTATTAACTTGGCGGTGGTATTCTGCGAAGGCCAGCATTTAGATTTCTGGCTACAGCAAGGCTTTAACATAAATGTGACGGATTTGTCATGAATTATTTATAGTTCTCAGAAACCAAGGTGATAGGCCGCCCCTATTACCTTGAATCTTTATGCAGGATTTGTGACCCATGATGACTGATATCACACGTCTGAGTACTTTCAAGGATTACGCACCTGGATTGTGATAAAATATTTATGAATTTTATAAACAGAAAGAGTTAAGTGTCATGGCGCTGCCTGAAAATAAATGTTCAGGGCCATACGATAAGCTGAGACAATACTTGCAAAGTAGAAGATTAAAGGATTAGGTACTCAAAAACCAATCAAGTGCGAGTCGAACTCGCTTGGAGAGGGTTCCGTACGATGAATATATACGTTATACATATATTGCCATGTTTTTTTTTAAATGTGACCCATTTTATGTGTGTGATAACTAAAAAAAGTGTGTTTGGTACCGGATTGTAGAGGGAAATTGCTGAATATATATATTGTCTATTCTTGAATTCTGTCTTTTCGTTTATTCTTGAATACGTAATAGAAGGTATTCCGATATGTTACATTTTGATTATTTTGTCCTTAAAATTAATATTGAAGTCAGGAGCTATGAGAATCTTTTCGAGTGCACTGATAGAATTCTTAATACATTCAACGGCAATTTACGGAAGGCATTTTGGTGATTTATTATACGATTAAGGATTTAAAACCAAATGCTTTGAATTGGAGGCATTCTTCTTGTTCTTGTTCTCGTACACAGGATCTTGACGTGAACTGTGGCGAGACACAGTGTCACGTTCCTGTTCATGCTCAATTTTTTTTCTTCAAATATTTTGCCTGTATTTCACTTAGATTTAAATTTAAAGTGTCATAAACTTTGAGTGTATTAGTGGAGTAATATACACAAACCCAATGCGACGTACGGAATCCAAAAACGAGAAAAAAATCTGATGAAACTTCTAAATGACTTTGATGACAAAAGATTACTGAGATCAGAGTCGTTGAATGAATGACAGGATAATCGAATGTCATTACAATTATTAAATCTACGTTTTTGCCAGGGTTATTTTGACAATCATAATTTTATTAAGTGCAGAATTATAACAGTTTTTTGTGTATCTTAGCCGTTGACGGTTAAACTTTTACGGCTTTACTTGTATTAGGTCTGGCGAAAGTTCTTATTGAGTCAGAAAAACTGTTTGGTAAAAGTAATATACAGATCTCCCAGAAAAATTATGCGCTTCGGCAATCATCGTATATATTCGGAAATACGAACGCGCGATTTCAAGACCTATTATAGAGCTGTTACAACCTTGGAAGTACTTGTCTACTTTGTCTTACCATGTTTTAAATGGGGTAGCCATGTTCTTGAGCGGAGACCGGGAATCAGCGAACGTAAGGTTGACGACACGGTTGGCGCAGTGGTTAAGCGATTGACTGCTGCGCTTCGTGTCGCGGGTTCGATTCCCGCACGGGACAAATATTTGTATGACCTACAAGTAGTTGTTCCGGGTCTGGCTGTTTGTGTGTGTGAGTATAAATGTTTGTAAACGCACCCACGATACAGGAGAAATTCCTAGTGTGGGGCAACGTTTAAAAAAAAAAAAAAAAAATAAGGTAGGAAGCCATCAGGCTAGGTGGAGCGACGATCTTCGTAGGGTGGCTGGTAGCAGCTGGGTGACAGTTGCCGAGAATCGAGCTGAATGGCGTGTAATAGGAGAGGCCTATGTCCAGCAGTGAACTGGCTGATGACGATGTTTTTAAAAATGATAGATTAAAAACGATTATGATAATGACGATACATAATCTGTCATAGATCCGAATGAAAGATTAACTATACCGCAACGCAATCTTATAAGGCATCAACAGTCTAGAGGTATCGCGTGACAAATCATCTAAATTCACTCTAATGACATCGCTGAGGGTAATGCTCAATCCAATCACCCTCTATTGTCTTACGATAGGACGGCATTCCTCTTAAAGCGAGACCGAAGCTGATGCTGGAAACTAAGTGTAGATAAGACACCACTTTTTTTTAATGATTTTAATGGCACCGTACACTTCGTTGTCGCAAGGTCTCACAGCACAAATAAAGGAAAAAATCCGAAAATTTATAATTTGTAGTTTTCTCAAGAAAAAATATTGTTTTTGCGATTACAAACTTACTTTTACAGTTGGAAACCGTGACGTATATCGATGTATGGGAAAACATTTTATCAATAATGAAGCAAAGTTTGTTCTTTGGAAAAATTCATCCCAACTACGGAACTCTTCATTGTGCGTGGTCCGGCACACACTTGAAAGGTCCTTTTTTTATGAAAACAAATTGGCTTAGGTACCCAAAGGTTGAAACGACTCTTGGTGGAACACAAGCCTAAAAGTGTCAGACCAATTTTCTGCCATATTGAATCAAGGTAATGTCTTATTGTTCGTTTGTTTTGGCATGTAATAGTATTTTTATTACTACTTAACGTCATGTAGGAACACGTTTATTATATAAATTGATTTATGAGAATGTTATAATAAGTCCTTATAGTCTTATCAAGGTTTTTTCGTATTACCCAGTAACTGGGTTGTGGTGGTCAGATAAGCAGTCGCTTCATGGAAGTCAACCCCAACATAGTTGTAAATAAGCTTGGCAGATGATGTTTAATACCGTGCTTATACTATGACATCAAAGTCAATTTAGTGCTTTTAAAGACAAATCTGTGTTGAATCCAATATTGCTTGAAAAGTTCATTGAAACAAGTTGTGGTGGTGGAACAATTACTGTAAAGTTTAAATAGGCCTCCTCCCTTTTATGTCATGCTGCCCTGGTCTGTGAGAGTCTCATGCAGCACCCTGATGAATCACAATCCAAGAGTTTTGAAGGATATTGCTAAGCCATTGCTACATAAGTTTGAAAAATTCGTCTGCTCAGCAACGTAAATAACGCAATGGACGTGGGTGAACTGTCAAAATGAAACCCATTGCAATCAATTGTCATTTTATGTGAGTTACGCAATTACACGCAGGTCTCAGTCAAAAGACCGACTTCCAAAAAAACGATCGGTGTCTTTGGTTTTGTATTCTCGTTATTTGCCACCGACTTTGAGAATTTAAGTTGTTTTTTACTTTGTAGTGTTTTTTTGGAAGTTGGTTGATTTTTAGTGAGTCAGTTTGTAATACATATAAGTCTATAGCCTAATGTCAATTGCTCATCACCTTTTATAAAATATTGCTTTTCCCGATTGTAGGACGTTAGTCGTTGAGTAGTTCTCCTGGTACTTCACCATATGCATCGTGACGAGCATAAATTGCTTGGCAACCATATTAAAGCAATCGAATCGCAACCCTTGAAATACTGATTATTGACTAGTTCCGGTGGTCTTAATTATGAGTTCCACTTCACCAAATGGTGCTTTTCGAGAGCAAAAATACCCAAATCGCTATAGGTGAGATTATAATATTTGAAGAGTTCCCACGATTTCTCCAGGATCCCATCGTCAGATCCTGACCTGAAGTATACTCTTTCAAACAAAAAAATAATTTTGCAAATCCGTCTATATATGCCTGAACATACATAAAAATATTTATAAACATCGGAATTGATAACATCTCGGTTAAAAAGGAAGTAATACACGTTAAAAATGCAATAGACCGGTAAATAAATTACAGGCCTTATCCATAAATACACTGTGAGTAAATATCACGGTGTTAATGCGATCCAACTAATTAATTATAATTTATGTAAATTATACTGACACTGTGTGATATGCGTATGATTACCGATAATAGCAATATTGACGTCGAGCCTGAATTTGATGATTTGCTACAAATAAAGAGGTAGCTGGATGATGTATGGTTTCCATTAATTGGGTTAAAGTTTAAACCTACAAAAATAGGCTGGTTTTATTATAACCCTTTATTATGGTTTACCAGCCTATTACTGTCCAAGGCAAAGGCCTCTTGACATACAGAGAAGGCAGGACATTAATCCAGGTTTCTTCACGATAATTTCCTTCACCGATGTCACGATGTCCAAGATAAATGTAAAAAGTACATATGAATTGAAAAAGTCAAATTGTTACTCAAGCCATAACCTCAATTCAATTCAATTAATCTTTATTGCAATCTATAATGTACTCATACAGGTAGTAAGTATTAATAAATAAAAGTATTAAGTAATAATAAATAAAAGTGTTAAGCATTAATAAATAAATGTATTACCTAAGTATTAATAAATAAAAGTAATAAAAAAGTATTACTTAATAAATCAGCGTCAAGTGTCACTTTGTGTTTCCAACTGACATTATGCTGAGCTGAGGCCCTTTTGGCATTATAATCATTGTTTTCTGTTTTATAGTTTTAAGATGTATTTTTCTATTGTAATGCCAGTAAACGCATTTTTCTTTCGTTCTAAATAGAAACAATTATGAACCCTGTCAGGCACGGCATAATTTTAAATAAGTAGGAGAGAGAAATTAAGAGTGCTTTAATGATTTTCCTTATTACTAAATAATATTTGCCATCTATTTGAGTTATTATGTGTATAATAACTCATTTATTTATTCTCTGTGTAAGTCAATATATTAATTTATTTTTTGTATTAGATTATTAGTTATTATTACTTATTTAATTATTGCATAAAATATTGTGTATTGCATCGTGCATGAGAGGCCTTAATCACCGGGTAAATCACGATACTATACAATATAGGTCATTTAGTGAGAAATACTTCGATGAGGGGTTTTGCCAAAGATCTGAAGTTAAATTAAGCTACAAGGAAGTAAAGTACCTTCACTTTCTCCTATACTCAATTTGAAATAAGACATTTAAATAAACCTTTTTTACAGTCCGTTCAACCGATATTGACTTCTATACCATAGGCATAAGGATGGCATTAAAAGCAAAAAAGCTGATACAATACCAACTGTTTACTGCAGCTGCCATTTGTCATGCCACCAACGCAATAGAACTCAAAATCGGTTGAACGGACTGTAAAAAAGATTTATTTAAATGCCTAATCTTATTTCAAATGGACTATAGATAATACTGAAGTCCAACCAGTTATTCTTCAGACGAACAAATGAGACCTTTTAATCATCCTTTTGAAATGAACATAATATAAAATCAATGGCACTTATAATTATGAGTTTATGACAGAAATGGTGTTACAATATCCATTTAACTGACATGAAAATAAAATGCATTTGTTTTCGTAAAGCATTCATAAATGTCAAGTTTATGGCTCTTCCTGGCCTTTCAGGATTTCAGGAGTTATTGTTCAGCCTAACCATAACTACACTTACGGCTGCAATAGCTCCTGTTACAATCTGAGAACAAATGACAGTCGACCACAACTGGTAGCATACAACTGCAATTTATAATGGTTGTTTGTTCTGCAGGTGTGACAACATGATAAGACATTAATTTGGTGTACATATTCATTTTTTGTGGGTATAATAGTCTGGATTCTTTTCACATAACATAACGCTTGTATGGTTGTCTATTGTTTGCCCGAAGATTATATGCCATAATCATCATTTTCCCGAATTTCATTTACCCGAATTTCATTTGCCCGAATGTTTCATTTGCCCTAAAAGACATATGACATACTTTTAATTACCCGAATTTTAAATACCATAAGATACGAATGCCATAAGTATTGTTTGCCTTATTTTTATGTGCCATAATAATTATTAGACATATTATTTAAATGGCATAATATTTAAATGGCATATAACAAGTATTAGACATTTATTTATTCTGTGCATGGTTTTTTTTTCTGTGCATGGTTGATGGTGGGCTAGGTCGACGGAGCCCCGCTTCGCGGGGCTCCTGCTTCTGTGTGGTTTATAAAAAAATAACCACGAAGGGGATGGCGGGGTCTATTCGCTCGCTTCGCTCGCTCACACGACCCCGCCATCCCCTTCTAACCTAACCTGTCCGAGTCGGGGTGCCCTAGAGTCCCAATTGCATCCAATTTCTCTTGATATAAACAACCGTTACACACCCGATGTCGATGGCAAATTATGTTATGGCATATCATAATTATGGCATGTGATAATTAGGGCTTACAATGATTATGACAAATGATGTTATGGTAAGTGACTTTATGGGAAACAATGATTCTGGCACGTGACTAATATGGCAAATGAGAGTAGGGCAAATGAGTATTATGTCGTATGATATTATGGCTGTTGACTATTATGGCAAATGATATTAGGGCAAATAAAATTCGGGTAAACGGCGGTATACCCGCTTGTATACACCGGAGGGTTAGGCAGAGCCATATAATATATAGTACACCCACATTTCGCTAGTTATGTTGGGGACGAACCTATTGACATCAACCGTGCAAAAATCCTGACTACGGGCTGCTACTGAGAAATTCCAGATGGAAAACTCAATAACACTTTGCCCAACCTGGGAATCGAATCAGTGACCTCATGGTCAGCAGTAGCGCTTGCGACCACTAGACCAACGAGGCTGTATATTCAGTTAACGAGAAAATTTGCAATTTCCTTGCTGGTCTGTTTGTATTTACTCGGAGGACTTTTCCACGTGGATCTCATAAAAGGTGAAATACCAATCAAGGTTTATTTATTCAATACCAGCGGATCAATTTCTGTATGTATAAGAACGATTCTAATCGCAGTCTCAATTTGGTACCGGTGTTACAGGTATGTATGTATGTTCATCTGTTACCTCTTAACTTCTAAACTACTGATCATAATTTGACAAGTGAGTTATCATTGGAAACGTCTTGATCGTCCGCTAGTTATAGGCTATATGACGTTACATTAAATTCAATATGGCGCCTTCTAGAGGACATAAAGTCATGAACAAAAAACTGCTATTATAATTTTTTAGGTGTACAGGCATGCCACCAAGGCTTTTCCTTGACCATTTTTGTACCTATGTCTTGATTTTTGTCTGAAATATTTTCTTGTTTCATAATTTTTAGAGCTAGAGTAGTCGGGTTTTAGTTTTTGAACTTACTATTTAAGAAAGAAAGAATAACATTAATTTGGACACAGTGTGACACAAAATACAAATAACAAAAAAGAAAAGTGAAGGTAATATTTTAACAACAAAGAAAAGGTTCATTTCAGCATTAATTACAGACAGTGCTATCTGACACTGCTTTTCTAATGAACCTTTAGGGACAAGTAACGGGAAGTACATATAATTTCAACATTTTAAGCGTTGTAAACACGGAAATAGGCTTTCTGCTGTGCTTGTATCAACCATTATGAAATTTTAGTGTCTAAAATTATGCCTGGCTATTGGCTCGCCCCTATTACATAAAATCTTATCATGTTTCGTGAAATTGGTTTGTGTAATTATGCCGATTACTTCCAGGATAGATCTGTCATAAAGAGACATGTATTTATAATATATGTATGTTATTATATTACTCTAATCAACCGTCAATATTTTTAAGTGTTGCAACAGCATTCGCTGAAGAGCCAACGAGTAAGTAAGACTTGGTACAGGTAGATAATAATAGCTTAACTTGATCATCATTAATTATAATGATAAACTACTTATGTAGATATCTTCATTGATGGAATACTAAGAAATCAATCCGGAATCAGCACGATGTGGATTTAATTAGAAGTTATTTATTGGCGTCCATACAAGGAGATAAACAGATTTTATTTATTTATATGGACATCGTGTTCTTTTTACAATAACACTGCTTTTGTTGTGGTTTCAAGTTGTTTTTATGGTCGAAAAGCAGGATAAAGTATAAAGGTGATGTTTGTAATAGGTATATCTGTAGCTGGTATGTGTATCTTTATATTTAAATAAATATTTATTCTTCAATTAAGTTCATCTATTTATAGTACATCTTCGTGTTTAAAGTATTAAATAAATAAGATCTCCTTGGTAGTCAAAAATATTGTGAAAATGAATCAAAGGGCGCCTAACTGACTGACAATACAATGCAAAGTTATCGCTACGAGTATTGTCTACGTTAAACAAAAACACACATTCTCGTCAATTTTGTTTGCTTTAACTTCGAAACAATGGTACACAGTTATTAATTTTATTGATTAATAACTGTGTATCATTGTTTCAAAGTTTAATACATTGTGTATTCTATGGTTCAATTTGTGACGGCTTATTGTGGTTCGTACGTCAATATTTTACAATGTTTTTGAAATACAACTATAACGTAACTCAATACAACTCTAACTCCGCAAAAAATACCAAAAACAATAATGTTTGTAGTAAATAACTTGTAATACAATTATTGTCGTAATTAGCACAGCATGACGACACTCATTCAAGTTACCGCAGCCATTCACTGCATTTCGATGAGGAAGTAACGCGGTAGGTAACATAAATCGTAAATAATTGTTTTATTGGAATATTAATACAATAAATGTTTCAATGTACAATTGATGATAAATGCAAATGAAACCGTGTGAAATAAATACCGTTGAGGAAAATCCTTTGTTTTGTTCTATAAATTACGCGGTCCATGTTTTTAAAACAAGTAATTGAGAGAACATATAATTACCAATAAGAATATATATACCGACATTAACAACCAGAATAATTAAGTTATGTTCAATAAGGTCGAAGAAAAGATTGCCATCGTTATTTAACTGCATTCTGCAACGATCACACTTTCTGCTATTAAATACCAGTTTTTCCGACACTTTCCCAAACCTACTTTCTTATAATTAACTGTTTATATGTTACTCATTGATTGCATTTAAAACTTCGTGAAAAATAAACTTCAATGTTTACGGCCGAGGAAGATATTTGCTGCTTCTTAAAATCCTACCCAGTGAGAATATTTTTTAAAGTAGGTACCGTTTTTAGCGATTAAGGAACTTTCGATGTCTGAAAAAGTAAAGAGTCTGACTGGCAGTTTTGCCTATCGTGGGTACCTATCGTGTTACCCAGTACCTTACTGGGTTCTGCGGGTTAGATAGGCAGTCGCTCCATGTAAAATACTGATAAATCCTCCGGACCGTATTTCAGCCCTTTTTTTTTTTTTTGTGTGGGAAATTATCAAATAACTTTTCCCGCTCTGGGCGGAGCAGGAGGGCGTGTCAGACTCTTACTGACTAAAACCCACCCGTGTTCCTTCCGTTGCCTGTACGTTGCCAGGGGCCACGGTATCCCTTTCGGACTTTCCCGCAACCCCGGCAGGCATCGGTCCTATCGGACCCCTTCACTTGCTGACATCTCTTTGAGGCATGCGTGGAACACAACGCGCCGTCGACCCGGGCCTGGTCCTTATCGGACGGCGAGCTATACATTGCTCACCGTCCGCAAGCCCGCGCCTACGGTGACCGGGAATCGGCCTGCGATTCCCGACGCCCAGGGCCTCTCCTGCGGTGGCTAGGGGCGTGAGGGCGCGAAATTTGCCTCTCCCTCACGCGTGCCCACCGTGTTTCAGCCCTTACGGCTAATCTCAACGGAGGTTGGCCTTCGGTGCGGGAGATATTATAGTGCACAAGTGTGTGCTCAGACACAGGTGCACTCTCTCTAACTAACTAACTAGCTAAGTTCTAAACTCCGGGCGGTTACTAAAAAACTACTAATGGAAAAACACAATAACAGTTTGCCAGACCGGGGAATCGAACCCAGGACCCCACGCTCAGCAGTTGCGCTTGTGATCATGAGCCCAACGGGGCAGTCAAAATACTGATATACAGTTGCATCCAATACTTCTTAGAGTGTCGATGGCAATCTAAATTCAGTCAGCCCAGAATTTGGCTACATCATCTACAGGCAACAGGAAACGCTGGACTCGAGCGTGTCCTGTCAGTTTTCTGTACTACGCTTATATCGTTATTAAGTACATCCGATTAGGCAGAAAACTGCCCCGAACATACTTGGGAAGAGGTTAGTCAGATAATAATGATGTAGGCCCTAGACACATTAATGGACAATTCTTATCCTTTTGTCTTCATCTCGATATTATGCAAGATACAAAAGAACAATTATAAAAGCAAACACGTGTTAAATGAAAACCTATTCATGTATAGCATAAATAAATGTATAATAATACATTGGATAATAGTGGGTTAATAAGTAGTTATCTCACCGTTTAAAGTCACCATTGTGCATTTAACTGCCAGTTCCCATCAGTTGGCTGTCATTATAAATAAAATAAAGGTTATTTAGGTACTTCCCAAGGATCTTGTACATGATGGCTCACGATGGCCTTTACTTAAGTGGCATTCTTTACGTTATGACCCGGATTTAGATATTCTATAGACATCTGCACGGTAGTACTACCTACATCTTCATCATTGATTTCCAAATACTGAATAAAAATCTTCCCTAATTATCTGCCCTGCTTCTCATGGCTATATGCTAGTCTCATAGCCCCGATGCAGGATATGTGATTGACACAACTAGGTGATTGAGGGTTTCCTGGAGAGTGCAGTTGCACCCTCCAGGACATATTTATATGAGGCAAATGACAGAACTATCTAGGTCGCTACGTACCTACTAGTCGGACAAAGACGAGGCACCGACAAGAGAAGAAGAAGAAGAATCTCATAGGCATCCTAAATGCGTTTATTTTGACAGTTGAGCAATGAAAATTGCACCAATAGTTCTAGACACCATAATAGGTGTCATTGTATTTACAACATTGTCATATTTTACTTCCAGTAGTTCACCATTACGGCCAAATCATCATTAGGTCGTATTGACAAACTTATACCTACGTAAACGTTAACTTAGTCTCGAAAACCCAGTTCTCATTACACCCAGAAATTGCCTTTGAACGAAACTTATACATTAATGTTTTCATAGTCACGAAAATACTGTTCTCATTATGCTTACTTTGAAGTATCTTAGCAACACAAACATATTTTAATTGTTTACTGTGTGTTGTTTACCAATAACTAAAGACTCCATGAAGGTCAACCTTCACAGCGTAAACTTCCACGAAAACATAACACTACTGATATTGGTGGCATTTACTTCCTTATCATGCAAATTAAATGAACACAAGGTATTTAGGTATTTATGCTCCGCAAAAAGCTAAGGTCTTATAAAGTACAATCGACCGCATGTCGGTGGGCACACTTTGATCTTGAGCTGGCCTTCATTAGAATATGAGGCCTCCTTATATTAGGTTTTGTTCTTTTTCTTGTGGTTACTGACTAACAATTATTATTAATTTATTTATCTTTATATAGATTCTTTTCAATTTTGTGAATGTGATTACGCTGTAGGTCTAGTGGACTGTAGATTTGTTGACCATCATTATTCTGTTAAGTACCTGGTACTTGTTGAAAGACCTACTCTGTCCTCCCATACCTAATAACACTGTTATTTGAAAATATTGTAAAAGCCCATTATTTTTAAAAGAGTAACCGTGGAGTTTCTTGCCGGCTCTTCTCCATAGGAAACAACCAATTGGCAGACGACGTTTCATAAGTGCCCATGTAGGTTTATATGAAATAAAAATATTTTGAATTGAATAACCTGGTGTCAGAGTTTTTAGGCTGCCCATGGGCCTCTGACTTTGCTTCACATGCTGTCGAGAAATATCTCTCAGGCATGCCGGTGTCGTCACAAATCACGATGTTTTCCTACACCGTTTTTGAAGCAAGTGATAATTATACAATACGCACGTGATTCCGAAGCCAGAGGTGCGTGCCTTGGGTTCTAACTCGAGACCTATGAGTTGGCAGTCCGACGGTCACACCTCTAGGCTATCACTGCTGTTGGTTTTGGTTTTGTATATTAGGTTTTGTTAACACTGACGTGTGGCCTGCTGTACCTAAAACATGAGTCATTCTAAAAGATCGCCGCATGTAACTACTGATCTTTTGTTGTTTAATGTCAAAGTTGAAATCATGACTGGTAGTCAGGCCTAAACCTAGTCCTTAACTTTACGGTTGAGGTCATAGGTAATCTGATGACGCATAGGGAGCTAAGGGGTTTTTTATCGACTTAACTTATGTTTTTTTATTTGCACGTGTTTCTGTTATAAATAATCCAATTTTGTCCTATTTTTTCACCCTACTGTTAAGAGCTATATCAGGTTTAAGAGGCTAGTCGGTATTGTATCTGCCGAAAAAGAGGGGAATTCTTACCTATGGGTAAGCCCTACTGCATGTTCAACTGAAACAGCCCAGCCAGCAGAATGCGCCTTTTGAAATGAATTCTCTAAAAGTCTATCAATATTTTTTATCATGCTTTGAGAAAGGAAGTAAGTATTAGATATATGTTAGGTCCATCAATGAAAAGAACCTCAAACTCAAAGCATTTATGTCAATTAAACCACTTACAGGCACTTTTGAATTGTCGACTTCGCAAATCACTTCTGTTGTAAAACAAAGTACGATACCAAGTAATTTAAAAACGGTACTTCCGTCTGTCTAGACGTTCAAGGCCCGATTTATGAAATATGAATCACACAACCATGTAACTGTAAAACGAAAGGGATGTCTGTACTTATTAAGCTGAAGAGTTTATTTGTTCTTTGGTTTGAACGCGCCAATCTCTGGAACTACCCTTTGGATTAAACAAAATCTTTTTAATCTTTCATCATCTTTTTTTTTCCCAATTCTCGAGGAAAGTATCCTTCTTCAAGAATATAGCGTACAACCCCAATAGCCTTTCTCAAGAATATAGCGTAGAACCCCACCCTTAGAATCAGAGCGAAAAGAAAAAAAATTACAGAAAACACGCTAAGCGAAAATGAAGTAACGGGGTACAGCTATAAGATATAAATATTTCATGCTAAAACAAGAAACACGAAGACGAAGTCAAAGTCAAATAATTTATTTCAATTAGGCACAAAAAAGGCACTTTTGAACGTCAAAATTTACAAAAAAAAAGAATCGATTCTAGTCGCCCCTTCCAAAAGGTAGTTTTCGTATGGAGAAGAATGGGCAAGAAGCTCCGTTACTCTTTTTAAATGTTTTCACAATATTTTGTATACATTAGTTATATATGTGAAGACGATGCACCTAGAACAAGATTACTATACCACGATAGGTAAAAAGAAGAAGTAAATAAAATAAATAATAAAATTTATTCAAAAACTAAAAATTGGTAAAATACAGTATAAATCTTAGAAATAATGTAGGTATTACAAAGTATGATGACTGTACTAGGATAAACCTGTATCACAGGCGGCATGAGTTCTTAGAATTACTATTTGGGCAACTGATTTCTTAAACAATATTTAACTTAAGTTTTAAGAATAGTGACATAATAATTTATGATGTATATAATCTACTTAAATGCTAATGATTAGGGTAAATAATTATTATTTACGGAAAATATATAGTTGTTAGCACTTAGTTACACGATTAAGTCGCGGGCAGAAGCTAGTTTTATTCATAAAAATGGAAACTTAATAGCAGCCATATTGGATTTGTTAGATACATTAACTTGCTGTTTTATATTATATCATGAAATTCAGTAGATATCTACGTTGTTTGTTGCATATATAATTAATTATGCATTTGAAAACATTAAGTTTTTATTGAGATTTTTTATTGAGAAGTGTTTTTGCAACTACTCTTATAAAAATAGAATACTATGAGTAAAACCTACATCTTAGCTAGGTTAGGTTCTAGTTATGCAAATGAATCACGTATAAAGAGTATTATGTACGAATAACTTAATTTAAATATTATTCTACAAATAGATTGTAATATTCCGCCTCTGTGGTCTAGTGGTAAGACCACCTGTCCCGGGTTAGATTCCCAGCGGGAGCAAAATTTTCTGCTCGGTTTGGTTGGTGGTAGGGCTTGTTCTAAGTCCGCCTGGCTAGCTACCACCATCTTATCTACGTCTGTTGCCATAACAACAATGTTAACAGCATTGTTGTGTTTCGGCAATTAGAGGTAAGATAGTCAGTTTCTCTGTGGTTAAGGATTCTCGAAGAAGCTCGTTTCAACCTTCGGCCTGATCATCACTTACCATCAGGTGATATAAAGTTCAAGAGTTTTCACGTTGTCTATACAAAAGAATTAAAAGACACATGATTTCTGAAATAAGTCAAATCAGGTCAAGTGATTTGATTGGTTCTTATGTTTGCCAGCCAATAACAACTCTCACAAAATTCCGAGACTGAAACTGGGTGAGATTTGCTCATAATTTAATCAAAATATTTTGGTAATCCCCTTTTAGGAGTTTAGTTTCAATATTGAACTTTACCTATTTGGAATTGTTTTGAAATGGAATTATATTCGTGTTCCGTCAAAATGTCAAAGGCAATTAGGCAAGACAGCGCCGGAGTCATTTTGTTTTGCTGTTAAATGTCATTAGATTATTTAATACTTGTGAAGATTTTTTTTGCTTTAGTACCTAGATGCAATAGAACGTTTGAATAAGCGAATGATGAGGCAAGGTCAATGAATAACCTGCTGATGAATTTTCTGAATACCCAGTAGCTTAGCGGTACATCTGTTCGAGTAACTTCAAGACATAAAATAAGTATACATATTTTCTGAAACAACACAATTCAACCTATATCTTAGATTACTAGGTGCTTAGCCTATCTAGCTAGAATTTATCTACGTAAGGTCTCACTCTCAGCGGGAGGAAACGCCCGGGTGCTAGAGAGGAGGAGTGGCTAGAGAGGAGACACGGCGTCCTCAGCTTCCGCTTGACGCAGGTCCTCACCGGAAATGGTTGTTTCGAGAGGTTCCTGTTTCGTATCAGGCGGGAGGAAACGCCCGGGTGTTATCACTGCGTGGATCGCCCGGAGGATACGGTGGAGCATACGGTGGAGGTCTGCCTGGCTTGGGTAGAGCATCGCCGTGTCCTCGTGGAGGCGATCGGTGGCGGCGATCTCTCACGTCCGGCCCTGGTCCAGGCCATAGTACGGAGCGAGAGGGCATGGGAGGCCGTCACCTCCTTCTGCGAAGCAGTAATGCTCGCGAATCCAGGCGCGCCCCAAAGAGATGTCAACAAATGAAGGGGTCCGAAATACCGGGATACCGTGGTTTAACAACACATTTCATTCTTCATCTTTAACTACTAGGAACTTATCTATAATTTATCTAATTATGTAAGGTAGGTACACTTAGTTTCAAATACATTTGTGGAACACTCTGAGAATAATCGTAACTTGGTTTAACGTTGAAGCACTGAAACAACATGTTACGAGTATGTTAGTACGTGGTGTTAATATTAATCTCAGTAGAAACTAGAGATAACTTTGAATATTACCTAGTGCTTGATATATTTGGCCATAACAACTGATTAGGTACTTAGTGATCTGCGACTCAACTCAAATCGGTTCGTAATCTGCGCTTCAATGAATCAAAGTAGGCATTATTAATGAGACGGTGTGGGTACAATGAATTGTTGGGTGAATCGGCTGCTCTCCTAGCTAGATCACTGAGTAATCTGTATTTATTATGCTTGGATACATGCTGGTCCTGCTCCATAGGACAATTTAGAGTCTAGACAAAATCAAACTGTTTGCTAATTTAATTGTATAATATATTTTTTTGTAACATTGATTTTACATTCTGTGATTAACGTGAGTTCAAGTAATCTAATCACACACTGACTATTTACAAACATTGTAGCATTCTTCCACATACATCACCTGGCGTGAGACATTTCAGGTCATTTCATAGTCACATCAGACTTTGTTTTACGAGTGTTATCTTGATTGATATCGTTCAGGTAGTTACGGAATACGATCATTTTAGTATGTGACGTGCTCTAAATATTATTATGTATTTAGCCTTGAAACTTTTTATTTGTTACTAGAATTAAACATAGTTTAACGCCTATAATGGGATCCCATACAGGCCGCAGACAGGCGCGACACGACGAGTCTTGTAGAACAATTTTTATGAAAACTTTATGACAATTATCTACTACCAGAATCGCGGTGCATCGTCGCCTCGCTCATTTTAATCCATCCACCTACTTATTTTATATGCGAGAGTGTGTTTGTTACGTTTTACGACTAAAGTGTTTGACTTAATTTGATACGGAGATAGCTTGAAAACCAAGGAAGAACATGCTTAAAAAACCCTTTAAGACTTTAAAGGCGGTGTTCACGTTTTTACGGGAAAATCGAACATACATTCGAAGACTCGCGACTGATATAAAATGACTGATATAAAATTTTCTAAGCTTCTCATTGAGTTAGTAAAAAGACATAAGCAAAATTATCCAATTACTGACTAAAACCCACCCTTGTTCCTTCCGTTGCCTGTACGTTGCCAGGGGCCACGGTATCCCTTTCGGACTTTCCCGCACCATATATAAATAATAACAAAACAAGATAAATATTTTCAATAATATCTATTATTAGCTTAGTGACTCTTCTAAAATTGTTTCAATAAAAAAACAATATAATTGCTCTCAGGAGCGCGGAGACGTTCAAAGTGTTTTCAAGAGTTGTGGAAAAAAGATGAAGATGTTCTTAGAATGAATCAAAGTAAAACATTTAAGTAAGAAGTTAAAATGAATAAAATAACAATTAATTTCAAATCTTGGCTTTGTGATTAAAGGTTTTTATTCGAGTACGTATTTTCATAATCGTAGTTTATTTTTTTTATGCATCTGTAGTGTATACAAAATCAGCCAATACTAATGTTACCACCGCTGGAATTTAAGCGTCTTCTTTGTGCCAAAAATAAATTAAAATACTCCACGCGAACCCAGTACAGCTTTCTCTAACTAAAGCTTTACATAAACTCGGGAATAAGTGCAAAAGGATTGATATAAAGCCACGCATTGATTTTATTCAAGGGCACCATTTGAGAATTACTTTATCACTAGATTCTGCCCGCGACTTGTCTGCGTTTACCGGAATAAAAAGTATCCTATGTCCTAACCCATACCATGGTCTACCCATGCCCCAAATTTCATCCAAATCTGTTCAGCTGTTTTAGCGTGAAACCCAAACAAACTCACTTTTGAATTTATAGTATTATTAGTTAGGATATCGCCGGTTAACACTGCTTAGCAAATTTAGATTTGAAATTGTCTAGTCTAGACAGGTATTCGTTGATATTATACTCCCAAAACCAGCATCAGGCCGGATTTAACGAATAGATGTCAGACATACCTACCTATTATATCGTCTTTTATGAGATCCAAGATCCTTTTTTTAGAACTTTTTTTATTTTTTGACATTACTGCAAAAATAATACTATTGTTATTAGTCAGTTTTATTTTATTTTTTTTGTAATTCTAATGATTCTTATATTTATTCGGTATCAATAGAATTTCCGTTTAATTTTGGAATTAAATATTATTTGCATGCCCATAAGACGGTAGAATAAGAAAACATCTATGTACCAATTACCTATGTGTGCAAAAATAAATTATTTGATTTGATTTGGAAGCATTCTTGTAAGCCTCCTTTGCTAACGAACATGTAGGTAATTGTTATTAAATAATATAACTAAAAAATGTACCAAATTCTATGCGTCACTCCGGACAGTTACCTACAATTCTATGATGTCATGGCTAGGGCGGCTAAAATGCCGCTGACGCAAACGTGTCTTTGTAATTAAATAATGTAATGACTCTTTTTATAATAGGCTTCATTTACTAATAGGTCGTGCAGGAGATTTTATCGTCAATCAGTTTATAATGGTTTATAATACCTTAGTATTATTTGTTGCATGATAATTTAATTAAAATATTATTAGTAAACACAAAGTACGATATGTAAGTAAGTAAAAATAAAGGCTAAGGAAAACGGAAAAGAAAGGCTAAATTCTTACATCTTGGTAAAAGTTTTAAGGAAAAGATCTAAACTTATTCTTATGTTGTTGTAAAGTGGTTCTTGCAGAGAATTCCAAAAAAGATTTTCCTGTTTAGTAACATTTGTAGGTACCTACATATCTTCAGGATTTTACCGGACGCCTTATAGATGTGTCACTGTTTGGAGGTCAAATAGACATTATTTGTAATATCATTGGTTATAAAATAGTCAGTACATTATCAACAGTAAATAGTCATAATTAAAGTTTGGGAAAAACACAAAAATTAATAACCAAAAGCAACATTTTATCTGTGTAGGGTGTGTATATAAATCCGGTTCCTCAAAAAAAAGGTAATTCATGGATGTACACTTACGTCACATTGTTATCTGATCAATACTATATACTATACTATATATAGTTATTTAATATTATAAATGCGAAAATAAGTCTGTGTCTCTCTGTCTCTTACCTTTTCACGCCATAACAGCTGTACCTACATTAAGATGAAATTTAAGCCACTTGGATAGACCATGAGCTGGGTTAGTACATAGGATACTTTTTATCCCGATAGTATAATACGGTCCCGTGGAATAGCCAAAGCCGCGGGCGAATAGCAATTTCAAAATCCTATACCGAAGGTCATTTATTATTTTCGTGTTCTTGAGGTTTTTACGGTTTTTTATTCTATTGACAAAAATATTTTCTTGACCACTCTTGTTCTACGAAAACACATAAAAGGAAAAGGTATTTTCCTTTTTACTTTTCATCATTTTCCGAATATTACGGATAATACAGCCCTTTATTCGATTCCAGGTGCTGTGCTATTAATATTTTCAACAAAAAAAGTGCCTAGTAACCAAGTGTCTCAAACATTGAGAACGTGAAGCCTCGGTCAAAGTGGCCGCTGACTTGGCCAATGTAATCAAGTTAACTATACAACTGTTTTATCATCAATTCAAAAAAAGAAGAAACCTAGTGACCAACGGAAAATTTATCGCAATGGGTTTCATTTTGACACCCCACCCACGTGCATTACGTTATTTACGTTGTTGATCAGACGTATTTTTCAACCCTATGAAGCAATGGATTAGCAATATCTTTCAAAACTCTCTGATTGTGATTGAAAGTGTTACTCAATTAGGGTGCAGAGTACATCACGAACTTTAGATAGGTTTTTAAACCAGAGATTTAAAAAAATCGTCCTTTGAACCAACTGCTCAACAGTCAATTTATCTTTAGAAGGCGATAACAATAAAAAAGGCGTGTAATTAAGTAACTAAGTAAGTTTGCGTAAGTAGTTGATACTTATTTAAAGTTAAAGCAAAAAAAAAAACAACACAAATGTGGTAATTGTTATATGAAACAAGAGTTCTCGAAATAAAAGTGATTGATCGGTATATTAACGTCAATCAAAAAAGTTTTCTATACTAAATAATTACTGAAACCGTTGCTGGGACCTTGAAGAATTGTTTCTTAATTACCCTAGTTTTAGAAAACGTTGTGACGCTTTTTTGGCCTACTTTTACTAAACTAATTAACAGCAGACTTCCAAAAAAACACTACAAAGTGTAAAAAAACTTTGCTTTCGGAAGTCGGTGTTTTTGGATCTGTATTTTAGTTTTTTGCCACCGACTTCCGAAATTATAGCTTTACTTCACTCGTAATATTTTTTTGGAAATCGGTAGATTTGATTTTGTAATAAAAAAAAAAACATTTTTATTTGTGGTATCTACCCCACATCAATTCGTATACAGTATTATAACATATTCAAGATACATAAAGTGATTAAACAAGTACTATCGAAGCTAACTCAAAAACTACCCAAGAAAAGTTACTAAAATTTATATGAGACTACCGCGCAAGCTTCCTCTACCAAATGAAAAAGAATTTTCAAAATCGGTTCACAATTGACAAAAATATCGATGAACATATATAAAAAACATACAGACGAACATAATAGCTCGGCGGTCGGCTTCCAGTCTAACCGGATGCAGCTAAATACCAGTATTTTACATGGAGCGACTGCCTATCTAACCTCCACAACCCAGTAACTGAGTAATATGATACCCTTGGTAAGACTTTGGTTCACAGACTTTCGGGTTTCTGATGATACTTCGTAATGACTGTCAAATAAATATCCACGAATGACAGCTGGGACCAACGGCTTTACGTGCTTTCCGAGGCACGGAAGAGTCTCGGTATGTAAAGATGATCACCCATCCACAAAGCAACCTCGGAAAGCGTAGCTTAATCCGATTGATTTACCCGTGCGGCAGTTATTACTTAGCCACGAGCTCCTCCGAGCGACTCTAACAAAACAATTTCTAAGAAAACTTCACGGTAGAACAATCACCGGTGTCGGTGAAAAACGCGCTAGTCTGCACGAGCCTTATCTTGTTTAATTAAATTCTCGCCTAGTTCTTGCTAACACGTGGGTGGTATTTCATTTTCCTAGTGTTATGGTTCTGTACCCTGACAAGTAATTGCCTGATCCCTCTTCAAGCGAACAATTTTAGGAAAGAAGCTGAATAGAAACGCGGTCTGTTATTGAATTATACACGGAGAGAATTTAAATAAACGTATTTACTCCTTGATCGTTCACAGCTGAGCAGCGGTAGTTGGCAGGCCTGGACTGGATGTTTACAAACTGCTTATATCTCTAATGATAGAATAGAAAAGAACATGTCTATTTGTATAGAATGTAGGTGTAAGCTAACCTAACATTGTTGCACCTCCCGTCTTGTTCGAGTGACCACTTTAAATCAGCGCTGTGCTGTGGGTCCCCCATAGCACAGTATCATGCTGAGTGGAACCCTTCTTGAGGCATGACGTGCAGCTGCCACCTTTCTGTTTTATGCTCGTGATTAATTAAATAGATCTATTTTGTTTATTTTTTCTGATTACTCGTATCTTTTTGTATGCACGTGTTTCTGTGACAAATCAATATCAATCTGCCTAGCCTTTTTCTAACTATGTTGGGGTCGGCTTCCAGTTTAACCGGATGCAGCTGAATACCGTATTTTACATGAAGCGACTGCCTATCTGACCTGCACAACTCAGTAACTGAGTAATACGATACCCCCTGCTAAGACTAGTTGTCAGAATTTCGGGCTTCTGACGACCCGTAACGACTGTCAAAGATCCACGAATGACAGCCGGGACCAACGGCTTAACATGCTTTCTGAGGTACGGAGGAGTCTCGGTATGTAAATATGGTCACCCATCCACGGACCAACCCCGGCAAGCGTAGCTTAACTTGATGGATCGACCCATGCGGTTATTATTACTTACATAGCCACGAGCTCCTCTGTTTCTGTGACAAATAAACCTATTTTTCTTTCTTAACTGCAAACATGTTAGGTTCCAGGTACATTCTACCATTTGGCATGCAATAATTAGTACTTATACCTAATGGTGGCACTTTACATGGCTATTCGGTGTTCGCGTTTTTACTGTGTTTTATTCGGCTATATAGTGTAGAAGTCCGAATAACTCGAGCACACCGCTCACACATCGTCATGAACAGCGAATATGCCGAACATTCAAGAATATTTTTGCTATCTTTTTGCTAATCTGAACGCAGAGATGGACGTGGACAGCAGCAGCTACTTATTATTTCCTCTGTGTTAATTACCAATACATGTTATGCGTACATAAAACACCGCACTCTACTGAGCAAGCCATGTGTGGACGCTAAACGAACAGATTCGGTATATTCGGTAAAAACCGACAACCGGCGGATACGAATGTTCGTGTATTTGAGCCATTCCGAGAAAAAATTACCCTAAGGAAAAAGTACTGTCACAAACATTTACAAACAATTTACAAAACATTAATAATGTCTATTGAATGCAGTTTTTTTAAAATGTACTGTTTAGTTTTTAAGCTTTAAAGTATAACGTATAACGGAGTCAATTATTGCAGATATATCTGATAAAAAATTAAAAATAAGAAGCAAAACAGGCAATTTTAGCGTGTCACACCTCCTGTCGCTAACTTTAACCTAACGATGCTCATGCTTTTTAAGACACACCTTAGCGTTTTTTATAAGGTTTTAAAGATTTTTTTTTTTAATTTTGGTATAATTTTATAAATAAATCTTATTGTATTACAATAAAATTCTTAACGTAATGAGAATGCACTAGTGAGTCAAGGTGCCGTGAGAGTGCACGCGCGGGCGCGTGATGCTGCGAACGAGCGCTCGCGCGTGCGATATTCGTGCTGACGTGTTGTTGTTCCGCAGGGCCCGCCCGGACTCGACGGTATGAAGGTTAGAAATTATGATAATCAAATTAGCACCAAGGTGGACATTCCACTTTAGTCACTAGTGTTTTATCTGCTTTCAATAGTACAAAACTACCAAAACAAGTTATTTTATTTTCATGGTGACGTAAAACGGTAAAATAAATAGCTGATCTACCAGCAGCAGTGGTAGATCAGCCATATCTTTTATCCATCGGGCAACCGTGACGCGGTAATCGGTGACGAAAGGCGTACGAACTTTAACAGGTAGTCAAATAAGAAGTCCACTACAGTCACATTTATAACGTGATACTGGAAAGTTCTTAAAACATTCTTTCATTTGCGAATTATACTTTATATATCTGCGACTTTAATGAAATAATCATTCCCTCTAAAAGAAAAAAGAATACTGGTTTTGTCGTCATTGTTGTTAATAGTAAAGCAGGATTTCGTCACGTCCATTTAATGTCGTGAAATATTAGTGGCATTTTAAAATTGTCTATTTTGTCCGCTTAGTCACGGGTCAATTTTTCTCGGAATGGCTCATTTGTGTATTCGTCTTTTTCGTGAAAAATAGGCGAATATAGGTGAATAGAGTAGCTTCACATCGTCGTATTTGAGCATATGAGACGAATACGAGATCACGAACAGCGATGTGAAGCGCCACACTATATCTAATTGGTGACTCTAATTCTACAGTTTTAGATTCTACATTCTAATAAAACTACAAAATTATTTTGGTTGGTAACTAAGGGTAGAGTGGATCGGACAATTCAAATACACTAGAGTCAAATCTGTGGCTTCGAATCCAATGGCATTAAAAGTAATGGTCCTTGCTACCATAACTGGCAACTTATATGAGTTCCCTAATTAGTCTCGTAGTAATATTAAACCATAATTCATGGCTTTACTTGAGGTCAATGCACTGTGGTACGTCATAAAAGGGCCCATACGACTCATAAGAGGTACTTTAAGGAGGTAGGGAGTAAGTACTTTGCATAAAATGTCAATGTAGCCTGTTCTGGGCTTGGCAGTAGGTATTCAGTCCTAGAATTCCTAGATCAGTTAAGCTTAGATTATGAAACAAGTTCCAACTTATGGTAATGATTCGACTAATTACTTCACTCCGGTTAATTGAAATATTAATGATCAACAGGGCTGGTTGGTTAGATTGGAAACCGAGGTCATAAGCGTTGGGAGAAGCGAGGATAGATTCTCAAGAAAAAAAAAAAAAAAAAAAGAAAAAACTTAGAAGTATATCAATTTAAAATAACAAAAAACTTAGTAGAAGTACGTCAAAATATTTGCTGGCGTAGTTGTGGACTGTATTATTTAATATTTTGGACATTACACCTAAAGGTACCGTTCCGTACCTGACCGCAGGAGGCAACTACAGGTGACGTGAAATACCTTCCGTAGCTAACGATACATCGCGTCGTGGCAGCTACGGGGTGTTGTGATTCCTTACCCGACCACGACATGGAATGGAGATTTTACTATGGCACAAAATGGTTATTTTAATTGTGTTTAATTGTGCCACTTATCCCAGGAATTTGTGCCTTGTACTTTTTGAGTAATAAGAGTACGATTGTGGTCGGGCTGGGGATCACGGTTCTTGACCCGACCACAACCAGATCTAATAAAATATCAATAGTGGGAAATTACTGATTATGCCAAAAATATGTGTCAAATTGTGCCTCACACACAACGAATTAAGTCAAGTAGTCACACTATGTATAATTTAGTCTACAAAATGGAGTTTATTTTGTCAGCTTTCTTATTATTATATTTATTGAATTTTTACATAAAAAAAATTACTTATTTTGTGAAAATAAGCACAACAATCAACGATTTTGATTAACATAAGCACAATAATCACGATTTTGATTAAAATAAGCACAACAATCAATAGTGGGACTATTGATATTTTATTAGATCTGGTTGTGGTCGGGTCAGGAACCGTGATCCCCAGCCCGACCACAATCGTACTCTTATTACTCAAAAAGTACAAGGCACAAATTCCTGGGATAAGTGGCACAATTAAACACAATTAAAATAACCATTTTGTGCCATAGTCAAATCTCCGTTCCATGTCATGGTCGGGTCAGGAATCACAACACGCTACGGGCAAGTGACAGGCGACACGTGCAGCCCGACCGCAGACCAGTAGTGCCGCCAACGCTCGAGACATAACACGTTTTTCTATCTACCGACTGGAATACGGGCTGCTGCTGCCTGCGGTCGGGTTCGGAATCATGACTGCAGGTCGCTGCAGTCATGATTCCGAACCCGACGCCGCGACATGACGCCGCGACACGTCGCGTGCAGTTGCTGCCTTCGGTCGGGTATAGAATGGTATCTTTAGGGACGATATTTTTTTTTCGAATTGTTGAAACATTAGTGAAGCCAACATATTTTTTTTCTGTTTCAGTTGCTTGTGTCATTAATTGCATTAAACTCTATTAAGTTTCAGTACAGAGACCGGAATCTTTTCTACTTCTTTTGTCTGCCCTTGTCCCGTGTTTATTCTGTCTTTAACTTTATCATTTACTCACCTGTCATTCCATTCATTGCCCTTTTCTTTAGTCGGTTAGGTCAGGCGCTGACACGCGGATTAAATAAACATTTTGATTTTTTTCATTTTATATCTATTTTATTGATAATTATTTATATTATATATCTGCCCGTGACATCACAGCGAGCCCTATTAGAACACCAGCGCTGCGAAACTTTTTCAAAATATCAGGATGGATATTCTTCGAAGCGCACCAACTTAGAAACGCAATTGAACATAAATGAAGCGCTCCAAAAGTATCCTTGAAACGCACCATTAAGGTGCGCTAAAAAAATCAAATTAAAAATATTATTATTTTATTCGTGGCAACGCACCGACGATGAAACATAGAGAAGAAAGAGCATGAAGGATTCGTGGTAATAAATGATATCGATAGACGTTTTAATTTAAAATTCAACTGTCCTAATAGTTTATTCATTAAAACTACCAGGAAAGCAGAAATTAACTGGAACTAGGTGCTTGAGCGACTTCCTACTTAACTCAATAATGGTAAAAATATAGGTTTTGGAATTGTATCATTTGTTGTTTTGAAAAGTACCAGGGTGACAGAAATGAACAGAAAATAGGCGTCTAAAGGATCTCACTAAGTTGTGCACTCGCAGCATAATGCTGAGATAGGAGTCCTTTGGCCTCGTACAGGACCTTCTGTTTTTTATTTTCTTTTTATATAATTTTATTTTTTATACTTTTATCATAGTGTGTTTAGTTTACTTTGTGATTTTTCTTTGCGAGTCACAATAAATACTTTTTCTCTTTTTATTCTTTCTATCTAGTCTCTCTCTCTCTCTCTCTCCACCTCCAACAATCATCAACATTATATTGCAGTTATTTGCATGATAAATATCTACATACTGTATTATATAAACGAATACATCATTTACTTCTTGAGATTAGTATCTGAATGTTAGAACGGTACATAACATGTCGATGAACTCTTATATACCAACGGATGATCGTTCGTTGACTGTTCCAGATTAATAATTATGAGATTTGATTTATTATGTAGGAGGTATGTAAGTATTGTTATGGTAATTTAAGAAATTATATGAGTTATATTAATACTTAGTTGAACTTACTAGTAAGAGCGGGTATGCGTAACATCGGCGTCGTTGAGTTCGTAGTTGTCTCATCCCGATTTCTATATGTTACCGATCCTCATTGCTCATTAATTTACTAACTCTTGTCCATTACAACTTAATATTGTTATTTTCTAGTTATTTAGTTTTGGATATCTAATGACTTTTTATGGAAATAAATATTTTCAGCAGCATACAATTTAGAATTTAAAAAAAAAAACCGGCCATGAGCGTGTCGGACTACGCACAATGAAGGGTTCCGTAGTTGGGATGAATTTATCTCAAAAACAAAATTAACATTGTAGTTGAAAAACTCCAATCAATTCTCCAATTGCAAATGTAAGTTTGTAATCGCATTTTTTTGAGGACCCCTAAAACCAATCATAGCATCGTCAGAAAAATGGTAAGACATGATGATAATTCTCAGTCAGTGTTTTCAAATCATCCACCAAACCAACATCAGCCAAAAAAACGTCCACTTTTGGACGCAGGCCCAAGAATTATCCAAGGAACGGTTACACTGCCCACATCCTTCAATTCCCACAACCGTAAAATTATAACCGTCATATCAAAACATTCATCACCTACATTTCTTTACGATATCAGCTGATACAATCAATTACGAAGTACGTTGTATAACAAATAGCGGAACACATGCACATTGTAACTAATATAACGGACACCAGGCACGTGCCGACCCGGATATGATACGCCGTGATAATACTGCATTGGTATTCACACTGCATAAGTCTATAACTGACTATGTGTCATCGGCTTTATTAAAAGCGAAATAGTAAGCGCCGGGTGGGGGTAAAACCCATGTGGGTTTGGTATAGTGGTTATATTTCTCTTTTTTTGGGGGAAATATCGCGAGGAAAGTTTTGAGTATGAATGTCGATGGCTATAAGAGTAGGGGAAGACCAAAGAAACGATGGATGGACTCTGTGTGGAATATGATATGGCTAGAAAGGGGGAGACTACCGAGATGATGACTAATAGAGAAGTATGGAAGAAAACAACATGTTGGACCCCAACTAAATTGCGATATGGGGAGAATGATGATTTCTCTTTTTTGGTGACAAAGACCAAGTATAAAGTAGAGATAAGTTTTTTTTTGTCAATTACCCAACTGTAACAAAAAGTTTCAAAACAAGGGCAATTTTCAATGTTAGTGGCAGTTATAGTTCAATCTTAGACTTGATGCCATTAACTGCGACAGACTGCTTGAAAACTCTATCTTTGGTATCTCGCAGCCTGGTTAAATACTAGCTTAGTATGCTGAATCGATGTTGAATGTCACACAAAGAATTGATTATTTGTCGGTAAAATCCTCAAGTCATGACAATAACATAACGACACGCCTGTAATCCACGTAGGGTTAGGTAGAGGTGTATCTATAGTACACCACTCACATTTTAGGACTCCGCTACTAGCTGCGCCCGCGGTTTCAGCCTGCCTCGCGTAAGTCTCGATCCCATAAGAATATCGGAATAAAATGTATCTTATGTCCTAACTCAAGTCATGGTCTACCCCTGTGCCAAATTTCATCCAAATCCGTTTAGCTGATTTCGCGTGAAAGTGAAACAAACAAATTCACTTTTGCATTTATAATATTAGTTACAATTCGGTGATGTTGATTTAAATGAGGGATATTTTCGATGAATGTTTCTTTTCCATAGACATAGTATTATACCTATAGTGATTCTAGATATTAGCAATCTGGTTAACCTGCTTGGATATAGTTACCTGAATGCATAGTAATTGCTTGCCAAAAACGTGTTATTTTACGGAAATGATTGGCCAATCTAGTTTATTAAAGTTTTTAAGATTTTATTATTTTTTGCCGTCTGATTTTATTTCCTCTTCAATTCTGAGTTCAACTGTTTAAAATTCTAGATGAAAATAAATATGCATAAAAAACTGTCTGCTCCTATTCAAAGTAGTTTTTTTTTTTGTCAAAAACGATTGGTTCTACTCGAGAAACAAAAGTGGGCCACGAATTGTTTCGATCTGGTCTGGGTCTGATCTTGGCCTACAAATGTAAATATTTCTTGTTGGGATGATTGAATTGAATAGAGTACAATAAAAGTAGTATTGAATAGGGTAGTCAGAGATGTGTTACTCGTAGTAAAAATAGTTTTGGTAGGTAGGTAGGTATTAATGGGCAGAAGCCATTGTTACTATCGTGGGTATAACCTTGAGGAGGCTGGCACTGGAGCGTGGGGATTGGCATAAAAAAAGAGAGGCTTATGCCCAGCTGTGGGTAAATTCAGGCTGTAGATGATGATGAGGTTGAGGTAAAAAAGAAAGAAACACGTGCATAAAAAAAGATAATTAGATCATAATCTTACACACATCATCATGTCATATTCTTGATTTGATCTGGTTTTTGTTTTGGTTATCTGGTTTTTGATTATTTTAAGATAATTTAAATTTTATTATTGTAAGGGTTCCGCAGCCCTGGTACCAGAATTAATGAGGCGCAGATGGCAATGAGAGGCTATGCTGGATTATATCCATTTATTTTTAAAAGAAAACGTTTTAATTTTTGCGCGACTCAAGAATTCTGACTTACAATGAAAGAATCGCCTTTTCAACAATTTTTAAATTCGCTAGACTCACCGGATCCAACCAGATTATTTTTTCTGCTAGCCTGCATGATGGTTACTTTAATTCCCTTTTGAAGACAACCTTTCAGTACTTTTAAATAGTGTCCCTTAGACTTTTACCTTCATCACCGTCAGCCTACAGCAGTCCACTGTTGGACACAGGCCTCTCCAGTTGCACGCCATTCAGCTCAATTCTCAGTGACTCTCATACAGCCGCTATCAGCCATCCTACAAAGCTCGTCGGTCCACCTAGCCTCAGGGCGTCCTACCTTACGTTTGCCGATTCGCGGTCTCCACTCGAGAACACGTCCACCCCAACGGTCACTGGTTCTACAGCTAATTTGGCCGGTTCAATTCCACTTCAGCTTGCTTATTCTACAACTTTGGTTCTCTGAAAGATCACCTCGTTCCGGATTCGATCCCTCAGAGAGACTCTAAGCATAGCCCGTTCCAGTTCGCTGAGTGGCCTTACCTTTACCTTAATCACTATGGTCTATGGCCTTTTCCTGAGCATACATATTTCAGGTTTATGATAAACGGATCCCAGTAACAGAGGGTTGACTTTGCCACTTTGATTGACAAACACACGTGGTATCACGCCTGTTTTCCCCGAAGGGTTAGGCAGAGGTGTACACCTACATTTTGCCAGTTATGTTATGTGTAGCATTGCACCATACTGTGTTTGATCACAATACATTGCGTTTCATAATTTTACATTTTCGTTGCGTTTTGCTACAATAATGTTGCAAGAATTGCCAAACTTAAGTAGCAGTGGGCAGGGCATATTGCTCACAGAGCAGATGGCCGATAGGGCCAAAAGGTTCTAGAGTGGCGACCGCGTACCGGAAAACATAGCGTTGGAAGGCCTCCCACAATGTGGACCGATGACCTGGTGAAGGCCGAAGGAGTCCGCTGGAGGCGAGAAGCATAGAACCGGTCGAAGTGGCGGTGCTTGGGGGAGGCCTATGTCCAGCAGTGGACGTCTTTCGGCTGAAATGATGATGATATTGTAACTAGGTGCCCTCAAAAATATGTAACTCATAAGTCATTTATTAATTTGTTTAACATAGGTAAGTACAATCATGATCATGGTACATAAAGATAATAAAAAGTGTGATATGATATGCCAGAGCATACAAATGTTTGTAGTATGCAAGTAATTTTAGCCAGCCAACTCTCAATCTCTATGTAATAAAAACTGAAGAGTTTATTTGAACACTAATCTCTGGAACTAGGTACCAGGCGGATTTCAAAAAAATATTTTTGTATTTGAAAGCCCAATTCTTGAGGATCACGCTACGACGCTTAGGAGACGAGCAAAAAGAAAATAAGTCAAAAAGAGCTCTAAGAAAAAGTAAGTAATAGCGCGGGCAAGCGATGCGATGCGACGCAGTGAGTTCGGGAAACAAAATATTTTGCGAGGGTAAAGTCGCGGGCAAAAAAAAAACGCTATAAAATAAGCCTGGATAATAATGTACATATACATCGACAGGAACTCATTTTATTGTCGACAATGTATACCAACAAAAATTACACGTTGGGTATTTAATGAAACAGAATTATGTTGTATGGCATTTTACTGTGGGGTCGGGCTGCTGACATTGAGAGAGTTGTCAGAGCCATTTATAAACTACGTCGCCGCGAATCTCTCAGGGAACTATTTAGAAAGATTAATATTAAGAAGGTACCTTGCCACTCCATTTATAAAAATATTATGTATGTAAGAAAAAAATCTACATCTTTTTAATAAAATAAGTGATATACATAATTTTAATACTAGAAATAAAGATAAAATAGATCAATTTTTTTCAGATTATCTAAAGTACATACATCTTTTATGGGATACTGTGTTAAATGTTACAACAAAATACTTTGTGATATAGATTGCAATTAAATTAAAGAAAATTTAAAACTCATATTAAAATTACACTTTGTAAACAAGCTTATTACAAATTAGAGGATTATAGCCAAGATAAGAATGCTTGGAAACATTCTGGTCATGCTCCATAGGATATTTTTTGTCTAGATTCTAATCGAGACAAAATCTAACTGGTTGCTAATTTACATAATTATTCTATAATTCATATATTTTTTTATTATATGACATATACTTCACTATCATTTCCCTTTGGAAGGGGCGACTAAAATCAATTCATTTTTTTTTGTAAATTTTGACGTTCAAAAGTGCCGTATAAGGGTCTATTTGAAATAAATGATTTGACTTTGACTTTGAACACAAATTGTAGACAATCAAATGAATTATTTTCGATGTATGTGGCGGCATCTACATCGCCACATGCGAATTACGCATCAAAGACCTGACGTCACAAAAATCCTGCATCGCGCAATTAGAGTTTACCGCGCGAACGACATATATAAGACTATCCGACATACACCATTGGGCAATTGCCCGCCCGTCTGGTCGGAGGTTCTATAGAGGATGAGTGAACTTTATACCCTGAAGCACACCTGGAGCCGACTGTACCTACTGGTTCAGTCAATACTAAGCTTTAATATGAAATAGGCTGTTAATGATACTAATGATATAGATGACATAATCTTGATTTCGTGCTCATCATCATGGTCGCTTATTTCAATTTATTAGGGGTCGGCGCAACATGTCCCTTTCTCCCATACTTCTCTATTAGTCGTCATCTCGGTAGTCACCCCCTTTCTAGCCATATCATCTTTCACACAGTCCATCCATCGTTTCTTTGATCTTCCACTACTCGTTTTTTGTGCTCTTGACCAATATTTGGTGTTTAAAGGTATAATCTCAAATCGATTTCAAAATAAGATGTTTATCGATATTAAGATTGATGCAATCAACACAAATAAACACTTATGATAAAAACTTATAATTTTTTTGATAAATTGCATTAAGTATCAGTGGATTTTACACTGTTTAGTAAAATCAATTTCTATTTTCCTGACGTTTATACAAGATTTTGTTAAGGTTTAACATTAAATCACGCCTGTATACCTCAAAGGGTTGGGCAGAGGTGTACCTCCAGTACACCCACATGTCGCCAGTTATGTTTAAGTCCCATGTAATATGGGGCGATTCCATTGCCATCAAACGGGCAAAAATCCAGACTCCATGCTGCTACTGAGAAATTCCAGATGGAAAAACTCGATAACACTTTGCCGGACCCGGGAATCGAATCCAGGACCATGCTCAGCAGTAGCGCTTGCGACCATAAGACCTAATTGGGACTAGTTTGTTAACTTAAAAATGGTTAAATACCTATTGTTTATATTTCATGATTTCCATTTCATGATTTCCTCGTCAGTAGCAAATTAATGATTCGTATCAATCTTCGGGCCTTATCTCTCGAGTGTCTATCACGAGTTATAATACAATGTTGCAGTTTCTTCACTTACAGATTTCTAACATTCCTATGCCTTATCGGACTGTAGGCACTTACGAATTAACGCAACAGACACTTCATCCTATCTATTATTATTTTATTATATTGCCCTCGTTTCACAACTTGTTTCAAATAAAATGAAAACTAACGTTATTTGATTAAGAACCTTTTTTACAGACAAACAAACGCTGTGGCCGCGATTTCACTCGCGTGGATAGTTAATTTTCCCATACAAACTTCAACGAACCATTTATCCTTTAAGGGGTTGGTTTTTTCAAAAGTAAATAATACCACAGCCTATTACCACAGTATAAATATGTACAGTAGGTACAGAAACTACGTAGTAAACGTTCGAAACGGCTCACTCACACAGACGCGCTCATTGACAAGACCCCAAGCGATTGTCG
This sequence comes from Xanthia icteritia, assembly GCA_949128155.2. Lineage (NCBI taxonomy): Eukaryota > Metazoa > Arthropoda > Insecta > Lepidoptera > Noctuidae > Xanthia > Xanthia icteritia. The sequence continues at coordinate 3,527,038 of OX421937.2, forward strand.
CGGTGCTGTCAGTTGTGGGTGCCGTGTCGAGACGAGAGGTCGCCGCGATCTTTTTAAAAGTGTTGGTAATTATTTCAACAAATAGGCCTAGTTTTCATACTGTCCATATTTATATTGTGTTATTACTTTGTCTCTACCGGACAAAGATCTCTTCTTACACAGAGAAGGCAAGATCATTGATCTCCACGCTTGTTCAAGATGGGTTGCCGATTTCAGATTTACGTTAACTATAAGTTCAGTTTTCCTCACGATGTTTTCCTTCACCGATCTCAGTGATGTCCAAAATAAAGTCAGAAAGTACATATGAGTTGAAAAAAATCACATTGGTACTTGCTCGGATTTGAACTCGTAAAACCTCGTGCATGGCGACTCATCACGAGAAGTGCTTATTTTTATTTGGTACTTTCAGAGGTAGCAAACTGTTTCTGGACGTAATTCATCCAAATTGGTTTAGCGGTTTAGACGAGAAAACGTAACAAACAAACAGAAAGACGGACAGAGACACTTTCGCGTTTATATTTTTATAGATTTTAGTATGAATGACCTCTAAACTATAATAATATAAGCGCGAACATGTATCTTGTCTTTGTTTGTTTGATTGTTACGATTTCACGTCTAAGCCGCTGAACTGAGTTTAATGATATTATCAACTATTTGAAACTCTTGGACTATCTATTGAGATAGTGCAAGAGTTTCAAGTAGTCCTTGACTTAAAAATGTCAATACTTTTGAAATTATTAAGATTAGAATAGTTAACTTTTTATCAAGACGACCTCTAAAATAGTCTGCAATGTACTACTACCTAGTAATTTGGGATAATAACCCAAACTGGTTCTAGAAATAGCAATAATGTAAGAAGTCTATTATTGCATTATTGTAATTACAAACCAGCATCCTAATTGCGTAGCGTACTTTGAATGACAATCTGAATGATTTTAAGGGATATTGTTAATCCATTGCTTCGTATGTTATATATAACGCATTGAATGTTGTTGAACTGTCAAAATGAAAGCCATTGCTACTGTAATTGTTACGCAATTACAACGCAGCTATATGGCTATGAGAATTATTTCATGCCAAGAAAAGAGGTTGAGGAAAAAGCCCAAAAGAGCCCAAAAGGTAAGGTTGATAGCTGAACTGACTGCCTGGGGTACCCCGCAACCACCTCTGTGGTCTAGTGCTTGGATCATCTGTCGCTGCCCTCACTGGGAATCAAACCCTCCCGGGTTTGATTCCCAGTGAGGGCAACATTTTCTGCTTGGTTTGGTTGGTGGTAGGGCTTGTTCGCCTGGCTAGCTACTACCATCTTATCTAAGTCTGTCGCCATAACAACAATGTTAACAGCATTGTTGTGTTTCGACAGTTAGAGGTAAGATAGCCAGTTCCTCTGTGGTTGAGGAGTCCGGGTGAATCCCGCTTCCACCTTCGGCGTGATTACCGCTTACCATCAGGTGAGATGCAGGCCAAGAGCTTCAGCGTATTGGTAAAAAAAAACTTTACCCCCGGAGAAGTATTCGTTGTGAAATGGCAAGTGCTTGTTTAAACATACTGATGCTAATGGTATTGTTAACCCGTTAACCTTCAATTGTTGCTGATATCCTTATGTTATGATAGGAGGATTACTAATATAAACAATCAACCACGATCCGGACAACGACATCGAGAAAATTACGTCATTACCCCTATTGTCGTGACGTCATGAATATTGACGTCATAACTATGATATGATAATAATTATTAGGAACAATTATTATTATTATTTATTTATATCGAACACAAATGATTCAAATTGTTGTTAGTAATATTTATGAACTGCGTTAGTAATAAAAAACAAAATAAAACAAATTTAAAAACCTATACTTATACTTAATTCCGCTTCCCGCTGCACCAGACCTGCAGCTATGCATACAGGTCCAGTGCTCCAGGAATGGGCAATCAGGCTTGTCCGCTATCACCTTTAAAATGCTGTTGGTACTCCCTCGCATCCTTTCCATCAGGGATGCTGTTCTCTTTCAAATAATTGCTTGAAAGGTATCCAGTTATTAGCTATATCAATGTGACGTCATGAAATTAGGAACTTTTGACAATGTAGTCATCATAAAGCACAGCCTTCCTACAGACCACAAGTGCACTCACTAGAAAGAGAAATCGTGAGATAGCGCGGTTAGGCAATGTATCTCAGTAATTGTTCGTGTCGACATAGCTCAGCTTGTGTGCCTGACTGTACGTCGTTATGATTGTATCTAGAGGAGATAGTTGCACGGATATAATAGTTGAAATATTTTCACGTTGATACCTATTTAGCTCAATGGAGCTGGGACAAATATTGCGGGGAATAAAATATTCTATGTTCTATGTTTAGCTGGTACCCTAGAAGGCTTAGAAAATTGGTCGAATGAACGGATTACGGTACAGATATTTTTTGGCAATAAAAACAAATTTACAAAAAAAAAAAAACTTTTTTTTTGTAAATCGCGTTTATTTATCGCTTTTTAGTAGGTCAGTTTATAATTCATCTATGTTACAATAGCCTAACGCTAACTACTCATCACCATTACAAAATATTGCTTTTCCCGATGCAGGGACGTTAATCGTTGAGGAGTTCTCCTGATACTTGGCCATCAGCTCCACTTCTTCATATGCATTGTGACGAGCATACATTGCTTGGCAGTAATCGAAACGCAACCCGTGAAATACTTATTATTGAATAGTTCCGGTGGCCATCTGTGGTCTTCATCATCAGTTCCACTTCACCAAATGGTGCTTTCCGAGAGCAATTGCACGAGTTACTATAAAAAATATCCAAATCGCTGTAGGTGCACCTATAATATTTGAAGAGTTCTCTCGATTTCTCCCGGATCCCATCATCAAATCCTGACCTGATGACAATGGGACCATTTCGGAAGTATACCCTTTCAGACAAAAAAATAATTTTGCAAATCCTATTTATATGACGGAGATATGAACAAACGTGCATAAAATAAAAATATATAAACATCCGAATTGATAACCTCGTCCTTTTGGAAGTCGGTTAAAAGACATGTTTGTCCGTGATTATCCTTGTTTTGTATTGAGAAATGCGTTTTTCGTATTTTTTGTTGTATTGATTGACCGGGCAATCAATATCTAATCGTGTTGACTGACTATTAGTTCACATTTTCACATAAATTATCCAATATTAGTATATATGTAGTCTGAAGTTTTAAAACTCCAGATGTTTTTAAGGTTTTTTAAAAGGTTAACCAACTATGTGGTTTTACATTACTGTATATCAGGCTAAAATGCTTGCATAATACTTAGCTTGCATATTCCGATTACATCAAGAGATGTAATCTAAATGTACCTGAAGTGCAATTGGTATCCTGTAGTTTTCAAACAGTATTTATTTAAATTTGACGTCACATAGGGAAAATCCTGATCTCGGTAACCTGTGGAGTTTTTAAAGCACCTTGTTGGTACGAATTGTTACAAGAACTATGTATGGACGAGTCATCTTTCATGACGTCACTAGTCCTACCTTTAGTACATCAGCATCAGTTTCTTGCTAAAGAATTAGTCATGGTGTGTGGGATAGTAAGGTCAAATCGACATTTGTACATGGATTTCTGCATAAAATTCAATTGGCATTCAAACCTTTAATGGGCCATGAATTGCAGGAATATTGGTCAAATTTCCTTTGTTTTTGTTCATTTGCGTAATAGGTAATCTACGTCACTATCCCCACGTCACTTGGTCGAATATTGGACAAACCAATTTGAGGAGTAGTTACTCATACTCACCTAGTTTGTTTTACCAATATTCTTTATTCTGCGTCAAATCTAATAATATTATATATCTAAAGTGGTGCTAATAACTCAATTACAGTTTCTTGAATTATATGATCCCATAATCAACATGCATTAAAATATCGACAGCCTACTTTACACGTCGTAGTGCCGAGCAAGAGGTTCTGAGTTCAATCCGCGCCCCACTGTTGCCTTATTGACAGATTAACCCCATGCTGTGGTGATGGCCCAGTGGGTTATGGCAATAAGAGTATTTCAATTCACATGTACTTTCTGAGTTTATCTTGGACATCTCTAACATTGGTGAAGGAATGCGGCGTGAGGAAACCTGGACTAAACATTAAGTCGGAAATCGCCAACCCACTTTGAGCCAACGTGGTGAAGTGGTGGTCAATGCTCATGCCTTCTCTGTAAACTCAAACTCAAACTCAAAGCATTTATTTCAATTAAACCATTTACAGGCACTTTTGAATTGTCAAGAAGTCGGTCAGTCAGAAATATGAAGCTAGTTGCCCATTCCAAAGCGAGAATATTTATATGAGAAGTATGAGAAGACTTAGCCTTTACCCTGCATTGAGACAATAATAGGCTGGTATTATAACCCCATGCATATTATGTTCAGTTTACATTTAGTATTATATAACCCATGCATATAAAGGGTGTTTTTTAGAGGTTTGGTTTTTAAATTGGCAACACTTTTTCTAGTGACTGTCAATTTGACAGTTGACAGTTGATTTGTGGTCAGTGCCTTTTGCCATTTCACAATGCATAGAGTTACTTCAGAACAACGCTTGCAATTTGTGCAAATTGTGTTTAAAGATGATACCGGCCAGAATGTTACCGTCAATGGAGAGCGCTATAGAGCCATGATTGCCGACTGTTTTGCTCCCCAGTTGAATGGTATTGATGTGGCAGAGCTGTGGTTTCAACAAGATGGTGCAACATGGTACACAGCGCGCGTAACCATCAATTTATTGCGGGAAACATTCGAAGAGCGCATAATTTCGCGTAATGGACCCGTGAGCTGGCCTCCACGATCGTGTGATCTCACACCTATGGATTACTTTCTTTGGGGATATGTCAAGTCACACGTATACGCAGATAGCCTGAAGACGTTGGACCACTTGGAAGCCAACATTTGCCGAGTTATTGCTGATATACGGCCCCAGATGCTCGAAAAAGTGGTCGAAAATTGGACTTCCCGATTACGCTTCATTCGAGCCAGCCGTGGCGCCAATATACCCGAAATCATTTTTAAGTACTAATGGCATAAGAATATTTTTGAAATAAAACCAATACCATGATAATGAAATTTATTTTTAGGTGTTTTATTTCATTTTGAATTAGTATACTTACCTCTAAAAAAACAGCCTTTATTATGTTCAGTCCACATTAGGGGTCACTGTAACGAGCTAGACATTAAAAAAAACATGCAACAATCTAATGAGCTGTAGTTAGAACCGATTAAAGTTTTATCAGTGAAGGTAATTTATCGATGCAATTATCAGAATTAGAGGTAATTGAAGGATACGCTACCGGGCAACGTTGATCAATACTCATATGCCGCAATAATGAACAATTTTACTTTTTTTTGACGAATTGGCATTAATCGATTATCTAAACATTTTAATACAACTGGAGAATGTCAAATCAATAACTAAATTGACAGTCATTGAAAAGAATTAATGCTCATTGCTCGCAGGATGGATGACCGTTCGTGTAGACGTGCTCTTGAGTGGAGACCGCAAAGGACATTGACCAAATCACTATGAGAAGTGGCGTATTTTGTTTTATACCGCGGCCATCGATAAAACCTTAGTCGGTATTGGAAATCCTATTACAAAAATGAATTGATTTTTGAGATTTTTCTACAAATGCAGTCCAAGATGATATTCTATTCGAACTTGATTTTTTGGTAACTCAGTAACTCTTCGAAATAACTCGGTTCAGACTGATGTCAGGTTATGTACCGCGTATTAACTTTTGCTCGTAATATTATTTTGCATGTAATTAATAATGTATGACAGACGGCCGCGAAAAAAATTTTATTGCACCATTTTTGATCATTCGCTTTTTATTCTTAGGTACCTACATCGCCTTCACATGATTATTCAATTAAATGTAAACAATGTATTGTAAACCCATTTTTTTAAACAGTGGTTATTGAGTTCCTTGCCCATTCTTCTCCATACGAAACTATCTTTTGGAAGGAGCAACTGGAATCAATTCATTTTGACTTTGACATTGGCAATCGTAGAAGGCGTAGATCTGTTCAAGGTAGCTGGTAGAAGCTACTGGAAGCACAGGTCTCAACTCAACCCTCGTCTACTCTCGTCCTGCTGGTACCAGCCACCCTGTTCGTCGCTGCATCTAGCCTGAAGGCGTCCTATCTTACGTTTGCGGATTCGAGGTCTCCATTCACGAACACGTTTCCCCCATCGGTCAACAGTTCTACGACTAATATGGCCGACCCATTGCACTTCAGCTTGCTTATTCTATGGGATATGGAAACTACTTTGTATTATGTATTATCAAGTTGTAGATAACACTTTACAAATTTCATGTCTACTACGTGTGGAATGAAATTGTGATACCCAAATTTAGATTAATTAAAACAAGCAAGTCATTTCTAATAAACAGTATCCGCTTTTATAACAAGTTGCCTAAGTCGGTTACAGAACTTAGCGATGGGAAGTTCAAAACCCACATCAAACGCGTCCTTATCAAGAAAGCATATTATAAAGTTAAAGACTACGTTGAAGACAAGGAAGTTTGGCAATAATTCCTTCTGCACATGCGGCTTCCCTGGTACCTCATAAACGGCAAATTATGTAAAGTCTATTAACTGCTCCCACATTACCATGTTTAAATTATTTACATTCTTCCTTGACATAATCACCCTATTATTTGACATTATATACCTAAAATTTAACTTCAACTCTTTATTATTTGTGGTTACAGCTGTAATAGCAATCACATCATTTCGTTTAAAACACGTTTTTATTTTTATTAATTTATTTATCTTTATATAGATTCTTTTCTATTTTGTGAATGTGAGAACGCTGTAAGCTTAGTGGACTGTAGATTTGTTGACCGTTATTATTCTGTTAAGTACTTGGTACTTGTTGAAAGACCTACACTGTCCTCCCATACCTAATAACACTGTTATTTGAAAATATTGTAAAAGTCAATTATTTTTAAAAGCTTAAAAGAGTTTCTTGCCGGCTCTTCTATATAGGAAACAACCAATTGGAACCGTGCACCTAGCATCTGACGTTTCATAAGTGCCCATGTAGGTTTGTGTGAAATAAAATATTTTAGAATTTGAATTTGAATTTTAAAATGATAGGGAAGAGAAAGAGTAGCCCTTGTGCAAGAGGCTAATAAGTAAATGGCGAGACCATTTACTATGACTCACCACGAAGTGAGATTTGGTTTCACAATAGCGTTGGTAAACATTATAGAGGTGGGCACAGACAGTGCAACGGAACATATAAGGTAAGTCAATTTGCTCAAAAAGTAAAGTTTGTTTATGAACAATTATATGAATGAAGGTAAGTATAGATGCGGCGAGCCTCCTTGCCGGATTACCGCCGTGGGATCTGGAGGCAAAAGTCCTCGCGCACATTTGGGAGTGGCGCGAGGAGGCAAAACGCCGGGGCGTAACTCCGCTGCCGCGAGAAATCGCGGCACAGCGGACAGAGCTCCGGCGGGATCTCATGGCGTCATGGAGAGTGCGATTGTCGCAACCCAGTGCTGGGCACGCCACTATTGCGGCGATAAGTCCCCTCTTTGAGGAGTGGGCATAATGGGAGGCCGTCACCTCCTTCTGCGAAGCAGTAATGCTCGCGAAGGAGGAGGCAGAACGCGTGAGGGAGAGGCAAATTTCGCGCCCTCACGCCCCTAGCCGCCGCAGGAGACGCCCTGGGCGTCGGGAATCGCAGGCCGATTCCCGGCCACCGTAGGCGCGGGCTTGCGGACGGTGAGCAATGGGTAGCTCGCCGTCCGATAAGGACCAGGCCCGGGTCGACGGCGCGTTGTGTTCCACGCGCGCCTCAAAGAGATGTCAGCACAACGGAAGGGGTCCGATAGGACCGATGCCTGCCGGGGTTGCGGGAAAGTCCGAAAGGGATACCGTGGCCCCTGGCAACGTAAAGGCAACGGAAGGAACACGGGTGGGTTTTAGTCAGTAAGAGTCTGACACGCCCTCCCGCTCCACCCAGAGCGGGAGAAGTTATTTGATAATTTCCCACTCAAAAAAAAAAAAAAAGGTAAGTATAGATTTTTCTCTAAAAATAAAAGTTAAAATAACTGACAGAAGACATCATTACAAAAATTATCATAACATATATATAACGACATGTAAATTGTTAAGCAAAGTTTATTTATCGGACGGCTATAGAAAATAAATTCGGCCATATTTTTATGTATTATTTTTTCATTTTATATAGAATTATTGTTACTTATCATTCCTATCATCCTTATCATTCCCATTACCCTGTACATAAAATTGTACGATTAGCAATTACATAATTTAGATGAATTCTGAGTTTCCTGTAAATATTTTTGTAGATTCAATTAATTCGATAGGTATTGAAAAATCATAAATAATCAATTAATTATACATAGCATAAGGCATTAAATCATAGACTTTTCCCTATTTGACAAAAAAGCATGGATTTTTCGCTAGGATATGAGACCGTTATTAAAAAAAATAATTAATTAACAATTAAAATACACAATAAATTAAAACACGTGACTCTCTACGGTTTTCTTGTGAACAAAATTATTATCATTCGCAAAAAACCGGGATTTGTTTATTACGCGCAATGTTGGGTTTTCAAAACCAGTTTTTTATAATATAATTTTACTTAGCCGGATTTCGTAACACTGTGTGTCTAACATGTTAGCAGATTTTTGTTTTTTTTTTTTGTTAAACGACCTTAATGCATGTACCTACATATCTAACTGTAGTTTATACAAAATATCAAGATAATTTTGACAGTATTTTTAATTTCGGTAAACTTGTTTTCTATCAGAATCATCTCTGCTGATTAGCAGTCCCCTAGGTTGGACATAGCAAAATTTTTTTAGCCGCTTAAACTAAAAAAAAAAAACAGTAACAGAAAACGTTTATATACCAAAAATATTATGTTAATTTACATTGAGATAATCCCCTCAAATAGAGGAGGCTTGTGTTCCAGTAGTGGTTATATTTATAGGCTGATTAGGACATTGAGATAATACTTTTAATTGATTTCTCTTACACCGTAAAGGTACAAATAAAAAACCCAATCAAACAAAAAAACATGAAACTGTCGCATGCAATTCTTGTTGACATCGTAAAAAGTGAGATAGATTTAAGTAGATAATAAACAACTCGCTCAGAGAAGGTCAACAAGTTGTCAGGCTTTATTTCAAAATAAAAACCTCCACCACATTATAATTGAGTCGATGTGTAGCAAGAACAGAATACAAAATCGTCAGTTGATGTCAATATCCTTATCATTATGGTATCCTTATAATGTTTATTAATTCGTCATAATTAAAAACGAGATAGGTTTATGTAAACATTTCATAATTTACTGAAAAATATGCAGGGGCGGTAATCCTAGGAAATAGGACTTGTGCAGTCAGACTATTCAATTTAAAATAGGAATCAAAAGCTTTCATTGATGTAACACACTCGGACATTTTTCATAGTTCGAGTGGAAAATCTATCGTGAATCTAAATAATAAATAGTAGGTAGCTCAAGACAACAAAAAACATGCGAATCAAACAAAAATAAAAAACTTCATTCCAACGTCAATTGAATGAACAAAAAAGTTATAAATGAATATTACGTACCGAAACCTTTTTCACAAACATCTCGCAATAAAAACAATATCAATTTATTTCAATAGTTAATATCCAAGACAGATTCACGTTGAACCTACGAACTGCACCAATTATTCACTGCACGCAATTTTTACGCAAAACAAGAATACCCGCACTACCCGTAGAACAAAAAATAAGTAAACAAAGCTTCTTATTAAAATTCTGCAAGCGCGCACATTAGACTATACGATATAATGATAAAATATTGAAACTAAACAAACAATTAGTCTATCAAGCGAAATACTACGAAAATAATATCAATAAAAACATAAAAAGTATGTATCGCAAAGAACATAAACAAACAAAAAAATGTTGCGTACCTCAGGTCAGTGACTGTCAAAAAATCCCTTCACTCAGCCCTTTTCACATACATCACTTTCGAGACGTCAACACTGTACGAGTACTTTAACTTGACAATAACGTACAATCCGCACGACGGCCGAACCAACACTGCACTCACCGCTTGCGTTGCCAAATGCGCGGACGCAGAATTACAACACCAGTTTGCATTGACCTTTATTTCGAACCTACTTTTCCCTCAAGCACAAACATTTGTACGTATCCAGAACGGTATGGGAGGTCTAAGTCCACCGGTGGTTTTTATAGGCAATGATTTGGCTTATAAGGACGGTCGAAAGGCTTCGGCTGGGTTCACTGACTCGTAAAAGTTGTTGGAACAGGGAAAATCCGAATGCAGTTTGATTTGCCAAGTTACCAGGTCATGGCTGTATTACCTATGCGGATTTGAAGGGAAAATGGTAAATTATAGTGCAGGATAGTCGAGGATTAAATTTGTGAATTAGAATTAAACTTTTATTTATGGATTAATTTTCCTAATGACGTCATAAAGGGCGAGACTATAGCAAATTATATTGACTATTATTCCCAAATCCGGAGAAAAGCGGGGAATCTCCCAGCAGAAAAACCCAACCAATAAGTTTGTCCGAAACGGGATTCAAAACCAGATCTTCAGTCGGCTGTCTGTTGTCAACCGTTGTTTGTTTTTTACTTTTTTTCTGATTCCATGCAAGGCCAAAGTATCATTCACTTATGGTTATCAGTAGGTAATTTGATAAAACATTTTTGTAAAAAAAAAAACCAGCCAGGTGCGTGTCGGTAGGGTTCCGTAGTTGAGATGAATTTATCCCAAAAACAAACTTAACTTTGTAGTTGAAAAACAAATTCTCCCATACATCGATATACGCCACGGTCAATTCTCCAACTGGAAATGTAAGTAAAAAAAATTATAAAACTACAAATTATCAATTTTCGGACTTTTTCCTTTAATTGTGCTGTGAGACCTTGCTTCTTGCCAAATTTCATGATTCTAGGTCAACGGGAAGTACCTTATAGGTTTTGATTTATTTGCGAGTATCAAAATATATCACTTAAATAGCCGTATTTTTATTGTGTTGACTTAGCTTGATTTTTTTAGAGCTCTAAGGAACCGTAGACCTACGTAATTGATATTAATTTCAACTTGATACCTCCACGCGTTCCTGAGAAAAAGGGTCTTGACAGACAGACAGACAGACGGGCGGACAGACAACGAAGTGATCCTATAATCCGTAAAAACATCTTTTTCATTGCTAAAACATTAATAAACTGAAGTAAATACTTCAGTTTAATCTGACAACAGAAAAATTGGCAAGAAATGTAAACTGGTGGTCCACCGGTAAACATTAACCCTGACTAATTGGCATTCAGCACGTCATCTGACTAAACAATTCTTTATTATATTTTCCCTAAAAAGCAAACCGGTGGGCTATGCACGCCTACATTAATATGATACTTACGTACAGAACATCAAATTACAGGTCTAGTTGTTTTTTAGGGTTCCGTACTGGAAGGGTCACTAGGCCTCCGCTGTATGTCCGTCCGTCCGTCCGTCTCAATTCAATTCAAAATATTTTATTTCACATAAACCTACAAGGGCACTTATGAAACGTCAGAAGCTAGATGCACGGTTCCAATTGGTCGTTTCCTATGGAGAAGACCTGGCAAGAAACTCCACAGTTTAACCTCCACTCTTTAAAAATAATTGGCTTCTACAATATTTTCAAATAACAGTGTTATTAGGTATTGGAGGACAGTGTAGGTCTTTCAACAAGTACCAGGTACTTAACAAAATGATGATGGTCAGCAAATCTACAGTCCACTAAGCCTACAGCGTTCTGTCTGTCTGTCAGCGGGCTATATCTCATGAACCGTAATAGGTAGACAGTTGAAATATTCACAGATTGTGTATTTCTATAGCCGCTATATCAACAAATAGTAAAAATGAGGAACATCCAGGAATGTTTTTTTCGGGGTGTTTTTGCTAAATATTGTGCGGTGGTACGGAACCCTTCGTGTGCGAGTCCAACTCCACTTGGCCGGTTTTCAAAACTTGTTTTTTTAGTCACCTTTCAAAATCATCAGCAGTTTCTGACGTAAATAACTCACCCGATCGTTTTACTGTTTTAGCACATTTACGATACCACGTGTTTAATTAAATGTTGTTGCACTTCTAACATAGCTGACTATTGAAACAACGCATTGTATTTTTAGTTTACTGTGTGTTGTATGTCGTGATAGCTCACTGGTTTAGACCTCACCTCTCATGCATAAGGTTGTGGGTTCACCAACGAATTGGACTTTTTCAATGAAGGATTTGAATATAAAATATGTGATGACGTTCATCGTTCTTCTCATTCATTCGTCAATCATTCAGTCACGACTAAAGAATATTTAGGCTTTGATACTTTAGACAGGTGCCCGAACCTGACGTCACAGTGCTGTAAAAAAACCCCACATTAATTTGTAATTTCCGCGTTTTTGTTGGACATTACTGACATCGGTGAAGGAAAACATCGTGAGGAAACCTGGACTTATAGTTAAGACAGTGAGTGATCAATTCTCATGCCTTCTCTGTATGCCCTGTGTATGACCCTGAAGTGGGAAAATTACAGGCTGGTATTATTACGCAAAACGCAATTTTAATAATGCCTAAAAGTATGTGATCCACTGCAGTAAACAAAATCAGAAAAATAAATAATATTCTTCAGGATATATGCTAGTAAGATAGTGTGTTGAAAACATAATACAACTAATTTGATACAATACAAAAAAAAAAACACGAAAATACCTCAATTTTTGTTTTTTAACCATTCAAAATCATATTAAAATACATGCAATCATTCTGATTTTTTATCAGATTATTCTAAAAGCGACATATTACCGTAATAGTGTTTTAATTTTTAGTCCAATCAATAGAATATCCAATTAATTTTTTTTTTTTTTTTTTTTTTTTTTTTTTTTTTTTTTTTTTTTTTTTTTTTTTTTGACAGTGCGCCAACTATTTATATTGCACATTCTGTTGAAACAACATACACTCTTGGTTTATAATCCAACGCTGTCCAGGGGGAAAAGACGATATGACCCAGTGGACCGCCATCATCTACGTCACAAAACTATTTTTGCAAAGCGTTTCTTTTGCTATCTAGGTGGCTACTTATATAATAAAACTAATAAGGTGTTACATATCTATAGTCTCACAAAGCATAAATGCAAAAAGAGGCTAACTGACTGGCTACTAAACTTAAATTATAATGATACTGAAAATATCCTTACAAAGACCTAAACACAGAATCACACACTCTAACACACCCACACACTTACACACCCACACACCCACTCAATCACACATACTACAGATCTACTAACATTTGTCTCGCATACTTAATCTAGATATTAATTAAAATAAAACTATATAAAATGTCATACCTTACTACATTCTGTCAGCGCGCATAGTACATTTGTAAAATGAAAATGTAAAGGGGTGGGATCCTGGTGTCCTGAAACACAGGCCACGAGCCTAACTTAGGCACCAGTCTCCCACAATATATCGAATTATATTTCAAATAACATGTATATCTGTATGTAAAATAACATGTATATTGTGGTGAGAAAATAAAGTTTATTTATTATTATTATTTATTTATTATAGATTTTTTGTAAATTTATAATTGCTTCATATTTTGAAATAATTACCTGCTGTTGTGTCATCGCGCTTCTTTATTTTCTATGCAGTCCGACAGTGACCGCGGTTTAGCTGTTGTAAGCCTGTTCAGGTACCTATATCAACTCAGAGCTAGCAAGCACCTACAATGCCAATGGTACTGATAACTTCAGGTAAGCAGCATACTGGATTAGTACTCTTCTTAGGTTGCCATCAAAAGACATTAAAAAGTCGCATATGATCGGTTCCGTACCCTATTAAGATCGAGCAAAAATCGCCGGAAAAACCACGTTTCTTGTATGATGAAATTAAATAAAGTTAATAATTAAAGGGGGTCCCCCCTATTTAATTGTTATTGTTATAGCGGCAATAGAAATACACAATCTGTGACAATTTTAACTGTCTACCTATTACGGTTCATGAGATATAGCCCGCTGACAGATAGATGAACGGCGGACAGCGGAGGCTTAGTAATAGGGTTCCGTTTGGCACCTTTCAGGTACGGAATCCTAAAAAATATGTTGTACTAAATACTGATGACAGATATATTTCAAGACCAGATTTTTTAATCTTTGCCTTCAGACGTTTTGTTGAGATTGCCCTAGTATAATATTCGCACTGCTCCTCTCTGTGAGAGGGATATTGTCTTGATTCTGCAATAATAGGAAGTGTTAGTATTATATATGTTGGTATAGTGTTGGTATTATACCCTGAGCTATAAAGTATGTTGGGGTAAGTTCGGCGCTGGGATTAGACCTTATCTACGAGTACTAATCAAATTCTGTACCATTTTATGTTGCCCCGACTGTCGGGGAAGAAAAAAATGGCGCAGAATTTGATGTGACATTCATCATAAATCTAGTTTATGTAGGTAATTTTAGAGTGATAGATGAAGCAGTGTAAAACGTTGTCTCAAAACAAAAATTATTCTCTCTGAAAGATGACAAATAAACTTAGTTCAAGACCTTAGCAAACAAAAAATGATCGTGTATGTCGAATACTAACCATTTTCAAGTGTAAGTAAAATATTATTAAAGATTTTCAACGTATTATCAGCTACGCAATAGTAAATACGAGTACCTAACGATAAAAGTGACTGGACAAGTGTTGAAAATTCTTGAATTCATTTGAAATAGCAGTCCCGCATGACGAGAAGCTCAACCTTTTTCAAAATAAAGAGTTTCTTGTGGGGATTATAACGTTGGTAAATTGAAGAGTATAACTGTGACGTACAATGACAACTGAAGTCACAGGTATTACGTTTAGTCGGCTACAGGATAGCTGTCTCGGCACGTGTTTTTTTTTTGTTTACCTTTATTTAACTACCTAAGCCTATGGAGTATAGCTAGTCTGTATTGTCCCACTGTGGGGCAAGGGCCTGCCTCTCCTTTTTCCACACAATTCTGTCTTCTCAGTAGGAGTCAAGCAGCTCGTCCCGCCATCTTCGTCTTCGCGAAGGCGAAGGCGAAGAAATAAGAAGTACCAAAAGTAAATACAAAAAAAAAAACCGGCCGACTGCGTGTCAGATTACGCACAATGAAGGGCAAAGGCCTCCCTCTCCTTTTTCCACACAATTCAGTCTTTACAGCAGGAGTCAAGCAGCTCGTTATAATATTTTTTTAACGCTCATCATAGCTTAGGTTAGTTTGTCAGCCCGGAGGACACGGTTGAGCATACGGTGGAGGTCTGTCCGGCTTGGGCAGAGCATCGCCGTGTCCTCGTGGAGGCGATCGGCGGCGGGGATCTCTCGCGTCCGGCCCTAGTCCAGGCCATGGTACGGAGCGAGAGGGCATGGGAGGCCGTCACCTCCTTCTGCGAAGCAGTAATTCTCGCGAAGGAGGAGGCAGAACGCGTGAGGGAGAGGCAAATTTCGCGCCCTCACGCCCCTAGCCGCCGCAGGAGACGCCCTGGGCGTCGGGAATCGCAGGCCGATTCCCGGCCACCGTAGGCGCGGGCTTGCGGACGGCGAGCAATGGGTAGCTCGCCGTCCGATAAGGACCAGGCCCGGGTCAACGGCGCGTTGTGTTCCACGCGCGCCTCAAAGAGATGTCAGCAAGTGAAGGGGTCCGATAGGACCTATGCCTGCCGGGGTTGCGGGAAAGTCCGAAAGGGATACCGTGGCCCCTGGCAACGTACAGGCAACGGAAGGAACACGGGTGGGTTTTTTTTTGTCAGTAAGAGTCTGACACGCCCTCCCGCTCCACCCAGAGCGGGAGAAGTTATTTGATAATTTCCCACCCAAAAAAAAAAAAAAAAGGTTAGTTTGTCAAAAAAGTTCTTTTTATTTAGTAAGTATCCACAAAGATTTTTTTGCTTAACCGTTTATGAACACAGATATAAACAATACAACAAATAAAAATACGTATAAAGGTGATGCTTATTTCCAAAGAAATCTGTTCCAGCGTACCTGCAATAGGAAAGTAGATAAAGTAGACAACGTGTGTAAGAGTAGAAGAAAAAACAAAATACATAAAAAAAAAACACTAATCACTAATATAAATATACAATTATCTTATTTATTTATTTTTTGCAGTATAACCTCATTAGTTACACAACAAACATACATATAGTATTTTCTATATTTATCATTGAATACAGAAAATACTGAACGGTAATGATTGAAGTTCTTTAGACCAACAAGTGCTTAGAAAATGAAAAGATGAAATTCCAATTTCCTTTAACTTCGAAGCAGGAAACAGAGGATATCTTAAAATTCTCTCTATTTACTTACTATTAACACTTTCTAATTTATTTATTAAATTACCGCATTTCCTTAATAAAATAAATGCGCAATGACAGAACTAGGAAGCATAATATTATCATAGTTTATGCTTATCTTATAATGATATAATTCATATTCCGTTTTGGTTAACATAAGGTGAGCCATAGTAGTTTAGAGTTTCGTTACGTGTCCAGATAACTTGCTAGAGTTATTTTTCAACGTGTTTTTTTTTTTTTTCTGCAGTATTCTTTGACCAAAACCAAAGTTCCACACCAGAGAATCCTGTACAGAAGGCATTCCGAGCAATTTCATGGGAAAAAGGCGTGCTTTTAAGTATGTATGTATTTGTGATTTAAAAAGAACACGTGCAGTCTGCCCCGTTCATTCTGCACCTATAATTGTATCGAAATGCAGGCAAAATGAAAAGAATACGAAATTTTTGACCGAAAAAGGAATTTATGTCAAAATTTATTTAGTAAATTGGAAGAATATTTAAAGTGACGATGTGAAAATGGCTTTTTCACCATACTGGTACAAAAAATGGTGTCGAGGTTGACGTCAAGGATTACTGAGGGCTGATTTTACCAATGAAATTGAACGCGATCAGCATTTCTAAAACGTGTTCAAGAGCTGTCAGTGTCAAAATTGTTATGGAATATTGTACTCTGACAGCTCTTGAACGCTTGAAGATGTGCTGGACGCGTTCAATTTCATTGGTGAAAATCCGCACTGAGTAAGATGGAAGGAGAAGGTGGTATGGGCAAATGACAGCCGGGACCATAAATGTTATCATAGTATGATATCATAGTTTCTGTCTTTGGCAGTCGTTACGGATAGTCAGAATTTCAGAATCACAAAAGTTTGACAACCAATCTCACCAAGGGGTAACGTGTTACCCAGTAACTGGGTTCTGGAGGTCAGATATGCAGTCGCTCCATGTAAATAAGTACTGGTATTCAGTTGCATCCGGGTAGGCTGAAAGCCGACCCCAATGTAGTTGGGAAAAGGCCAGGCCGATTGATTACATACAGTTTATTAGTAGAAGCCACGCCACACTACAGCGACATGCTTGTGGTGTGGTGTCGCTGTGGCACGTCTGAGCAGACCCTAAGACGTAATAGAAACTTAATCTCTATAAATAAGATTATCTATTAAAATATTATTTATTCAAATCTTAATATCAATATATAAATCCTATTTTGAATATTTCTAAATAAAAAGAATTCTCAGTATCTATAAAAAAATGTCTACGTTTCATGTTTATTTTAGCAACAATATTAAAGGAGATTTAGCCGAAATCAAAACCGCTTTGAAGTAAAAGAGTATGGACATAAAAATGTAGTTACTCATAATTTATAAAATATTTATTTAACTTTTCTTAGTTCATTTAATCTAAATCGTGTGTAGCAGCAATATTAAATTTTCGTCGATTCTATTAATGTGGTGTGATGACGTTTCTTGAGTATTGCTGACGTAGATTGATTCAGATATTTTTGTGATGACGCGAAAATATTTTATTAATAATAGAAATAAAAAATATATATCATGAAAGTAAAATAAGTCACATCTATATCTACATATTATTATAGTAAAATATGTAGTAACGAAGTTAAAAGTATACGTTGAATATCAAAAGTAATTGCTACGAAGTGCGGGAACGAGTCGGATGCCGAAAAAGTTGTTTGCGATTTCTGGCTTTTCTAGTATTGAAACCTCAGTTTATCCAGTAGAGTTTTTTGATCCTTATAAGGAACAGAATCGACTGGCACCAAAAAAAGATTTTGTGAAAATTGAGCATTTTCTTGCCAATTGTATTTTTTTCGAAGTCCGTGAATGCAGATCAAAATATCTCAAAAAGGTAATGACAGTCTCTTAAGACTGTTTTCCTGTAGCTACAGCGGTTAAGGTAGCTGCCCTTACTGCCTCACCTCAAAAACCACCCAGTATTATTGTTGCATATCGAAGCGAAACACATCAAAATAACACTCGTTTTTCAGCAATTATTTTTGCATAAGTTACTTAGTTTCATGTACAGATTGCATAATTGACGGCTTGGTGTAGGGTCTTGTTACACCATTATAGCCGAATGGCGTGTTATTTTACAAAATTGTACCTCTCAAATCTGAATTTATATCTATGTCGATAAAGTAACTTGGGTCATATCATGAGGCCTCTTCGTCCTATATTGTGTCAACAATAATTTTATATTAAAAAAAAGAAAAAAATATGGAAGGTACATAAGGCGGAAATTTTAGGGCATATAGGTTTGTTGTGGTCCGGACCTTTACGTGTGTCGACGACGCGCGACGACAGCCACAGCTGCTGGCGAAGCCGCGCGCCCGGACCATTAAATCTTTTAAGTGAGGCGCCACTGACGCGTGCACTCCGCAGTCTCAACCTCATAGCTAATGACTCAGAACTATTCTGTTGTTCTCTGAGTCAGTTCACAAAGCATGCATTATTTGTAATAAGTTACAAAATTAAATTATAATTATAAGTTAGGATAAGAGTTAGATAGGTACACTATCGCGATTTATAGGTTACCCTGTAACGAAAGAGTAAGCTGGAAAGAAAAAAAACAACATTGACGGTACTTAAGTTATTAATTGATTCCTTCATTATTAGTCAACACCTTTTCCGTTTTAATCAAAAGTTTGTTGAAAATCACTTTGAATAATGTTTTGAAGAATGGATGTTTCGAAATGAATGAAGACAATCTACTTCGAAGTTGTACTTTAGTTTTACTTTGTTGGCAACTCTTGAAGAGTGTGTTTAGGGAAGTACGCCCGTGAATGGGTCTTTTAATTTTTGGGAGTTGATAAATGTGTTCAATATTGATCTTTGGGCTCCTGAAATAATATCAATTGGTCCTTTGTGCTGTTAGTTGCTGGTCTTTTCTTCAGATTTTTTCTCTCGTAAATTCATACCTAGAAGTTCCTGGCAAACCTCAGGAACTTAGGTTATATTATTAGGAATTTCTCAGTAGCCGCCTGGAATTTGGAAGCTGGTGGTATGACCCTCGTTCCTCGGAAAGTACGTAAAGCCGTTGGTCCTGCGCCTGACCTCTCCCGAATCGTGTCAGATTGTCTTCCCTGGGAGTGAGGGGGAGCACGTGTGTTTGCGCACACACTTGTGCACTGTGATCTTCTGTGTACTTGGCTAATCTCCGTTGCGATTGGTCGCTGTGACCGAAATTCGATCGATAGGATATAGCGAAAAAAAAATGCCTATTCCATAATGCATGTAGTTCATAGCCGTGCTAATTAAATAGGTATGATAACCAGGAACGTTAGATGAAAAAAAAAAAGCAAACGCGTAAAATAATTAATTAACTATGTCAGTTAATTCTTTGACAAGGTCTCATTAATACCCTAGTTACTGGATATCAAAAGGAACACATACAAATGTCCTTTCTCTGTAATTATTCGTCGAATCGTTGAGCTCCTTAAGTTCCGAGTTGAGCTGCACGATTACTGACAAATGCGTGCACTGACTGGACAGGTTCACTCAATCTGTGTGGTTCTTTCCTCAAAAGACCATTTCAGACACCAATCTAAATGGTCTTCACATGACCAAGATTATGTCTTTAAAAGAGACTGTGACCTCTGAGTTTGTGTCGGCTTTTCGACTCTTAGTACCCAGATAGGAAACGCCGATCTCATCTAGTTTAAAAATATTATTGACGTGTAAAAGTGTGTGTACGAAAATTTACAGAAGATAAAATCATTTCATCATCATTTCATTTCAGCATTATTATTTTCTCACTTACTGTCCTGAACTTTATAGAACGACAGACCGATTAGCTTTGTTTTTTTTATAGTATTCTCGGATCAGCGTATTATGATGATTTACGTAAGAAAACAGACGTAACTAGTAACCAGCCGTGACGGTTCACGACCATGAAATTTTAGGGTTCTGTAACTAAATATTGTAACCGTGAAAGTTGACTAGGTCACTATTTATTATTTCTTTCTTTCTTTACTAGCTGCGCCCCGCAGTTTCACCCGCATACATCTCGATCCCGTGGGAATATCGGGATAAAAAGTATCCTATGTCTTAACCCAGGTACAGTACGACAAAACTTAAATGTAGCATCGGCAAAGTTCGTTAAACCGATCACCATCCGAACTGAATACGCCTTCAAAATCACCAATCTTAATTACTGCTTTAGGTGAAACTGATCTTTACGAAAACGCAATAAATTGTAAAGTCATATAATCAAATACATTCGTCAAATTAAAATGAATGAATGAAAATTTTCAAAGGAGACTGAAACGATTACATACAATCTTGGGCCTAGGTGTAAGAAGATGAAAGTGGTGTCAATTAATAGCTTATATATTATCAACCTTTCACTGAAAATTCTGCGGATTTTGTCAATCTGAGAACAGAGATATAAGAGATAAAGAGATTAAGTAAAAGTGAGGTTATGTTACAATCTATAACTAACAGCTGATTCCTGAAGTGCAAAGTGTGTTCTTTTGCACTAATAGTTATTATATTTACTAGAAAATGTTTGAAATATCATATGAATGAACGTCAACGACTTCAAGCGATAGGTAGGTAACAGGTAAGGAGATAGGGAAAGGATGTCTAAAATAAAATAAAAAATCATTTAATATTGTGTTTTATTCGTCCTCTATTATAATAAAAATGTCTAGAAATTGTGCAGGTGGTACTATATGATCTTGGTACCTAGCCCAGCTGAGGTACCATATAATGCACATTATATGAGCGCAACAGCCTACAGTTCGTTTCCCTACTATACAATTACAGTAATGCATTACTATAGTCTCCCTTCCTCTACGAGAGCCGTCGACTAAAATATAAATAAAATATGTTTTTCGACTTATATGTCGGGATTGTATGCGACCCCTAAGTAACCAGGAGGTATTGGCAGCAGACAGCTCCCGAAGAAGGCTACTGCTGACCTCCCTGCACACTTCTATATTAAAACCATCATTTCCTCTTACAATTGTTTCATCGTGTAAGGGTCGTCGGCCCAGTGTATTGCAGTGACCAGTAAATATCCCACAATTCACACAGCGATCCATAGGTATAATATCCAATCCACAAGCCGGCGGTAAAATCCAAAATAACAATTCCAAGTCAAACGTGTGAGCGATCTTCGGTGTCCAAGGTGAAAGCAAGGGTCGTACAAGGTAGGCAGGGTCAGAATCCGTAAAATACAAAGCAGTGGTCGTGAAAAATGGCGAATAATCGGGAAAGCACTCAAAACGCATCGGAAAACACTAAACGAGTGAGCAAACAAGAACAGTCGGCAACTGTCTAGTGTCAATGTCAGTCAGCTGTCATGTCAGTGACATAGACTAAAAATATAAAAGAGATTTGAATCGATATGAAATCGATAATCATTAATATAGGGTTTTTCAGTAATTCATTGATATTTGATTTATTAATATGACTGTAATTATATGCACTATATTGCATATAATATATAGTGCATTTAATTACTTTGAGTTAATTGTTTAGTGCAAAAGTTTTATTTTCGTAACTGTGTAATCGATTATTGAATCGATAATCTCACGAAAACTATCTTTCTCATATTTCTCCGCTTCCAGATTGAGAATTGAAGTGATTTTTCATATTCTTAGATAAAAAAATATGTCTAATTTTTTAGATCATATCTCAACTTATTACATTTGGGCCCACCGTTTTCCATCTCCTTTATGTTTCAGCTAAATTGTGTCGTAATATAATGGTCTACATATCTCTAATTTCATCCAAATCCATTCTGCCGTTTTAGCGGGAAAGCGTAACAAATAAATAAACAAACTAACTTTCGCATTTATAATAGTTAATATTAGTTAAGATATATAATATATATATAGTTAGGAGAGCAGTGGTGGCCCAATGGTAACGGCCCTGACTTACGAGTTGTAGGTCGTGGGTGCGAACCCAGGCAGGCCTTTTACTTTATATAAATAATTTAATCACCACTGCTCAAAACGGTGAAGGAAAACATCGTGAGGAAACCGGCATGTTCTAGAACCAAAAATTTGATGACATGTGACATCTACTAATGTGCATGGACAAATCATCTACCTACCAACAATGAAAATGGAATGTCAAGAAAGGTCACCCGGAAGGAATCATCTTCCGGGTGACCTTTCTTGACATTCCATTATTTGTAATCATCATCATTTCAGCCAAAAGACGTCCAATGACATAGGCCTCCCATCAAGTATCGCTATTTAGGCCGGTTCTGTGCTTTTCGCATCCAGCGGAAACCTGTAGTACTTATTATTTGGTATATTATCAATAACTAGGTATTTGCGTTGAGGGCCTTGTGGCTAAGTAATAACAGCCGCACGGGTCGATCGATCAGGTTAAGCTACATTTGCCTCGGAAAGCACGTTAAGTCGCTGGTCCCGGCTGTCATTCTTGAATCTTTGACAGTCGTTCCGGGTCGTCAGAAGCCCGAAAATCTGACAGAGTCTTACCAAAGGGTATCGTATTACCCAGTAAGTGGGTTGTGGAAGTCAGATAGGCAGTCACTCCATGTAAAATACTGGTATTCAGCTGCATCCAGTAAGACTGGAAGCCGACTCCAACATAGTTGGGAAAAGGTTAGGCAGATGATGAACAAGGAATTGCTATAAAGATTTTTTTTATTTTACAAGTTTTAATTTAACTTACCTTGTTAGTGAGTATGTATTGGTCAAATCTTACAAGCTGAATTAAAACCACTTCCTCTTATCCTACGGAGTTGAAATACATGTTAATTCTGTTTTGAAGACAATGCATTTTTATGATGCATGACCGGATTCTTTACCCAGGATTAGTTCCAGACGAAGAGACTCCTTAACGGTCAACGGTACAGACACAAAATTTAATATACGCATTGAATTATGATAGTCCGTTCTTAAGGCTACACTGACCTGGCTGCTGCACCCAGTTTGACTCCAGTCGAGGAAGCTCCTCAACGGTCAACAGTACTGATAAGAAATTTTATATACGCATTTAATTATTAGGTATAGTCCGTTCTAAAGTCCATCATAATCTGACTGCTGCACCCCAGGATTGGCTCCAGATGAGGAAACTCCTCAGCGGTCAACAGTAGAGTTTTTTTTTTATACGCATTTAATTATTATAGCCCATTCTAAAGTCCACCGTGACCTATATACCTAGGTGCTGCAAAGACAAATTCAAATCGCAAAAGTATTTTTGAGAAAAACCTCTTTAAACCCTAACCTAAAAATAAAAAAAGAAACAAGCTGGGGATACCCAGCTTTTTTTATTTTGTGCTCTTTTTTTTTGCGTCATGTTTACCGCAAATAAACGTATTTTCTTTCTTTCTTTCTTTATTTATTTAATAGTTCAAGCACAGAAATGTACAGAGGCGGACTTAATGCCATAGGCATTTTCTACCAGTCAACCTTTTGGGTGATGCAGAGACAAATAGTGGTAGGTGCAATTACGAGAAATTGACGGTCAATCGGTCTTTTTTCTTTAAAAAAAAATTGTGCACATTAATTATATCATTATTAGTATTAGCGTTTCATATTTAATATGGTAGAGAAGGATTTGCTTCTTTTTTTTTTTTGCGGAATATTCAAGAATTTTATTTAGAAGAATATTATTTGTATTTTTTTTTTTTTAAATTTGGCGATTCGCTATCTCCACTTAAGAACACTGATTTATTTCGTATGATACAGTACGAGGGATTTGGATAAATGCGAAAGCTTCTTCAATCGTACGCTATTTAGCTCCAGCTACCCCACAAATATCGCTGCTCCACATAGTCTGAGGGCGTCCTATACCTACCCTTCGTAAGACGATTCCAAATCTCTGCATTCCCTTTGATCAAGCCGTGCCGCTGTAATTATTTAACCACGAGTCCACCATTAATCATCGACATCAAAGTTCATTAAACAGAAGTTCTAAAGGAAAATAGGTAGGTACCTATTTTCCTTTAGAACTTCTGTTTAATGAACTTTGATGAGAAAAAAAAAAAAAAAAAAAAAAAAAAAAAAAAAAAAAAAAAAAAAAAGATTTTTTGATTTGAGATTAGTCAAGAACCTTACTAGGTAGTAAGGTTCTTGACTAATCTAAATGTGTGTTGAGCGTAGCCACCAAGTCTGTGAGTTGTGCGCGAAGCATGAAGTGTAAAGCTATTGTGATGGACCACTGGTGTGACGGCCCTGACATGTTTTAGATAAATTCGTAATTTATATTGTCAACATGAGTTTTGATGATTCTTAATGAATTATTCATTTTGATGACTAACATCAATAGCGTTAATTGAACATAGACATAACATACCTACTCCATACAAATATTCTACATGCGAAAGTGTGTTTGTGTATTTGTTACGTCTTACCGATTTTAAAAATTAACCGTACAAGTTATAAAAGTTATAGAATTAGGTAGGCAGTCCTACAGATTGTCCGAGCTTAATTTTATTTAAAACAGATTCAAGACGATAGCGGTAAATTGCACGGCATATGTCAACCTACCATGTCGCACATATGTAAAAGAGTTGGTCAGTACGTTAATGCTCAGTAAGTTAGCTGAACAAAGTCGCACACAAAGGGAGTCAGCTGCTGTATGTAAGTTTCCACAAACAATTGACCTATCGACTGCACCCATAACAAGTAACAGTAAATTAGGCGATGAAACTGGTAAATATTTCATTAATAGAAAATAAACTGCGTATTTTCTTACAGGTTGTATTTTTTTTTCAAAATCTGTGAATGCAGATCAAAATGTCTCAAAAAGATACGGACAGTCTCCTAAGACCGTTTTCCTGTAGCTACAACGGTTAAGGTAGCTGCCCTTACTGCCCCATTTAAAAAACCATGCCAGATAAAATAATGAATTCAACTTGTATTCAACTTTGAATGTAGAATTACTTACCTTTTTATTTTGTATTCTATTTAAAGAATCTCAAGGCTCTCCACAATTCTATTTACGAGTACACACACATCCTGAATATCGATAAAAAAAATAAACCATTTGATTATCCGTGAAAATCGGGCACATCCTTTTATCTGGGTAACAGACGCCTCCCGTGGGTATCGCCGCAATGCCAGAATCTTCGCCATTCCGTAACTTATTGGTCTTTACTATTTATCAGGCGCTTGGCACATGAATTATGTAAATCAGGCTGGAATTTGAGATTTAAATGATTGATTTTGATGTGATGTAAAAACCTTTCATTTTATAGTTATTTTGTAACTTATTTCATAAAAAGGAAGTCTGGAAAGAAGTTACGAGATTTTATTTAAGGTGCATCCACTTTATTTTTGAAAACAAACAGTGACGTTATACAGGATACGCTCGTAAAAAAATGAAACGATTAATAATGACAAAACCATTTTTTATTCGTTTATAAATACGACTTATTTTCCTCAGTGTTGAACAGAAATATCCTAAATATAATTTTGCGCATGAAAACGTCAAACAGTTAAGGCATCCGTGACGTTTGAGCTTGTACCCTTAGCACTAAAGCGTAATAATATATATTTATAATTTCATTATAATAATTATACTGTACAATATAACTGCAACAATGGACAGATAGGTTCTTTTTCCTATTATAATACATACCTAAGTTTCTCTAGTATAATAATCCTCCCAAAATGCTCTGCATATTTTAATATAATTCTATTTTAGTGGATTTTTAAGATTATTGTTCTTTTTTATGTAATAAAATTTGATGCCATCAAATAAGATAATAGGGTGATTTATACAATGTGTAACTGAATTAATGCACATTATTAAAGTAGTTGTTCAGAATCGATTTCTGTCACAAATAATTGAAACTACGTAAATTACAGTCACACTTCCGCTGTACAGTCAAAACAAACCAAAATGGACGAAGAACCTACTACGCTGGACCCTTATACGTGTGTGCCTGTGTGCGTATGTAGATTTGTAATTTGACAACAATTTTCTCCCACAATCGGTATAACTAATTTAATAAATAAACAATGTAATATTTATATAATAGTAAAAATTCGGTGTATGTAAGATTATAACATAATATTCTAATTGGGGTATTTGGTGGTGTGAGTTAATTCTGGGACCTGTTGTATAATAATTATGACGTGCCTTATTAAATTAAAACCCTCCAATACATCCATTAATAAGCTTCATTACGTTCTTTAAATAGTAAAACTATTGTTACCAATGTAGGTACTTACCCAAAAAAGAAAGAGTTTATTTTCAAATTCTTTTTTCACAGTAATAATAATAAAGGAGTACCTACATAACAATTTCTTGACAAAATATATATAATATTTTAAGATATAAATGAAATGCAGATTAAAGTACCTACCTACACTTTACATTTCTGTCGTTTAATCCTAGATCAACGATATGAATATAATATTATTTATAAAAATCTCATTATAATTAAGCTATCACAATGGTTTTTAAAGCTGATAATGATTGCGACACTATTCCATAAATGACGCTGATGACTTGTAAGCACCTTATTTATTAAATAATTATTATTTTGTTGTTTTAAAAAGTTTTAACTTAGATTTATATACAAAATATATTCAATTTTGGAAACAGAAATTTTTGTTTTTCTATTTAGGTTAATCCTCCTTTCATAAATATCAATATTACATTTATTGATTCTCCCCCCCCCCCCCTTTATATACTTCTTGTTATCCGTGTCTTCACTGTTAGCTTTTAAATTATTTATTTATTAATAGGAGAACCAACAGCAATAACAAATGGATAACAGTTGATTAAGAAACATAAAGCCAATTACAGGTTCTCACGGGTAAAAACAGAAAAATTTGTAGAAAACTTCGAATTATGTAAATATTATTTTCCATGTTTGTTAATAAATAGTAATTTTCCTTTTTCTTCTCTGGAATCATTAATATTATGTAATATGTATATCATTGGTTTGACTATCACAAAAAGTTTAACAAAAGTATAGTCTACGATTTAAAACGCAAATTCTTAGAAGTCTACAAAGTCGATTATTTTAATGAATAATTGTGTAAACACGTGTTTTTAATATTAAGAAGTCTATAAACTGTAAAGATATTTGTAATCAGATTACAACTTGACTTTAAAACAACAACACGTGTATAACAAATGCTCTAATAAATAGCTTATCTATGAGCAGCTTATGTCTATGATAACAATAAAATAACTACGAGTTTTAAACTTCATTCCCAATGACAGGTATGTCACCTTTCAAAATAAAATATTTCAAAAACAAAATCAGCATAATATCTTTTAAAAGTTTCTTCATTAACTTTATTTTGTGCATTTTTTGGTTCGATCATCTTTGATATTTTAAATCTTTTAAAGCAACTACTTAAAGCTATATCTACACTCAAGATTCCACCACCTTTATTAAAATAAAAACTGCTATACATTCCCGTATTAAAATCCCGTATTTCTTGAATTTTTGTTGATACAGCAAATACATACAATAAATCAAGAAAAAAATAAAAAATAAATCGATCGGTCAAAATTATATATTTTTTTATGACAACCTGTATAAATTGTCCTTTTATTTTTAATCCTAGACACCTAAGCTTAGTCGAATCAACGACAACGCGACAGAAAATCTCTTGTAAGTTTTGGTGCCCACGCTGATGATCGTGTTGTCTATCAGTATTCAGTTCCATGCTTGCTACCCTATCTCGAGAGGCAGTTATGGTCGGTGGGTAAATGCACAATTTATCGAGTTATTATGAAACTGTTCGTCGTTTCGACGAATGTTTAGGTTTTGTATAGGTATATTTTTTTATGACTTGTGGTGTTTGATTGCAATAATTTTTGCAATGACTTCGAAAAATCGGTATCATATGATAATATTACTCGTTTATTCCTGGAAGACGAAGATACTAGTGCATTGGAATAATTATCTGATAGTGAACATGAGGACTAGGTATATTATGTTGCAGTTGAAACCGATTTTTAAGACGAACCGTCCGACCGTTAGGTAGCCAAATCAGCTCTTGTTCTACCATCTTGTTCTATTCTGAACTTTTTTATATAAAAAGCCTCACGACGAGGTAGTACTGCACACCGCCAATTGTGGTGATCATAAAGTTGACTTTT
Organism: Xanthia icteritia; assembly: GCA_949128155.2. Taxonomy (NCBI): domain Eukaryota; kingdom Metazoa; phylum Arthropoda; class Insecta; order Lepidoptera; family Noctuidae; genus Xanthia; species Xanthia icteritia. The sequence continues at coordinate 3,555,483 of OX421937.2, forward strand.
GCATGACTTGCGCTTCAAAAATTTACTTTTAATATTTTTTTATGATACTTACGAGATTAAAAATTAGAGAAATAACTAAATTGTGGTTATTTCTGTAATTTTACTCTCGTAAGTTGTAACAATTTATCTAAATAAAACTAGTGCCTTATCAAAAATTGTTAAAACCAAATACTTATTAAGAAAAAAAAAAAACTAAAAAAGTGTTATTGAAATTTTGCACTTTAAAAAGTATGCGATCATTAGGTGTCTAGGGTTAAATAATTATCTTTATCTTTCTCACAGGAAACTGTCTCGTTCAAGATTATACAAAAAAAGTTTCGATCAAAGAATTTTAGTGGAATTCAGAAATTATTTACGGTTACAAATCCTCCCAAATCTTCTTTAAAACCAAGTCCAACATGCAAAAATCTAAAATATTTCATTTGAACTTACTCAAAATGCCTAGTATTCTAGTCGATACAAACCCTTTATTTTTGAAATTTGTGCTAACATCGACATTATTAGGCATTGATAAGGCCTTGCTATCACATTGAATTTTAACAATGCTTTTCAGGCAGCGACAGTATAACTCAAGGAATCTAATTGTTATGAAGAAGTCTTCGTTTTTAGGAGGAGAACGGGCCAGTACATCGTGACAAAGAGGAGAAACAAGGCAGGGAACACCACGCGGGACAGTTTGTCGATCTCCCTCCAGAGCACTCGCTCTTGACCGGTGTCGGCGTCTAACCAGGCAACCTGCAAAGAAAATAAACCGTTGATAATTTCATTGAAGCTTAATCAAAAATAACCCTAATGAAAGATATAGGAATGCCTTAAAAAAAAAACACCCCCTTAGGGTGCATTTCCACCGAAGCGGAGACGAGCGGAGCCGAACGGAGACGTACAGGAATCGTCCAATCGTAAACTAGACGAGAGACACGATGAGGATTTCAACCATTGTGATTGGTCGATTCCTTCAGGTCTCCGTTCTTCTCCGCTCGTCCCTAGTTTCAATGGAAACGCACCCTTAGCGCTGATTTATCAATAAACAAAATGTTTAACTTTAATCTGAAGAAGAAATATGGCTGTTTGACAGCTCTTGTATAAAAAATAATATTATAAACTATCATATTTATTCTTAAGATAAAGTTATCTAACTATTGAAAAATCCGCCCTTAGAGATTGATATGGAGCGTTAAAGATTGTTTGGGAAAAATCGAAACCCATGCGAAAAAAGTCACGAGCAAAGTACAGTGTAAATCAAAATTAGTTGGTCAGTTTATAAATTAAAGGACAAGGAACAACACTACGACAGGATATATAACTCACGAAATGTGGGTGTACCTCTGTACTCCCTTCGAGGCCCGCCTGTAATGCGTGATGTTATGTTAAATTTATATTGTAGGAAAAGGAAATTAATTATACAGTCTGTTAAACTTACATAGAAACCCAACTGTTTCAAAGTCCATACAGCCTTTCAAAGCTTCTAATTAGTGAATATTTAAATACGGAATATTAAAACAGCGGACAATTCATCCTACCTTATCCCTTTCTTATCCTGAGAAGACCAAGTACTAATTAATAATAATAATAAAGTTTAATTAATTTTGAATTGTACCAAAGTCAAAGTCAAAGCCAAATCATTTATTTCAAATAGGCCCTTATAAGGCACTTTTGAACGTCAAAAATAATACCGTTTGTGTTGAATAATAATAATGTCGTTCAAATATTGTGCTCGCAGGCGTATTTAATATAATTTTAGTTCACGATCTGAAGTATCATCGCGTCCTTCTAGAGATAAAATATTGTAAATATTTTTTTTAAATAGAATATTCCTCGTCATTGGCAACAACAACAGGAATGTCAGTTACTTTTCGCGCGCGTTATGATATCGCAACGAAAAAATATTCCCTCGTCAAATTATGAAAAGAACGCGATGGTATACGGTGTGTGTAAGAAATACTGCTTTGTTAAGTAATTATATTTCAGATCGCCGTTCATAAAATTAGAATCAAGACTTCATTTAACAGGTAAACTCGTTTGATTACCAATTATAGGTATTATTTTGTGAAGCAGGAATATTTTGTTTTTTGTGCTGGTTCAGAACAAGGTGCTATTTATAGCACTACAGAAAATAAACTCAATTTTCTGATGAAAATCACATTATCTGAACTTTGTCTTTATTTCCAACAGTTGAGTAACTTCTGATATCGTAATTTTTCAGTAGGACCTAAGAAGCCAAAATACTGGTCAATTATTTAAAAGTTCAGAAGATACCTGTAATATACTCTGCCGTCTCTCGACGCCCACCAGATGAGCTGTAGTATGCGTAGCGGACGGCGCAGGATGGACAGCCGGCGTGGACGCAGGGGGTGATGTCGGCGACGTCAGGTCCACCTTCCGACACCTCACTTGATTCCCTTCCCAGGCTGCCAGCGTCCCGCACGAGCCCTTCTCTCCATTCAGACGCTGCCAAAGATAACGGAACATCTTTGTCTGAATAATCTTGATTCAATTTTGAACCGGTAGATGTGATTGAGGTCATGGAGTGCTGGCAGTTTGGGGATTTTGCTTTAGGTGTTAAGTTCAAATAGAAAATTAAAATAATTTATGGCATTGTATACGCGGATAATATTCGTAGAACTAAATAAAAGCTAAGACTCAACTTTCCGTATCTGTTCTTTTAAATTAAGTATCTTGGGCTCTCAATATCTTGTAGAATTCTTGATAGTGAGACAATTTTATGCAGCAAGAAGGTAATATTTACCACCGGAATGATTCTGGGCATGGACTCTTGGGCCTTAGTCTTGTTCATCTGGTACTGCTTGTCTAAGACCTTCACGACGACGAATTCTCCAAGCGCAGCAAACACGAACATCATGCAACCAGCCATCCATAGATCTAATGCCTGTAGGACGTATGAAAAGGAAAAAATCAAAATATTTATAAATGCATATCTATTAATTACCTGAAATTGAAGCGATTACAGTATTTTCACTTTGCTGATTAAGTTCTCAACGAAGTGAAAGAAATTACAATTAAGGTTTTCTTGAATTTAAATGATTTTAACGGGACACAAGAGAGATCATAAACTACGAGTATCACAATTTTCTTTCCTTCATATTCTTGAGCCAAAGAATTACCAACAACCCGCTATCCCGTTATCTTATAATGTCAATAAAATACAAATCCAGTTGGACGAAGCGCTTCAAAATATTTAGCTACAAATGAGCACTCTTTCAACGTCAAAAGCTACCAAAGAAAGCAGAAGGGTAAGAAGAAGTGGCGCAACAAACTCTTCTGCAACCACGTCTGTCGTCTAGTGCTGGATAAACCACTTCTAAAGGTATTAGGGGGAACTAGACGAAGTAAATATTTGTAAAGGATGTTTCTATTTCTTCGGTTTCTCATCATTCTCTTGCCCTCTTCTTTGTGGTCAGCGCTGTTGCGCTTGTGTGTCTTCTTCTTCTATACTTCTACAATATGTAAAAAAAAACCCTGTCCGATCCGTGAGGGCGTTGTTAGGTATCGTACTGGGAATATATTTATGTGGAAATTTTCAGGAAAAAAGAATTAAAAAATTGACACATTTTTTTTCAATGGGGAATTTTACCTGTTTCGGCTGTCGTTTAGCAAGCTAAAAGTCATAACTTATGACCCTTGTTGAGAATTTTCAAATTTTTCATGGATTTGGGGTAATTTTGGTACTAAAATACGACCGACTGAATCACGACCGTAGGGAGTGATTCATGATTATTGAATCACTCGCTACGCTCGTGATTCATGTGTTAGAATCCTGAGCGATGCAAGTGATTGGGGCAAGGGGAAGGCCCTCGATATAAATCCGTTTTATTCAAGAGTTGCATACTATACTTTATACCCTGACTACGAGAAAAAGAAAGATTTAAGCGAAAATATACATTTAATGAAGAAAAAAGGAAGGTTAAATTAATTAAAATGCACATTAAAATGGAACAATTTGTGTTCGTACAACTTACAGTATTCATAATAGCGCCAATTCACTAATGTCAGCAAAGATCACAAAACAGTTTTTATTTTAATGTTAAACTCCTTGTGGAAAATGTCGGCCAATCAAATATCGAGGAGTTATTTGCACAAGGAGTTTGATGTCGAATATTCTTTGCACAAGGAGTTTGTATGTTGAATATTCTTTGCACAAGGAGTTTGTATCGAGTATTTCTTCGCAAGGAGGTTGTAGGTATAGCATTGAGATGGAAGAGGTCGAATATATTGGTGTGTTCTAAATTCAAACACCAAAATAGTGATTAAAAGTGCTTTTTATTCACTGTTTTCAGTGAATAAAATAAGGTTCTTAGAGGGGGAATGGTTTAAATGTGATTTTTAAATAGCAATAACTTTTTATTTTCAATAATAACTTTTTTTTTAATACTTTTTGGTAATGTTATTGCAGTACCTATAAGCCCCTTTCCAATCGGACTGGGTTTTTTTACATATTGTATATTAGTCATCATCTCAGTACGAGTAGTCACCGATTTTTAGCCAATCAACTTTAACACAGTATATCCATCGTTTTTTTAGTCTTCCTCTATAACTCTTATCTTATCCACACTTATACTCAAAACTGCTTCTATAAATAAATATTGTGAGCCCGTTTGACATTTTACTGGCTGGCAGGGACATGGACGCACAACGCGTTACCATGGATTTAGTACATGATCCACCCTACGTTGAAACTTATCGTAGGTTTAAAAAAAAAACTGTTGTTTCTTAAAGTGAAATACCTCTACGCGGTCAAAATGTATGAACAGCTAAATTTGTTTTTAATAACCGACGGAAAATTTTAACCCTTTCCGTTTTGATTGGACTAAGGTACTGTATATTCCTACGTTAAAAAACGAAACGTGTTCTGAATCAAAGGAAATTCTATTTGAAATTATGTAGCATACTGTAGTTGTATCTTATAAGACATAATATCACTATATTTTCAATTTAATCAATATTTCATTTAAAATATTCATATTCTTTAATTATCCTAAGATCAGGATCTTAACTCTCTTGCAAAATTTAAATTGTAGGAAATGGGTCTCAACTATTTGAAGCAACAAAGTTAATTGAAATACATTTTACTGACATTCTGACAAGTACTTCATTATTAATTATTTATAGAAATACCGTTTTACAACCTCGAAAGTAGTTATTTACCCTTTTCTTAAGTAGAGAACAAAGTATTTTGTTCAAATTCAAAGTGTTCAGAACAGGTAAGTACTTTGTTGACATAATCTACTCATTACAATGTTTTTTTATGAGTTGTATTGCAATATGTGGTTAGCTAGTGACATCGATATTTTTTTATTTTACCTCGATGGTCCTAGTTTATCAATTATAACTTCTAGTTACAGCTATATGTAAGTGGGCACGCCCTTTATGCCTGGAGGCTTTTATTTAGATATTGTTTTCGTTTAGTTATTTTTATTTCTGCTTGAGTACCTATAGTTCTCGATGTTTTAAGTTGGTATATTGGCGTGTGCTAGCTGTCATATGGCTATTAATTTTATAATGTAAATTATGTTTTGTGTTGCGTAATGTAAATATCATTTTGCATACTATTATATAGAATATTTTTTTTCTAACTGAACAGACAGCTGTGCTGCTGGGGAGTTTGTTGCGCCACTTCTTCTTCCCAGCTAAAGCACTAGAAAGTGGTGAAGGGTGGGCGTTTTGGGGGACTGTCTTATGTAATTTTGACGTTCGAAAAGTGCTGATTCTCAGCCTAGTTTGAATAAATGACTTTTGAATTTTGTTTATTTTTTTTTGAATTTTGAATTATTAAAAAGTTTGCTGTTCATAAGTCTTGTTTCAGCTGAATAAAACTTTAAATTTCAAGAAACTTTATTGCCATGTTTGTCCATTAAAATACATCTTTTCGCCTTTTCAAGTATGTTACATTTAAAATATTAGGTACAGTCGTTGCAAATTACAAGCATGCCATGTGGCTTTTACGTCTTTATCATAAGCATAAGCATAATCCACGCATAATGCACCCACAGCTGCCATAGGCCTGCTCTCTATGAGAGGGAGTGGGCTGTAATCACCCACGCAAACCCAGTGCGGGTTGGTAGATGTCACATGTCTTTTCCTTAACCGCTTTGAGAGCAGAGGTGATGAAATAACTTACACAAAGTAAAGTGGCTCAAGTAAAGTGGTACAACTCGTAAGTCGCGACCGTTTCTACTGGGCCAGCACTGTTTTGTCATAAGGTTATATTTATAAGGTCCCATTTAAATAGTTGGACAAACTTTTAGAAATCATTCATTTTTCTTATTTCATTCATATCTAGTTTACTGACTTGATGTCCGTACGTATTTTTCGGGTGACCACTGAAAATCAGCGCTGTGCTGTGGGTCCCTCATAGCACAGAATTATGCTGAGTGGAAGCCTTCTTGTCACAGTCATGATGTGCAGCTGCCAAATATTTATGTTGTTTATATTTTTGTTATTTATATGCACGTGTCTCTGTGACAAATAAACCTTTTTTTCTTTCTTTCTTTTCTTTCTTTATTCAGACCGCCAAAATAAAGAAAATGGTAAAAAAAATTATAAGAAAAACGCATTAGATACTTACAAGAAAAATAAATCTGCCAACAAAATACACTAAAAATGTTGGTTATCCAATGCCATTTATTATTTAAGGTCAAATAAAATCACTTTAATCAGTGTCTTTTTTGCTTGGATATCTTCGGTAAGACGTACTGGGGCCGTATTATGACGTATTAATGCCACCATTATTCCAGTGTGAGTGAGAGACGGAGCTATACAAGGTCGCTAGCACCATCCTTTTTTCGCAGTGGAATAATGATGGCATATATACTTCATAATAAGGCCCCTGAACTCTGTGTTAAAATTTGTCTATCTATTTTAATGGGACCTTGTATATTAATTGACTCACGCTCGAGAAATACAACAACTATAAACATATTGTAGTAATTACCTTAACATAAGCCACAGGTGGAATATCAGCCCTTAACCCCGTAAACATGGTGACTAGAGTCAACATGCAGGTGACCAGGAGCGTCACCCTCCCAGGAATGGCGTCCAGATCGAGCCAGAAACTGAACCAGGACAGCATCACCACCAATGAGGACGGAGCGAAGGTTTGAATCAAGTGGTGGCCGATCTGACGCTCGAATCTGAAGTATACTACTAATCTTGAGTAGTTACCTGAAAATAATGGCAGTTGTTGTAATAAAAGGTTAACCCTGCGTCCTGTTTACGATCGTCGTGAGAATATACGATCGTTTGAACTTTTTATTCTGTTGACCCGAACGCGGGGTCGCGCCGACAGAGGACATTTTCCAAAACAATTTTTTCTTCTTAATTCCTAAAAAAAGTGACATAATTATGCACGCGACCGATAGCTTATTCGGACGACAACGATCGATTTTAAATATGACGTGTCCTACGAATGAGCTTTTAAAATCATTAAGATTTTGGTTCATAATTTTTTTATTACTGAAAAACAAATTAAGTGTTAAAATCTTTGGAAATGTTGAGGTGCTACTAAAATTTAACTTGGTAGGTCTTTAATAACCCTTTCAGTCAAAATTAAGTACATAAAGCGTAAATGAGGAAAGTTTAATAAACGAAAATAATCCCTTGGGCAATAAATTATTTATACGCCTAGTGTGATATGCCCATTTTAATATTACATTCTAACAATTTCGCTGAGATAAAGCTTGTAACATTAATCTTATACTTTATTACGTTTAGTCACGAGATACAAAAATATTTCGTAGTTCAACTTTTGACGTCTTAACACGAACACGTGGAGTAACCGTAATATAATTTTGAACGATATTAAAATTGGAAATACTCGTTTCGCACATAATATTTACTTACTTTTAAGACTTTATTCAAATTATCTATGGGTTAAACTTATTGTGTTGGTTGCAAACATTGAAACCAAAATGTTACAGGATAGTTGTATTTTCGAATAAAAATCATTCAAATTTATGTTACGTTTACGTCACACCTCTGACCTACAAAAGAGTTTCCAAGAAACTTATAAGACCGTCAAAATAAGGAAAAGTTTTATGATATTTTCATTGCACTCGATAAGGCTCAGAAATTCGAAGAGAATGTTGAGTTGTTACTTTGCCGATAACGTTAAGGAAAATTGGCTCTAAATGGGCGACGTCAAAAGGAAATCGTAAAAGTAACTTTGAGAATAAGACCGTATTTTGACATGATCGATGTTCGAACTAGAGGAAAATAGTATAGCAGTGTTTTCAGAATTAATGTGAACGAGTATAAGAATACAGAAAGACAAAGAAACGGTGTCTGGTGTATGTGACAGATGATATGGCTAGAGCAGGAATCACCAATTAGTTTTATTGGGGGTCTGTTTTTTTTAAATAACACGACTATCGCGACCCGTTTAGTAGACGATTATTAGCAACCAAGATTAAAAATATCAATTAAGTAAGAATAAAAACGAAATGAAACATTTTTAGTAAGTGGGTAATAAAGAAATATTATTTAATGAACAAAATTAAAAAGTAAGTAATTAATATTAATGTGTTTTTTTACTTTGATTTATCGTCTGAAGTCTAGAATACCTATAGTTGGTGCACAGACACAATTTTTTATTTTAATATCTTTAGATTAAGTTTTAGTTATAAATACTGGTGCCGATTCACTTGTATACTGAACTAAACTATCACTAAAATTCCTTACTTTTGGCTATGAGATCTTAAACTTCTGCCATAAAAAATCTCTAAATTAAAAAAATATTTTGACACAACTAAAATCGAATTTGACAATCACCACTCCACGTGGTACATACTTGTTTGCCCTATCCCGTGAATTTTTTTAGAGCTGGAGGCGCTCACGGGGGGCAGCCTCGACGTGTTTTATATGGAATTTTTCACTACTTGTATGGAAAATATGAAAAATAATTACCTACGTGTTGATTATTAGGGGTTATATAAAGGGGCTCGAGATTTTCATTATTTTTGCGATTGGACACACCATTTTCGAGATATAGCACAAAAGAAAAGAAAAAAAAATTACGGTACTATTTTTGCACCTGAAGTCGAGGTGTTCGTGTGAATTTTAGTTCATGACAACTAATAGTATTTTTAACACCATTTTTTATCGCGATTAAAAGTGGTTAGATTTTGTTAGACAATTAAAATTTTAGGTGAAAAACGTCAAATTCAGAATAGCAAAATTGACATTTTCACTAAATTAAAATCTAAGTACCATCTTAGTGCTGTCAAACTAAAATATAGTTAAGTTGTGTCACTTTAGTCTATTTCAGAATGGGAAATCATCGTTTGACAGGAATAAACAAAATTTTAGTGATTTTTATTCTAGTTTAGAGGCATTTGTGACAAGAGAATCGACACCACTGTTTACTTAAGGCATAAAATAGGTCGGCGGCGGTCCGCATCGGGACCGTGGTCCGCCATTTGGTAACTCCTGTGCTAGAGATTGGGTGAGTACCTACTGTGATGATTATATTTAAATCTATTGTTTTATTTTATTGTTCTACTAGAGTTTTTTTTTTATGCACGTGTTTCTGTGACAAATAAACCTATTTTTCTTTATGATGACTTATAAGAGATGTATGGAAGTAGAATACATAAATATGCAGCGGTGAGCCCTAATTCATTGGGGTTCTAGGTTCGTCTGTATGTGTTTTTGTTTAAGTACCTATGTTCATTCATTCCATATAAATTTTATTAACTTTGCTTGGGTAATTTTTGAGTTAGCTCAAAGGAAAAAAAAAACAACAAAATCAAAGACTTCGACTTCCAAAATTAAAGTTATTTTTCACTTTGTAGTGACTTTTTTGGAAGCCGGTTGTTTTTTGTTTTCGAAAAGTTATCACCTATACCAAATAAACGAAGAAATGAGGATAATCAAGATACTTACAGGTTTTACGAAAAGGCGTTGCTCGTAAGCACAGAACATTATATACTCTACGAGACGAGAAGGTCGACTTAGAGCAAAAAATAAAAGACATTTTTGCTGTGCGCCATCTGGTGGCACTCCAGAATATCTGTGTGAAGTACGTGAATAGGGCGGGAAATTTGAAATATTTTAAAGAATAATCAAAACTGAAATTTCCTTTCTAGTTGTGCAATAGGAATTAATAAAAAACTAATATTAAAATTGAAAAAAACATAACCTATGTAATATATTATTATGCTAATTTGACTTAACTTTCATTGTTTCTATATCTCTAAGTTTTTTTCTATGTCTATACTCGTAAGACGCAATAGCAAGATGTCTGAATAATGTGCAATTTACGTCTGGAAACGTGCATGTTCTCGGTTTTCAAGTTTGAAGTTTTAGCATGGAGGAACTTGTCATGAACTTGTTCATTAAAGCCACCGACTCTCAACTTTACCGCATATGCAAATTATAAAGTTTTGCACCAGGGATTTTGGTGTCGGTATGAACGATTTTTTTTTAAATTAGTGTTCCATTTTACGATTACTCTCATATCTTGGTTGGATGCCACCGTATACACCGTGGAATCTTAATGGTTGTTTTCCCGCGGCAGAACAACTTGCCATAAGGAATACTTTCGAAGCATAGAGTAAAAGTAAAAAAATAAAGATGTATTTGTTTTAAAATAATTAAAAAAATATTCATCAACTCGAAAACGTGAGAATCAATAGTAACAGGTAACTTGTAGGTACTACTCAAATCGCACGCGCCGCCGACAAAGGGAACAGCGATGCATGAATGTTCAAAGCAAAATAAACTCTCGCACGTAGTGATACGGCATAATCCAGTTTGCACGATTGTATTGTATGTATATAACGATTGTATTACCAAGACAAAACCATTTCGCTGTGGGAAAACAACCATTAAGGCTCGTGCAGACCAGCGCGACGCGAAGGCGCCACTCAAACAATACGATTTCTAAGAAAACTTCACGGTACAACAATAACCGGTGTCGCGTCGCGCTGTCGCGTCGCGCTAGTCTGTACGAAGCTTTAAGGTTTCACGGTGTAAAATTAGAGTTAATCATGTTGTGATTAATGTTTATTTGGTAAAACAAACAAACATTATTAATTCAGTTTCAAGGCAGCAATATATTATAATATGCATGTCACAGTACGGTTATATGATGATATAGTTATATCCCTAGGGATATAGCTTTTATACCGTAATATAGTTATATGAAAGCGGTTCATAACTATCTTACTAGCAATATAACTTTGTATGATACGAGCACAATCTAGTAATATAACTACTACGTTAGATTAGGTTAGGCCGAACACATCTAGCAAATTTTCTTTTTTTTTGTAATATTACTTTTAAAAGTTATTCCAATATCCTATTTACAGAATAAACAATTTCATTTAATTTCATTATAACTGTTACCAGCTACTACGTCGAAATTAGTCGCAAAACAAAACTAGGGCACTCCGACAGTATATGGGGATATAATTATATCACGGCTATAACCATCTTACTGCGACATATATTATTACCCAATTGTGGTGAACGCTATGCTTTATTTGTCATATGCATTAGTCCTTCAGTAATTAAGATTATTTCTAGCATAAGTGTAATGAATATAATGTGGCTGTGCTTTTTTTGAATAAATATTTTGTCACTTTCAAATTGTGAAGTCAAAATATAAGGCATCTCACCATCCTTGTCAATCATGTAGCCATTGGTTTCTTCCAATCTTAACGGTTCTCCGATGTGGTACTGTAGCAGTTTCAACTCAGGGTTGATCGTAACGCCTGCTTCGCTCCAGCGAAACCGCACTTTTTGGTTGCTGTATGAAACTAAAAAGAAAAAGATAAGGTTATATAAAACTATACCTGTTTATTGATCATCGTCATTCTCTAGCCCTTATGCGAATTTATTTGCGGTCGGCGCAACATTTCTGTTAGTCGTCATCTCGGTAGTCACTCCCTTTTACCATATCAGAATCTGTTTATTCCATAATAGAAAAAAAAAAATGATATTAAGCGGGCACCTACAAGTTGTCATAAACAATAATAAATACTGAGAAACGTAAAGAAAACTAAATACTTACCGTACATTATTAGTTGTGCATGCTTCTACAAAATTAATAAAATATATTTATGCATCGTATTTGCACGTGAACGGGTCGTCATTCAGCATGATTGTGCTATGGTGTGGCAACATTACATTCATTTTTCCAACATGCAACACCAATAGCGCTGATTTTTTGTGACAATTATTATTAAACATACGTAGGCACAGACATAATTTAAATGCTTTAAACATTTAGTAAAGTATTTTAGCAACTTGAATTCTATGCAAGATTTTGCTGAACCTCGCTAAAATCTGTGAAATCAGCACTAATTCCGTGCATTCATTGAAATCATAAAATGTCTCTGGAGTTTTGCTGAGGATGTCTTTCAATTAATTTCTTTAGTTTAAAAATGAAGGGGTTTGGCCTGAATATTAACGGTAATTAGCACTTTACAGTGAGCCAGGGGCTCACCCAGTCACCCTACACTCTTACAGTAGGTCAAGGACGAAAAAAGAATTGTCATGTGATTTAGTCACTTGTCACACTAATTGTCACCTTGACCTGCCCACATGATCTCGGAATTTCAGTACCTAGTATAATGCCTGGCTAGCCTTTTCCCAACTATTTTGGGGTTGGTTTCCAGTCTTACCCCAAAATAAGCAGCTGAATTTTACTTGGATCGACTGCCTCCACAACCCAGTAACTGGATAATTTATTAATTAAAAATTGTTTAATTATGCTTACAGCTCTCAATATAAATAGGGCAGGACTGTATATCCATGGGGTACAGCTGGAACTCCATCTGGCAGGCGATGATGGCATGCATCCTGGCCGAGTACCTGACCGTCTGGTTCCTGTACAGCGTCACCGAAGAAAACTTGTGCGTCAGCTCGGCGATTTCTGCAAATAATGTTGAAGCGCAAACTTTAGATGGGAACACTCTAATCTCTACCACAATTTTCTGATCATCCATACTATCCTTACTAATAGGTACCAATAATATAAATGCGAAAGAAAGGTCTGTCTGTTCGTCTATTATCTTTTCACGCCTGAACGGCGTCATTTCGATTATATTTAGCACACAGGTAGATCTGAGTTAGGACAAAGGATAGGTATACTTTTTATCCCGGTAATACATTCCCTTGGGATAATTTCCGTCATCCATGCGGGTGAGCACCAGGGAAAAAGCTAGTCATTTATATTATCTTTTTGATAAATACTACTTCGCCCGCAGCCACGTGGTCTTATTAGCAACGTTGGTGTTAATTTGTAAAAGAGATTTCATATTCAACAAATAGCGAAAAACGTCTATGTTCTAACAGCTGCAAAGTCCGATGGCACCACAGCGGGCTAATTGCGTAACACGCGTAAAATGACAATTGATTGCAATGGGTTTCATTTTGACAGTTCACCCACGTCCATTGCGTTATTTACGATGCTGAGCAGACGAATTTTTCAAAACTATGAAGCAATGAAGGATTATTACCTATGAAGGATTCTGGAAAGTGTGATACGTAATTAGGGTGCTGGTCCCTAATTGTGTAATATACTTAATCACAACCCCAGAGTTATCAAAATTCAAATATTTTGAATTTTCTGAATTTCTGATTTTTTTTAGTATTTTGGGCACTTATGAAACGTCAGAAGCTAGGTGCACGGTAAGGTTCCAATTGGTCGTTTACTGTGGAGAAGAGCCGGCAAGAAACTCCACGGTTACTCTTTTAAAAATAATTGGCTTTTACAATATTTTCAAATAACACTGTAAGTTATTAGGTATGAGAGGACAGTGTAGGTCTTTCAACAAGTACCAGGTTCTTAATACTTTGATGGTATTTTAAAGGATATTGCTAATAATTCGCTCCATAGGTTTGAAAAATTCGTCTGCTCGACATAGTAATTAACGCAATGAACGTGGGTGAAATGCCAAAATGAAACCCATTGAGATCACTGAAATGTGCTTAGAGTTAAACATAAACAATATACAAAACATAATTCTGTCATCTTCAAAAGATTGAAAGAAACAGAATAATATTTAATGCGTTTAAAGCTAAACGCATTTAGTGATTTGTGGTGCAAGCAGTCTAGTATTCTACCTACAGGTATACTTTTCAACAATGTATTCAAAACGGGTTTCTCATACGTCTTCATCTCCATTATGTAGACAGTTTTCCGTCGGCATCACTTGACTGCCAACTTAACTTAACTATGTGCTTAACTCTAACTTAAGAACTGAAAACTACTTCAAAACTTTCGTCGCTAACGCTAAGACAATACTAGAAGGAGAAACGTGGATTCAAGTGCATCTCATTGTGTTCATTTGTAAGAGCATTTGTTTTTAACGTTTTATTAGCTTTAAGGTTAAATTACGACGAATATTGTAATAAATAAGTCAAATTTCCGCATTTGCTCAATTCTTGTCACTATGTGTGTTTCAGTGTCTATTTGGCAGGTGTATTGCAAATATGTATAATGTACAGTCGATGAAACTATTAGGTTTATTGGCAGCCATCTTGCACCCACTTTTAAACAATGTATTGAGTATGCTGAGTAGGTACTCCATTATTTTACATCCTCTTAAATCGATACATAATATTATAACTATATATATATCTGTGTACCCAATGGTTCATTAATTAATAATATGTAGTGGCACTGAGTTGCCGTGCCGGGCCATAACACTGTTAAACCCACGATGGTTTGTGTGGTATGTTTAATTAAACGTTGAAAATATGTATGTAACTGTTAATGATTAATAAACAAAAAAAAACTGTAGCTATCTGCCTGTCTGTGTATCTGTAACCTATTCACACCTTAACGGCTGAACGAATTTCGATGAAATTTGGCACACAGGTAAACCATGATCTGGATTAGGACATATCATACTTTTATCCCGGCAGAACGTTCCCACGGGATAATTTGCGACATCCACGAGGGTGAAGTCGCGGAAAAACGCTAGTATGCTATGTAGTACGCACTCAATAAAAAGCAATATTAGCAGTAGTGAAAGATGAATACTTTTCTTAAATGCCAAATAGCTTGCTCGACTGTACATCACAAATAGAAAATTCAAAGATGGTATCCACTATTTATAGCCAATATTTTTGACATTCAAAAGTGCCTTGTAAATAAATGATTTGACTTTGACTTTATGAAAGGTTTCCTTGCAACAAAACTTGCTGCTACGAACTAAGTCATAGACACCGTCACAGTACAAAGGCCTTAACAAGGGAACTGCGTCTAGAAATGCTAAACTTACACCAACTTTGTACTGGAATATTTATTGAACAAACGCTTCCAGTTCCATGAAGTATATACTAGTTAGTAAAATTTAGTTGTTGTAGTTGGAACTGGAAGCGTACTGTGGTACAGCATGGAAAGTCCAAGGGTATTAAATTATAAGGGTTATGGAGATGATGGTGTTGATTATTTTGTATACCAACTGTGCCTATGTGCAACCATTAGACCCGTCGTCTACAACGTTACTCCAAAGTAACGTGTTACAAACGTACTTTACGTAAATCACCAATGAGTAGCCAGAACGTTACAGCACTAGTATTTCAATGGCGTCGTACGACTCAACCAATCACAAACGTGTCGTGGACGATGGGCCTTAGAATGATTTGAAATTAAGTGCAGATTTCACCAATGAAATTGAACGCGTTCAAGAGCTGTCAGTGTACAATATTCCATAACAATTTTGACACTGACAGCTCTTGAACGCGTTTTAGCTTGAAGCGTTTCATTGGTGAAATCAACCCAAAGTTGTCCTTTGTGGAAATCCATTTTTTTGTGTTACTATATGTTTTATTTATGACTGACTAAGTCATCTCGTACATCACCAATACTGGGCACGCGTGGTGGAATACGGCCCTCTCCCTCTTACACAGAGGAGGCCTGGGTCCCAGCACTGGGAAAATATTATAGGCTGATTATGCTAAGGCATCTCGTAATACTTAATTCTGTTTTTGTCCCTTCATTATGTTTTCTGGAGTAATATTATATCGAAGAAAACCATCCATATAAATGGAGTTCATTGCCCTGAATACTAGTTATTCAAATTCAATGATCCTATTTAAATAAGTTATAATTCCAAGAAAATCGACGAGTTTGGCAGTTTTTGTCTGAAAAGAGGGAAACGTTGGAAATTGTAATTACTCAAGGATTGCGTTTTATTCAAACTGTATGTTAATAAGATTAGTGTATTGAAATTTTGAGGTGCCTAATTATTCGTTCTAGGCAACTAAACTCAACTTTACGTGGTAGGTATGTCTTTTTTTTTTATTGTTATACCTATTCTTTTCCCACTGACAGCGATTTTATTTTTTTTCCTTTACATACTTGTACATGTTGTACTTATATTATTTAAAAAAAACTTAATTGTAATCTTATTATTATTATTTATTTATTGCATAATTTAAGTAAACGCTTTTGATTTGATTTGGTTTTGTAGCTATGGCTAGCTTTTAGTAACTTATTTATTTATTTCAAAATATTCGTTTAATTTGGTAATGCTCGTCTAATGACAAACACTGAACTTTAAATATGTCTTATCTGCGGATAATGCAGTGGACTGCAATATTACTACTTAAAGTTTTGTTAACTTTATGTATTATATTATATGTTGTTTAATATCCCTTAATAAATAAAAATACATGATATTAAATATTTAAGTGTTAGATTGTGTATCATATTTAAGAGTTGTCAAGGACAACACATTTTCACATTATTCTGAATAAACTAAAAGTATTTAGAAGCCTCAACCAGTAGGTATACCTACCAATAAAATCTCCAGTTTTTGTAGTAAGATATCTTTCATCACAAAACGTGCCAAGGTTGGTAGGTAGAAGGTGTTTGCGATGAGAGGATGAGAATTGGTTTTTTTCTTTTCCTGGAAATTACATTTCAAACACAATGACCACAGGTTTAAATCCTCCTAATATACATATAAAGCCCTGACTCACTCACTGACTGATTCATCAACGCCCAGCCCAAACCCTTAGACCTAGAAAGCTGAAATTTTGCACAGAGGTTTTCTTTATGATGTAGAAATTAAGGCCGGATTTTTCGAAATTCTTACGAGTTGTAATATAGGGACGACGAAGTCAGAACCACGGGTAATTAAAATTACCTATGGACTCGGGGATGGGTCGACCCACCGGGACCACGGGTAACGAGTGCACTGATATGGTGCTAATTAAACATTTATCTTGTTCTGAATTGTGTTTAAAAAATCAGAATTCATGAGCTAAGGTAGCCCGTAAAATTAAAATTTTCTTACGTTTATTGAAATTTGCAGGTCAGTTGTTGATCTAAATATGATTGGCGACATTAACAAATATAACTTTACAGAATTATAATCATTAGAATCAGCAAACCAACTCTTTCATGAAATAGAGTAATATGAACTTAGAGAGTTGTACTGATGATTTTAATGATAATAATTCTTTTGAATCAATATTTTATACGGCCACGAACCATATTAAGATCAACACACAACCAGTACCCTAATTACGTAATACACGATCAATCGGAATTTGAATCGTTTTGAAACAAATTGCTAATCCATTGCTTCATAAGTTCGAAAAAAAAATCTGCTCAACAACGTAAATAACGCAATGAATGTTGTTGAACTGTCAAAAAGACACAAATTTGTCGTAATCGTTTACGAAAATGTGTTGCGTAATTAGATAGCTGATACCGACCGCGACCTGCAAATTACAAAAAACTCTGACGCTTCAAATGTCCATTATTGACAGACTAACATTTTTAATCTATATGACCTATAGCCACGACCCATATAAGTCGTGTAGATACGAGAAAGTATCTCTTTTATCCCCAACATAAAACAAGATAGATATTTGTGATAGTAACATAATAAATGCGTGAAAAAAATTAAAAACAATTTTATTTTTGAGCTAGCGTGGTAAGCCAAAGCTCACATAATAATTAGTGACTATACAGTGATAATTAGTGCTCCAACCGAGTGTTCACCAAAGCTGCCCTAAGCTATTAAGTTAAAGTGACTTAATAACTTTGTGACCGTCATTTAGTTGGCTATCTACTGGTAATTCGAGATAGGATGAAATTATGTGTCAATGTGAAATTTTATCACTTAGAGCTTAACTACAGAATCTAAGGGCTAAGGTGACTATACGGTGTTTTGATACTTGAAATAATATAATTTAAAAAACAAGATTTTTATGGTTGATTTTTTTTCAAAAAAATATTCTTTAAGATTCGTTACAAAATACAAATATAGTTGAAATATGTTCTGTAGTTTGCAGAAAGAGTTTCAAAAAATTGTAAAAAATGTAAAAAATTAAACATTGGTTGAGTGTCAGAAGTATACCAGAAACTTTATGATAAATAAAACCCGGTCAAGGTAATATAATACAAAAGTTTGTGTTAGAATTTACGATATTAGGTGAATAATAAATATAAAGGTAGGGAAAAAACATGCAAGATAGTTCAAAACTTGACAGGACACTAATAGTATTGCGAAACTTTTACGACGCCAACATTTGTGGTTTTTTCCTCTATTTTAGAAATAACTTTAATTTAGTTTCTTCCTATTCTTCGTTTTTATTGTCCTCTTTCTTTCATGCATTTGTGTTGAGGATTTAATTCTGTTATAACTAAAATAGTTGGCAAGCAATCGTATTGGTATTGTCAAGCTAAACTTTGCAAGTGAAAACTCAGTGAGTGAACGAAAGCATTCATTATTTTGCAAAGTGATTTAAGAGCCCGCTGTACATGTCACACATTATTTATTTAATAGGTACATAATAAGTAGTTTTTTTACATAATTATCTAGGTTAATAAAAGCCATTTCAAAGTAGTAAAAGAAAAAAAATTAGTTGCCATCCTTTCTTATTCGTTATCTATACATATAATAAAATAGTAACGAAGTCAAAATTGTACATTGAATATTTTTGAAAATAGGTTTTTCAAGTTTGATACCAAAAACATAGTTTTTAGAATTTGTGTCTGTTTATCTGGATGTATGTTTCGGATTGGTTTGGTAGGTTGTAAGTTTGAATGTAGGGGATAATCTCCGAAACTACCAGTCGGATTTGAAAAATTATTTTAGTATTGGAAAGCCCAATACTCGAGGACGGTTATAGGCTCACGGACAAATTCGTGGGCAGAAGCTAAGTCAAAGTCAAATACGACTGACTTTGACTTTGATTTGACTTTGCGGACAGAGGCTAGTAGTTTATAACTTAGATTGACACATAGGGTACTTTTAATCCTGGTAGTCTGTTCCCGTGTTATATTTTCCGACATGCACGCGGGCGAAACCGTTGGCAAAAGCTAGATTTTTAAGATTAGGCGAAATTATAACTAATTTCAGAAGCCTAGTAAAAGTAGTAGTACTTCGTATTTACATAATACTATTTAAAAGTATCAAGATGAGTGTATAGCCTTTAAAAAACTCAACTAAAAAAAAACTCAAAACATTTATTTCAATTAAACCATTTACTTTTGAATTGTCAAGAAGTCGGTCAGTCAGAAATATGAAGCTAGTTGCCCATTCCAAAGCGTAGTAGATACCTATGGAGAAGAACGGCCAAGAAACTCCACGGACACTCTTTTAAATTAATAAATTGATACAAAATATTGGTTACATCATTCATGTTGAAATTATGCATGTGAGAACAATGTAGAAAGACAAAATTGTAATTTACTTTTACAAAATTCTTCGTAAAGAAAAAAATAACTCCCAACTTGGCACTTTATTACAACTTTGTGTACCCTGCAAACGACATTCCACAAAAATATCAGTTTCATTCATAGGAATGAAAAATATCTCCATGAAAAGTCTGTATTGTGTTGTCATATTTCTGAACGAGTGCACGTGCGACAATTTGTACGCATTCCGTGAGTTCCAATTGTATTTAGCTAGGAATATTCGTATTTCGTGGAAAGTTGGAAACACGTAAAAAATTCCGAGTAAATTGCGTTTGTTAAACTGGGGAAATTATGAGAGAAAATATGCAAGGTTTTTGTGAATGAATGAATGCGCTCAAAATGTTAAAGAAATAATACTTTCAACATTATAATTAACGATCGTCCTCAAATTCTTTCTATGTAGACACATGATATTCGATACTAAACATTCCGTAATATTTTAGCGGTAAAAAGCGCTGGGTCTGACGTTTTGTGGTACTGGAACGAGTCCGAGTTTCAGTACCACAAAACATTAGACGACAGCGATTTATATCACTAAAATATAACCCGACCAAGTGAAATTGCTCGTTAGCTTCGTATTACACGTATGTTACTTTGAGTTGATTGAATTTGGGATTATTTGTTTCGCTACGTAACTTAGTAGAAGTTCTTTATTTACAAAATTTATAGCTTCTCGTGACGGGGACTTTTCGGTCATGCCAGCATTCGAATTCCAAATTCGCGAACATTTATTTGAATAGTTCTGTACCAAAAAATGAACCATATTTATTAAGTATTAGCTTCCACCAGCCGCTTCGCCCGCGTGATATCTTTATAAATGACTAGCGGCCCGCTCCTGCTTCGCACAGTTTTTACGACTTGACAAAACCTCGAGATTTCTTAAGTAAACGTAATAATATTAATAACGTATTACACACATAAACCTTCCGGAATAAATTCTCTAAACGACGGTGAAAACCTCATCAAAATCTGTGGCGTAGCTTAGAAGAACAACGCGCACATACAGACAAACGCGAAAAGTGACTTTGTTTTAGAATATGTATAGATAGCCTATATGACTCAGTGATAATATATCATACTATTAGTGAAACAATTTTTAAAATCGTTCCAGTAGTTTTTGAGTTTATTCATTACAAAAAAAAATACAAATCTTTTTTTAATTATTAGTGTAGATAAAAGATGGCAACTTTTGTGTCATAGAAATAACAAACACGATGTATCTTGTTGGTATTTACAAACAAATTATAAATCTTTTGTTTCTTCAAAAACAACAAAAAGATTTTCTAAGAATTTAATGTATTTAATAGCATGTACAACGGGCTTTTGTGACAAAGGAGCTTTGATAAACTTTCATATTACCGGGAGACCGTGGTTTGTAATGCATTGCTCCTCCTAAAAAGCAAAACGTTGTTAGACTTAAGTATATTATTTACTTAAATGTTAGTTAAATTACTTTGAACATGAATTAAGAAGATAAGTTAATGAATAAAGGGACTTTCAAATATTTGATGAATTTTTGGGATAGCTTAGGTGAACGAACTGCAGTGGTAGCATTTCAGGGTTAAAATTTTAAAAGTATCAAAATCTTCTTCATAAAATGAAGGTAAGACGCAGAATATACGAGTATAAATATGTCCTCTTCTTTTATATTTTTTTTGTTAATCTTTACTGGATCACTCATAAATACTTACTTTAAGAGAACGAGTAAAAAAAATATGATTACCATGTTTTTCGCAAAAAAATCAGGAATTTTCAAACATCATCTTAATCTCTATAATATTTTATTCTGTATAAAAATTATTACTATTAAATCCGTCGCTCTGCTTTTAACTTCATAAATCCGATTACATTTTTTTTTAAAGGTACAGATAACAGCAAAAGTCTTTTGGTATTTAAAATAAATTATCGTAGTGTCAATCACTGTCCTGAATATATATTTAATAATAATTGAATAAGATATTTGAAACACTAACTTTTGATGCCAGCTGTACATTAAAAACGAGAATTTTATTTACTTCTTAGTATTAATCGCGTTATATAATAACTATTTCACAAGGGATTCAATTTTAAGTAAGACAATTTTTTTTTTAAAATAATTCTACAAGAAGGAATTTTTCAGTTACTCATCAGGACAATCTATCAGTTTTATTACACTAAACCTAAAAAAAAAATTGCTACTACAAGAACCTTCAATTTAAAACAGTTTTGAAGAAAACAAACTTTCACGAATCAATTTTATCGAAGTAAATGGCGCAAAACTTTAACCGATGAAGTATAGGTAAAAGGCTCAAGGCTTTTTATAAAACAGGTTTTATAAAAAACCTTGTTTTACTTGAAAACTAGACAGTATCTTAAAAGAAAAAAAAAGTATTATGTTCAAATACCATTAAAAAAAAAAAGAGGATGTTCTTAATTTTGTCTTATTAATAATTAACATAAACAATTAGGGACTATTTAAACTATGTGTATACAACTAACTAAGTATTATACAAACTAAAATATAGCGTCGAAAAATTCATCCGCAAAGGTTCTTAATTCATCTGTATATATTTTTATTTCGGTTTACTACAGTTTCAATTATTCCTATATCTTTGCTATTAAAAAATATAAAGTATTTACCTGTAACCTTGGAGTTTAGGAAGTAAGGGTCAGGATGCCACAAGTTGTCGAAGAATTCTGGTGGCAGGGTCACATGGTCGTCTCCCTCTTCGAAGATATCCTCAGGCAGCTGCAACCGGCTCTCACTCCAGGTCTGTCTTATGAACATGTCCACTCTGAAAGGTAGTTGAATAGTTTATTTATAAACCAGTTCTATGACTGAAGGACAGACAACGCACATTATATAGGTGTTTGGTTTAAATAGGTTTTTATTATTATTATTTTATTTATCTTTTATAGATTCTTTTATATTTTGTGAATCTGAGAACGTTGTAGGCATAATAGACTTGTAAATAGATTTGCAGACCATTTTCTATATTGTTAAGTACCTGGTACTTCTGGACTTACTCTTCCCTCCACAGACAAATTCTTGGAAGTGTAAAATACTCATTACTCCCTCACACACCCCAACAAAACCACACACAGCACACATGCCACGAACACCACAAACTCCCCCCTGTGCGGGGGGAGTTTGTGGTGTTCTCATTTCAACTCACCCACACCTCTTCTCCATAGGAAACGACCAATTGGAACCGTGCACTTAGCTTCTGACGTTTTATAAGTGCCCATTTAGTTTTACGTGAAATAAAATATTTTGATTGATATGATTTATCCTTAACTAGCGACCCGTCCTTCGCATTTCGCCCTTTGCTTCGCACGGGTGTAATGGCAACATGTCAAAACATCGTTTCTTGTTTGGTATAATTAAGATATATTAATGTAGGATCATACACACAAACCTACAAACTACATGGCGGTGATCTCGCATCATAATCCATTGTGTAGTTTAAAAGATCTAAGCGGTCAGACAGACAGGCACGAAAATCCACTTCAATTTATAATATGTATATATAGTTATAGAAGATAATCATATATAGATATGTACCTACATATATAAAAGGTACAACGAGATGATGAAGTATTGACGGACAAATATCAAATCAAGGAAAACCGAAATGGCAGGCAAAATATAGCTAAACATAGTCCAGATGCAGACACTTGACGTCCGGATGCAAATTAGAACAGAAACAGCCTGGAAAGTTTCAGAAATATGAAAACATGGGTGACGTTTGTATCCTTTAGACATGTTTTCGTAGGCATTAGGCATACTGTCTGATGTTGGTAACTCGACGTGCGAACAATGACTTTATCTATCCAACATTTAGAAGAAAATCGTTGGAACACTGGCCGTAAGGACCACTGTGTTTGAAACAATCGCTGTTTGTTTCGTCAAACAATTCAAGTCCGTTTTGTGTGTACAAGACAACAACATCTTGGTCTTTTCCCGAAACAAAAACAACTGAGTACGAGCCCTTTCAAAAGTATTTACAGGCAAAAACCTCACGCAGATAATGGAAAATATTTTCATGTATCATTTTAAGACTGAGCTCAGACGAACGATGTTGAGAATTTGACTACACAATACGCAACTTGAATTGAAGGAATTTGTAAATTGCGTGCGCGTCGTACCTTTTGTTTACTGTACAATATTTTAGAGCTTCACATTTGTGCTAAAACCCTAAAACATCTTTGCTGAAGGATGATTATAAAATTAAAATAATGCGGCCGGTGCTGGGGTGGCTGCTGCAAGTACGAAAACCTCAAACGGCGAATATATTCAAATCTTATTGGGAGTTATAATATTCGAGCCATTTGTGGTTGAAACACTATGGCTATGGGGTCCGAGTTCCCACTGGTTTTTTTGAGACATCGCCAAGCAGTTGGTCGACGGCGTTGCCAGAGGGTTATTTTTGGCCAAAGAATCAGCATCGCCATACAACGTGGCAATGCTGCCAGCCTTTTGGGCACTTTTTCCATTGACAGCGAAGCGGACAAATTTAGTTGATGCCCCATGATTTTTTTCCCTCTTTTTTTATATACATGTAGGTACATAATATTACTAGTATTATTTTAAGTCTGTTGGCTATATATGTTATATTGATATATTATATTCCGAAATAAACTTGCAAGGGAAATAATGTCAGGACTGAGAGCAATGTTATATTCTTTTTTAAATAGAATAATCTTGTTATTGTGAGGATATGTACTCGTATTCAGCTGCATTTGGTTAGACTGGAAGCCGACCCCAATATAGTTGGGAAAAGGCTAGGCAGATTTATTGATTGAATCTTATTATTGTCTGTCAAAAGTAACTTTAAGGTAATTAGATTACTTCTCTTTTAATAACTGTTTTTACTCTCGTGTATGGATCTCTCGATCATGTAGGGTTCCGTAAGAAAAAGTTCGTCAAAAGGAAAAAAAACGGGATGCTTATAGGATAACCCGTGTGTCTCGTCTGCCCGTCTGTCAAAGCCAAATTTCTCCGAATCCAATGAACCGATTAAGTTTAAATTTTGTACACATATCAATTTCTGTGACCATAAATGAGTTTTGATTATGGGGGTCACTTTTCGGGGGCGAATTGAAAAATTTAAAAAAAAAATTTTGCAAACTGTGGGAACGGGAGAACATGTCATGTTAGTTTGTCCTTAGGATAAATTCATCCTAACTACGGAACCCTTCATTGGGCGTGGTCCGACACGGTCTTGGCTGGTTTTTTTATTACGATCTGATTAAAAGTCATTGAATAATTACAGACATATGACCTAGGACTTAAGATATGGGCGATGCCACCCTGGAGTAAAAGTCAAAACTTTTTGTAAGTTATTTAATGGCTCCCTTAAAGAACTTTTCAAACTGAGGCAAAGACCACGCGACTGGGTGCTGCGCGCCGACCTCCCTAGCGGCGTCAGCGTCGTTTGTTACGCTGACGACACGTTGGTCCTGGCGCAGGGGAGGTCGCACCAGGCGGCGGCTGAATTAGCGACACACGGGGTTGCGACAATCGTGGACAGAATCCGGCAATTGAGACTCGAGGTGGCCCTGCACAAGTCCGAGGCCATGTGTTTTCATGGTCCTCGGAACGCGCCACCGTTGGGGTCCCAAATAACGGTAGGAGGAGTTCACATCGGCGTCGAGTCGACGATGAAGTATCTAGGACTCGTCCTCGACAGCCGGTGGAACTTCGTGGAGCACTTCCGACGTTTGGCTCCCAGACTGGAGCGGGCCGGGGCTGCTTTGAAGCGGCTCCTGCCCAATCTAGGGGGTCCAAACGCCTCCTGCCGGAGGCTATATGCGGGGGTCGTGCGGTCCATGGCCCTTTACGGGGCACCGGTTTGGGCGCGTTCATTGAGGCGGCGGCCAGCCCGCCGGTTGAACGCGTCCCAGAGGGTCATGGCCACCCGGCTGGTCCGGGGATACCGCACGATCTCCGGTGAGGCGGCGAGCCTCCTTGCCGGATTACCGCCATGGGATCTGGAGGCAAAAGTCCTCGCGCATATTTGGGAGTGGCGCGAGGAGGCGAAACGCCGGGGCGTAACTCCGCTGCCGCGAGAAATCACGGCACAGCGGACAGAGCTCCGGCGGGATCTCATGGCGTCATGGAGAGTGCGATTGTCGCAACCCAGTGCTGGGCACGCCACTATTGCGGCGATAAGTCCCCTCTTTGAGGAGTGGCTAGAGAGGCGCCACGGCGTCCTCACCTTCCGCCTGACGCAGGTCCTCACCGGACATGGTTGTTTCGGGAGGTTCCTGTTTCGCATCAGGCGGGAGGAAACGCCCGGGTGTCATCACTGCGTGGATCGCCCGGAGGACACGGTTGAGCATACGGTGGAGGTCTGTCCGGCTAGGGCAGAGCATCGCCGTGTCCTCGTGGAGGCGATCGGCGGCGGGGATCTCTCGCGTCCGGCCCTAGTCCAGGCCATGGTACGGAGCGAGAGGGCATGGGAGGCCGTCACCTCCTTCTGCGAAGCAGTAATGCTCGCGAAGGAGGAGGCAGAACGCGTGAGGGAGAGGCAAATTTCGCGCCCTCACGCCCCTAGCCGCCGCAGGAGACGCCCTGGGCGTCGGGAATCGCAGGCCGATTCCCGGCCACCGTAGGCGCGGGCTTGCGGACGGTGAGCAATGGGTAGCTCGCCGTCCGATAAGGACCAGGCCCGGGTCGACGGCGCGTTGTGTTCCACGCGCGCCTCAAAGAGATGTCAGCACAACGGAAGGGGTCCGATAGGACCGATGCCTGCCGGGGTTGCGGGAAAGTCCGAAAGGGATACCGTGGCCCCTGGCAACGTAAAGGCAACGGAAGGAACACGGGTGGGTTTTAGTCAGTAAGAGTCTGACACGCCCTCCCGCTCCACCCAGAGCGGGAGAAGTTATTTGATAATTTCCCACCCAAAAAAAAAAAAAAAAAAAAAGGCAAAGACCACGCGGGACGCGACTTCATGCATTTTTTTTAATGATTAAGAAGTCACGTGACAATACGCGTCAGTTTGAACATCTCCATACAAGTTAGTTGATACAATCGGCGCGCGGCGCAAGCGAATTTTGCCCGGTATCCCGCGCGGAATTCGTTTCAGTTTATCAGAGCTTTAAGGCTCGTACAGACCAGCGCGACGCGACGGCGTGACGCGACTCGAACAATACAATTTCTAAAAAAACTTATAATACTTAACGGTATAACAATAACCGGTGTCGCGTCACGCTGTCGCGTCGCGCTAGTCTGCACGAAGCTCTCTAAACCATCCCTTTTTGTTTTTTTTGGATGGGAAATTATCAAATAACTTATCCCGCTCTGGGTGGAGCGGGAAGGCGTGTCAGACTCTTACTGATTAAAACCCACCCGTGTTCCGTTGCCTGTACGTTGCCAGGGGCCACGGTATCCCTTTCGGACTTTCCCGCAACCCCGGCAGGCGTCGGTCCTAACGGACCCCTTCACTACTGCTTACATCTCTTTGAGGCGCGCGTGGAACACAACGCGCCGTTGACCCGGGCCTGGTCCTTATCGGACGGCGAGCTACCCATTACTCATCGTCCGCAAGCCCGCGCCTAC
Source organism: Xanthia icteritia (assembly GCA_949128155.2). Taxonomy (NCBI): domain Eukaryota; kingdom Metazoa; phylum Arthropoda; class Insecta; order Lepidoptera; family Noctuidae; genus Xanthia; species Xanthia icteritia. The sequence goes on from OX421937.2 coordinate 3,582,710, forward strand.
GGTGACCGGGAATCGGCCTGCGATTCCCGACGCCGAGGGCGTCTCCTACGGTGGCTAGGGGCGTGAGGTCTAAACCATCCCTGGCGGTTTGTATGGTAGGATCTGGGTAGGAATGGAGCTTTATTTAACTAAAGCATAATTGAGGAAGAAAGAAAAAGTGATTATTGGGATTCGCACAGGAAGATTACAGAAACTAAATAGTATGCAACAAACATTTAAAAAATATAAACAACAGTTGAGGAATATAAAAAATATAAAAAATATCTATACTAATATTATAAAGAGGTAAAATTTGTTTGTTTGTTTGTGTGTTTGTTTGTTTGTAAGTTTGTATGTAGGAGCTAATCTCCGGAAATACCAGTCGGATTTGAAAAATTCTTTTTGGATTGGATAGCCCAATTCTTGAGGAAGGCTCGTGGATGAAGTCGCGGTCAGAAGCTATTTGTTAAATAAAAACAACAGTTGGGGTATATAAAAAACAAATATAAATAAATAACATAGTTATGTGCAAAATACAAAAAAAAAAACGCGTGTCAACGCCTAGCGCAACCTCATTACTTGTCTATGCTTTGAGTGTCTGAGGCACTCTATAGCATCATTATATCCACCAAAAAGACGTAGGCCCCGACACTTCAGCAAAACAAAACATTACGACTGTTCATGTTTGTACCATGACCACAAGAACTGCAAATTTTGCTACAACTAGTGTAGAATAAAGTCACGTTAAATCAACTCGAAAAAATCTACAACATGTCTCTTTTAACGATGTGAACATTTCACTTCAGTTTCTACTTCTTCTCTTCAGTTAATTTTAAAGGTACCATTCCGTACCCGACCGCAGGCAGCAACTGCACGCGACGTGTCGCGGCGTCATGTCCTTGCAGTCATGATTTTGAACCCGACCGCAGGCGGCAGCAGCCCGTATTCCAGTCGGTAGATAGAAGATAGAAAAACGTGTTATCGCTCGAGCGTTGGCGGCACTACTGGTCTGTGGTCGGGCTGCACTTGTCACCTGTCACTCGCCCGTAGCTGCCAACAACGTGTCGCAGCGACACGTCGCCTGCAGATGCCTCCTGCAGTCGGGTACATAATGATACCTTTAATTGGTCGGAGATGAAACAAAATGGAACGTCTCTTCTTCAAGAGAAACACGTGTTTCTACTGTTTGCGACCATTTGCGTAATTATACAATATTCTTGAATGAGTGAACATTAAATTGGAATAATTTTCTAGGATGGTGTTGTTTTTAAACAATGTTCTCTGTAAAAAAAGGTAATGGACGGGAGGTAATTTCATTACGTTAACGGATAAAACAAAGTGTGGAATGTGAGTGTTGATGTCGAAAAGGATCTTTTGACTCAGGTAATGTTGCACTTAAGGGCGCAACGAGCTTCTGGCGTTAATTAATGGGATGGGGGAAAAAATAATGGGCGTTTGGCGCGCTAATTTAGGTATTTCCTTCGTATTATTAAAACAAATACACATTTTGAACATGTTAAATGTATACGTTATAGAAAACATGCAGTTTTATTATTAATAAAAAAAATGATGACCTTCCGTGAAGTATTTACGCCGTACTAAGGGTTTATTTTGTTTTTTAGAGATTACTTTGGATTTTATTCTATCGAGGAAACTACAAGTACCTAATCGTTTTTATAAAGTGTACAATTTATAGAGTGGATCCTTAAATCTTAATATATATAAATCTCCTGTCACGATGTTTGTCCGCGATGGATTCCTAAACTACATAACCGATTTTAAATTAAATTGGCACACCGTGAGCAGTCTGGTCCAACTTGAGATATAGGATAGCTTAGATCTTTAATTATAGTCGCAATTTTATTTTATTGCAAATTATTTGTCTAAATAATTAATTGACAGTCACAATTATCTGTTAACTCCAAAAGATTCTAACAGATGTCGATACTTTTCGACTGGATTGAGTAAGTAATCAATAGATGGCACTGCTATGGTAAACCGACAAACGTGTCATATAAGCTACAATTCAATAGCATGATTACCACGTGTTATTGAGGCTAAAGTATAAATTAAATTTTATTTTGTAGTAAACGAAATACCGAAAAAATTCAATTATTTCTACTTTTTTAATTTTTGGTGTTAGTTTCATGGTTTTTGATTCGTTGGATTTGTCTCCACCCCGAATAGCAGAATACATCTTAACAACAATGAAAACTCGACGAATACATAATTATGAAAGATGAATCATTTTAAATAAATGTTCCTTTGTTTCGTACCTGTCAAACATTTGTTGTCTATCCTGTCAAATACTGTAAGTATATAAGTACCTAATGATTGACATTTATGCGTGCGTTCAGAAATAATGACAAATGATTAACATTTACCCGTGCGTTCATAAATTTATTTTGTGTAAATTAAAGTTTATATTTCCGAAAACAATTTCTAAGATTTATTCTATAGGTTAACGAAAGCGTAAAGGTTGGTAGGGTAGGTAGGGTAGGTAGGGTAGGTAGGGTAGGTAGGGTAGGTAGGGTAGGTAGGGTAGGTAGGGTAGGTAGGGTAGGTAGGGTAGGTAGGGTTGGTAGGGTAGGTAGGTAGGTAGGTAGGTAGGTAGGGTAGGTAGGGTAGGTAGGGTAGGGTAGGTAGGTAGGGTAGGTAGGGTAGGTAGGGTACGTAGGGTAGGTGCGCCATAAATAAGTACTTCGTGCTACCCGTGCGAAGCCGGGGCGGGCAGCTAGTATCTTATATAATTATTTGCATAACTAAACGTTAAGTAAAAACGAACGCAATTATCTCGCAATTACGTATCGTTTCCTCGGTGCTCTCTTAACTTTGGCCCTCACTTTTAGTCCCCTGAGTAAAAGTTTAAAACGTACGTTCCTTAGGTGATTGTAGAGGTTATGTTGACCTCTCAACGACTACTACAATTTACTGTTCAAATAGGAAATTGCCATAATCTTCACGCTATGCTAAGCTTCCGTATTATTGTCCGCATGACACTCGGGGAACGCAGTTTCCTGCGATCTCCAAATTGAATGTTCCATCCGATGGTCAGAGGCCTATTTTATACCGTAAAAGTCCCAAAAAAAGAAATCTTGATAAACGTTACACAAAGTCGCTGCAGGCCAGAAGGAGACGGTGGGACTACACATTTATTTGAAGAATTGGCCTGATCGCGACGATCGGTCGTAGTGGAGCAAATGAAAAATGAGTGGACTGTATAACATGTAGATATAATGAGAAAAATATAAATTACAAACGGGGTCGGTTATAAAGCAACAAGAAAATATGGATAATAATAAAAACGCGTAAGTGCAGCCGTGCATGGAGGTGTGCAACAGCTGACTGGTGTGGCGCGGGGGCCCGCCTTCCGTCGTGCGGCCGGCTGACTCGCCGCTGTCCCCGCACCCTTTGTTCACTGCTGCCAGCGCGCGGCGATGTTGAGAGTAACGGTCTCAACATGGCCCCAGAAATATTTAAACCGAGGAGTGTAAAATCAGGAGGCGTTTCCCCAGCAGCAAGACCAACATGGTAAAAAATAATAGTAACAGCGTTGTGAACGGTATGATAGTCTTACCTGAAATCCATGTCTTCAACATTGATCGAGTTGACGTCTACCACATAGATGCTGAACTCCACGATGACCGGTTGGCCCTTCCGCGCCGGTGGCCGCATTTCTGAACAAGATGAAGATAAAAATAAGGTTTTGCAAGAATAAAGTTTAGACTGCCTCGTTGGTCTAGTGATCGCAAGTGCTACGTTCGATTCCCAGGTTGAGCGAAGTGTTACAGGGTTTTTTCATCAAAAATTTCTCAGTAGCAGCCTGGAGTCTGGATGTGCCCAGTTGACGGCAACAGGCTCGCCCATGGGACTTAAAAAGATAACTGGCGAAATGTGGGTGTACTATAGGTACAGCTCTGCTTATCCCTTCTGGGATTTCAGTCGTGATGTTTTGTTATGTTAAGTTTTTACTATTCTGCTCACTATTACAACTGGCCACAAAAATAAAATTCACTACTCCTGAGGTAAATATAAAATAAAACGTCTGTTTTGCCCATAGGGGGTCTGTACCAAGCGCAAAGGCAACTGATAGATACCCGACGACTGACGAAGCACGAAGTTTACCGAGGGATACTAAGAAAATAGTTGTACTGTACCTATTTTACTAGTTTTAGAGTTGTCTAATTTTAATATGTTTGTCAAATTGTTAGCTTCTTCTTCTTCTCGTATGGTGACTATGGTCTCAGAGTTTTTACAATACAAACGTTTATTGTAAACATTCTATAGTATCTTTTGTCTAAGCGTGTGCCCAAATCCATTAACGATAAGACGGTAGACGTGATAAAAAACTCGAGTGTTTTGTTTATTTAAGTGCGGTCATAAATCTGCGGTAAAAAACGCGCGTACGCGCGGTACTGGGCGGTTAAAGCTGCCCATGGGCCTCTGACTTGACTGCACATGCCATCGAGTTTTTTTTTTTTTTTTTTTAACTTTTCCCCACACTAGGAATTTCTCCTGTATCGTGGGTGCGTTTACAAACATTTATACTCACATACACAAACAGCCAGACCCGGAACAACTACTTGCAGGTCATACAAATATTTGTTCCGTGCGGGAATCGAACCCGCGACAAGCAGTGCAGCAGTCAATCGCTTAACCACTGCGCCATCCGTGCCGTCAAAAAATATGTCAAATAATATAATATAAAATAAAATATATGCAGGTTGGCATGCAGGTTTCCTCACGATGTTTTCCTTCACCGCTTTTACAATATGCACATGTATCCGAAAAGTCAGAGGTTGGGTTCGAACTCGAGACCTATGATTCGGCAGTCTGACGGTCATACCACTAGGCTATCCCTGCTCTAATTGTTAGCTCTTGTGATTGGTTGACCAAACAACGAACAACCCTAGTCATATGGTATATGGCATGGGTTGTTCGTTGTTTAGTCAACCCTTATACAGACTAACGAGGACGGCCTACTGTGACATGGCTCGAGTCACACATTTTGTATGACTAAACTGTGATGAAATGTGTGACTCGAGCCAGGTCACAAGGCCGTGCTCACCCCGCAGGTAGTGTTACGTAGATACTTAGTAAAATAAATGACTGGATTACGAAGTTTTGGTCACTTAAAGTGATTTCGTAACTATCAAGTGGCATATGAATACACGTTAACTACGTTGATAAGTCAATGTCAGTTCCTATTACGAAATAAATGTGTCGAAAAAATCGCATGCAATTTCAAACGCGACCATTTTAAGGGATCTATTACGAGTAATTGCAAGCGATCAAATGGAAAGTGTTTACCGATGTCCAATTTATCTAAAAATCGACTAAGGGGTGTTATTTTTACCCTCACAATTGGGTTAAAAGCGTGAAAATTTTGGGATAAAGTGGTTTTTCCTTATCATATTTTACCTAAGTGCTTTGCTATCCTACATGTCAAATTCTAAAAATAAATCTTGAACGTTTTTATTTTTCTTAAATTACTTATGTCTCTCTTACTTATTTTAATGGTATATAAACTTTCACCTTTCCCCAATAAAGCTCTGGCCAAACCGAAGTGAATCCCGCGCTGGATGTGGGACGAAATTCGCTCGCACCTATTATGCCAGTTAACTTGTATGGAAGTATTCAAACTGGTCGAATAGTCACGTGACTTACTTAAGGCACAGATATATGCCAGTGACCTTGAGTGGTTAGCTTGCGTGTTCTGTATTGAGCTCACGCAACGGGTCGTATGTCCAGCCAGTAATAGGACTCGGCCATCAAGGAGCGCTGTCCCAAATATGACGCATTATCAATGTATTAAACACAAAACAAAAGGTATTTTAATGAAACACGTATATTAAAAGATTTATAATTAAATTATCTTTAAAATAGTGAAGTTTACAGAAAAATACGCTTGATAGTTTTTGCGTAATTCTCAGTTTTTTATCCGCGTTAGATATAACTTTACAAATTAATTTCACTATGTAATATAAACATAATTTAAAATATTAATTTTCCTAATCATTAACACTACTCGTTTAGACGTGATCTTTAGTATAAAATCATTAAAAGTCAGTTATTGTCGCCTTAATCATTAAAACAATTGACGCACACAGTCGCATCCCACGACCCACATTGGATTCGCCTCAGTGTGGCTAGAGTTAAAAGCGGGCAGAAACTAAAGAACTTCACGTGCAGTTCCTGCGATACTTCTTTCGTTTCGTCCAGGTTCATAGCATTTAGTCATTTATTTATTTATAGTTAATTAAAACGGCACAGGTCCAATTACATTAATTAACATAGAATTATAAAGATTAAAATAAAATAAGCATTCAAATAACATACAATACAAAAATTAAATTCAAATTCTATGATATACAATTCGTGGATAAAATTATTGGTACTTATTTGCGTAAATGGTTAAATAAATTAAAAACATCATAAGCTAACATGTAACAGTGGACACCCTCGCATATTGTCTCTCACAAAACACCAGACAGGCACGCATTATTTTCTTCCATTCAACAGCAAACACATCACATTCAGGATCGGCAGTCAGGAGGGCGTTTAGCATCCTTAGGGTTCGACATACCGGGGATTCAGCTCTAGCAACAGATCTAGATAGCGGTAGTGTGAACAAGCCCTTGACTTTTTGAAGCAAATTAAACGATATATGCAGCTCAATACCTAATTGTACAAAGCGAGTGTCATGTTATCTCCTTAATCCAATTCCTAGCAATGGTTACATTGGTTGATTTTCCTACCCAGACTACCTAACGGTAACAACCGTCATAGGTACGGTCACGGTACAGCACGGTACGGTCACGGTACGGTCACGGTATGGTCACGGTACGGTACGGCACATCTGTTTGAACTACGAAAACAGCCCTTACTGTTTCGAAATAAAGCCTTATTTATGTCAAGTTGTACATGAAGTCCGGTTGACTTTACTGACGACGTAGAAAGGCGATTTAACGATCGGATGAAAATCTTTTGGTATTTGTTTCTGTATTGTTACGGCCGTTATGGTTCAAGTAGATAGGTACAAAAAGGGATATCTCACCGGTCATTTAGCGATTAGGGATGGGCAAAAGGATTCGGTCAGGTGGATATTTTTCAAAGACTTAACTAAGGGGACAATTTTTTCTTGTGTGCGATAGCAGTGGTGGCCCAGTGGCAACGACTCGACTTACGTATCGTAGGTCGCGGGTTCGAACCCAGACGGGGCCTTTACTTTCTCTAATAATCATTGTGGAATGCATTTACTATATATAGGTAAATAATTCATCACCGCTATTCTCAAAAAGTTTGTGAGGAAACCGACATGTCCTAGAACCAAAAAAAATTGAAGACTTCTGACATCTAGCAACCCGTACTGGGCCCGCGTGCTGGATTTTGACCCAGTTCCTGTCGCAGAGAGAAGGTATGTGTTTCAGCAGTGGGAACCTTGAAGGCTTATTATGTTTATGCTATGCTATGAGCGATTGTTATTTTAGGTCATCATAAAACGACTTTATATCGACGAACTTTATCGATTCACCTACTGCAACTGAGCCTATCATGTAAATTATGCATAGAACATGTTTATTGATGGTCGGCAATAGGTACGCCTACCTTTGACATAGTTTTCAGGCAGAACGACCCGTGGTTTCAGTGTGTGATTCCTCTTCGATGCGACATCATTGCACAGCCTGAAATAGAACGAAAACATCATGGTTACTTCTATCTGTATTTACTTACTGTTTTGAAAAGACTACAAAAAACAGGGAATAAAAATAATTTTGATATAACAGTAAGAAATATAGGGCTTGTGCTGCGGTTGGGTGATCATCTTCAGATACCACAAGACCCCTACAGAAAGTACGTTCAGCCGTTGGTCCCGGCTGTCATTTGTAGATCTTTGACAGTGGTTACAGGTTGTTAGAAGCCCGAAACTCTGACAACCAGTACCAAGGGGTATCGTGTTACCCAGTAACTGGGTTGTGGAGGTCAGATAGGCAGTCGCTCCATGTAAAATACTGGTATTCAGCTGCATCCGATCAGACTGGAAGTCGACCCCAACATAGTTGGGAAAAGGCTAGGCAGATGATGAGTGAGAAATATTTGATCAAATAGTCACAGTGTTAGGAAATAGATTTTGTTAAAGAAAAGGAATTTATAAGCATTTGCTGTCCTTCTTGACTCTATGTTTAAAATGTTATGAATTTCATACGATGGTCGACAAAACTGCGATGGCCGTATGTTCTCCTTATGAGCTTGTCCAGATGACGCGACGTGGTTCATACATTCCGTCCACATGCAGTCGCGCGTTTTGCTACTCTCGCGTGAATCGCAACTCGTGCGATTAGTACGCGTTCTTCGCGCGAGTTGAGATACTAGGGATGCCATTGTTCCGTTCAGTACATGCACGACAGTTGGCGCGGGAGACGTATGTATTTTTAGGGCCAACAAGAAGTTCAAAACCTCTTTTTATACTTTTATTTTATTATTCTTTATTTTAAATATTTTACATTTTCTTTTGTTTTTTACATGTACAATTCGCTTTGTCGGAATCCATATTACTGACTACGGGCGGTTTGGTCCCAGAACACTCGCGCGTAAATAACGCCCATAAAGCGTACCATGGTCGCAGTGAAAGTTCTTACGCGCAATTGAACTCGCGCGTAAATCACTTCATCTGGACAAGCACTTAGTTTGTCCAGATGACGTGATTTACGCAACCAAGTCCCTTTGGGAAACATAACCAAGTCCCTTTGGGAAGTCCGGTCATTGACAGCTGATTCGGTCATTTATTTAATTGCAGTTTATTGGTAAGGAAAAGTAATGATCATGACGATATCTCTAAGTTTTATTTAAAAAAGGAAAACTTCCCGTTCAGTCTTACATTCTGTTTAAGTATGACAATTAAACCATTAAAAATAAACACAATTACCGTATCTTCCAACAATATCGTACCTATTTCTATCGAGCGCTGATCGTTTTCCTCTAGAGACGAACGCTTTTACCATATTAAAGTTTAAAATAGATTAAAGTGAACTTCAAGGTCACACAAGCTTAGCTATGTATGCACAGGGACCAGACTGTGGCAGACAGATTAATTTAATTTGTTCGAGTAAAAGCTAGTTAACTATAACACTGTATTTTACATAAATAGCCCGCAAGGCTATCTATGTAAAACGCAGCCGCAAAGCTATCGTCGCAAGTCAAAGTCAAGTCAAAGTCAAATCATTTATTTCAAATAGGCCCGTATAAGGCACTTTTGAATGTCAAAAATTAACAAAAAAAAAAAAAAATTGTTTCTAGTTGCCCCTTCCAAAAGGTAGTTTTGTATGGAGAAGAATGGGCAAGAAACTCCACCGTTACTCTTTTAAAATGTGTTGTTTAAAATTTTAATTACAGTTTCCTTTTTGAAGCAATAGGAGTATGTAAGAGCATTATCAAACTGACGATTTGCCTGCCTTTTTCCAGCGAAGCTATTTGTGAACGTGCTCTCCGTGGGTGCGAAGCGAGCTAAGCGCGACTACGCGACGTATGCGCCTGTTTTCACACTATTGTATACTTGCTTGTGTTAGATCACTGGTTAAAATAAGTTCAAGTATAACGAATAATTAGTTTACTTCACTGCAACTAGAGTACAATTACTTCCAAAATCGTCCAAAATTCAAAAACAATTGTCATTTTTTTAACTAACAAAACTACTGCAAAATTAATTGGAATTTCTGCGTTTCAATACTTTTTAGTAAAGATTATATCTAAGTACCTGAATTAAATTTATTTTGCTAGCTAAGTAGATAGACCGCCAAAATTAATTCTGACATTTTCTTATATTAGTTATGCGATTAATTATAAGTCTAGCTCCGAAAACTTACTTTGACACTTGAAAATTCTCATTAAGCTTTGAGGGCGCCAAAAAGTTAAATATTCATCGAAATAATTCATTTTATGTCTAGGCAAATCACTATCCATTCCAAGGTCACCTGGAAGAGATCGCGGAAAGCCGTAAGGCCGCCCATGGTATATTTTGTAGTGTTTGATTTATTTTTCGTTATGTATTTTTGTGGTGTAGGTACAATAAAGTATATATAAATAAATGAATAATTCCGTGAGGTGGTAATTATTACACACTTTGTTCAACAATTAAGAACAACATTTAAGTTAAAACTCTCACTACAGGTAGGGTTTTTTACGAATCTAAAACTTGATATAGGTACATTCCTAGCTTAAAACCTTTGCATGCGTATGTTTCAGTGTCACGTTTGAATCGATAAAGTCGAGCAGTAAACAATATGCTCTGTAATAAAACTTTTAGTTTGTCATTCATTACTTATATTATAAGTAAATTCAGGGAAATAAGTTATTTAGAAAATTGAATACAAACATAAATTGTCCTAAAATTCTTTGTCAGTTGTATGAAATGACTATAACGCGGAAAATTAAAAAACTATTAATTTCCCTGACTGTGCTTATTATGTGTGGAAATGCTTCCTTTTCTTTTCGTGTGGTTTGTAACTAACCTGGTGTCAGAATTTTAAAGCTGCCAAGTCAAAGGCTTGGCTTCGCATGCCATAGAGAAATATCTCTCAAACATGCCGGTTTCCTCACGATGTTTTCCTGTACCGTTTTTGAAGTAAGTGATAATTATACAATACGCACATGAATTCGAAAAGTTGGAGTTGCGTGCCTTGGGTTCGAACTCGAGACCTATGGACTTGGCAGTCTGACACCACTAGACTATCACATGTGGAAATGCAAATAATTCCATTTATAGGCCAAACATTTTATTCGGGTAAAACTTACCTTGTACAAATTCGCAAACAAAAAACTTACCACGATTACTAAACTTATGTAAAAGCCTGCTCTATTTTTAGGCTTAATAAAAGTGGAATTTAAAGTAGTTAGTAAATTCCATTTCAGTTTTACGAGTCAACTGATATCTGAACTGAAAAACTTTTCTGGAATTGAACATCAACTTTAAACTTTATTTCCGTAGCCATAAGGGTGTCATTATTATGTGGTATAAAGTAGCATGAGTCGAAATTTTTAATGAAACATACTAAATAGAAAAAAAAATAAGGTAGGATATTCAACCTTACGTGTGAAGGAATAAAGTTTAAATGCTAGTTGTTGCAAGCTATGACGTCAAAGAATTTTTTTATTATGCTAACTTAGCGTGGTATATTTAAATTTAGTGCCAGCGCTCACGTACTGGCGTGCCTGGCCTATTTTAGTATAAAATTGAAAGTTTTAGTGTACTACGAAGGCATTCGTTGTCAAATATTTACTAAATTCTAGTATATATTTAAATGTTTCAAGAACTTAGAACTACTTTTAATTTATCTCTTTCGCAAACATTAACATCATGATTGAAGCAAAAGCTGCCTACCAAATTCCTGAAATAAGATAAATTGTTTATACTAACGAATATAAAAGCACAATTAAGTTTACACATGCACCAACGGGGGTTAACCAAAAAACAAAATGACCTTCTGATGTACATAAACACTTAACTAAACACTATAAAGCGTTACAACTAAGGGAAAGAGTGTAGAGAAGATGAACTCTGGCGCCCAAAGTAAGATTTAACTTGTGTTTAGGGTGCCAGTGTCCTCGCTCGTCCTATAGCTACTAATATATGTTCAAATTATAGAACATATATTAGTAGCTGTAGGACAAGCACAGTACTATTATCAAGTTATCCACTTACTAGTAAATGCATACAATATGATGTGGCCTATTAAAGTACTTATGCGGGGGTATGTGGATGTATTGAGAGAGAGATAAATATGGCGAAAACTTGTGTTTATGTAGGTAAATCTGTCTGTCTGGGTACATTTGCGTAATGTGTACAAGGATAATAGTCGGTTGGGAACTCATTCTATCTATATTGGTCTGAAGGCCTCTGCGAGTTGGCTTCAGCCCCTCGTGCGTCTTCCAAAGGACCGGGAATCCATGGTCCCGAAAAAACTAATTAAAAAATAGTGCTTTTATATCGAGCTTTTACTTTTAGAAGAATCCCTAGGTATTCTTCTAAAAGTTAAAGGCCTCTACTTGTTTAGAGAAGGAAGGAGCTGGAAACAAAGGAATTAAACGAGGAATAAAAGATGTGACATAACTCTTTCTTTTTTTCCACAGCGGGGCAGCTCTTGGCCTTCATCGCACCTGATGGTAAGTGATTATCAGGCCGAAGATGGAAGCGAGCTTCACCCGGAATCCTTAACCACAGAAGAACTGGCTATCTTACCTGTAACTGTCGAAACACAACAATGCTGTTAATATTGTTGTTATGGCGACAGGTACTTAGATAAGATGGTGATAGCTAGCCAGGTGGACTTAAAACAAGCCCTACCACTAACCAAACCGAACTGAAAAGTTTGCCCCCGCTGAGAATTAAACCCGGGACCTCTGGGTCTAAGACAGGTGGTCTAATCACTAGACCACAGAGGCGGTCTTTTTTTATTAATATACTAGCTGTGCCCCATGGTTTCACCCGCATAGGTCTCAATCCCGTGGGAGTACCGGAAGATAAAGTACCCCAAGTCCTAACCCAGGTCATGGTCTACTCATGTGCCAAACGTTTTAGCGTGAAAGCGTAACAAATAAACAAACAATCAAATAAACGAATAAATAAATAAACAGACAAACTTACTTTCGCATTTATAATACATAATAGGATAGTAAGGAATCCAAAATGAACAAATAATTCCATGTTAACTATATACAATTTAATTTTCACTACTCAATCAGAATCAATGGAATTAAATTCAGCTCTTAAAAATTTGGCCGAGAATCTATAATAAAGAAGCCTTTATTATACGGAAACAATATATTTGTAGAATTGAATACCTACTGAATTGAAAATTTAAAATTACTGGTGACGGCGGGCGATCGTGTGTCCACCGCGCAGCCGAAATCGGCGGTTCAGCACGCACGTGTTGCATTACTTTCAATCACAATCCGAAAGATTTTGGAGAATATTGTCAATTCATTGCTCCATATGTTTGAAAAATTCGTCAGCTCAAGAACGTAAAGAACGCAATAAATGTTGTTGAACTGCCAAAATTAAAGAATGCCATTTAACAATGGCATTCTTTAATTTTGTGTGTTACGAAATCACCCCGCTGTTCTGACACAACAGAAGAAAACTCATTATAAATTCCGTCAGCAGTTTCCTTAAAACCCGATTTAATAAAACCCGGAGCAAAATACAAACAAGAGCTCTGAAAGTCTACTTTATTCATAAACATGATAATGACATAGCGTTTATGTCATCATTTTTCTTTTTCTTGATAAACCCGGGCTTAAATCCCTGTATGGAAATCCTAAGGTGTTAGCAAGAAAAGGTGTTACACAAACTGACAAGTGAGTTGAATGTCGCAGTCATTTAACACGATTTACGCATTGCGACGGACTGAATAAAATTTATACCAACAGATAATGTGTAATATGTACAGTGTAATGGGAGGTAGGTGTTCATTTATTATTGTAGACTTGTAACTTGCACTAGCATTTATACTGGATATTATTATTAAGATATTAAGATGAAGATTTATTTATTTCCTGAGAAAATCGCGGAGGGGTCAAATTTACAGAAGTAAACTAATCAAGTCTTTCTCTCCTGGGTTTCTACATAGGTCGCTAGTTTTCATATTTTATAACGTCTATTATTTCAATATTGTAAAAAACTTATAATGAATCGTAAGCGAGCAGATTTATTCCATTCTAATACCAAAAACTAATACCACTGGTATTTGTTTCAACTCATATTTTTTTTCTATTCCGAACCGATACCACTTTTTAAATAATTTAATTTAATGTACGAACGAATACCAACAACTTGAATTTGGTACAGTCAGCGCAGTCAAACCTAATCAAAGTAAATTTGTTTTTCAATATTTTTATGTAATCGTAATATAATGCTTAAAACTTTCCAAATTCACTTCACTCCAATATTTTTACAAAGGTTAGCATAGGTAAGAGTAGTTTTAGTGAATCATCTTGCTATTTTTTTTACCTGCGAGAAAGGGTGAGTTTGCTCCATATATGACGTTTTTGCAAAAAAAAATTGCTGATTCATTGCTATATAGGTGAAGAATGACTGATTTGATTAAACAAAAAGTTGATTTTCGGTGAAATTTTACAATTGTTAGGTAAGGTTAGAATTCATTGCAAAAAAAATTGCTGATTCATTGCTATGTAAGTGATGAATGACTGATTTGATTATACAAAAAGTTGATTTTCTGTGATATTTTATAATTGTTAGATTTAAAGTGAATTTTTCATATTAGATATTATTACAAAAAAAAAATGCTGATTCATTGCTATGTAGGTGATGAATGACTGATTAGATTATACAAAAAGTTGATTTTCTGTGATATTTTACAATTGTTAGATAAAAAGTGATTTATTTTTGTTAAAAATTTACCTGACATAGTTGTTATGAGATAGGTAGACGTGAATAATTACGTACCTGTCTAATAATAACTATGTCAGATAAATTTCAATATAAATTAAGAGTTAATTTTTTGAGATATTTTGTAATTTTTAGATTGTAAGTAAATTCTTCCTGTTTGATGTTTTTGCAAAAAAAATATTATACAGGTATAGAGAGGAACTAAAATTATATTAAAGTTGATTATTTAAGTGATATTTTATCATTGAACAAGACGTTTGCTAACAAAATTTGATTTTTTTGGAGTTATCTGTTTTTTTTTTCAATTAAAGGTCTTATATTTACATACAAAGCATTTTTACTGACTGTACCTTATATCTTTGAACTTGTTTTGGTATTAGTTTAAACAATGGTATCGGTTCGGAATAGAAAAAAAATATGAGTTGAAACAAATACCAGTGGTATTAGTTTTTGGTATTAGAATGGAATAAATCAGCGAGCATGCTATGAGTACCTACTTTAAGCTCAACCTTGCAGATCTATCGATCACCAGCGAATGTAAGAAAGTTATTGTTAAAGACATATTCATATTGCTAAATTAATAGGTAGATACTTTTACATAGATGGTACAAAACGACCTTGGGTACCTATCACAAAATACTGTGCAATCAGGGAAATTAAAATGTTAATCAAATTTATAAACCACCTCAATTTGCCGTGTTATAGCCATTTCATACAATTGTCAAAGACTGGCAGTCGTGATTTGATCTTTCCGACCCCGAAGATTCCACCACACTCCTCCAGGAGAGCAGTAGGGCCACCAGTACAGTGCACAGAAACATCCGACATCCGACATACCGACCTCGCTGCCGAGGTCCTCCGCGATCGCGACCCTCTCGAGTAAATAATACTCCCCCCGACCATTGCCCGATGAAGCGCCAGCCCGCGCCGAGCTGAGCCCGCGCTGAGCGCGTAGCTTTAAATTCCCCCCATAATAATGATCTATCCTTGATCCAGCCTGTCCTATCTTGCTGTCCTCCCCTCAGCGACGCCCTAAGCCAAGGTTCGTACCCCTTAGCGAGCGTTCGCCTCGTTTTTATTAGAATAGTCTATGCCCCTGGCTGGAGGCTTTAAGTGTAGAAGCTTAAGGCAGCCACAGGAAAGCCCGGTTAAGCAGCCATGACCTTAGTGGTCAACTGCGAGATACCCCAGTCTCAAAAAAAGTTGTGATTTGAATATAATTATGAACCATTTGAGTTGGCACTCAATTTGATAAACAATTAACACTGCGGGACAAAGCGCATCCAGACGTAATCATAATAAAACTTCTATTGTGTTTCGTTCAGTGTCCTTCTTCAACCTTCAATCTTCCCTGACTTTACATAACCTTATCGTCTCTGAATTGAAACGTGTGCAGTATTCAAATGAATGCAATACCTATATGATGAATGGTACCAGAGATGTTACGGAGCCTCGATTCCGAAGGGTCGGAACTTCCAAAATATTACAACTCTTCTCTTTACGTGCACGTCTTTCTACATTGTTTTAACATGTATAATTTCAACATGAATGATGTAACCAATTTCTGTAACAATATTATGATTTAAAAAGAGTGTCCGTGGACTTTCTTGCCCGTTCTTCTCCATAGGAACGTACGCTTTTTAATGAGCAACTAGTTTCATATTTCTGACTGACTGACCCCTTGACAATTCAAGAGTGACTGTAAATGGTTTAATTGAAATAAATGCTTTGAGTTTGAGTTTGACTCCGACTACGACTTCGGCTCCAATCATTTTGAATCGGAGTTATACCGAAGATTCAAACGCAGCGATGCACGTGACTAGAGCACGTACAAACAACGCCCGGATAATTTTTATACGCGCTCGAAGTCTTAGTTTATTGTTTTGTATATGTCAGACGCGTCACTTCAATTTGTTAATCTAAGTTAAGAGCGGTGTATTATGTAGTTTAATTGTTGTGATAAGTTAATTTCAATACGAAGCCAAAAAAGTGTTTCATAGAACATCTTTCTTCTACCTCCGCTTCCGACTTCAGCTCCGGTGCCGACTCCGCTTTCGACTCCTATCAAATAAATTTAAAATCTCCGACTCCGGTTCCAGTTCCAGAAAAACTACAGTCAAACATACTTAGTTAGTTTAGCTTGTCTTCCGCAAAATCTGAACAGTACCAACCAATTGACTGAACCTTCATGAACCATGCGTGAATAATAATGATTCAACCTCCTAGGCCGTATTACCTGGCGCTCTGCCTAACCCATAACCGGTCCAGTGCGATGATATAAATGCAAATTCATGAATAACATGGTAAATGTACCAATTTCGGGCCAAGGTAACAACATCGATTGAGGTGCTGTACAGTGCACGCCATGTGCCTATATATAGAATTACAAAAAACTCGCTGCGTGGTTTCTATTCGTATTGATTACACGCTAATAAGTGGTCGCAGTGCGGTTTCCTTTCCTGCTTACCTCCTTTATGGTGGATTTAATGGGATTTTTGTATGGAAAATGCATGGAAGTCATTCATTTATGTTTATTGTAGTTCAACGGGTTGAGTTAAGCAATTAGTGGCTGTAAACTACGTAAGAAATATAACTAGCTATATTTCATTACACACTCGCAACCGCTTTTATTTTTACAGTTTTACAAATACATTACTTAAGGTAGGTTGTTGAAAGAATATATGGTGCAACGAACCAATTGTTGTGGTGCAATTTAGGGCCGGTTTTTCAATCCTTAGATCCTTTTGAAACTTTTTATTTAAGAAATAAGAATTGCGATTTGACAGCTTTTGAGTGAAAACTATGCCAAACCGTCATGTTTATTCTTTAGACAAAATATATTATTATTAATTCATTTGCTGTTTCTGATAAGGAGTTTATTGCGTCACTTCTTCTTCCCAGCTAAAGCACTAGGAAGAGGTGAAGGGCAGGCGTTTTGGGGGATAGTCTTATGTAATTTTGACGTTCAAAAAGTCCCGATTCTCAGCCTAGTTTAAATAAATGACTTTTGAGTTTTATTTATTTCAGTACCAATAATCCATAGGTACAATAATCAATACACTATTGACTATACAATAAATAAAAATGCGGATTTTTGGCGCGAAATAGTAATACGTTAATAAAAAATAATTGATCAAACCTATCGAGTAGGGATCAAAATAAAGGAAATTACAAAAATATTTAGAAGTTATATATGTTCAAATTTAATTAGTAATAGTAAATTGGTTTATAAAGTTTTTGATAACGTAAAAATGGGCCTTGTTTGTATTCATAAGAGTGTGCCGGGACACTAAAATGTCTAAAATAAAATAAGTAGTTTTTTTTTTTTTTTTTTCTTTTGAATCAACTTTAATGGCCTTAGATACAAAGCTGAAAAAAAATGTCTCCGTCCCATAGAGTACAAGGATCTTAAGGCGCCTGAATGACATTGACAGATGGGCGTTGTTGGTAAACATTTGTGAAATTGTCATAGAAATTGTATTGACAAAACAAGATGGCGGCGTTAGTTTCGATTTTGGCCACGCGCCACGAGTTACCTGTACCGTTGTATAGACAAAAAAAAAGGCGAATTCCAAATAAAACAACTAAAAACTTTATTTTCGGAAGTTGGTGTATTTAGATCTGTAATTTAGTTTTTGTCACCGACTACCTCCGGAATTAGAGTTTTTTTTTCACATCGTAGTTTTTTCTTTCGAAGTTGTTTTTTTTGTGAAAAAGTTTTTTATTCTTCACTTTTTTGCTATGGAGCACCCCACCAATTAGTACACCATTATTTGCTATATAATCAATAGCGACGGGAAGTATGTAACATCATCAAGATACACAAAATGGATTAAATACGTATTATCGAAGCTAACTCAAAAACTACCCAAGCAAAGTTGATAAAATTTATATGGGACCGCAGCGAAAGCTTCCTCTAACAATTTTTTTTTTTCAAAATCTTCATAATAAAATTGACAAAGATATCGATGAACATGATATAAAAATAATTTGAAAAAAACATACCGTCTGTATGTTTTTTTCAAATTATTTTTATATAAATTTTTATAAAAACATAATCTCCTCCTCTTTTGAAGTCGGTAAAATAATACAACAATACTGACTGGCAGATACAGATAGAACAAGGGTATGTACGCGACAAATATACAAAATAAGCAAATAAACTTTAGTTTTAAAAGCCGAACGTATAAACGTTAACTTAATGTAACTCAGTTTACAAAAAGTTAACGTTTTTACGTCCGTCCGGAAACTCGAATATTCCCGACATCCGAACTGAAAGCAAAAAAGTCAAAAAAATGTATTGTTACTGTTACAGTTAGTTTATATTTTTTGGAGGCATCATTTGTAAAATTCTGATGGTTCCTAGGTGGAGAAAATCAAACTTTTGAATTGTCAAAGAGTCCGTCAATTGGTCAAAAAGTTGAAGTCAGTCGCTCATTCCAAAACGTAGATCTCTGAGAAGATCGGGCAAGAACCTCTAAAAAAACTCTTTTAAATCAAGATATTACAAAGTTCTGGGTACATTCATGTTAATTAATAAGATTTTTAAATGTCCTTTTTTACTATTTGATGTGGTTTTCAAAGTTTGGAATTGTGACCGGAAAGTGAATAAAATATTCCCATCGGGAAAAATTGGGTAGCCACTGATTCAAGGAATAAAGGCTACGTTATAAATAGAATACAGAAATCCATGAAAGATAAAGTGGAATAGAAATATGAAATCTTTATCTTTCGAAACCCACGTTACAAAATATATATTTAAAGAAAAGGAAAATCAATTCAAATCGGAGACTACCGACTGTGAACCCTAACAAGGCTCCATTCAAACAAAACAAATGAAATGTTGTTTACTTTGTAACATTATAATAGCGTGTGTAAAATTTAGTTTAGGCTCTTGAATTTAGGCTTAGTTTACACATGAGTTAGTTGCTGGGTCGAAAAATTCAGTGTAAATTCTGTCCGAGAAGTTGCTTGGTCTAATTAGAGTTTATAGTCGTATTATTTTGAAAGGGTTGTTTATTCGTCCTATTAAAATGTTAAGATTAAAAGGCAGAGGAATTAAGTAATTGTGGGAGAAATATGCTTATATAATAAATAATAAGGGAAAACAAAAATATGCGTAAAACATGATGTACAATGGTGTTAAGCATAGGTCAGAGTGGCACAAACATGTTTAGTTAAGGTGAAACATAGCATGCAAAAATTGAATGTAACAGGGTAAAATTATTGTTACATTAATGTTAGAATATAATGTCAATATTTTTTATCCATAAATTCTTTAAAAATATAAAAGCTTCAATCATTTAGCCATTTGTATAATTTGTTTTTAAATAATCTTACATTTAATAGTTTGAGGCTGTTTGGTATTTTATTATAAGTACGCACACACATTGCTAGACAGCTTTTATTATATTTGGTTCAAAGTCAAAGAATTTATTTCAATTAGGCACAAAAAAGGCACTTTTGAAAGTCAAAATTTACAAAAAAAAGATTCTAATCGCCCCTTCCAAAAGGTAGTTTTCGTATGGAGAAGAATGGGCAAGAAACTTCACCGTTACTCTTTTAAAATGTTTTCACAATATCTTGTATACATCCATTATATAATTATATTATGTGACGACGATGCACCTAGAATAAGATTACTATATCACGTTAGGTAAAAAGAATGAAAAATTAAGGAATGACAGATAAATTAATTATGTGATAGATGCACGGTGCTCACATATTTAAAAACGTTGTAAAATAATACGATATTCCTAACATTTTAACAAATAATAGGTACTCAGTGTGTGAGTTCAAGTAATCACAGAATGTAAAACCTTTGGTTAGCTTTGGTAAATCATTTAACACCAGTCCATAAGGATCACGTCTGCTCCGAGGACATACATCGCTCGTTGTCTTGAATAATTGTTTATTCTTGGTCACAAACACGCATATTTAGTAAATATACTGAGATGGAAGCGGTCCTAACAAAACAAGTTTTTTAAATATTGACTGACATGTATCATCCGGCTGAAGTCCATAAATTGATCTTAGGCACTTCTTTTGAGAGATGAACGCTCTATTTAGATCAGTGCTATTACCCCACATTATAAGACCATAGCGTAGTAACGATTCAACATATGCATGGTAAGATATAATAGCAGTTTTTATGTTTATTACATTTTTGACTTGCAGGCGTATACGAATTTATTAATTCTACCACTGACGCTATTTACGTGTTCCTTCCAGTTTATATCTTGATCAATTAAATACGAGGTAGCTGTCGCGATCTGTGTACACAGAATAAGTGCAAAAGAGACGAGTAGAGTTCATTCGACGACTAGTTAATCCTGCTTGCTTAATCGAGCGAGGTTTTTGCTGAAAATCAGCGCTGTTGACGATAGGTTCGTCCAAAGTCATGACATTTAGCTGAGCAATGCCCTATTCTTGCACAGATGCAACGCACAGCTTAATTGTTCTTGTTATTGTTGTTTGCTTGTTACAAAACAAAAAACAAAACACTTTGCAGTCGGCATTTTGTTTAAGTTTTGATTGTCTGTTTTCATTTGATAATGTCACAACACATTACGCAATTATTGTAAACTGTCTTTGGCCACTGGCCCTGACAGCAAGCTAAAGACAAAATTTGAAAAACTTTTATGTGTTTTGAATAATAAATTTTTATCCGTCTTTTTTTGTAATGTGCGTTTAGTTTGTGCAGAGTAAACAAATTTTCTTACTTTCTTTCTTTTCTTTCTATCATTGGGAAACACAAGCGAGTTCTTATTACTGGATTCTCATTTTAAAAAGGGAAATATTTAACTGATCCTCTAAAAACTTATTAACCTTCTAATCATCAACGGTTTTTTAAATTATTGAACCTCTTTTTAACTTACTGGCTTTTCCCATACTTAGTCGCAATAACTAAGGTAGGAAACCCTGATATATTTTTTTACTTGCCTATTACTCGCTAGCGTTGCGAAGCGTGCGTTGGTCGCAGATTCTGGTTATTTAGTGTGTTTAGGGCCTCAAAATAGGAATTATTTAAGGTTCAATAATTTTTTTGAAAAGCTAAATGAGAATTATTTTAGGTTCTATTATTTGATCGATAAATTAGGGCATGTCATGTATTTACATGCCTTTAAAAACACTCGACCAAATACTCAGTGTAAAGTATACTTAAATTTATTTATTTTAGTAGCTAAGCCCTTGCGGTTTTACCTGCATAACTCTCAATCCCGTGGGAGTATCGGGATAAAAAGTATCCTATGTCCTAATCCAAGTCGTGGTGTACCCATGTGTCAAAATTTCATCCAAATCTGTTCAACCGTTTTTAGTGTGAAAGCGTAACAAACAAACAAACTCACTTTCGTATTAAATAGTATTAGTTAGGATTAAGATAACCTTGAGTGAAATGTTAGACTAAGCTCTAAACTAAAGAAATAAAATAATGTTATTTTTTGGACTCAGTTCGTGAAACACAAAAAAAAAAGTGTTTTATTTTTTGTTTGTTGATGTTGTGTTGTGTGCCATACGGCTCTATGTTAGAAATATTGATTGGTTTTACTGTTAGTCATAGATTGTTACTGTTAACTACTGGGAAAATTGCTCACTGTTTTGTTTGTATTCTAGCTGTAGTTAGGAGACGGAATCGGAATCGTTTTGTTGGTCAAACTAACATTTTAGAAACTGTTGATTTGTTATTTACTTTCTTGTTATCAAATAATTCCAAACTATTGTAAATTAACTTAACATAACATCACATCTGTAATGCCTGAACGGCTAGGCAGAGGTATACATATAGTAACACCCACATTTCGCCGGGTATACGCCCCAGGTAATAGGAGGCAAGCCGATTGCCATCAACCGGGCATTCCAGATTTCGGGTTACTGAGAAATTCCAGACGGGAAAAACCAATAACACATTGCCCGACCTGGGAATAGAACCCAGGAACTCAGCAGTAGCGCTTGCGACCACTAGACCACCAAGGCAGTCAGATATTGTAAATTCACTGCTAACATAATTATGTTTTACTAGCTTTTGTTCGTGGCTTCACCCGCGTGGCGCTCAGAAATTATCCCACGGGAAAGTACTACCGGGATAAAAAGTATCCGTTATGTTAATCCAGGCTATAAACTATCTGTGTGCCAAATTTCATCCAAATAAGATCAGCCGTTTTTGCGTGATTGAGTAACAACATCCAAACATACAAAAATTAGCAAATTTTTAATATTATATGTATATATTATAGTAGGATTGATTGGAGTAGATATATCATAAGGTATATATCCTTGTAGCTCCTGTTGCTAAGATATAACTTCGGAAGATTCAAGCGATTCCTTTTTATCTTTCTAGCGTTTTAGCATAAGATCTGCAGTGGAACGACCTGCACCCATCTGTTTAATGGGTGAAAAGTATTTTAAACCAAATATAGTATCTTAGAAAATATATAGCGAGTGGGTAGGCAAAAAAAAATCCTGGCCAGAGTATACTTCATTTGGTTTTTGCTAACTCTCAGACTAAACATGCTTTTGCTAATCGATTTTATTTATTTTTAGGGCCCTACTTGTATAACCAGTTCAACAGAGTGCTAAAGATTTACAGCCTTATTTATAAAAATCTCGCTAATCACTGCTTAGCCACTGTTTAGCTAAGCAAATGGTTAGCTCTTAATCAATGCTTAACTTTTCTTTATTTATAAACGCTAGTTAGCAAGTGATTAGTTGCGAAACGAAATAGAGGTGAAATTATGCGTTCGGCACAGATTATAACCAAAATAGTCGACTAAAAAACAGAATTTTAAGAATAAAGTTGTCAAAACCACGATTTCTGTATCTGTCGTGACTTTGACAGACAAGAGTCAAAAATTTCATCGGAAAATATAAAATTGAATAATATTACTTAATAAGTTTATTTCATTGTTTTTGCGATGATAGCAATGAAAATAATAAGCTCCAATAATTGGAGTAAACAGGAAAAGGTATTTATCTCTGAATTTATATCTACTTACTAATAATATAAACTGACCAAGTGAATGTTAAAGCAGAAGTAACAATGTTATTACTTATGTATTTTCATGTCCTTTTTGCTTCTTAACACGAATATACTATTTTAGAAATGTATGTAACTACTTGTGTCTGTTTTATTAATTCCTATTGCTTTTGCATCAGGTTTTCAGTATCTTTTAATAACAATTACTATACTTGTTTACAGCAACTTTGACTGCTGCTATGAGCCACTAAATATTATTCAACCTCGCAAAGATAAGGGAGGAGACCATGCTACGTGGAAACGATGAGGAATGCGAGTGGCATGACAAAATAATGGCACCATCTCTTTGGAGGAAGAATATTGGAAATCAAAAATAATGAATTTATAACAAAAATTTAGCTTTATTATGTATTAAAATAAATTGTTTTCTATAAAATGTCTCTTGTTATTTGTGTGACTGCCACAACGTGGCTTTTCTTTAGTTCGGGGCCTTAAAGCTAGCGCCATAACATGAGGGGCACATGGGAAAACACATTGGATAATCATTATCTCCGATGAGCTCCCTCACAAACTCATTCTCTTCAAACCACCTGAGCACTCTTTCTGATTGAACTTTCCCTATAAATCCTTGTATAATGAGTACTTCGAAAGAAGAATATTATCAACATAACATAACATCACGCCTGTATTTCCCCGAAGGGTTAGGCAGAGGTGTTCCTATAGTACACCCACATTTCGCCAGTTATGTTTAAGTCCCATGTAATAGGGGGCGAACCTATTGCCATCAATAGGGCACAAATCCAGACCCCGGGCTGCTTCTGAGAAATTCCACACTGAATAAACCCGGGACCCCATGCTCAGCAGTAGCACTTGCGACCACTAGACCAGCGAGGCAGTCAGAATATTATCTAGTAGGTATCTAATCATCCTCGTAAGGGATATAAATGAGCTTTGTAGGTCTTCCTCCGTGTACTTCGCGCCGGTGGTGTTTTAAAATTATTTAAGTACTTCTTCTAAGTCGTTCTGAAATCCCGTAAAAGATTGTCGAAATCCATATTTACTATCTCGATAAATAATATCGGCACATCTCGATAATAGGAACTAAATTACCTCGAAGCACACATAATTCGCATTAAATCGACCAGCTGATTGAAATAAAATCCGCCATCTTGCCTCTTAGCATCCTCTTAACAGTGGACCGGTGGTGTTTAGTTTTGACAGCTACTAATCAATTGCTTAGCGACCTTTTAGCGCTAAATAGCGTTTATGAATAAGAATTTTGCTAATCAATTGCTTAGCAGTTGATTAAAATTTAAGAGGCGTTTATAAATAAGACTGTTATAGTTTAAGTTATAATAGGTGTAACCTACTAGTACAGGAATATTTAGCAAAACTCAATTATTCAGACACGGAAAAACTACTAGAAATTTTAAAATAAAATTTTCTATCTACCTACTCTAATATAATTAATAATAGTGTCCACTTTATTTTACTTAAATATTATTCGTTAATTTATTTAAATATAATATATCTTACATAATCTAGTTTTAAAATAATATACCCAAATAGTTACTCTATAAGTCATTGAAAATATTATATCTTCTTCTTAATTTAGCTTCTAATAAACTTATTGTTGTCTTTTTTTTAAATGTTTGATGTAAATTGATGGCCTGAAACACAGGTTTTCACAAACCTATATCAGGCAGGTCTTAATTACAGTTAGAATTAAATATTACTCGAATGTAATTAATCTAAATCATAATTTTACTTTATACTTGAATAAATTTTATTTTATTTTTATTTATTTAATTAAAAAAACTTTCAAAAATTACTTTTTTTTAAACATTGCAAGATATATACACACCAATTGAAAGAACTTTTCAAGGAGAACATTTGCTACTCACTCGAGTTTTGCCAATTGTTAGTCAATTCAGAGTTAATGACCTAAACAGGTGATGCCACTTGGCCACCTAAGTTTAGGAATGTTCTTGGCGCCCAATAGCCATATGTGATATATCAATGGATAGTGCTTTTTAAGAGAAACATTTTTTAGTATTACAAATGAATCGTTAAACGCAACGCACGTTCGTGCAATTTATGAAAAAAGACAATTTTTAATTTTTAATTAATCATAGTCTGGCTGGGATTTTTTAGCCAACCCACTCGCGATATATTTTTTTAAATATAAAAATTGATATAAATACTTTTCATTCATTAAACACATGGGTTAAGGTCATTCCGCTGCGGATTTTAGACCATTTTCTATGTTTCTTTTCAGAAAGACACTCAGTTGCCTAAATTAATTACCTACGTCATACAAGCACTTCCTTTGAAAGTTCAAATTGGCATTATTATTCAACCTCCAAACTCTGACACCTTAACATATCACTCACTGCTGAAGTTTCGTGAGACACGGAAATAAAAGTAATTAATTTACTTCCCGTCCACAGAAAAAAATAACCCAAGGTCAAAATTGACAACTAAACCCAACCCACTGAATGCTAAGTTCAGGTCAGCCGTAACAAAATCTTACAGCATTGCAGATTGCGAACCGAGGGTCAAGGTCAGTTAAGTCATTAATCAAGTTGATATGTTATACAAAGTGGTAGTTCATTGTCAACTGTGCGAACTTTTGACCATACCATTTCAGGAAGGCCGTAGTGTACCGTCGCAACATTGGAAAATTTTATTCATTTATGTATTCTTTAAGTAATTAAGTTAATATACTAGTCATGTTAATCGCAGCAGTCTATGACCGCTATCCACGTTCCAAAAGTGTGTATGTGAAAGTTAATATTCATTAACCAGCAATAGACGAATACTACTATAATAATATAAGTTAACTCTTCATAATTGAGGGTATTGAATGAAATAGTAAGTTAGTGAAGTTCAAGTCGTCAAGTTCAAGGTCAAATAATATTACTATTTAATTAGACAAGTCAGTCAAACACGTCATATCCCTCGATAAAATAAATAATGATTCCAAAATTGGCATCAGTACAGAAGCTTTCAAAATGGTTGATTACACTGCAGTCTTAATAGTCGACCATTAGCTTGTATCGTTTAAGGCCAAGGACGCTTTCCATAAATATAAACGGTAGTGCTCGGTGATGGGTTATTATCTATGTAATTAACTATTACTGTACGTAAAATGTCACATAATATCTGTATTCCCTGAATGGGTATACAGTACACCCACATTATGTTAGAAATGTTTAAGTTATAAGTAAGTTTAAAGTATACGCACAATATAGATATGGACGGTATACAAACAAGGCCTCTTAGTTGGAATAATTACCTACGCTCCATTTTTATAAAGATCGCGGCGATCTCTTGTCGTTTGCCGTTTTGAACGTTTACTACGTAGTTTCTGTACAGTATATATTTATACTGTGGTACAGGTAAGTTAGGCTGGTAACCTATGTACCTAGTACTGAACCATTTCTAACAAAATGTACTAGGGTGAATTTTTTTGCAATCAAACGGTCAGTGTTATATAGACTTTGGTTCTAAGAAATTCCTGTTAGACTAACTTGTTAAAAATTTTGGTAGCCTGAGGTCCTTGACGCCCTAGGATCAAACCCTGGGTCTTGAAGGGAAGCGCTTGGGACCATTATAGAGGCAGTCAATGAACTATAAAATCACATAATTATTATTTATTCAGTTGGCTAAACCACCATGTCATTTGGCTATCTTAGTTGTCGTTAGTTTTGGATGGACTCATTAGCTATCATGGTTGGTTTTCATGAAACATTACGATAGGGTTTGCGAGTTCACATTATGACTTTCACTAATTAAAAATATTTAACTTGATTTACTTTAGTTGATTTTTATTGAAACTTAACTTTAAAATTAACATATCACATAACATAAAATCTCACCTGTATTACTTGAAGGGTTACACTAATGATAGCATAGCTCATAATTTGAAGAAAAAAAATCACATCGGTACAATGAAGTATTAAGTAGGTAGAAGACTAATTAAGTATCTACAATCGGATTTTTCTGGTACTCTGTCCAATTTGCGAGCCCATGTCGGCACAAATCTTAATTAGGTGATTCTACTAATAAGAATTTCTTAGTAAAAAATAACAATTACGAAAAAGCTTACTTATAAAAAAAAACTGCTTACTGTTTTATTTCTTCAAAACCATTTTATAAGGTCATTGAGGCTAAAACTGTCAACTACAAATACATTCCAACCCTTTTTTTTTGTGTGGGAAATTATCAAATAACTTCTCCCGCTCTGGGCGGAGAGGGAGGGCGTGTCAGACTCTTATTGACTAAAACCCACCCGTGTTCCTTCCGTTGCCTGTACGTTGCCAGGGGCCACGGTATCCCTTTCGGACTTTCCCGCAACCCATACATTCCAACCCTTACAACGCTATTCATTCGTAATCACTGCAGTGTTCATAGTTCATGATAACTCAAGGTCAAGGACAACTAACATCATAAATCAAGTTGATACGATAGTAGCAGCGGCAGGGTTGTATGTGTTAGTGTCATTTCCTGTTAGCAGTGGAGGGTTAAGTGATGGACGCTAAAATTTCGAAATGGTAGGTGTTAATACAAATTACGTGCTATGGAAGATTGAATTATTAGATTATGTTTTGTTTTTTATGGGGCCATATTATGTTGTAGTTGATAGTGATAGTTTGACGCCGGTAGCACACTTTGGCCGCGAAACTCGCGTCATGTTCCGCTACTCGAATCGGATGCGAGTAGCGGAAAATGACGCAAGTCTATTGAATTTAACTGCTGCGGTTTCGCTGCTATGGTTTCGCAGCGGAGGTGTGCTACCGGGGTGAATACTTACCTGAAAACAGACTTAATAGAATGACGGTGTAATTTTACGCGCTAGGGTTGCGGGTGAAAATCGTGTCGAAAAATTAATATAAACAAGTAGGTAGGTGAAAAAGTTCGTGTGTAGGTATTTTGTATGTACTTGCTACAGGAACAGTGGAGGCCAAGGCGCGCAGATATGCGCGACGCGACTCTGGTGGAACAATTTCTATGAAATCTTCATAGAAATTGTTCTACAGAGTTGCGTCGCGCCTGTCTACGGGTGCCTTAAACCGCATAATTAAACGGCCATTCTAATTGTGTGTCAAATGGTTAATTTTGAATCTCAAGCTGACTTTGCGAGAGGTACAAAACAATACTTGATTTACCATATTTCAACTTAACGACAATCTCCACGGAAGCTGAATTTGCCGATAAATCAATGAAGATTTTCATATTTCCTTCGAATTAGGAAAAATATTAGCAATATTTTTATTTCATACCTTTATAAGAATACCAATTTTCATAAAATACTTTGTAAAAAATATTCCGAGACGAAACAATAATATTTTTTGTACGTACTGTTATTTCAGCAGTTTCGTTCTTTACCAATATAAATGCAAATCCATTGTAAACCCAGTTTTAAGTGTCGAATAATTTGTGTCTTCAGGGAGTAAAACTTTTATAATAATCGGGGCCAACCCGACATCTTGTCTACGATTATCCGAAGTATATTTTGATATTCTCTTAAAAAGTTATACTTTTAATCTAGTAAATAGGAGACAATTTGAGAAAGTTGGTAACCGAATGGCTAAAGAAATAATTTGTCGTAGCCTTTCTTTTGGCAGAAGACTGGTCGCTGGTAGTCTTAGTTTTTGGAAGAACCATAAACCATCAGGGCAGAGTTGTACGTATAGTATATACACATTTCTCCAGTTATGTCTAAAGAAAAATGTATATGTCTTGTGTTTTTTTTTATTTTTTTCTTTCTTTCCTTTTATGTTTTGAAATCAATAAAGAAAAATATGTTTATTGGCATAACACCAAAAACAACCTAAAAACTAAAAGAAAACAATGCTTATAATGCCAAAAAAGGCTAGCTTTTGCTTAGAGGTACGGTACGTACCTATGTAGAATCTGTCTAGCATATATGATAATACAGCAGAATTCCTAGTATAATAGATCACCAAGAGACTTAGAATATGGGTCTAAATTATAGAACAGTGGACTGTTGTAGAATTTACATAGATACATACATAGGTACATAGTATGGATACTATGTAACTATGTTGTTGTTGTATTGTGTACTATTGTTTTACAAGCCAACGACCATCGTGCGACATGACAATCCACAGGGAACCGTAAATTATTGTAAATGGTGTAAACGGACATTGTCAAACAAAGCATGCTCGCATTCACAAAGTCGTTTAAGAATGTCTTCACACTTCACACGTCTTCACAAACGTGGCGTTTGCGCAACGTAGCGTTGACGCAGAGATTTTTTTAAAATTCTGTACTGTCTCGCGGGTCTATCTAGCACTAGATTCAAGATTATTTATTTGTGGAAACATGAGTATACATACAAAGCATGCAAGTTATTAAATTACATTATAGTTTAAGATCAGTCATGTTTGGCTTTAGTGGGTTACAAATATTTAAATTTCAGTAATAAAAATAGCTAGAATAGCGCGTTGTGTAGTAGCTAGGATTTTGTTTTTATGCAATCACAACTGGCCCCCGCTTCGCAATCTTTTTACGATATGAGAAAATATCGAGACATCTTTATGTACATAGGTTTAATAATAATTTATTACACAAGTAAACCTTCCCGAATATTTTTTCTAAATGATGGTGAAAATCGCAAAAAATTATAGATAAACAAAATGGATTCAAACGAAGAAGTGTACGTTTCACGACTGCGCGTCTTGTTGATTAGAATTTATGATGGGATTTACGCAACGACTTCAACATACAGTGAGGAAACTCCATTAGGTCATAAAACCAAGACACGAATTCTAGGAACATCGTCCACAATGCTAGTAGTGTCCGTCCCAAGAGATGACCGAGGACGTGTGTTCGTGGAATCAGAAATTGAAACATGAAACTAAAGCATCGTTGTACGAGAGTAGAACTGGAGAACAAGAGAAGTGTGGCCTTAAGTGAAGTGAAGTGTGGTCTGGACACAGGCCTGCCGGTCTATTCTGTAATAATCTCACGGTGAAAACTTAGGTGAAGTGAACGTGAAGTGAGCTGTCATTCCACCTGCTGCTAGGGACTGACAGCTCACTTCGAGCTCACTTCACCTAAGTTTTCACGGTGAGATGGTTACAAAATAGCACTGCTGTTCTCTTTGAGAGGGAGAGAGCGGGCCCAATGCGAGATGTCACATGTCTTCGAATTTTTAGTTCCAGGACATGCCGGTTCCCTCACGATGTTTTACTTCACCGTTTTGAGAGCAGTGGTGATGAAATAATTTACACAAAGTAAAGCGCCTGTCTGGGTTCAAACTTATGCTTACAACTCGTAAGTCGCGGCCGTTACCACTGGGCCACCACTGCTAACAAATGCTAACCATTAGGGAATTGGTTATATTTGATGTTCGAATATGTACAAAATGTGTGCCATGTAGTTTTGGTGTTGGACCATAGTAGTATACTTACATGATGCATGACTTTATTTTTGAAACGAAGTTCTCTAAAGCAGCTTGCGGTAAAGGCACAGAGCAAATGAGTAAACTGGCAGAAATAGTCATGTAACCACAGATTAATACATATGGGACACTCCGCAGTTTAGGTATGAAGCTACAAGTACGCGGCGGGCCCGTCTTGTTGGGTCAATTCAGTGAGTGTAACGTAGTCAGAAGATCGATAAAAAGAGAGGCAACTTCTAGATAAATAGAACTTTAGGTGATTAGCGCTGTGCGACCTGCATTGCGCTTTATTGTGTCGTAGCAAGTCGCTTTTTATTTAAATCATTTTGCGGAGTGTCCCATATGTATTAATCTGTGTCGTAACGAAAAAGAGTTATGGCCGAAAAAGTCAGTTTCAAGTGTGAAAATTTTTGTTTTTGTTTTTAATAATGACTGTATTACTCGGCGCTCTTTTGACACTTGAAACTTGAGACCATACTAAATGAATGTATTAATCTATACATAAAATTAATAACACATGTACATCTTCTATACCAATAAATAAAATTGAAGTGTCTGTTTGTAATGTCAAAATAACAGCTATTTACTATAAATGCATTTATACGGTAAATACAACAAAAATCCGCCGGCCGAATTTAAATTTAAATAAAATTGATTTATAGAATTCCACGCCGACGAAGTTGCGGGTAATACATAGCTAGTACATAATATACAGCGAAAAGAACTTCGTTCCAAACGGGTGTCCCACGACACCAACCGACTTTTTTTTTAAACTTGATTTCTTCGAACAATTGACACCTGAATCTGAAATTTTCAGATGAGCATGCACTATAGAGTTTTTTATCTCTATATATATCTTCCATTCTTCTCATGAAACTACCTTTTGAATGGGGCGACTAGAATCAATTATAGTTTTATGTAAATCAAATCATTTTTATTTTATCGTGTTTAGATGTCGACACCTATCAGGTCTGCGTAGTTTCGCTAGATAATTTAAGTTGACCCTGTATAGAATAGTATTGCTGGCATCATTGTTCGAAAGAAACATTTGAATGTGGTTTAAGAAGTTAGTATAGTTTCTGTCTATCCCCATGTAAATGTGGCGCGATGTTGTGCTAAAATGTAATAGCTGTTATCTAAGCAACGAAAAATAAAATTACGATAACGAAAAAAGAGAGAAAAAATACATTTATTTAGTAGTAGATAAAACACTAGATACTACAGAATGGACAAGATTGATAGTTAAGCCTACCTACCTTGAACTTCAGAATTTCTAACACTTGAGGTGAAAAGAAAGTGTACAACACAGTTCTTTTAAAATTGAATTTTCACCAATATAATATATTTTTGGTCGACAGGAAAATGAATAGGTATTGCATTAACGAAATTGTTTTTCGATGTACAATTTAGATATCCTTTTTTAAATAATAATATATCAAGTTAAAGCACTTCAAAAATTAATACATCATGTCCACGAAAGTCTAGTAATAGCTTTTGATGAAGTAATCTTTTTTATTGAACTTAGGTATTCTTGAGTTGCTTCAGCGTACTTTCTTGTGAAGTTTAAGTTTAGTTGCTGGGTTTGTAAAATTAAGTTAAGAAATACAGGAATATAAAGTCGAGGTGTTTATTTTCCGACGAAAATAATTTTAATGTTTCGAAGTGTGGAGTAAATAAGGATGTTCAAGGCCAGAGTATTTCATCATAAATAGACACTATAGTAAGATAGTGCTGGTCAGCCTATCGGGGATAAAAAATGCATCTGTTGCAGAAGACTGGTTGTAGATACCTACGTAGGTACGTATTTGTCTTATAGTTTACCACCGGTGATATACCGATAAGTGAAAGTACTTGTTTATAATGCCAACGTAATAATAAACTTGAGTTAGAAGTACAGTTAGTACTTAATTCTTAGTGTACAACACAAACACTGCATTAACCCTAACTCCACCATTTATCACTTAGCTCGGCCGCCAGTGTACCGCCGATAGGTGAGACAAGCTAGCTCTAATCTTAACGACACTGCTGACCTTCGCCGATAAGAGGCGATAGTGGCCAGCACGCTAACAGTAGCCGGTGAAGTATAGTCATTTAGCCGTATAGCCTTTGGTGTTCATGGCCCCAGTGCCGCAGACCGCAGTGTTAGGTCTCGAGGACAGTGGACTAATGTATTACTACCATTATCTACATGGCCTTTTGCCCTTGTCGGTGTAGAAGGAATTTTAATATAGTTAGTTAATTTGCGCTTTGTGTCTGGGATTGTGTATCTTATTGTAAGGTAAACTGTTTCTTTTGCTGGTAAAAATTGTTTGTATACAGGGTGACTTGTAATTTGACATATTCCTTCTAGAACGTGATAGTGTGACACATTTGCAACAATTAAGCACCCCATTCAAGAAAACCCAATTTTCATGTATTTTTGAAAATTTCCCAGAATTCATCAGTAAATATCACTTTTCTCTAAAATCTCAAAGTGGTCGCCTTTATTGCTATTCCATTGGGTACCTAATTCTTTTATAAGCCTTTCGATGTACCCAAATTTTCTAAAACATCAAACAGTAAAAAAATAAAAGAATAAGTTTATAAACTATTTTCAAAAATCATCTACGTATGTCAACCTATTAGATCATGTACGTGAACTGTATGTTTCAATACACGCAAACTAAGCGACGACTGAACAGTGACCAGTGAGTAGACCATGAGTCATGTTAAAAACTCAAAAGCGACTCCACAACTTGTGACCTGGTCATGACGACCTAGGTGCCTGGAGTGTGATGGATTTCTGGGAGGTTAGAAAGTAGTGGGATGGCACAAAACAAGTTAATTAATTCGATTACCACCAAATTTTTCAATATTTCTACAATTTCCAAATTCTACCTTTGCCAGCATTATCGAAATTTTCGTCGACATCTCTAAATATTTTTTAAACTTTTGTGCCTCAATAGATAGCTGATTAAATAAAGATGTCTTCCCCGTAATTTGTACGCTTAATGCTGTAGTAAAATTTTGAGATAACTGGTGTCAAAATTCAAGTACGTAATTATTTAAAAAAATGGTTAATAAATTTCTTCCTTAATTTTTTCACTCTTTGATATTTTAGAAAATTTGGTTACATCGAATGGTTTGCAAAAATATTAAGTAACCAATGGAATCGCAATGAAGGCCATTCAATTTGAGAGTTTAGAGAAAAGTGAAATTTAGTGAAAATTCTTGAAAATTTTCAAAAATACTTAAAGATTGGATTTTCTCGATTCCCATCAATGTTTGCCTAGAGTTTTGGGGTGCTTAATTATTGCAAATTGATCACACTATCACATCCTAGAAGGAATACGTCAAATTACAAGTCACCCTATATTTAAAAAAAAAATGACCGTGACCGTGAAAAGAAATGGTCGTGACACGTGGAGGACGGAGGGCGCGTCAGACTCTAACTGACTAAGACCCATCCGTGTTCCTTCGGTTGCCTGTGTGTTGTCAGGGGCCACGGTATCCCTTTCGGACTTTCCCGCGACCCTGGCAAGCATCGGCCCTAGCGGACCCCGTCAGTTGTGCTGACATGTCTATGAGGCGCGCGTGGAAAATAACGCGCCGTCGGCCCAGGCTTGGTCCTTATCGGACGGCGAGCTACCCATTGCTTACCGTCCGCAAGCCCACACCTACGGTGGCCGGGAATCGGCCTGGGATTTTCCACGTCTAGGGCGTCTCCTGCGGCGACTAGGGGTGTGAGGGCATGAAATTTGGCTCTCCCTCACGCGTTCCGTCTCCTCCTTCGCGAGCATTATTGCTTCGCAGAAGGAGGTGACGGCTTCCCATGCCCTCTCGCTCAGTACCATGGCCTGGTTCAGGGTCGGACGCGAGAGATCACCGCCTCCACGAGGACACGGCGGTGCTCCACCCAAGCCGGGCAGACCTCCACATCAATCAATCGCTCAAAGCTGATATTTAAATGAGTTGCGACATTCTATGGAGCAGACTTGGCTAAGTCTTGGCTAAGTGGAAGGCTTTCCATGGAAGTTTAGCTAACAGTAAGATTGGCACTGAATCCTGCCATAAATCAACAGTGTCGTAAATTGAAATCTGAATCCGATATCCTGATAACTAAAATCGTCTCATAAATAGCTGTGTATGCATAGATCGTAAAATTTTGGATAAAGGAAAACGCTTATTACCAATTCCTTGAGCGCTTTAACTAAATTACGAGTCGATGGATTTGTAGAATAAATACCTTGAGCGTTTTAACTAAATTACGAGTCCGATGGATTTGTAGAATAATTATTATAATTAAGTTGGGTTTTATTAATTCAGTGATGGCACGTGTCGCTAGAAATTCCACTTATTCATTGCTATCCACCTCCTGAAGGATATCGTTATAGGAGAACACATGGACTCTGATTAGACTATTAAACTGCTAATATTAGTCCCTATAGGGACGTTTTGACTGCTACGAGTGATGTTTAGCAGAGCTGTAGCTAGGTTTAAATTGTATTAAGTAGTTTAGTGGAAAATTGAAAACTTTATACCAATCAACGCGGGAGAAAGAGTAGACAGCGCGCACGGGTACTATCTGTGAGCGCTGCCTGCTCTCTCTCCCGCTTTAAGTTTGGCTGATAGTAAGATTGGCACTGAATCCTGCCATAAATCAACAGTTGCGTAAATTGAAACCTGAATCCGATTTTTCTGAATCGTTGTTTGGTATTCTTTTAGTTATAAACAGAAAACATAACTACGAAATAGTCATGTCAACTAAGCTTACGAGTAGGTATTTTCTGTAACGTATCAGGTCACGCGGGATTTGATCTATGGCAGGCTAGGCTAGGTGCACTCCGCATTTTAGGTATGAAGCTGCAAGTACGCGGCGGGCTCGTCTTATCGGGCTAACTCAGTGAGCGTAACGTAGTCAGAAGATATGAGTTACGCGATAGAAAGAAAGGCAACTTCTAGGTGAATATAACTGTAGGTAATTAGCACTGTACGACCTGAATTGTACTTTATTGTGTCGTAGCAAGAGTAGCTTTTTATTTAAATAATTTTTCGGAGTGAATCTTCTGTACTTGTTGGTATCCTATTGTTTGTGGAACATCATCACATTAGGTTGGTCTCGAAAATAAATTGGATTGGAGGATTGTGAATTCAAACAAAGAGATGCATGAACAAACATGAATTAAGTTTTTTTTTACGATCATCATTGCCATTTAACGTGACAATGCTACCAGTCTTCTGGGCATTTTTCCGAATGATAGCCATATGGACGAGTAAGTCGACGCTTACTTTAAGCCCCACTTACAAGGTGCAAATTTATTGCAACAATTGACTAGCCATCCAAACAATACGTACAATTGTCGCACGATACAGGCAAGTTAGTTGCTGTACAAAACTAGTATAATTAAACAGCACGTACAATAAAATCATATTCCATTCTGGCATGAAAATTTTCTATCATACAAAGTTAAAAAGTTAAATTTTGAAAAGATTAAAAGAAAAGAGAAAGAGAAATATTTGGCAGCGCAAATATGGGAAATACTTGAATCAATTGTACAAAGAGATGTACAACTCTGTGTTTAGACGAGGCAAAACTTGTATGCCTTGCATTAATTGCCTTGGTGTAAACAGAAGTCGCATGTTATTATTGAATAGCAAAACTTGCATTCTAACGCACGAGTTAAGGAACCCCAATCTACCAATATTAGCTTTGTCAGCTAATAAGTATTGACTAGATGTATTATTTCCAAATATTCCATTGCTGGATCAGCGTTCATAATTATCTAGGACATGCGTCATATCTGATCACGTTGTGCATGTACTACGTTAGCAATAAAGATAGTATATAAGATGAATATTTTATTAGATTAAGATTAATTACTGTTTAGCTGTAACTCTGTCCGAATAAAGTTATTTTTTTAAATACTTCCGTTGTCGCTTACTTAATTCACGCGTATAAACATTTGCATGCAAATCTTGAATGGCAATAATTGAACGTGATTTATGGCTTACGATTATTGCTCTTGCACGTTCCAGAAACTTGCACCGTATAAATGAGCTTAAGTGTCCTTTAGTGTTTCTATTTATTTTTATAGTTAGTTAGTCTAATTGTAAATAAGCAATTTAACGTAAATAATAAAATAAAATAAGATGTATGAAAAATTAATCCACAATCTTCCATTACGGCGTGTACCGCTGTCAGATCGATGCGGTATGCGACGATGGGACCATCATTGTTCCTCTCAATTTGTCCCGAGCGGTCACATAACAGTGGGTTCCGATTTGTAAAGCCACGATTTTGGTCATTGATTTGACAAACGTGTTTGGCTTATACCTACTGCTAATGTAATGGTAGGTCTATTATTGATCGAAGAATGGTAGTCAATTTTTGATGTTAGTGATAAAATGGTTTATTTATAAGAGTTGCTTAAAGCTTACAGACGTTTAAACGTGAAAAAATGTGTGGTTAAGTAGACGTTAATCATTAGTTTATTTTAACTAAATAACTAACTTCTTAAGTTAGAATTGGCCTCAAATGTCATGATTTCATGAAATAGTCATTCAATAGGGTAATATGAACTTAGAGATTTTTATGACTATTTTTATTGAGGATTTTTATAATTCTATTTATTACAAACAAAAAAAAAATGTGGTTAGCCCTGACACTTTCGCCTTAAGCAGCGTTTTTTATAAAAACTCCAATGTGTTTATACAATGAATTAGAAGTTATTTGGCAGTAATTTTCTGCCCTGTGACAGACAGACACATGGGGCGTAGGTTTAGTGTCCCGTTGGCAAGCGGGTACGTACGGAACCCTAAATAAGAAAATACGAGGAACTTAACATAAATAAAAGTTTAATGATAGATCGTTTACAGATATGAACTAGGCAAAGGAAATATACAAATATTGCAAAGAAAACTCCTGAGAGAAAAGCTGCGAACTGGATTTAATAAATAAAAAACCAAGACTGAAATTATTCGACGAATACAAAGTTGCTTTCAGATCTATCGATATCTACTAATATTAAGTACACGAAACTGTGTGTGTCGTGTATTTGTTCGTTATCTTTTCACGCCTTTACAGCTGAACAGAGTTACAATGTTTGACACACTGGTAGTTAGGACATAGTATAGTTTTTATCCCAGTAGTAAGTTCCCGTGAGATAATATCCGTCAACTACTTTGGCGAAGCTTCGGGCAAAAGATATAATCCTTTACTTTTAAACAACCTCTAACATAGACCTACTTATTGCTTATGGTTAGGCTTCTGTAACCAAAACCTCAACGATATAACCATATGACGTTAACATAACCGTTTAGATTTTCAATATGACAAGAACTTGCCTCTTACTGAAAATCTTAATAGGTCATAGCGCTTTAATACTCATTAACAGCAAGACACATTTATCGCTTAGTGTAGATAAAATTCGCTGTAATAGAGCATCACTGTGAGCTTTACACATAAGCTGTATTTAAGTACAGACGTCTACGTTAATTTGGTACCCTGTACTCAAGGGTATACCAATAAAAAATGGACTATACTACAAGTGAAACTTCAGAGACGTGTTGGGTCTCAATATCTAACGATGATGAATTTTTTTGTAAGCAAATTAATTCAAGTAACTACATGTCGTTGCCAGATCTTAGGATTGACCATTTCATGAAATGGCCAGCTAACATTGGCCATATCGTTTAAGCGTCAACGTTTAATGATATGGCAGTTGACGTTTGGTCATATCATTAATGTAGGTTATCCATAGTCTAAGGTGTAATAAAAATAGCCAAGTAACTGCGACCAAATTGGAAGTAGCGCTCGCCGGCCGCTGCCGCGGCACCGCTCGCTTCGCTCGTTCGGCTCGCGCGCTGTTAGTCACAGTTCTAAGCTAACCTAACAAATGGGTTAGGTTAGGTTAGAACTGTGACCAACCGGACCAAGGTCGTGGTGCCGCATAAGCGAGCGCTACTTCCAAGTCGAACGCTTTCCGTAATATCATATTTGGAAACCCAATAAAAGTCCATTGACTATTTTTGCGTGGTCACCCTACTTTGTTCGATTTGTTGTAAGCCATGATGCACAACAAAAACAAAGCGACATCAACGCCTCTACCAGTGGAAAATCTATATGATCACTACTGTTTGGCCACATCATAAAGTAGTCGTGCGTTTAACTGTTCATATCGTTAAACGTTGACTTTTCAATGATCTGGCCAGGCTACATCATGATGTGACCAGTAGTCGATATTAATTTCATGAAATGATCAATTTTAAGATCTGGCCACGACATACATACTTATTTGAAATCATGAATAAATGTCACCGTATGATTGTGAAAACTGTTAGGTTATAATCTATCGGTATTATTTCCGTTAGATTATAAATTGTTGAAAAATTCTGAACTGAAACAAACCATTTACAATTTAACGCATTTCGATAACGTTTATCTAAGGAAAACTGACAAATTATGAACTGCTATCAAACTTGCTAGCAACGTTACGCACCTTGCGCTAATACTAAATAGCTGCGAACAAATTGGAAGTAGCGCTCGCCGGCCGGTGCTAAGGCACCGCTCGGCTCGCGCGCGGTTGTTCACAGTTCTAAACTAACCTAACCCATTTCACCCAGTTCACAATTTTTCGAAAGATTATAAACTAACGAAGTTCATAATTATACGGTGACATATAAATAGATTTTTTGTCGTTACATTTTGATACGTGTCGTCGTCTGTAAACTTTCAGTAGCTTATTTAGTTTTACATGTAGAATAAACGTAAACTGCACAAATGCTGATTGCCTACACCAATCTCACCTGTACACAGTGAACCCGATGAAAGATTTTGATAACTGATAGCGGAATAATCATCGCGTAGAATAAAACTACAGAACAATTAATTAAATATTAACATCACAAACATCGATTTACCACTGACGATCACTCAAGGATGGCCAGAATTTTAAAGCGATAAATTACTTTAATTTAAGGCTTTTGCCCAGCAGTGGGATACAAAATAGGCTTAAATTTTTTTAAATTGATGATGCGACTGGTTTCTATGTGACTCTATGAAAACGCTTCCGAATACAGACGCCAGCACATCTTTAATAAATTTTCAACTTTATCACTAAAAAATAAGGTTCAAAGTTGATTGGGAAAATTTGACAGTTTCGGGTAGGTTGATCTGCTGGCGTCTGTACATTGCCACCTGTCACCGTTTTCATAGAGATGCATATAAAACCAGTCGTGACGCTACTAAGGCAACGTCGCCTAATCGCAATGACAGACCCATTGCGATTAAGCGACGTTGCCGTTTGAGCACAGAGCACCTTAATTATTTATTCTGACTGATTTTGAATTCATGGTCAGGCTTGGGGAAAATTCGAATATCTTCCACCTCTTGCAAGGAGGATATCTACGAATAAGTTCAAAGCCAGCCGGATTATGGATGAGAACGTAATTAGTGTCAATATGAACGAATAAGATTTATTTACAAGCCATCCTTAAGTATTCGCAAGATGGTTTAACTAATTCAGAATAAAACTGTTAGTATGGTACACTACAGGCAATAGTACCAACCTTTGAAACGGGAGAGGTCTATGTCCGGCAGTTGTCTGCGATAGGCTGGGTAGAGAAAATAGAGAGGTCACTTAGGTGTAGATTAAGTACAGAGTACCTATTTGTATTTAATGGGATACTTTACCATATCAAAAAGAACAGTGCCGTAGGCCAGGAGCATTTCATCTTCAAGGGGGGATGCACACACTGTGAGCGCGTTGGAGGTCATTCCAATGTCAACCGTTTATCTGTAACAAAAGGTTTAATTTTAATTGGATTTGAGGAAAAGATTTCGTAGCAGTGTGCTACGCACGTAGCAGGACGTCTACGCAAGATTTGAGAAAAACACGAACAAAAGGGTAACACTGGTATCTACGATCTGAAGTTAGTCATTCCAGGTTATAGGTTCGCTTGCACCACAAATCACTAAACGTGTTTAGCGCTAAACGAATTTCGTATTATGAGATGCAAGCGGAACAAAGTCTATGTGCGTTCTGAATGCACCTTGCAAAATAAATAGCTTTTCAATTTGTAAAATACGAGTATCTCTGCGATGACTTACTTATTCAAATAGTAGCAATGTCAAATACCTACTAAATTTTCTGGGGAAAGCCATGTTCGCAGTCTCACGGCTTGTCCAAAAGACAATTCGGTTTGACGATAAAGAGAATAATTTCCCAACTCACTGTCTGTAATGACAAATTCTGGGAAGATTTTGTGTGAAGATAGAATATTAGATAACGGAATTCCTGTAATTCTATGAGGCCCAATTCAATAAAATTCACAGAACATAATAAATTGCCTAGTTCATTACATTAGCACTTTCTGAAGGCGGAATAATATTAAATCAGTAAGTTTACAGAGCGAGGACAGTCACTTGGCCTATTCGGCGCCTATAGCTAATTATTTAATAATAAGATATCGATTCCATCACAGATCGATGGACCGACCTACTGACCGGTGTCGTACCAAGAAACCATTTGAAAGTAGGCTTAGAATAATGATTGTGTGTTGAGACGATAGCGGTTCTAGATGATGGTAAATGGGAATATTATGCTAGGGATTTCTGGAGGTAATAATTGAGGTGCTATCTCATGATAGTACCTTAGTTTCCCAATTTCATACTGAATACTGCTGGGTAGTATAATAGGTACACCACTGACTAACCTTTCAGGAAATGTTTATACTGCGGAGTAATGGCGTAACACACCAACAATTACAATGCCTTTCTTTTTGACAATTCGACAACATTCATTGCGTCATTTGCGTAAGAAGCAATGGATTAGGAATTTATTTCAAAATCCTTAGGATTGTGTACCAAAGTGTGTTACGCAAGTTTTATAAGTAAAGACGCTTCTATAGATAGTGTTCTATGCACTGAAATTCACAAGATCAGATCGCGTAAAAAAAGACAAAACAATTTTTCTCATTTTATTTTTCTGTTCCTGTTAAATTACAGTTTCCTAGAAGAGCGGTGACTGCCCACATAGCGTCCGTAATTTACCGGTGAATGACGATACTGAAATGTTGTTTATGAAAGTAAGTTTGATTGTTTTCCTAAAGAGCATTATTGACACGCCAAGTCATACCCCGCTGCTCAAAGATTTAAATCTCTAGAT
The DNA here is from genome assembly GCA_949128155.2 of Xanthia icteritia. Classification (NCBI taxonomy): domain Eukaryota; kingdom Metazoa; phylum Arthropoda; class Insecta; order Lepidoptera; family Noctuidae; genus Xanthia; species Xanthia icteritia. The sequence goes on from OX421937.2 coordinate 3,624,643, forward strand.
GTTCCCTCACCGTAGGTACTAAGTCACGCGAAAAAGAGTCCATACTAAGAAAAGTGAGCTCACACATTATTAAATAGCGTTTCCATGACAACCAAGTCAAGTCACTGCGTCATTGTGTGTCAGAGGTGTCAAAGCGAAACAGAAACGCGACTATCATTTGACGCGGTAGGGCGAATCTAACGATTTAAATCTTTGCCGCTTCCATCATTTTCATGACAGCCGTCACTGTTGCCGTTATGTGCGGCCACCGCTCTGAAATAAAACGATCGACAAAATTGAAAATTAATAAACAATTATCATAAAAGAAACAATGTTACTAAAATCAGTGAACCTATTCTTTCATCACGATAAAAACGAGTCGCTTTGTTTTAATTTCGATTTGTCACTTTTGAAATTTAATATGAGTGACTGGAAAGTGTTCGTTTTTGTAGATGAAAACAAAGTGGACTCGTATTTATGAAAAAACGAGTTGAAAAAAAGCAAAATCTACCGTTTTTTTAATATCTGTTTTTAGTGTAGAAGCGATCTTTACAAGGTAAAGTCACAGAATTTAATTTTAATTGTGGACCAAATTGACTTGCCAACTTAAATTATCCGTATATTCAAATCACAAATGTCATTCTTTGTTAGTTGTATGAAATGGCTATATCACGGCAAATTAGCGTAGTGTGAATTTGATAAAAAAAAAAAATTCTTGACTGTAAATGTTATCATTTTCATTGATCCACGTTAAACCGACAAATTACTTATGTATTCTGTGCTCAACCAAGAATGATCTGTTCAATCGTTCAACGTTCATGTGATTTTTATTGAATTAAAACGTAACGAAGGAGAGTTCAATTTGGAGGTGAGAAACCTCTTGAAAAGGTTAGTAGCCTTTAATCATAATAAACTTTGATAAGTATTATATTGTGTGTAGGTATAATAGAACAAGTGTACGTTTAGAAAAAGCGAATTGTGAAAGGTTTCTTTGAAGACTCCCAAGAGGTCAAAATCCTGTCCTAAGAAGGTGCGTTTAGAAAATTGTTTTCTAGATAAAAACTTACTTATTCAGATTTACCACGCCTTGTTTCCTCGAAGGGTTGGGCAGATGTGTACCTATTGTACCTACCTATCTACATTTCGCCAGTTAAGTTTAAGTTCCATGTAATAGGGGGCGAGCCTATTGCCATCAACCGAGCACAAATCCAGACTCCGGGCTACTGCTGAGAAATTCCAGATAGAAAATCCCAATATCACTTAGCCCTACCCGGGAATCAAACCCAACCTATGCGCAGCAGTAGCGCTTGCGACCACTAGGCCGACGAGGCAGTCAGTCCCAGTGTGATGTTATTCAGATTTTAGCATAATAATAAACAGTAAGCCGAAGCATTAAGTTCTAAACTAGGCAGTTCATCAAAAAAGATAATTGGAATAGAAATTGATAAACACGCAAATAATATACAATGTTTACGAAGGCCCATGTCCAGCAGTGAACGTCTCTCGGCTGAAATTATTTTGATGATGAAAATGCAATGCTTTTCATTAATTCTCTAAAAACGTATTGACCTAATGATGTACAGTTTTCTTTTGCTTTCTTTCTTTTTAACCCTTTTTTCAATAAATGCGCCTCTATAACTTTCTGGCCTTTTCTCGAAGTTAGTCGCAGTAACTAAGCTGAGGTACCCCGTCCAAACGGGTTAGGTTCGGCTAGAACTTTGACCGGCCACGTGCGAGCCGAGTAGGTCGCAGTAACTAAGTTTGGGCACTCGACCAAATGGGTTAGGTTAGAACTGTGACCAACCATGCGTGAGCTGAGCAAGCGAATCGAGCGGTTTAGCAGCGGCCGGCGACTATTACCTTCAAGTTGGTCGCAGTTAGTTGGCTATTTAGTATTTTTAGGACAAAAAATCGGGGTTCACAAGAAGAGGCAGATTAATTATATTAGAGTATTCATTAATACATTTTTAGTAAATCAAAATGACGGAGGTCTCGGAGAGTTGATAAGAGTATGTGATGCCAATACAATGTCCAGAAAACAGAATATATGGTGTTTAGAGCCGCCGGTGGATGCCCCGAGTATACACATAATATAACTTTAAATGGCTTGTGCATAAATCGTGTGCTGAAATTTAAATACCTGGGGCATTTAATTACCGAAGGTCTTAAAGACGATCAGGATATTGAGAGCGAGCACAGGGCTTTTGCGGTCAGAGGTAACATGCTGGTCCGCAGATTCTCCTGCTGCTCTAAACAAGTAAAGATAACGTTGTTTAAGGCGTATTGTCAAAGCTTTCATACGGGAAATCTGTGGGTCGGTCACACCAAAAGATCGCTGGATGTCCTGCGCGTCCAGTATAATAACATCTTCAGGATGATGTTGGGGCTGCTTCGCTTCTGTAGTGCATCGGGGATGTTTGTGCTGCATCGCACTGATGGCTTTCATGCCGTCACCCGCAAGATCTGCAGAATGCGTGGTAGCTGCAACGGAATTCTGAAGACTGTAGCGGATAGGATCTCTTCTGCGTTAGGAGATCCTTTGTTAAGAGGGTAATTTGAATTGTATTTTAATATTTTATATTTTAATCGAACTGTATGGATTAAATTATCTGTGTTTTTTTAATTTTATTTTTTATTAGTAAATAATTGGGGTTTCGGTTAAATTGAAATGTCTTTCAATTAAACGTCATGATAGATTTGAAACTTCAAAATTTCACCATCCCTAAAAATAGATACCTACATAAAATTTCGTTGAGCTACAGCTTAAACTGAATCCTCGATTGAATAATATTGCTTCAATGCTTTATTTGCTCTACGTGATTGAACAACAATCGGATCCGTTTCCAAGTGTGACTGAACAGGATTATTTGATGGAGTTTGCATGATTTATATTGAATATTTTTGTAGGCTTTGTAGGTATTTTTTTTTGCGTGTGTTATTATCAAATAACGGAGCGTGAGGGCGTGTCAGACTATTACTGACTAAAACCCACCCGTGTTCCTTCAGTTGCCTGTATGTTACCAGGGGCTACGGTATCCCTTTCGGACTTTTCCGCGACCCCGGCAGTTGTGCTGACATCTCATTGGGACGCGCGTGGATCACTACGCGCCGTCAACCCGGGCCTGGTCCTTAATCGGACTGCGAGCTACCCATTGCTCACTATCCGCAGGCCCGTGCCTACGGTGGCCGGGAATCGGCCTGGGATTCCCGACTGGATACCCACCCTCAAGGGAGAACAGAGGATTATGTCAGACTCTTACCGACTAAAATCCCATCACGGTTTCTTTTACTACCATGAATTGGGGGGCTGGGAGATACTTGTATGTTCGCACGCACCCCCGGCTGGTATCAACCCGCCATGCCTAGCAGACACATAAAAGCCGTAATCGGTCTTTTTCATGCTTTTTATTAATGAACTCTGTAACCTACGAAACAGTGGGGGTAAAATCTTCTCTTACGCGGACGACACAACCATTGTTTATTTAGGGGACACGTGGAAAGCCGTCTGTAATATGGCCCAGATCGGATTGGCTGCTATAGATAGATGGTTCAAAGCTAATCTTCTAACCTTTAGTGTTCCTAAAACCAACAATATTTGTTTTTCTCCTAGTAGAAGATCTAAACCAGGCCTTAATTTCAGTATTCGAATCCACACGCGTACGGACTACAGGGACCATAATTATAATTGTCAAGCTATTAAACATGTAACGTCCACAAGATACCTGGGAGTTATAGTCGACGAGTGTTTAACTTGACATTCGCATATAGAGATTGTTATATCACGGGTGCGAAAATTAATATGGATTTTTAAAAATCTTAGGTTTTCTCCAAAATACACTAAATAGCATCTATATTGCGTTCACACAATCAGTTATCACATACTGTTTACCAGTTTGGGGAGGACACAATAAAACTAAATTTCTTGAGTTAGAGGTCCAAAGGTCACTCATAAAAGTAATGTACAAAAAACCATACGGATACCCCACAGTCGATCTATATAGAATCAGTGGCTTACTTACAGTAGAAAACTATATTTTTTAATTACGTCCGTGTACTTACAAAAATCTATTTCGTTTAACCAAGATAGTCTGGAGAAAAGACGAAAGGACATAGTGGCCTAGTCCCCGGGGGTTTGAACCCCTTTTGCACGGCGTCAATATGCAACCCAATCAAGCCTACATTTGTAATAAGATAAACCAAAAATTAAAGTTCTACCATGAGGTCTCACACGTATGCAAAAAGGTAATAACCGAGTGGCTTAAAACCTTAACATATGAGGAAACTGAGCAAGTCTTGATTAGACTTGGTTAAATCATTTCTTTTTAAATTTTTATTCCCTCCGTAATGTAAGTACTCACCCAACATGTTTAATCTATATATTACTTCGAACACATCGTCACTCAAAGATATACACTTTCACACATACAAACACACACTCACACATACACACACATACGCACACACACATACACACACACATACACACACACACACACATACACACACAATCATCACTGGAAACCCTGTTTAAAAATAAGGTGCACATACAGTTTTACATAGACACACGACTACAATTACACAAAGAGCTGCTAATTAGTTTATAAGTCATTTACTGTAATTTTTTTTTTCTTTTCTAATTTAATTTTAATCACTTTTGTAATAACTTGTGCATTAGTCTCAATATTGCTAATATTAAGGGAAAGAGCGACCCCCCAACACAGGTATTATCAATTACCTACTGGGGATGTCTCATTTATACACTCCATGTAACTGTTTTGGGACAATTAAACAATTTTCAATTTATTTAATACGCTAAGTGACACTATGAAATGTCCACACAATTTTATTACTTAACTACTCATTATAAATGTACAAATTTGTATGTTTATGACTCAATCACGCAAAATGGTCTAACAGATTTGGAATTCTCTATGGGCCAATTTTATGGTGCCTATAGTAAAAAAATATCCTGAATTCATGAACTAGGTACTAAATGGACTAGGTTTCATCATCCGACGCCACTTGAACAAAAGTTCATACTAAAATGCCCGATCTCCTTTGGCACAAAGATAGTTAACAGTAATATAACCTGGATTAACACATGGGATACTTTTAATCCCGGTAAATGACATGGCTTAACGACTGATATCAATTTATGTTTTAAACTAGCTTCTGCATTTTTCACTTCTCTCTGGACCCAATTCTAAAGACAAAGTCTTAGTAAAAATTAGAACTAATGATATCGCAATAAGAATAATTCCAGATAATTCGCAAGGGCGTCCTAAGGATTGCCTCAGCCACTGAGCATTGACACTGAGTCAACCTGTAAATATCTTCTGCAGAAGCTTGCCTCCCTTATAAACAATCTAGGGTCTGGGATAAAAACTACACTTAACTAACAGATTAGTATAGTAGTAGTATTTGCGGCTCTATTGTTCTACCAGCACGCTTAGCATGACCACAATAGAAACGGGGTTTATCGACGGAACAATAGACAGATAAACAATCACAATCTATCATTTTGTCTAGAAAGAAAAAGAATGAAAGAAAATACGTTTATTTGCGGTAAACATGACGCAAAAAAAAAAAGAAAACAAAATTAAAAAATGGAAACAAGTTTCTGGGAAAATATGCGTCACATTCACGCAAAACGGCCATCGCTCAGCATGATGCTGCGACCCTATGCAAGACAGAGCCCCTAGAGTCTATTCTTCCGTCGACAAAATCCGTAGAAAACCCGTTTCTATGGTTGTCATGCTATGCGTGCAGTGAAACCTATTTAGTATCTAACATAGGATAACATAACGCCTGACCTAATCCCCGATCAGGTTGGCAGAGGTTGTACACTGTACATTCACTAGCATAAACACTGCATAATCACTGTTAAATCTCGCGTAAGTCATAGGTATGACTTACGCGAGATTTAACAGTGATTTTCTCTTAAAGTATTAATATATATTTTATGTTGTTACGAATATAGTATTTCCGAAACCTTCTACTTAATAATAATCTTAAATTGATTATTTCTACAATCATCATCATCATCATTACAGCCGAAAGACGTCCACTGCTGGACATAGGCCTCCCCCAAGCACCGCCACTTCGACCGATTCTGTGCCTCCCGCATCCAGCGGATTCCTGCGGTCTTCACAGGGTCATTGGTCCACCTTGTGGGAGGCCTTCCAACGCTACGTCTTCCGGTACGCGGTCGCCACTCGAGAACCTTTACCCATTCTACAACGTATAGCCTAAACTGCTGGCTTGGCTAGAAGCATAAAATTCTACGGAACAGTTTCATATAAGGAAAGTGAGCATTAAGGAACGATTTTTGAAAATTCATCCCGTAAAGAAGTTAAATAGGGGATGGAAGTATAAAAGTCCCACATTTTACGGATAGGAATCCCATCGGGCGCTCGCCTTGTACTATTATCTAATACTAAGATATTTTCTCAAAGTTGCAATTTTTAGGGTTCCGTACCAGAAGGTTGCCAAACGGAACCCTATTACTAAGCCCCGCTGTCCTTCCGTCCATCCGTCTGTCTGTCAGCGGGCTATAGCTCATGAACTGAAACAGGTATACCTATTGTTACAATTGACATTTTCACAGATTGCGAATATCTAAAAACAAAAATGAAATTAAAAATTAAAGGTGGTCCCCCATACAAGGGTCGTGTTTTTTTCGGAGTTTTTTGCTAAATATTATACGGTGGTACGGAACCCTTCGTGTACGAGTCCCACTCGCACTAGACCGATCCTTATTTCTCGAGTTAAATTCTTTTGCATTTTGCGGAGCTGCTAGGGATGTACGCTCGTACAGTAGCCTTCCATTTCACCTGTGATGTCATTGCTCTATGTAATACTACCTAACCATTTCATTTACCATTTACTTGTTTAATATTCTCCGAGTGTAAGTTAATAACAGGGTTAACGCCGGGATTTGCACTGGACCGAAAACCACAATTTTCTCTGGTGTTAACTTTGGTAACTTTACTGAGTATTTATGTAATATAGATTGAATAGGAAACTATTAGTTTTCTTGCTGAGCAATTTTAACATTAAGCTGGGTTATGAATACAATATATATATATATTTTATTTAGCTGTCCAATTTTAGGCAATTTAACACCAAACCTTTTCCATGTTTTTTTTTTCTATTATTTTTGACGTGACAACGTCTCGCGTGGGAAAAAACAAAAACATGCACACGGGCGCTTTCCCGACGTTTTTGAGCTGACCGTTGAGAATCTCATAGAGTACCTACATCGCAATGCATCCCTAAAAAGCGTTGTTGTGCATTTTGGATTCTTGGATTTATACAATAATATGAAACAAACATTGCAGATAATCAATAGAATTCTCATTGATGTACTAGCTTTCGCTCGCTTGGAGTTTGGAAATTATCCCACGGGAATGTACTACCGGGATAAAAAATACCCTGTGCTAATCCAGGTCATAAACGGTTGAGGCGTTTTTGCGTGATTGAGTAACAAACATACAAACACACAAAGTTTCACATTTATATTCTAATGTCTAATGTCTAATGTCTCGCTGGCGGTGGCGCGTGTTTTGGATCATTTAGCTCCCTTCAAAATGGTTGAGCTGAATGGTGCTAATCCATGCGTCATGTTCGTGAACGGGCGCCGTCAGTAGGGACTGGTCATCTCTTAGCTGCCACGGCGATTTTAATTTAATTTATATTTTTATTTCTAACGGACGCTTTTAATGTTTTGCATCGTTCTCACATGTATAACTTCAACTTGAATGATGTAACCAATATTATGTAACCATTTTATTTTATTTAAAAGAGTGTCCGTGGAGTTTCTTGCCCGTTCTTCTCCATAGGTACCTACTACGCTTTGGAATGGGCGACTAGCTTCATATTTCTGACTGACTGACCCCTTGACTATTCAAAAGTGCCTGTAATTGGTTTATTTGAAATAAATGCTTTGAGTTTGAGTTTGAGTTGAGTTTATAATATTAAGTAGGATACGTGTTTTCCGGCTGACTACTTTGTTCCGTCTGTCTGACTAAGTATCAGATATAATATATACCTTCAGCAATATCGATGCGTCATACGCTGTGATCTGTCCCTTGAGTAGGTGTCGCGTTCCGAGGTCTCGAATCTACGCTGGCATTACCATGGTCGACATGATCGTATGAGATTTAAAAAATAAGTAAACATTTTTGTGGTCTTCACGCTTCACCATATTGCCACCCAAAATACATTTTCTGCTAGACGTACACTTTTCCCAAGAACTGACTTTTTTTTTTGTGCTTATAAAATACTGATCAGAAAAATTTAAATGATGAATATCTCTTTGACTGCTATTCCTTAATTTATTTCCAACAAAAAACAAAGATTCTTCAAGATTTTACAATGAGTTCATACTAGTCGTGATTAAAATAAATTTATTATATTTTGTTGGATTTACTATGGTCATTTAGGGTAAAAAAAATGTTTTTCTTGCTTCACATAGCTTTCACGATCTACAAAGTCTATAAAAAAAAAGTGCGTGTCGGATCACGCACAAAGGAGGATTTCCGGAGTTGGAAAATGTTTTCCCAAAAACAAACTTAACTTTGTAGTTGAAAAACATGTTAGCCCATATATTGATATACGTCGCGGTCAATTCTCCAACTGTAAATGTAGGTTTGTAATCGCAAAAAGAAAAAAAAGTGTTATAAAACTACAAATTAATGATTTTCGGACTTGTGCTGTGAGACCTTGCTTCCTGCCAAATTTTATGATTCTAACTCAACGGGAAGTACCCTGTAGGTTTTGATTTATTTGTGAGTATCAAAATATGTCACATAAATGGTAGTATTATGAAAAAAATACGCTTTTTATACTTTCCGATCTGAAAACAAAGACTTATAAGCCAACTCACCTTACTTTCTAGGAATTTTTCTCTGCACAGAGTCGAAAGAGATTAAACTGAATGTTCCAGTTCCAGGAAATAAGTTGGTAAGCTGCGCATTTCAAATGTCTTTGTAATCAGTATGTTCTTTGACGTTTTCCAATTCTCAGGATTTATTCTCTTAAGAAGGGTGGGTGGTAAAACGTGTATTATTAAAATGTTAGAGATGATTAAATGTATTTTTAACTTAATTTTTCGTGATCAATTTAGATGATTGATTACGAGAAATTCCAATTGGACAATAGTATCTGATAATATTAATCTTAATCTTATATTTGGATTTTATTTTTTCGGATTTTGCTATTTTTGGTAAAATATCATATTCATTAAGAAATTAGATACCTACCTAGTCATATTTCAGACAAATTATGGTAAAATAATGTGGGTAGGAGAGACTAGACTAAACAATATTATGCCGTGAAGGCCCTTCTAAGGTCATGTAGACAGGCTAAATTAATTAAGTGGCAACATATGGGTTACATAATATTCCCAACAAAATATCTCCACCTTTTTAGTAAAAAAACACTACTAATATTAATACATGTACTTATGTCAGTGTCTTGTCTATATTTTTGTTAGGTTCTTACGGCTAACACATCTGAACCGGTTTTGATGAATTTGGCTATTAGTTTGAACCATGATGAAGTGAAAACATTACATGAAAAAAAAACCTTATTAAGGCTCGTGCAGACTAGCGCGACTTGTCGTGCGACGCGACACCGGTAATTGTTCTACGGTGAAGTTTTCTATGAAATTGTTTTGTTAGAGTTCGCTGTCGCGTCGCGCCACGAGAAAAAAGTAAGTGCTGTAAGTGTGAAATTGGGTTTTTAAGTTTGTATGGAAAAAAAGAAAATACTAACAAAATTGTAGGCCGCTTTGCCTACGATTTCGTTTGTATTTCTTTATTTTTAGCCATTTTTTAAATTAGTATTTATGGACCTTGGGTGCGTGGTATTGGGATTTTGTCAGTGAATTTGAAAACAGTAGTATGTAATGCTATAATTCCTACAACTCTGACCACAATCATTGAAATACCTAGCTTCGTTATACCCAAACATAAACGCATTATGCTTTTTTATTTCGGTACCATACCAATTAAATTATCTAACTTCTCATAAGAGTAAATGTCAAAAACCTCCGATAATTTGATTGAAATCATTATGAAGGTTACATACTTAGACCGGTTGGGTTACGGGCAATCTAGGTAGTTTAAAAATCTGGATGTGCTCTCGTTTTGACTAGTTTAACGAACTTGTACGCATGCTTTTAAGAAAAGTAGCCCTCTTTCCTTAGCCAGTTTAAGGCTTAGATTATTGAGCCTATTGTTTTAAAATGTTGGCTGGTAGATGGGTAATTACTGACAAAGGAAAACGGGAAGATTAGGTTTTGAGAAGTTTTAAATTCTAAACGTGGGCGAAACACAGGGGAACACAGCTAAGTTATAACTCAGTCTGAAACTCATTAGATTTGGATAGAAGTACTTTTAGTAAAGAAAATTAAAAACAATTTTGTTGTATTTATAGCAACAGTTCATGAAACACGAAATAAAAAAGTGAAATGCTTTTAAAACAACAGTGTTTGTCTCACACACATTGTGTACATACGTTATCTGTAAAAAAAGGATTTTTACAGAAATATGTTAAAAAAAAAGTATAATAATATAGGTATAAAGTTTGCAAACTTGTTCGATACGAGAATATAACAAAATGTGACTAGGACACAGTTTTGTGAGTCCGAATAAAATTAAAATTCCCCAACTGTTATATTTACGTAAATTATGAAGTTTTGTAAGAATATGTTTTGCCACAGTTTCTGGCTTCGCTGGCTGTCCCATTTAGCTACAAATTAGGGCCGGATTAATTTGGATGTTTTGGTAACGTCGCGTTACGAGATAAAGGACGTAGAATTGTGTCAATTGTGTGTAATAAGGGCCAATTTGGGATATTATTCGATTGTGGAGGTGGGATGCCTGTTACTTATGGAACTATGCCGTCTGGTCTCGGAGGATTGGATAAATATTACCAAGGACATGGTTTTATAAATAGAGGCCGATAACCCATTGTTAATGCTTTGTTTTATCATAAAACATAAGTCATTAAAAATAGAACCAATCACAGTCCTTATACAAAATAATTATAACAAACAAAACATAACATCACGTTAGTAATCCTCACATTGTTAGACAGAGGTGTATTAATAGAACACCCACATTCCGCCAGCTAAATTCAAGTCCCATGTAATAGTGGGCGAGCCTATTGCCATCAACCGGGCACAAATCCAGACTCCGGGCTGTTACTGAGAATTTCTATATAGAAAAACAATAACACCTTGCCCGACCCGGGAATCGAACCCAGGACCTCTCAGCTCAGCAGTAGTGGTTGCAACAGTAGACCAATGAGTCAGACAAAACAAGTGGCCTTTTATTACAGTCTTTGATTAAAATGGTACAAAATTCAACGTCAACAGATTTTGATGAAACACAGAATTTTGTTTAATCTTAAACTTTTATGTCCAAAATCTGCGAGACTCCAAAGTTGTAGTCGGTCTCGGTTCAATAGAAATTATTTTGTAAAATTGTCTATTTAGTATTTTTTCCGGCAACTTCTAATACGTGATAATTAATTAATTGCCTTGCGGAAATCCATTATAAAACACAATAGGTTACTAAATCGATTGTATCGTTTACGAGTATTGTATTTTCTATATACGTAATCTTATCAGTTTCTTCCAGTTTACATAAAAGTTAAGAGTGAATCTCTACCATATAAAAAACATACTAATATTAACTCACTACCCTTGGCTAATGGACCAGTACCCTCTAACATTTTATAACCGCATAAAGAAAATACTACCGCATATTTTTTTATATACTAAACTCGTAACTTTTGTAGTTAGGAAGTAGACGGTCCAAAGAGCTTCTATCAAACTTGATTGATCTTTACAACATATGTACCTAACCCCACGCTTAGAATAGTATTTTACATAGAATATAATAGAAGAATAAGGTTTGTTTGGACACAGTTCGTAAAACAGAAAATACAAAATAACAAAATAAAAAGAGTGAAAATAATGTTTTAACATCAATGTGTGCCTCGCGACTGCGCCAAAAAAAGTTCATTACAGCATTAATCCAGACAGATGCTGTTTGACGCTGGTTTTCTAATTAGGCTTTAGAGACAAGCGTCGGGGAGAATTTATACTTACTTATAAATTAATTAATAAATAAACTAGTAATCAAATATAATTACAAAAACAAAAAAAAAACGAAGAGAACAAGAACGGTTCAATCGAGTCGGGGTCATATAATATGTTGTCTACTGTTTTTGTTAATCGTTCACACTTAAAATGACTATACAAAACTTGTCAAAATTTCAATTTTTTAAACAAAGTAGTTAATAAAACTTGTCTGAAACAACGTCAATTATACATGTTTTTGACAAATCCATAAGACTTGCTGAAAACAAGTATTACAATGTAGGTAACTAGATATAAACGCGGGATACCTAAAGGTTGTTACATAATCCAAAACAAATAAAAAGCAATAATTACCTACCTTCGTTCAAACAGTTATTGCGAACACAAATTTAATTTAAGACCCCTTGAGGAAGGAACACGCGAGTATCAATGCGATTGCGATCATCAACTTCCATACAAGGTTTTATCTTCACTTGGCATGCGACCCTTTTCACTGCCAAAGCTCTAGCTAAACTAAAGCTTTGGCCACACTTAGATGAATCCCGAACGGGATACGGTACGCAACTACGCCCGTCGTATGTTTATTTATTGAGGACCCCAACAAAAGATGTAAGTACACAAAAATATTACAATTTATAGAGATATTAGCTTTTGTCTGCGGCTTTGCGGGAACGTACTACCGGGATTAAAAGTACCATATGTGTTAATTCAGGATATAGAATATATGTGTGCCAAATTTCATCCAAATCCGTTCAGTCATTTTTTCGCCAATCCGAAACAAACATCCAGACTAACAGATGTAAAGATTAAGTTCTAGTTTAGTGCACTCCTCCGATCACAAGAGGGCACAGCATGCTTTAAATTATTGGCGTAATGATTAGGAAGTCACGTGACTGTTTGCGCCAGTCTGAACACCTCTATATTTATAAGTTGACATAATCGGTGCGAGCGATCCCGTTTTCGCATCCTGCGCGGGATTCGCCACAGTGTGGACAGAGCTTAATGCCTCGTCTATATTGTTTTAGTACTCTTTGAGTGAACAGTTATTATTTCGATTGAACTAAGAACTAAGCTGGTGTCGATTATTTAGATTGAATTTTCTGTTACGTTCATGAATACTTAATTATACATAGCTTGTGATTAGAAATTATGTGCTTGATAATACGGATTTATTTTTTTACTTTCTATATCAATGGAATTTAATTGTTTTCTTCCTACATAAGTACGACTTTCTGACAAGATATGCGATTTAGCTCCAAGAATAATAGGTAAACTGAATAACATTGGATAGATTATTAGTTTTCAGTTACGCCTACGCATTTTATTCAAAGTCCTGACGCAACTACAAAGTTTGTGAACGATGACGTACATTTCATATAATTCTTAATGCACTGTTTCTCATTACTCGATTAGTGGTGTTCATTCCATCAAATAATATTGTCATTTATCACTGTGTTTCCTAATAACTTTGATGTATGTATGTAGATAAAGGCAAACGTCATACTTTAACGAAAATACAAAACGTCTAGCGACACGCCCTTACTTCGCACGGTTTTAACAACTTGACAAAACACAGAGATTATTTTATGTAAGTGTGTTATCAATGTTTTATACCTTCAGAAATATATAATGTATAGTAAGAGAAATTAAAAAAAAAAACGTTCTGAAAAAATACATGCCAAGGAGCAAGGCACAAGGGCACAGTATATACCCTTGAGGGACACCACCGTATTCTAGTGAAATTATACTATTTTCTTTTAGATATTAAGGACTAATTTAGACACCCCACACGTTTTCACCTTAATTGTAATGAAAAACAAAAGGTTAAATAGTCTTTATTTGTTATGAACTAGTTTCAATGCCTTTATTCAACGTTCAGTGTATCGTTAGCGTTTAGAAGGTCCTTTAAATGCGAAATGTGTAGCTTCGTTAGGATTGTAGACTTGTTTGTTTAAATGGAAAAATAGAAATAGAAATAATATTTATTTGCGTAAAACATGGTACTTAACGTTGTTTTAAAAAGACATTATAGAGCATAATATTATATGTTTTGCTTGTATTATAGCATGCAAATATTATAATTAATAAATATTTCCATCAGTAAATTATTTTATGCTGTAAAAATTATTAGAGTTAATTAACATTTAAGTAGTATTTTTTTAACAATATAAGATCTAAAGTTTTTAAGTCACTTGGAATATTATTATATTATACGAACATACATGGCTAAACAGCTTTTATTATATTTAGGCAGTCTTGGTAAGTCATTTAATATAAGCCTGTGAGTATCTCACCGGTTTCGAGGATATACCTCCTCTGCCTTTTAAAATAAGTCTGTATGCTTCTTATCAAACATACATACTTCATAGATATAGATAGAGGGTAGCTAGCGGTAATAAACCAAGAGAATTCTTTAAATATTGGCCTGCAAGATTCATCAGGTTGAAGCCCATATATTGAACGAATAAACTTTTTTTGTGCAACTAATACCCTATTTTTGTCGGTACTATTACCCCACATTATGACCCAAACCGTATTAATGATTCAACATTATGCATGATAGTAGTCAAAGCAGTTTTAATATTTGTTATATTTTTGCTGAGTGCGTATACGAATTTATTTATTCTTTTAGATATATCATCTCTAGAGCCTCTAGTCAAAAGCTTTAGACAAATCAAAGAATAATCCTGTAGTCAGATAGTTTGAAGTCTGTAGTTTAAAAGTTCTTGCTCTGTTTTTATTGTAACGCCAAGTAATACTATTGTACAATAATACTACATAGTTAAACTAAATTGTAAAGTTATGCAGACTGAATAAAATGACTCATTCATGAATGTTATTTTATATTATTTATATTGTTTTTTTTACTTTCATGCCTGTTTTATTGTATTATGGTCAATATATTTTGATCTGTCCAAAAAGAACATCCATTTTGAAAATATTAGGTATATTCTGTATCGGAAACATTAGTTTGATACATCATTTTATTATGTATCAATTGGTCCATGTTTTAGGAAATAAAAGTGTAATACCACTTTTGTTCAAATTATAATTTGCTGTCTTTAAAAAATATAACGAATAGAGTAGGTACAACTGGTCTATTCTGTAAATCTCACCGTGAAAACCTAGGTAAAGTAAGCTATCATTTTACCTGATGCTATATGCGGTTTGACTTTTTTGACAGCTCAATTCACCTGAGTTGTCACAAAAATGGAAAAAAAAGCTAAATCCTATGGGTTTCTGAGTTCACAGTGTAACTAACTACATAAAAACTGAAGGTAAATTCGTGTCACCGTACTTTCGTGCACTGGTCGAAACGGAAAAGGTTTTATTGTACTGAAAAGGTACAATCTGCTCGTGCGAACACGCGATTTCAAGTTTTAAACCCCAAAGTATTTTTGGTCGTCGTTTTAACGGTTCGCTGGTGACATTTAGGGTTCAATTAACCTTTTACTTTGTGTAGAATTAAATTAATTATGTTTCTTAAAAAACAATTTATTATGGTAGGTATTGTAGGATCTTGTACACTTGGGACTTATTATATAGACCGTGCACATGTAATGAAGATTAAAATGGTACAAATAAGAAAGTAGTCTGTCACAACGTTAACATAAAATGAACAGAGTATAAAGAAAAATATGAAAATAATCCGTCGAAAGACTTAAATATTGCCTTTATTATTAATAATTTCTCGAGTCAGACAAAATAATCCCTGGCTTCATATTTATCTCGAAACGCCTGCTGAAGTAGTTATAGAAGCTACCTTGTTTCTCAAATAATATTGTATTCTAAGTAATAGTAAGTACGAGTATATTTTCTACGAACTGTATGAAAGTTAGACTTTGTTCCACCGACCTCAATAAGAAGTCATTTCTTTTGAAAGATTCGTCTTTCTAAGTTTAGTAATGTTTTCTGATTATTTATTTATGTTTATAATACATATTGTATACCTAGTCGTTGGTCTAGACTGGCATTCGCAGATCTTTAATCTGAAAATTCTTTGGTCTAACAACCAGTCTTACCAAGGGTTATTGTGTTGCCCAGTAACGAGTTGTGGAAGTCAGATAGGCAGTCTCTCCATATAAAATACTGGTGTTCAGGTGCATCCGGTTAAACTAGAAACCAACCCGAACTAATTGGGAATAGGATAGGCAGATTGATTGATTTTTTGTACACCTTATAATCAAAGATTTAAATTATTAGATATAACAAATCCACACAGTCGGAAAATCAATAAAAGTCGGACAAAACCTAAACCTTCATGATTATTCTAGATGAAAAACACATATATAACGGAGAAAGTGTCTCTTTCGTTATTATCAGGCATATTTTAACTGCTGTGGGCGTACTGTGGGTAGTGTTGGTTATTGCGCAATAGAAAAACCGTTTGCAGTTCAGATCACATTATAATTTACGATCAAATTAATCATACTAGCAATTCACACACTGTAGGTACACGACACAACTATTCGGAATGCACGACCGTTGCACTCGTGATCACTGCTTGACCGCCGCCGATGGACCCTGCTCAGTTTCGGCCGGCCCGAGCATTATGTTGTAGACTCTGTCGAGTGCCGCTAGGCGGCGCTGGCGTCCCGGTTAGTCAACTCAGTAACGTATTTCCGACATATATATCATTTTTTGACATTTTTATTATACATCATCAGTAATATTCGGTTCATCCAATAGATTTAAAACGTCTTGGCACATAGAAACAGATTTTCTCGTGACTAGTTTCCGTATTCCAGTTATAAAGGGATCGAAAGACACCATAAGTCTTTTAAAAGTGTATTCTATGGCTTTTCTTGAAAACCGCTCTATGTATTTTCGTACGTAGACTGCGTCCAATACAGAAGTGGTCAACATTGTATATTGAAAAACAAGGTCTATACTTTCTAAAAATACTATATCAAATGGGATGTTACACTTTACTATTTTGTGAAGTTTAAAAATATGCATAAGAATACCATGTCAGAGTCAGTATTTTTTCAAATATTTAATATCATGCATTACTATCAAAATCAGATATCAAATAGTAGTTTAACACTTCCTGGAAGCGAATCTATCGAAAGAACAAAAACGCTGTCGAAGAAAATTATAGAAATCGTAATAATTAAAAGCAACACTTTCACTCTTAAATACATCCGCTGTTAATCAAGTCGTACTGTGGATTGAGAGCCAGGCGCGTAGACGACAAAAGGTTCGCGCCACGTGCGCAGGTACCCTGTATTGTTTATCAGACTTGTCGTTAATACCGGCTTTTATATGTTTGGAGTACTCTTAGGTTTTTAGGTTTTGTCGGACTTTTATTGATTTTCCGCCTGTGTGCAGTCGCGTGAAAAAGTATCCACATTGAGAAGAGTGAGCTCACAATTATAATGGCGTATCCTTGATAATCAAGTCAAGTCTTTGTGTCAGCGGTGTCAGAACGAAACAGAAACGTGACCATCTTTTGACGCAGCGAATCTATGATTTAAATCTGCTTAAAATAGGTATAGGTACCTGATACAGTTTGTTTTTTTTGACCTTGTTTAGTATATACCTACATAGATTTAGTGGACATGGAACTGTTTTACTTCCAATACCATAATAAACATTATCTGTGTTAAATTAAAGATTGTACTTAGTTTCCCATTTTAATCATTAATATGTCTAGAAATATAGTCTTTTGATGAACATTTGATATCCAAAGTTTCTGCGCCATGAATTACAATATCGCCATTCACAGCTGTATCGAAGGTACAGCTATTCAAGCCAAGAGTTGTATACAAATAGATATACGAGATTGTACTTATAGGAACACATTGTTAAATCAGCACCCACGACATACAACACGGTAAATAGATGCACGCTTGTCGCATCTTGTTTTTGAATATATTTCTCTGTACTATATTCGTATTGTACTTGTTACATTTGTAAGTTTAGACTGCACTTGAATCGTAGATTTGCTGCAACAAAGAGGTTGATTCGTCCTTGTCATTCTAAAAGCCAAAAGGTTATTCAAATAATGAAAGTTTGACGCTTAAATCTGTTCTGTACGTATTGAGTTTGGAAGAAAGTTAGCGTCAAGATGTAAAAGTCATGCCAAATCATTGTCAAATTGGTAAAAATAATAAAATGATACATGATTTTATTGCTACAAGTAGATTTGTACCAACTTTTACACGTCAATCTTATTTTAAAAACTAGATGAGGTCGGCGTTTCCCATCTGACTACTCTGAGAAGAAAGGCCGAAACAAACTCAGAGGTCACAGTCTGTTTTAAAGTCCAGACATAATCTTGGTCAGTTCATGTGTAGATTGGTGTCTGAAATGGTATTTTGTTCATGGAATGATTTGACTAGACCTGTCCAGTCAGTGCACACATTTGTCATTTATCGTGCAGTTAAACTCATTCGACGAACATACCAATGAAAAGACATTTGGTTAATCCACATAGAGTACTCAAACTGAAAACTAACTGAGAGGAAAAACAATAATCCACATATTCCTCACATTCACAATAATTTAAATTATATAATACCTACTTGTTGGTACTTGTTGATAGGCCTACACTGTCCTCTCATACCTATTAACACTGTAATTTGAAAACATTGTAAATACCATTTACTTTTAAAAGAGTAACCGTGGAGTTTCTTGTCGACTCTTCTCCATAGGAAACGATCAATTGGAGCCGTGCACCTAGCTTCTGACATTTCATAAGTGCCCTTGTGGGTTTATGTGAAATAAAATATTTTGATTTTTTTTTTGTTTTCATGCCATTGTATATGTATGTATATGTATGTATGAAACTTATTAGTATTAAAAAAAAATAGCAAAAAAAAACAAGATTCGTTATATAAAATTGGAGCAGCTCAATGCCCAGTCTTTTTGTCCTCAATATAATAATTAACAGTATAAAAGGCTTTCTGGCATAGTTTTTGCTGCATAAAATATGTGAATTTATTAAGGCTTAGTTCTTGAATGTGACAAGGAAGTTTATTATAAAATCGTATACATGTTCAATAAAAAAATCAACATTGAAATATTAAATTCTAGCTATTCCCCTGGCTCTACCCGCATGGACAAATATACGTATTTAAATAATATAAAACCTAGCCAGAGAACATAATTAGGTAATCGCTGAAAACCAGCGCTGTTAACGTTAGGTTCGTCCGAAGTCACAGCATTTCGCTGAGCATTGACCTGTTCTTGCACAGATGCGACGCACAGCTTAATTTTTCTTATTATTTATTACAAAAGTAGTTTACTCTGCAATCGGCATTTTGTTTTTGTTATGTTTTTGTTGTCATTTGCCAATGTCGCAACCACAGTGTACGTAATGTCGTAACAGTAATTACGCAATATTGTCTTTGGTCTGTGGCCTTAAAATACGAGGCTTTTGGCTTCTTTTGTATTTGTGTATTTTGCGTTTTTTATTTAAATGTGCGTTTTGATTGTGCAGAATAAACATATTTCTTTCTTATTTCTTTCTTTCTTATAATTTATAAATCTTTTGTTATACAATTTACTCAAAGCTTAAATGTTGTGTAAGGGTGCTTACATAAAGAAACAGGTTTTCGGTGCAGGCGAGTCTGTGCGGGTCGGTACCGATCGGTGCAGGTATAATATTTCCACGTTATCTTATGCGCTCACTTATAAAGAAACAGGTTTAAACTTATCGGTGCCGACTACCTGGACCGGGCCATACAGGTTTAAGCGTTTGCCGGTGTAGGGTGTGTTTAAGAAAATTACCTAATGTTGTCTGTGCCGGAAACCTGATGCGGGTCAGTACCGATCGGTGCAGGACGGTAAGCACCGTCCTGCACCGATAGTTACCGACCCTCGCGGGTTTTTCTGTGCCGGAAACCTGTTTCTTTATCTAAGCACCCTAATATTGTAATGTGTAAAAGTTTATTTTCTCAAATATTTAGAATAAACTAGATATGAACATCACGCAAATTGGGTAAAAGAGATGTTTTAAAATAATATGTAAGGATAGGACATTGATTGATTTACTTACTTAACAATGGCTGTATTTTGTCAGCATGAATCATCCTTTTTACGGAGTTTCATTTCGGAACATGGCCTATTGGGAAATTGGACCATTAAGTGGATGATGAGGCAGTTACTCCCGGAGAAAATGATTAACCTTGACCGCCATGTTAAACCACAGTTCAAGGATATGGAGATTGTTAAATGTATGGTTTTAGGTTAGCATAATCAGCCTATAATGCTCCCACTGCAGACACAGGCCTCCTCCTGGTGAGAGGGAGTGGGCCGTGTTCCACCACGCGGGCCAAGTACGGGTTGCTAGATGTCTCATGTCTTCGATTTTTTGGTTCTAGGACATGCCGGTTTCCTCACGATGTTTTCCTTCACCGTTTTTAAAGCAGTGGTGATTAAATAATTTACACAAAGTAAAGTGCCTGTCTGGGGTCGAACCTATGACCTACAATTTGTAAGTCACAGCCATTACCACTGGGCCACCACTGCTCCTGGTTTTGGGTTGATTCATCGATATTATTTATGATAAGTTATCCCATCACATGTGTCAATATTGCTGTAAAAAACATTACAGCACATCACGAAAAAAAGAAAAAACTAGCAAGCCTTACAGAAGTCGCATACGATGTGTAACATCTGATATCTGACCTTGGTGATAAGCAACATCAAAGAGGCGGGGCCTCGCAGGTCGTTTCTGGTTAACTCTAGCATCGCGCGCGCTCATTGGTCAAATCAAATAGCGCGCGCTTCCCCGGCTTCCTGTTACATACTTCCGTCCCTTTTCACGAATTCACTCGCACAGATTTTTAGGGTATATTATGTTATGTGCACAGATTGCAGGAAACCGAGAGGAAAGATGTAACACATCAGAAAGTCTTTGCATAATTGCGGAATACCTACTATATCCAAACCATGCTATGTATAAATGATTATCAACGCAAAATTTCAAGAACTAATTGTTAACGACGAGTGAACAAGTAAATAAACTGAAAACGAAGTAGTTAGGAAACTAATAAAACCCACAAAGAACGCTTCAACAAATAAAGTTTACAAGTAAGTAACTAATAGGTACTTGAAAGAAAATTATTTCTAGTCGAGAAAATCGCTTTTACTATAGAAATAAATATTACTTAAATTTGAAGAGATATACATTCAATGATAGATATTTATTTGATGTTAATTGTTCTAGGAATTGAATGGGTATTGGTATATATTATTAGATCGTACCTACTTATATTTGTGTCCTAAATAAATAAGTGCCTAGCTGAGAGAAACTGTAAAGCTTTGTGCAGACTAGCGCGACGCGACACCGGTTATTGTTATACCGTGAAGTTTTTTTAGAAATTGTATTGTTCGAGTCGCGTCGCGCCGTCTCGTCGCGCTGGTCTGTACGAGCCTTAAAGCTGTGCCACAGATGACTACAGATGGTTCACTTCGCAAAATCATTTAAATAAAATGCGATTCTTGCCACGACACAATAAAGTGCAATTCAAGTCGCACAGCGCTAATTGCTTACAGTTATATTCACCTAGAAGTTGCCTCTCTTTCTATCGCGTAACTCTTATATCTTCGTTCGACTACGTTACGCTCACTGAACGAGCCCGCCGCGTACTTGTAGCTTCATACCTAAAATGCGGAGTGAACTATCTGTATTCATTTGTGGCTGTGCACAGTAGTAACTGGCCATTAAATATTGCATCATTGTATCAATATATATTATGTAGATTAACATTTGTCTTATCATTGACGTCTTTTGTTTCATTCTAGGAACTGACTATTGGTTCCTATTTATGATTGAATATTATACGTCTAGCAACGGGAACGTGTGTACTTGGGGCCAAAGTCTGGTCTGGAGTTTTTGTCAGTTTGGATATGGCAAATCCTCAAACTATTAACAGTGACGTGAGGCCGGTTTCATAAGCTACTATATGGGAAGCTGACTATCAGGGAACGGAGAATTTGTTGATCCCTCTCAAATAGACTATCTCTACTTACTATTCATCCCCTCTGCTGCTTCTACGTTCTACATACCATCAAACATACTCGCACCACACTCGCTCAAGCAACCTGTCACATTTACACTCTCTCGTCTCTTTTATACACCTTCTCTGGTTACTCACACACTGGTATTTCCATTAACTTTATGTACTTTATGTTTTCTTTTAATAGTTATTTGTTATACAAGAGTGCAAAGTTGCTTTTTAACCGCGTGTTCAATTTTGATGACCGAGCAAGCGAAGGATTCTAAAATTGAATCACGAGCGCAGCGAGTGATTCAAAATTAGAATCCTGAGCGTTAGCGAGGGAATCAAAAGAGCACGAGGTGAAAAATCTTTGCACTCGAGTGCAACACGTAACTTTTCATTCCACCTCAGCGAGGAAATGACTAAATGCAAAAAAAAAAACGTTTACAATCACAAGATAGGTACACTTTTATTTCAGTTTAGGTATTAATTACTACATTATGACAGGTAAGTATTTCAGAATAATCTTTAAATTATAACAAAATAATACTAAGGTATAATTAAGAAAATTTTAAAGTAACGTTGCTATAGTTATTTAAATTGAGTGTAATATTTTTGTTTGGTACTGTAATATTGGTGTTAGTCACTTGTGTACTGTTTTTCGGTAAACTATCTGTCATACTTAATAGTTGTACCGATTCATCGGATTCCCTTGGCGTGAATGTTGGAGAGAGAGGGAGATGGTTAGGTGTTTCATAACGGCTTATTTTTGATGTAGAAGGGCCAGTCCAAGGATCCGATTGAGGCTCTTTCAGTGTAATGGCTCTTACGATGCCTTCACATATTTTAGACTTATTTTGGATGGAATCCTCTATGTATCCCTCTACAACTGCATTGGACTTCCAGCCTCCGTGGCGCTTAAGGGACAGGAGATCAGCTCCGGAATCAGCCAAAAGTGTGGCTGAAGTTCGTCGGAAACAATGACCCGTGTACAACAGGGGTTCTGGAAGTTCAAGAAATGTTGCTATTTCTCGTGGGATACTGCCAATTTTATTAGTACCCATAGGCTGTCTAACACACTTTCCATTGCGATACTGTAGAAAAAATCGATTGATTGGAGTGTTAGGCGGGCGTAAGGCTTGATATTTCTCAACAATCGTTACGTATTCCTTGCGAATGACGAAGTTGCGGTCTCTTTTTGTCTTTGTATTAGGTAAATTAATTAATAGTAAGTCATCTGAATGTTTCTCAATGTTTTTGACATTAAGTTGTGTTAGTTCATTAGTTCGACATGCTCCGTTTATTCCAATAATAAGAACAACCTGTAACGTAAAGAGTATTGTAGTAGATAAAATGAATAAAATTGATATGAACGCATAATTATGCCTATCAACATCTACTAAGTATACTATTTAATTGAGATTAATATACTTAAGTAGATACTGAATGTGCAACTGACTTACTTTTGCCGCCAAATATACGGAATCGGGTGCTTCGTTAAGAAACTTTTCAATATCAGATACTGTGAAAACTTTCGATTTTTTTGGTTGATGACCAGATGAGGCTCTTTTTAAAAATGCCACTAATTTAGGATAGGTATCGATATGTTTGTCTTTTTTCATCTTTATTGTTGCTTTTAGCATCGAATACGTACTCCATAGAGTGCTTGCTTTCTTGTTCTCGGATAATTCTATAAAATATGGCAGCAAAACGTTTTCTGAGAAAGTTTTGGCTCCTTTTGCTAGTCGCCACGTGTTGAACATATCGTACTGTTTTAAATACTTCTCGCGTGATTGTTGAGGGAGAAAGCTCATTTGCGCATTATTA
Source organism: Xanthia icteritia (assembly GCA_949128155.2). Classification (NCBI taxonomy): domain Eukaryota; kingdom Metazoa; phylum Arthropoda; class Insecta; order Lepidoptera; family Noctuidae; genus Xanthia; species Xanthia icteritia. Next base: position 3,648,511 of record OX421937.2, read on the forward strand.
ACAGTTTCAGTCAATTCTGTTGGCGTCAAGCAAACTTCCTCGTCGCTAGAATCACTCATTTTAGTTTTTTCACTTGTTTTCAAGTTTCTTGTTTTTAATATAAGGTTTAACAATGACGTGAAAAAATGCCGCGTAAAGAACCGCGTACAAAGCAAATTGAAAAAAGAACACCAAGAAGGTTCCGAGTCTGAGTTTTTAACAAATTAAAAAAAAGTTGTATGATATATTCGGCACCATAGAGGTAGCAGTAAATAGGTTTAATGTTTTTTTTAATTCACAAACTTAGTGCACACGATGTTCTAAATTCAATTTACTTTATTCTCTAGAGAATAAAAACGGCTTTTCCACTCAGATATTGAAGATTAAAAATACTCTTTCCGAGATGGTGGGATGAAAATTTTGTTTCTTAAAACCTTAGTTAAGTATAGGCAGCTTCAGCATTGTTATGACGGCCCAAATCACAAACATATAGCTGCGGGTGGCCCTGGGGACCTGTAATACAGATTTTTAGATAAACCTACTTCAGGCACCAGTCTCTCACAAAGTTAGCTCCTTGTCTGTATACTATTGTAAAATATTAGCATTAAGTACCTCGTGTAGAGAAAATAAACGTTTTATATTATTATAAGCGCGTGTGCACTTAGTAAGGTGTAGTTTCATTGTAGTTTGATTGTAAATGGTTGTACATGTGTGCGTGTCAGCGTGTATGCACAGAGTGGAAGTGTAGTTTTGTCAGGCTTCACTGTATATTTATCAACGCTATGTCTTGGTTTTTTATTTGCTCTGAGGGCAAATGATATTTACCTAGTGACTGAATCTGTCGAAAACTCACTATGTAGATACCATTGCAACGTTTGTAAATTGTAGTGATGTTAAATATAACCTTCTTCAAGAATTGGGCTATCAAATGCAAAAAGATTTTTCAAATTGTACTGACAGTTCCAGATATTAGCGCGGTCAAACAAACTCTTCAGCTTTATTTTTGCATGAGTCATAATGCAAAGCATTAGAGAATGCTCTGAGGTCGACACGGTTTTGCCTCCTTTCTGCAACTGTTTTAATTGTTACACTCCTGCTAGTACACAGAACCTACTTAATTTATATACCATTGTATAGATAATTTAATGGAGATCAATTTTGTACTTTTCAAAAAATTATTGAATGCAGCAAAAACGAAAAAAACATCAAAATAGTTTTAAAACGTTTCCCGTCAATCAAGTATGAAACCTGAAAACATTGTAGTTTGCAAAAAAATCAAAACTCAAAGCATTTATTTCAATGAAACAATTTACAGGCAGATTTGAACTGTCTAGAAGTCGGTCAGTCAGAAATATGAAGCTAGTAGCCCATTCCAAAGCGTAGTAGGTATCTATGGAGAAGAACGGGTAAGAAACTCCACGGACATTCTTTTAAATCAGAAATGTTATACAAAATATTGGTTACATCATTCATGTTGGAATTATATGAGAACAATGTAGAAAGACGTGCACGTTATAAGCGTCCGTAATAAAAAGAAAAAAACAAAGAACCATTAAAAATTTAAAATTATTTAAAATTAGCCATGGCAGTTACGAGATGACCAGTCCCAACTGACGGCGTCCGTTCACGAACATGACGCATGGATCAGCACCATTCAGCTGAACCATTTTGAATCAATTAATTGAGTAATTTTTTTTTAATAGATTCCTTTCAGCCCTGGGAGGAATCCTATTGAAAATGGCTTATTTATTCAAAGTAGTTTAATTATAATGAATAAAAAACTAAGTAATGTAAATATATATATTTAAATCTATATATATTTCCAACTTCGACCCTCTTCCGTTGCCTAGCAACCAATAAAGCAAACCTAAATAGTCTTTGACACTACGTAAAAATTGCGAGTCGAGAAATTTTACCCATATTGATTTGGTAAGCAGCCAAAACATACTTTATGAATAGTCCTTAAATAAATAAATTGTTTATTTTTGTTAGAAATTATTATTGCTTTTACAATTTTTCTGTTTTTGAATGATCGTTATGTTTATGAGGCATGCACTTTTCGATTTTCCAAATATTTTTTATTACTATCGAAAGTCAAAGATGGATGGTGATTGATGCTCAATATTGACTCTAGTAATTTGTTTTATCATTAACATCTATGCGTTTCTTCTCAGAACTATACTTACATGTATTGCTTCATATGATTAGATGCTATTCACTTATTTACCTACATCATTACAAGAACTCGCATGACCACGTGTAAAATTATAATCACGAAGACGGAACAGCGGGCTCCCGTAAATCAAGCGTCCCCTTGAAGTCATATTAGGCTGATCGTCTGCTTATCCTTCCCGGACACGGGCAACGAGCTCTAACTGGAAACGTAATTGACCACCTGTTTCTTTGAGGTGGGATAGATAATTTAAATTGTTTTGGCTATTGTTTCCAGCGAGGTTATTGCGTAACAAACTTACAATGTCTTTAATTTTGACGATTCAATAACATTAATTGCTATATTTATGTCGTGTAGCAGATGAATTTATCAGGATTATAACGCCAATGGATTATGAATTTTCTTCAAAATCCTTTGGATTCAAAGTGTGTCACGCAATTAGGATGCAGTCCTCTTTTTATTTTGCACTCGTTGAAAGTTTTGATGTCTTTTAGGTTTTTTTTTAACTTTGCCCGACACTAGGAATTTCTCCTGAATTGTGGGTGCGTTTACAAACATTTAAACTCACATACACAAACAGCCAGACCCGGGACAACTACTTGTAGGTCATACAAATATTGGTTCCGTGCGGCAATCGAACCCGCGACACGTAGTGCAGCAGTCAATAGCTTAACCACTGCGCCAACCGTGTATATTATTATTTTGGGATTGCTGTTGTTTTGGCTATATATGGTCAGTGTAATCTGCAGTTCTGTGGAAACTTTAGTGCAGTGTTCCTGAGTGCAGCTGTCATAGTGTGTCTTGCTTTCAACATTTCTGAATTCCTAGTACCTATATAAACGGTGAAAATTAAATCAAAGTGAAATAAATGGTCTAACTGCAGATTTTTAGAGTAAGCTAGCCATTTATTTGTTTAGGTTTAAAACTTTTCACTAATTGCTTTACCGTTTCTTCGTTTTTTTATTATTATTATTTAGTAGCATGGTAGCCTAATGGTGTGACTATCAGACTGCCAAGTCATACCTTGCGCCTACAGACTACTACTTTTTCCAGAATTTGGATAACTTCTTGGCGGGAAAAAAATTTAATACCTGAGAGGCAGTACAAAATGCCTTTGAAGAATTTGTTGCCTCCCGTCCAGCTGATTTCTTGAAGAAGGGCATCAATAAACTGCCACTGCGTTGGCAAAGATGCATTGATTGCATGGGTGATTACTTCGATTAATACAAATAAAAAATACATGAAAAAAATTCGTTTAAATTTTTTCATACAAAACGGCAATTTCATAGGTAAAGACCTATTATCGGCATGCTTGAGAGATAATTTTTTCTCGACGGCATGTGAAGTCAAGTCAGAGGCCCATGGGTGGCTTTAAAACTCTGACACCAGCGTAGTCACTAACCACGCGAAAAGAAGAAGATTTCCGAAATATTGACATGAACTTACACAAATAATTAATTTTGGGTTCACTAATTAATTATTCTTAAATCTGTAGCAGACATGACAGCTTATGTCTGCTCTGCTTAATTGGCAACAAGCGACCTTTAGCTAACAATAATTGTAGATGAAATGTATCACAAATGTATACCGATATTTAGGTCTAGGTTCACCGATATGTAGGTAGCTTCAAAACCATTACGTTAATTTTCATTGGAATTAGACTGAACACCAAGTTACCTATATTATTTCCATCTGATATCTCCAAGGTCTGTCTGTTCATTTGTATGACATAACCTATAAACTAATAAATTACGACTATCTATTCACAAATACAATACCCATTGTATTTATAAACTGTAACCGCTGAACTACGTCTAGACATGAGAATCTATATCTGTATTGATTTCACGTAATTTTCAGTTTTCAGTATCATAACACTATTCCATGCTAATGTAGACGTGCAAATTTCATGTAATTGGTATTTTTACATAATTATCACGTCACACTAGTAGATTTTATAAAATTTTCTCTTATCTTTTTTTTCTTTCTTGTCATTCTGTAATAAATAAATCATGATTCACATCAAAAACATTGACTACCACGAATAACCACTTAGAAACTAGATTATCATAAATAATAATTACGAAGCAGAAACAGAACTCGACACTGATGATAAAGACCCAGCTACAGAGTCAGTAGATCTAAACGATATTGTTGAAGGAAAACGTGAGGAAACCCACACGGCTATGATAACATCTAACGTGTTTAATGCCTAGAGTACGGAAAACGCTAGCGTCGTTTGTCATACTAGGTTAGAATTGCGAGGTGACGTAACATTACGATTGCTAAGTTCTTTGTCAACTAGAATGATTATTGTGGCTCATTTTTGTTATCGTTTCAGGCTGTAATGTGCTAATTTTAAAGGCTACGTTATTTTGTTGTGTTTTAAATAGTTAGATTGTCTTTAATATCAATAGGATCTATGAGACTTTTATAGCCATCATCATTCGCTTGCCCTTATTCTAATTTATTTGGGATTGGCGTAACATGTCTTTTCCTTCCATTCTTCTCCATGAGACCTTTGCAACCAACACCAAACATAATATTTTGTTACGACAAAGTATTGATAGAAAAGGAAATGATATACGTACTAATAATAAATCTACTATGAAATCTAATATTTTCCGCGATACGTCCGATACGAATGTGAAGCATTCTCGAATAATTAGCTCACTTGGGAATTTGTAATTTATCGTACGGATACTAACAAGCAAGATGTAAATAAAATCCTTGGAAATAATAAGTATGTCACCCACTGCGTAGATATTTTGAGAGCGTTATGTAACTAATTCAAAATTAGCTACCTCGACAGAAATTCTAATTTTTCTTTTCATAAAAACCTAATTCGGACTATTACGTACTGTCAAATCCGTCCAGCCTTTCTGAAGTAATACGCTTACCAACTACAGCATGTCATTTTTAGGGTTCCGTAGTAAACAAGGAACCCTTATAGTTTCGCCATGTCCGTCTGTCTGTCTGTCCGTCCGTCTGTCCGCGGCTTAGCTCAGAGACTATTAGTACTAGAAAGCTGTAATATGGCATGGGTATACATATTGATCACGCCGACAAAGTAAAATATAATCAAGAGGCAATTTTTTTTTGGGTACCTCCCCTACACGTGAAGTGGGGATGTCTTTTTTTCCTCGTCTTTCCCATGGTGTGGGGTGTCGTAAGAAAGGTCGTTCAAAAATATTGCAGGTGTGTTAAAATTATTTTTCAATTCAGGGATCCGATTGCAAAATATTATAGCTTTAAAGTGCTAATTTTTGTTAGAGTCATGTATCCCCCCCCCCCCTGCCGGCTAAATGGTTATACTTGGATTTGTGAAAAAAATCACAGCAATAGTATATATAACGAAGTTAAAAGGAAAACTATCACAGCTAAGTAGGCTTTACAGGTTAACGAGTAATAAACGACCAACTTAATTTTGCAGTTTGAAAAATATGTTTTTCAACTACATGTTAAGTTTGTTCTTGGGATAAATTCATCTCAAATACGGAACCCTTTATTGTGCTTGGTCTGACACGCACTTGGCCGGATTTTATTTATATAGATATAATTAAGTTAAAAGACCCAGAAAAATTCAACACATAATAACTAATGACAAATTGCCGTGACATCTAATCAGACACAGACATTTCCAACAGAAAAGTTCCAAGAAAAAATGTAAATCCATCGTCAATTAGTTCCGTGTACGTCGAGACACTCATTAAGGTAGTATCACATTCTCATGTCATTTTGTACACTATGTCGCTAACAACGATGGCGGAACTCGGTTTTTGACGGGAAGTCTTTCCTTAGCTACATCGTTCATCAATGATGACTCATGTATGAGTACCGGTATTTAGGGCATTAATAATTAAATACTTCCGGACATTGTTGGTTTTGATGTTGCTGAGGAAATAAACGAAGAAGAGATAAATTATTTGATAAAGAAATCTGTGAATTATTATTTTTTTGATCCAAATGCTGTTGTAGCATCTTGTCTTCTAGATTTACAGATAAAAGTTCAATCTCATCTGAATAAAAATATAACCTTAAGCCCCATTTACACGGTGCAAGTTTCTGGAACGTTCAAGAGCAAAATCCCATGCCGTAAAGCACGTTCAATTATTGCCATGAAATAATTGCATGTGACTTTCTGTTTACACTAAGGCAATTATTGCATGCAAGTTTTGCCTCGTCTAAACACAGAGTTGCACGTGCTTGTAAAATTGATTCAAGTAAGTATTGCCCATATTTGCGCTGCCAAATATTTAATACAGTTTTTTGTAAAATATCCCACGGGAACGAACTACCCGGATTAAAAGTACCCTATGTGTTAATCCAGGTAAAAATGTATTAATTCCGTATTAGATTGTTTTCATTTAACTCTATTGGTTTACGCGGCGCACGCCAGTAAATATCCCAGTCGGCATGTTTTTCTCCGACATTTTCAACAATCATCGCCATATTTCAGCCAATTTACACAAGATCTTAATTAATTATAACCCTTCATGAATCACTCCGCTTACTCGTGAAAACCGTATGAAAATCCATTTGGTAGTTTTTGAGTTAATCGCGGTCAAACAGACAGACGCGGCGGCGGCGGACGTTCTTTTTTAATAAGTAAGTAGTGATTCAATTTAAGTTCCACATGTGACTTGAGATTTAATGAATAGGGGTTAAACATTCCAAATTTAGAACGAAGATAACTGTGAAGTCACGAAGAAATTGTCTGAGGTTAAGACTTGAATAAAGTTGGTCCACAGAAATCAGAGCAAACTAGAGAGAAGAATTAATAAGAAAGATAACTATCCAATTCGATTGCAGTTTTCGTTTCCACAGACCAATGAAAAGTAATAGTTGAGTAATAGTTGATGCCGTTTTATTGGCAAAGTTCAGGAATTTTCTCGAAGATTTCTTAAAGACTTATGAACTTAAAATAGTTCGAATTGCAAGTATTTCAATTTAACAGAGCTGGGAATTATACTGACAGTTTCTTAAAATTCTTTTAGATTTGTGATGGTTTTGATATTGGGTGGTATTGTACTTTTTATGTTTTATATAGCAGCTGTTCGTCAATTGATAGCATTTGAAATGTTATTTTCTCCTAATATTAGAAGATTGGAATCCATTATTTTGTTTTGTATTAGTTATATTGATTTTTAAAACTTCACATAATGATACTTATGCAAAATGGGAAAAGTCAACGATTTTTTCGTAGGTATTTGGGTACCTACCAATAGCCAAATTAGAACCAGTATGTATGACGTAAATAGTCACTGGGAGTTTTGAAAGTAAATTATTACAGCGAATAAATAGATAAAAAAGCAGTATAGAACTAAACAGTCCAAGTAATTATTGAACTTATAAAAAAATAGAGAGTAGAAAACTTTGAAACTATCCACCTAATGTAACAAAACTACGACTACACTATCAATTTACTACAGTAACTTCTCATTTACCTTTTTCTAAGATTGTAATGATTGAAAACCAACTTACGTACCACCAGAATAATAGCATGGCACAACAATCCATAACACAACACAACACTGTAACTTCGCGTATCACTATTTACACCATAAGCCGGTCGGTTCGAACCCCGACGTAGTTTTGAACTGAAAACTTGCTGCAAAAGCGGTTCGCGTGTTAAGCCGCTAGCAACCCACAGTAAGCCAGTTGTACATAACATTTGAATAAAAAAATTGGCTCGACACAAAAAATATTATTAATGTTTTTTTTTGTTTTGTCTGTTGAGAATGACGTGTTACTTGTAGTTATGATTCAGGATTAGTAGTTAGAATTCTAGTGTGTCATATAAAATTGTTTGTTGATATCCTGTTGCCATGGTTACGCGAGGATTTGTACTTTTTGTTTGAGACGGAAAAAGTGTTTGAGAAATGTGTTTCTGCTTTTGTTGTTCCAGTTTGAGTACCTAGTTTGTTTAAGTCTTAGTTTTAATGGTTTTGTATTTTCTAAGTTTGATTAGTTGCGTGAGCTGTAAAAATCCGAGGAGTTTAATGAATACCTGAACGTTGTCTGATTTTAGTACCCCATAAAAGCGGAGATAATAAATTGTTGAAAAAACCTAATTTAGAATTCAGTATAAGAATAATAAATTCAAAAGAGAAATGAGAGTAATCACAAATTATGATGGCCAATAGTCATAAAAAAAGTTTAATTTTATTTTCTACCTTCTTTTGGAGAAGTGACTCGTAAAACTGAGACGTTTCTCACATAATAACTAGCCAATATTGAATTTTACAACGTCTAAACAGTAACCGTTATTGTCCTCTTTAAAATTTATACGAGTGAAGCTATGATGATGAAAACCTTATCATACCTAAATTAAGGGTAGGTACAACCCGATTCAAACTTAATGGCGGATCGGAACATGAGGCGAGTCGCTGTGCAGTAACAAATTCATGGGTCAGCGGGGGTGAGGTGCGGTACTGCGCAGCGAGCAGCTAACTTCCGAGCCGCCATTAATCGAACTATACCTACCTTAGTATTTGATTTTGTCGGCCTATTCTGGAAAAATCTCACTGCAAAAACTTAGGTGAATTGGGCTTAAAGTAAGCTGTCGTTCCATCTGGTGCAAGGGATCGATACTATATATATCCACATAGATTCTAATTTTGTTTTGATTTATGAGAGTATTTTATTTGCTTTAATTCTAATATCATTTTTCTTTTCTTGTTCAATTAATTTAAACTTAATTTTAAGTAAGATAATTTTATCACATTATGCTGCATTACCTTTTTTGCTTAATTGTAACTTAGATGGAAGAAGTCACTGGCTCCTGAAATGGAGGTATTCTAACCTAGCTCTGGAGCCAGGGTCTCAATTTTTTCTGTAACTTGTTTATGGCAATAAATTATTTATTTATTTACCTTCGAGTGAGTCCAGTTGATATTAGACTGGCAGCCGACGTTATGGTTGTCCAATTGAAATTTCTGTTTGATGAGTGTAAATAATGGGTTATAATAATCAATAATTGGCACTTGTGTGCAGTGGTGTAGCTAACATGTGGTGTAAAGCGATGATAGACCTCCGTGTTCACGGTGAGATTTTTACAGAATAACTCGGCTGAAATTGTACCATTAGTCGGGATTTATGCCCTGTTGCTGAAAGTCGGCTCCAGTAATCCTATTCCATATAAGTAATCCCTTTCTAAATTTCATGTTGATTAACGTGATTGGTTGTGGGTATGTGGTAAACCTATTAGCTCAGAACTTTCTATGAGATTTAAATTGATAGTCAGTTATTTAAATTATTATTGAGAGACTTTATCAGATTTAAGATTAGGGAATGGAGTAGTGCTCTGGGAACTTAGCCCCGCAACCAACTTGCTGTCTTGTTATTTTTTTTACCACGACATATTTGCACTTAGTTCGTGCATATACCAGTAAAAAAGAAAGAGACTTTCAGAAGCCATCGGTAATTAAAAGCCTGATTATTTCTCGAATGTTAGAAGTAGGTTCCAATGTTTTTTCTAAACTATATCTAACCGGTTTTGATTATTTACTATTTCCGTAAAAAATAACTCCTAAAACTTTTTTACTCTTCTATTAAAACCGATGACGCGTAAAATCGGTCTTAAAAAAAATGTTGAGCACCCCTCCACGAACGTCGGTGTATCAGTAATATGACATTTGAGTGCGGCATTCGCGACGTCGCCGCCTCGGCAGCGCTGGCACGCGACATTGACCAGCCCGCGACCTTGGGGAATCACAGGAATTGTCGTGAACGTAGGAAGAGGAGTCACATGTACGGTTTGTAGTGTACGGGTTTGTTTATGGTAAAAGGATAAAGAATCATTTTGGATTTTGTGATTTGCGTGGCAATATACAGCGAAGGTTTTTTTGTTTTGAATTTTGGGGCTGAACTTTCTTGCCCTGAAAATATTTTAATACTATACTATATAAAAAATAATAAAAATACAGCGAAAGAGATAGAATGACAATTGGTGGGTAATTTCGTAAAACGTTATGTTATTGAAAAATAAAATACAATAACTGAATTTCATGACGTGAATCATTTTCAATCAATTGTATTATTCTAAGCAGGTACCAACCCATCACAAAAATTCCATAAAACAAAATGCTACAAATTTCAAACAATTTCGAATCTGAAATTCAATAAAATCTCTGTAATTACTATTATTTATGTTCTAAGTATTCGCAGCATATTTCCACGCGTTGGGTCTAAGTCTAAACAGTAATTTTTCATAACTCCAGTTTATTTATTAGTGAGAGGCATTGAACCCTTTATTTTATGTTCTCACGCAACGTCTAAGGAACCGAGAAATTTATTGAAATAATCAAACTGTTTCATATCTATGATTTGTTAAATTAGTTTTGTTGGAAGACACGGAAGCGTGCTGATACGTCATCGGCCGTCTATGTTTGTAATATTTATTTTATTATTTATGTACACACTGTAAAATAGATACAGATACCGCATACAAGTAATTGTTATTGTATGTTTTTATGTGGCTTTTTGCAGGTTGCATCGACTCATCCCAAACACAGTACATGTGTCGAGCCTCTTTTTCTATCCATGATGCACAACCACCGGCAACTTCCAGGATTTAACGAGGCAAATAACAGAGCTGCCTAGGTAGCTACGTATCCAAGGACTGGCCAAGAGTAGACAAGCGATACGGAATGAACAAGATCTACATAGACAATTTAATTAAGTAGGTATCTAACTGACTTTGTAAAGATAACCCTGGCATTAACTAAACTTGAGCTTTCCAACAAAAACAGAACTTTTTAAACAATCAAAGTCGATATCGTCGATTTTGATAATAAAATATCATTTTTTTCAAATTGGGCTGAGCATTTTTTAAACGTCAAAATTACATAAGACCTAGTGTTTTAGCACAAAACCTCGTTTTTAAATCTCTAGAAAAAATCACTGTTCTTTATTATTCTCTAATGGCAATTCGAAATATTGGAAACTTAAACATTTTCTTCGCGATTAAAATTCAAAGCTAAACTTTTAATACAAATAAGAGAAAAAAAGTTTCAGGAATATTTTAATGTTTCTTTCCGACATTTCCATTACATTTTCGACGTTAATCAAGACAGTTTTTAAATTTGTTTGCATGAAAATTTCAATCAGTCTCGGCTGCTTTCGAAATAGTTTCTTTGTTAACAACTTCAAACTAAATAAGAAAAGAAGTTTAATTTTATTATGACTTTGAATAGAAACGGTAAATTCTTGTAGTCTATTTCGGAAAAGAATGCCATGAATAAAAGTCTGCTATATTACCATCATCATTTCAGCCGAAAGACGTCCACTGCTGGACATAGGCTTCCCCCTAATCACCACTACTTCGACCGGTTCTGGCCTCAGATTCAGCGGATTCCTGCGCCTTCACCAGGTCATCGGTCAACCTTGTGGGAGGCTTTCCACGCTACATCTTCCGGTACGCGGTTGCACACTCCAGAACCTTTCGGGCCCCATAGGCCATTTGTTCTGCAAGCAATGTGCCCTGCGACTTTAGTAAGACCTTGGTTCTCCTACGGATCTCTTTATTTCTGATTCGACCACGTAGGGAAACTATGAGCATAGCCCTCTCCATTGCCCTTTGAGTGACTTTCAGCCTTCCAATGAGGCCCATTGTGAGCGACCACTGTTATTAAGTTAAACTAAATTAAAATAAATACTAGCTTAATCGTAGGCCTAAGTCAAATCCAATAAATCCTAGCTCAGGCGTTTCTTTAATTGATCCTAAGCACGAAGCAATAAAAAGGATACTATTAAGCCCTTCACGAATGCCTTTAAAACTAGTTGAAGGCCAAATCACAAATGTAGAGGAATTTTATTGAAACATTTATTCCTCCGTCGAGTTTGATTTCATTTTATCCAAAGTTAAAAAGCTTTATAGAAATTCTCGTAGTTTCAATGAATGGGGCGAAAGCATTAATACGGATAATAGTTTTAAGTTATTATTACTTTTGTTTTTTAATGACGCTTTTATGACTTTAAAGTTGGGGAATGTCACGAGGAAGGTCTGATATTGGTTCTAATGGTCTGTGGTCGACATCATGTGGGTATAATAGGCTGCACGTCATTGTTATAAAAACCTTATTTATAAATATGTGGGGGGATTATAAAGCGGGAAAAAATATGGGGGCAGGCAGAAACTACAGAACGCCACTTGATAGGATGCATTTTTTTTTTGGCCGGGAAATTATCAAATAACTTCTCCCGCTCTGGGCGGAGTGAGAGGGCGTGTCAGAAACTCTTACTGATTAAAACCCACCCGTATTCCTTCAGTTGCCTGTACGTTGCCAGGGGCCACGGTATCCCTTTCGGACTTTCCCGCGACCCCGGCAGTCATCGGTCCTAGCGGACCCCGCCAGTTCTGCTAACATCCGCAAGGCTGCGCCTACGGTGGCCGGGAATCGGCCTGTGATTCCCGACGCCCAAGGCGTCTCCTGCGGCGGCGAGGGCGCAAAATTTGCCTCTCCCTTACGCGTTCCCCCTCCTCCTTCGCGAGCATTGCTGCTTTGCAGAAGGAGGTGACGGTCTCCCATGCCCTCTCGCTCCGTACCATGGCCAGGGTCGGACGCGAAAAATCACCGCCACCGATCGCCTCCACGAGGACATGGCCATGCTCTGCCCAAGCCGGGCAGACCTCCACCGTATACTTCACCATGTCCTCCGGGCGATCCACGCAATGATGACACCTGGGCGTATCCTCCCGCCTAATCCGGAACAGGAACCTCCCGAAACAACCGTGTCCGGTGAGCACCTGCTTGAGGCGGAAGGTGAGGACGCCGTGGCGCCTCTCTAGCCACTCCTCAAAGAAGGGACTTATTGCCGCAATTATGGCGTGTCCAACCTGATATATACATATAACCCCATATTCCTTTTGCTTCTTTTAAGTTCATACATCTGTTGATCTATTCTGCAAAAATCTAAACTTTAGTGAAGTAATCTTGACGTGAGCTGTCAATAGTGCCATACTCCATTGGTTTAGGAAATTAACTAAAGGTAAACAAATCGTTAAAAGGTATTTTTATAGATGACACTTTCTTGTTTAAAAATATGTTTTATCCAAATTAAATTTACAATCGATTTTCACGATAGTTTTATCTTTTATTAATATATATTAAACCCTATCATTTATTCTTAAATAACTCCTATTCTTTCTCCTCCCTCTCAACCTCCCAACTCCTATTCTTAAACTACTCTTTGTAGATTATTGTAACTCCTTGAGTGACAGGTTTTACGTTTAGTCGGTCCAGACGAGACCACAGGGTTTTTTTGTTTACCTTTAGTTAACTACCTAAACCAACAGAGTATAGCATCAGGTAAATTGACAGCTTATTTCAAGCTCACTTCACCCAAGTTACAGAATCAAGTGGATGCCGATATACTCAGGCCGGTACTGTTGCGAATATTACGCACCTGATCTTTCTACCTTTTTCATTTCAAGTAAACTATTCACCTAGCACACTAATTGAATATCCTGCTGTCCCCATTAGGGTTGAACGTAAAGTTTCATAACCAACTCTTACTAACGGCCATAATTCCTCAGTATAATTGCGAAGGCCTCAACCTTGAGGCAGGATCGATAGTAACCATACGTTAATGGTAACATGTGGGGGTTTCTGAATGCGCACGCCACAATTGCGGCGATAAGTCCCCTCTTTGCGGAGTGGCTAGAGAGGTGCCATGGTGTCCTCACCTTCCGCCTGACGCAGGTCTTCACCGGTTCTTAATGTTACTTTTACAGCTACAACGACCTAAATGCGTAACCATTTTGCACAAATAGTCAATTGAAAAAATGACTGGACGCTTATATTGGAGCTAATGGTACAGAGTTATTGTCGACAGTAACTATTATGGGGAGCTGATGCGCTTTTACGTTTCAATCAAGTACATATATAGCGTGACTGTTTGAAGCGATGTGTGGTGTGACGCAACAGTACCTAGAAAATGGAAGTTTTTATTTAATTCCCGGAAGCAGTGAGTAGTGTTGTACTTACGTTTCATTGATCATGTTATGTGTCAATCTTTTTTAGTAGGTAGAAGAAGTACGTGGTCGTGGCCATATTTTTGATGTGTAACATTTTTCTTCTCGCTTTTCTGCAATCTGTGGGAGTGATTTCGGGAAAAGGGACGGAAGTGAGTAATAGGAAGCCGCGCTATTGGATTTGACTAATGAGCGCGCGCGGTGCTAGAGTTTGCCGTCAGAAATGACCTTAAAAAGCCCCCCCCCCGCCCCTTTAATGTTGCTTATTACCTTAATGTTGCTTCAACTCAAACTCAAAGCATTTATTTCAATTAAACCGTTTACAGGCACTTTTGAAATATGAAGCTAATTGCCCATTCCATGGCGTAGTAGGTACCTATGGAGAAGAACGGGCAAGACACTCTTTTAAATAAAAAATTTGATACAAAATATTGGTTACATAATTCATGTTGAAATTATGCACGTGAGAACAATGTAGAAAGACGTGCACGTTTGTAAAAGCGACCGTAATAAAAATTAAAACAACAATGCACCATATTTTTTTTTTTAATAAATTTAAATAAGCCATGGCAGCTAAGAGATGACCAATCCCAACTGACGGCGCCCGTTCACGAACATGACGCATGCATCAGCACCATTCAGCTCAACCATTTTATTACCAAGGTGAGAAATGTCAGATGTAACACATCATAGGCGACTACTGTAAGCCCACTTTTTGAGATAGTGATACAAAATCACTATTTTAAAAAGTGCGCACTGCTTCACGTCGTATCACGTCTCGGTGTGAACTGACCCTAAGGCTGGCTCTTTTTTTCGGGTGGGGCCGGATTTGGCGGAGAGTCAGTTTGGTTTCCGCAGGGGGCGCTCCACGGTTGATGCGCGTGCGAGCCCTCACGACGGGGGACGCTGTGTCCCGGGGTGGGGTCGTCTTGGCGGTGTCTCTAGACATCGCCAATGCCTTCAATACCGCAGGGTATTGAAGGCATGGAGTTGCATCAGGGAGGCACTCCGGTATCACCGGATGCCGACCTACCTCTGTCGTGTGGTCGAGGCCTATTTGACGGACAGGGCCGTCATCTACCCCGGTCACCGGGGAGAATGGAACCGGCGGGAGATGTCGTGCGGTGTCCCACAGGGATCGGTCCTGGGGCCGCATCTGTGGGACATCGGATACGACTGGGTGCTGCGCGCTGACCTCCCTAGCGGCGTCAGCGTCGTTTGCTACGCTGACGACACGTTGGTCCTGGCGCAGGGGAGGTCGCACCAGGCGGCGGCCGAACTAGCGACACACGGGGTTGCGACAATCGTGGGCAGAATCCGGCAATTGGGACTCGAGGTGGCCCTGCACAAGTCCGAGGCCATGTGTTTTCATGG
This sequence comes from Xanthia icteritia, assembly GCA_949128155.2. Classification (NCBI taxonomy): domain Eukaryota; kingdom Metazoa; phylum Arthropoda; class Insecta; order Lepidoptera; family Noctuidae; genus Xanthia; species Xanthia icteritia. The sequence continues at coordinate 3,664,014 of OX421937.2, forward strand.
TCCTCGGAACGCGCCACCGTCGGGTTCCCAAATAACGGTAGGAGGAGTTCACATCGGCGTCGAGTCGACGATGAAGTACCTAGGACTCGTCCTCGACAGCCGGTGGAACTTCGTGGAGCACTTCCGACGTTTGGCTCCCAGACTGGAGCGGGCCGGGGCTGCTTTGAAGCGGCTCCTGCCCAATCTAGGGGGTCCAAACGCCTCCTGCCGGAGGCTATACGCGGGGGTCGTGCGGTCCATGGCCCTTTACGGGGCACCGGTTTGGGCGCGTTCATTGAGGCGGCGGCCAGCCCGCCGGTTGAACGCGTCCCAGAGGGTCATGGCCACCCGGCTGGTCCGGGGATACCGCACGGTCTCCGGTGAGGCGGCGAGCCTCCTTGCCGGATTACCGCCATGGGATCTGGAGGCAAAAGTCCTCGCGCACATTTGGGAGTGGCGCGAGGAGGCGAAACGCCGGGGCGTTACTCCGCTGCCGCGAGAAATCGCGGCACAGCGGACAGAGCTCCGGCGGGATCTCATGGCGTCATGGAGAGTGCGATTGTCGCAACCCAGTGCTGGGCACGCCACTATTGCGGCGATAAGTCCCCTCTTTGAGGAGTGGCTAGAGAGGCGCCACGGCGTCCTCACCTTCCGCCTAACGCAGGTCCTCACCGGACACGGTTGTTTCGGGAGGTTCCTGTTCCGTATCAGGCGGGAGGAAACGCCCGGGTGTCATCACTGCGTGGATCGCCCGGAGGACACGGTTGAGCATACGGTGGAGGTCTGTCCGGCTTGGGCAGAGCATCGCCGTGTCCTCGTGGAGGCGATCGGCGGCGGGGATCTCTCGCGTCCGGCCCTAGTCCAGGCCATGGTACGGAGCGAGAGGGCATGGGAGGCCGTCACCTCCTTCTGCGAAGCAGTAATGCTCGCGAAGGAGGAGGCAGAACGCGTGAGGGAGAGGCAAATTTCGCGCCCTCACGCCCCTAGCCGCCGCAGGAGACGCCCTGGGCGTCGGGAATCGCAGGCCGATTCCCGGCCACCGTAGGCGCGGGCTTGCGGACGGTGAGCAATGGGTAGCTCGCCGTCCGATAAGGACCAGGCCCGGGTCGACGGCGCGTTGTGTTCCACGCGCGCCTCAAAGAGATGTCAGCACAACGGAAGGGGTCCGATAGGACCGATGCCTGCCGGGGTTGCGGGAAAGTCCGAAAGGGATACCGTGGCCCCTGGCAACGTAAAGGCAACGGAAGGAACACGGGTGGGTTTTAGTCAGTAAGAGTCTGACACGCCCTCCCGCTCCACCCAGAGCGGGAGAAGTTATTTGATAATTTCCCACCCAAAAAAAAAAAAAAAAAAAAAGGCTGGCTCTTTTTTTTTTAAACACTATATCAACGTTATGGCTTTGCTAAGTAGCTGGTACTTGTTGATAGGCCTACACTGTCCTCTCATACCTATTAACTCTGTAATTTGAAAGCATTGTAAATACCATTTACTTTTAAAAGAGTAACCATGGACTTTCTTGCCGGCTCTTCTCCATAGGAAACGACCAATTGGAACCGTGCATCTAGCTTCTGACGTTTCATAAGTGCCCTTATAGGTTTATGGGAAATAAAATATTTTGAATTTTTTGAATTTGTCACTGGTCACGGGACCTACAACTCTTGATTGCGGTGCCCTGAACTTTGCGCTAAATTGCGTAACCTTTTACCTTTACCTTTGACTTAGGCAACAGTCTTCTAAGCTGAATAGAATGTTGAGTTCAAAAACAGACGACGTGTATAATTTACAATATAATCTCCATGAATACAATACACATTTTCAGCATAGAGGCAGCTGACAACAAACCCATTTATAAGTGTAAAATATACTTATAAATAGGTCCACATTGCACTTGTCCTTGAACTTGCGCCAGTGGCTAATGCAATTCACCGGAGACGCGACGGGAAGCGTTAGATTGGTGCCAGTTGTAAATTCAAAAGGCAAGCGTTTTCAATGTACCTGGCCAGTGAGCGACATAGATTAAATTATTCGTTGCAGAATGGTCAGTGTGAATGGAAATGCCCCGGGAGCGGACGCCCTGGAAGGAGATAATACTGATGTTATTGTTGATGTTCTTGAATAAAAGTTCGGGTGAATGAACGTGATTGAAGCAAAAGAACTATGTAAGGATTTTAGCAGGTGGTAATCCTTAGGTTATACCTAACTATGGGAAAAAGGCGAGTTTGTTGCATAGTCGGCAGCCAAAGTTGTTTATATCCCTTAAGACGCTGACAACAGCTAAACCGCAGTCACTGTCGGACTGCATAGAAAAGAAAGAGAAGCGCGATGACACAACGCCTGTAATTTATTGCAAAAAATGAAGCAATTATCGATTTATTCAAAAATGAATTGAGTAATCGGTAATAAAAAACAACCAAGTTCTGCATTCAAATGAGACGTTCTTGTTATTAATTATAATACCAACGTACGTTGCTATTTAATACAGAATTTTTGGATTAGAACTCAAGGAAAAGGGTTAGTTTAACGTTAATTTGTATCGAGTTTTTTTTTTCAAAACGTGTTTTGGTAACAATCAAGTTCTGAGAAATACGTTCGAGATTCACATATATTTTTTCCGCTACCACAAACTATATAGATTTGGCTATTTTTTTGTTTAAGTCAAGCCTACTTTTACCGTTTGCCTGTTGTTTGCGCCTTAAGAAAGTTTCGCAGAAGTTAATGTTGATGAAAGTTGTTGAGCTAGCAGATCTAGAACTTTTTATTTACTGCCTGACTGTGGTCTGTTACTTGTATCAAAGTGTAAGCTTATTTTTTTTTAGATTGTTTCAGACTTTTCTTTCAGGCTAGGTTGAGCAATGATCTTCGCAAAGTGACAGGTAGGAGCTGGATGTGAGTGGCCGAGGATAAGGACGCTTAAATCCAGCAGATGACAGGTAAGTATACGATGATCACGATGATGATTTATTTTGAAATCAGAAGTTAAGTAGTTTAAAAAACCCAAGTGAAGCAGAAAAACTTTGTTAAATACCATACTATTTTCGTAGAGACACAACTGAGGTATTTACCCACTCTGGGCACGCCACTATTGCGGCGATAAGTCCCCTCTTTGAGGAGTGGCTAGAGAGGCGCCACGGCGTCCTCACCTTCCGCCTAACACAGGTCCTAACCGGACACGGTTGTTTCGGGAGGTTCCTCTTTCGTATCAGGCGGGAGGAAACGCCCGGGTGTCATCATTGCGTGGATCGCCCGGAGGACACGGTTGAGCATACGGTGGAGGTCTGTCCGGCTTGGGCAGAGCATCGCCGTGTCCTCGTGGAGGCGATCGGCGGCGGGGATCTCTCGCGTCCGGCCCTGGTCCAGGCCATGGTACGGAGCGAGAGGGCATGGGAGGCCGTCACCTCCTTCTGCGAAGCAGTAATGCTTGCGAAGGAGGAGGCAGAACGCGTGAGGGAGAGGCAAATTTCGCGCCCTCACGCCCCTAGCCGCCGCAGGAGACGCCCTGGGCGTCGGGAATCGCAGGCCGATTCCCGGCCACCGTAGGCGCGGGCTTGCGGACGGTGAGCAATGGGTAGCTCGCCGGCTGATAAGGACCAGGCCCGGGTCGACGGCGCGTTATGTTCCACGCGCGCCTCAAAGAGATGTCAGCAAGTGAAGGGGTCCGATAGGACCGTTGCCTGCCGGGGTTGCGGGAAAGTCCGAAAGGGATACCGTGGCCCCTGGCAACGTACAGGCAACGGAAGGAACGCGGATGGGTTTTAGTCAGTAAGAGTCTGACACGCACTCCCGCTCCACCCAGAGCGGGAGAAGTTATTTGATCATTTCCCACACAAAAAAAAAAAAAAAAAGTTATTTACCCACTTCGAAAAAGAAAACTAAGTGCTAATCACATTATCAATAAACGTTCTACTAGACAAAGTTTAAGTCAGACTAAAGTCTAGCTTTAAGCTTATTGAATTACTGTTCACTACTTCTCGTTGAAACTATTTGTTGAGTTACTAACTTACCGCAAGATCCATTTATCGTGAATGTGAGTTTTTACTTCAATCCCCGAATTATTGTTTTTCTTTACTTTAATTAGTTCATTACAAACGTAAACTTTTTTTATTATTTGGAGCAGTGGTATCGGCCCCAACTTACGGTAACTTGACTACGGGGACTTACTTTACTTTGTGTATTTAATTTCATCACCACTGATCTCAAAGCGGTGAGGGAAAACATCGTGAGGAAACTGAATGTTCTAGAACCAAAAATTCGAAGACATGTGACATCCACCACCCCGCATCGGGCCCGCGTGGTGGATTACGGTCTTCTCCCTCTCACCGAGCAGTGGGAACATCATACTCTGTATATTTTAATCGAATTTTGTAATATTAGAAACATAGCGCAGTAAAATTATAAAATGTTCTTTCTTTGTAGAGATTGTGAAGGATTAAAAAAATCTAATCTTTGTTTTAATCCATTTTATAGGTAATGGCAAATTCACATTTCAATATAAACTGAGTGCCAATTCAGGTTTCGGACAATAGCCCAAGGCTGAAGACCCAAGCCGTCTCGAGGAAGGTTTTATAGGACCACTTGAAAATATCCTCGAATCCATTACCTCACGCTTAAGTGTACAGAGCCTAATTCCTCTTAACCCATCAAGAAGTCTAACAATTTATGTTATCTACCACAATCATGATTGAATTAGTAACTTTGCTTTAACATCTAATACCGGGATCTGTAAACTTTATTTAGCACCTGCTTTGGCTTAGACATATTCCCGTCTCTATCTTGCACGTATAGTTTGAGAGTTTAGTGACAGTGTCAGGAATAACGCTTAGCCAAAGTACACTGCTACATGGATATTTCGGCGTTTGAATGACGTTGACAGGCTGTTGGTAAACATTTGTGCTATCGATTTGTAAAATGTCACCTGAAATGTATTCGAAAAACAAAATGGCAGCGTTCGTTCTTGGCCACACGTCAAAATAACCTTGCAGTAACGACAAACACTATTTTATATCTAGTCTGGGTTTAATAACTTTAACATCAAATGCTTATTATAACCGCAATGTGTAGTTTCTGCTCATAATCATTAGCAGAAGTAAAACATGAATGATGATACCGCATTAGAAACTCGCCGTTACTTACTGCTATTCTGCTACGGAAAACTTATAATATAATCGACTTATTGAAAATTAAAGGTTCCCGTTAAGATATTAAAATGGCAATCAGAACAAATTGTAAAGTTCATTGCGCTGATTCCGAATCTATGTTTAACTCAATGGGGCAAAATTTATATTTACTGCAGTAATAGCAAACGCGGGAGAGCGCTACACGTGTTATGTTTAAATTCAAATTCAAATATATTTATTTTGGGACAACTAGATCCAAGGGTTAGTTATACAAAAAACTTAGAAATGATTGTTAGTACTATACAATTACGAACAATAACAATCATCATAATAATATCTATCTTATACATATACACAAAAATAAAAATAAAAATACCCCTGTGCTGAGACACCCCGCCCCATCAAGATAACCAATAGGGAGATACCTCCCTAGAAATCACCAGACGAACGAAATGCCTCAACTCAGGTGCACGAACATCATCAGCTACTGTTTTCAGGATGCTGTTGTGACTCCCCCGCACCTCCTTATAAGTGACACGACTTTTTTCCGAATGACGGCATGGAAATCGTCAGTATGAGTCTGCGCGAACATCTCGGAGGCACTGCAGAAACGGGGAAGTCCCAACATCATCCTGAAAATGTTATTGTATTGGACGCGCAGAGTGTTTAGGGATTTTTTAGTATAACTAACCCATAGACCACCTGTGTACAGACCCTGACAATACGCTTTAAATAGCATGATTTTGACTTGGTCCGTACAGCGGGCGAATCTACGGGCCAGCATATTGCCACGGACTGACAGAGCTCTGCGCTCCCTCTCTATGTCGTCATCTTCTTTAAGGTCGTCCGTAAGGTAGTGTCCGAGGTACTTAAACTGCGACACCCTATCTAAGTTAACACCATTCAAAGTAATGGGTGGAACAGATTCTGGACACTTACCGGCCGGCTTTAAACACCATGTCAGTACGTGGTGTTTAAAGCCACTTTTCTTTATGTTATAAATAAGTCCGTGTGACTCAAAGACTTCACAGACTTTCAGCATCTCTCCAAGCGCCTCAGCAGTGGGACCCAACAGCACCATGTCATCCGCGTAGCTGATATTATTAACACTAATAACACCCACCCGACATCCAACACGCATGCTGCTGAGTTCCACTATGAGGTCATTTACATACAGGCTGAAGAGCTTTTCAAACTCAAACTCAAAGCATTTATTTCAAATAAACCAATTACAGGCACTTTTGAATTGTCAAGGGGTCGGTCAGTCAGAAATATGAAGCTAGTCGCCCATTCCAAAGCGTAGTAGGTACCTATGGAGAAGAACGGGCAAGAAACTCCATGGACACTCTTTTAAATTAAATAAAATGGTTACATAATATTGGTTACATCATTCAAGTTGAAGTTATACATGTGAGAACGATGCAAAACATTAAAAGCGTCCGTTAGAAATAAAAATATAAATTAAATTAAAATCGCCGTGGCAGCTAAGAGATGACCAGTCCCTACTGACGGCGCCCGTTCACGAACATGACGCATGGATTAGCACCATTCAGCTCAACCATTTTGAAGGGAGCTAAATGATCCAACACAGGCGCCACCGCCAGCGAGACATTAGAGTGAGCATGACATACTCTCAGCCGCCAGGGCACATTCAAGTCAATGAAAGACATACCCAGTACCTGAATGGTAGCTTTATAGTCGGTACATAGTACCCACACATGTGCCATGCAATTATACAATGCTAAGACATTGAATTTATACAATGCAAAGATAGTTTTTAAAATCTTCAGCAGCTCCAACGGTATTTTCAAATGCTAATCAATTAGTTTATGCTTGTGGAGCAGGACCAGCGTTGAGCCAAGCATTTTTATCAGCATTTTTCTTTGAAGATGATAACCCCCCCCCTGCTATTGTACCAATATTTAAAGAGCTTTAACATCTCCACCGGTACACCCCTGTCCTCTAGCTTCCTCCAAAGCACTTCGTAAGACACGAGGTCAAAGGCCTTGGAGAGATCCAGAAAGCAGGCATACACCGGCGTCCTACGATCTGTGTAGTACTGGACAGTGTGCTTGAGACTTAAGATTGCGAATCCCGAACTGCGCATCGTGTAGTTTTAGATACTTTGGCAAGCAAGAATCAAACAAACTGTCCAGCACTTTTGCTAGCACGGTCGCGAGGGAGATCGGGCGGTAGTTATCCCTATCCGAGATGCCACCTGTCCTGTTCTTAACCATGGGCACCATTTGGCCTGAGTCTTTCAATGTCGCATCTACAAACACTATCTTTGCTCTGACGTCGACAATGGCTCGCAATTATTGTAGCGCCGCCGTCGGGAATAAGGATATGTCGTCTGCACAATGGCTGCTTGCCATTAACTAACGATTAGGTTCTGGTTAATTGACGTCGCTTTAGTAAATGAAATGAAATTGTTTATTCTGTAAATAGGATATTGGAAACACTTCTATAAGGCATATTATTAAAAAAATATATTGCTACATGAGTTTGGCGTTTCCTATCTGTCTACTCTGAGAAGAAAGGTCGAAACAAACTCAGAGGTCACAGTCTCTTTTAAAGTCCAGACATAATCTTGGTCAGGCCATATGAGGACCATGTAGATTAGTGTCTGAAATGATCTTTTGAGGAAAGAATCACACAGATTCGAGTGGACCTATCCAGTCAGTGCAAGCAGCTCAATCCCAAGCTTTTTTATCTTATAAATAATCGGAAATTTTATAGTACCCATTTTTACATAGTTAGGTTTTAATACAGCTTTTAAATCGTTTAATGCGTAAGTTTCGAAAGTCAATGGGAAGTTTGTTGTAAAAGCGTAGGTACACATTGACTCATGAACGAGTTGTCTACTCTGTGGAGACGTGTGCAATGTACAGCAAAGTTGTGTTTATTCCTGGTATTTAAACTATGAATATTGGACATTTTCTTAAAATTATATATATTTTTGTGTACAAACAATAGGTTTTCAAAAATACAGGTGAGGCTACAGTCAGAATACTTATTTCTTTGAATTTTTCTCGAAGTGAATCTCTTGGACCTAGGTTGTAAATGACTCGAACAGCCCTTTTCTGTAAAACAAAGGTAGTATTAATGGCCACACAGGTTCCCCAGAGAAGAATCTCATAAGACATAAGACTATTAAGTACTCCTAATCTTTATTTTCCTTGTCCGGGTCACCATTGTCGTGAAATGGCAGTAACATTTCTTTTGCGGAAGGTAAAAGGCTTAAAACTTTTCTAAGGTCTAGGCCTAATTGAGCTAAGATACGGGTCTGATTTGAGCAGCAGCCTATACAGAATATCCATATTATAACCTTCACGGGAAAACTTTTGCGAATAGTTTTCCCTATAATCTCGAAAATGCTTGTTCCTAACTTCTACAGCTTCTTCTGACAAAGTTCCGTTTGAGATCAGAGCGTTTTTTTACAATGAGTGGCCCATGCATCAGCACTTCGTGTACAGTGGGTGTCATCGGATGCCAGCTGTATAAATTAACGTAAGCTTCTGTTGTACTGTCACAATATGAAGAAAACTTTTCAATATTTATGTCATATCCACTCGAAATAACTTCCGATATTGTTGCGAACCTTTTTATGAATTCCTCATTGATACCAGTTATAGCGGAAGCCTCCGCAAAACATTCAAAAAGTCTCCTACTCGTATTGCCGTCATTGGTATTGCCAAAACCAGCTTTTGTAATATCAACCGAAAGACCAAGTTCTTCTCGAAAGCTTTCTTGGAGTTCTTGCTTTTTAGTTTTTACGATGTATTTTTCTGCTTGCGACCTAATTTGCCACTTCCCTTCAGGAATCTGATGTGCGACATGAAGAAGGCTTTCAAAAAATCTGATTCTAGCATGAAGAATTGAAAGCCCAAATTTAAAATTTTCCTTGATTACCTCTGAGCTCCTTACTTCATCGAGATTGTTAAAATCTGTTGGAGTTAATTTGCACCTCATTGTAGATTTAGTATCTGTGGCAGCATTACATACCTTACCATCAATCTTTGACAATAATAAGGTGTGTTTGACAGAAACTTCGAGTGCAGCACATGTTAATTTGGTAGTATTGAAATCTTTAATTTGGTCTTCAAAATGCTTAATTTCTTCTTTCGTTATTTCTGGAGTTTTTTTGATAAATCTTATTTTAATGAGCCTGCAAAAGCTGTGTGAAGATGGAGAGTTGTTGCGCCAAATGACATTTGCATTTGTCATATCAGAACTAGGGTCATTGGTGCGCTCGCAAACTAATTGAACAGGGATCAAACTTGACTGAAATATATTAGCATCTGTATTGCTTGAGTTTTCAAACTTTTGCTTATATTCAGCTTGTTGTGATCCACTACATCCCCACTTATATATAAGTACAAGTGATGACAACTCCTCTACTGATAAAGTAGAAATAACTTCCTCTAAATATAGTAACAATCGCTTAGCTGTGTGGTCCAGCAATGCTTGCAGTTCAGGTCTCAGATATGGTAATGCTTTTAGAATCTGGATACCATTGCTGTTTTTCTTTTTGGAGGATGGTGAAGCATGGATAGAACTTTTTATTTGTCTCACGCACTATATCGTACTATTTCCTTGTTAAATTAGCTTCGATAACGCTGCAGTTGGTGTTATTCGTGTTGCTGGTAATAATGACGTATCACTGCGATGCGGTACTCATGTCCACGGCCACGAGTCGATGATTCTGTAATATACGGCTCTCGAGCGTCGTGGCTTTCACGAAGATTCTCAGTTTTTCTGCGTTTGCTTCGTTCAGACAAATCGTCAGTTTTTTTCTGAGCGTCTTTTTTCCAATTTTCCCAATGCAAAACTTTACTATAGAATACATTACTTTAATTGAAGGTATACTTACATAATTTCACTCCACTTAAAGTACTTCTTCACAACACCTATTATTTTGCGTAAATACGGACGTCGAAAAGACGACATAAATATGTCGTCTGCTCGACGTCCGTATGTCACTCGGGATCCAGCAGAATATCAGCGTCAGGTATTTGCCTGACACATGTTGAACTGGACTCCCATTTGGTGCAACCTTGACATGCACACCGCACTTTATAAGTTAGTTATTTGATTTGAAGTATCTTAACTATCTAATTTTTTTTTTTTTTTTTATTGCCACCTTTTATTTTCTTTCCTTCTACTTATTAATACGTATGTAATTTTTTATAATTTTTTTTTGCTAATTTGTTTGTGTGAGGTGCTATTTCTTTTGTGTGCACTAAATAAATGATTGAGGTATCTATCTATCTTTATGGTCTCCCATTAATGTGTATAGTTTGTAAAGGACTATGTTCACTAAGCTCCTGTTAGTAATGTCTCATTCACAGAGCCCGGAGTCACCTCGGCAGCCGATGTTATAAGCGGCATTGTCAACACTTTCCATACAAACCAAGCTTGTCACCGTTGTGTCCAGTACACAAATGACGATACATATGACGCATAGAAACTGACGGTTTTGGCCGGCCACATACATATGGAAAAATTTCGAACGGAATGTGATTTTGTATGCATTTGCTGCCTCCTCGATTTGATTCTTGATTCGAAACTCCGAATAAAATTTCAAATTAATCTATCACATTCCGCTCAGAATTTTTCCGTATGTATGTTGCCGGCCTTTGAAGGTGGTCCGTGACGGAATTTGTGCGCTCAACAAACTATCGGTGCCATGTAGAAGCTTCTATCGTGGCAATTCCGTGCTCTATGATCGCATTAAACATTTTGACTATGGTCAATTTGACTGTTTTGCATAGTGAGATAGTACGTCAAAGGCTGGTTCTCCTCTCATACTGACAGTCGGCTCTGATAGGTCAATACTATGTATGTATTCTTATGAAACATTTTTGAATCACGCCGACCGCTCAGAGCTGACGGCCGTAAGCGCTGTGACGAGTGCTCCAGTGATGAGCTACGCACCAACCGACAGCGCCGACGCAACGGTCTACGTGAGAGAGTGCAAAAGTGCTTAATGTAACATTGGTGCCAATTCTCTTGTACACCGAACTAAACTTACTAAACTACCACTAAAATTCCTTACTTTTGGCTATGAGAATCTTAACGCTATTCTGCAATAAATGGTCTCTAAATTTAAAAATTATTTTGACAACTAAATCGAATTCGACAATCTAGACTACACGTGGTACATACTTGTTTACCCTACCCCGTGAATTTTTTTAGAGCCGGTGGCGCGCAGGTGCAGCAGCCTCGACGTGTTTTATATGGAATTTTTCACGTTTTGTATGGAAAATATGAAAAATGATTACCTACGTGTGGATTGTTAGGGGTATAAAGGGAAACCTTTATACCCCTAATAATCCACTCGTAAAATTTTTTGACCCCATATAAAAATAAAGGGGGTAAAATGGGTCATTTACAGTATTTTTGCTATAGGACACACCATTTTCGAGATATAAGCAAAAGAAAAGAAAAAAATATATATACAGTATTGTTTTTGCACCTGAAGTCGAGGTGTTCGTGTGGATTTTAGTTCATGACAACTAATATTATACACCATTTTTATTCGCGATTAAAAATGGTCAGATTTAGTTAGACATTAAAAATTTTAGGCGAAAAACGTCAAATTCAGAATAGCAAAATTGTCATTTTCACTAAATTAAAATCTCAGTGCCATCTTAGTGCTGTCAAACTAAAATATAGTTAAGTTGTGTCACTTTAGACTATTTCAGAATGGGAAATCATCGTTTGATAGGAATAAACAAAATTTTGGTGATTTTTAGTCTAGTTTAGAGGCATTTGTGACAAGAGAATCGGTACCATTTACTAACTAACAGAGCTAGGTGAACTTGGCTCTATCCTGTCCATACTTAATATTATAAATGCGAAAGTAAGTCTGTCTGTCTTTCTGTCTGTCTTCCTGTCTGTTGCCTTTTCACGCTGTAACAGCTGAACGGATGAAATTTGGCATACTTGTAATAGACCATGACCTGGGATAGAACATACTTTTTATCCCGGTAGTACGCTCCCGTGTGATAATTTCCGACCTCCACGGGGGCGAAGCCACGAGCAAATGTAAGTTCTTAATATTATTATAATCTTCATCTGTAGGCAATGTTTGTCTGTGGCATTAAGGTTCCCGCAGACAGCGTAACGTGACTCTAGTAGAAAAATTTCTATGAAAACTTCATGGACATAGTTCTACCAGGATTGCGTCGCGTCGCGCCTGTTTGTCTTTACTTTGGAAGTCAGAAATAGTAATTCGAGTTTATATAGTCTTCTGGGAAATCCTCCCGAGCATAGCAGCTTCATTATCTTCAGAATGTTTGATTAGAAACTGGTCAGATTAAGCCGACATAGCAACCGACTACCTTTTTTTTTTTTTTTTTTTTTTGTGTGGGAAATTATCTAATATCTTCTCCCGCTCTGGGCGGAGCAGGAGGGCGTGTCAGACTCTTACTGACTAAAACCCACCCGTGTTCCTTCCGTTGCCTATACTTTGCCAGGGGCCACGGTATCCCTTTCGGACTTTCCCGCAACCCCGGCGGACATCTGTCTTATCGGACCTCTTCCGTTGTGCTGACATCTCTTTGAGGTTCGCGTGGAACACAACGAATTTACTTTGGAAGTCAGAAATAGTAATTCGAGTTTAGATAGTCTTCTGGGAAATCCTTCCGAGCATAGCAGCTTCATTATCTTCAGAATGTTTGATTAGAAACTGGTCAGATTAAGCCGACGTAGCAACCGACTACCTTAGGGTACTAATAGAACATTGTTTAGGCTAACTCGAGACTAAACCGCAATTTACGGCTTAACTTAATTATTAAAACAACAAGAACCTAAACTAAGTTAGCAACTGGTCTAGAAATATAATGCTGGGGCCGCATCTGCGTCTATCGTGTCGAAGCCTCGCACAGTGATACAATACACACAAATATTATCAACCATTATCGGCTATCGTCGCGACAGTTTGAGCTGCGTAGCACTTATCCCAGGTACAGGTACATCAAATGATTTTAGTGCGCTAATGAGCGTGGTACGCGGTCGGACTAGCATTGTTCATTTTGACTGTTGTTTCCAGACTTAGTAGACGAGTATTCATTTCAGTTTTCAATAAGTGCATGATGTATTTTTTTTAATTAACACATGTAATGTAGTAATGTAAGTCATCGTTCATCGTCAAAACTATGCAGTGATTATCTCCTCTCTGGTCAAATGCCGTCTGGAACGGCCATCTTGGATTATTGCATGATAAGTCATTAAAATTATGAAGCCGCTAATGTGACGACCGCATTAGCGTGATAACTTTTTAGCCAGACAAAACATACGAAGCTTCGGCACGCATTGCTTCGTCACGATAGACGCAGATGTGGCCCCAGCATAGCAGTACTAGAAGATTGTCAGGTAGTTAACTGACCTTGTTGTGTTGTTACAGACGAACATGTTGTGTCCACTGTCACTGTATTTATGTTAACAGGGTCACATTAAATTAGCTGGAAAAACTTTACAGACGTGATAAAACAAAAAATAAATGTATTTTTGGGGGTCAACGACCGCTCGTAGTGTTGATACTTGAAATATGAGTTGAGAAAATCTGTTTTATTTTGTTTTATCATGTTTAGATGTCGATACCAATAACGTCTGTTGAAGTTTACACAAAAAAAAGAGATTTTTTAGACTGATATTTCAAGTGTCTGCGTAGTAAAAGTTTTTTAGTTAAGATTTTTATTTGTGTCATAAACTCAAACTCAAACTCAAAGCATTTATTTCAATTAAACCATTTACAGGCACTTTTGAATTGTCAAGGGGTCAGTCAGTCAGAAATATGAAGCTAGTTGCCCATTCCAAAGAGTAGGTTCCTATGGAGAAGAACGGGCAAGAAACTCCACGAACACTCTTTTAAATCATAATATTGTTACGAAATATTGGTTACATCATTAATGTTGAAATTATACATGTGAGAACAATGTAGAAAGACGTGCACGTAAAAAGCGTCTGTAATAAAAAGATAAAAACATTTCAAACATTAAAATTTGCCCTACTGACGGCGCCCGTTCACGAACATGACGCATGGATCAGCACCGTTTAGCTCAACCATTTTGAAGGGAACTTAACGATCCAACACACACGCCACCACCAGCGAGACATTTGAGTGGGCATGACATACTCTCAGCCGCCAGGGCACATTTAAGTCAATGAAAGACGTACCCAGTAAACGGTAGCTTTATAGAAGGTACATGGTCACTGTGCTCACACATGTGCTATGCAATTATAAAATACTACGAGATTGAAGTTATACAAGTCAAAGATAATTTATGCAATATTCAGCAGCTCCAACAATATTTTCGAATGCTGAAATTAAATTAGTTTATGCGCCCTTGTGGAGCTGGATCAGCGTTGAGCCAAGCATTTTTGTCACCTATATAATCCCCCAGCTTATAATATGCTTGGCAGCATAGTGTGCGTTTTATACAAGATTTAAATTTAGTTTCATTTAGTTGTAGTGTTTTATCAAGTTTAGATATTGAAACCCATCACGTCTGCAGAGCTTCGCTATTTAATTTAATTGGACCCTGTACATGAGAAAGAAAGAAAAAGTATTTATTGAGACTCGCACAGAAAATCACAAATAAAAAACATAAATAAAAAATTAAAAAAAACAAAGTAAAATTAAAAAAAGCAGAAACAGCAGCAGTATTTTTCATTCCCGATCTTCAGTTTGAAACTCCTAAGTAAATTAATATAAACTACAAAAGAAAGAATAGCTATTAGGATTATTTTTTAAATCCTAGGCGTTATTTTTACACAAAATCTAAAGTTATTAATTTGATTCGTATTAAATTATTTAATTCTTAGATTATTATAATCAAACAAACAATCCATCTCAAAAACTAAGGACCCTTTTTTTTTTTTGGGTGGGAAATTATCAAATAACTTCTCCCGCTCTGGGCGGAGCGGGAGGGCGTGTCAGACTCTTACTGACTAAAACCCATCCATGTTCCTTCCGTTGCCTGTACGTTGCCAGGGGCCGCGGTATCCCTTTCGGACTTTCCCGCAACCCCGGCAGGCATCGGTCCTATCGGACCCCTTCACTTGCTGACATCTCTTTGAGGCGCGCGTGGAACACAACGCGTCGTCGACCCGGGCCTGGTCCTTATCGGACGGCGAGCTACCCATTGCTCACCGTCCGCAAGCCCGCGCCTACGGTGGCCGGGAATCGGCCTGCGATTCCCGACGCCCTGGGCGTCTCCTGCGGCGGCTAGGGGCGTGAGGGCACGAAATTTGCCTCTCCCTCACGCGTTCTGCCTCCTCCTTCGCGAGCATTACTGCTTTGCAGAAGGAGGTGACGGCCTCCCATGCCCTCTCACAGCGTACCATGGCCTGGACCAGGGCTGGACGCGAGAGATCCCCGCCACTGATCGCCTCCACGAGGACACGGCGATGCTCTGCCCAAGCCGGGCAGACCTCCACCGTATGCTCCACCGTGTCCTCCGGGCGATCCACGCAGTGATGACACCCGGGCATTTCCTCCCGCCTGATACGAAACAGGAACCTCTCGAAACAACCATGTCCGGTGAGGATCTGCGTCAGGCGGAAGGTGAGGACGCCGTGGCGCCTCTCTAGCTACTCCTCAAAGAGGGGACTTATCGCCGCAATAGTGGCGTGCCCAGCACTGGGTTGCGACAATCGCACTCTCCATGACGCCATGAGATCCCGCCGGAGCTCTGTCCGCTGTGCCGCGATGTCTCGCGATAACGGAGTTATGCCCCGGCGTTTCGACTCCTCGCGCCACTCCCAGATGTGTGCGAGGACTTTTGCCTCCAGATCCCATGGCGGTAATCCGGCAAGGCGGATCGCCGCCTCACCGGAGACCGTGCGGTCCTTGTAATTTCTTTTTGAGAAATAAATTTCTTTAACCATAAATAAAAAAATAAAAAAACAAAGTAAAATTTAAAAAGCAGAAACAGCAGCAGTACTTTTCATTCTCGATCTTCAGTTTAAAACTACTAAGTACCATTTTTTTGTCTGAGCTTTTTATAATTGTTAAAATTTTATTAAAGGTTAATTAAGGTCTTTGTGCGTTGATAACAATGCTGTTTAAGAATAGCTATTAGGAATTTAAAAAACATCCTAGGCGTTATTTTTCCACAAAATATAAGGATAGAAATTAGATACGTATTCAATTCTTTAATTCGTTGATTATTATAATCAAACAAACAATTCATCTCAAAAACTAAGGACCCTCATTAAAGTACTTAAAAAACGTTTAAAGGCATCTCTTGTATCACCGAGATTAAATTCTAAAATTGTATCTTTGCTTGGAATTTTATTTGAAAATTATAATTATAATGTCAGTGACTGCTGTGGTGGGTGACTGTAAGCTATAATTAAAATGTGAAGGTTGAATTTTAATTAATTACTAAAGTATTATTTAACGTTAATTTATTGGAACTTAAAACCACTTAGTGCGTTGGTCCATCACAGCCGTCACCGAAAATTTTCGAGTAGCTAGACCTCGGCCCGAGATTGTGACGGGCCGATGTGCTGGCAATACAAAACACGTTTGATCAACTTATCCACACACTACCGTCGCAACGGCGGCCATTCGCCCGGCTTTTGTTTTGTCTATCTTAACATACATACATACTGTACCGCCGAATTCGGAACGTCACGTTCGGTTCGAATAATCTCGTTTCCGTACGTGGCCGGGCTGTGGTGGACAAATTCCCTAAGCAACAATTGTTTTTGTTTTAAGTACTCAGTTTAAATGAAAATATTTTCCTTTTTTAAGTGCCTAAACTTATTATAACAACTAAGTTCTAGGTCGTTCCGCTCCGAAGATTATTGTCGTGATATTTTGTAAAATGTAAGTACTATCTATGTAAATTATTTTTGGGTGAGAGGTTATTTGTATTATTAATTTTATATTCAAAACTCAGCTATCACCTAAATACTCTTAGGTTTAACATTAGGTTTCCTCTTTAGAGCTTATCCTAAACACACAGTATATCCATAACTCACTATTAATATAGGTAACCTAGACTTACGTAGATAAATATATTTTAGAGGTTAGTTTCAAGACTGTAGCGTATACCTACCTACATAATTAGCATCACTTACAATAATATACGAGTAATAGCAGCTTATCTTTCCAGGGCCAGTTTCTATCTCAAGGTCTACCGTCAGCGAAGTTATTTGCGAGCGAAACACATTAGCACGTATTCTATACAGGGTGGAAAAAAGGCAGTCAATGAAGCGAATGTTCTTAATGATATTTATTTTGATCTTCATTAATAACTTTGTCGACTGGTGCCATACATTTTTCGTTTTTGGCATAGTCGTCTATTAATTATCCAGAATGGCAATCTAGTTTGAAAAATTGCTTATTAGCAGCTTATTCAAACATAGTCATTGAAAATAAAGTAGATAAGTAACCTTTCTTTTGAGTACAAAATTAGCTATCAATAATATATACTTATTTTCCAACATTGACTTTTTTTCCTGTATAGCGGCTTGACATAAGTCGTTAATAATACTAATTTGAAAACGGTGTTTGGCTCAATGGGTCAAGTTCGTATTGATTGCATTCGTTTTCACATAGAACCTTAACCCATTTTATATATTTTTCGTTTGTCTTTGAAGGTTTTACCACTATTTGAAAATGCTGAGATCCTAGACAAGTGACAATCGCTTTCAAAGCGTTCTGTATTTCTACAACAACTTACAATGGGATTGACATAAATAAAGCTTTTCGGTAGCTTATAGGATATGTAAACATACGTTGAATAAAATTCGCCTGATTGTTGTGTTATATTTCAAGTTGCGTTGCATATATTTGGATGTTCGTTTCAATGTATGTGACATTTGATGTCACCCACCATTATGTGAAGAATCCCATAGACTTTAGACAATTCCATCATCGTAATCACTCACTGAATATCACTTAGTCTAGACTCTCTGGTCTCGGTTGGGCAAGCGCTAGTGACCAGTATTCATTTCACAGACGTGCTTAATGGCTGTGTCCTTCAAAGCTCTTCTTTACGCGATAATACAGAGTGGATCTTTGAGTTGTAGCTACAGGAAAACGTTCTTAGAAGACTGTCCTCAACTTTTACAGTAATATCTAAAACTGCGTTTACAAATTTTAGTTTTTTTTTACAGTTAACTAGAAAAACGTCAATTCTCACATTTATTTTATGATGCCAATGGATGCAATTTCTTACAAGGATTAAAAAACTGTTATGCCAACTGAGGTAACAGTACTAGAAATGCCATAAATCGTTAAAGCTTTTTCATTATTTAAGTAAGCATAATTAGCCTATAATGTTCCCACTGTCGGGACACAGGCCTCCGCTCCGTGAGAGGGACCGTATTCCACCACGCGGGCCCATTGCGGGTTGGTAAATGTCACATGTCTTCGAATTTTTTTGGTTCTAGGACATGCCGGTTTCCTCACGATGTTTTCCTTCACCGTTTTGAGAGCAGTGGTGATGAAATAATTTACACAGGAGCTTTACGCTTGCTTTTTTCTTTAGGCGATTTAGGAGTTGTAGGTCGTAGGTTCGAAAGCATCGAACCTACGACCTACAACTCCTAAATCGCGTCCGATACCAAATGGGCCACCTCCGCTCATTTTCCATACATTTCGAAGAAATTAAAAGAAATTCAACAAGCTGCAAGAATTGATAGTTTTCTTGTAAAAAGAAATAAGAGATTCTGCTGTCAGTTGCTGCGACCTACACACATCAGAAGTGTCTAGGGATCAAGTACATTTTTAACTATAAAAAAATATCCAATTAATATTTACCAAATCTAGTCTTCCAGACTGGCTTAATGCTTTAATTTTTATGTTTAAGTAAACAACATCCCTATATGTTGTAAAAACTAAGATAAATTGCAATTTTTGCAAATTGTGGGAAATTAATGGCGTCAATTAAATCGCAAAAAAAAGGCAAAAATTATATTTTTTTTAAATTTTTATAGTAGCAAAAAAATAAAAGAATACTGTGTTTCCACCATTGACACGAATCACACAATCGCAGCGATTTGGCATGCTTAAAATCAGTTCATCAAAATTACTTTGAGGTCACGTTTTTTCTAACAAGTCAAAAAGTTGTTGTGGGGTATGCTCGGCATAGAGCTCTGCGGAGTATAGACTGACAGAGCTCTTCTTTGGAGCATATCCCATGCGTACTCAATTGGGTTCAGGTCTGGCGATTGAGCAGGCCACGGCAGAACGTTGATGCGAGTATCGGCAAGAGTGCGTGTTACGACTCTAGCTGTGACGTGCATTATCGTGCATTAGTCGAAACAAATCACCCAACCAGCTTTGCAAAGGGATGATCACATCTGAAACAATCCTCTCCGCATAAATCTGAGCATTGAGGTTGCCCCTGATCCAAATGAGACTGGTTCTTCCACCGATCCAAATACCGGCCCAAACCATTATTGTTCCCCCTCCATATGAATGAACTTTCTGACAAAATTTCAAACGTTCTTGACGTCCAAAGGTCCTCCGAACTCGAGTACGTCTTATATCCGGCCTCATACCGAAACGGGATTCATCGGAAAAGCAAACACAACGCCAGTCTTCTTCCTCCCAATTTCTGTCTTCGCAAGCCCATTGTAAACGGGCCCTACGATAGGTGGAACTCTCAGCGGCCTTCGAGAATGCAGACCCACTTCATGTAAATGATTTCCGATGGTTTGGTCGCTTATCAGCAAGTCTGAAGAGCTGTGGAGCCTCGTAGCCAACATCATGGCGGTCATGGTACGATTGCGTCGAGCAGTATTTTGGATGTACCGGTCCTGTCTGCAAGTGGTGATGCGAGATCGTCCTCCATGTCGCTCGGCCACGTTGCCTGTGATACGATAGCGTGTCCAGAGGCAGCTTATGACGCTCTGTGTAGTTTCAAGAGCGACAGCCACAGTACGTTGCCTGGAACTAGCTTGCAACATTCCGACGGCTCTCATCATGTTTTTTCGTGTCAAATGATGTCGTCGCTCCATATCGATGCATTTTTTTCAGTTCCGATGCAAAAATTGTAATGGTTTTCTAAAAACGCTTTTACACACTTTTATACGTATAAAATTTGACAGTTGATTTTCTATTTTTCATCAAAATTTAAAAAAAATTCTTTATTCAAATAGTGAAATTCACTAAAAAGAATCAATAACGATCCAAAAAAAGTTAAAATAAAAATGCTCAATTGCGGCGGTACTCTAAAACGTACTTGATCCCTATGACACTTTTGATGTGTATATCCATATATTTTGTCCATGATGTAATAATATGTTTGCGTCTTCTCCTGGCCTTATATAAAAACCAAAGCAGCTAGGGTACTTAATTAATTGCAGTGCTCTGAGCTTAAAGCCTTGTGGTCTTAAAGTACTTCTTATTGCACAGGTTTCAGAAACAACTTTTTAGTTGTTGTGTTCAGTGTAAGTCGTCGTGTAAGAATTTAATAAATGTTTTTCTGCCTCTTTTTCCTTTTATGCTGTGTATGTAAGGGAAATTATTTTTTGACAACCTACTTAAATTGTACGTATATTCAAACCACAACCGTAATTCTTTGAGAGTGTCACTAAGCTATACATTTAATTTCGCTGACTGTATAGAACGTGAATAAATTCTTGCTCACAGCTGAGCTGCTTCCGTAATTCTAAGAGAAACAATAAGGTGTCATTCAAACAACGTATCTTGTTCAGACAAGTCAAGTAAGAGCTGTGCAGTACACATTATACTTGTTTCTGTTGTCAGAATACGAATTTTAGCTCCGTACGAGAATTTAGAACGAGAATACAGGATGTTGTTCAATGTAACAGACATGCCAGTGACATGAAACACGGTAGCGTACGATTTTGTAACAACATCATGATTTAAAAGAGTGTCCGTGGAGTTTCTTGCCCGTTCTTCTCCATAGGAACCTACGCTTTGGAATGGGCATCTAGCTTCATATTTCTGACTGACTGACCCCTTGACAATTCAAAAGTGCCTGTAAATGGTTTAATTGAAATAAATGCTTTGAGTTTGAGTTTGAGTTTGAGTTTTTTTGAGTTTGAAACAAGGCCTAAAAAAATATTGCTTACGTTATAAAATGTAGGATTTTTCTAGGAATAATTAGAAACCTTGGTCTGATATAGGTCGGCTACCTATTGTAAGCTTAGACTGTAGGTTTTTCTTTAAAGAGAAAAACTTCTTTTACGTTTTCTTTTCTTGAACTACCAATCAGTTTTGATATTTTTTTTTTTTTTTTAAACGTTGCCCCACACTAGGAATTTCTCCTGTGTCGTGGGTGCGTTTACAAACATTTAAACTCACATACACAAACAGCCAGACCCGGAACAACTAATTGTAGGTCATACAAATATTTGTTCCATACAATTATTTTTGCATTTATTAGCTCAATTTATTATTAAGGAAGGTTATAGACATTTAACCTCACGCTACGACCCTTAGGAATCGAGCAAAACGAAAAAAGTAAAAAAGAACACTAAGTGAAAACGAAGTAATAGCGCGGGCGGGCGATGCGATGCGACGCGATGGGTTGGGGCCGAAATTTCACGCGGACGAAGTCACGGGCACAAGTTAGTAGATTAAATAAAAACTCCAGACATTATATTTAAACACTAAATTCCCAAAAAAACTACGATATAGGACCTCGGGTTTCCACACGGGTGCTTCTACAAACAAACTTTGACAACGTGCCAGGAGAAGCAATGAGATCTTTATTTGACGAGGGCTTAACTCTAGAGTGTAGGGATGGCTAACCTTTTACATCAATATACCATTTTAATTAAAAATAATAAACCTTGTGACCGTAACGTGTGATGTTACCAAATTTTACAAAAATACGTAAAACAAAAACAAGCAAGCGTTATGATTGCTTGCTTTTGTTTTTTATTTATTAATTAACATTAAAATGCAAAATGTATGTAAGAATATTCTCATATTGTATGTTTATTTTTAAATTAGTGAATAGTCTAATGTTTTTTTTTTATGTGTTTTATTTTCTCTTCTATTCTTACACACGCTGTCTACATCTCTTTTTATCCACTTTCCTATCGCAGGTATGCTGGAAGAGATTTCTTTAGAAAAAAACATCACCTTTGTACGTATTTTTCTGTTCCTTTTTCTTGTCTGTTTATATGTGTGTAAATAAAATGTTAAATAAATAAATAAATGCATTTTTATGGACGATTTATCATCATTTTATTTGTCAAATAAAAATACAATTAAAATTATAGTATATCATATATAAAGAAAGAAAAGAAAAGAAAGAAAATACGTTTATTTGCGGTAAATATGACGCAAAGAAAAAGAAAAAAAAACACGAGAATAACAAATTGGGGGAAAATATGCGTCACATCCACGCAAAACGGCCATCGCTCAGCATAAGTAAGCGCAAGCATATAGTTATAATATATCTTTAATATATATATAATTATAATATATCTTTGCCCAGGATTTTCAGTCGTGCCATAGATTTGCCATCCCTGCCCTACAGGGATTGGCACGTGCCACTAGTTTAGGTAAAGTAGATTTTCGTGTCGCGTCTCGTCGTTTGTGAACAGGCTATCTCATTAACCACTTCTCAAAGCCAACAAGAAGTGAGCTGCTCACTTTTTGTGGGTTTTCTAGAATTGATTAATGGATTTGATTAGTGACTCACCCGCTCACAGGTACTGTACCTACTTCCTAGTTATTATTCTCGGGAGCAGTGGGTCAAGCGGCTTGGATTATTTAAAATTGATGTAATTTGTTTTTATGGAGTTCTATCAATGTTAACATTACGGGTCACGACATAGGGCGGTGCGTCTTGCGGCGCGGGGCGACCTGCGACTGACTGCGCCATGCCACGACTTACCAGTAGCGGCGGTGTCTGCGACTGCGTCGGACCTATTCAGAATGTCTTTATCAAAAGTCGCACTCGCCGGTCGCACCGCTTTGAGTCGTGGCATGCCTGCTGTGATCAAGTACTTTTGTTTTCATAGGACACCTCCCCGCTCCCCATCAGCCGCGGTCGCCACGTCGTTTCATGGCACGCTCAAAATAATTTCTATCATTTGTTCTCGCCGCGGTCGCAGACGCAAGACGCAGGTCACGCGAGCGTTGATGTCGTGGCTGAGGGTTTAGGTACAAACTTTTGCCAGCGGCTTCGCGTGGATGTTTTCATAGAACTAGTTTGCGTGGCACACGCCAGTAAAGCTCACAGTTGGCATGATTTTATGGACATCTTCAACAATCATCGTCTTTTTCAGCCAATTTACACAAAACTTTAATGAATTACTAAACCATCATAAATCACCCCGTCCATTGGTGAAAACCAAATGAAAATCCGTTCAGTTTTTGAGCTTATCTCGCTCAGAAAGACAGACAGACGCGGCGGGGGGACTTTGCTTTGTAAAGAAAGAAAAGAAAAGAAATAAACATTGTTTATTCTGCACAAACAAAACGCACATTCAACAAAATTACATAAAATACACACATACAAAGTAGACAAAAGTCTCGTATTCAATCAGTAGAAGTTTGTCAATTTCATCTATGTCTTGATGTCAATTTACATTATAATCATTATAATTTTAATTTTAATATAAGAAAGAAAGAAAGAAAGAAAAGAAAGAAAATAAGTTTATAATTATGTATGTATAAGTAGAGATTCCAGGTACCTACAATTCAACAGTATGTCTATGTAACAATTTGACAGCGCAGTAACAGTAAGGGCACTTTGAGCGATACAGTCGTAGTTTTATGGGGAAAGGACGTTGTTGAAACCTTTTGGTTAGAATTAAGAATAAAAATCTGGCTGCCTCAAAGGCATGCGCGACTGTCGAGCCTAAAGACCTGGTCCGACGTTGGGTTTGCCATTAAAAATATGTAGGTAATGTATAAAATAGCGCGCCAGAGTTATTTCAATAAAAAAAATTGAATTGGGTTTATTTTAAGATGGTGACAGGCAATAATAATAAATAAAGACTTTTATATTTGAAATGTTTTTATATTTTTGTGTTCTAATATTAAAAAAATATAATTTATATGTAAATAATGAAATAATAAATGTGTATTACTCTGATCTCTACGAAATGACCACCTTAATTCTAACTAATTTTATAAATGCGAATGTGAATTTGTTTGTTACGTTTTCACGGTAAAATGGCTTAACGGAATTGGATGAAATTTGGCACATAGGTAGACCATGACCTGAAAAAGGACATAGGATACTTTTTATCCCGGTATTCCCACGGAATCAACAAATATACGGGTGAAACCACAGGGCGCATTTAGTCACCAAATAAATTATTTATGATGTCATTACCGCAGAGGAATAAGTAGGTACAATAAATTCTGCTTATCTTACTCACATAATTCCATAGTTACCTTTAAAACACCCAGGGGAAGAGAAGTTTTGCCTATTAAAATAATCAACCTCACAAACATTCTAGATAAGCTGAAACAACTCAAAATAAAATAAATAATTTGTTTTTAGTAGTTCTACTACAACTCGCAAAGGTTCATGGACACAATTTTGTTCAAACTCTGAACTGCAATTAAAAACTTCATAAAGTTGAACGACTATTTTTAAAACATCAGTGTTTGAAGTTAATTAACAGAATCTGCTTGTTAAGCCCAAATGTTGATGACTTGGTAGGTTGCTTAAAAATGTAGGTTAAAATTGAGCGAAAAAGGGTCGCTTTTTTAACACACTGCTTTGATACCGAGTTCAAAACGATTATGTTGAAAACGACAGTTTGGTCACAGTCATAAGTTTTTTTTTTGTTTAACAAATTCGTCGTCTTCAACGTTTTTAATGGTAAGTAACAAATCTGAGCATACTATTAAGCATCTAAACTGCGTTCAAGAGCTGTCAGTGTCAATATTCCACAACAATGATGACACTGACAGCTCTTGAACGCAGTTTAGGTATGCTGATCGCGTTCAGTTTCATTGATCAAATACACAATTTGTAAACTGAACTCTGATTAACAAGTGCCTCATACCGATAAGGTTTTATCAGATCTCACACACAGTCTCTTCACATAGCATGAAGTTGCTTAATGGCAGATATAGACATGCACCCCTATTGCTGAACACACTATGAATCGCAATCCGAAGGATTTTGAAGGAAGGAAGGAAATTCCTAATCCTCCCATCATAATGTACGAAAAATTTGTCTGCTCAACAAAGTAAATAACGCAATGAATGTTGTTAAATTGTAAAAATGTATGGCATTTCCAGTGTGTTGCGCAATTTCCTCTCTGGTAGGAAATCTCCAACTTCGACATGACGTCACGCTCGTCTTCTCTGAGGGGTAGGCGTTGATGAAAACTTATAGATAACACGACGAGATGCTACTGAGAATTTCCAAAATAATAACAAACTCAGCCAAACCTCAACATCTCCAGTCAAAACTAAAATATCATTCCACCGAACTTCTGTAGGTACTTGCAAAATCCATACCAACTTTCGTCGCCCACACCATGTAAACTTCGTCGAAGAACAATCATACCCGGGTTACAATGGGATCGATATTGCAGAACATCATATTCATATTCATATTTATTTATTTGCTCAGAATGTAGGTATTTACAATAGGGTGGTTACAATATTGAAGGATCCTTGTACATTCTACCATTTTGGCATGCAAACATTGATGCAGTACATCATCAAACATTGAAATATTGATACACTGGATACAACTAAAATTTATCGGCAAAAAAATCCGTTACAGAGTAGTAACATTTATTTAATATAAGGACAGTTAGTTTATTTTTGAAAATTGTTACTGGTTCCTCTTTTATGGAATTAGGAATGTGGTTAAAATAGCCGGTGCCATACCAAAAACACTTTTCCTCAACAAAGCAGTCCTGTATCTAACTGTGCGTAACAAGTTTTGGTATTGAGATCGTAAAGCTATATCTCGGTATCTGCTTTCCGATAAAGTTAAAAATAGAGGTTTATTACATTTAACAAAAAGAGCAATTTCTAAAATGTAAAGGCACGGAAATGTTAACAAATTATGACTTTTAAAAATTGGAACACAGCTGTCAGTAACTTTCAAACCAAATATTGCTCGTAGGCAACGTTTTTGGGCCTTAAAAATACTCTCTCTTTCAGTACAATTGCTCCAATATATAATACCAAATCTTAAAATGGAAACGACAAGACTATGATATGCTAGTAATACTGTTTTGATATTAACTTTTTTTTTAAGATTATAAAGTGCATATGCAGATGTGCTAAGTTTTTTACAGATTGCTTCTGCCTGTGCCTTCCATGTCAGTTGACTGTCAATTAAAATTCCTAGAAATTTTGTAACATCTACTCTGTCCACATTTTGAGTATTATAATTAATATTTATATCATTGATACGTCTTTGGTAAAAATGCATTATCTTTGTTTTTTGTATGTTTACTTGTAAGTTGTTACTATTTAGCCAATTTATTATAATTTTAATGGTGTAATTTATATCATTTTCATAATTTTCATTATTGTCGCATTTTAAGAGTGCTGTACTATCGTCGGCAAACAGTACCATGGGATGGCGGATTTAGCGTGGAAGGTCGTTAATGTAAATTAAAAATAACAAAGGCCCGAGGACGCTTCCCTGTGGCACACCGAATTTGATTTCTCTATTGGATGACACGTATTTTTGTTCTAATTTAGACTTGACAGATATTTTGTAAATTTCTGTCATCTGTTTGCGACCATCCGGTCGCAAACAGATGACATTTATCCAAATATGTTTTTATTAGTTTCAGGATATTACCTCGAATGCCATAGGCGTTTAGTTTTTGTAGCAGTATGTTATGGTTGACAAAATCGAAAGCTTTGACATATCTGTATATATAGCACATATAGGCGTTTTGGTATCAACATTCGACATAATAATATTCAACAAGTCAAAAATTGCCATGTTTATATTCCTATTTTTCCTGAACCCGTATTGCTCATGGCAAAGTAAATTAAATTTAGTCAGGAATGATGATATGGCTTCATAAATGACTTTTTTCTATTATTTTAGAAAAAAACGGGAATTAAATCTATAGGCCTATAGTTCGACATATCATTTTTACTGTTCTTTTTATGTATTGGTTTTACAATTATAGTTTTTAAGTTGTCAGGAAATACTCCTGATGTTATGCTAACGTTAATAATATGAGCTAAAGGGCCAGCTATACTCTTAGCAACAAATTTTATGATTTTAGTGGAAATCCCGTCATAACCAAAGCTCTTTTTGTTTTTAATGATTTAATTATTCTCATCACGTCTTGAGGTATGACTGGTGGCACAAATATTGAGTTTGAGTTATGGTCTACTTTCTTAACGTCGTGGATTGGGTTATTAGGTATATAAGTAATTTGGTCAATAAAAAAATTATTAAAAGACTCTGCTATTTTTTTCGGATCCGTTATTGTCTGATTATTATTTCTTATTTGTGAATTGGTTTTTATTATTTGTCATGAGGTTTTTGATTTATTCATCACGATCATTTGCAAGTATAATATCGACACAAGGATTCCTACCGTGCTCAGATTGAATATCAACTCCATTTCAAATCGCAATATGAGCATCGCACACTTAATGTGTTTGGCTTGCTTTGTTTGTTTGTGACACTGCAGGCTCCGTATTCACCTCTCCAGATACGGAAGCCATTCAGGCGGAGCTGTACGAAAGGTACAGAGCGGCAAAGACCGCCTTCCAAGCGGAGATCCTGCGGGCCAGGGGACTGGCTCGCGCTGACTCGCTGGGACTCTCAACAGGGACTCGTGGGGACGTCTATACTAGATGGTGCGGGAGAAACTCACAAACGCCCATGGGCTCCCCCGCTGACGGAGAGTCTCCGGCCCCAGCTTGTGGGGGACGTGGTGAGCGATCTGTTCCCTTCAAGAAAGGAACATAACTCCCCGCCCATGGTTCTGCCTACTGCGGTGCCCGATGCGGATCACACCGCCGACGATGACGACGATGATCCGGAGGTGAACAAGGTAGAGATGAGAGTGGCGGTAATGCTCGCGAAAGAGGAGGCGGGTCACGTGAGGGAGAGGAAAATATCGCGCCCTCATGCCACTAGCCGCCGCAGGCGACGCTCTGGGCGTTGGGAATCCCAGGCCGATTCCCGGCCACTGTAGGCACGGGCCTGCGGATGGTGAGCAATGGGTAGCTTGCCATCCGATAAGGACCAGGCCCGGGTCAAAGGCACGTTATGTTCCACGCGCGCCTGAAAGAGATGTTAGCACAACTGACGGAGTCCGCTAGGGCCGATGCCTGCCAGGGTCGCGGGAAAGTCCGAAAGGGATACCGTGTCCCCTGGCAACGTTCAGGCAACTGAAGGAACACGGGTGCGTTATAGTCAGTAAAAATCTGACACGCCCTCCCGCTCCGCCCAGAGCGGGAGAAGTTATATGACAACTACCAACACCAAAAAAAAAAAAATGCCTTTTTGATTGGCTAAACTGCTGCTAACTATATCGAATTTAGGTAATTTATTCATCTTTTATGATTCATTGCTTCAATATACGGAAAACTGAAGAATATTTTTCATTCAACATAACATACAGCATCTCCCGAAGGAAATAAGCCCGACTTATATTACAGATGAAGATACTTGATCATGTAAGATGAATGTTCCAATTACTGATACTCCGAGTCAAAGATATGGTATTTATTCATCTTTTTCGCACGGTTTCTTAGTGATCAAGGACAACGAAGGATCGTATGGAAAAGATGGGCTCAAAATGTTTTGTGCCTGCAGTGTTGGTGAAATGACATACGAAAATTACAGGATATGTATACAGGGTGGTAGGCATCGGTGCGAACACTGTTACCATGAATTCAGTACATGAATCTGAACCACTCTGCGTTGAAATACTTCGTCAGTTATTTAAAAAAAAAATGCATTCATCAAGTACATATGTAATGTCAATAAAAATATATAATAAAGTACCGGAACATCTTAAGAATATTAATAAATATAATATGTATAGTAATAAATTAAATCTATTTCTAATAAACAAAAGCTATTATAATATAAATGAATACATGAATGATAAACTGTGACTGAAATTGCAATAAAATGTAAATAATTAATTGAGATTACTTCTACATTTGCCAATTACATTTACGCATATAAAATAAACAAAAATATTGTATAATTATTATAATCTAAATACATTTAATTTAATGACGAATTCATGTTCTAAATGATATTACTTATTTTAATTATTTATCCATACTTATGTTGCTGTGACCTTACAGGGTCCATAACTGTATTTTAGCTTTAATCCTATTTGTAACAACTTAATTCACATTATGGTATGCAAATAAATGAAATGAAATGAAAAAAAATAAAATAACTGCTGTTCCATACATTTTGATTGCGTATGTAATGCACTTATCTATGAAACAGCAGTTTTTTTTTTACCCGTTTAAATTTTCAACGCAGGGGGCTTCAAAATCATGTACTGAATCCATGGTATGAATTTTGGCATCAATGTCCCTGCCACCGTGTATGTATTTAAAAAAAAATATATATAAGAAACAGTTCTTTTCAACAGTTTCATACAGGAAAATGAGACTGATCCATAAAGTCAGTCTGAGTATCGAGATTTTAAATATTATAAAATGGATTTTTGTTGTCTCGGCGATCACACCTGGGTATAAACTTCCTTAGAAGTCATCCACAAACTATTTTCCTACTGAGACTGCTCCCTTATGTTTTGTTTCTATTTATATTCTTCCTCACTCAAAGAGGGACCTTAAGTAGGGAAGAATTTCAAACATCCTTTCAAAGCTTCAAAGAGCATTTAATAGCACATTGTTTAGAGTAAAGGGTAATGGAGGGTACTTTTAAGGGACTCATTAATTATCAAAATAGCCATCCATCAAAAGCACTTCCTCTTTGGTCCTAATTTATTACAGGGATTAACAAAATCAAGTTGTAGTGTAAATCATTAATTTGATTTATTAAATTCGGTTTATACTTGTCTCAGTGATGTGCCAAGATAGTGAGACAGTTAATCTGACAGTGGATTAGCTAACGCTTGGCTGTTCCTTGCCTTATCTGTGGCAGTTTGGTGAAGTAGATTATGGACGTATTCTGTAAACTAAACTTAACCAAGATTATCGCTTGCTTGTCTTTTGCTCGACAAAAGAGGTAGGATAAATTGGAGCAAAAAGTACTAGATCAGTATACATAGGATTACTAGCTGCGCCACGCAGTTTCACCCGCATAAGTCTCGATCCCATGTGAATACAAACAAACTCACTTTCGCATTTATAATATTAGCTAGGATTAGGATATAGTTATGATACATACTTGCTCTGAGTAGTAAATACCCGTGATTGCTATTACTGATAACCAGCGCCCCAATTGCGTTATATACTTTCAATCACAATCCGACGGATTTTGAAGGAAATTGCTAATCCATTGCTTCATATGTTCGAAAAATTCATCTGTTCGACAAGGTAAATCATGCAATGAATGTTGTTGAATTGTAAAAATAGCAAAAATAGGATTTGTTTAGGCATGGCTATTGCAGCACGATTAGCATGACCACAATAGAAATGGGTTTTGTCGACGGAAGAATAGACAAATCACAATCTGTCATTTTGTCTATTCTTCCGTCGACAAAAGCCGTAGAAAACCCGTTACTATGGTTTTGATGCTACGCGTGCTGGTATGTTTCGCAATTACCACGCAGAATACAGTGTGACAGTCTGATCATCGTTTCTATCGGTCCCACCAGCTTAAGATCTGCAGTGCTATTCTGTAACCATCTCACCGTGAGAACTTAGGTGAAGTGAGCTCGGAGTGAGCTGTCAGTCCCCAGCAGCAGGTGGAATGACAGCTCACTTCACGTTCACTTCACCTAAGTTTTCACCGTGAGATTATTACAGAATAGACCGGCTGATGGCATTTGCGTTTTGTAAACCGATGGAATGTCGCTGATTCCAGACCAAGACAGATTAAATACAGAGATCCCGGTAAATATGGTTAGCCTTGAAATGGATGATATATAAAAACGAATGGCCGTCCAAAAAATACTATAAAAATAGTGATAATTATAAGGAATTCATTGTATTTTTTTTGAACGGCCATAGTTTCTATCCATGAGAGCAGATGAGAAACAATATTTAACACCGTAGTGCTTGCACGTCCAAGTCAGCTGAATACAAATCAGTAACTGACAGAAATTACCCGATCCACAGGAATTTGTTCTAACAACGCAACGATTACTAGAAGTAACTGGACGACAACTACTCAATTGACACTTCCTACTTTACAAAATATTAGCACTTTTGTGATTGCTTATAATGTCAGCTGATTTACTGGAGTTGTTCTTTTGACACCCTTCTTCTTTTTGAAGTCGGTTAAAAATAGATTAAAAAATTGTTTTTTCTTGGGATAAATTCATCCCAATTACGGAACCCTTCATTGTGCGTAGACTGACAAGCACTTGACCGGTTTTTTACTATAGATATTCTGGTAATAAAATAAAAATAATATTTTTTTTTTTATTTATTTATTTAGTTCACCAAAAAAATAATACAAAGAATTACAACTCTTATAGGCTAGTATTTGGGATTATATAACATGGGAGCATCTGCAGCCGAACTAGGACAAGTCCTGTATCTCGGAATACAGCGCCAGACCCCTCAAAATAGAAAATAATACTTATTAGCCCAGAAGACATGAAAAAAGATGCATCAAGATCTTGAATAAATAAAAACTGAAACCGTACAAAATTTACGTAGTGTAGTGACGATGTGTAGGTGTGTGTGCGTGATTTTGTGTAAATGTAGAGTAGCGAAAGATGTTGGGGTGTTGGGTAGTGTAAATACTTCTTACCGAAACAATTTCATCAAATAAAATATATAATTTGACGAAAGCATTACCTATTTCTAATAATGAAGAGGTTCTCTGTTTCCTCATAGGAAAGGGCAATTAGGTAATTATGTACCTTCCTTTTACATAGAGATTTGTTGAGCGGATACATATTGAGTTCTTTATTTATTTTATTGTATAGAAAAGGAGCAACAACAGTGTAAAATCTTCTTATGAAGGATGTTTTCGGCTCATAGGAGCGTATACATACATCATGCTTTCGGCGCTTGTTGGTCAGTATTGGGTCATACAAAAGTTCGCTGTGTTTCTTCAAAATAATTCTTTCAATGAACAATTGCCTAACAGTAGAGACTTGGCAGTACTGATAAAGTGTTTTTGTCGGAAACAATGTCGGTTTAAAATTGCTCACTTTCAGTATCGCGCGTTGAGCAATCTCTAGGCTCTTAATGGTGGTTTTTGGAGCTCCACCCCAGGATAATATGCAGTATGAAATGATGGACTGGCACAAAGCAAGGTATATCTTCTTTAATAGATTCGCATCTGTGACGTGCCTAAGATTTTTAAAGACGTAGATAAGTTTGCGCACCCTAGAAGACAACAACTTAATATGATCTTTAAAGCTGAGGTGGCAGTCAACTGTAATACCCAGGTATTTTATTTTATCAACGCACTCTAGCGGTTTACAACTGCAGTTGGCTTTGGAGACACATCTGTGTGGAATAATGTGGTGCTCCTTATTAATTCCAGTTTTTTGGCGGATAGAAAATGCCAGGTATTTTGTTTTTTCAAGGTTAAGGGTTAAGATGTTGCTATGTAACCACTCTTGAATCACATCGAAACCGACCTGGGCAGCATCGAAGTCCTCATTCCAATTATCGGCAGAGAAGAGAAGAGCAGTATCATCCGCATATGAGATTATTTCGCCTCTTGGTATACACAGGTTTGTAAGTTCATTGATATATATGAGAAATAAAGTGGGACCCAGGATACTGCCCTGCGGGACTCCGTATGATACAGGAAGCTCCTCACTAAAATGATTACCCACCCGTATACGCTGATAACGTCCAGTTAGGTAGCTCTCAAAAAGCTGAAGCTGAATTCCCCTTATACCGAGTTTTTCAAATTTTTGTATAAGTATCGGGACAGAAATTGTATCGAAGGCCTTTGCGAGATCAAGAAAGACCGAAATACACTTTTTACCTTTATCCAACTTGGTTGAGATATAGCTAGTCAGTTTATGTACTGCTTCATCAGTGGATTTTCCTTCACGGAAGCCAAATTGGTTTTCAGAAAGAAGTTTGTTTTGTTCAAGATATTTGACAAGTCTTGTATTAATAATTTTTTCAAGAATCTTGGACAAAGAGGGTAGAATTGAGATTGGTCTGTAGTTATTAAAACGGTCTTGATCTCCTCCTTTATGTATGGGACGCACTACTGATTTTTTAAAGGCTTGGGGGAATGTGCCTGTCTCAAGACATAGGTTAAAAATTACTGTTAGGGGTGGGACAAGGAATTTTTTATATTGTTTTAACAGTTTGTTAGAAATACTGTCCCAGCCTACCGAACACCCAGTTTTCAGTCCATCTATGTGACGAGCAACCTCCTCTTCATTGGTATCTTTGAGAAAGAAGGAGTAAGAAGTAGAATCACTTACAGGGTAAGCCGATGAAAAATTACCTGTACACGTATTCTGTGTCTGCATTATATTTTCAGCTAAAGACTTGCCTACATTTATGAAATAGTTGTTCATTTCACTCACTGTTTCATGAGGAGAGGAACATATTTCCAATAATTTAGAAGGACAATGATTGTCCTTTTTTGTGTTAGTGATGCTTTTAATGGCATTCCACAATTTTTTTGGGTCATTACCAGCCACTTCAACTTGATTTTTATCGTAGGATGTCCTAGCTTTCTTCAAAATTAAGTTACAGAAATTTCTGTAGCGTATATATGTAGCTTTTAGAATTTCGTTTTTAGGTGACTTATTATGGTTTGCATGTAATTGGTCTCGGTTTCTCATGCATCGTAACAATCCCGGCGTGACCCACGGTTTTATTATTCTTTTACGCCTTGACTGAGTTACCAATTTTGTGTTTTGTTCTAGTGACAACTGTATGCGATTTATAAGGTAATCTGTGGCAACGTTGGGATCCTGTGTTAATAATATAGGATTTAGGTCAATGTTGAGAAGATCTCTTCCCAAGCTTTCAAAATCGACTTTTGTGAAAGTAGTTGTTGCGTAACTACTAATCTTATGTTTAAGATTCATACAAAGGAGCACAGGATAGTGATCGGTCAAGGTACTTTGGGGTACAAGGGTAGTGCTCAGATTTTGAGTTTTTAGTAAGACGTGATCAATACACGTTCCGCTTGCCGCACGTGTGATCTCAGTGTGTGCCGGAAGAAGTCCATGAGAAGCAGCTAACGTGAGGTATCTTTCTCCAGGAAGTTCAATTTTGTCTTCATTTATTGCAATATTAATGTCCCCTATTACAATTATATTGTTGCAATGTGATAACATCGACAGAGTACTACTTAGGGAGCTTAAGAAGTTATCTATATTTTTATAAGATGGGGAGCGGTACAACGAAACAACTGCTGTGATATCGTTTTTGAGTACTAAGCAGTTCCCTTCCTGAAAATCTGGCTATTCAACAATGAAGTTTAGATGCTCTTTACAATAAACTACGACGCCATCATTTTGTTTGTGGTTTGCCTTAGTTGCAAAAGATCGATAGCCCGCTAATATGGGTATGGAAATATCTTTTTTTAACCAGCACTCTGTGAGTACTAGAACGTCACATTCAACTTTTAGCCTTTGTAACATTGTTTCTAATCCTAATATATTGCATTGAATGCTACGAATATTCTGTGTTAAGACTGTGAGCCTTTTTAAGTCCGTTGAAATTAATTTATGACATGTATCTAAGTCACATGCAAGAGCATTGGAAACAGTCAAGGTGTCAATACTTTTAGTTACATCAATTAGATTATCGAATATTAATTTGAGATATAAATTGGTCAAAGAATCTGGTTTCGGATTTCGACTGGACAAATATTGAGTAATGGCATAGTGGAATTGAAGTATTTGTAGGTGCGTATGAATTGTTTATATGGGTGATTTTGCTGATTAATGTGTGTGTTTGTTGGTGTGTATTTAAACAAAGCAAGTACTTTGGAATATGATTTTGAGATACAGTGAATGTAATTGAGATGCTGACGGCCAGTAAAAAAAAGAAAAATAACTGTAAAAACATAAGATTAGCATGCAAGAATAACAAAAAGGCAAAATGTTTACAATAAATAAGGTAATGACCGAGTCATGCAGCGTTCTTTAGTTTCTCTAGGTCAGACTCAGAGTTAACACGAATTTGCTGATCTTCTACAGCTTTACGAAGGTAGACAATACCATGAGAAGTCCAGCAAAAATTGTACCCATACCCTTTCTGAAATTGTCTTGCCGCGTAAAATAGCCGTTGACTTTTATAAGATAAGGATTCTGAAATATAAACCGGTTGTGCTGAAGACTGAAGAAGGCCCAGATGGGTGGTGTTGAGCTTTTCTTTCTTATCCCTAGATCTGTTGAACTTTTTTACTCCCGTGACAATTTTGTCCTTCAGAATCACTGTATTAAGGTCTATTATGATTGGATTTGAGTTGTCTTTAGCATTGATTCTGTAGATGTCTCTAATATCTGAGTGTTGAACTTTGACATCAAGAGTCTTCGCCATATTTACAACTAGGTTGCAAAGTTGATCCAATCCAAAATGAAAGTAGATTATATTCAAAGCTTTATAATTTGTGAGATCTTGTAATAGTCTTTTAGTTAGGTACTTAACTAGGTATAAAATAATGTAAGGTAATATTTGCTGCTTAATAAGTCTTTAATAATGTGGTGATTTTCCGAATATCTGAGATTGATGAATATGATAGATAAATCGTTTATTTAGTGCACACAAAAAACAGCACAACATACAAAAGCATGATTAAATAATGACTATTAGGAAATAGCCGCAAGGTGTAGGTAGGTGTAGCTGATTATTTCTTCGCGATATCAAAGTTTTTTCAATATTCAGTTCGATGGTCTAAAGCATCTTTTAAAGTTACTGAAGTTTTTTTTGAACACCTTTTATAAGTTACTTACATAATTTATTTATTTATTTATTTATTTATTAATAGGAGAACCAACAGCTAAAACAAATGGATAACAGTTGATTAAGAAACATAAAGCCAATTACAGGTTCTCACGGGTAAAAACAGAAAAATTAGTAGAAAGCTTATGATCACTAACAAGCACGATAAAAAAGATTAAGAATATATATATATATATATATATACATATATATATAAGGTACAATAAGTATTATGCACTATGCACTTTTAAAAAAGTCAGCGTTCAGCCGAGCGCGTGCAGAATAGGCTTTGGTGGTAAATGGGTCAAATGAAAACTCTTTACAAAGAATATTAAAGTCCTTACTCGCTCGCACCATATATGAGTTTTGCCTGTAGTTAGAAGAGGAAAAAGGAATGGAGATAGGTGGATTATATCTAACTGATCTCTGAGGAACATTGAAACGTAATTTTTGAAGGAGATCAGGACAGTCAATCTCGTTGGATATAATTTTTAAAAGGAAAGTGCAATCTGCTAGTCGACGACGATTTATGAGTGGCTGTAAATGAAATTTCTTACAAAGATTTATGTAATTATCAGAATGGTATGGTATACGTAGCCGAAAACATAGAAAACGAATAAATCTTTTTTGTATATTCTCAATACGATCAACGTACTTGCCATAACACGGGTTCCAGATTTGTGACGCATATTCAAGATGACTTCTCACAAAAGAGCAATAAAGAATCTTAAGGGTCTTGGCTTTCTTGAAACACCCTGCTAGTCTCATAACAAAACCCAGTGACTTCGAAGCTTTGGCCACTATTTGCTCAATATGCACGTTAAATAAAAGTTTGGAGTCATGAAAAACGCCCAGGTCGCGTACCCCATCGCATCTCTGTAAGAGCTGCCCTTTAAGTTTATATGTTGTAGGGAGAGGGACGCGTTTTCTGCTAAAGGAGATTACTGAACACTTAACAGGGTTCAAATCTAGCTTATTACTCAAGCAATAATCATCCAATCGCGCCAGGTCAGATTGGAGAGCATCCATGTCATCATCTGATGATACTGATGAAAAAATCTTCATGTCATCAGCAAAACAAAGTAAATTTGAGCTGTGGAAACACGAGTCGATGTCGCTTACATAAATGATAAAAAGTAACGGACCCATCAAGGAACCTTGAGGAACACCACTAGGAGCTGAAACCCAGCTTGACATGTAGTTACTGATAACGACAGCTTGAGATCTGTTTTCAAGGTATGAATAATAGTAGTACCTTTTATATTAAATTCGAAGTTTCAATTTTAAACCGCGGAGGCGTTTATTAATAAGTGGGCTTGGTTAAAGCCTAATTGGTAAGAAGACCAATTTCTTGTAAATTGGATCCATGAGTTCAAATCAGGTATTCCGTCGTATTAAAATACCAATTAATTCTAACCCTTCGGGAATACAGAAGCGATGATGTATTATTAATTCTACAAAGTTGCGCGTTAGCCAATAATTTTTAGTTAACCCTAAATCTATTTAGATTTAGGTTACAGGAGATTCCTAGCATAAAATGAACGAACAATTTGCCCTATCTTTCCTTATTAGATTACTGACTAAGGTCGAAGCCTCTTAAGTGCGGCCTGTATCAGTCCAGGTGTTGTGTTTCACAATGGTGGACGGTAAGAATATTATTTTATAATTATATGCTCTATTACTGGCTTGTTATTTTACATTATGTACCAAAAAAATTATAGTTTATTAATTTATAGTTTCGCCACAAGTACACACATCAAAAAAAGTTTGTGATCACTAGCAAATGCTGACATATTTTTTAAATTTAACTTTATCAAGAAAAAGTGTTTACGTTATATCTTTTTTAAATTAGAAATACATTGTTTGAAATTAAAAATAACATTTTTTAATTTTTTGATAACAAAAATTGAGTAATTCAGTCCTAATATAATTGTAACAGAAATTTGATGGAAAGAAAAAGATAGTTTAACCAAACTTATACAAAAAATTATTAATAGAAGGTTTTTATTTAATACAATATAACTCCTCCCCTGGCTCGCACACATGCGGAGATTCTCCTGGGCATGCTGAGGATCAAGTTATCCAGCACAATTCTTGCTCATAAAACTACTGATAATCCTCTTGGCATTTTATTATTGGTAATAACAACTTTCCTCGAAATAATATTATAAATCCGTTAAAATTGATTAAGTCAGATTTCTGAATGAGCGTAAGTTTGAATTGAATTTCTTTTTATATGGAAAAACAATTCAATTTGTTTTTTGTTTTATATTCTTATTCTATATTATTAAGTATAGAATCTAAAAGGAAGAAGACATTATAATATAGTCTAACTACCGTAACAAAAAAGATTTTGCTTTTCCAAACTGACCGCATTTTTTTTTTAATGTGTGTATGTGTATATTGAAAAAGCAGTGGTGGCCTAGTGGTAATGGTCGCGACTTACGAGTTGTACGTCGTAGGTTCGAACTCTGGCAGGCGGTTTGTAAATTATTTCATCACCACTGCCGTCAATACGGTGAAGGAAAACATCGTGAGGAAACCGGCATGTCGTAGAACCAAAAATTCGAAGACATGACATCTACCCACCTGCGCTGGACTCGCGTGGTCAAAGTCAAATCATTTATTTTAAATAGGCCCTTATAAAGCACTTTTGAACGTCAAAAATTTACAAAAAAATTGAATTGATTCTAGTCGCCCCTTGCAAAAGGTAGTTTTTGCATGGAGAAGAATGGGCAAGAAACTCCACCGTTACTCTTTTAAAATGTTTGTACATGGTGCTCACATATTAATGTCATATAATAAAAATAAAAATAAAATATACAATTAAATTTGCAAACAGTTTGATTTTGTCTTGATTCTAAATTAGCTTATGGAGCAGGACCAGCATGTTTCCCTGCATGTTTCCTTCCATGTGGATGGCCTACGCCCTCTCATCGAAAGGAGGCAATTGTACCAGTAGTGGGAAAATTAAAGATTGATTATGTTATGTATGTATGTTGAAAAACGTCGTTTGATACGCGTGAGCATTGTACTCTCGGTTCCTTACATCAAAATGTACTATTATCGTCATAAACAACTCGTCCATATATTTAACATCCAGTGCTGCTCGCCGGATTCTCCTAAACAAGAATGTCATGAGCAAAAAAACCCATAATCACCATGCTTAGCAGACGTGGTCATTAGAACATACCTATCGCATAGTTCAGTTCAATTATTTTTTTACGGTCTTTCTTCTCAGAGTAGTCGATTAAGAAAAACTCATCCAGTTTTTAAACATAATTTTTTTTTAAATAAATTTACAGAAATTGACATCATTTATTTTTATTTTACTTTATTTATTAAGGGATAATAAACAACTACAACATATGTGTATAATACTCGTACATCAGGTTAGCAAAACTTTAAGATGTTGCAGTCTACTGCATTAGGTTTGCGCAGATAGGACATATTTAAGGATCAGTGGTGGTCAAAATTAACGAATATTTTGAAATAAATAAATAAGTTAGTATAAAGCTAGCTATAGCTACAAAACCGAATCAGATCAGAAACAATTTAATTTACTTAAATTATGCAATCAATAATAATATATATATATTTTTTTAATTTAATATAATATTAAAAATGAAATAAAAGACATAATAATAATAAAATTAAAATGAAGCTTTAAAAAAAATATATATATTAATCTTTTTGAAATAATCCTTACTGTAGCGGAACGCGCAGATGTAGGTGTAGACCGTACATAAAATGAAAACCCAAAATATTTGAAGATTGTGTAGGAATCCGCTAGATGTGACCACTTTTAGTACCGGTGACTGTCGTTTAAGGGAGGCCTATTTACAAAAGTGGACATCTTTCGGCTGATAAATAAAATAATGTTGACGACTCACCAATTCTCAATCTTTCAGTTGTAGATCCAGGGGTTGTCAAGACAGGAGCCTACAAATACGAAGATGGTACTCGCTATGTTGGCGAGTGGAATTCTAAGGGCCAGAAGCATGGCATGGGACATCTGGTACTACCTGATGGTACAAGATACGATGGATCGCTGATTGGAGGCCTTTGCTCTGGGTTGGGTGTCATGGCGTTTCCTGATGGTGCTAAGTGAGTTTAATTCTTCTTAACCGACCTCAAAAAGGAGAAGGTTATACGTATGATGAGTTTGATTGATTTAGATGATTTCTGGGTCGATTTACGTGATTATTTTTTTAGTTAGTAAAAAACGCCCGCTAGGTGGTCTCACAACAATGATAATTAGCAATCGTTTGTTTTAAGTCGTTTTTTTTGGTAAAAGTTTTTTTTATAGAATTTCTAGACAAGCATACTGATAGCCCACTTGTTGGTAAGTGGTCAGCGCTGCGCATGGGCATCTGCAATCCGCTGCTTGGCGGTAGAAATAGGCACGGTAGTAGTTCTGCCAAGAACGAGCTCTTTAACAAAGAACTATAATGAAAATAGTATTATGAAGTATACTTCTCCTGCCATGAAGATTTAAGAGAAATTGTTTCTCCTTTTTCAGATCCCGTATTTAATAATCTATCAAAAAAAACTGAACTGAAACTCTAAGTAGGGCCAAAAAATACTCTATCAGCTTAGCTATTGTGGCCATGAGCTATTTATTTACTTGGTTTCAAAATAGCAATATTCTTATTTTACTTTCGTCGGGTCGAAAGAAAGTCAGTATCATTAATTTTCCTTAAGACTTTCATAAAAATAAACATTATTTACATAACTTCACAACCATTTTATTCATAAAATGTTATTGTTGTGAATGAAAATATTTACAGAGCACTTATCGGCATGGTCGGGACTCTGCATTGAGAAATATAAAAATGTCTGTTTGTTATTGCACTACTTCTACCGAGTACCTTTCAAATGCAATGGCGAAATAAAGTTGATATTTATTATCACTATTGTACATTATTTGGAATTCTTCTTCAGAAAACTTTAATGGGATTTCTTTTCGTAGCTATTTTCAACTCACTGCTATGATAAAATTATTAAGATTCTTAAGTATGCTTTTGAAGATACGTTGGGTCCATTATTTATTTTGTTTAGCAATCACCTACGTCAAACTTCCATAAAATCAAAATCAAAATATTTTATTTCACATAAACCTTCAAGGGCACTTATGAAACGTCAGAAGCTAGGTGCACGGTTCCAATTGGTCGTTTCCTATGAAGAAGAGCCGGCAAGAAACTCCACGGTTACTCTTTTAAAAGTAAATGGTATTTACAATGTTTTCAAATTACAGTGTTAATAGGTATTAGAGGACAGTGTAGGCCCATCAACAAGTACCGGGTACTTAGCAAGATAGAAAATGGTTGATAGATCTACAGTCTGTTAAACCTACAACGTTCTCACATTTACAAAATCTAAAAGAAAAGAATCTATATAAAAGCAAAATCAAAAAATAAAAAGCTATTTAGACCAAATGACATGTATCGTAATATCAGAATAGGTTTGTTTCAAACCTTTTGACGCTTGTCATTGGCAGAAAGTAGTTAAACACTTAAGTTCAGGGGCCTATATATAAACTGCTAATTGATAACTTACAATGTGACTTAATAGAAAGAAAAAACCATTTTCACGTGCTGATTAATAGAGTAGAAAATAGAAGAAACTTGTAAAATCGTCGGATTGTCACCTGTCACCAAATATGTCCCTAAGTCTATCAACTTTCAAAACTAGTTACAGGAATATAGGTTCTGCCTCCCGCTTTGGGAATAAATAAATATTGTTTGACCAAGTTTGTGCTTAGTCCATTCAGATCCATGTCGGAAAACTTTACTAAACTTAGTTACTCGAGAGATCCCAGTAGACATGAGTCAGTGTATTTTTATAGGCAAAATAATATGTCTCAAGCCAAGTATTTTATTTGATTATATCTACAGTTCCCTGTATTGCAAGAGTGAAGTAGATTTTTCTTTTTTTTATACTAGGCTTTTATTGTCCCACGGCATAGGCCTCCCCAGAGGGTCATGGCCACCCGGCTGGTCCGGGGATACCGCACGGTCTCCAGTGAGGTGGCGAGCGTCCTTGCCGGATTACCGCCATGGGATCTGGAGGCAAAA
The DNA here is from genome assembly GCA_949128155.2 of Xanthia icteritia. Lineage (NCBI taxonomy): Eukaryota > Metazoa > Arthropoda > Insecta > Lepidoptera > Noctuidae > Xanthia > Xanthia icteritia. Next base: position 3,706,139 of record OX421937.2, read on the forward strand.
GTCCTCGCGCACATTTGGGAGTAGCGCGAGGAGGCGAAACGCTGCTGCGTAACTCCGCTGCTGCGAGAAATCGCGGCAAAGTGGACAGAGTTCCGGCGGGATCTCATGGCGTCATGGAGAGCTCGATTGTCGCAACCCGCTGCTGGGCACGCCACTATTGCGGCGATAAGTCCCCTCTCTGAGGAGTGGCTAGAGAGGCGCCACGGCATCCTCACCTTCCGCCTGACGCAGGACCTCACTGGACAAGGTTGTTTCAGGAGGTTCCTGTTTCGTATCTAGCAGGAGGAAACGCCCCGGTGTCATCACTGCGTGGATCGCCCGGAGAACACGGTTGAGCATACGGTGGAGGTCTGCCCGGCTTGGGCAGATCTTCGCCGTGTCCTCGTGAAGGCGATCGGTGGCGGCTATCTCTCGCGTCCGGCCCTGGTCCAGGCCATGGTATGGAGCGAGAGAGCATGGGAGGACGTCACCTCCTTCTGCGAAGCAGTAATGCTCGCCAAGGAGGAGGCAGAATGCGTGAGGGAGGGGAAAACTTCGCGCCCTCACGCCCCTAGCCGCTGCAGGAGACGCCCTGGGCGTCTGGAATCGCAGGCAGATTCCCGGCCACAGTAGGCGCGGGCTTGCGGATGGTGAGCAATTGGTAGCTCGCCGTCCGATAAGGACCAGGCCCAGGTCGACGGCGCGTTGTGTTCCAGCAACTGAAAACAAACAGCAGATGTCAGCAACTGAAGGGGTCTGATAGGACCGATGCCTGTCGGGGTTGCGGAAAGTCCGAAAGGGATACCGTGGCCCCTGGCAACGTACAGGTAACTGAAGGAACACGGGTGGGTTTTAGTCAGTAAGAGTCTGACACGCCCTCCCACTCCACCCAGAGCGGGAGAAGTTATTTCATAATTTCCCACCTAAAAAAAAAAAAAAAGTGGGCTCGTGGTTAAATGATAACAGCCGCACGGGTCAATCGAAGATTAAGATTCACTCGTAGCGTTTGGTTCGTGGATGAGTGTCCATCCATTACATATAACATTTGTTTCATCATGATCCTTCCTTCCTTTAGATAGTCATCTTAATATACTGTATCTTCTCATCACTAAGCTGGAATAACAGTTTAACTCCTCAGCTTAGCCATCACTTAGTTACGTATTTGACGAAGGTCAGTATTGACCTAAACAGTTTGTCAACAATGAAACATCATATTCATCATTTGTCTAGCCTTTTCACAACTATGTTGTGGTCAGTTTCTAGTCCAACAGTATACAGCTGAATATCAGTGGCTCGGTGTGCTAAGCGTTGATCGAGGGTTGATGCTAATAAAGGGCGCTGGTGATATAATAAAACATGGAAATGGAATCAAATAACATCACACATCGGAAACCGCACAAAACGGGATCTCTAAGTGATTTGTCTGTTTTGACAAATGACGAGGATAAAACCATAATTGACACCACAATGTTAAGCATACCAGATAGTCTACAGAACTATAGCGACAATGACATGGTTGACGACCTGAACGAACAAATTAAATCACTTACAATGCAATTAATGAGTGCTCATTAAAAAATAGACGACTTAAATAACGAGAATTTCCGTTTAAAAACTGATCTACAAAAGTCTTTGAAGACGGTCGAAACCTGTAAAAAGATTTGCTTAACGCCTGATAGGAAAAATGTCTCAACATCATCGGCTCGCAAAAAAACCTCTAAGCAACAAAACATTTCACCGAATATCTCAAGTAATGAGTCTAAGAGTAGAGACACCCCTCCTTACAAAAATATAAAAATGCTTAATAAGGAAACCCAAACATTCAATCTAACTAACGACAAATCGACGCAAACTAGTCAAAAATCAACAGCAACTTCTCAAGTGTGTAATATTGCTTGCGAAAATACATCAGGAGCGATGTATGTTCCAAAACATAAAAACAGATTATCTGTAATAAGTAGCAATTGCACAAAGGGAACTCTGCCCCTAATCGAAGAAATCTTCTCAAAACATTTTAATTTTTGTCATCATCTACTGCCACAAGTCGCCAGGCTTCCTGAACTCTCTTATATATAAATTAAAAGAATTCACGATGAGCGATTACTGCCTGTTTTTCATTGGAGAAAATGATTTGAACAATGGAGAATATTTGAATATACTTTACAACCTTAAAAACGCGATGAAAAATATCAACCACACAAACCTTATTATCTGCGCTCCGACGTACAAAACTGGTGCTCTCATTCACAATTATATAGTCGATTTATTTAATAACCTACTATGTTTAGACATAAAAAACAATCAATACGCATATTTTTTCGATAGTAATCGCACCCTATCACTTGAAATGTTTTCCAATAGTACCGGAAAATTAAGTAGAAATGGATGGAGTAAATTTTTTGAACAAATCATGTCTAACATATTAATAGACTACAAATTATTCGGCTCTCAAGACGATTTCACAAACGACAATATTGACCAAATACCGCCAATCTCACTAGCGTGACTGGAGATAAATCAACAACAACACAAGACCAGTTATTTCTTTTATAAGCACATGAACATCATGCACCAAAACATCGCTGGACTTTTTAATAAAACAGATATGTTGCCGTTGCATATCCAAGAGCTATACGCAAAAAACAAAAATTTCGATATAGATGTTTTATGCATCACTGAACATTTTGTAACTTCAGGACAGGAATCTTTAATCAACGTTCCAAATTATAAGCTTGCAGCGTGTTATTCAAGAAGTAAGAAGCGAGGAGGAGCATGTATTCTTATTAAAATCAAATACGAATGTAAAGAGCTACCTAACACATCTATTATGGGTGTATTTGAATATTGTGCAATATAATTAGGACGGCAGGGATTAATAGTTGTTTGTATTTATGGACCACCGAACATGTCCTGTATTAAGATGTTTTTTGATTATCTAGATACTTTGTTAAAGAAATTGTGTACCAAGGCAAATAAAAAAATTGTAGTATGCGGTGACTTCAACACCGTCTTAGATAAAGAGTTGCTTGAAACTGTAAGCTCGGCAGTTTTTCTGGACATAACAGTAGATGCCAAACTTCAGTGGGGCCAACATATATCGAGCCTAGTGGGAAGGCTCAGTTCAGCCGCCTACGCCGTCAGGAAAGTAAAACTGACACAGACGTTGATACAGTTCGGTTAGTCTATTTTTGATATATTTCTTCCCTCAAATATGGCAAGGGGGGTAATGGCTGATCTTTGCATTATGCTCGTGAACGGGTGCTGCTTGTGGTGACTGGTCGTCTTGCTGATCATGGTTTTATTATTGTTATTAGTAATTAACTGTTTATTTATTTTACCTCGATGATCTTAGTTTATCAATAACTTCCAGTTACAGCTATATATAGCTATATGTAAGCGGGCTCGCCCTTTATGCGTGGAGGCTTTTATTTAGATATTGTTTACGTTTAGTCTTTATTTTTATTTCTGCCTGAGAATAGTTCTCGATGTTTTTGGTTGGTATATTGACATGTGCTAGCTGTTATATATGGCTATTAATTTATAATTTAAGTTATGTTTTGTGTTGCGTAATGTAAATTATTTTGCATACTATTATATAGAATCATGTTGCGCCACTTCTTCTTCCCAGCTAAAGCACTAGGAAGTGTTGAAGGGTGGGAGTTGGGGACTGTTTTATATTTTGACGTTCGAAAAGTGCTGATTCTCAGCCTAGTTTGAATAAATTACTTTTGAATTTTGAATTAGTATTTTTGACTTTTGAGTATCCTCCTTACCGGTAAAATAAGAAGGTTGAATGACATTCCGGTTTCCACTTATTTGATCACAATCGCTCCCTAAGGGGATGAAGGTCAAAATAAATAGGTTTCAGATTCGTCCGCTAGTTTTTTTCAAAGCAGAGATATCCTTTTCTTTAAGAAAAGTAAATGGAAGGCTTTTCCAGTTTGTAAGTCGTACGCTTGAAACTATTTTTTGTCAATGTTTACACATTTTGTAAATAAGCTTTTTGTTTGAATAGATTATATATACCTGTTTCTTTAAGCAGCAGTTTTAAATGACGATGATTCAAATCAGTATGTTTAAAATTTTGTTTATGACAAATCGGTAAAGTTTCAGATTACGAGGTTCAGGACATTCTTAAGAATGTATTATGTTGCTTTCATGCAGAATAACTAGGAGACTAATATTAAACGATTTTTGACGATTGACTTGTTGCGAACCCGGACACAACGTGTTGCCACGTCACGCGCCGAACGCAGTGCACTGCATTCGGTGCTTGACGTGATTTCTTACAGGGTTCTTTAAGACGCTTTAAGAATAGTTATGCGGATTAGGTTACTGAATATACACACATCAAAAAAAGTTTGCGGTCAGTTTGGAAAATCAAAATATTTTTTGTTACGGTAGGTAGACTATATAATGTCTTCTTCCTTTTAGATTCTATACTTAATAATATAGAATAAGAATATAAAACAAAAAACAAATAGAATTGTTTTTCCATATAAAAAGAAATCCAAACTTACGCTCATTCAGAAATCTGACTTAGTCAATTTTAACGGATTTATAATATCATTTCGACGAAATTTGTTATTGATAAAATGCCAAGAGGATTATCAGAAGTTTTACGAACAAGAATTGTAACTTTGAGGGAAGAAAGATATTCCACGAGAGAAATAGCACGCAGAGTTGCTGTATCCCAGTTGTCGCCCAACTGTTCTAACTGCTGCTCAGAAGTGGTATATCAGATAGCTGGCAGCCCGTGACCCAACAATCAACGCCACTACAATAAAAGCAGAAGTGCGAGCCGCCTCTGGACTTGAAGTTAGCACTCAGACCATTCGGAATTGCTTACACCAGGCTGGACTACTACTAACACGGAGGTCTTGGCGAGCACCTTTGAATATACGGCAATATCAGTGACGGAGATTGCAGTGGGCTAGGCTCCGGAAAAATGAAGAAGGTAAGGAGGAAAGCATTAGGCAAACCTGTCTCTTCGTTGACGAACTCGAGAATCGTACTCATCCAGATAACCAACGTGTCCGTGTCTGGAGAAGATTTGGAGACTCTGAAAGCCAAATAACTGCCACTGGAACCGTTCAGCAAGGCGGGAAATGAGTGTAATTTTGGGGTAGAATTATTATTGGAGCTAGAACGCCTTTGATCCCGTACCGAGGCTCCATGACGGCAGAAAGTTACAAAACAGTCGCTATTGATGGAATTTTCAGACCATTCCGAGTAAACCATGGGCACTAATTCGTACTGGTCGATGATAATGCGCTCGCACATCGAGCTCAACGAGTCAATGCTGCTCTCCGAGAATACGACATTTCAAGGTTAGACTTGCCTGCCAGCTCGACTGACTTAAACCCAATAGAGCACGCTCTTATTTGAGCTGTTTGGAACCGTCAGTCACTTCCCCAGACACTGCCAGAGATCAGGGAAGCCGCTATTTAAGAAGGGACAGGTTACCGCAAGAAATGCTGGATAACTTGATCCTCAGCATGTCCAGGAGGATCTCTGCATGTGTGCGAGCCAGGAGAGGAGTTATATTGTATTAAATAAAAAATAAAAAATTCTATAAATAAATTGTTGTATAAGTTTGGTTAAACGATCTTTTTCTTTCCATCAAATTTCTGTTACAATTACATTAGGATGGAATGACTCAATTTTAGTAATTTAAAAAAAAGTATTTGTTTTTAATTTCAAACAGTGTCTTTCTATTTTTTTAAATATATAAAGTAAACACGTGTTCTTTATAAAGTAAAATTTAAAAAAATAGCTTTTCCTAGTGATCACAAACTTTTTTTGATGGGACGGAGATGGAAAAGCTTGAAATTTACAAAGTTTCAAACTTCAGTGACCTAATTAAAATATGTATATACTTCAAAAACTCGATTGAGATTTCCAATACCTGTGACCTCTATTCTTAAAGAAAAATTAATATTATCTAGTTCATCATTGAAGTTTTCAAAGTATAAAACAAGTCAAGAGGCTACGGCATGAAAAGCTAACAAGCAGATAAAAAATCTGTTTAAGAATTCCGTACTTCCAAATGAAAAATCGAAACCGTTAAAGGATGACTTCGTTGCTGTCAAGTTGATATAGAGATCAAAAACTTTGATCTACGGTCTCTTGGAGCTGTAACGAAAATCAAAATTCGAAGTCAAGTAGTCAGGTTTATATGATTCTAAATGTCTTACTTAAAATACTAATTATTCATTTTCCTATTATTATCCTCAGACCAAATTATCACCATTAATTTGTAATACCTACTCCAGTGCCGCCATTGAACACATAATACTGAAATTGGTATTATGTGTTCAATGTTAGAAAGGTTAGTTAATGACTTTAATTGTAATATCTTTTGACAGAGTGGGCCGATTTCAATGAAATAAAGACTAAATATTAATTCAAGATACGGACTATGACTATATTTCCAATCCCTTAAATCTCTTGAAAAAAAGACACAAAAAATCAATATTACATGGTAGTTTTAAAATCATCCCCTATTTTACCCCTTTGGGGGATGATTTTACAAAAACGTTGAAATATGTCATTTTTATTTCTTACCATAAGCATAAATTAGAATTTTCATATCCTTAACTTAAGAAATGCTGGATTTCCCATACAAACTTTCTAAGGATTATTTTTGAGACAAAAAGTACCCTTTGTCCCTTTCCAGGATGCCATCTATCTCCTTGCCAATTTTTATCGAAATCCGTTCAGTGGTTTAGCCGTGAAAAGGTAACATACAGACAAACGGATTGGCGGAGAGGGCAGAGTTACTTTCGAATTTATAATATAAAGTATGGATGGATAAAAGTATAACTCGGGGCTGCACGGGTAACCCTAATCAGATCTATGCGGAACCGATTAGAATCTGTAATAAGGGTACGTAGAGGCAATACACCTTATTAAAAGAATATAAAACCTGTGCTTCAACTTTTTTTTTTATTGTAAGAACCATTTTTTCAACAAAACTAATTTTTGTAACATTTATCGTTTCCGTTCAAAATAATTTAATGGTCATTTCCCGTATACAAACATACACTTAAAGATATGATACTACTCTATTATGAAGTTAACGAAACAAACTATAGGTTTAAATTTAAATTTGTATAAAAAGTTTGAATACTTGGTTAAAATGTTTATTTCAAAGGCGTCTTGAACATTGATGCAGTTTATGAGTCCGTCAGTGTAAAATTAGTTAATCGTTACTTTAAAATCATTGTAGCACATTTAATCTTGGATTTTTATAATATTCCATAACTATATATCCGAAACAGCTTGTTAATTTTCTGTGTCTTAAGTAACTTCTTATGTGGTTTCCTTCTTAGGTCTATTTATCCAGAGTTTTGGCAGAAACTGTAGTAAACCGTGCACCTAGCTTCTGACGTTTCATAAGTGCCGATGTAGGTTTATGTGAAATAATATATTTTGATTTGATTTAAAACTTATAATTGCAATCCATAAAATAAATAATGTTTTACATAATAGATATTCTATTCGAACACAATAATAGTAAAATCCTTGCCCCAAAAATCACCCCTATATTTCACGAGAATGTATCCGTTATTTTTTAATACTTAAACTTGGACGTAACCTGTGCTGTCCTCTGAACCGTTCATTTTACCTGAAAAGTCAACTGAAAAGCTTTTAGGGATTCTTTTGTCAATATTCTGCTTTCAATTTTTCATTATGTACCTTAACCAATCAGTTTAAGTTGGCCCTACGCTTTTAAAGTTTGGCTAACTACATAAATTGAGTCATCGAATATATTGAGTCATGCTCATTCGCGGTGTACAGACATGGTCTTTAGAAATATTTAACATGCTTCAAGAAAAGCGATATGACGCAAAGATATGCAGAGAGTTGAAATCTAAGTGTGCGGTAAAGAAGGACACCCGAATCCGATGTCCGATTGCGCGAAGAAAGGTAACACACTGAAATATGAAACATGCTCGCACTTTAAAGCTTTCCTTCTAGGAAAAGAGCGCCACTCTCAAGGCCATACTTCTGTGTTCAACGCCTGCTGTTGATTCAACATTAAAATTCAAAACCTTTTTTTTTTTAATTCAAAAGTCATTTATTCAAAGTTTGAATACTTCGTCCGAACAAGCCGCTCAAATTGTGGCCGTTCGAAAGGACGAAGTATCCATATTTATGGTTACGAAACTTTTGTTGAGTTAAAAAGACTAAATCAATACTATTCGTAACAATAATTTAAATCGTAAATAGCAAAAAAATTCATAAATTTTATTGTCCCGGCTATAATTTGATATTTTACTGCAGTTCTATTTTTAAATTTTGTTTTTTTTTTATGATTAATGGACAGTCTCGACATTTTCATTTAGTTTAATCTAAAAAGTTTGCATACTTATCAAAAATATTAATACGAAAGTATTCCTAATGCATTTTATGAGTCCATCAGAATATTAATTCATATTGGAATTATTGTGAATCACAAATGTTAAAATTGATTGTGCTTAGTTAATGGATTTTGAATATTTTTACACTATTTATGTTGTGGTAGAATGCATAAAACTTATAAAAATATTAACACCATATTATGTGAAACTACATTCTTACAAATAAATAAATTCTGATTCTGATGCTGAAGCTTATTGAGGGTTTCTATCTATGTTCGAATACAAAATAGAATTCAAGATAATCACAAAAAAAAAACTTTGAAATACGTGCTTGGCATTAGAAAGTTTAGTTTCAGCGGTGATCTAAAGGGAAGTGCAAAACTCTCAAATTATTCCAGACTTTACAAACTTCTAAATCTGGATCTTAGGAATAAGATAGTTTTAAGTTAATACTTTAAAGAGAACTAAAGGTATATTTTTTTAAATCTACTTCGAGATTTACTAAAAATTTAACCTTAATATACCTTAATAACCTAAATATTTATATTTATGTGAAGTATCGAAAGTTCACGAAATGAAGAAATTTAAACATCGTTAATTATGTAAAAATATATTGAATTAATATTTATATTTATTTAAAATCCTGATCCTACAAGATATCGCACATAGCGCGCAATCAATAAATAGTTACATGCCAAAATCACTTTGATGAATGAAAAATTGGGTCAAAAAGAAATACCTAACTAAATTCATATTTTTTCAATTAACTTTTCAGCCTGTTTTAAATTAAAAAACTACGTTACGTGACGTCTTAATTTATTTGGCAAAGTTAATGAACAAATCTTCGCAAATGAAAAATGGATGAAGCCGAAAATAGTTCCCACCTAACAGAGTTTTTAAATAAAGCAATCCTCGAATCCTCGAAAAGGGCATTCTTGGAAATTATTCAAGTCTGGCAACATTAATCGTTGCCTGCGAAATCTCCAGCGTACATTTTGGTTTAGAAAAATTGAGACCGAGTTCAATGTGATACGCATCCACACTAATAGGTATCCTTAATAAAGTATTATAAATGCGAAAGTGAGTTTGTTGTTTATTTGTTTGTTTGTTAAAATTCACGCCTTAACAGCTGAACAGATATCGATGAAAATTGCTACTAACATTATTCAAACAGACAATGACCTGCAGGCCTAACATGACGCACGCGACAATTACTCGTTCTCGCGTGAGTAATTTTTGTCTATTTTGTCTCTTTTCTCGTTTTCTGACAGCGCCTCCATACAAAATAGTCGACTCCTTCTGTCAAACTTTATGTTTTGTCGACAAAACCTAACATGGCACCTTAGTTATCTCGATTTTTGACAATTCACCACGAGATAATCTCCGATTCTTCTGTCATTAAGTCGTATTTACTCGTCCTCGATTTTGACGACGAGAACGACGAGAAGAGTAGACAAAATTATTATACAAAAAATATCTCCAAAATAACATTGCAGTTTCATAATTGTAATTATTTTAATCATCATTTTATTTTACAATATATTAATAATGAAAATACTTAGTTTTAAACTACTATTTATATTGGAACGACGTGTTTTATATGGATTTTTTCGTTTTTTGTATTGAAAATATGAAAAATTATTACCTACATGTTGGGTATTAGGGGTTTATGGGTTTCATAAAGGGGGTTCAAATTTCCATTATTTTTGCGATAGGACACACCATTTTCGAGATATAAACAAAAGAAAAGAAAAAAAAGTCGAGGTATTGGTGTGAATTTGTTCATGAAAATTAGTTACCACACCTTTTTAATCGCGATTAAATACTTGGACAATCAGAATTTTAGATTTATATGATTTTAGAAATTAATAACTACTAAAATATAGTTAAGTTGTGTCACTTTAGTCTATTTCAGAATGGGAAATCGACGGTTGACAGGAATAATCTAAATTTTTTAGTCTAGTTTAGAGGTATTTGTGACAAGGAAATCGGCACCATTGAATGAATGAAACGGAATCTCAAGCCGATGATGCTATCATAAAAATAATTTGTTTTTAATAACTTGCAACATCGGTTTCTCGTCGCGAGATATAGAAGTGTCAAAATGCTTTTTTCGAGTTTACTCGTCGTTTACGGTCATGTTAGGGATTAGAATGACATCAGAATCGTAGACAAATTTCGACAAAACGAGAAAAAGAGCGTTCTCGCGCTTGTCATGTTAGCCCTGCTGGGTTAGGCAATAAGATAATTTTTATCCCGGTAGTAAGCCGTGAAGAAAAACTAGTTCTTGTATAAAGTTTTACAATGTACTTCTTTGACCGATTTTATTCAAAAGCATTATTGAACTCAATTCAAGTATTAACTTTAAGCATGTCCTTTTATAAGTCAGATCTTGTGCAAGTACTTCAATTTGAAAAATGAAAATGAAAAATGGTTTATTATTTTAACAAGTAAACCCTAACAACTAGTGATTGGAATCTCCATTTAACCAGATAAGCCTGTGTCAGGAGACTCCGCTCTTCCATACTTTGCTTCTTTGTGTAACTTCTTTCCTAAATATCTTTGCTGTAGCCTCCGTACTTCTGTTTACTTAAGGCGAAGCTAACCGAGTTTTAAAGATTTTATACTGAAGATCACGTCTAAACGAGTAGTGTCAATGATTTGGAAAAAATATATGTTAAAATAGAGCATTTTTTTAATAACTGAATATATGAATATTTTAGATTATGTTTATATTACATAGTATGATCAATTTGTAAACTTATGTCTAACGTGGATAAAATACTGAGAATCACGCAAAATCTATGAAGCGCATTTTTCTGAAACCTTCACCATTTTAAAGATATTTTAATTATTGTCAAAGTCAAAGTCAAATAATTTATTTCAATTAGGCACAAAAAAGGCACTTTTGAACGTCAACATTTAAATAATAATTGATTCTAGTTGCCCCTTCCAAAAGGTAGTTTTCGTATGGAGAAGAATGGGCAAGAAACTCCACCGTTACTCTTTTAAAATGTTTACACAATCTTGTATACTTCAATTATATAATTATATGTGAAGACGATGCACCTAGAATAAGATTACTACTATTGATCTTTTATTATACGTTTTTATTAAAATATCTTTTGTTTTATGTATAATACATTAATAATGCGTCTTATTTGGGACAGCGCTCCTTGATTGGCGAGTCCTATTACTGGCTGTACGTACGACGCGTTGCGTGAGCTCAGTACAAAACACGCAAGCTAACCACTCAAGGTCACTGGCATATATCTGCGTCTTAAGGTGTCGTAACACAAGTCAAAAACTTTAAATTGAAACTCTGATTCAATTCGACTTTTACAACAAACGATGCAGGAAACTATGAAGAATCAACGAATGAGATTCGTTTGTATAAAATGTAGGTAGTGGGATATTTTGTTTCACTGCATGTAAATTGGTAGACCACCAGAGTAAACAGAGTGTTACATTATATAAGTAGATAGGTAGGCAACTAACAATCAGCTGACGGATAGGACTCGCACACACAGACGGACAGAGGTCATTAACATGCGAATTCGAGTTGCTCCTATCAGCTGTTTATTGGTATCTCGACTATTCTCGACGCGGCAGCGCTTTACCGCGGCGGGCGCGGGGCGGGTCATTCATAGAACATGGAGTAAAGGTTTTATGCCAAATGTCTCAAGCAGTTTTAAAATTATAATAATTACGTAAAATAAAAAACATTGAGATATCATCTTTATTTTTGTGTTTATAGTTTCTGTGCCAGCTATAGGTATATCTCTTAAAATATTTCGTGTATGAATAGATACACCTTATATTTTCTGTTTTGAATGCTTAATTTTCGCAGTGGGTAAGGGCTGGCTTTTAGTAATACAGATTAGGAGTAGAAATTAAAAAAAGCAATACTAGTAAGCAATGCAGTTAGGTATATCCATAGTTTTTGAGTGTTTACTAACAAAGTCAAGAAATGAAATGAAATGAAATGAAATTGTTTATTCTGTAAATAGGATATTGGAATCACTTTTACACGTCATCTTAAAAAAAATATTAAAAATTAGCTAGATGAGTTCGGCGTTTCCTATCTGACTACTCTGAGAAGAAAGGCCGAAACAAACTCAGAGGTCACAGTCTCTTTTAAAGTCCAGACATAATCTTGGTCAGGCCATATGAGGACCAAGTTCTTTGTACTCAAAACTTATATGTCATACCTATCTGTATCTATTTAACTGTGTGTACATCGTAACTTATATTATAAACTAGCTTTTGCCCGTGACTTCGCGCGCGTGCAGGTCGGAAATTATCACATGGATATGTACTGCCGGAATAAAAAGTATCCTATGTCCTAACCCAGGCCATGGTCTACCCCTGTGCCAAATTTCATCCAAAGAAGAAGAAGAAGAATCCAAGAAAGAAGATACATAAAATCAAATCTTTTCTCTTTATTATAATATAATTATATTAGTTTAGATATAAGTTAAGAGGATAGGATGCGAAAGTAAGTTTCTTTATTTGTTTGTTCGTTACGCTTTCACGCTAAATCGGCTGAGCGGACGGACCATGACCTGGAAAAGGACATAGGATACCTTGTATCCCGATGTTTCCACGGGATCGAGATATATGCGGGTGAATCCGCGGGGCGCAACTAATAATAAAATAAATAAAATCACTAGTATTTTTGACAGTTAGTTACAGATTTATTTGTATAAAAGTTGCGATTTTTAACGGATTTCTACTGTAAATAAGAACGTTGTTGTTGAATCGGCATGCGATCGGTATATCTGTTAGTGCAGCAATAGAACCAAATAGCTTTGATGTTTTTTCGAGAAAATTTAATTGAATTCCGCAAAAACCTCACGTTGTTGGATATTTTTGACTGAAAGTAACTATGTTCGGTCTGTATTTGGGGCAAGTATTTTGGCACATTTGTAGTTTGAGTTTTGATACAAAACGAAGATTAATATTGAATTGCCCTCAACGTAACGTTGCAGTCGACCACGATAAGTGAACGAGGTGTGTTAACTCGTGTGGAGCCCAAAGTTCCTACCGCATGGCAGAATCAGTAATAATATTCCCACTTTTGGGACGTAGTCCTCGTTTGTCTGAGAGACGTGGACCGTAATCCACCCCGCGGGCCCATTGCTTGTTGGTGGTTGCCATTATGTCATCGAATTTTTGGTTCTAGGACATGCCGGTTTACTTCCGATGTTGTCGATCGCCATTTTGAGAGCAGTGCACAGTATGATAAATGCCTCAAAAAACGGACATCACTTTTTTATCATATTGATCGAAACTATGAACTGTTTTGAATGCGAGAGTAGAGATCCAACAGAGTTATCATTGTTATTAGATATTTTTGGGTTTTCAGAAAAACGCTAAAATAAACGATGCGATGAAAATATTTGAACATTAATTGTTTTTGGAGTTTAGTGACATTATACACAAGGTATTTTATAGGCGAAACAGAAAGGATTTCCTATGATAGAAAGTAAATAAAGTCTATTTTTATTTTTAGTGAGTGTGTGTTTAATTTAATTAAGATCTCCTGTGCTTGTCCCAATAAATACTTTTTCTTTCTTTCTTTCTAAATATGGCTGATTTTATCTTAATTCCTTTTTTATTTTCTGCTTCGGAAATCTTTTGTGAGTAGCACCCAATATTTATCTTAAAATATTCTTCAGAACTGAATTATTAACTGTAAAAAATAAAATGCAAAAAAACCCACGCAAAAAAAAAACGAAAAAAAAAACGAAACTTGCTTTAAATAACATCTTATTTTTTTTCTTATTATAGCAGAAATTTGGTTTTATCGCATACTTTAATTAAAACATAAAAACGTGGCATACACAATAAAATATACCAGTTCTCTCAAATTACGTACGGGATTTCACCGGCTTCATAAGGTTCATAACTCATTTGTTGGGCTTGGTATAACCTTTTATAACAAGCTACCTTCTTCTTTGCTAGATTTGCCTTTTAATGCGTTCAAAGCTAAAGTAAAATCCAACCTCTGTTCAAAGGCATACTATTCTATCAACGACTACTTAAATGATAAGAATAGTTGGTCGCTGTGATTAACTCAAGACAATGTTTAAATGTTCTTTCTCCAGAATTAGCTTACTTACTGACAGGTTATATGAGTTTATATAATTGTTTATAATTTTACTAATTTTACTTTATTTATTGTTGACATAATCTACTCATTACATTGTCTTTTTTATGAGTTGTATTGCAATATGTGGTTAGCTAGCGACCTCGATAATTTTTTAATTTACCTCAATGGTCCTAGTTTATCAATTATAACTTCTAGTTACAGCTATATGTAAGCGGCCACGCCCTTTATGTCTGGAGGCCTTTATTTAGATATTGTTTTCGTTAAGTTATTTTTATTTCTGCTTGAGTATAGTTCTCGATGTTTTTGGTTGGTATATTGGCGTGTGCTAGCTGTCATATGGCTATTAATTTTATAATTTAAATTATGTTTTGTGTTGTATAATGTAAATATCATTTTGCATACTATTATATAGAATCTTTTTTACTGAACAGACAGCTGTGCTGCTGGGGAGTTTGTTGCGCCACTTCTTCTTCCCAGCTAAAGCACTAGGAAGTGGTGAATGGTGGGCGTTTTGGGGGACTGTCTTATGTAATTTTGACGTTCGAAAAGTGCTGATTCTCAGCCTAGTTTGAATAAATGACTTTTGAATTTGAATTTTGAATTTGAATTTTAATCTTTTGATTTCTATGGATAACCAGAAATAGAAGAATAAAAATTATAGCTCTGGTTCTAAGCTGAATTAGTTTCTGGGAGTTCTACTTTAGCATTCAAAACAGTGTATACTATCGATTAGAAGTGAATTTATCATTGCAAGGTAAACAGACAACAGTGTTTCAGGCCTATAACAAAATAACTGCCTTCAAAAGAAAATTAGATTTTTGGATTATTTGCGTTGGTAAGAAAGAAATAGAAAGCTTTACGTCACTCAGTGAGTTTGTTAGCGATAACGACTCAGAAATGTTTCAAGATGATGTGTTTGAAGAATTGGTCCAATATCTCAGTTCAATGCGCGCATCTTTTGAAAAGTATTTTCCCGAAGAACAGAATACAAAAATGAAACTGAATTCATGGATTCATAATCCTTTTTTACCCAACTTGGAAGAGCCCGAAAGTATGTCAAACGAGATAAATATGAATCTCTTTTAGAAATGTCATCAGACACAAGTATGGAGTCACTGTTCAAAACGACGCCTCTCAACGATTTTTGGTGCAGAATCCGTGACGAATATCCAGTGCTTGGCGAAATGGCTCTGAATATTCTTCTCCCGTTCCCAACAACATGTTTGTGCGAAACAGGATTCTCAACCTATGCAGCCACGAAAACAAAATATCGCAATAGACTGGACGCCGAACCTGATATGAGACTTCAACTGTCTTCTATCAAACCTGATATCAACTAATTGATTAAAAATAAAAAACAGTTTCATACCTCCCATTAGTTAATTTTTTTCTTTTTTAATATCTTCTATTATTGTACTTGCCATGTGGTAAAGTAAGTAATAATTAGTAACTGTTACATTGTACTTTTATTATGCTTATTAATAAAGAATACACTTTTAAAAACTATTGTTTTATTGTAGGGTTCCATCAAGTATTTTGCTTCCCAAAAGGGTTCCGTCACCAAAAAAGGTTGAGAACCACTGTATTAGGGGATATAATAATAATAATAAATATAATAAAATTTATTCAAAAACTAAAAATGGGTAAAATACAGTATAAATCTTAGAAATAATGTAGGTATTACAAAGTATGATGCCTGTACTAGGATAAACCTGTATCACAGGCGGCATGAGTTCTTACAATTACTATTTGGGCAACTGATTTCTTAAACAATATTTAACTTAAGTTTTAAAAATAGTGACATAGTCTGTTAATTTATTATGTATTGTAACGCGGCAAAGAAACTACCTCGGCAGAAGACCTCGCACGCACGTGATTGACGACGCGTGTCATCGCTGCCCCGCCGCGCACGGCCCCCGCAGAGCCACGGCCGCCTTTATAAACCAGCCCGCCGAGCCGAATCGTCAGCCCCGGTTCAGATGGCATCACCAATAAGATGATCCAGCTCTTTCCCGCCCATCTCATAATGCTATTGGCCACCATGGTGGTGGTCAATGGTGCGCTTAGCAATAACATCTTTCCCCAGGCGTGGAAAGAGGCTACTGTAATAGGCATCCCAAAGCCCGGAAAGCCCAAATCCGCTCCCTCTAGTTACCGTCCCATTAGTCTGCTCAAGGTACTAGGCAAGATCTATGAGAGGCTTATTTATAAGCGTCTCAGAGATTATGCCGAAACCAAGGGCTTAATTCCCAACGAGCAGTTCGGTTTTCGAGCTCAGCACTCTAGCGTGCATCAGGTCCACCGTATTGTCGAATACATCCATGGTGCTTATTACCGTGGATTGACGACAGGAGCGGTCTTCTTCGACATAGCGAAAGCGTTCGACAAGGTCTGGCACAACGGCTTAGTATACAAGCTATACAAACTCGGTGTGCTCGATCGTCTCGTACTCATCCTACGGGACTACTTGTCGAATCGCACATTTCGCTATCGTATCGAGGGAGCCCTATCCTCCCCCCGTCCTATCCGAGCCGGAGTCCCTCAGGGCTCCGTGCTAGCCCCCCTCTTATTCACGCTCTATACGAGCGATGTTCCCAAATATCCAAAGGTCGAGTTTGGTCTGTTCGCAGACAATACGGCCATATATTATAGGGGCTTCACCCATTCCAATATCATCCGCCAACTACAACGAGCTGCCAATAAACTTGGCATCTGGTTTAGAAAGTGGAGAATAGAGATAAATCCTGACAAAAGTCAGGCGGTTTTATTTGTAAAACCGCGAACTCGCCCCCCCCGTCCCTCCCAGAAGATCACCATGCTAGGCAAGCCTATCCCTTGGGAGAAGCGAGCCAAGTATCTCGGTGTGATTCTAGACCACCACCTCTCCTTCGCAGAGCACATAAAGTCGGTTCGCTCGCGAGCCGCTTTCGCTCTCGGTAGACTATACTATGTCCTTAACGCACGCAGCAAATTGTCTCTTAAAGGCAAATTGCGCATTTACACTGCGTGCATCCGCCCCATCATGACCTATGCGGGTACAGTATTTGCGCATGCAAAACCCCATAATATTCATAGGATGCAGTCGATCCAAAACCGATTCCTTCGTAGAGCCACGGGAGCGCTCTGGTTTGTTAGGAACGAGATGCTCCATCTCGATTTAAAACTCCCAACCATCCACCAGTTTCTTAAACGCATGTCCAAGCGTTACTTTGACTCCGCCGCCCTGCACCGCAACCCTCTGATTGTTGCTGCGGCCAATTATAACCCCTCGACCCTCAGTCGACTTCGCCGTCCACGGCATATTCTATCCGATCCCGTTGATCCAATCACACTCCTCCAGGAGTCTAATAGGGCCAACAGCACAGTGCACAAACACACCCGACACCCGTCGTTCAGACCTCGCCGCAGAGGTCCACCGCGTGCGCGACCGCCCCGAGTAAATAATAATACTCCCCCCCGACCCTTGTCCGATGAAACGCCAGCCCGTGCCGCAGCTGAGCGTGTAGTTTTAAATTCCCCTATTAATAATAATGATCACTCCTTGATCCAGCCTGTCCCAGTACTTGCTGTCCCCCCCTCAGCGAAAGCCCTAAGCCGAGGTTCGTACCCCACAGGGGGGTGCCCTTAGCGAGCGTTCGTTTAGCTTGTAAATTAGAATAGTTTGCATTTATGCCCCTGGCTGGAGGCCTTTAGTGTAGAAGCTAAAGGTAGCCACAGGAAAGTCCGGTTAAGCAGCCACGACCTTAGTGGTCACATGCAAGATGAACTAGAAAAAAAAAAAAAAATGAATCGTCAGTCTGAGTTCAGCACGGCTCGGGAGTACACACCGCATCGACTTAGGTCGGTCTCGTTTACCCCGCTTCTTATTGCTGGTGATCCGCATTATTATCGTACAGCGTACGGTGCGCTTAGGGCTTTGATAGATTTTAGTTTGATTTAGTTATTTTGTATTAGTTAGTTAGGTTTGTTACCCACGAATGTAGTTTTATATTGTTTTTTAAAATAAACTTGTTATATTTTGTGGAAAGTGCGTTTGGATTTATCTCCTCACACTAAACCCTGTCACAGTATAATAATTTATGATGTATATAATCTACTTAAATGCTAATGATTAGGGTAAATAATTATTATTTACGGAAAATATATAGTTGTTAGTACTTAGTTACACGATTATGATTGTGTTTGCAATATTATTAACTAGGTTGAAAATCGCCTTCAAGGTTATGTTAGATTTTTGAAGCGGTCGGCTAATCTGCTTAGATAGCGACAAATCGAAGGTAGGTATGTGGGACAGTGCAGTGGCCAGGGATATTGTTGAGTCAGCAACAAGCGATATGACGCACTGAGTACCCTCATAATCGATGGAGTTAATATATCGGTATTCTGCTATTTTCCTAGCAGGGCATTCAGTCTCCTGTTTTGTGATCACTAGACTTTTTAAAGCGTGTGCACATTTCGGAATGTCGGATGCTGAATAATAGACACTATTATTCGGTATTAGACGAAAAACAAAAAAAGGCCGAATACCGAATAATAGCGAGTATTCGCGGCATCTCTAATTTAAATCACAAATGTCATTCTTTGACAATTGTATGAAATGGCTATAACACGGCAAATTGACGTAGTGTGTCAATTTAAAAAAACAATAAAGGACGATGGGCAACCTATAGGACCCCGTCATCAATTTTTTTTAATTTTTGACTCATATTTTTCGTTATGCTACAAATTAAATTAGGGTTTCCTGAAAAAATCATCTTTCAGTTTCATTTATCTAAGGAAAATAAAGATGTGTGTTTACTAATTTTCGTCACAATAAAAGAGATAATAATGATAATAATTACCAACTTATATAATAAGGAACTTAAACAACAAAACATCACGCCTATAATCCACGAAGGAATAGACAGAAGCGTGTGGAACATCTTTATTTCGCAACTTATGGTATATTTCGCGATTCTATTCACTTTACTTACCCAACGTCGCAATATTATTCCTCGTAGGGAGGTTTAGGTCTCTGCCTACCCCTCCCTACGTACGTACCTCTGTACACCTCTATAATAGGTTGCTACATAGGTAGGTACTTCATTATATTTTTCAAAAAACGAGATCAAACAATAATAGCCTTATATTAAACTTAAATCATAACATATAATTACGCCTGAAGATAATCCTCTTAGAGGTAGGCAGATATATAAGACACCCAGACTTTTCGCAAGTTAGGTATTTAAAGATTCCTCACATAGACGTGGAATACTTGAGATCACACCGGTAAATACATCTCTATACATTTAGGTAGGTACTGAATTTTTTTTTTTCGTCAAAATAAAAGAAATCAAACACAATGATAGCCAAATAATATAATATTAAGCTTAAAACATAACATATAATTACGCTTGTAAATCTCTAAGGGAGTGGCAGAGATATATAAGACATCTAGAATTTTCGTAAGTTAGGTTATTTAATGATTCCATAGACGTGGAATACGTAACATCACACCAGTGCTGCCCAAAGGGGTAGGCAGAATTAAGAAGACTTCTATACTCGTATAGTTAGCTATATAGGTTGGTACTGCATTTTATTTTTCGTCAATAAAGGAAGTCAAACAGAATCAGAGCTAACTAATATAACATTAAACTTAAAACTTTATGATTTTCACTTATTTTTTAATTATCAAACATATTTTGTACTAGAGTAGTACCATTATATTTCCTTATTTTCCTTGAAAACTCCATACTTTTGACGTCCGTCCCCATAGTAAAGAATGATCAGTAAGCCAAGACCTTTTAAATGAGATATGTCTCAAATCTGAGATATGTCAAAAGTTTTAATTTTGAGGACGCCAATTCCCATCGTCCTTTCCTATTTTAAGTGTTATTTATAATTCCAGATATGAAGGAGAGTTCATGCAGGGCTGGTTCCATGGTCACGGTGTGTTCTGGCGAGCTGATGGCATGAAGTTCGAAGGAGAGTTCCGAGGAGGAAGAGTATGGGGACTAGGTACGAAGACTCTAAAATAAACTTTCACTGAAACAGTTTCTTTTCATGAAATGATATCGGGGAATTTGGTAAAGAGGGATATTCTCTTAAATCCAAAAGCTTAAAACGGTAGCTTAAGGTATACACTAGATAAATATTATGATATTCGCTCAGCCTATCACAGCTCTCAGCTTGCCATAGGCATCAGAAAAACAAAAACTACATAAACTAAACGACATAAAACAACATTACCGATATCGAAAAAAATACAAAATCTTCATAGTACGCTGCATAGTCATGTTTTTCCAGCTGTAGCCGTTGTGAATCTTCGAATATAATGAACTAAGCCTGATATTTGATAAATCTGTTTTATTTTTCTGAATAATCTGAAAAGCGATACGTCCGCCATGCGATCTCTGTTCTCAAATTCTTTTTTTTAAACTCGCGGCAGGGGCGCCGCGAGTTTAAAAAAAAGAATTTGAGAGATTCGAGATCGTACGGCGCGAGCACAGGCTGGCTCAGCGGCATGGCTACAATAAGTCCCGCCGTGCGCAACCTGGCGGCGGCGGGGCCGTAACACATGTAAATTGTCCCTAACTTTCATACCAAAGATATTCTATTTGGCATTCAGTATTCAGTCCCTTAACCTCATTTAGGAATACCCAAAACCTATTCTGCTAACTCGTAGTTTTTCAGCAATAATTTATTTATTTTCCAACTTACATCTATCATTACAGGGTAACCTATTGCGATAGTGTACATCTCTGAACTCTTATCCTAACTTATTTAATTCCCGCTAAAATCTTGTTGACTGTAATTAATACGGGGAACATAAAAAAGTAAACTAAGTTTGTGTACACAGAAAGTAATCGTTTGCTGTCATCCGATTTACGCTTTAAATTAAGTAAGACTAAATATATATATGTTTCTTTAAAAAAACATATATATATTTAGTCTTACTTAATTTCTCGATAAAAATAATTAAGTATGGTAAGTTTGGGTCGCGGGAAAGTCCGAAAGGGATACTGTGGCCCCTGGCAACGTACAGGCAACCAAAGGAACACGGGTGGGTTTTAGTCAGTAAGAGTCTGACACGCCCTCCCACTCCGCCCGAGTGGGAGAAGTTATTAGATAATTTACCAACTAAACAAAAAAAAAGCATGGTAAATTTTGTTCAGCTCCAAAACACAAAAACAAAATCAAAATATTTTATTTCACATAAACCTACATGGGCACTTATGAAACGTCAAAAGGTGCTAGGTGCACGGCTCCAATTGGTCGTTTCCTATGGAGAAGAACCGGCAAGAAACTCCACGGTGACTCTTTTAAAAATAAATGTCTTACAATGTTTTCAAATTACATACAGTGTTAATAGGTATGAGAGGGTAATGTAGGCCTGTCAATAAGTACCAGATAGGTTGTTAACAAAATAGAAAATGGTCTACAAATCTACAGTCTGTTAAGCCCACAACGATTAAAGAACATTCACAAAATATTAAAGAATCTATGTAAAAAAATTATATCATACGTATACACACAATCCCAAAATAAATTAAAACCCTCTGATATCAACAAACATTTCAGTCTGACCTAGTTATCTATAGCCAGTGTTTATAGCAACAATTTGCCAAATATACTAGATTTTATTTAACTAAATCTAAGGAAAAGATTCACAAATCGTACTTTGACTTAAATTTGCTAGATAAAGTAACCGTTTCATAGGGATATAAACCTTATTTTCATGTAGGCGTATGATCATAATATTAGAAAAAGCAAATGTGGGCGTTTCAATCGAATATGAACATTAAAGTTATAAATATAAAGTTCACATTCGTATGCGACGCTTACTTCGAAAAGTGAAGTCAAATTATTAGTGCAGTCTGAGAATTTTCCCCTTAGCAAGGGCTCCGCACTTCGCATTACTTCTTATGGAGTCAGTTAAACGTCTAATTACTATGTATGAGATTTGTAGTAGGAGAGCAGAAAGCATCAGTTAATTGAAAACCTCGTAACCTCTACCCAGACAGGAGGCCAGACGCATAAGGCTCAATTTACATTGCCGCGGAACGGAATGGAAACGATTTTTTTTTTACAAAGCATAATATACTTTATGTCAATAGTGTAACGTCCAAAATAGATACGAGTCAAATAACAGGTCTCGTATTTTCTGAAGAATTCACGAGAGTTCTTGGAAATTCCCGCATTTATAAGCTCGTATCTATTTGTACGTTACACAATTGACATAAAGTTCAATTTGGTATGTACAATATCGTTACTAAAACTTCCTGGACTAAAAGTATAACATCGTTTTCTTTTAATTTGGTGTATGTTTTTAAGTAGAGGAGCTCGTGGCTAAGTAATTACAGCGCAGCTTAACCTGATGTATCGAACCGTGCGGTTCGATCCATCAGGTTAAGCTGCGCTTGCCGGGGTTGATCTGTGTATGGGTGACCATCTTAACATAGGTACCGAGACTCCACCATGCCTCGAAAAGCACGTTAAACCGTTGGTTCCGACTGTCATTTGTGGATCTTTGACGGTCGGTACGGGGTACGGGTCGTCAGAAGCCCGAAAGTCTGACAACCAGTCTTACCAAGGGGTATCGTATTACCCAGTTACTGGGTTGTGGGGGTCAGATAAGCAGTCGCTCCATGTAAAATACGGTATTCAGCTGCATCCAGTTAGACTGGAAGCCGACCCCAACATAGTTGGGAAAAGGCTAGGCAGATTGACTGTTCTTAAGTACTAAATTAGTTAAATATTTTGGTGATGACGTGTATAACTTTGTGAAATTGCCGTCAGTTAGTCAACGATAAACTCGGAGGAAAAAAAAAGTAAATCCAATGTTGAAAACTTTGATATATTATTTAGAAAAAATACTAATAAAAGTAGGTATGGTATCCTATACTAAAGCAATATTTGTATATATATATATATTTGTAATCACGTTCTCGAAAACGGCTCTAACGATTTTGATGAAAGTTGCAATATAGGGGTTTACGGGGGCGAAAAATCGATCTAGCTAGGTCTCATATCTGGGAATACTCGTTTTCCCCGTATTTTCACCCGAGCAGAGCTCGGTCGCCTAAAGTTTGGAACAAGATGGCTACCTTAGAATAATTAAATGGCAGCATGGAATTTGTAAGTACCTACTATCATGGCAGCATGGAATTTGTAAGTACCTACTATCATGGCAGCATGGAATTAGTATGAATTTTCCTATACTATTAAGGGCTGATTTCACGAATGAAACTGAACGCGATCAGCATTTCTAAAACGCTCAAGAGCTTGACAGCTCTTGAGCGCGTTTAGATGTGCTGAACGCGTTCAATTTCATTGGTGAAATTCGCACTAAATGAGCATTCTCTATTTCCACCAGAGCAGAGCTCGGTCGCCCAGGTACTATATAGATTATGGCTGTACGCTATTAACATCGTCTCCAAATCAATCCCATAAAAATTAAATATCATTTCAAATCGAGACACTAGAACAAAACTTATTTATTTTGAACAAACTATTTGGTAACCAAACAATGACCAAAAACAAGAGTCCAATTAAAACAATTCGCAACTAGGTGAGTAATAACTAAAACAATTTTCGGGCACTTACACAAAATCGCTGGGTATTCAAAATAGAAGTGGAATGGAGTTCTTTATAGCCGTAAACTATTTTATTTAATTTAATAAATACTTTTAAAGTCAAGAAAATTTATTTAAATAATTAATTTAAATCGTCCGTATCTGTATTCAAATCACAACTGTCGTTCCTTGTACACAGTTGTTTTTGACATTTCTATGATAAATGATTTTGGTTTGTACAATCACTTACACACACACACGTCAATGAACACAGCAAATTGTCGTAGTGTGTCAATTTGCTTAATAATTAATTTCCCCGACTGTTCTAGAAAACTTACAAAGTTTTAAATACTTTTTTAATATATTAAAGTATAGCCTTTCGCAAAATATACTTGTCTATGTCTTTGAGGTGAACACAAGACACATTATTCAAAATCAGTGTGGTTCACAATCTCAAGATTAATCTCAAACGTTTATTGCATGCAGCAACGGGATCAAATTCATGAGAGTACCTACCAATGCAAGTTGCATCGTTAATTTCGCTCGAAGAGTCGAAGCCAAGTAAACGAGGTGGTGGTGGTGGTGGTAAAGATTATGGGGATTAATTTATAACATTCAACAGAATAACCTATGGGATGCCTTAGGGTGAACAGAACATCACCCACGTCTTACAAAATTAAACAACATTTAATTTTTCTTTAATAATAAACACTGCTTAAAGTTAAGGTTACGCTAGTCGGTCATTCTTCCATATAAACGTAGTATGGTGATTACTCGTCTGTTTGACAGTTGACGTTCAAAACTAAAAAATATTTTAATTTGTATTGTCATTATCTAGCCCTGTATGGAAGCAGAATTGGTAAAAGCATTGGATTGGAAGTTATGAGCGTCTAAACTTCCATATTTCAATCCTAATTTTAACTCATCTTTGGCCGTAAATAAATAAAAATGCCAAAATAAAAACCGTACAGGGATAGATAATTTATTCAAAAGTTCAAATGATTTTATTTTGAGTAGATACATTAAGTAAGTAGTTTTTCCATAATATAGACTATACGCCCAAAGGTCTGTTCATGAAATTTTACGCGCTGGTTTTCGTTATAAATCATATCACTAATTAAATAAATAAAAACTAGATAAATAAATAAAACGAAATAAATAAAAATGAAAAAGAATACAAAGAAAGGGCCACCAACGAGTTCGAGCCGTAGTCACTAGTGCAACCTTAAGTAGGTAATGATTTGCGATTTTTTAACCATACATTTTTGACGTTTAAACGTCCCTTTACATTAAGCAACGTTTATAATAAAACCCCCAACTGACGCAAAACCGCTCATTGTGGGAACTTGGAAGGCCTTCCTTTAGTCGAGATTGGAAAAACTAATCTACAAAGAACGGTTCTTATAAAGCATTTCTAGGTCATGAAGCTATAATATTCCAATAGCATACTAAGGAGAAAATTACATACAAAAGATTTCGTTCACGATGACATAATTTGAAAGTTTTCCATCTTTATTTTGTGCCATTGAAGAAACTCTTTACATCACTAAATAAAAGATAACTAATCGTAATTTAGTTCGTACTGAGCCATAATAGATGGCGCTACGGGTCTATAATTCAATTCAAATATTATGGTTTCTCTGTTTATTCTTACCGAGTTTACCAAGCAATTTGTTCTATTTGTGTGTGTCCATAATCTATACATATTATAAAACAAAATGGCTTTCGGTGTCTATGTTTGTGACCGCTTAGATCTTCTTTTGATGGGGTTTTCACCATTATTTGAGGATTTATTCCTGATTAGTGGTCCGCTCCTGCTTCGCACGGTTTTTAAGACTTGACAACACATCGAAATTTCTTAGGTAAACGTAACTTTAATATTTAAGTATTATACACATAAACATTCTGGAATAAATTCTCTAAATGATTGTGAAAACCTCATCAAAATCTGTTTCGTGGTTTAGAAGAACAACGCAGACATATTAACATACGCGAAAAGCGACCTAAAACCTTCTATACATAATTATGAAACAAATTTCTTAATTATGTATAGAATGTTTACGTGTATAAAACATTAATACGTATTAGTTATAATGGAATCACGATGTTTTATGAAATAGTAATAGTCGTGTGCGAGTCGGACTCGCACACGAATGGTTCCGTACCGTATCAAGGCCGAGCAAAAAACGCCGAAAAAACCACGTTTCGTGTATACCCCTTTTTTTTTTTTGGTGGGAAATTATCAAATTACTTCTCCCGCTCTGGGTGACGCTCAGAGGGGACTTATCGCCGAAATTGTGGCGTTCCCAGCACTGGATTGCAACAATCGCACTCCCCATGACGCCATGAGATCCCGCCGGAGCTCTGTCTGCTGTGCCGTGATTTCTCGCGGCAGCGGAGTTACGCCCTGGCGTTTCGCCTCCTCGCGCCACTCCCAAATGTACGCGAGGACTTTTGCCTCCAGATCCCATGGCGGCAATCCGGCAAGGAGGCTCGGTGCCTCACCGAAAACCGTGCGGTATCCACCGCACCGCACGTACCAGCCGGATGGATATGACCCTCTGGGATGCGTTCAACCGACGGGCTGGCCGCCGCCTCAACGAATGCATCCACACCGGTGCCCCGTAAAGGGCCATGCACCACACGACCCCGCTTAGAGCCTCCGGCTGGAGGCGTTTGGACCCCCTAGCTCCAGTCTGGGAGCCAAACGTCGGAAATGCTCCTAAATACCTAAATACTTCATAGTCGACTCGACGCTGGTGCCCTTAATTATTAACATTATTAATTTTTTGTTGTTATAAGGGCAATACAAATACAAAATCTGTGAAAATGTGAACTGCCTACCTATTACGGTCCATGAGATACAGCCCACTAACAGACAGAACACGGACAGCGGAGGCTTAGTAATAGGATTACGTTTGTCACTTTTCGGGTACGAAACCCTAAAAACCATGTAAAGCAGGGGCGAGTCACTAGTTATTCAAAAATCTGTCCTAAGTGTAAGCTTGTAATTTAAGGGTAATCGTTGAATGGTTCACAAGACCATTATTTACAAATCTTCATTATTGTTTAATCGATAACTAATGTATTAACTGTGCTTCGTACACTAATGTAAGTAGACCAGCGCTGGGGCTCTGTCTTGCATAGGGTCGCAGCATCATGCTGAGCGATGGCCGTTTTGCGTGAATGTGACGCATATTTTCCCAGAAACTTGTTTCCATTTTTTTATTTTGTTTTCTTTTTTTTTGCGTCATGTTTACCGCAAATAAACGTATTTTCTTTCTTTCTTTCTTTCTTTTTCTTTCTAGATTTATAACTATCAGCTTAGTATATCGCTCTGTTGCCGTGGGTTAAAGACGATAAAGGTTTTAGGGAAAATGTAATATATTCTAAGCTTATCTTCTTGAATGGTACTCGTATTATTAGCGGCTATAAAATTATTGGAGCAGGTATGTAAGGATCGTAGCAGGTGGCGTTCTGTAGTTTCTGCGTGTTTATATATGTATAAAATTATTGAGGGTTTAAGCTGGAAAATCCAAGAACTTATGAATTGTTTGTTAGGTATTTAATAACATTTAGGACTAAAATATATACTTGGCAAATGGTTATACTTTCAGGAAAATTTTGGTTTATTTCAACAGACTGGGATAAAAAACGGGTTAACCTTTAGCAAGACATCATAAGAAATCGTGTTTAAAGTTAGGTACTGTGCGTTTGTACTGGCGAAACATTGACAACAAAACATGTTGAAATATCTATTTTCTGTCAATGTTCCATAAAATGTTTGACAGGAACTAAAGATTTCAACATGTTTTGTTGTGATGTTTCGCCAGTGCAAACGCACAGTAACTTTAAACACGATTTCTTATGATGTCTGATGTCTGTCTTGACCAGTGTAAACGCACATTCATTATCTTCACAAAAAGATACCAGGAAAGGCTGGAAAGTCACCCTAATGATCTGCCGCACTGAAAACATAAAGTTACGGGAAAAGACATCGTGTAGTCCACCCGCCTGAGTGGATGTACGTATACGAATACGGAGTCGATGGCTCGCTGGAGTCATGCTCTTCTCGCAGATGTTTATCTTCATCTCATCCGCTAAAGGAACAAAACTGATAGCAGAATGGAATGTAAAAGATAATAAAAAGTAAGTTCAAAAACTAAAATCCGACTACTGAAAAATCACGCTCTAAAATGTATGAAACAAGAAAATATTTCAGACAGACATAGGATTAAAAGTGGTCAAGGTAAAGCCGTGGTCGCATGCCATTATATTTTTTTAAATATACATTTTGAGTTTATAATTTCGTGATAAATTATTTTTTTTTTGTTTACGTTTTATTGTATAATAGGTATTGATTTTACAGCCGTGCCGTACATAGCACAGTCTCACTTATGCTTGTTTTTAACAATTAAACATATTTATTCACTTAGACAATATGATATTTACATACATATTTGTAATGTGCTCGTCAAGGCCTTTCATTTGATATCCAACATGGCATTATTACAAAAAAGTGTATTTTTTTTTAGTTCATAATTTGTATGTACTCTAGAGGGCGCCATATTGAATTAAATGTCAGCGGACAATCAAGACGCTTCCAACGATACCCTATTTGTCAAATTATAATCAGTAGTTCAGAAGTTATGCGGTAACAGATGCACATACATACATACCGGTCAAAATCATAACCCTCCTTTTTGCTTCACCGTAGTCGGGTATATATGAATTTATTTATGTGATTTCTACGATCCTGGCTTAAAAATAACAAGATTATCCTAATTGGGTTGGGTCGATGAGACGTACGATCGCAGAAATTGTCATCACAAGACATCAGACTGTTTGATAGCATAAATCATGTTACAGTAAATTATATTTTAAAAGTACATTATATCGCAATCAAAGGAGTATTTCTGAAAATCGCAATTCCCTAGGGCTTTTTGAAACTTTCACTTAATATTTTCATTGCATAAATTGTTGCTTTTGAGAGACGAGTCTTTAGCATAATTTAAAATAAATAAGCATATGTTAATGAAAAAAGATGGTCTGATATAAAAATGAAGAAAAATATATTAACCTTACTTTGTTTTTATTTGATTTTCATAATTAAAAAACATTAAATATTCATTTACTATGTGTAAAACTTGACGGTTCTTGCTGTCAATAACCGATGTTTTAAGTAACAATAAACTAAAAAAAGGGAAATATAATTACCACTTTAAGAGATGCTTGTCGATCGTAGTTTGTTGCAACTAGCAAATAGACAAACACTGTAGTCTGTTTGGCAGCTAAAAGTCAACGCACACGCAGGTATAAGCAATGCACGGGATGAACATCACCCCAGGTCATCGGTTCGTCGGGAAGTGTCAACACCTCCGACTGCTGTTTACATCCGTCACCTCACACTTCAGGTCCAGTTGAAAACCAGCGTCAGGCACTAGTTGTCTGGCATTTTTGCTGAACTGGGCCTATTTGGCGCAGCCGCGAGACACATTCCTGCTAGTATCTTACAACGCACTTTACACTTTTTATTTTGTACTCTTTCTTTTTACTTGATTTATTTTTACTTGTGTGCCTTTTAGTCTGTGCTAAATAAATGTATTTTCTTTCTTTCTGTTTACTAGCAGATCCCGAGCCAAGGATATGCCGTTACGATACTTTATAAGTCCGGGCACTGGGTTTTCATCGCACTGCTTACCGCCAAGAATTAATCCAACAATAATTGAGTTCATAGAAATAATCCTGAACATTTCGAGTGGAGGCGATGCTGGTCCCGTGCAGTGCTATAGGTGTCCGCTGACCCTCAGCGTTGTTTCCTTGAACATCTCTCACATTCAAGAAATGATGGCATTATTCTTTGCACCTCAAATTGCAAAACATAGAAAAAAATGGAAAGATGGAAGCGAGGCCTTTGCCCTGCAGTGGGACAAAACAGACTCATAATAATAATAACTGACCCAGTTCTCGAAAATGACTATGTCACGTTGTACTGGGATCGGTCTATCATTACTTACAGGACTATTGTCGCCACTAAAGTGGTGATAGATCGATTAGCACGACACCACACAATGATTGTCGATGCTACCATCCCACATGAAGGCAACCTCATGAAAGCTAAGAATGAGAAACAAATCAAATATCTCGACACGAGGTTGTTGACATGTAGAATGTGAACTCGGCTGTCATTGTGTCGATTGTCGTAACGGCAAATGGTCCGATGGCCGAAAGTCTCGATCAAGATCTCTCGAGAGAGACTCGACCTCCTCACAATGCGAGCCTTTGGTTCAACCGCCTAAGGAGAGCGTTTGGCGATTGAATCAAGGCCTCGCATTGTGAGGAAGTTGCTGTCTCTGCAGCCCTAACCACCGGTAGCTTGGCTTGCTGCTCCCTATACCGGTGGACCTCAATTTTTTTTTAAATGTTTGTTCTGAGAAATATTTGAAAATGTAATAAGATTAAGAAATAATATCAATAAACGACATAATAATGACGGCACGGTTGGCGCAGTGGTTAAGCGATTGACTGCTGCGCTGCGTGTCGCGGGTTCGATTCCCGCACGGAACAAATATTTGTATGACCTACAATTAGTTGTTCCGGGTCTGGCTGTTTGTGTATGTGAGTTTAAGTGTTTGTAAACGCACCCACGACACAGGAGAAAATCCTAGTGTGGGGCAACGTTTTTTTAAAAAAAAAAAAAAAAAAAAAAAAAAAAAAAAAAAAAAAAAAAAAAAAAAAAAAAAAAAAAAAATTGTTTTACCTTCGTCTACAGACCTGTGTTAACGTGTGAACTTATCGTGACCAACTAATGTCTTTTGTGTCTATAACTACCAGCTAACTCCACCACTCATCCTTTTTAAACTAGGATACAGCATTGAGACAAAATTAAAAATTCACTGACACACTGGTAAGTTGGTGGAACTCAAGAGGTTACTGACGAATTAATAGCATAATCAGCTTATAATGTTCCTACTGCTGCAACCCAGGTCTCCGATTAACCAGGTCTCCGTTATCATGGAGTGGGAGTATAATCTACCACGCTGGCTCAGTGTGGGTTGGATGTCACGTTTTCAAATTTTTGGTTCTAGAGCATGCCGGTTTCCTCACGTGTTTTCCTTCACCGTTTTAAGAGCAGTGGTGATGAAATTATTGTCACAAAGTAAAGCGCCTGCTTGGGTTCGAACCCACGACCTACAACTCGTTGGCCGGTCGGTTGGAAAGTCGGGGCCGTTACCACTGGGGCACTATTGCTCTGTAAATACAACATTTGGATTCGTAAAATACTTTTACACATAAAAAATACACTGTTTTAATACTAGATGAGGTTGATGTTTCCTATACGACTTTCAGAAGAATGACCGTCTCTGTTAAACTCCAAAAACTCCAAAAAACTCCAGACATATAATCTTGGTCTGGCCACATGATTGTTATGAATGATTGAAGTAGAAATGTCTATACATTAAGAAAGTATACAGCTGTATATTTTCTGTTTCAGGGCTGGTGACATTCAGCGATGGCAGCAACGGTTTCCCCCGAAACGAGGGCTTCTTCCAAGACTGCCGGCTGGTGCGTCGCAAGCGCTGCCCTGAAGTGGTGCAGCGCGCACAGAAAGTAGCTTATATGGCGCGTGCGCAGTGCCAGCAAATGTAGTGCTACTCATTATAGTACTTACTGAATGGCATGTTTTTTATTTTATTATAGGGACCTACCTCAAAAGTGTAATGCAAAGGCCAGCTTGAGCTTGCTCTTTTCACGGCCGATCTGACCTTCATAAATCTCCGTTGGTAAGTATAGTGGATATTCATAGCCCTTTATGATGTACTGTACTGGATGTGTAGCTTCCGCCAGCCTATGTTAAGTGATAATATGGCATTCTACTGGTGAAAGATTTTTTTGAAACCGTCCAGTTTTTTGAGTTTATTCAGTACAAATAAAAACACATCTTTTCTTTTTACAATATTAGCGTAGATAAGTACCTATTTAATTAATTAAATGTTGTTAAACCTTAGCTATTACACGAGCCCATTTGTAACAAGGAACACAATACCATAATCTCGAGTAATGTTACTTTGAACTTACGACAGTTGCGGTCATACGTTGATTATGTGGGTCCATTAACGCTCTGTTTTTGTAGGACTCCCTGTGATGTAGGTACTCTTATTGTTAATCCCACTGTACGAATGGGTAATATTATATTATATATAATTATAAAGAATATTATTATGTGTCAGGGAAGAACGGTGACTTGTTGGTAGGTACTTGAGAGAAACGTTAATGCTTGGTTAACTGTGATGTTACGGATTTTATAATTTTGCATTTTCTTGCCCGTTTTTCTCCTTAGAGATCTACGTTTTGGAATGGGCAACTAGCTACAATTGTCTGACTAACTGATTGACTCTTTGACAATTCAAAAGTGTCTGTAAATGGTTTTATTGAAATAAATGCTATGAGTTTGAGTTTGTATAATTATTATGATTACAGACGAATAATTCAAGTATTTATTAATACTACTTTAATACTTTTATTAATACTAATTAATTAACGAACAGCCAGACTAAGAACAACTGTTAACTATCCAAATATTTGTTGTGTGAGGGAATCGAATCCGTTACACGTAGCGCACCAATAGGGATGTTGACAAAAAAAAAACTTCATCTAATCTGTAAAAAACGTGAAATCTTTGGTGAAGTGAGCGTGAAGTGAGCGTGAAGTGAGCTGTCATTCCCTTGATTACATTATTGACAGCTCCCTTCACCAACGTGTTCACGATGAGATTTTTACGAAAGGGGTCATAGCTGGCTTCAATAATATTTGTCTCATTATACAAGCTAGTACAAATAAAAGTATATATGCATTTAATAAAACTCAACACTAAAAATACTATAAAAATATTTTATTTAGCATTTACAAAGCCTCTACAGAGAGCTAATAATAACATTAAAACCAAGTTTAGAATAAATTAATGTACACAAGTTTTGTAGGTACTTATAATATGTTAATTAGATTTCAATTTTCTGTTAGCTATAGTTTCTTCGTCGTCGAGGCATTCGCCATACCTGACTTCCATGCATTTGCTTCCCTGAAAGTAAAAGAAAATATTTATTTAGTAAAATGGTCGAGAAAATCTTGATCATGGGTCATTCGGGCGAACGTTCCTCGATCAATGTCGTTCATTGGTAAATTGGCCAAAAGATCATTCAGGCAATGTAATCGTGATGCACACGTGTACGTATTTGTAGTATTATTGACGAAAGTATCATGAAGAAACGTTTCATAATTTCCAACAAGATTTCTAATCATATTGATTAAGTGAGTGAGTGAGTGGTAAGTGAGTGTGTCTGGGCACGCTCTTATCCATTCTCCTTTATTGTATTAAGACCGTCACCTCACACTTTCAGGTCCAGTAGAAAACCAGCGTCAGGCACTTATAGTTGTCTGGCATTGTTGCTGAACTGAGGCCTTATTATGAAGTATTAATGCCATCATTATTTCACTGCGAAAAAAGGATGGTGCTGGTGCGGCCTTGCATAGCTCCGTCACTCACTCACACTGGAATAATGGTGGCATTAATACGTCATAATATGGCCCCTGGGCCTTTTTGCCGCAGCTGTGCGGCACATTCCCCTGCTAATTTCTTACATCGCACTTTACAGTTTTTTTTTTTTCTGCTGTATATTATTTTATGTGCTTTTTAGTATGTTTTTTTTTTGTTTATCTCGTCTTATTCGTGGGTATAAAAGATGTTTCGAACTACGTCAAAAATGATAGTTATCTTCTTAATCATATATCATTTTAGTAGAATATATTTAAGCCAGAGCTAGATATTTTAGACATAAATAAACAGATAACAAAGTGGTAGCGGGGTTACTACCTGCCAGACGTATATTTTATAGAACTGTCCACGTGTTCGTTGCGCTCTGTAAAGTTGTGCATTGGTTTAATGTAAATAATCTTCTCCTGAATGAAAAAAAGACAAAACTCGTAAATTTTTCAACGCCAAATATCAGGCAGCTAAGTACCAATGTTCAAGTTAATGGAATAGAGCTGGACCCTGTTGAGTCGACAGTTTTTCTTGGAATCACTATTGACGGTAAATTACAGTGGGGCCCACACATAGAAAAATTGTCAGGAAGGCTATAATCGGCCGCCTATGCTGTTAAAAAAATTAGACAGATAACTGACGTAGATACAGCCAGAATTGTTTATTTTAGTTAATTTCATAGTCTTATGTCATATGGAATTCTTCTCTGGGGAACTTGTGCGGTCATTAATACTATCTTTGTTCTACAGAAATGGGCTGTTCGAGCCATTTACAATCTAGGTCCGAGAGATTTAACTCTCCCTCTTCCCCTAGTTATCTGGCCCCCCACTTTCAGTACATTTGCGCCAACCACAATAGAAATCTACGGTCATCTCACAATCGTCTTCTTCAATGTCCCACTCACCGCACAGACTTTATTCACTCTTCCTTCTTCATTCAGTCTATCTCTCTGTAGAATGCGCTCCCCCAGGAAATCAGGATGGCGACCAACCGGTTATCTTTTAGAATTAAAGTTCGCGAGCATATTCGCAAGAAGCTGGCAGTATCATCACAACGGTAATGTTTTCCCATTGTTTGTCTTATTTGTACTTATATTTATGTATAAGTAGGTGTACTTATTATATTTATAGTTTTAAATAGGTATATATGTATATCTTTATATTTAAATATAAAAAATCAAAAATCAAAAATCTCTCTGTTGCACCTGTGGTAGGTGCAACAGAGAGATTTTTGATTTTTGATTTTTTTCTGTTTGTTTGTTTGTCTCTGCATCACCCGAAGGTAGACTGGTAGAAAATGCCTATGGCATTAAGTCCGCCTCTGTACATTTGTGTTCTTGAAGTATTAAATAAATAAATAAATTCCCTTCGGGAAAAATTCAAAGAAATAAATATTCTGACTGTAGCCTCACAATATATTTTTGAAAACCTATTGTATTTCCGATATTCATAGTTTAAATACCAGGAATAAACACAACCTCGCTGTACACCGCACTTGTCTCCACAGAGTAGGCAACTCGTTCATGGGTCAATGTATACGCTTTTACAACAAACTTCCATTCGAAATTTACCCATTAACGATTTAAAAGCTGTATTAAAACAAAACTTTGTAAAAGAGAGTACTGTAAAATTTTAGATTATTTAGAAGATAAAAAAGCTTGGGATTGAGCTGATCGCTCTGCTAAGCCTTGTGATAAAATCATAAAACTTGACATTATAATTATTCAGTAAAATTATCAAAATATACCAGTATTATAGAAACATTACATACAAAATGACATGATTACTTTGTAAAGTATAATATTTTTTTAAATTTTGTGAATGTGAGGACTATGTGGATATTTCTTTTTTTTTTTTTTCTTATTTATTTAGTTTTAATGATGGTCTGGCAGTTTGAGTAGTTTATGCGGCCTACCAAAATGTCATTTCTTTGGTATTGTTCGTTGAGTTGAGCTCCTTAAGTTCTGAGTTGAGCTCCACGATTACTGAGAAATGCTTGCACTGGCAGGACAGGTCCACTCAAATCTGTGTGGTTCTTTTCTCAAAAGACCATTTCAGACACTTATCTACATGGTCCTCATATGGCCTGACCAAGATTATGTCTGGACTTTACAAGAGACTGTGACTTCTGAGTTTGTTTCGGCGTTTCTTCTTAGGGTAGTCAGATAGGAAACGCCGAACTCATCTAGCTAACTTTTAATACATTTTTTTAAGGTGACACGTGTAAAAGTGATTCCAATATCCTATTTACAGAATAAACAATTTCATTTAATTTCATTTCATTTGTTATGGAAGCCATTTTAATATTTGAGATTTGTTGATAGGGAACAATACAAATTACGTACATAAGCGTATGGATTTATTCTAAGTAACAATATTATTCTTTCCATAACAAAGGTAGTAGAAAAAATAATAGTATGGCACTGAAAAAAAAGACCTTTAAAGCTATGCGAAAACATATATTTTATGAAAGATTTTCTATTGTGTTTGGTTAAGTAAAACTAAATAAAGATAACATTTTTCACCAATGAAAAAAGTTTTCTTTTGTTCATTTTAAGGCACTCGCATATTCTTATTAATTCAACGAGTATTTTGTATATTATTTTCTTTTATCGATTGATGAAGAATTTTCTTTTTTATATAAAACTGGCTGTGTCATTATGTCATTTAGCTTGGTGAAATTTTTATTTAAACCTCGCTGGTGAACATATTAAAATTAATATAAAAAAATAAAAAAATACACAGTTGGATAACTTGTTCACGAGTTTATATGAACTTACGGACAAATAGAATGAGACGATCCCTCTAATAAATATTATAAAAGGATATTAAGATAATATTTACAAGGTGACTATAGTCAGTAGCAGAGTGCTCTTGTTCTGCAATTTTTATTGTTATAGACATTTCCTAAAGACAACTTTCCTAAAGCAATTACCTAGCATAATCAGCCAATAACGTGGTTCATAGGCCTCCCCTCTATGAGAGGTAGTGGACCATAATCTAGAACACAGACCCCGTGCGTGTTGTTGAATGTCACATGTTTTCGAATTTTATTAATTTTTTTTTCAGGGCATTTCGGTTTCATTCACCGTTTTTAGAGCAGTGTTGACGAAATAATTTACACAAATTGAATCCATGACTTACAATTTGAAAGTCGGGGCCGACACCACAGGGCCACAACTGCTCTCTTAAAAGTTGTGGCCACTAGTGTAAATTCATGGGCTTCAATCGGCCGTTGTGTAGGTACATGATTCTACTTTTTCATGCCAGTGATTACAGCTGCTATTATCGTTATTATGGGTTACTTTAGTTATAACTTTTTATGTAACTTTAATTGGAACGTTATGTAAAAGGTTAGCTTTCACTGCGTACATAAAGTGTGGCTTAGTATGGATGATTATTATTCATGACTGTTGTATGATAACTATAAGTCGGTATAGTCACTTTACCTCTTTTGACAATATTGTCCAGTAAATTAGTAAAAAACCTCACTAAGGTTGAAAGTAAAACTGTCATATAGACAAATAGAATATTTCGTTTTATAACATGCAAGTGCCATTCAACCTAAGTGCTCATATTCACGAGCGGCACGTTGCCATCGGCAGAGGCAACTGCAGCTGTCGACTAGTCGGCGATTGCCGTCGACAGCGTGCCGCTCATATATATGAGTACGTCCTCAAATACACAAGCGGTACGTTGGCAAGGGCAGATGCAACTGCAAACGTCGATGCATCAGCGGGTGCCGTCGACAACGTGCCGCTTGTGTATATATATGAGTACGTCCTCAAATACACAAGCGGTACGTTGGCAACGGCAGATGCAACTGCAGCCGTCGACGAGTCGGCGACTGCCGTCGACAAAGTGCCGCTCCTGTATATGCGCACTAAGGGTGGTAAAAACGAGATCGGCTAAACCTACCTGTGCTTGTTTTGATCTGTAATTATCAAGTATCTTAATTACACATCAAAACAAGCAGTTTTGATTAGATGTGTAATTTAGAATGATCAAGTATCTTAATTTTAAATCTATTTCTAAATATAAGATAAGATTTGTAAAGCTGTTTAGCTATAGGTATAAAGACGATTGACCCAATTAAGTTTACTGTTTCTTGTTTACTGAAAAACTTCATAGGGTAAATATCAGTCTGCTAAATGAGGAAAAACAGGCAGTGTGGGGTAATACCTTATAAAATAGTGCAAAAACATACATAAACATACATATTGTATGAATGGATTTACATGGGACTTAAACGTAACTGGTGAAATGTGGATGTACTGTAGATGCATCTCTGCCTGACCCTTTGGGGATGCAGGCGTGTTGTATTATGTGTATAGTATTAAAATTACCAGGCCCATATTCTCCGCCTGACTGTTCCCACGCCCCCGTGCTCAAAAATTGTTCTGTATTAATACACATCTACCTACTCAAATACTATTTTATTGACAAGCATATTAATTGTACGCACGTGACCAGAGAGCTGGCCTATTTTTTGGCCAAAGAATCAGTATTGTCATACAAAGTGGCAATACTGCCAGCTTTTTTGGCACTTTTCCTGTTGAAAGCGATGTGGAGTTTTTTGATGCCCTATGATTAATTCCTCTCCTTTTTAAATTTTATAAATATTATCTTGAAAAAAGTCACTAAAAATAATATTTATGTTAATGAATTGTACGCAATAGCAGTATTACTATAATATTTTGATAGCAGCATTCTAGATTCCGCTCTAAACACATCCCCATTATACTACCCATAACCCACTTCCTTCCCAAAGACATCATCATTGACACAATCAATCCATATATTCTTTGGTCTGCTAATTCTCTTACAGTCATTCACATTGAAATTTAACACTTTTCTTGTCACCTGCTCCTCAAGCAATTTACACAAACCAAAGAACTTT
The DNA here is from genome assembly GCA_949128155.2 of Xanthia icteritia. Lineage (NCBI taxonomy): Eukaryota > Metazoa > Arthropoda > Insecta > Lepidoptera > Noctuidae > Xanthia > Xanthia icteritia. The sequence goes on from OX421937.2 coordinate 3,744,593, forward strand.
AGACCTACTAACACAAAAACAAACAAACAAACGAAACTTTCTTCACAGCAGTCTGCTTCACACTTCACACCCACTATTGACACAATACTTTCATATTCCTCTACTAAGATACTTAAGGAAAGTAAAATGATCCGTGACATAACGGAACTCGCCTGCCAGTCGCGTTCACTTTCACTCGGAAGAGTTTACATAACGTCTACCGACGTAACCGTACCTTCTCATTAATCTTCGGTTTAAATTTATTTATTATTCGTGGAATTAGTTTTGGGCCGCTGATCGTAGGGTCGGGTTCGGAAAAGCTTTTACGTAATTAAGATGTGGGGAAATTGATAGTGGAGAGAAACTGAACTAAGATACATTAAGTTCTATTAAATACAGAGGGAGATGTTAATGCATCCGACAGATCATTATCACAGTAATTTTTGTCCTCGCTAATTAATTTGAAGGGTTAAAAAGTATCTTCTTAGCCATCATAATTTGATTATCTTTCTATGCAGAGCGATTTATCATCGCTGTATTTCTCAATATTTTGATATATACATTTAGGATCATGAAATTCATTGCTCAATCAATTCGCGATTGTTCCTGTAATGAATCTATTTAATATAAATGTAAACACATCTCAAAAGTAGAGTGGTAGTAGTTTTAGTAGTAGTCGCTGTCACTAATGTCAATTTTAGTAAGTATTCATTTCAAAGTTATCTATTACTTATGTTGCACCTGCCATGTTTTGTCTCTGCTCCACCCTAAGGTTGACTGGTAGAAAATGTCTCAGGCATTAAGTCCGCCTTTGTACAGTATTTTTTTTTTACTTGTGCATAAAGTTTTAATAAAAAAAAAAATAATAATGTCAGCCATTGGCCACCAAAAACGGCGGAAAAAGGTTGAAACTGAAGCGGTGCATCAGCTTAAATACGGGATGAACAGGATTCCACAGTTCCTCTGTTGATTTAATCCCAAGTTCTACCAATATTTATAAAGATTTAGAATCAATTTCAACTCACCCTAGCAATATATGCTTTCATGTAGAAGTTTCCGAACAGGATGATGAAAGAAATCATGTAGATGATGAGAACGTAGTGCATCCAAAGTGGGAACTCGCAGCCAGTCCTGATGCCGTTGATACCGAGGACCAAGGCACAGGTGAACTGGATCTGAAACGAGAAGATGGTTTGTTAAATAAAGATAGGTGAAGGTGATTTCAATAACATTAGTTACATTAGTAGTTAGTTTTGGCATTAGGTTTAAGTCAATGGAAATTTGTAAAGTCATAATATCGTAAAAAATACGCTTCACCACATTGAAGTATATGTATTCAATACTTTATATTATCACAATCCGCCATGGATATTGTCAGACCCAGGGTTTCATTCAATGCATTGGAACTCGAATGAGCTTATTGCCAACTCATACGTGACTGATTATTCTACGGCAATAGGCCAACGCCTAAGTATAGGACAGATGGGCCTAAGTATATTTGGATAGTAATGGACTAAGTAGTTGCTGCAGAAAATTATTTCATTAAAAAGTGAACTCAAACTCTATGGGCAAAACTAGCTGCGCCCCGCAGTTTCACTCGCATAAGTCTCGATCCCATGGGAATATGGGGATAAAAAGTTTTATGTCCTAACCCAAGTCATGGTTTACCCATTTGCCAATTTACATCTAAATCCATTTAGCCGTTTTAGCGTGAAAGTGCAACCAACAAACATACAAAAATCAAATCTTTTCTCGGTATAATATAAGTTTAGATAAACAATGAGACTGTTGATACACACGATACGATTTAAAAAAAAAACAGAATGAACGATATCAATAGACGATCAACACTGATTTCTTGGAATATATTGATTGTACTGAAACTTATTAAGGTACTTGAAGTTATCGTAACTGAAAACCAACTTTCGACACGCTCAGAAGAAGACCATTACAGAAAAGTATTGTGAAAAAAAAGAAAATATCATCTCAAAATCTTGAACGTAACCCACAATTTATTTAGGCTCTTATTGCTCTACTCTGATTTTATGAATCCTTTCTAGCATCTGTAAAAGTATTTATTTAAAAAATCTATTTCTATGATATCTTTTGCTTTTATTTGCACGCACGACTTAACGAAGCTAAGATAAATGACCTGACGCATTTACGAAATACTCAAATATACAGTTCATACCTCGAGTGGAGAAAATTATAAAATTATTTTTACATTTATATTATTTTATCATCCGACCATCGAGGAGTGAAATCAATGTGGAAGAATTTTTATTACGAATGGAAGAAACAAAATTGTTCTTTTATTTGATTGTCATTAGTTTGGTGTAATTTTTTTGTTCTAAATGAATTTAGAGATGTGCCGACTATGACTTTGGCCAACTAGCTGATTAGTCGGTTGTAAAGTGGCCGACTAGTCGGCCAAGCCGATCACGGTTTAAGGGGTATTCGACAATTTCCGTGACGCTTCGTTTACAGTACAGTTGATACGCGCACAAGTCGCAACTGCCGTCTGCGAGCGTGCCGGAACACGTATTGTTTCTTGATTTTTGCTTTTGCATGGGTCAAAACGGTGTTTATGTGTAATAAAATAAACACAATACTGTTATTATAATAATAATAATATTTATCATTAAACAGAAAGAGCTCAATTAAAATTTAATCATACCTTGAATTTTGTTTGATAAATGTCATAGATGTTTTTTCTTTACAAGTAAGTAATTTTAGAGACTGATTACCAAAGGAAAGGTTGCTTTTCAAAATGTGTAAAAATTATTCTAAAATAAAAATATAAATCAACAATCAAGCTAATGTAATTCCTCCTATATACATTTTATTGAGAAATACATACAAAGTAAGAAGCCAGATAGTCGGCGCTCTTTGCCGAATAGTCCGACAATGAAAGTGACCGTATAGTCGGCTTTACCGACTAGTTGGAACATCTCTAGAAATGATATTTCAATAAGTAAAATTTATTTTCAGTACCAATTTCTATAAATGTCTTTATTTACTGAGAATCGAGAATTCCGGACCATAATATATTTATACAGGCAAGCAAACAAAGAAAATAAATGCTCACTTTTCCTTTATTCTTTTAATAATTGGGAGTGACAATGACTTTTATATAGACTGTAATGAGGGCCGTAGGTTTAATAATAAGGTCATTTGCTCAATACGGGAGATAAGCGTTCAAAATTATGGTCGAGTTAGGCCCTTCATTTACTTTTGTAATACTAGCGCGGACCAGTTTTATTAAGAGTCTCAAAAATAAATACAAGCTCGTATCTAGAGGCATTCCACTTAATGTAAAAAAAATAAAAAAGAAAAATTGATAAGGACAGAATAATAGGCAGGTGGAAAAGACATTGGCATAAAGTATACTGGGAGGATGAATATGATCTGCTGGTAAACCAGTCATCAGATTGACAAGAGTTTAATATATAGAACTGATCACAGTAATCACCAAGTTGAAATATGCGCAGATTAGAGAGAATTTTCCGGAAGGGCGGAATCATAAGCGAATACTTTCTGCAGTTATGATAACTGTCAATGACGAAAAAAATCACTAAATGCCAAGTCACGCAATGTTTAGCTAGTAGCATCGGTATTTCCTTGATGAACTAATGACAAAATAATTGAAAACGAATTCCCGATTAGGTCCATCCACGGTCATTTGGACCAGCTATCTAATTACGCAACACATTTTCGTAAACGATTACGACAAATTTGTTTCATTTTGACAGTTCAACGACATTCATTGCGTTATTTACGTTGTTGAGCAGATTTTTTTTTCGAACTTATGAAGCGATGGATTAGCAATTTATTTCAAAACAATTCAAATTCCGATTGATTGTGTATTACGTAATTAGGGTACAGATGTAACCCAAAACTATTTAATTGGAATAATTACGCCCACGTGTTAAAACTTCTAAAATCAGTGCTGTGTTTAAATTCAAAGGCCCTTTTCAACCCGGATGAGAGTAGTTACCCAAACAATAATTATTAACATAGTAAATGTTCGTAATATTACATAACTTAAGTATTTCATAACATTGAAAGAAAACAAAGGAGTATCCACACGCAATGCGTGTGGCGTGTTGCCGCAAACTCCCATTATACACAAATATACATAGTTTAGTTAATAACGACGGATAAACTTTATTTCTAGTTTCCGATTATGGTTTTACTGGTTGTTTCCCGTGACTTTACCAAACAGTTTTACTACCGTTTCACACGCTTAGAATGAAAAAAACGCACTAAAAAAGATTGTTTGAATCTCAACCCGAGTGTCGAACAATCCATTTTCAATTTTTTGGATTTTGAAGGGAGCCAAACGGAACCCTATTACTAAGCCTCCATTATCCGTCCGACCGTCTGTCTGTCAGTGGGCTGTATCTCATGAACCGTAATAAATAGAGACTTGAACACTTCACAGATTGTGTATTTTTATTGACACTATAACAAAAAATAATACATATTAAATAAAGTTTAAAATTAAAGGGGGTCCCGACACAATAAACTTTTGATTTTGAAAAACTTGGCCAGTTTTTATATTTTACACACTTTTTCATCTTCAGCGAATTTCGCAGAGGAATTGATGTCAGTACTGAAACTGCTTTCGGCTCTATGCACATATTGCATAGAAAGATTCTAGTTAAGTAGTAACAGGGCAAGTCATGTTAGCACGGAAAGTTACGTTCGAAACGGCTTTGTTTTAGCAGATTATATTGGAAAATATTTAACTAGAAATTATTTACTGAGAAAATGTTTCTCTAGGTTGGTAAAGGAAGAGAATGAATTTTATATTGTGTTTCAAACTAGGAGTTTTACATTGAGAAAATACTTTTCTATAAGGAAAATGTTAAACTTTAGAGGTAGAAGACGTAGGCTCCTTAGAATATTTAGGTTATGTACCCAGGTAGATGCCGACCAGATTCCTGAAGATTCTTGACTCAATATTCAGAAATTATGCGGCCTTTTATTTGGCAAACTATTCAGTTATGTACCTTGAAATCTGTGTCTAAATAATTCAAGTATTTCCGTTACAACAAACCTACTTATTGATATTCTCAGAATATGGGGCAAAGAATAGTATGAGCTTTATTTGAAAATTTATGATTGGTAAAAAAGAAACCAGTAAATGAAAGTAACCAAAGTGTTTTCGGCATAAGAGAGTTGACACAATTGATCAAATCAATTCGAATATAAAAGATGGATGAGAGTCACCGAGAATCGAGGTCAGTGGCGTGCAATTGAAGAAGTTTATGTCCTCCAGTATAGGTGTTGAATGAATTCAATGGAGTTATTTTTATGCATTATTATAACTTACTTACTTACTTTCATCTCTTGCTTCGTTAATCGATATATTTAGGATGACTATCTATATCGATATAAATCTTCTATTCAAATAAATAAAATTGAAGTGTCTATTTGTAATGTCAAAATAACAGGTTGTTACTAAATGCATATGAAAGTATATACGAAAAAAAACAATCTGAAAAAAAACCGTCATCTGTCTGTCTGTTTGTTCCAGCTAATCTCCAAAACGGGTCAACGTACTTTCCTGGCACGGAGGGGCCTCGATATATTATGAATGGTTACCCATTCACGGACCGACTTTTGCGAGCGTAGCTTAACCTTCGAACGACCCGTGCGGCTGATATTATTTAGCCATGAGCACTCTCCAGCAAAATACAGTATTGTGTGGAGAAGGGAGGGGGAGGTTTATGCCCTGCAGTGGGACAATAAAAGCTGTAGATTTGATTAGACATGTGACAACCACCAACCCGCACTGGGCACTCCCTCTTACTGGGAGGAGGCCTGTGACCAAGCAGTGAGAACGGGCTGACTATACTATGATTTTATGTTCTCTTAGTATAAAACTCACCAGCTGCATGATGGTGAGGTACTTCTTCCACCAGAGGAACTTGCTGACGGAAGGCCCGAACACTGACAGTCCGTAGTAAGTGTACATGAGCACGTGGATGCCGCTGTTCACCATAGCAGGGAGGAATGCTGGAAACGAATTGTGGTGTTAATTACATGAAAAACAAATAATTGAGTTGCTTAAATAGTGGTAGAAAAAGATAATTTTGCTGGGCTAGGCGGTATTATAAAAGACGATGGCATTAATAACTGTTAATACAATCATTGGTAACGTTTATTTGACAAACGTACTGTACTATTTTATGAAACGATTTTGTTATTGTTGTGTCAATCTGGGTCAAATATATATATTTTTTTCTTTAAATATATATTTGTTGTTTTTTGTACTATCTATAGCTAAAAATTATCTTAGCTCTAAGGCAAATCACCCAAATAAGTACCTACTAATTAATATAATCCATAATTTTTTCTTAGAGCTACACATTTTCTATGAACTCTTTTGCTACTCAAAAGCCTTTCAAATAAACTATTCAGTGAATTGAAAACTTAAAATCGAATAAATTATGAAGCCAAAAAACATCAAATTTCAATATAGCAGATAGTATGGAGGAGGTCAAGAACGCTTTCATATTAAACCTAGACATTCATCTCGAACTCAAGAAATCTTTTCACAGAAAAAATTGAATAGCCCTTAATTTCCCAATATCTGAAAATAGCTGTGATTTTTCGGACAGGCTTTCGAATAATAAAATGATTCAAGCATTTTATTCTGTTATTGCTGTTGTTATGACTACTTGGAAATATTGGTATTTAGTTAGGGCAGGGCCATGACATAGGGCGGTGCGTCTTACGGTGCGTCATGCGGCGCTCGAATGAGGACTTTCATAATTTCACATCCCCTTCATGAAACTATTTTTAATTGGTTGGATTTACATTTCTTTGAGACGCGTACATTTATGCGCGTGAGTACAAAATTAAATGGGTAGCCGCTTGCGCGACCCGATGTGCACTAGTCTTGCAGCACGCCGCACACTGGTCCCAAATGATAAAAAAGGGGACATTAAGAAATTTTTGACAAAAGGTCAACCGATTCAGCTTATTTTTTTTTTGTAGACAGCTGATGCAATTACAAATCACTTTTGTACATTGAGTTTTTGCCAAAAAAGCCGTATTTTCAGAGAAAAAAAATATTTAAATATTTTTTGTATGAAAGAAATCCTAATTTTGTCTTTATCTTCCAAGATTCAAACGTATTCAAAATAAAACTTAGCGCAGCTTGTAGAGGGGCTAATTTCTCACTACTTTGTCATAGACACTCAACTGCGATTTTGTGCTCCTTTTGAGTTACATGCACTTTAAATATTTTTTGTATGAAAAAATCCTAATTTTGTCTTTATCTTCCAAGATTCAAACGTATTCAAAATAAAACTTAGCGCAGCTTGTAGAGGGGTTAATTGTTCATCACTTTGCCATAGACACTCAATTGCGATTTTGTGCTCCTTTTCAGTTACAGGCACTTTAAATTTTTCGTTGTCGGATGAGCTTTACTAGTTTTTTGTAGACAGCTGATACAATTACAAGTAACTTTTAAAGATGTATTTTTTGTTAAATAAGCCGTATTTTCAGAGTTAAAAAATTAATTCAGGCGGATTAGAAATAATCTTGTTAAAGATAGACTAAGATGTAATAACATTTTCTTCATTAATAAGTAACTCTTATAAATGTCTTTCTATTAAAAAAAGTCTTATTTTAAATATATCAAATAAACAACTTGGATATCTCAAAACGTGTACAGACATGTTCAGGTACAGGTAATTTATTGTGTGACTCATATTCAGATTATAAGCATTTTTTGGTAATGAGTCATTGCTTAATTAGCCGATTACTTACAATTTGGGCTATATTTGGTCATCTAACGCTAGTGAATGCGTCGGAAACGCTGAATGATAAAAATAGAGCCGAAATGGTCACTTATAGGGTAATTAAGCAATGACTCTATACAAAAAAAATTTTACATACGAGTCACACAATAACTTACCTGTACATAAACATGTCTGAACACGTTTTGAGATTTCCTTGTTTGTTTATTTGATACTGATAATTTCATATATTTGTAAGAGTTACTCTACAAGCTGCGCTAAGTTTTATTTTGAATACGTTTGAATCTTGGAAGATAAAGACAAAATTAGAATTTTTTTATACAAAAAATATTTAAAGTGCCTGTAACTCAAAAGGAGCACAAAATCGCAGAAGAGTGTCTATGACAAAGTAGTGAGCAATTAGCATCTCTACAAGCTGCTTTAAGTTTTATTTTGAATACGTTTGAATCTTGGAAGATAAAGACAAAATTAGGATTTTTTCATACAAAAAATATTTAAAGTGCCTGTAACTCAAAAGGAGCACAAAATCGCAGAAGAGTGTCTATGACAAAGTGGTGAGCAATTAGCACCTCTACAAGCTGCGCTAAGTTTTATTTTGAATACGTTTGAATCTTGGAAGATAAAGACAAAATTAGGATTTCTTTCATACAAAAAATATTTCAATATTTTTTTTCTCTGAAAATACGGCTTATTTGGCAAAAACTCAATCTATAAAAGTGATTTGTAATTGCATCAGCTGTCTACAAAAAAAAAATCAGCCGAATCCGTTGACCTTCTGTCAAAAATTTCTTAATGTCCACTTTTTTATCATTCGGGACCAGTGTGCGCCGCCGCTCCATCGCGGGCGGCGATGTTGCCCCGCGCACCGCACCCCCCGCCGCCTTCGTAGTGGTGTGCCGCACGCGTCGTCGCACGCGGTACAGTACGGTTTTACGTAGTTATGAACGTAATTTAATTAAATCGTGGTGCACACGATGGCGTGCACACCAACCATAGCATAATTGGGATAAGGCTAATTAGATTGATTTTGAAAGAGCCAGTAGAAATTAATTTATATGCAACACATATTTCACACATTTTCACACACATTTGACGGCACGGTTGGCGCAGGGGTTAAGCTTTTGACTGCTGCGCTGCGTGTCGCGGGTTCGATTGCCGCACGTAACAAATATTTGTATGACCTACAATTAGTTGTTCCGGGTCTGGCTGTTTGTGTATGTGAGTTTAAAATGTTTGTAAACGCACCCACGACACAGGAGAAATTCCTAATGTGGGGCAACGTTTTTTATAAAAAAATAAAAAATAAAATATTTTTCTATAGCCAGCTTTACCAAAAAATTTCCTGAAGACGGATCAGATTAACTTCGTACGAACCCCGATTTTGCAAATCTCATCATTCATTACACCCTAAATTCTTCGTACGTTATAATAAATTAGGTCCCAATCGACCCATTGAAGTCTAGACGATCTGAATAAAAGAATAATGCTTTCAGAGAAAGAAAATGGAGGACTAATTGTATGGTGGACCTCGTCATTGCTTTACCACCCTAAAACTGAATGTCCCTTGCACGTCATAAAACAGAAAGTTAGGTAGTTTCAACCTTAGTTTAGTTTCATTTTGCTAGTAATTGTTCTCAAAAGTGGTCTAAATATCTCATTAATATTATGGAAGGAATTATTACGTGACAACTTATGTCATCAAGTAATTAATCATCGTCGAAAATGTAATTTCCCGTGACCTTCGGTTTATTTGACATCTGTCATCACAGGTGTTTGTGTTAAAATATTTACTCAGTGAATATTTTTTAACGTTAAAATTTTCTTCGTCACGGTTGAATGGAAATGCCAATTAGTTGAAGTCGTGTTTGTTAATATAATGGATTACTATGAGAACATTCGACGGACGACTTTGCAAAAACATCATGGTTGGACAAATTATTGCTTTATAATATCTTCTTACTTCTTCTTCTTTCTTTTGCATATGGTTATTGACTAACCTGATATAATAAAATTAATATTACATAAAGGTATATATAAATAAGGGAAATTAATTTTACTGTCGCGTAACTCTTATATCTTTTGATTATGTTACGGTCACTGAATTCGCCCGACAAGACGAGCCCGGCACGTACTTGGAGCTTCATACCTAAAATGTGGAGTGCGCCTTGTGTACTATTCTGTGACAAAGGTACAACATTTATCTACAACGGCTTGTATTATTCTCCATAAAAAAGGGGACAGTGTTTATATTACATTTGTGCCCTTTTTTCTGGAGAAGTTTCAGTGACACATCTGAATTGAAAGGTTTCCTGTTTGTAAAATCGTGTTAAATAAGTTAGTAAAATGGAGGAGCAGAGTGGCATATACGAGTTTCAATGCATCGGTTGTATCGTCATAGAGTTTACACGCCGCCGTACGCCGTAGACTTTTATAAGCTAAAAATATAATAAAGAAAATACGTTTATTTGCAGTAAACATTACGCAAAAAAAAGGACAAAATAAAAAAGAAACAAGTTTAGGGAAAATTTGCGTCACATCCACGCAAAACGGCCATCGCTCAGCATAATGCTGCGACCCTACGCAAGACAGAGCCCCAGCGCTGGTTTTCAGCGACAGCTGGCGTTGACGTTATGACGTTGACCGGTGCAGCATACAATGACATATAATTATGATTTAAAAATAAAATAAATATACAATAATTTATTCTACATGTATAAATAAAATAAAATATTTAAAATGGCAACATTTCGCCAACATTCATTTCCGAAGAACGAAAAGTATCTACCATTTAGTACCCTTTATTGTATCGATAAATATGCATTGTGATAAATACTGATCCCTAGATTTATGTTAGTGCTTGTATAGTCTGCAGTTAATGTCCTGAGTCAGGAAAATGGTGACTGTTTTCCTTAAATTGAACGTACATTGAAAATAAGACATGAGTTTTGGTTTTTGCATTAACGGTTTTTTATTTATTAGGTTTTGTTTTTAGGTTAATGATTATTAAAGAGTGCCGCAGCTTTAGGCTGGCCGCTTCACATTGTAAAAATCCTACTACATCACTTTTGCACGCTATAGTCGGGCCGCACCGCGCTTTTTTGTAAAATGTGATGCGTTGCGGGTTGACGTGGCTGTAATGTGTGCGTTTATAGGTGTTTTTAATTGGAGTATTGTCTAAATTGACAAACAACACGAACGTTATAGGAGTAACCAGAATTCTCAACAAACATTGATTGTGACCGGCTGTCGGTTGACAGAAGCCTCCATAGATTTTTCAGCTGTTAGATTGTAATGTCTGAACGTGTAAGATCAAACGAACTGAACAAGGCCAAAGAGGGTTACGAAATCTCTATAAACTTTTAATACAAAGCCTGTAGGCCAGTCTTGCATTAACAAAAGCCATGTTGTTGAAAACCAGATAAATTACAAAATATTAAGTGTAACAAGGAATATGCAAATAAATTCTGCTAAACTTTGTGAAAGTCGAAAATTCAAAGTGCTTTTAAAATTTCTTCCACAATTGCTTTTCCCACAACTTTGTCTATAAGAGAACGGGTTGTTGAAAAAATGTGGCGTCAAATAGTTTTTTTTATTACGAACTTAGGTAGTCTTTTAGAACAAATAGGAATAAATTTTATCGGAACATTAGGCAATAAGTGCTTCCCAGGAATAAAGTAAAAGCGCATATTACAAACTAAACTCTTTCGATAGAATGGTCCATTTGCTTTATAGCAAGATGAATGAGGGTGTAGTAGCTAGTGGAAATTCACTTTAAATTCACATACTTCTCGGATTTTTTATATGTATCGTCTGAGATCAGCAAAATAAAAACTAATATAAAAACCAAGATCACGGACGTAATAGGCGTGACCCAACACCCGTAGAAAAATTTCCGTGAAGTTTTCATAGAAATTGTTCCACCAGAGTCACGTCACGCCTGTCTGCCTAGAGCCTTAAGTGGAGCTGGACCGGACATGTCTGCCGCATGTCAGATGACAAATGAGCTAAGAGAACTACCGATTCGGTCCCACTAAACGCACGACGACATCGTGGCAGGCCGAGATGAAGATGGCGGGACGAGCCTGACTACTACCAAAAGGGCTGACCGACACTAGCAAAAGACAAGGGAGTGGAAAAGGGAGGCCTTTATCCTGCAGTGCGACAATACAGGCTGATTAGATTAGATAATATTTTAAAGTACAACCTTAGATTTAAGTGCAGTTTCCAGAATATATGTCGTTTACTATCTCAGCTTCTTCAGAGATTTATTAGGCACACAGCCTAAATCTCTACCTAACTTATTGAACTGCCAGTCGTTTTATTTCAGCACTAGAGACCCCTGCTGTGCACGGATTTCTTTATTATACATATGTAAGTATAAACCTTCCGGAATAAATTCTCTAAATGATGTATTATATATACATCAATATCCATTACGTAGTTTAGAAGAATGACGCTGTCACATAGATAGAGACGAAAAGCGACTTTAATTAGGACATATACGTGTAGGTCATGTCTGACTGCCTCCCTGGTCTAGTGGTCGCAAACGAACCCAGGATATTACATGCTCCTAGTGCTGAGCTCGATTCCCTATATCTCTGGGTTCGATTTTCAGTTCGGGAAAAGTTTTATTGGGTTTTTCCATGAGAAACAGTACAGTTCTCAGTATCAGCCAGGAGTCTGGATTTGTGTCCAGTTGATGGCAATAGGCTCGCCCCCTATTACATGGGACTTAAACATAACTGGCGAAATGTGGGTGTACTTTAGGTATACCTCTGACCTCTGCCTAACCCTTATCTGCCTTATCTCATCTACTCGACGTCCGTATGTCACTGCAGGGATTCAGCAGAATATCAGCGTCAGGTGTATTTGCCTGGCACATGCTGAGCTGGACTCCCATTTGGTGCAACCTTGAGACGCACACCGCACTTTTTTATGTTCGTTGTCAATTTATTATTATTATTTTAAAGTGTGTCATAGCCAATAGTGTCATCACAATGTCTTGTTTTCTTCCTTTTTTATTTGTTTTTTATATTGGCACCTTGCAGCTATTTCCTAATAGTTAATTAGTAATTATTTAATCGTGTTTTTGTATGTTGTGCTGTTTTTTTGTGTGCACTAAATAAACGATTTATCTATCTATCTATCTATCTATCTAACCCTTCAGAGGTTGCAGGCTTGATGTCATGTTTATGTTTTATACATGTAGAATACTCACTAGATCCACTTGGAACCCATTTGATCCCGATCCACCAAAAGCTGAACATCGTGGAATGGTGGTACACGTGGAGGAAGGTGAGCTGCTCCTCCTTCTTCCTCAATATGAAGAAGAAAGTGTCGCAGAATTCCAGAAGCTTTGAGAAGTAGTACCACCAGACGGCGTCAGCTATCTGAAAATGAAAATAGAACTTTTAAAGAAGGAAAAATAGGATGTGTTTACCGTTGAGAAGAATGTTATCCAGACAAATTTTATGACGGTGTTCTAAATGAGAAAGAGATCTACGAATAGCATAGATGCACGACGTAAATGTAGCGTAAAATCGAACGATTTAAGCATTTGAAATGGTTGTTTCGCAAATAATATTTTGGGTAACACTAAATGGATAGAATAAGAAATGAGTACATATGTATAAGAGGAAGTCTGAAAATTACACCGGTGAATGAAAAGCTGTGTGGAAATAGGTTGTCATGGCATACCATGACAACCTATTTCCACACATCTTTCATCACAAGAGGAGGAATGAGGGAAATGTCGTGAGGAACCTTTGAGTATGAATGTGGACCAAATTTCTGGAACCAAAATTCTAGAATAGAATTATATAATTTTTGTTTGAGTTTTTGCGATAATCACAATTAGAATCACCCATCCTCATTCTCTTGCCCTAATCCCAATTTATTTGTGGGTCGTCACATGTCTTTTTCTTCCATACTTCTCTCATTAGTCGTTATCTCGCAACACGGTCTAGGGATATTTTTAAAAAAGCGAATTACTATCAATGTGTTAATTATTTATATGACATGTATATATTTAAAAGATACGTTATTTAATATTCTACCATTTTTTTATAATGGTTAAGGTACTTCGATTAAAATTTCAGGATTTTATGGAAAAAAAATGAAGCATAGACGGAAACCGTATATGAATTAACTTTTAATTTATGAGTAAAAACTGAAAAAAATAGAAAAATCATTTAATTTGTGTTTATAAACTTGAAGTTAGTAGTCTGAGAAAGCGTCCATGATGTTCATAACACATCGGCAACGATTCGGCATGCTCAGAACAAGGTTGTCAATGTCTTGTTGCGGAATATTGTCCCATGTCCTTCAGAGGTGCGCAAAAAGTTGATCTTCTGTAGCCAGATTTTCAGGAACTTCCTTCAGAGCTCTTCTTTGCAGCATATCCCACGCATGCTCAATGGGATTTAGATCTGGCGATTGAGCAGGCCAGTCTAAGGCCCTAACATTGTGTGTATGTAACCAAGCTGCTACCGTTCTCGCCGTGTGTGCCCGGGCATTGTCGTGCATGAGCAGGAAATCTTGCCCCATTTGTGTTCTGTGGGGCAAGATTACGGGCCCCAGCACCTGTTGGACGTATCGTTCTGCCGTCATATTGCCCCGCACCCAAACGAGATCCGTCCGTCCTCCAAGACGAATTCCTGCCCAAACCATAATTGTTCCTCCTTGGTATGGGTGAACTTCCTGAGGGTTCTGAAGACGGCTCCATCGTCCAGGAACTCGCCAAACACGCGTCCTTCGTGAATCTGGATGGAAGCAGAACCTGGATTCATTCATTGAACAGCACATTGGACCATTGCTCACGGCCCCAGTCCACGTGGTTCCGAACCCATTCTAATCGTCGTCCACGATTGCCTCTCCGTAAAGGTGGGACCCGGAGTGGTCTACAAGAGCGTAGATTGCTTTCATGCAGTCGCCTTCTTACAGTTTGGTCACTCACAAGCACTTGGTGTTCCACTCGCAGCCTTTGGACCAATTGAGTCGCCGTTGCATTTGGTTGAGCTCGCGCAGTAATTTGCATAAATCGATATTGTCTGGGGGTAGTGATGCGACTTGGCCCCCGGTGCCTCTCCGCTACTTCACCTGTGGCACGATAGCGTGTCCACAATCTTGAAATTACATTTTGGTGGGTCCCTATGGCCTCAGCAACATTACGCTGAACAGACCCAGCTTCCAGCATTCCCACAGCTCGTAACATCTCCGCCCTCGTCAAATGTTGGCGTTGCATGGCTACAATACCTCAATTTTAACTTTATCTTTCGTTTAAAAATGAAAAAAAACTGTAACTAAACGTAATTCGTATTGTTTTCTAAATTTCGCACAAATGAAAATTCCCTCTCCTACACATCAAGACATTTTTATGCCACCGAAACAAAAGAATTTTCAAAAAATTGAATTTGGAATTAGTCTGAGATAAATTACAAACAAATCGGTGTATGAAAGATTACAATGCGGCCAGTACTTTTCGAGTTATTTAATTGAGTATGAAATATCCCTAGACCGTGTTGATGTGTGTATGTATAAGAGGAAGTCTGAAATTTACACCGGTGACTGAAAAGCTGTGTGGAAATAGGTTGTCATGGTATGGGCATGTGATGCGGAGGAATGAGGGAAATATCGTCAGGAACCTTTGAGTAGGTATGAATGTGGACCAAATTTCTGGAACCAAAATTCTAGAATAGAATTATATAATTTTTGTTTGAGTTTTTGCGATAATCACAATTAGAATCACCCATCCTCATTCTCTTGCCCTAATCCCAATTTATTTGTGGGTCGTCACATGTCTTTTTCTTCCATACTTCTCTCATTAGTCGTTATCTCGGTAGTCACTGCCTTACTAGCCATATCATCTTTCACACAGTCCATCCATCGTTTCTTTGGTCTTCCCCTACTCGTTAAGCCATCCACATTCGGACTCAAAACTTTCCTTACGATTTTTCTCTCATTCCTCCTCATCTCCTGCTCATACCATGACAATCTATTTCCACACAATTTTTCAGTCACCGTTGTCATTATCAAACTTCCTCATTTCTTATTATATGCATTCAGTATCAACCATAGATATGAATAAAGACTTAAAACTGTAAATAGTAAATATTATGTGCGAAACGAGCATTTTCAATTTTAATATCGGTGGAATTTACGTTAGGCTTACTCCGCGCGTTCGTGTTGGGGTCAGCCACAGTATTGTTCTATTAGACAATTGACAACTGTTTGGCCAGTAACGGTAAACAAAGTTTACTGGAAATGAGGTCAAGACCAACGCAAAACTACAAAAGAACGACAAATCGTTTCTTGTATATTTAAGGTACTAGCTTAACCAGCAACAAAGGGAGGTAGGTTCAACCGTAACAATGCGTTATAACACAAATGTATGTCAACATTACATATATGAAGTAGATTTTCTGAAACATCATCATTTTCCTGCCTTTATTCCTTCTTACTTGTCTATTATTATTCTCCCCGGTCAACCATCATGCTATCATTCACTCCCATTGAATTTACAAAATGTTGGAGATTCTAAAAACAAATGACTTCACATTGTCAAAGTATTATCAAAACATTTAACATTGCCAAGTCCAAACATCCAAAACTTCAAAAGGTTTGCTCTCACTTTTGTAAGAGCACACCTTTTGAAGAATTTAAACATGAACAATGTTAAGTAAACTCAATCAAAATTATTTGTGCAAAAGCATAATTTGAATTTTAAATCTCACTGATGTTATTTCTGGAGACAACAGAATAATTTAAGATTTGATTGTGTTTACTTAACAATGTTCGCGGTAAAATAAACGTATGTTTAAGAACGTTGAAGGAGTATACATAAAATAGGCTTTTAAAACATTGAGCATGTAGATGTTCAACAGAACTCAAGCTTTGTGGCAGATTGTTTGTGCTAAGGTTTGTAATACCGATATCAATCGACAGTACTGATCGATTTCAACAATAGATAGATCGAACGGAGAAGCATGAAGAAATGAAAAAGAAACATAGATCGTTCAACGTTGATCATAATGTGCTTTAACAATAAACCGTTCTGTTTTAATCAGATCGATCCTTTGTTTTGAGCTCCGCTAATGACCTTGCCCTAGGAGTGTTTGATCAAAGCTTCCTGCTTCGATGCGATCATAGTCGTTTGGGAGTGTGTGATGTGAACTCATCGTTGAGACATCGCGCATACATAGGAGATATTACACTATTAATTCATAATTATATTTACGATCATATCTGTTATCTTATAAGAAACTAGCTTACGCTCCGCGGTTTCACCCGCATAAGTCTCGATCCCGTGGGAATGTCAGGATAAAAAGTATGCTATGTCCTAATCCAGGTCTTGGTCTGCCCATGTACTAAATTTCATTCAAAATCTGTTCAGCCGTTTAGCTTGAAAGCGTAACAAACAAACCAACAAACTCACTTTCGCATTTATAATATTATGTAAAAGTTAGGAAACACCGAAGCTCACAAATGATTAATAAATTATGTCTTTATTACATTGTCTCTCTCTGTCCATATTACACTCATAAATATATGACCCTAGGTTATATGATAGTGTAGTATCTCCATATTCCTGGCACATCGTAGTAAGTCGGACTTTATTTGTGATTTTATGCAGTTGGATCCTTGTTCATTATCTACTCACGGGCTAACGTCATATTTTCTTTTGGTAAGAAAAAGTTATTGAAAACATTTACCTAACACAAATATTCACGTAATAACTTAAATGTTTTATTTGGCTCAACTTTAGTTGCGTGCTCAACTGTTTATAATTAAAGGAGACGGGGACTTCTGGGCCTGATAGTAATAAGTTGAGGTATGGCTTAAAAAAAAGGTTAAATTTTTCTATTGCGGTACTGTGAAAAATCAATTCAATTTACAATCTGGGAAATGAAAAATCCAATAATTAAGTTAGGGTTACGAAGTAATTGGAATATCGATTCAATTGTAATCGATTATCGTTACAAAGTTCATACTATTTACGAAAATGCTTTCACCGGATGATATATTCAATTAAAATAATTAAATCTATTAGAATTAGAGTATTAAGAGTTTAAACTAATTAAATATCTACATAATTAAGATTAATCGATTCACATTTACCAATCGATTATTGTATTTTTAATCTGTACTAACTCTGACAATCATGCATGACAGACACTAAGGACAGACATGACATCGAGATCGGAACCTACTATTGTATTACCAGATTACATGAGAGCTATTGAAACAGAAAGGAGGTGCTTTATTGAAGGATGCTCGAGAATAGAGAGGAACAGGGTTCCACTTTCTACCAGAAAAATGTTTCAATCAAGACATATAAGTCGCAAAACGTATTTTGTTTATATTTTAGTTGACAGCTCTCGCAGAGGTAGGGAAGCAATATTAAAATATTATTGTAACTGCATCGTAGGCAAACGGACTAGGCTGCTGCGCCCATGTTATGTCAATAATATGGTACCTTTGTTGGGCTAGGTACCAAGAAAATATTGTACCACCTGCACAATTCCTAGATGACGTTCTTGTAATAATTGAAGAAGAATAAAAAATATTAATAAAAACGATTTTTATTTTTAAACTCCTCTCCTCTCCATCCCACTCTACGAAATATGTTTAACATCCTGTCTAAAGAAAAAGTAATTAAAATAATCATAGACCTTGACTGCTAAGCGAACTAAAAAGACGTAGGTAAACAAGAAGTAAATTATGCTGTGCAGTCGAAGGATACATCTAGTTTATATTTGATTTTATAATTTTTGAAATCACCTCTTAAAGCATTTTTTTTTTGATAACCCACACGATCAGTTAGGAAGAAAAAAAAAACGAGCCCCCAAAATCCTATGGTGTCGAGCCGCTATTTTTTCCATTTTAATGTGGCCAGTGACACTCACAAGATTAAGACGAATCGATTGACGTAAGAATCATCAAAATCGGCTTACGCGTTTGTTCTCTAGAACGATATAGAGGAACAAACATAAATACATACAAATTACAAGTATACACACATAAACTGATAAAACCATTACCCTCCTTCGGCAATCGGGTAAAAAATGACAATCGCACTTCAAAAATTGGCTATTATGTATAGATTGTTACGTAACCTCACTTTTCTTAAATCTCTTATATCTCGGCTCTCAGATTGCCAAAATCTGCAAAATTTTCAGTGATTGTTTGTTAACATAGTAGCTATCAATTAACACCAGTTTCATCTTTTTACATCCAGGCCCAAAATTGTATGAAAGCGTATCCGTCTCCTTTATCTCGTAAAACGATTTGCTGTAACAGCTTATTGTGAGTTTGTTTTTTTTTGAACGATCACGTAATATGACCATAGCATATCATCATGCCTTGTTTTCCCGGAGGGCTAGGCAGAAGTGTACTTATGGTACAAATACATTTGAAAGTTATGTTTAAGTCCCATGTAATAGGAAGTGAGCCTTTTGCTACTGAGAAATTCCAGATGGAAAAACACAATATCACTTTGCCCGATCTGTGAATCTAATCCTGTACCCTAATTACGTAATACACGATCAATCAAAATTTGTATCATTTTGAAACAAATTGCTAAACTATTGCTTCTTAAGTTCGAAAAAAAAATCTGCTCAACAACGTAAATAACTCAATGAATGTTGTCGAACTGTCAAAATGAAACAAATTTGTCGTAATCGTTTACGAAAATGTGTTGCGTAATTAGATAGCTGGATTACATACTCAGCAGTGGCGCTTGCGACCGCTAGACTAAGAATGTTTTATTTATAGGTTCTGAGGGATCAATAATTCAGCTAGGAAATGCCGACGCCATCTTGTTTAAATATAATTATATAGACCTACAATTTATTTGTAAAAGTTTCTTCTTAGAGATCTAGTTACAGATATAAAAATGTCATTTCCTCTAATATTTCTTGAAGATTTTTTTATGAGATGGCATTGCCTGATGGATGATATAAACAAAGGAACAATAACAGGGAAGATATTCCTTTGTTGTGAAAAAAAAGGAAATTTGGTGAAGGAAAACATCGTGAGGAAACCGGAAAAAAATCGAAGACATGTGACATCTACCAACCCGCACTGCGCTCGCGTGGTGGATTACGGCCCACTCCCTCTCACCGAGAGGCGACCTGTGTGGGAATATTATAGGCTGATTATGTTTTTTTTTTCTATCTCTCTTTCGGTTTTCATTTCACATCAATATTATGAAAATCTCAAAAAACAAAGACTAAGGGTCGTTAGAATCACAATTGTATTTATTAGCTATAAATATGTACATTCATTTATTGCTTTTGAATTACAAAGAAAAGTGGGTAAAAAGGGCATAAAATAACGGTCGACCTCTTGTTTAAAGGTTTTCATGAATGAAATTACCGTTTAAGCACTTCTGTGATCGTCAGTTGTTTGTAAGACCTTTGTTGGAGTTCACGTAGGCTTCATGGCCTTTTGTGCTGAGGTTCATATTAATAAGCAATGTACGAGTATGGAAATGACATTGAAAATAGGCAATTTCTTTCTCTACTGACTTAGAAAAAAAGTTATTGGACCTGTCTTCGAAAGGGGGGGCTTATTGGTGATTCGCATGAATTTACTCGCCCGAAACGGATTTCTGGTGATTCGAATTAATTTACTTGTAGGCAAATCCTGGAGTTATCGATTTGCCTACAAATAAATTAACTTCGTGCAAATCGCCTCAAGAAAATATAATATTATTGAAAAGTGTCGATTTGCCCGTTTTGGGCAAGTAAATTCGGGCGAATCCTCAATAAACCGAAAAGTGCTAATAAATATAATTGGTTTTAACAGTTACCACGAAGGGATCTAGTATAAACAACCTTAACTACCAGCGATCTGTAGTTGTGTACAGACTTAACTACAAGTAGATTCATGTTCTATGAATTTTTGTCGTGATAATGCTGCAAAATTTTGACCTTTACAATCTGAGATTACTGTCAATCGATCCGTCGAGTTTTTTCTTTTCGTGGGGCAAGTGAGTAACCTGGTTTAGTTAGGTAGAGTTTTAAAACCGCCCATGGGTCTCTGACTTATCTTCACATGCCGTCGAGAAATATCTCTCAAGCATACCGTTTTTGACGCAAAGGATATTTATACAATACGCACATGAATCCGAAAAGTCAGAGGTGCGTCCCTTGGGTTCGAACTCGAGACCTATGACTTGGCAGTCCGACGGTCACACCACTAGGCTATCACTGCTCTCTGTCTCAGTTACTGTCAATATTAAAAGCGAAGAGATGTGACCTCCAAAAATCTTTCACAAATTAGCTGGATGAACGGTTTGTGATCTGGTATCTCGTATCTCTTAAACAAGATGTTCATTTTTGAAAAGGTTAGTTACTCTCTACCTCTGTACCCAAAGAATGGTTCAAGGCAATTTGTTATCAATAGCTTTACCAACAATGAAAGTACTTACTTGTAACTCATCAGGATCATATTTCTGCCGGCAAGGTTCACAAATATAACTATAGCGCAACCTAAACGAGGCCGTTAGCAACCTCAGAGCTATATACGCGTTTAAAGCTGCCATCGCCAGATTGTAGGGAACCAGCAACCAGGTCAGCGTGAAGGGTCTTCTGTTCTTCATCATCTTGGGGCCTATCCATACGATAAAGAGGTATAGAAGGGTGTACAACAAGGTTGGGGCCGGGGAGTCGACGAGTGGCCAGCCTTTTGTTCTATCATCTGAAACAAACAAGTTTTTCTTAAAAGTGGTTTTAAATAGAGATGTAGGTGGATATTTTGGAGCCCAATTCTTGCACAACAAATTTTGAGGAAATGGTTGGTATCTGAGATTAGTTCAAAGCAATACTATTTACAGAAAAACCTTAACAACACCAGCAAGAAGTCACTGCCTATTCTACTATAGGTACAAGGTACTTTTAAGCACCAAATATATTTTGAACATCATTTAAAACTGAATACTGACTGGATAAGTCCACTCAATCTGTGTGGTTCTTTCCTCAAAAGACTATTTCGACACCAATCTACATGTTCTTCACATGATCTGACCAAGATTATGTCTGGACTTTAAAAGAGATTATGACTGTTGGTCCGTGGATGGGTGACCATCTTTACATTCCGAGACTACTCCGTTACTTGGAAAGTACCTACGTTAAGCCGTTACGGGTCGTCAGAAGCCTGAAAGTCTGACAACCAGTCTTACCAAGGGGTATCGTATTACCCAGTTACTGGGTTGTGGAGGTCAGATAGGCAATCGCTCCATGTAAAATACTGGTTTTCAGCTGCATCCGGTTAAACTGGAAGTCGACACCAACATAGTCGGGAAAAAGCTACGCAGATATGTAGGTACAATATGGCCGATGAATCATGGCCGGTCTGAACATAGACTTTCCATCCTTTCGCGCATGTTCTCTCACTCACACTCGCCTAAAGCTCCATGCAGACTAGCGCGAAGCGACAACGCGACGCGACACCGGTTGTTGTTATACCGTGAAGTTTTCTTAGATATTGTATTGTTCGAGTCGCGTCGCGCCGTTGCGTCGCGCTGGTCTGCACGAGGCTCTAAAAAATGTTATGGCACGGCTTTCTGCGCAAAATTCGGATCAGCCATCGGCCGTATTGCACGATTTTCTAACATTTCCGGTAGAAAAACGTACATGAAAGCGAGCGTCAATATTGAAACATTCGCGATTCATCTTTATTTGTTGAAAACAAAGCCTGATTGATGTTAAAACGCGAATCTATTTTCGTACATTAAAGTGAAGCAAAAAATTCCCGTTTACGCTCAAAAAGTACCAGGAAATAGAGGTATACTGTAAATATAGCATGTATTAGAATTGTGTGGTCATATTTAAGAAACTATTGCCGTCGTCTTACCCTCCCCTTCCCTCCCTTCCTTCCCTTTCTTCTTCTAAAACTGAGCCGATTCAATGAATTTTTGCATTAGAATTTTAAAAAAGAGTATGTCTAGGTTCCTATCACTTTTTTTATGTTAAAAACTTATCGAATTTGTCTGGTAGTCTTCTAATCACAGCGGTAAAAATGGGGCATTTTTGTAATTTTTGGAGGTTCATATTTTTATCGCCAATAAGTTACTAAAAAAAAGTAAATAGTAGGGACGTGTCTACAGCAGACCTTAATTTTATGAAAAAAATAATTATTGCTCTAGAAGCATTATTCAGGAAGATAAAAGGGGAATACATTTGTATGGAGAATCGCAGGCCCTGTTCCCTCAAGAGTCTATAATATCTCAAATTGAAATGATC
Source organism: Xanthia icteritia (assembly GCA_949128155.2). NCBI lineage: Eukaryota > Metazoa > Arthropoda > Insecta > Lepidoptera > Noctuidae > Xanthia > Xanthia icteritia. The sequence continues at coordinate 3,767,592 of OX421937.2, forward strand.
CTCCGCTATAAACTTGAATAAGCTTGAAAATACTACAGCATTAATTTTGAAATAAATATATGGTAAAGTTGTTAAATACTATGTTTGACGAAAATACCATTGCATAAAATCTTCTCTATAGAAAAAAAAAAACCAAAGTTACCTTGGTACTTGTTTGCCCTACCCCGTGAATTTTTATTAGAGCCGGAGGCACGCTGCCTCGGCGTGTTTTATATGGAATTTTTCACTTTTTGTATGGTAAATATGAAAAATGATTACCTACATGTTGAGTTTTAGGGGTTTATGGCCTTTATAAAGGGACAACTTATTTTATACCACGTCTTTTTAAACCAAGATTAAAAATAGTCAGATTTAGTTTGACAATCAAAATGTTTGGTGAAAAACGTCTAATTCAGAATAGCAAAAATTCCCATTTTCACTAAATTAATAACTCAGTGCCATCTTAGTGCTGTAAAACTAAAATATAGTTAAGTTGTGTCACTTTAGTCTATTTCAAATTGGGAAATCGTCGTTTGAGAGGAATAAACAAAATTTTAGTGGTGGTTAGTGGTTAGAGCATTTGTGACAAGAGAATCGGCACTATTATGTTTCTTTCTTTTATTTAAATTTAAAAAAAAATTCAACGTAAAAAGAAATTAACTAAACTATTGGCGCCTTGGAGCCTTCTCGCCGCCACTCAGTCCGTGAGCAGCATTGTGCGAGCGACATAAGGAGTGAAATTGAGCTGAGGTATTATGAACTCTTAAGGGTGTGGTACAGACCATAAAACTGAACATCGTAATCAAGAAAAAATTATCTACTATCCCATACAAAACTAACGAATACCGGCTCGACCCAAATTTATGGGTCAGCTGGTTATTGCTTCGCTTGTTCAGTTTGATGAAATGAAATGAAATTGTTTATTCTGTAAATAGGATATTGCAATCACTTTTACACGTCGTATTAAAAAAATAGATGAGTTCGGCGTTTCCCATCTGACTACCCTGAGAAGAAAGGCCGAAACAAACTCAGAGGTCAAAGTCTCTTTTAAAGTCCAGACATAATCTTGGTCAGGCCATATGATGACCATGTAGATTAGTGTCTGAAATGGTCCGTATCACACCCTTAAATAATTATGACCACATATTTCTAATACATGCTGTATAATACCACGGCGTGCATGAAAGTCGATAGTCAAATCAAATTCTTTACAAAGTTCTTATTGAAATTAAAATTGAAATTCAAAATATTTTTATTTCATATAAACCTACATGGGCACTTATGAAACGTCAGAAGCTAGGTGCACGGGTCCAATTGGTTGTTTCCTATGGAGAAGAGCCGGCAAGAAACTCCATGGTTGTGAAGATAGTGATAAAGCTAAGAATATTATGTACATGGGAAGTTTTATTAGTACGAGTACCTATGTTGGAGATCTCGTGAAAGACATAATATAACCTAACCGTCATAGTATATACCGTCTATCTACTCATAAAAACCGGCCACCACGGTTAGGGTTCTGTACCACCGTACAATATTTAGTAAAAACCGCGAAAAAAATAAATGTCTTGTTTTTTTTTATTTTGTTTTTTTACCTTTTTTATTATTTTTCGTTACAGCGGCAATAGAAATACACAACTGCTGAAAATTTCAACTGTCTACCTATTAAGGTTCATGAGATACTGCCCGCTGACAGACAGATGAACGGACAGACGGATGGACAGCGGAGGCTTAGTAATAGGATTCCGTTTGGCACCCTGGGTACCGAACCCTGAAAATGGCGAATAATCGTGATAGAAACATGAATAGGTTGTAAAAGTGTAACTTGGTGTGACAATAAAATTCATAATAAATGCATAAGTGTCTGTCTGTCTGTAAGTTATGCTGTCACAGGTAAACGCCTGAACTAATTTTGATGAAAATGAAGCGTAGAGAACATGGAATATTGATTTCAGCAATCAACTTCAAGATGAATTTGTAGGCACTACTTAAATAATATCAATAACACGAAATCCACGCGAACGCGGTCGCTGTTACTGTGTTAGTTTATTCACCGAGTTTTGTAATCTAATAAGAATCTCAGATAATTATCTTTTATATATTTTGACTGTGGTGTAGTCATATGACAAAATTAATAAAATAATAATAATAATTGAATGAGTAGCAATAACAAAAACAACTACGTTGTGTTAATTTCGTTAACTAATTGGTAAATATTTAATTAATCAGCGTAATAATTAATAAAGCAATTATGATTGAAATTAGTGTATATTGACTACTGCAAAGTAACGCCTGAATCAATTATTTTAATCATTGAATGCATTAATGAATAAGTGATATTTATACAATTTTGACATTTTCTTCTTTTTTCTTTTTATTTTTTTTAAAAAACGTTGCCCCACACTAGGAATTTCTCCTGTGTCGTGGGTGCGTTTACAAACATTTAAACTCACATACACAAACAGCCAGACCCGGAACAACTAATTGTAGGTCATACAAATATTTGTTCCGTGCGGGAATCGAACCCGCGACACGCAGCGCAGCAGTCAATCGCTTAACCACTACGCCAACCGTGCCGATTTGATTTTAAAATTTAAATAAAATCAGACAGGCAACAATTTATTGCTGAAAATGTTTACGACATCTATTTAATTTTGTGTCATAAAATCTCTTTGGCTTTCGTATATAAAAGAAGTCATAAATTGTGTAAGTAATACAGATTATTATCATAGAAAATAAAAAATCTAGCCAAGAAAATAATATTTGCTTGCCTAGATATTTTTAAATATTTTGTCAAGTTGTGTCTAGGTAAACAAGAATAAATTTTAGGTTCACAAGTAAAGTAATGATTTTATTACATAATATAATATCATTAGCCTGTTTTCCCCATAGTTAGGCACAGATAGTACCTACCTATAGTACACCCACATTTCGCTAGGTATGTTTGTTTCATTTAATAGGGGCGGGGAACCTATTGTCAACAACCGGGCACAAATACATAATCCAGGCTAAATTAATTATTATTCAACTTAACAATTCAACTATTAAATAATACTGTCATATTACGTAGTTTATTTGTTAAGTTGAACAAATAATATTTAATTTAAAAACAACAAACGAAAGACGTATAAAGGTTTTTTACTAAATAAAATACATGAAAAGTTGCTTCAATTTTGTTCAATTACTACATAATTATGTGCATTTAAAAACTACTTCTATTTGAGAGTATTCGATTATACCATAACTATATGGATTTTATCAGGAATATATTAAACCGTTTAAGTCAATTAAATCAAGCTATTAAATCTGTCAACTAAATTTGCTTATTACTATTACGATGCAATGATTGATATGATTTCCTTATAAATTACAGTGAATCTGAGATTTCACTCACGATTTAAAAAAAATCTGTAACGGTTAACGTGAAAACAAAAAAGATAATCCGGTTAAAAAAAAACATAACATTAATATTCTTTTCCAAAATGCTTCGGCTCTTCCGGTCCATTATTAATGGTTGAGTCGGTAGAATGTAGCCCGCATTATTCACGATACGATCCCATGTAATATGTATGGCTGAGATAGGCTATTTCTGTTCTACTTATTCTTGTATACAAACAGTACGGATGCCTATATTGGCATGGCATGTAATTGGCGTTTTTTTACAATTTGATGTAGTAAAATATTTCCGGATCAATTTGGGAAAAGGCTAGCTTTTCCCAAATATCGGGGTCAGCTTCCAGTCTAACCGGATTCAGCAAATATCAGTATTTTTTATGGAGTGACTGGATATCTGATCTCCACAGGCCAGTTACTGGGTAACACGATACCCGATGGTAAGACTGGTTGTCAGACATTTGGGCTTCTGACCTGGACTATTAAAGATCTACGAATGACAGACGGGACCAACGGCTTAATTCCGGATATGGGATTAAATGCTTAATGAATGACGTAATTATAGGCATAAGTAATTATAGTAGTGCAAAGAATTTAAAAAAGTGTGCTTAGTGTGATAGTTCCTTTAGGGCTGATTTTTCAACGGTCAGATAGATTTTATCTGAGAAATAAATATTACGGTTTGACCGATTTTGTATAGAAAGTATTTTTTTTTTTTGTTAAGTTGGGGAGTGGGGGCGCGCTACGTCACAACTCAGTATAAAATCTATCGGACAGTGGCGTCATGCAACATTTTAACGCAATGTATATAACCTTTTGATTAAGTAAAAAAATAAAAAATACGTGTCCTATATTTTTTAATAATCTGTCTGATGGACAAACACATTTTGAGTTAACATCCCTATTATTTATTCTCCCTTAGGCCATGGCTTATGTAGGCTATTGGCTAGTTATCTCTCAGTTTGGATGTAAAAAAAAGTAAATAAGTAAAACATTAAATTTCGGCCATACTTTCCATTTTCACGCCTTTCATTCAAAATGAAATCAATTTGGTTTAACCGCGTCTATAAGTCAGAGTAAAATAAGAATAAGAATATTAATTAATATTAATACTTATTATTATAATATTATTAATATTAATTATTAATTTGTATTAATAATATTATATATAATTTATTTGTGAAACATAATTACTTATAAAGATCTTAACAAATTTGGTAGTGCGCTATGTTTTGCCAATAGAGACATATAAATGATCAATATTTAAAACAACGATTACTATTACATTATAATGATAATAAAATTACTTATACAGGTTGGAATTTTTTAACCTCACCGGCAGGGAAAGTACTGTAAATACCGGAGATAGCAAATTTTACTGAAAGGAAACCTTCCTTTATTTTTAAAAATAAGCAAATCTGCATTCAAAGATTTTAGAAAATTCACTTGTCACACTCGGGAATTGAACCGGCTAAAATCCGAAATAATAACAACCTGTATTTTTATAGGGTTAATCGATAGAGTCAATCTTAGGGATCAGATCTCTCTAACAAACATGATAAATTAAATGAAAGGAAAACCATACAATCTAAACTTATAAATTCAATGGGACAAGATACAATACGGCTGATATGACTTGGCAGTTCTGAACATAGGCTCTACGAACTTTCGCAACTGTTCTCACATGTATAATTTCAACATGAATGATGTTACCAATATTTTGTAACAACATTATGATTTAAAAGAGTGTCCGTGGAGTTTCTTGCCCGTTCTTCTCCATAGGAACCTACGCTTTGGAATGGGCAACTAGCTTCATATTTCTGACTGACTGACCCCTTGACAATTCAAAAGTGCCTGTAAATGGTTTAATTGAAATAAATGCTTTGAGTTTGAGTTTGAGTTCCCTCACTCGCCTCATGTCACTATTTGGTCCCTAAAAATTGCAATTGAACAGCCTTCTGCGCGAAGTTCTTCGGAACTGCTTAGTTATATCGACTGTATTTTAAAGCACTTTTACTTAAAGGTCTATCAGATTACATACGTTAGTACATTATTAACAATGGTGTTCAGTTTTTTTTTTTACGGGGATATGTTACGAGCGTTTCTACAGTACAACGTCGCAAATAGCTGTCAAATATATCTGTTTTGATTAATTTGGCGATATTACTGTATGGAAATAAGAAATATGGCAAACTAGCGAACTAAAATATGGATTCCCATCCTATTCCCGTTCCTGTCTTGTCCCTTTGAATTTATAAGTTTAGATTTTATGGTTTTCTTTTCATTTCATTTATCATGTTTGTTAGAGAGATTTGATCCATATGATTAACCCTATCGATTGATGCCATTAAAAGTACATGCGCAATTTTTTCGGATTTTAGCCGGTTCGATTCCCAATTGCGACAAGCGAATTTTTGAAAACCTTTGAATGCAGATTTGTTTATTAAAAAAAATAAAGTAATGTTTCCTTTGAGTAAAATTTGCTATCTCCAGTATTTCGAGTACTTTCCCTCCAGGTAAGGTTAAAAAATTCCAGCCTGTATATGTATTTAAGTATCCAATTGTATTAACGCATGCGTGCAAATTAAATTTTATTACAATTCAGAGTTAAATTGTCTAGCGACTGTGTGCAAAACTTTCTGTGTGCATACAACATTTCAATATGCACACAGAAAATTTTGTACAGCTTTAATAATGGTAGACTGCCTCGTTGGTCCAGTGGTCCCAAGCTGTAATGCTGAGCATCGTGGGTTCGATTCCCAGGTCGGGCAAAGTGATATTAGGTTTTTTCAACAAGAATTTCTTAGTAGCCCGGAGTCTGGATTTGTGCCCATGGGACTTGAAGATAACTGGTGAAATGTGGGTGTACTATAGGTACGTATACCTCTGCCTAACCCTTCGGGGATTGCAGGCGTGATAGTTATATGTTATGTTAATAATTGTGCTAGTCTCTTACCTGACAATGATAGCGTCCATAGGTAATAGTCGTATGTTTCTTTCAGCACGCTTTGTGTGGAATTCATTATTATATCCGCCATCTTGGATTATTGAATCTGTAACAATACAAAATCAAGATTAATATTAAAAAAAATGCCACATTCTTCAATTTTATGTTAACAAGAAAAATACTTGCAAAAAAATATAATTAACTTTTTTGATGGATAGAACCGAGTTAAGCTTCGTGCAGACTAGCGCGACGCGACAGCGCGACGAACACCGGTTATTGTTATACCGTGAAGTTTTTTTAGAAATTGTATTGTTCGAGTCGCGTCGCGCCGTCGCGTCGCGCTGGTCTGTACGAGCCTTTATATTTTTAATAAGACAGCCGAATTCTTAATTAAGTTAGAGGCTAATGTAATTTTTATAATATTAACAATCCCTTCTAAGTATATTTTTATATGCCTCATAAAAGTGTATTTGTCCCCGAAAAAAATATTAATATTATCTTGAAAATAATAACGAAGTTCTATATTAATACTAAAGATCTTGGAAAAGTTTTTGTTTCAAGTGCACTAAGCCGTGTAGATATTGCAAAAGATGCCAACTGTTTGTTACGACCTGATAGGCTCTTATTGGAATATCTCCGAGTACCAATATAATCTAAAAGTTCTCTTGAATATCTTCAAACTAATATCTTATCTTTGAAAGTTACAGTTTCATTTCGTTTTGACACACAATATTTAGAGAATACTAAATTGTTTTACATTGGACAAATTGTGATACACTAAATATAATTTGTACTATTTGATGTACAATACAGTAAATTAGTATTAACTAAATTTTATTATTGTGTTTGTCACTACTAGTATTGACCGTTATCTTGTACGTGTCACTACTAAAAGTAATAATTTTTTTTATTGATATTGAAAAAAAAAACACATTTTAAATTAGCAAATTATATTTAAGTCTATTTTTATTTTTATCTCTATTTTTTTTTAATAACCCCAAATTAATTATAAATGGGCAAATTTTCAACAGGGGACATAAGTTATGACTTGTAGACACCCGCTAAACGAAGGCCGCCCGCGCCCCACGCAATAACCCGGAAAAATTCCCCATTGAATTTTTTTTTGAATTTGGTATTATTATTTTTTTCGTTTTTCCTGTAAATGACCGCATAAATAGACTCTCAGTACTATCGTACTGAGAGTCTATTTTCTCTATTTATATTCTATTTTCTCTCTAGTCTATTTTCATTTTGAGAGTCTATTTTCGGGTTTTTCTTACATGTTGTATGAGTTGGTTAGTATGTCTAAGATCCAGTCCAGACAGAAATATCAGTAGTAGTTTTTGATTTTTTATAAAGTATTCGTCATCATCAACAGTCTGGTAGTCCATTGTTGGATATAGGCCTCTCCGATCTCGATTCTCGGCAACTCTCATCCGGTTGTTATTAGCCACCCTGCGAAGATCGTCCCTCCACTCCCAAGGGCGTCCTACCAAAGGTTTGCCGATTCGTGGACAGTGTCCAGTGTCCACTCAAGAACACGACTAACTCAACGGTGTTAGGTTCTACGGCTAATATGGCTGGCCATTACCCCTTCAGCTTGTGTGTTCATTCTATGAGGCGTGTCGACAACTTTTGTTCTTTGTCGGATCACCTCGTTTGGATTCAATCCCTCAGAGAGACTCCAAGCAAAGTATTCACTATAATAATATACCATGTTTGTACGCATTTTGATACTAACTTTACAATATGCAAATCATGTCGCTCTCTTAATCATCCATAAGACATTCAAATACGATGGTTATGTTTAATTAAGTATTTTCCATAATAATGTTCTACCCAAATGTCTTTTGTTTGGTCGTCGAAATGTTGAGCTCTTTTCGAGAACGTTGGTTCTGAGTTGAGCTGCACGATTACTGACAAATGCGTGCACTGATGGGACAGGCCCACTTAATCTGTGTGATTCTTTCCTCAAAAGACCATTTCAGACACCAATCTACCTGGTCTCCACATGATCTTACCAATATTAAGGCTGGACTTTAAAAGAGACTGTGACCTCTGAGTTTGTTTCGGTCTTTCTTCTCAAAGTCGTCAGATAGAAAACGCCGACCTCGTCTAGTTTTTAAAACAATATGATTGTCGTGTATAAGTGTTTGTACAAATGTATTTACAGAAATAAAATCATTTATCATAACGTATAGGTACCAACTAAATTACAATAACCAGATACCGGTCTAAGTCAGTGAGTTATAGCAAGCATGAGAATGAATAACGAGAGGTTTCTTTCTAATTTATTTTATATTTATGTCGGATCGTGTATAGGCATTTATAGTGTGTGTTATCCTATACTATGAAACGAGCAATATTTTTAAATATATATTTGTAATCTCGTTCTTGAAAACGGCTCCGAAAAGTTGCAATATAGGGGTTTGCGGGGGCGAAAAATCGCTTTAGCCAGGTCTCATATCTGGGAAAATTCGTTTTCTCCGTATTTTCACTCGAGCAGAGCTCGGTCGCCCAAAGTTTAGAACAAGATGGCTACCTTAGAATAGAATGGAATTAGTAAGTACCTACTATACATGGCCTTTGCATGAACTATCCTATACTATTAAATGAGCATTCTCTATTTTCACCAGAGCAGAGCTCGGTCGTCCAGGTATTATGAAAGTAATTTATCAAGAACTATATTATATTTTTTACATAAATATAAGGTCACGCATTTTTCATGGCGGGTAGGCAGAAACTATAGAACTCTACGTACAAATTACATATTCCTTTTGCCTAATTTATGGTCATACACGCACGCCGGCTGCAAGAACTATGCATCTGACTTTTCTGAAGAACATCTAAGGTCAGTATATGTCATTCTAGGGTATCCCCTCCCGGTGGTTCACTCATATCTGCCTAATATTTTTTACTAAATTAATTGTAGGTTTTAGGTAGGTTCTGGGAATCCGTTGAATGCGAGAAGTACAGGACCGGTCAATGTGGTGACGCTTGCTGGAGGCCTATGTTCCGCAGAAAGAAATGATGGTGATGATTATGTAGTTTATAATTATGAAGATGCGTATGTACCACCGCTAATTTTCCGGGTTTTTTTTGGAGGTAAAAATAGCTTTGTTATACATTGATTTGTTACCTATCTAATTATAATGTCTTAAAAAGGCAGCGGTTATTGGAAAGTCCGTCCTAAAAAATTTTTTGTATTCGCGAGCAAGCATTGTAATGCTCGGTCTATTCAATTCCAATTGATATAATTTCCACATAAGCGAATATCAACTTTATGCTTTTGTAAATTAAGTTGATTTCAGAATTACTAGTACTGACTATTGAAAAAGCCATTAAAATGTTGTAGCGCAAACTGAACTTTGTGAGTCATGGGTTTTAAAGTTGTTTTTCCAAAAACAAATGCTAGTTTCCATGTTTGGAAACTAAACCGTGAACGTAGTACAAGTTGCCATTGTTTGAATGGGAAAAGCCGTCCAGCGTAAAGTATTGCCATGTGGTGTTGCCACTCTATAATTGCTCTTATTGTATTTCATCGCAATCGCAATTGTGAGGTCAATCTAGGAGGGTAATTTACGCATGCTTAGCCCGTGAATCAGCGGCCATTCTTTACTCCTGAAGGCCCTTATGGGCTTTGGAGCCTACGTTAACCTGTCGATCCCAGTTGCCGAACGAATATAAAAGGCAGTATCATACCATTGTTTGTTTTGACAAAAATCACCATTGTATACAAGGTGTAAATGAAATAACTGAAAAGAGGTTATAGGGAGTCATTGTACTCATTGCACTGAACAACTTTAACTATGGAACCAAACCTGAAATTGCGGAAAATTTCAACTACTCCATACATTTAGGTATTTTTGCAAAACTTGACAAAATTGTAGGGAACAGTTGATTCTTTTATCACTATTTCAGGGTTAATTTCATATTAGAAATTATTTAAAGTGATGAGTACAATGACTCCTATTAAGGGATGCGCTAAGGTAGCCCACAAAATTCAAATTTTCTTACGTATTTTACAATTTGAAGTGAAGGGGTCTTTTAGGACCGATGCCTGCCGGGGTTGCGGGAAAGTCCGAAAGGGATACCGTGGCCCCTGGCAACGTACAGGCAACGGAAGTATCACGGGTGGGTTTTAGTCAGTAAGAGTCTGACACGCCCTCCCGCTCCACCTAGAGCGGGAGAAGTTATTTGATAATTTCCCATAAAAAAAATGAATAAATGTCAGGTTGCATGTTAATTAAAATATGATTCGCGACCGCAACAAATATAGCTTTATAGAACTCTAATCATGAGAACAGTTAGAATTAGCCTCAAATGTCATGATTTCATGAAATAGACATTCAATAGGGTAACACGAACTTGATGATTTTTATGATTATTCTAACTAATATTATAAATGCGAAAGTGAGTTTGTTTATTTGTTTGTTCGTACGCTTTCACGCTAAAACTGCTGAACGGATTTGGATGAAATTTGGCACATGGGTAGACCATGACCTGGGCTAGGACATGAAATAATTTTAATCCCTATATTCCCACGGGATCGACACTTATGCGGGTGAAACCACGGGGTGCAGCTAGTAATTGTATAAATAAATATTTAATACGGTCGCGAATCATATTTAGATCAACATACAACCTGATACTGACCTGTAAATTGCAAAATCGTAAAAAAAATGAATTTAGCGGGCATCCCTGACGCTTTCGTCATAAGAAGTTTTAAGTTATTTCACTGACACGTCTATAAATAAGAAGAAAAAAAAAACATGAAATACTTTTTTTACCATCAAAGACTAATCAAATTATTGTTAATAAGCAGACATCATTTTAATAATAAGCCTTGGCAATAACAAAATGCCTACCGCCCCTTTGAGATCGTTGTTTAATAAAGGCGAATATAACATTCTTCAAGCGCTGGATATACCTATATACCTAATTTATTAAAAGGTTTGTGTCTTTCAAAGTATATAGACTGAAAGCTATACAAATAATTCTATAGCTCTTTCCGTGTATTTTTATGGCAGTGAATAAGAGTAAAAGTTATAGTTGGTTTGATCCTACGTTTAGTTTTAAGTTCAAATCGAAGCACTACCGACCAATGACTGAGTCATTCTAATTTATACTTCATTACAATGAGGTAAGAGTTACATTGCTATGCAATGACTTACTAATGACTTTACGTATTTTTTTAACGTTTTTATCGTGAATGAGCTCCTTTAGTTGTCAATCGACGAGTTGACTCTGATCAAAAAGTTTTACTTATGTATTGCGTAAAGGCGTTGCATATGTGACTTTTATGACAATGCCATAAGGTCCATTATTGTTTACAAACGTTTGTGTATTGGTCAAATAACCAACATCCACTTTAATCGTCGTGGAGTGGGGTGTTAACACCGGGTGTTTCAGTGTTAGAAACCCAAACGATGTTCTGATTTGAGAATTTTAAATTGAGAAAATTGTAAAACTCAACTTTAGCTTTACTTACGAGCCATATCACACTGACGATTAACCAGTGTGTTACCGGCGAGGCGATTGTTTAACACGCTCACTGCGTGTGCGTAGTGAGCACACCACGTTTGCGCAACGTATTCGCCCCGTTTTCAGAACGAGAGTAATAGAAGTGAAGAGAGAGCGAGTGTTAGTATTACGTTAATGATGTAACTGCCTATGTTACTGCTACAAAAAATATTCGAAAACTTAAAGCTTGTGATATGTAATGTATTATATAATTAATCATCTATATTTTCGTTTTGCAAATAACTGTAATACTTCGATATAATTACCGAATAGAATTTGAAAAAACAACTCGTTACTAAAATCGCTAGTTTGTACAGTCTAAAGTCACTAGTTACGATACGTTTCGCGAAAATCACGTAACGACCCATCCCTAGTACAATATTGTGAAAACGCAGGGATGACGTCGCGTGATCGCGGCTAGCTCGTTACCGCACCCGCGGAGCGCACGCTCACAGATCACCACGCTGGAAAAACACCATTGTGCTAACGCTGTAAGGTAAAAGCCCGCGAAATTTTAAATTTTATTACAAAATCCGAATGACATTTTTAATTTCGCTGGCTACAATAAAGGAATAACCATATTAAGAATTTGGCATTGGTATTGTTTAGTGGGGCTGTTTTTTATTTTTCTCATCTATCCCATGGTGTGGTGTGTCGTTGGAAAATATTGTGATTTTAGGATTCAGGGATCGGGTAGCGAAATATTAAGCTTTAAAGTGCATTTTTTTGTTAGAGTCTAATGCCCCCCCACCTACCAGCTAAATGGTGGGTTTTGGATCAGTGAAAAAACTCACGGCAGTAGTATATATAACGAAATTAAAAGGAAAACTATCGCAGCTAAGTAGGCTTTACAAGTTAACCAGTAATAATCGACCAACTTGCAATTGTAGTTGGAATATAATATGGGAGAACATGTGTTTCAACTACAATATTAAAGTTTGTTCTTGGGATAAATTCATCCCAACTACAAAACTCTTCATTGTGCGTGGTCGGACACGCATTTGGCCGGTTTTTTTTATATACAACAAGAATATAAAAAAACCGGCCAAATGCGTGTTAGAAAGTTTAATGAAATAATGGCAATCGGACACGGCAAAAGAACCAACATGCTACATACAACAAAATCTACCTAATATTAGCGCTGCGCCATATTTAATTAGGACTATTTAGAATAGTAGATTATTCTTATGTGATTATGTTGTCGTGCGATGGTTAAGTCATTCTATTTATTAAAGAAATCAAGTTTTTTTTTACATGTTTTGTTTTTGATGGGAACAGGGACTGCGAGGAATTTGAAAAATAGGTATTTGAAGAAACTATTGCCGTCGTCTTACGTCAAGTCTGCCTCCATAGAGTGCGATAGAGACAGGTGCAGTTCAGGGCGATTATATCACCAAGAAAAGTGACGAGATCGACGTTTCGTATTCCCCTTTTTTCTCCTTGAAAACAGCTGATTCAATTATGTTTTACATATTTTTTTTAAGAAAGAGTATGTCTAGGTTCCTATAATTTTCTTTTATGTTAAAAACTTTTCGAATTTGTCTGTTAGTCCTCTAATCACGGCGGTAAAAATGGGGCATTTTTGCAATTTTTGGAGGAAAAGGTTGCTGTAAAAAAGGAAATAACAAAAAATGAATTCTCTAGAGGCATTATTCAGGAAGAAAAAAAGGGGAACACATTTGTATGGAGATTTGCAGGCTCTGTTTCCTCTTAAAGATAGATATATAGATAACGATAATGGAAATGTCAAAACTGTATTAGATTACATAAGCTACTATAAACCATATATCAATCTGTTGAAAGTCGTCGTAGAAATACGAAACGCTGAAAAGCGATTGCCAATTGTCTAGGTCTTCAGTTTTGTATCTAAAACGGTTGAGTCCTTTGAGAAAAAAAAAAGATACGTTCAGAAACTATGGCTATTCTTTAAGAAACAGCGTGCAAAATTTCGCGAACATAAAAAGTACCCACATTAATCACAAAACAGCAAGAACATCGTGACTTTCCTCAAATTTTACCTCATTATATTTGGCAACGAGACGAAAGTAGAAAAGATATGTTAAGGTGAACACATAAAGAATGATCAATACGTCGTACCGTCTCTCAAAGGAGCCTGAGTCACGTCTCACCGAGATGTACAGTCAACAAAAGAGCTATTTACAGATACATACAAGGACAAGGAATGGGCCGTAATACACCACGCGGGCCCAGCGCGGGTTGGTAGATGTCACATGTCTTCGAATTTTTGGTTCTAGGACGCATGTCCGGTTTCCTCACAATGTTTTCCTTCACCGTTTTAAGAGTAGTGGTGATGAAATTATTTACACAAAGTAAAATGCCTATCTGGGTTTGTACCCACGGCCTGCTAAGTCGGGGCTGGGCCACCACGTTATTATTACAGGCAAAAATAAGAATATTTCCAGTACGCTGTTAAATCATCATCTGCCTTTACCCAATTATCTCGGGGTCGGCTTTCAGTCTAACCGTATGCAGTTAAATACCAGTATTTAAATATTTATTGTTACTGTGTGAGCTCGTTTAGTTTAACTCCTTTTTTATAGTTGTTAATCCAGAATATTGAAACCCATCAAAAACGTTTCATGTAAAGTAGGTTGCCAAAGCTTACATAACTCTGTTAAAGAAATATCAGATCTAATGTAGACCCAAGACAAACCTTACATCTTGGTCAAAATGTACGGCTTGGCCGTCTCGCGGCCATCGCACAGTCAGTAAGTTACTGGTCTTTAATGTTGTGCCATGCAAAAGTTCAATGGTACGGCCAAGCCATACATTTGACCAAGTTGTTAGGTTTCTAGAGTTGGGCCGTGTGTAAAAGCTAGACAAATTAAACTTAGTCTATCTTATAACTACATCTTATCCGTAGAATTTTAACTCTCTATCATTATCCAGGCCAAAGCTATGAGGGTTTGAATATTCGACGAAACGCCCCGAGATAAGATAGGTAGTTCACTACCGCGCCCCCAGATATCGTTTAGGATTCGGATAACAACAAAGCACAGGTAGAAATGGAAAGATTAACGCCGGTGGCATACCTCCGCCGTGAAACCATAGCAGCGAAACCGCGGTAGTTCAATTCAATAGACTCGCGTTATGTTCCGCTACTCGCATCCGATTCGAGTAGCGGAAAATGACCCGAGACTATTGAATTTAACTACAGCGGTTTCGTTGATATGGTTTCGCAGCGGAGGTGTGCTACCGGGGTTAATGGAGGTTTTTACCCTGCAGTGAGACATAAGGTAAATAATAATATTGTGTACGTATTATATTCAGCAAATTTCAAAAGAGACTTTACACTTTTTCGACACCGAAGAGTTTACTACTTAGGGCAACATGGATTACAAGTGAGCTGCCTGGACATTTATCCCTTTGCTGACTGTACTTATGGCTGGTCGATTGTCAAGAACACATGACAAAGTACTGCCTTATTTGGGAAAGATGAATTTCTTGAACAGATGTTCGCTGAAACGGAAAATGGGTGAGACTAAACTGATGGATCGGAAAAAATTGGTATGTGACTGGGGAATATTATTGAATGTTGAGTAAAAGTGGCTAAAGGCTAAAGTATTTACTGGGACTAGCACAGGAAAAACCCAGACTAAATATTAAAATGCAGACATAGAAAAATCGCAAGAATTATTTCTTTCGCTTTTTCATGTTATATATGTTTTTTGTGTCTTTTTTGTATGTTCTTTTTGTTTTTTTTTTATACTGTTGTTTTATAACAACACTATTAAAAAAACAAAAAGTCCTTTATGAGGCCAAAAGGTCCGGCGTCTCAGCATGATGCTGCGAAATTTAAAAACTAACTATGTTTGTTGTTGGAATAAACTCACAGGCACTTTGTGTCATGCTAAAAATTCGGCAATCCAAGTTTTTGAAAGGGGTAAAATCGTGCAGAAGTATTGGACCAATCAGATTATTTTTAATCCACATTCTGTCTCCGCAAGATAATCTGATTTCTCCTATTTCCGTACATCTCGTTTAATATCCACTCGTCCTTGCTTCAGAGGTGCATTTTTGGGATTATTCCGCTGTTAAGCCTCGTGTTTTCCATAAGGAAAACGCAAGAAAAAACAGCCTTAATAACTCCGAAAGTCAGAATAGATACCTACCTTTTTCTTTTCGCGCACGCGGAATTCGCTCGCAAGGAAATGAAATGAAATTGTTTATTCTGTAAATAGGATATTGCAATCACTTTTACACGTCATATTAAAAAAAAAGAAGAAAATGCTAGATGAGTTCGGCATTTCCTATCTGACTACTCCGAGAAGAAAGGCCAAAACAAACTCAGAGGTCACAGTCTCTTTTAAAGTCCAGACATAATCTTGGTGAGCCCATATGAGGACCATATAGATTAGTATCTCAAATGGTCTTTTGAGGAAAGAACCACACAGATTTGAGTGAACCTGTCCAGTCAGTGCAAGCATTTGTCAGTAATCGTGGAGCTCAACTCAGAACTTAAGGAGCTCAACTCGACGAACAATACCAAAGAAAGGACATTTGGGTAGGTCGCATAAAGTACTCAAACTGCCAGACCATCATTTAAACTAACTGAGAAAGAAAAAAATAAAGAAAGAGGAAAAACAATAAAAATAAAATATCCACATAGTCCTTACATTCACAATAATTAAAACAATATAATACTTTACAAAGTAATCATGTTATTTTGTATATAATTTTCAACAATGTCAATATGTATATAAAACTAATAAACACATAAACAATAGGAATATTAAATATAGTTAAAAAATAAGTAACTATTGCAATTGCATTAAATACAGTTTATTAATAGTTTAGCCTTATCACCGTAACCTGTACAGAATAGTCAGAATAACTTGCTGTCTAAAGCCTCGTGCAATCTAGCGCGACGCGACGGCGCGACGCGACTCGAACAATACAATCTCTAAGAAAACTTCACGATATAACAATAACCGGTGTCGCGTCGCGCCGTCGCGTCGCGCTAGTGTGCACGAAGCTTAATTCGAGATCGTAGATAACAATGTAACGGGTCTGTTACCCTTTGTTACCGGAGCTTAGATCTAAGTGACACACAAAGGAAATTCTATTGTGTCCATAATGATTGAGGTATACGATCGATTAATGTCTAGACGTCAAACCTGCATTGAAATAGGTTATTGGAATGGTGTGTCGAACACTCTGTTGCATTATTATGCATTATTATTTTTTACTGTTTGTATTTCCTGTGCGTGTCCCAAATAAAATATTTTTCTTTATTTCTATCTTTCTTTCTTTTCTTATTATTGACTAGCTTCTGCCGTCAACTTCGTCAGCGTTCGATGTTTTTTTTTTATCATAAAATATATCCTATGACCGGCTATACTGTAGTTTCCCATTAGAGAAAGAATTTTCGTTATCAGATCAGCAGTTCTAAAGACTACATATAAAAACCTCTTTATAAATTATGTAGGTTAATAATCTGACTTTTCCTGTTTTTCTAACCAATTAATCACGAATAGGGTCCAATAACCAGTCGATGACAATACTTTAAATTGGAAAATTCTGTCTTTATTTAAATTCAAAATTGGAAGACTAAATTTATTGCGAAACGAATGCCTATTAGTACAGGTTAAACACTATTCTGTATTTTATTGCTCTTCTGGGCGTTAATACAACATTTCAACCGTACAGAAAAAGCACAAGGGAACGTATAATTTTTTTTTGTCATGTTTTTCAATGCAAAATTGCCAACTATGTAAAGTGTTTTAAACTTTTAGTATTAACGAAACTTGAAAAGTCGGGTAAATGTCCTGAATTCTTTAGTCTCTGTGGGCCATTTTTCCAGAAGTTTTCCTCTAAACCAAGCAAACTTTTTATTATTTCGTAATAATAAATTATTAGTACAACAAAAACTTGACGTGCGACTGATGGCGGTCATTCATTGTCACTTCCTGTGTCGATGGTCATGGAGGAGAAAGTGAAATCTTAGAGCGAGGCGGATGATGCATCTGTATTGGAATGAGCGAGACGGGTGTATTCGCTGAATTACGTACCGTTTTGAGATGTAAGTGTTCCGCGTTACGAGCGGCTTGGAGTTCGGTTAATATAAGGCTTGGTTCATACTTGAAGAGTTTGTTCAATCTTTGGATTATGAGTAAGGCCGCTATCATTTTATTACCTCAAATTCAGTTTGTGATATTCGATCATAAATTATTGTAACCGTAAATGTAACAGGTGTTATCAACTCTTGCACTAAAACGAGAGATTTACGGCACGGTTGGCGCAGTGGTTAAGCGATTGACTGCTGCGCTGCGTGTCGCGGGTTCGATTCCCGCACGGAACAAATATTTGTATGACCTACAATTAGTTGTTCCGGGTCTGGCTGTTTGTGTATGTGAGTTTAAATGTTTGTAAACGCACCCACGACACAGGAGAAATTCCTAGTGTGGGGCAACGTTTTTAAAAAAAAAAAAAAAAAAGATAGTGCATAGACCATTACCATTAAAACCAAAAAAAAATATAGGTAAAAATATTTTTTAAAACAAGCTAGGCGTGAACGTCTTTCTTACACTTAAAGGTAAAGTCTCAAGCTTTAAGAAAATATTAAAGTTCTATGTTTACGTAAGTTTTATTTTGTACTTTTTATTTAATTAAAAACTTGTTTATAAAAAATATTTTGTACTTTTTAGCAATAGAATTTGTTTAAAAGGTGGATCCGCAGTGGTAGTCCGCGAAATTCCTCAATTTTCTTAAATTTTTTGCAATTTTCAGGTCAGTGTCAAGTTGTATCCTGAACAAAATATTATTCGCGACCATAACAAATATTATGTATTAACAGAATTAGAATCATTAATATATCTCTCTAATTTAGATTTGTTCCATTGAATGACTTTTTCATGAAATGATGATATAATGATATTTGAGAACAAATCTAACTTTACTGAAACAAAACAGGGCTATCTTGTTTAGTTGAGGAGTTTCTATGGCCATCTCCGGGCTCCATCATCAGACCAGCTCCGTGGTATCATATTTTTCCACTGTCACCAAAGTTATATAAAGTCAAAGTCAAATAATTTATTTCAATTAGGCACAAAAAAGGCAATTTTGAACGTCAACATTTACAGAAAAATAATAATAATTGATTCTAGTCGCCTCTTCCAAAAGGTAGTTTTCGTATGGAGAAGAATGGGCAAGAAACTCCACCGTTACTCTTTTAAAATGTATTCACAATATCTTGTATACATCAATTATATAATTATGCACCTAGAATAAGATTACTATACCACGATAGGTAAAAATAATGAAAGATTAAGGAATGACAGATAAATTAATTATGTGATGCATGGTGCTCACATATTTACAAACATTGTAAAATTATACGATATTCGTAACATTTTTACAAGTAATAGGTACTAATAAGTCAGTGTGTGAGTTCAAGTAATCACAAAATGTAAAATCAATATTAAAAAAATATATATATATTATACAATTAAATTAAAAACCAGTTAGATTTTGTCTAGATTCTAAATTGTCCTATGGAGCAGGACCAGCATGTTTCCAAGCATTTTTATCTTGGTTTTTATAAGTATGACAAGTTCAGCTCAATCGAACGCCAGGAAGCGCTTGAAAAACGGATGAAAATGGGAGTAACTGGAAACATACGACCGAAGCAAGCAAATAATAAAACTTGCAAAAAGGAAAGCGACTACCTTTACTAAGCTTTAGAAGCATTATCTAGGTAATAAAAAACAGACTAAGAAAAAAAAAGAATTAATAACTTAATAATTCATCCACACAAATATTGAATAAAATATAAATTCGTTGTAAGTGTTTAATATCCCGCCGGAATAAGTAAATATATAATATATTATTATAATATTATGTATTTGCGACGATAATACTTAAACTAAAGTCAGCGGCGGGCTCTTTAAACCAGATAAAGAATAATACGTTTATCGGGAAAGGTCAGGTTTATTGTTGAAATAGCTATAACACAATAAAATTGTTTCTGAACTTATGCTGAATTTGTCAGGCGATTAGAAATGTCATATTTAAAACTTGAGCCTTCATCTGAAGACTGAAGATTTCACAACTTTGTTTAAAAAAAAATGAATTAACAACATCGATATTCGAAATTAGATAATTACTAAAAAAAGTCTAGATTCTTTATTGGATTGTTCTACTAACATTGATATTGAGACTAACGAGAGATAAACCAAATATCTGAACATTGACCGTTCATGTCTCATATGTACCGTACTTTATAAAACAAAAAAAAAGGACATTCATGATTAATTTTCCTTCACGTTTAAATATTTCCATACCATAAAATGAACTTTATTATTATTGTCATAAAATGAATTAACAAAATATTTTAGCATTGAACATTGCCTTGCAAATGTTCAATGCATAAAAAGGTAATGATGATGTGATAATTGGACCTACCGCATAACTCACATTGTGAACACGCATAAGCCCAGGTTCACACAGGTGATATTTTTACGCGACGATTTTTTTTCACGCACTGTATTTTCAAGTCTTGGTACTAGCCCACGTTCGCACCTTCGCACGAACGTAAAAATATCGCGGCGGTATTTTATCGCGCACTGGTTTTTCAAGTTTCTAAGCATCGAGAATCCAACAGAGCATCCCAGCGTGTCAAGAAAAGACTGTTGAAAACCGAGAGAGAGAAAAAAAATCGCCGCGATAAAAATATCGCCCGTGCGTACATCGTCGAAATATTTCGGTTATGCAATATCTACCTGTAGGGCCATATCATTTTAATCGTGTTCCACTTTCGCACCGTTTTACGAGAAAACGAAAATATCTTGCTGCATTGAATGGATGGAACTGATTTATTAATGGTTTTGGAAATTTTATGAGGAAATATTAATCGTCGGTAACGTTTTGATTCCTTTATTTGGTGAAATACAATTTTTATCGTAGATGGAAACCAAAAATTGCTTTAGGTGTGTTGAGTTTTAGCGCAATACAAGTTACAAATTGAGGACCTCACAGTCTAAGAATAAACTACAGGCCGTCGAGAGACCTGCCAGTTTCATAATTATCATTATTACTACTAGAAATTTATCCAAATGACAGATGTCAGGAACGCATTCTCTCGTCGGCCGGATTGTACTAACAGTCGTACTATACAATGACCTGAATCGTATTGCTTGTTTGTATGTTTCGATGTTTGGATGTTAATTACTCAATCACGCAAGAACGGCTGAACGGATTTCGATAAAACTTGGCACAGATAGACCAGGACCTGGGTTAGAAGACTTTTTATCCCCGTATTACATTCCTGAAAATTTTAAAGGAAATCGTTTGGCTTAGTATGGGGCCATGTGACGAGAAGCAAGGAAATGCATGCGACTAAGAGTGATGAATTTAAATGTTGATGGATGGAGAGGGAACGGAAGGTCAAAGAAAAGATGGGTGGATTGTGTGAGGAATAATATGGAAGAGAATAGAGTGAATGATAGCGTGGCGCTTCACAGGGGAGAGTGGAAAGAGAGAACGTGGTGCGCCAACCTCACGTAACATGGCACAAGGGCAGGAAAATGATGATGAATGATGAAAGGCAAATTTCGTGCCCCCCCGCCCCTAGCCGCCGCAGGAAACGCCCTGCGCATCGGGAATCGCAGGCCGATTCCCGGCCACCGTAGGCGCGGGCTTGCGGACGATGAGCAATGGGTAGTTCGCCGTCCGATAAGGAGCGGGCCCGGGTTGACGGCGCGTTGTGTTCCACGCGCGCCTCAAAGAGATGTCAGCAGAAGTGAAGGGGTCCATTAGGACCGATGCCTGCCGGGGTTGCGGGAAAGTCCGAAAGGGATACCGTGGCCCCTGGCAACGTACAGGCAATTGAAGGAACTTTATTATTTTATTATTTATTATTTTATTATTTATTATTCCTGCGGCGAAAGTTAGGTAAGCATAAATAAAGCCTATTAATACTGAGCTAGAGGCTAGAATAATGAACATAATTCATAGAATTCTTTAATATAATATGTAGGTATTGCCTATTCATTTAAACAAATCTTGTGTTTCATTGCCGAGCATGCGTTCAAAAAACATTTATAAGGTCAAAAGGTTAAATCGTGACGATGCCTAGATACAGAAAGTGAAATTGGATTAAATATATAAAGGTGGCAGGGACATTGACGTACAACCTGTTCACTGGATTTCAACGCAGGGCTGTCCTGAATCATGTACTGAATCCGTGGTAACAGGTTTTGTATTGATGTCCCTGTTACTCTGTATACCATTACCGTTTTAAATTTTAGCAAAAATAAATCACACGCTTAAAACCAGTTTTTAAATCTAAAATTCAAATGAAAGGTACACAGTTGGAAACAAAGGTTGCTGAAGACGCCCAAATTATATATTTTTACCAATACTACTGATTTATTCTGTCAACAAAATTATTTTCGTACAAGCCATATTATTGTGCCCGATGCGAATTCCCATCGGCAAAACTTACAAATTTAAATACCAACTTTCTCCTATTTAACCCCTTTGGCGGACTAGCTGTTTGTGCACCCACAAAACAGGAGAAATTCCTAGTGCCGAGCAACGTTTTAAAAAAAAGAAAAAAAAATAGAATTCTTGTGCAAAATTTTATGCTTTAGATCCAGCGGCTTAGCATAGCGTCTAGCAGTACCTAAATGAATTTAAGATTTTTTATTTAAGTAGACGCTCCGCCAGCAATTGAAAGTCGAGCAGTGTGATTATATTGCTATCGGTACCCATCAGCTGTTCAACTTGTTACGACTATCGGAACAAGTTATGTAGGTAATGTAGGAAATGGTAAATTATTATTTATTACACTATACTGGTGTTATCTCATTTGTATGATCATGAGACTTGAGTCACGTGGTTCACGTTCCGGGTTTGTCCGAGCGACGTTTCAATTGGGCCTTTCTTTATGAGCATTGCGATGTTACGTTTACCTCCGAAAATAAAATCTTACATATATTTTAACAGGATTTATAAGTATGTGCGTTTTTCAATTTTGGAATTATTATTAAATAAACAATTTTAAAGATACATTTTGCTCATATTTTGATAGTTTTTTGATACATAAAACATAATTTAAATTATATATTATTAGCCATATGTCAGCTAGCATACGCCATTATACCAACCCATGAGCATTGTGTATTTTATTTATAACCAGCGAACCGCCCAGGCTACTCACGGGTGCAATTTAATGTATATGTAAAGACGGTGGAGTTTCTTGCCCGTTCTTCTCCATAGGTACCTACTACGCTTTGGAATGGGCGACTAGCTTTATATTTCTGACTGACCGACCCCTTGACAATTCAAAAGTGCCTGTAATTGGTTTATTTGAAATAAATGCTTTGAGTTTGAGTTTGAGGTATTCTGTTCAAGACACGTTGTGCAAAAGTTCTGAGCAGTAACCTAACAAAAAGTACTAGGCTTGCATGAATTCAAGATAATATTTCATTAGTATTATTAAGTACTTATTTTTTGTATATAATATATAGCCTATGCCCCCATCCAGAAAGGTCATCCCATTTTAAAGTTACATTACCTTTACAATGGTAAAATTATTTTTCAAATAGGAGCTGTGGTTCCGTACAAAATTCGCTCTCTTTATAATTTTAGTATAGACTAGCTTTTGCTCGCGGCTTCACTCGCATGGAGGTCGGAGATTATCCCACGGGAATTTACTACCGTGATAAAGAGTATCTTATCCCTTAACCCAGGTCATGGTGTACTTGTATGCATTTTATCGAAATCTGTTAAGCAGTGATGGCGTGAAAGATAACAGACAAACAGACAAAGTTACTTTTGCATTTATAAAAATATCTATGGATACTTGAGGATTAATCTAGTAAGTCGTTTTCGGGTGACCACTGAAAATTAACGCTGTGCTGTGAGTCCCCCATAGCACAGCATCATGCTGAGTGGAACCCTACTTGTCACAGTCACGACGTGCAGCTGCCGACTGTGTTCTCTGCTCGCGATTAAAGATCTGTTTTGCATTTTTATTCTTCTTAACTCACCTTTTTTGTATGCACGTGTTTAAATGACAAATAACGTATTTTTCTAATTTTTTCTATTATTAAATAATGTTTCAATGCAAATGCATACAATGCACTTTTTATTTTTTTTATTTTTTTTTCTACACGTTTGTGGGACTATGAGAATTTACTGCCCTGTCGGGAGTACATCATCTTAAGGACCGCCATTGATGACCAGCTTGGCGAGAACTGTCTTCCCTCGCGGACAAAAAAAAAATATTAAAAAGAAAAAAAAATACTTGGAGAAAACCTTAATATCTATAAAATTACTACCTATCACCTATTACGCGCCTAACCTACTACCTATTTGATCAAATAAAATACTCAGATTACGATGGGTCGTGGCATATCTATAAGGAAAAATCCCCTAATAAGAAAATCTCAGTGTCATCCCAGAATTACCGAGTTATTTCCAGTTATTGGCAATTTTGTCGAATCTTGTTACGTGGAAGTTTATTCCCTGTTCGGAAAAATGGGTGTGAATGCCCTTCAAGAAATTCAGACGTGATAGTACTAATGAACTGGAGTGGAGACTTGTAACTCCTATTAGGGACTTATTACGTAATCAGTTGTAAGTGTGTTTGTCCACCACAGCCGTCACCGGGACGTTATGAAAAACGAGATGACGGCGCCGAAGTAGCGATGCATACATTTACTATAGCCGCGTGTCCACGCGCCGTCATCCCGGCCGCTGAAATTTCGAGTGAGGCACGACCGCTAGAACTCGGCCCGAAATTATGACAAAAATTCAAAAGTCATTTATTCAAACTAGGATGAGAATCAGCACTTTTCGAACGTCAAAATTACATAAGACAGTCCCCTGAAACGCCCTTCACCACTTCCTAGTGCTTTAGCTGGGAACAAGAAGTGGCGCAACAAACTCCTCAACAGCACAGCTGTCTGTTCAGTTAGAAAAAAAAATTCTATATGCAAAATAATTTACATTACGCAACACAAAACATAATTTAAATTATAAATTAATAGCCTTATGTCAGCTAGCACACGCCAATATCCCGACCAAAAATATCGAGAACTATACTCAGGCAGAAATAAAAAATACAGACTAAACGTAAACAATATCTAAATAAAAGCCTCGGGTCGATGGGCCGATGTACTGGCAATACAAAACACGCAAAATTTTGTCTATCATAACCGCTGTACCGCCGAGTTCGGTCGCGGTGAACCAACAATCGCTGTCACCTAACGTCACGTTCGGTTCGAATAATCTAATTTCTCGGGGACGTTCCGGTGTCGGCTGCGATGGAAAAATGCCCTGAGTAATACAGTTAGGTAGGAACTTTTCTACAAAAAACAAAAGAAACACGGGCTCCGCTAAAAATGTTACGAGATACATCAAAATTGTGTTTGTTTCAAATTAGGTACATTTCACTCTGTGTTCTTCTTCAAAAAAAATACTTAATATTTTATACCGTGGAACATGGAAATCATTTTTTGGCACTCTTTTAAATATATTATTATATAAAAAAAACATAATTACTGTACATAATCTTCAAAGTAACATAAAGCCAGTCAAACGAACTTGACAAGAGCTCAATACCTTATAGGGTACAGTCGAAAAAAGAGTTAGGCATACCTATAGGTAGGTTACAAATAAACATCTTAGGAAATATAATAGTAGGCATAATGAACAAATTAACGTGAGACATAGGCTCCGTTCTCACGGCTATGATCAGTAGGTACGATATTTTACTGTATTTTGGGTAGTTTCATACTGTATATTTTGTTTTTAACCGTTTGAGAGCGGGATGTTGACTCGTCATCCAAACTTTTTACCGTATACTATCGAACAGGACAGCGCTGTAAAAACCGACATCCGCGAATATTTTAAAAGTTTATGGAATGTATGATGAGATACACACTTTTTCGTATTTAGCAGGACAGAAAAAGTGTAGAGGTTCAACTTGGAGAGCTGAAAGAGCGTGTCAAAGCAAAAAAGAGTACATATATCAGCTGCTTCTTGACATAGTTATCCCTTTTACTGACTATACATCCAATAGACTTCCAACAATGCTTTTAATGGCCTGACAGGGCTGAACTTTCATAAATGAGTAATGATGTGTTTGATAGGTGTTTATGCTATGATTATGCATAATGGACACACATTTAGATGTTAATAGACAAACCATAAAACCGGCAGGACACAAACACACTGCGACTATAGAGTCTGATTAACATGGTGCGATTTAATTGCCTGTGGTATACTAAAAGTTGAAGTAACAATAACAGTTTCACCGTGTAAACAGCATTTGGACGATACAAGTCTTTTGTTGGTCCAATTTATTGTATGTCACAGGCAAGAAATTTGCATCGTGTGAATCACAGACATGTTATATGTGTGTGTGTTTTTGTTTGTCGAGAATTTTATTTATTACAACTTACATTTGTTTTTACTGCCAGGAACTCAATACAACAATGTAGTCACAATTTCCAAACTAAAAAACGTCACCCATAAACTAACCAAACACCACCAACAACAAAAATGAAATGTTTTTAAACTGACATCAATTTAATTGGATAACCATAAAGCTACCCCGAATACTGAAAACCAAAAAAAATTGATCAGCAACTCGTGTTAACTTTTATTGGTGTTATAATTTGGTCAATCAATCACAAAGCTATGTTGGGCAACTAATTAAGGCTTTGACCGAACATTCAGTAGATAATATCTACGGTATGGAATATCTATCGACTAGTCATTATATATTGTTGGTATTTATTGTCACCATAGACTGCCGTAAATATCGAACAAGTGTATTATAAACTGTAATGTAATAAAATAACATTACATTACATCACGCCTGTATTTCCAGTAAGTTTAGCTGTACCTACCTTTTGTTATATTTAAGTCCCAGGGGCGAGCTTATTGCCATCAACCGGGCACAAATCCAGACTCCGGGCTGCTACTGAGCAATTCCAGATGGAAAAACCCAATAACATCTTGCCCAACCCGGGAATCGAACCCAGGATCTCATGCACAGGAGTAGCTCTTTAGACCACTAGACCAACGAGGCAGTATATGACATGTAATCTTCCGTTTAATGTCTGAATATAAATATATTTTCTAATAATAACTGTACAAGGTGTACAGTAATTGCACATTTTATTACGAAATAACATTTCAAAATAAAATGTATGTAATGAAAGCGCTAATAAAATAGCTCTGCTAATAAAACACAAGACATACTTTTCTAATCTCCCTAAAATAAACGATTTAAATAGAAAGCAACAAATAATTATGAAATTAAGAAGCTAATTTTAAACTTAAATTTTAATTGTTATTGAGATTTTATTCTGAAGAATCTTATTAAAATAAAAATATATTTATTGTACACTAGGGTTTATTTGGCCGTCAAAATACAGGGTGTCACATTAACGCGCAAGCTGTTACAATGAATTCAATATATGATTCTTGACGCCCCTGCGTTGAAACAAAAACGGGTAAAAAAAATAAAAAAACCGCGGTTTCCTTTCAAAAGTGAATGCACTTTTGTAGAAAACAATCGATTTTTTCATTCGCCGACCGCGACCTTGACCGCGTGGTTTTGACCTACGCGGTCAAAATGTGTTTACGAAATTTTTCAACGCAGGGGGATCAGAATCATGTAGTGAATCCATGGTAACAGGACGTGCCGGTTTCCTCACGATGTTTTCCTACCTACTTTTGGTACCTACTTGTAACAAAAAACAATTTTAAACATTTTTGTCTGTCTGTTTGTTCTGTATTACCTATCTCCGAAATGACCGGACCGATTTCGACGGGATTTTCACTGGTTGATGACATTAGAAAAATATTTACGGTCCACGGGGGTGAAGCCAGGTGCAGCAGCTATGCATACTAATATTATAAATTCGAAAGTAACTCTGTCTTTTTGTCTTAACGGCTGAACTTAAAAAGTACCATATTATGTCCTAGACATAGGACACTTTTAATTACGGTAGAACGTTTCCTTGGGATAATTTCTGAAGTCCACGCGGTTGGAGTCGCATGCAAAAACTAGTTCAGTAAATCGAAAAATCTATATGCGGCTTATTCTACAAGCCGGAGATCGGTTAAATTAATTTACTAACCAATTCGAATCCAAGTCTAGTTGTCAAAGATATAATACTATACTAAGTTACTAAGTTATAACACTACTAAGTTATACATCGTAATAACGATTTTCATCCGAACTGGTTCAAGTTTGGATACATAAAGGACTAGGTACCTCCTTTAAGATAGAATTTAGCTAAACTTGCTTTCAGATAAAACCACAATAGGCTTAGTTCGACGTGGCCGTATGCCAAAATTTAATCTTTCAGCGTTAAATACACAGGATAAAGGCTCCCGCGGACAGGCGCGACACGACACTGGTTGAACAATTTTCGTAAAGTTTTCATAGAAATTGTTCCACCAGAGTTGCGTCGCGCCGTCGTGTCTGCGGGAGCCTTAAGCTTGGTCCAGTTATTAAACTTGTGAAACAATGTAATATTATATTAACTATGAGCTGAGTACCTAATATCTAAACTTAACGTGAATCACTAGCTTGTATTCACCAGATATTAAATAGGATATATTGTTAATTGCCAAACTTAAGTGGCAATGGGCAGCGCACATTGCTCGCTGAACAGATGGCCGATGGGGCCAAAAGGTTCTGGAGTGGCAATCGCGTACCGGAAGACGTAGCGTTGGAAGGCCTCCCACAAGATGGACCGATGACTTTTTGAAGGCCGCAGTAGTCCGCTGGATGCGGGAGGCACATAATCGGTCGAAGTGGCGGTGCTTGGGGGAGGCCTATATCCAGCAGTGGACGTCTTTCGGCCGAAATGATGAAAATGACGATTGTTATTTTACCGGGGACAACCCCATAATTTACGCTTTTATTACTGAGAATTTCCAGACCAAAAAACATCCTAACACTGCCTGTCCTGGGATTTGAACCCGGGAGCCTACGATAACAAGAACCGCACTTGCGACTACCCAAGCAAGAGGCAATTCCAGAAACGACACATTTATCTAAAATTAACCACAACACGAGAGTATGAAATATGAAAGTTGGCTTAGTTCCTGACGCGTCGTGGAGGTAAGCCTTAAGTGTGGGTCCTGAGTGACGGCGCACTGTGGATCGAAAAAAAGATCTCGAAAACATTGGAACTCTCAAAATCATAGGATACAATCTGATAGGCAAACCAGATTGTATCCTATAATATATTTATGCATAATATTGGCTATTAGAAGCCATTTCAAGCAAAAAACCGACACTTTCAAATTTAAGCTCATTGTCTCCGAGAGCCTTTTTTCGATCCACAGTGCGGTGCACCGCGCAGGCGGAAGGAACCGCGCATTAAACAAATGTTCGACACGTTTGAACTCGTGCGGAGTCCGAGCGGGCGGCGCACAGTGGTCTGAAAATCGAGCTTCGTACTCATAGAAACTTAAAGTAAGGAATTAAAAAAAAAAAGTAAAGTCTCTGGTAGGTATACTTTCCTTTGCGTGATATTAACGTATGGATTGTGTTAGTAGCTCCACGCGTAAGAAAAAAAGTTTTGTGTTTTTTTTTTGTATGGGAGAAAACACTTAAAGTACTTTTTATTTTTATTGAATGGAACTGAAGACACACTGCTCACACGAAGTATTGTACCATACACGGCGATCAAGATGACATCCAATTCATGCACCTTTTGGTGCCGCTTTGCGCGTACCTATTTTACTTGATCAGCAGAACATTGTGAAAGATGGCTTTGGATTCTCCCATACTTTTTTTCGCGACAGACTAAGTGCAGAGGCACAAAAGAACACATAAAAATACTAGAATCGTCTTCGTCTGCCATAGTTTTCTTATACAAACTTTGCCCTGAAGCACCACCTGCATATAAGTGTCAACTCTTTACCATCCAGGGAAGCTACTAATACCATCGATACGTTAATATCACGTAAAGGGACCTCCCTTTACGTGATATTAACGATTCTTTTTTTTTTAAAAAAACGTCTCTGGTATACCTATACCAGAGACGTTTTTTTAAAAAAAAAAGAATCTTTAAGTTTCTATGAGTATGGAGCTCGATTTTTAGACCACTGTGCGGCGGGCGCACATTTCACGGCGCATTGTGTAAATTGGCTCTGCAATCCGCCATACGCGATTCGCCGTCACTCAGGAAGCTCACGTAAACCGCAGGAAGACAGACAGTTAGCGCGTTGTCTACACTGACGGTAGTTGTAAACGAATGTCAGAATAATTCTGCATTCTTGTGTGGGGAAATATTTCGTGCTATTTGATAACTGCATGGAGGAACTTAGTGCCTGCCTACCTACCTTTATTGTTTTGTTATGGTGACGTTTTACTACTTTTATAAATAGTAAAAGTTATGGTAAAAGAAACAAAGCCTAGCTACTGATCGCATTTAGTGCTAATTATTGTGGTATTGGGTTTTTCTAAGTAGCAGCCCGGAGTAGGCATGTAATGGGATTTAAGGCTCCCACAGAAAGGCGCGACGCGACTCTTTTTTTATATCCCATGTCAAAGAATCAACTAGCATATAAATTATCTTTTTAAGATAACTTACCACTAGACTCAATGTGTGTATCTAAATTTCATTGTGTATTTAAGTACGAGTAAATCATTTATAAAACAAAAAATAAACATGCCAGTTGATTCTTTAATATGGTCTTATTCATATTCTAAAGTTATGGGATATTAAAAAAAAACTAGTGTAAATTCAAAATAAAGACTAACCATTATTTCATTGGTGATATCGACTTGTCGTTTTTTTTAATCCTACTAATATTATTTAAACACAAAAGTTTATGAGCATGGATGGATATTTATTACTCTTTCACACAAAAACTATTCAACGGATTTGAATGAAATTTGGCACACAGAAAGTTTATAACCTTGATTAATACACAGGATACTTTTTATCCGGGTATTCTTATGAGATCGAGACCTATGCGGGTGAAACCGCGGGGCGCTGCTAGTTTAAAATAAACGTATGATTGCCTCCCAGCTCTAATACAATTACAGGGCTCGCAAAACATAATTAACATCGGAATACTTTCTCCTTTTTTAGTCCAAATAAGTGCACGGCAATCAAAGTCCGATTCAGTGGATATAAAATAAGGTTTTCGTTTATAAAATTGCACAAAACTGGGTGCTCGAGTTTGTATCACTTTCTTTACCGGAATTATGAGTCAAGATTAACATACGTGCTTTCTGAAAGTACGTGGTTTCGTAATGTTTTGGTATTTCCTTATTGAATAACTGACATGTACTTACCTATTTGCTTATTGATTGTATGAATTTGTCGTAAATAATTTCTAAGACATGATAACTTGTAAACTTATGCAGTTAATAGAGTATACTCTAAAACGTCTAAAACATGAAAATTAAAAAAAAAAATATTATTATCATTTCCTATGATAAATCATAAAATAATTTATTTCTGTATTAACAGAAATAACAAAAAAATGCACTTTAAAGCTTAATATTTCGCTAACCGATCGTTGAATCCTAAATATAACAAGTTCACAATATTCTTGAACGGCCTTTCTAACGACACCCCACATCATGGTAAAGATGAGAAAAAAAAAAATACATCCCCACTCTACGTATAGGGGTAACACTAAAAAAAAAAAAAAAATTACCACTTTGTCGGCGTGATTAATATGTGTACCCATGCTAAATTACAGCTTTCTAGTACAAAGAGTATCGGAGCTAAGCCGCAGACAGAAGGTCAGAAAGACAAACAGACATGGCGAAACTATGAGGGTTCCTTGTTTACTACGGAACCCTAAAAAGTGGGGGAAGTTATTATAAAAATAGATGACAACTCCCAAATACTGTGCATTGTATGCTATACCTTGCTAGAAAGGCAGGATTTTAACATAATTATCAAACTTAGCAACGTACAATATACTAGTTATGAAATAGAAATGAAACCAATAACAAAAAAAAACACGCAAAACGATGATGTGGTCAATAGTGCACGTATGCCAAGTATTCTATTTACTCAACACTTCAAGACTCCCAGCATCTTAGTTGATCTCTACAGAATACTTTTAACGTAACGGCTACACACACAATAAAGTGAAAGTTTGTACACGCATAAAAGTTGTAAGCTTATAATAAGAACAATATTATTGATACTTACAAAATGGTCCGCTTGTTATGTAAATATCTGTAGATATTTTGTACTCGTAACTTTCAAAAAGTTTTTTCGTGCAATCAGCGATGTGAGTTCAGTAATTGAATGGAACTTTGAGAGGTAATAAGAGAACAATAAAAACTTTCTTTTGTTTAAATATTGTATTGTTTTCAACCAACATCCCGCTTAAAAATACACTCAAAAAGCCCTCTAGTTATGTCAATCAAAATGTTCAATATGTTACCCGAATATATAAGAGAAGAACCAAAACTACATCTATTCACGAACAAACTAAAAAAGTTATGAATGAGCAAATGTTATTATAGTGTCAACGAATATTTAAATGATAAATCCTTAAAACAAATAAGTATATAATACTCGTAAGCTAAATGTGAAACTATTGTTATTATACACTCTTACAAATAATTATTTTGTAAGAGTGTGTTGAGAAGAGTTAGAAATGATAAGTCCTCTTCTCCATATAACTTTCTTTTGCTGTGCCCGACAGGGTCCATGATTGTTTCTTTTGGCAAATATGTATTTACCGCCTAAGCCCACATTGTGGAATGCAATAAAGAATTGAGTATTGAGTATATTAATTTTACTTGAAATAGAATAAAAGTTTCACAAATTCTAAAATGTTATATTGCCTCAAAGTACTCCTCAACGAAAAAAGGAATGCCTCGTCGGCACTCAAAAACTATTGAAACTTTGTCCAGCGAGCACTTGCTTGTATTGCAAACTGTACAGCAAGTTTATGATGCAATTTGTAAAGTACATTGAAAGTATAACATACCTACCCTGAAAAGCAACTTACACTTTTTAGTCATTTGCATGGATAAAAATACTTCAATCGATTTCCAAACTGTTGTACATGTAATTAATGATCAATCAATCTGCTTATCCTTTCCCAACTATATTGGGGTCGGCTTCCAGTCTAACCGGATGCAGCTGAATACCAGTATTTTACATGAAGCGACTGCCTATCTGACCTAGACAACCCAGTAACTGGGTAATACGATACCCCTTGGTAGCTTCTGACGACCCGTAACGACTGTCAAAGATCCATGAATGACAGCCAGGACCAACGGCTTAACATGCTTTCCGAGGCATGGAGGAGTGTCGGTATATTAAGATGGTTACCCATCCACAGACCAACCCCAGCAAGCGTAACTTAACCTGAGGGATCTCTCGTGCGGCAGAGTGCGGCGACTTAGCCACGAGCTCCTCATCCGCATGTAATTATTGATCATGATAATGATATAAATTGACAGGAACAGGGACGGAATTGGAGGTAAATGATCGATTATATCGACGACAATATTGCTAACTTTACCGATATTATCGCCGATAGGTTTTCCTGTGAGGAAAATTCGGTTTGATACTTAAGTTACTACATAGGCAATAATTGTCTGTGAAATAATGGTAAGCATCAGCTGTTGTGATTGTAAGGCCATTCATCAATAATAATTTGTCTATTGTTTTTGACTAATTGTCTATGTCTTCATTTTTACTGTTACTTAGTACTCAGAGGGTTAATACTACCTAGGATCAATTTATTTAATTGAAACCTGTACGTTTCTCAACGTAGAGGTACTTCAAAGTACGCAAATTAATCTTAGAAATTAGCAGCAAGTATCTAGGTCATAATATTTTTTTGCTAAACTTAGCCCAGAATTAATAGCCTGGAAGTGATTTCATGGTTCAGGGGAGTGAAAATTACAATAGAATTTAGGTACTAGTAAAATTTTAAGATTTTCCTCACAAAGATTTTGTTCTCTTCTCGTGACTAATGATTAATTTCTTTAATCTTGTCGACCTTATAAATATTTTTGGCATTAAAGAATTAAATTATTTATGTCTGTCCAAATCAATTATCCAATTTGTCTACCTATTCTAATTTTAGCGTGTATCAATTTGTAAATTGGAATTTCATTTGCATATAACACATAATTTGCAAAACCAACAATTTATCTCTATATTTTTGCAGTAAATAAAAAGTTTATAGTTATGAGTTTGCAGCTTCCGATGCTCGTTTTACATATTTTTCGCATAAATAATATATAATTATATATAATGAATATTTACGCAAATGATTTATTTAGTATGTGAGTTATTGGACATTTTCATTATGCTCCAAACTTTTTACAAGATAACTACCGGAAATGAAAAGAAAATACAGTACGTACTTATTTACTTTTTTTATACTATATATAAGTTAATCAAAACACTCACCTAAAAAATCCTATTAAAAAAATAATTATAAAACTGAAACTTCACGAAAGTATATTTCGCAACACTGTCACTCCCGTCTCCCGCGCACCCGATGCGCCGCGCTTGCCAAATGCGACTGCGCGTGCGACGACCGCCGAAACTTTACGACAACTTCCGACAACTTACCTTCACGTGTCGAAGGGTGGGTCTCTGTGTTATGCGTACAATTTTCACAGTGATTACTGTTACGTAAGGTAATTAGTGCGCAGAATGGTCCGATGGCGTTTTTTACGTCGCGTTCATTACGTGAGTGCGACCAGTTTTTTGTGTAAGAGGCCGTAATATGACTTAGAGATATTTTGACTTTTGTCAAGCTTTTATTACTACTTTTTGTGACCAAGTTTATTGTAGACATATTTTGACTTTTTTGTGACCAAGTTTATTGTTGACAGGTTGTGGAAAGTTAGAGGTCAAAAAAGAAAGCCAAGAGATGACCATAGTGGCCAAGAATAGAGACCATGAATGGACATTGGACAAATATGGCATAACACACGACTAGCTGCAGAAGATGGTGGACGAGCCCTGAGTTTGTTTCGGAATTTCTTCTCAGGGGTAGTCAGATAGGAAAACTCGACTCCATCTAGCTTATTTTTTTTAAATATGACGTAAAAATGAGGGGTTTGCACATTTTTAGATCAATTGTATCAAATTAAATTATGCTATTTGCATAATCAGCCTATAATGTTCCCACTTCTGGAACACAGGCCTCCTCTGTGAGAGGGAGTGGGCCGTAATCCACCACACAGGCCCAGTGCGGGTTGATAGATGTCACATGTTTTGGAATTTTTGGTTCTAGGACATGCCGGTTTCCTCACGATGTTTTCCTTCACCGTTTTGAGAGATGGTGATGAAACTATTTGCACAAAGTAAAGCACCGAACTGGGTCCCACGAACTACAACGCGTGAGTCGGGGCCGTCACCACTGGGCCACGACTCAAGTTTGCTTTATATATAGGTTAGGTATTTCCCCAGACGAGTTCCTTTGCTTTATTATACATCTGAATAAAATTTTACGCAGAATGCTTCATAACCAGTAATCCACATGGAAGAGCCGATAATAGCCATGCCGATTTTTTTTTCTTGTTCTTTTGTTCGGTCTTGGACTTTTCTTCTTTAATTCAGAAGCATACCAAACAACATATAACAACGCGGAGGTGAGGGTGGGAGCGAGACAAAATGCTGGATATTCTTGTGTAATCCTATACTATTAAACAAGCAATTTGTATATATATACACACATCAACACGGTCTAGGGATATTTTTAAAAAAGCGAATTACTATCAATGTGTTAATTATTTATATGACATGTATATATTTAAAAGATACGTTATTTGATATTCTACCATTTTTTAATAATGGTTAACGTACTTCGATTAAAATTTCAGGATTTTATGGAAAAAAAATGAAGCATAGACGAAAACCGTATATTAATTAACTTTTAATTTATGAGTAAAAACTGAAAAAAATAGAAAAATCATTTAATTTGTGTTTATAAACTTGAAGTTAGTAGTCTGAGAAAGCGCCCATGATGTTCATAACACATCGGCAACGATTCGGCATGCTCAGAACAAGGTTGTCAATGTCTTGCTGCGGAATATTGTCCCATGTCCTTCTGAGGTGCGCAAAAAGTTGATCTTCTGTAGCCAGATTTTCAGGAACTTCCTTCAGAGCTCTTCTTTGCAGCATATCCCACGCATGCTCAATGGGATTTAGATCTGGCGATTGAGCAGGCCAGTCTAAGGCCCTAACATTGTGTGTATGTAACCAAGCTGCTACCGTTCTCGCCGTGTGTGCCCGGGCATTGTCGTGCATGAGCAGGAAATCTTGCCCCATTTGTGTTCTGTGGGGCAAGATTACGGGCCCCAGCACCTGTTGGACGCATCGTTCTGCCGTCATATTGCCCCGCACCCAAACGAGATCCGTCCGTCCTCCAAGACGAATTCCTGCCCAAACCATAATTGTTCCTCCTTGGTATGGGTGAACTTCCTGAGGGTTCTGAAGACGGCTCCATCGTCCAGGAACTCGCCAAACACGCGTCCTTCGTGAATCTGGATGGAAGCCGAACCTGGATTCATCCGTGAACAGCACATTGGACCATTGCTCACGGCCCCAGTCCACGTGGTTCCGAACCCATTCTAATCGTCGTCCACGATTGCCTCTCCGTAAAGGTGGGACCCGGAGTGGTCTACGAGAGCGTAGATTGCTTTCATGCAGTCGCCTTCTTACAGTTTGGTCACTCACAAGCACTTGGTGTTCCACTCGCAGCCTTTGGACCAATTGAGTCGCCGTTGCATTTGGTTGAGCTCGCGCAGTAATTTGCAAAAATCGATCTTGTCTGGGGGTAGTGATGCGACTTGGCCCCCGGTGCCTCTCCGCTACTTCACCTGTGGCACGATAGCGTGTCCACAATCTTGAAATTACATTTTGGTGGGTCCCTATGGCCTCAGCAACATTACGCTGAACAGACCCAGCTTCCAGCATTCCCACAGCTCGTAACATCTCCGCCCTCGTCAAATGTTGGCGTTGCATGGCTACAATACCTCAATTTTAACTTTATCTTTCGTTTAAAAATGAAAAAAAACTGTAACTAAACGTAATTCGTATTGTTTTCTAAATTTCGCACAAATGAAAATTCCCTCTCCTACACATCAAGACATTTTTATGCCACCGAAACAAAAGAATTTTCAAAAATTTGAATTTGGAATTAGTCTGAGATAAATTACAAACAAATCGGTGTATGAAAGATTACAATGCGGCCAGTACTTTTCGAGTTATTTAATTGAGTTTGAAATATCCCTAGACCGTGTTGATGTGTGTATATATATTTTTATAATCACGTTCTCGAAAACGGCTCTAACGATTTCAATATAGGGGTTTACGGGGGTGAAAAATTGATCTAGCTAGGTCTCATATCTGGGAAAATTCGTTTTCTTCGTATTTTCACCCGAGCAGAGCTCGGTCGCCCATTATTTAGAACAAGATGGCTACCTTAGAATAATGACATGGCAACAGGGAGTAACCCCATACCAAAAAGCTCAATTTTGTTTTATTTTTCTCTTACTGTATAATTATCTTTTTGTATGCACGAGGAGCAGTGTTGGCCCAGTGGAAACGGCCGTGACTTACGAGTGGTCGGTCGTAGGTTAGAACCCAGACAGGCGCTTTACTTTGTGTAAATTATTTCATCACCACTGCTCTCAAACGGTGAAGGAAAACATCGTGCGGAAACCGGCATGTCCTAGAACCAAAAATTCGAAGACGTGTGACATCTACCAACCCGCACTGGGCCCGCGTGGTGGATTATGGCCCACTCTCTCTCACCGAGGCCTGGGTCCCAGCAGTGGGAACATTATAGGCTGATTGACAGATTGAGATGTACGTGTTTCTGTGATAAATATAGATACTTATTTTTCTTTCTTTCTTAAACAATTTGTTAAAAAAACCTTGCGATCCGAAAGGAGCACATACGTACTGCAATAACATTATACAAAGAGTAATATGAAAAAAAAAAAATGCTATTTTAAATTCACATTTTTAGTACCAAAATTACCCCAAATCCATTCAAAATGGCTTATTCCGATCGGATCTCACAATCCGATCCCACTCTATGGGATTCGTTAGGAATATATCCAAACCATGTATTGAAAACTTTCAACAGGGGTCGTAAGTTATGACTTGTAGATACCCGCTAAACGGCCGCCCGGACCCCATGTAATGATCCAGTAAAATTCCCCATTGAAGAAAATAACCACATAAATAGAATCTCTGTACGATACCTTTTTTTATTTTTTTTAGGTGGGAAATTAACTTCTCCCGCTCTGGGCGAAGCGGGAGGGCGTGTCAGACTCTTACTGACTAAAACCTTGCCAGGGGCCACGGTATCCCTTTCGGACTTTCCCGCAACCGCGGCAGGCATCGGTCCTATCGGACCCCTTCAGTTGCTGACATCTCTTTGAAGCGCGCGTGGAACACAACGCGCCGTCGACCCAGGCCAGCCGATCTATTCTGTAAAAATCTCACGGTGAAAACTTGGGTGAAGTGAGCGTGGAGTGAGCTGTCATTCCACTTGCTGCTAGGGACTGACAGCTCACTCCGAGCTCACTTCACCTATTCACGGTGAGATGGTTACAGAATAGCACTACAGTAGTGCTATTCTGTAACCATCTCACCGTGAAAACTTAGGTGACTTAATGACAGCTCACTTCACGCTCACTTCACCCAAGTTTTCACCGTGAGATTTTTACACAATAGATCGGCTGGTCCTTATCGGACGGCGAGCCACCCATTGCTCACCGTCCGCAAGCCCGCGCCTACGTTGGCCGGTACGATACCTACGAACGATACCTAACAATACCCTCACGGATTGGACAGGGTTTATTGTTACGTGTTGTACTGTGACATTTATATTGGTGATGTTCTTTAGAAAGTTCAGGTGCGTAGATAGTGCGTGTATGACCAGATGTATGAACGTAAACGAAGCAAAAGGATCGTAGCAGGTGGAGTTCTGTAGTTTCTGCCCACCCCCAAGGGAAGAAGGCGTGAGTTTATGTGTGTATGAATGCATACCAATTATGACCTTATAGATTTTTTTTAATTCCATTGGTTACTATGCTGAAAGGGGAAAAAAAATGTAGTCCATCAGTCAAATACGAGTAATAAAAAAATATCAAGATAAAACCCATTAAAGTTGGGGAGTGGGAGCTCGCTACAAAATATACCGGAGAGTGACGTCATACCACATTTTAACTCAATATATTGCCATAATCTTTTGATATCGTACAAAAAAAAAAAAATAAGTGTCTAATATTTTTTAATAATCTTTCTGACGGACAAAAAAAAATGTCAACATCCCTATTACTGACGCCATTTTCTAAACCTTGCAAGGTACTTTCTTACAAATGATTTTATTTCATAAGTTTTGTATTCAGTAAACGTACCCACCTATTAACCTACAACGTGTACTTTTTTTATTTCATTAATATTTTGGAACCTTGATTCTTGAAGCTGGGACGTAAGTACTAACACAGTTTACATTTCTGTACAACAAAGTCAAGTTGCTTACGAAGTACAAAAGTGCAAGTAAGTAAATTTTCCTTAACTTAACTTTTCCTTATTGGAAACTACGGAAGATAAACACAACATTTTGCGTGAAGTCCTCGGATGTATGTGTTCGGTATACAACTCTTCGTTATGCAGACGGTCCTTATTTGTTCCGGCAAGACTCATTATCTGCCAAGCCTTTTCCCAACTATGTTGCGGTCGGCTTTCAGTCATACCGGATGCAGTTGAATACCAGTATTTTATTGGAGCGACTGCCTATCTGACCTCCACAACCCAGTTACTGGGTAACACGATACCCCTTTGGTAAGACTGGTTGTCAAACTTTTGGGCTTCTGACTGCTCGTAACGACTGTCAATGATCTATGAATGACAGCCGGGACAAACGGCTTAACGTGGCACGGAGGGGTGTCGATGTAGTGGATGGTCACCCATCCACGAACCAACCGTGACAAGCGTAACTTAACCTTCGATCGACCCGTGCGGCTGTTACCATTTATCTACGAGCCCCTTGTTCCAGCAAGACTTCTGCGACTAAATGTAGGTTTTATTTTAAGTGTTCCTTTGTTTAAATATACGAGTAGGTTAAAGGTGACAAAGTTGTGACTTGACAGAACATAGGTTGTTGTAGGAATTATTTTTTAATCTGCACCTAATTCAAACTACGTAATCTTAATCGTTAATAAATATTGATGCAGTGCGTAAAGTTCAAAATCAGCATTTATAATTCGAAGAACAATGCAACATTAGCATTATTTTCAAGGTTCAGCGTCAACATTTTTTCGGCTTACAATTAAATAAATTTGAGTAACTGTTTAAATTTATTCATTTTAATTTTAAAAAAAAATTAAGTTAGGTAGCCTAAATTTGATTAATCATCGTAAATATTCAAGAATTTAGCAAGAATCATGATGAATAAAAATTTATACAGCCAAATTTGCATACCTACGTATATCAACGAATCGTGTATAATAATAATAATAGGTATATTACATAACATAACATCGCGCCTGTATTCCACGAAGGGTTAGACAGAGGTGTACCCCTATAGTACACCCAAATTTCGCCACTAATGTTTAAGACCTATGTACAGGGCGAGCCTATTG
Source organism: Xanthia icteritia (assembly GCA_949128155.2). Classification (NCBI taxonomy): domain Eukaryota; kingdom Metazoa; phylum Arthropoda; class Insecta; order Lepidoptera; family Noctuidae; genus Xanthia; species Xanthia icteritia. The sequence goes on from OX421937.2 coordinate 3,808,040, forward strand.
CCATCAACCGCGCGCAAATCCAGATTCCGGGCTGCTACTGAGAAATTACCCCTTATTAACAAGTCACCAGATTCGCAACTCACCAGATAATGTACCATCGAACAAATAAATTATATAACTTTCAAATTTATTATAATATTATGACTATTTTACTGATAGACAACCTCATTACATAAATTAATAAAATTCATTCAAATGCATAAGAGGTCGGATTAAAACAGATGGAAAAACTCAATAACACTTTGCCCGACCCGGGAATCAAACCGAGGACCTCGAGCTCAGCAGTGGCGCTTGCGACTACTTATAGACTAACGAACCATTCATAGGAAACGAGCAATTGGAACCGTGCATCTAGCTTCTGACGTTAAGTGCCCTTATAGGTTTATGTGAAATAAAATATTTTGAATTTGAATTTTGAATTTGAATTTGAATTCACAACGACTCCATATTAAGACATTATTTTCACTTGCTGTGCAGTTACTTAAATAGTTTATTGCACAGTTATTGTAATCATTTATTACAACGCACATTTATATGTACTCGTATAATGGCGGCAACCAATTACGCACAAGGCCTGATTTGTATTGAATTTTTTATTTATAACTCAGTTATTTAAGGGTTTCGCTACAATGAGAAAGTAATTTATTAGACTTTGGTGATTAAAAAACGTGTAATTGAATACAATTTATTGCTATTTATATTTTAATTAAATACACAAATAACAATAAAAGTTACTCTTTTATTAATTTTTAGATTGATACGGTCACAATTTCTCGCTCACAATAGCTCAGTAATAAAAGCCGCACGGGCCGATCCATCAGGTTAAGTTACGCTTGCCGCAGTTGGTCCGTGGATCGATGACCACTGACCATCTTTACATACTGGGACTGCTCCGTGCCTCGGTATGCACGTTAAGCCGTTGGTCCCGGCTGTCATTCGTGGATCTTTGACAGTCGTTACGGGTCGTCAGAAGCCCGAAAGTCTGACAACCAGTCTTACCAAGGGATATCGTATCACCCAGTTACTGGGTTGTGGAGGTCAGATAGGCAGTTGCTCTATATAAAATACTGGTATTCAGCTGCATCCGACCTAGCTGGAAAAAGGCTAGGCAGATTGACGTTCTCAATTTATAGATCATCTGTAGATTTGCTTTTAGAAGGCCATAACAATTAAAAATTGTATTGTGTCTCGTTAATGACAGTTGAATTGTCATTTTATACCTGAATTTATCAGCTTTTTGTTGCAAAGTTACTTCAGGCGAAGTTAATAATTGAAATTAGTGATTGAACCTCGTGTCTAGTTCACTCATTCAAGATCTAAGCGGTAGTATTTTATTTACTCAGTTATAACCCGTAATTATAATACAAGCTAACACTTAAATGTTTACAAGGTGGTCCAAACAGTGATGTCATAAAAAAAAGATTCCTCATGCCCAGGGGTATCCGAAAATACCCCTTGTTCATGTACGAGTATGTACAATGTACATTCTTGATAGTTTTCGCGTAACAATTTTTTTTTTGTCTTTTTTATGGGAACCGCTTAAAAAACAATTCAATATTTATTATTACTCGGATTTTTCAAATAATTTCTTAGCTATTTTCATTATTATGAAATATACTTTTAGCCATAAAATAATAATCTTCCTATCATTAATTCAAGATACGAAAATAATCGAAAAGGAGGAATTTACTTTCGAGAGATACAGAATCGAAATTTTCGAGTCAACTTTTGCATCTGGTTAGACTGGAAGCCGACCCCAAAATAGTTGGGAAAAGGCTAGGCAGATGATGTTGAACTAGAAAACTATCAAGAATCGCGGAATATTTATGTGAGATTTTCGGATACCCCTGGACATAAGGAATCTATTATTTTTTTATCACGTCACTATTTGAACCAGCTTGTATAGTATATCTTTTCTCTAAATATTATAAAACAACGTCGCTTTTCGTGTTTGTCTGTACGTCCGCGTTGTTGTTCTTAAATACCCAACGGATTTTGATGAGGTTTCAACATCATTTAGAGAGTGTATTCCGGACGATTTATATAAACGGAATGGGAGTATTCTTTCTTTGGTCTATCTATACCTACATAAATGTTAGGAATGTCACCTTAAGTCACTCATTCATCACACACGCACACTACACACGTATACAATACACTACTCACTACACACTTAAATTAAATGCGTCTAAGTTTATAACTTTAATCAACGTTTATGAATAAGAAGGAATAATATGTTTAGTTGAATTGTTATTAGTAACATTCGATTATTGTCGCTTCAAAATCTTACCGACCGATGTTACGTATACCAATAGTATCTACTTTGTATGTTATAAAGCTGCAAGACGAAAGGCACTAGTCTCCACGACACAGGGAATCCTAGTATGGAGAGTAGTGCTATTTGAATTTGTACTGATTTCTTGAACAATAAAGTTTTTATTTAATTTTTTAATTTATATATTAGGTTGGGGAAAAAGTCTTTTCGCATTATAGTATGTATGAACTTGTAATAAAATCTCTTTGGCTATACTATGTGTATCTGGCTGGTTTTGGTATCATTGAAAGTTTAAATTTTAAAGAACATAATTCCAAATTCAAATTAGGAAAATGTGTGATTTTTATTTGTTTTTCGTACTGTCAAGATGAGTGAATCTAATGAAGAAATTCGATACATTTTAAAATTTTACTACAAAAAAGGTAAAAATGCAACGCAAGCCGCGAAAAAAATTTGCGATGTTTATGGACCTAGTGCAGTGTCTGTGAGAGTAGCACAAATTTGGTTTAAGCGTTTTCAATCCGGAAATTTTGATGTCAAAGATGCACGTCGCTCTGGTCGCCCTATTACGGATAAAATGGATGCCATTTTTGAAAAAGTGGAGCAAGATCGGCATATTAGTAGTTACGACGTAGCTGAAGAACTGGGAATTGACCACAAAACAGTTTTGGCGCATTTGAAAAAAACTGGGTACACAAAAAAGCTCGATATTTGGGTACCTCACGAGCTCACTGAAAGAAACCTAATGAACCGTGTACTCATTTGTGATTCTTTATTACGACGTAATGAAACCTAACCATTTTTGAAGAAGCTGATAACTGGTGATGAAAAGTGGATCACGTACGACAAGAACGTGCGAAAAAGGTCGTGGTCAAAGGCCGGTCAGGCTTCACAGACTGTGGCAAAACCCGGGTTAACTCGCAACAAGGTGATGCTGTGTGTGTGGTGGGATTGGAAGGGCATTATTCATTATGAGCTGTTACCACCAGGCAGGACCATCGATTCTGAACTCTACTGCGAACAACTGATGAGATTAAAGCAAGAAGTTGAGAGAAAGCGGCCGGAATTAATCAACAGAAGGGGTGTGGTTTTTCATCATGATAACGCTAGACCTCACACATCTTTAGCCACTCAGCAAAAATTAAGAGAGTTTGGCTGGGAGGTGTTAATGCATCCGCCGTATAGTCCTGACCTTGCACCTTCAGATTTCCACCTGTTTCGGTCTCTTCAGAATTCTTTAGGCAGTGTCAGGTTAACATCACGGGAGGACTGCCAAAACCACTTGTCGCGGTATTTTGATCAGAAGTCCCAAAATTTCTATAGCAATGGGATCATGTCCCTACCTACAAGATGGCAAAAAGTTATCGAACAAAATGGTACCTACATACTTTAGTTAAATGTAAACATACTATGTTAAAAAATGTTTTGAATTTTCTTAAAAAATACGAAGAAACTTTTTCCCCAACCTATTATAATTATTTTATATTAAACTTGACGTTTTGGCAAGTCGTGAAAAAGGCACTTTTTTAAGCGCCTACATGGCGTGCGGTGACTAAATCGTTACAGATTGATAAAAAATATGTTCTACTGGATTGCATATCTTAACAAAATCAACAAAAAAAATCGCGATAGCATAATAATAATGAAGCATAATTTTGTAAACGCATATTTACACATAATGTTCTTTAGAATAAAAATAATAAACCCTAATTTAACTCATACAAAAATAAACATGTTCGCGCCTCAGGGGTGGCTCGACGACCACCACCCCTACCACACCTTAACGTAATCCAATAGAGTAATTCCCAAATAATAATAAATAATGTTTATATTTTTGGCTCATGATAAATATACGTATAAATACTATGCCTTAAAAATTTATGCAACTCCAAATTATGCCAAAACAAATTAGACCAAATAACAGTTATGCTAACTTTTGCCTTATGCCAAAGTATTATAATGCCATAGTATTATTATGCGAAAACATTATGCCAAACAATATTATGCCTTACAATTTTATTCCAAGAGGGATTCCCGTCTCTGGGATGGTAGCTAAGGCATAGAATCTACGATGCTTCGGATATTACAGATTTTAGGTACTAATCGTTCAGTGACTTATACAATATTATAATACATGCGTTCAAACTTATTTTTATAGTCTCTTTATAGGATACCTTAAAGTTTGTTTCTGTGTTTTCCCTGAAATAGGCAATAACTAAAACTTTGTCTCGTATACTAGAGAGACTTCATTAGAGAAAATTTTACCTTTGAAAGATTAACTTTATTACTTAATCATTTTAACTTATAGCCTCGCAGGCTTTAGGATTTTGTTGAATAATCAGTCAATCTGCCTACCCTTTTCCCAACTAGGTTGGGTCGGCTTCCAGTCTAACCGGATGCAGCTGAATACCAGTCTTTTACATGGACCGACTGCCTATCTGGCCTCTAAGACCCAGTAACTGAGTAAAACAATACTCCGCAAGTAAGACTGGTTATCAGACTTTCGGGCTTCTGACGACCCGTAACGACTGTCAAAGATCCACGACACGTCGATTCTGACAGCCTGGACCAACGGCTTAACATGCTTTCCAAGGCACGGAGGAGTCTCGGTATGTTAAGATGGTCACCCATCCACGGACCGACTTCGACAAGCGTAGCTTAACCTGATAGATCAACCCGTGCGGCTGTTATTACTTAGCCACGAGTCATAACAATGATGAAGGCACTTTCTAAGTTAATGTAAGTGCATGTGCATTAACTGTTTAGTTAACTTAGAAGGCAAACATTGTGAGGTAACCAGGAATTATACATGCCAGGTTATGTCACAAACTCGCAATGTTTTCCTATTTTTCCAATGCAATGGTCTGAAATTGGCAATACACACTTAAGAAGACTGCAAAACAAAGCGTATAACAGAAGACACCTCGTCTTCTGTTATACGCTTTGTTTTGCAGTTGAACAATATTCGACACTATTATTTTATGATTCCCTATCATAGTTGCGACAAACAAATAAAATAATAAATAAATAAAAATGTTTATTGATTCAAATTAATATACACAGACACATTTTAAAAACAGGTGCTAAGAATAATACAATAAGCATAGAGAAAATAAAAACATAGCTTGTGTACAGAGGATTTAGATCTACAAAACGAAAGTCTATGCATACAAAAAAATAATATGAGCCCTGTCTCTTAAACTAGGAGACCTGTATCTTAAGAGACAGTGATCAGCCAAAATATTAATTTATAAAAATGAGATCACAAGAGTGAAAGTGTGACGATCTTTGATTTACAAATGAGAATTTAATGTTAGCATTACGATGTGCATGAATGTGTATATGTAAGGGAGAAGAAGATGTGTAATGTAAGAGTATGTGTGAGGTTGGGGTAGGGTGTGTGTGTGTGTGTGAGGGTGATGGAGGGTGTGTGTGAGGGTGATGGAGGGTGTGTGTGTGTGAGTAAGTAAGTTTGTGTATGTTTTGATGGGGTTAATTATGTCAAGCGATGTATGATGATAGTAAGGACTCTGTTTTAGTATAGTCCTGCTGAATAAGCCAGTCAGTGGTTTTTGATTTGACATTAAATTTATTAAGGTCTATTATGTCTAGTTCTTTCTGAATTCTTTTGAAAACATGAAGGCTCAAGACATAAAATTGGTGTCTTGCAAAAGAGGTTTTGTACTGTACACCTGGGGGAACATATGTGCGCTTACTTGGATCAGATGGAGGTAAGCGAGCATGTACCCTCAGGACCGATTGCAGAATAAAAAGCTGCCGCACCGTCAACACCCTGCAATCAGCGTAGAGCTGCGCTGTAGGATATCTGTATGGTTTCCTTAGCATAACTTTAAGTACAGCCCTTTGAGACCTTTCTGCTCTCAAAAGATAGGTCTTTGCTGCTCCACCCCATGCCGTTATACAGTATCCAATGACCGATTGGCATAAAGTAAAGTACACCATTTTTAGAATGTCGATACTGGCGGATTCTCGGAGAGATTTAAAGATGTGAATGAGACGAAGTGTTCGGGAAGTTAATACGTCAAGTTGTTTGTCCCATTTTAGTCCATCGTCTATGTGCACACCCAAATATTTGACACTGTCTGCTCTAGCAATGGAAGTGCATGTACATGATATTAGCTGGTTCTGGCATGAATGAGCCGTTATTGTACTTGTGGGTTTGGAGTTGGACCGGATCGCAAATGGTATGTAATAAGTTTTTTTTAGGTTTAATGTCAGCAAATTTATGTCGAGCCAGTTCATAATTGTAGACATCGCTGATTCCGCCTTTCGTTTCACATCTTGCCAGGAGGGCCCATCAACCAAAATCGCTGTATCATCTGCATAAGCATAGATCTTACAAGCTGGTATCGACATTCTACAAAGGTCATCTATGTAAATTTGAAAAAGGGTGGGGCCCAGAATGCTCCCCTGGGGGACACCGTACAACACAACTTCTTCATCACTGTAGCTAGAGCCAATCTTTACCAGCTGGGTGCGATTCCTTAGGTAGTCTTTAAAGATTTCCAAGGCCATGCCACGTACACCTATAAACTCCAGCTTGGAAATCAGATTGGGGACAGAAACTGTGTCGAAGGCTTTTGACAGGTCCAAAAATAAACCAAGGCACTTTATTCTACGGTCTAGGGTCTTAGCAATAGATTGAGTTAGATCTAGTACTGCATCTTCAGTGGAGACTCCAGACCGGAAGCCGTACTGATTGTCCGCTATAATATTATATTTATCAAGAAAGCTTCTAAGATTTTTATGAAGAATCTTTTCGAGAATTTTTGAGAGTGACGTAAGGACTGAAATAGGCCTATAGTTATCGACACAGCTTCTGTTCCCGCCCTTAAAGATTGGGTGAACTATGGCTCTCTTCAGGGAATCTGGAAAAACTCCTGTCTCGATGCAGAGATTGCAGATGTATGTTATCGGCGGTACAAGGATATGACGACATAACTTAAGAAGCAAAGAAGATATTCCATCCCATCCTACAGCACAGTCATGACGCATCTGTAGTATAATGGTATCTATGTCACATTCATCAACTTTTTGTAACTGTTTATATAGTGAGTTGGCAGGCGGAATCAGAGTCTTGCTACTTCTAACTCCAGTGCTCTCGCGGTTTAAAGGCGCTTTAAGAGGGTCGTTGATTATTTTAGCAGCCATATTTTTACCTATATTGCTGAAGAAAGAGCAGACATTGTTGAGGGAAGATTGAGGACTGTCGCATGTTTTGAGCAGTTCATCAGGACTAGAGAATATTTTTCCCGTATTGGTTATTTCCTTAATGGTTTTCCACAAGGCTTTAGGATTTTTCCTAGATTTTTCAAGCTCACTCTTCTCATAATTCCTCTTTAATTTACGCAGTAGCATGTTGCAGTAGTTCCTATAACGCGTATAGGTTACACGTAGTATTAAATTGTTCGGTGACTTCTTGGACTTTACGTGAAGCTTATCCCGGTGCTTGATGCATTTTAGGAGTCCTGGGGTTATCCAGGGCTTTATCGTTCTTTGTTTTCTAGGTACATTGATGTGTTTTGTATGTTTAGTTATTGCTGTTGATATCTTTGAAATTAATGTATTGGTAGCAGTATTTGCATCTCTATCATTGTAGATATCCGATAAGTCTGGTTTTTCTAGCTCTGTCTTAATGGCGTCGTGATTTAATCGCGATATAGTGAAACTTTTGTTCCGTGTCGGGTTTGTATTTGAGATCGATAGAATTATCGGTTTGTGGTCAGTAATATGCGACTCCAATACCAAAGTGGTGGCCTGTGACTGTGTTTTTAACAAGATGTGATCTAGGCAGTTTTCCATTCTAGTTGGTAAGAGGTGGGTTGGTACTAGTCCATGAGACGCGTTTAGAATTAGATATTCTAGTGCACGATCATTCCTATTACCTAGTTTTATATCGATGTTCAAATCGCCCACCGTTGAGATATTGGGTATATTTGATATTCCATCGTAAATGTTATTTAAACTAGAGAAAAAGCCATCGAAGTTATCTTTGGTATTATTCGATGGAGAGCGATATATTGCTACTACCGCGAGCTTATTATCAATTTTACATATAAGACTATTTGCATACATAATGTTAAATACGCGACAAATGTTAGGGTCACAGTACGATATGTCAACCATCAGCGGTGCGACAGCGCATCAGCTCGACGAACGTTAGTGCAACTGATTCAGATTCTGATCAGAAAAAATCCCATTTAACAAATTTAATAAAGTAAGGTATTTATGACCGCGCTTGTAGGGCGGCATCCGGGTAGACTGGAAGCCGACCTATACTTGGGTCAGTGATAGCTCGGCCCGAGTCAACTCAACTCGAATAATAATACTAGATACTACGTCGTCAAAACGCCTAAAAATTTGTGTGTACTGTCGGTATGAAAAGTTTGACCCCTTAAAATATTGAGATTTAAATAGCACAGACAATTTAAATTGAATTGCAATAGGCGTTGTAGATAGTTATGTTTTCCTACTTTGTATGTAAATAAAAAACCAAAATCTTCGGAAAACATAATTAAATTCGTAATGATTTGTTTTAAAATATCGATTTTCGACCGTCATCGAATTCGACCGATGGAGGAGTCGTGCCTTGGGTTCGATCTCGAGACCTTGGCAACTTGTCGTCTTGGCAGTCTGTCGGTCGATGATTATTTTTGAAGATAAGAAAAAAATAATATATATATATATATATATTGTTCTCTACTCGATGAGCTTTAGACAATGCCAGGGTTAGAATTTTCTTTTTTCAAAATCAAAAGTTTATTGTATGGAGACTCCCCTTTAATTTTTAATGTTATTCAATTTTTATTATTTGTTGTTATAGCGGCAATAGGAACGCATAATCTGTGAAATTTTCTACTGTCTACCTGTTACGTTTCACGGGATGTCTCCCATGCAGCTGTCGCTCGCTGACAGACAGACAAACAGACGGACAGCGGAGGCTTGGTTCCGTTTGGCAGTTTTCGGGTACGGAACCCTAAAAAAGAGTGCTCGAGCGCTCTTAATGAAAAACCTTTTATTATACCTACAACTGTTATTTCACAGATTTGCTTCGGATTCAGTGCACAAACGCTCTAATACTTTTTCATATACTATAAAATGAGCAATATTTGTATATAATGTATATATATATATTTTTAATCACGTTCTTGAAAACGATTCTCACGATTTCGATGAAAGTTGCAATATAGTCTCATATCTGGGAAAATTCGTTTTCTCCGAATTTTCACCTGAGCAGAGCTCGGTCGCCCAAAGTTTAGAACAAGATGGCTACCTTAGAATAATTGTCATTTGACAATAGACAATAATTGACAGACATGGCAGCATGGAATTAGTAAGTACCTACTATCACGACAGCATGGAATTAGTAAGTACCTACTATCACGGCAGCATGGAATTAGTAAGTACCTACTATCACGGCAGCATGGAATTAGTAAGTACCTACTAACACGGCAGCATGGAATTAGTAAGTACCTACTATCACGGCAGCATGGAATTAGTATGTAGTGTAGCAAAAAGGAATTTAATTCTACTACATCCAAGTGAAACGTCGCCCGGGAGTCGAACCCGGCACGACATAGGTCATATAATGAAACGCAGTATCCAGGTGAGGAACACGAAGTATATTGTAATAATTATTTAGGTAAGTAAGACAACAAGTAAACAATTTGCAAAAAAAATAATTGCAGTCAGCGTATGATTGGATGGTATATCATCGAAGTGTTAGAGGAAAAATAATTAGCGTGACGCGAGTGAAATTGCGATGGCCAACGCTTCGTAAAGCTCCCGTCTATATCCGTGCTTAAGATCGTAATTTAGATTCGACGCGATGAACCCACGCCTCTACAAGGCAAAGAAACTCAACTTGGCTAATAACTATGATGACAAACAATTTAGCTGGCGGTAATACATGAGGTAATACAAAATTAAAGAATATTAAAGAAAAAATATAAAAATAAAAATATAAAAGAAAAAGCGATGTATGCTGTGGAACCGCTGTGAGTTGCCTGCATCACAGCGTGACGTCGCGCCGCTAGTAGACGCTGGGAAGCGCTCACCGCTATCCCAGCTCGGGATCGCCCACGAAACCGCCCGCTTTACCTCAGAGGCGCCAGGTCGCGGTATTCGGTTCCACGCGGACAGCGTTAGGGCAGGGCTGGGCAATGCAATGAACCCTGGTTGTGGATAAATCCGGAAGATAGGGCCGAAACCGGCCTTTTCTGTTTGGATCCGAAATAAACACCATTACCCGAAACAAGGGCAAAATTATGTAAGGCGGCTGAGTGATAGACAGACAACTGGAATACTCACATGTTGGTACGGAGAATACTTTATATGGGAAGAATATCCCGATCCCTGGGAAAGACCTTAACGATTACTGTAATACTGCAACGTGTCTGTTCACGCAAGAAAACACAGGGGAAAATTTAGTACGAAGTCAATTTACATGTCCAAGTAGGCCTGGGTAGCTGACGACTCACCCCAAACAAGCACGAATCTTTTTTATTTCTCCTCCCATCAAAAAAAAATTAAATGTCTGTGCCAATATGTTATAAGCAAAACAGTTCGGCCTTTTTCGCGTGTAAAGAGGCCTATTTACCAGCGGAATGCTGCATTAGGTAGACATGGAATTAGTATGAACTATCCTATATTATTAAATGAGCATTCTCTATTTTCACCCGAGCAGAGCTCGGTCGCCCATGTACTAATTATTTAAGTATTATCTTTGTTACTTAAGTAAACCATTATAGTCATGCTTTTTGAAGAGAAATGGAAAGTGAGACACGGCAGAGTAACACGAAATTAATAAGTAGAATAATTAATTAATCATAAATCAGTGGGCTTCAATTTTATCATAACGAAAGACTTAGATGCTACTTACGTAAGTAAATACTAACTTATGATTTTTAGGGTTCCGTATGTCCAAATGAAAGACGGAACCCTTATAAGATAACTCGTGTGTCTGTCTGTCTGGCTGTCTGTCTGTCCGCCTGTCACAGCCAATTTACTCTGAATCTACTGGATCAATTTAGTTGAAATTCGGTACACATCTATTTCTGTGACCCAAATATGGATATGTAACGTAAATAAATGAATTTTAAATATTGCGGTCACTTTTTAAGGGAAAATTTGAAAATAAAATAAAAAGTTTTGGAAACTGTACCGTGTGACATATCAAATGCTTAAAGGGCTTGTTGTTGTTTATAAATAAATACTTTTAAAGATATTTAAGAAAATAGATGCAAATTGACCATTCCCCCCCCTTATCTCCGAAACAGTTGAGCCATTTTTTTTTGTTAAAGCACAGAATAATGACTTGACTTGACTCACTTCAAAAATTATGCGAGCATATTTCGAAAATATATTTTATTATATATTAATTGATTTGACCCAAATCCAGACTTCATACTGCCACTAAATAATTCCTGATAACAAAACCCAATGTCACTTTTCCCAACCTAGTCAAGCGAGACAGTAGGTCAGGCATCTAACCAATTATGTAGCCCTGTTCACGAACCTGAACTTAAACAAAACAACGTCAAAGCGAAAGTGCTAGCCTCCCATTGTTCAACGGAACGTTTAAACGTTTACTAATAATAACTAATAGCTAACAATGGCCGTCAATGAAGTGGCGTCTGAGTTCTTGGAATTTTAAAGTAGCCTGGGGGGTCAGTAGGTATTACATAGTAGATAGGTACAGAAGGTCGGCTTCACACAACTATAAATAAGTCAACAAAGGCCGTGCGCACTTTGGACGCGTTTTCGTACGAATTTTATTCGTGTGAACACGTACGAACTCGCATGAACGATCCTGACCTTCCAAGTACTAAGGGAGCGCACAGACTGAGTTCGAGTTAGTCGTACGTTTATGTACGTATAGTTCCGACGTCTGAAAACAATCCGAACTCGTAGGGGTTTTTCGTGCGTTCAATGCGATATATGCCCACTCAATTCGTACGACCACGATCATACGTTTACGTACGATACAAATTCGTGTCTAAAGTGCGCGCGGACTAAAAGTCTTTTGTACTAAAAACTACGCAAACAAAAAAAATATACCACGTGCACGCGCCAAGGACGCCTCTTAGCGCGATACAGTTATTTTGATCGTATTAGCGACACTATCTTAACATGTTTCCGTATTGTTTAAAAATATTGGAAATCATTTCTATTTTTTTTTTATTGGCATTTTGCATGCCAACCAAAAAGGTTGTCGGCTGCTTCACCGGACTTTCCTGTGGCTGCCTCAATAAATTAGGAACTCCAGCCAGGGCATAAAACTTAGAAACTAAGCGACTACAAGGTAAGGACGTACATACACACATCAAAAAAAGTTAGCGATCAGTTTGAAAAATCGAATCGATTTTATGTTACGGTAGACTATATTATAATTTATTTTTCTTTTTAGATTCTTTACTTAAAATATAGAATAAAATTAAAACATAAAATAAAAAAACAAACTCCATTCCGAGTAAAGTATGGGCATCAATTCGTACTGGTCGATGATAATGCGCCCGCACATCGAGCTCAACGAGTCAATGCTGCTCTGAGAATATGACATCACAAGGTTAGACTGGCCTGCCAGCTCGCCTGACTTAAACTCAATAGAGCACGCGTGGGATGCTCTTAAGACGCAGATATATGCCAGTGACCTTGAGTGGTTAGCTTGCATGTTCTGTACTGAGCTCACGCAACGCGTCGTACGTCCAGTCAGTAATAGGACTCGCCCATCAAGGAGCGCTGTCCTAAATTAGACGCATTATTAATTTATTATACTAAAAACAAAAGATATTTTAACAAAAAACGTATACTAAAAGATTAATAATTAAATTTTCTTTAAAATGGTGAAGGTTTCAGAAACATACGCTTGATAGATTTTGCGTTATTCTTAGTTTTGTATCCGCGTTAGACATAACTTTACAAATTAATTTCACTATGTAATATAAACATAATCTAAAATATTCACAGATTAAGTTATTAAGAAAATGCTCTAATTTGACATATAATTTTTTCAAATCATTAACCTTACTCGTTTAGACGTGATCATCAGTGCAAAATCATTAAAAGTCGGTTATCGTCGCCTTAAGTGAGCTGTTTGGAACCGTCAGCAACCTCCCCAGACAGTGCCAGAGATTAGGGAAGCCGCTATTAAAGAATGGGACAGGTTACCGCAAGAAATGCTGGCTAGCTTGATCCTCAGCATGCCCAGGCCAGGGGAGGAGTTACATAAAAACCTTCTATTAATAAATTGTTACAATTACATTAGGATTGAATTACTCGTTTTATTTTACGTTTTATTTTTTAACTTCAAACACAGATTTTTCAATTTAAAAAATATGTAACGTAAACACTTTTTCTTGATAAAGTTAAATATAAAAAATATATTAGCGTTTGCTAGTGATCACAAACATTTTTTGATGTGTGTACACTGTACAGCGAGTGTAAGCATTCGTTTGAGACACTTTAGGATCTCCGTACACATGAATACGCCGGATTTCGGTCCTTGTTTGGAACAGCCCTTCTGTACCAGGCTATTTATTGTCAATAGAAGCTTTAGATTTATAATATGTATTGTTAAAACGAGAAAGGTTGATTTAACAGTATACCTGTTGACCCCGATTTGATGGTTACTCTTCGTGCCTTAAGGACTGTGTTCTCGTTAACGTCAAAGGGCTACTAATATTACAGGTATTTTCCAGAATTTACCTCAGACAGCCCATTTTAGCTGTGGCTGTTTGATATGTTTGTACTTTCTGTTATTTGTAGTGTACTTCCAATAGAGTATGATGAATAATAAATTAATGAATATAGTTTGGTAACAATCTTCAAGCGTTAAAACATTAAATACCTACCTAAAAAAAACTAGCTTAGCACAAATATTTTTTAAGATATTGTTTATATCTTGTCCACAATGGAAATTGTCAGTCATGTTTGAAATTGATGAATCCTTAATTGCAATCCTCAATCAATCAATCCTGTCTATCGTAACGGTAGATCACTGCTGAACATATCCTTAAGGTCATGCATCAAACGCAGCTTTCAGAGCCCTTAAGAGGGAACAAGGCCTGCGAGGAATTTAAAAATAGGTATTTGAAGAAACTATTGCCGTCGTCTTACTTATTGCCGACTCTGACGTCGGCAGCCGCTGCTAGAAGTGGCATTGTCAACACTTTCCATTCAAACCAAGCGTGACACACATTAACGGCACTAGGATATAAATTATGTCTAAAAACTGATAGTTTTGAAGGTGGTTCGTGACAGAAGGTGTGCGCTGAACGCATTATCAGCACCACGAATTTTATAAGTACGTCTTTAGACGCTGCCGGCGCTCGGCGCCGGCGCAGCGATTCTATCTTGGTGACACACCGTATTATTGCCACTGTTCCGATTTTTTTTGCCTGAAAACATTATGTATTAGTTTCATGTTAGCTCCCCTGTTCTACGTCCGTAATAGATATATTATTTAGGGTTTAGAATTCGAAAACACAAACAGGCTGTGAAGCCATAAATCTAAAAGGTCAGATTTTATGGTTTCACCTCCATCCAGTACGAAACCTGAACCACTTTCACATGAAATAAAAATCAACCTGAGTCCAAAATGCCAGAAAATAAACTGAACTCGATATTTTAGGTACTTACCTACTGCTCCAAATATTTTATATCTTTTCATAAAGTGCACCAATTCGTGATACGTTTCGTTCAAGCCACAGACAAACCGGTTGCTGACATCAAATTAAATATTTTATATTGCAATTAAATGAAAGAAAATTTAAAACTCATATCGAAAGTACACTTTGTAAGCAAGCATATTACAGATTAGAGGATTATATCCAAGATAAGAATGCTTGGAAACATGTTGGTCCTGCTCCATAGGATAATCTAGAATCTAGATAAAATCAAACTAATTACTAATTTAACTGTTTTTTTTTTATATATGCCATTGATTTTACATTCTGTGATTACTTCCTCACACACTGACTTATTAACTGATTTTTTTTAGGAAAACTGTCTACTTTTACAATGTTTGTAAATCACTTAATTAATTCATCTGTCGTTACTTCATTTTTAATTCTTTTTACGTATTGTGGTATAGTAATTTTATTCTAGGTGGATCGTCTACAAAATATTGTAAAACATTTTAAAAGAGTAACGGTTGAGTTTCTTGCCCATTCTTCTCCATACGAAAACTGCCTTTTGGAAGGGGTGTCTGGAATCAATTTAATTTTTTTGTAAATAAGGGCCTATTTGAAATAAATGATTCGACTTTGACTTTGTTACTAACATAACATAATCAGCCTGTAATGTTCCTCCTGTTGGAACACAGTCCTCCTCTCATCGAGAGGGAGTGGGCTGTAATCTACCACGCGGGCCCAGTGCGGGTTGTAGATGTCACGTCTTCGAATTTTTTGTTCTAGGTCATGCTGGTTTCCACACGATGTTTTTCTTCACCGTTTTGAGAACAGTGGTGATGAAAAATAATTTACACAAAGTAAAGCGCCTGTCAAGGTTCGAACCTAGGACCATACAACTCCTAAGTCGCGGCCGTTACCACTGGGCCACCATTGCTCTGTTGTGGTGGCCCCGTGTTATTATGGACGGGCATTCCTTCGAGTAAATTACTGATGGGCAGTGCAAATACCATTCATGACAATAATGTCCATACACTACATAAAAGTCTTAGTTCAATTAGAAAAACTTGATTCTAATCAATAGTATGCAAAATCATTTACATTTTACATTACACAACACAAAACGTTGAATTAAATTATTTGCCAAATGCCAAAACGAGCAACCGAAATTATCAAATAACTTCTACCGCTCTGGGTGGAGCGGCAGGGCGTGTCAGACTCTTACTGACTAAAACCCACCCGTGTTCCTTGAGTTGCCAGGGGCCACGGTATCCCTTTCGGACTTTCCCGCAACCCCGGCAGGTATCGGTCCTAACAGACCCCTTCACTTCTACTGACATCTCTTTGAGGCGCGCGTGGAACACAACGCGCCGTCGTCCCGGGCTTGGTTCTTATCGAACGGTGAGCTACCCATTGCTCACCGTCCGCAAACCCGCGCCTACGGTGGCCGGGAATCGGCCTGCGATTCCCGATGCCCAGGGCGTCTCCTGCGGCGGCTAGGGGCGTGAGGCCGCGAAGTTTGCCTCTCCCTCACGCGTTCTGCGTCCTCCTTCGCAAGCATTACTGCTTCGCAGAAGGAGGTGACAGCCTCCCATGTCCCTCGCTCCGTACCATGGCCTGGACCAGGGCCAAGCGCGAGTGATCACCACCACCGATCGCCTCCACGAGGACACGACGATGCTCTGCCCAAGCCGGGCAGACCTCCAACGTATGCTCCACCGTGTCCTCCGGGCGATCCACGTAGTGATGACACCCGGGCGTTTCCTCCCGCCTTATACGGAATAGGAACCTCTCGAAACAACCGTGTCCGGTGAGGACCTGCGTCAGGTGGAAGGTGAGGACGCCGTGGCGCCTCAATAGCCACTCCTTAAAGAGGGGACTTATCGCCGCAATAGTGGCGTGTCCAGCACTGGGTTGCGACAATCGCACTGTCTATGACGCCATGAGATCTCGCCGAAGCTCTGTCCGCTGTGCCGCGATTTCTCACGGCAGCGGAGTTACGCCCCGGCGTTTCGCCTCCTCGCGCCACTCCCAAATGTGCGCGAGGAGTGACATCCAACCCTTCAGCCACGACATCACCGCTCGCGCGACCTGCGTCTTGGTCTTGCGACCGCGGCGAGGAAAAATATTAGAATTTATTTAGAGCGTGCCACGACATCGGGCAGTGCGTCTTGCGACGCGGGAACATTCGAGCGCTGCCCCGCGCTGCAAGATGCACCGCCGGATGTCATGGCCCTGGCCTAAGGGACTAAGACAAATTTGCTGGTTGCTCAGGCAAGAATAATATGATCAATTGTCGAGGTCGCTAGCTAACCACAAATTGCAGTACAACTCATTAGAAAAAACATTGTAATGAGTAGATTATGTCAACAACAAATTAAAATTAAATTAAAATAAATTGACGTATACAGCCAAATCAAAAAAATATACAATTTTTATTTGAATTTAACGCATTCAAGGACACTGAACGAGAGACACAATAGAAAAGTATGTACATTTGATTAAATGTCATACAATACATACATTTAAATTTAAATATTTATTTCTGTAAAATAGATAACACTTCTAACAAATTCAGTCCATTAAAAAAACTATATTAAAGAATATATAAATAAGAGTATTATTTTAATACTTATATTAGTTATCATTCATGAAATAAAATATAAGAGAAATCCTTTTTAAAAACGAGCTTTATTTTCTTAAAATCAAGTTCTTAAGTAAATATTAAAGTTCTATATTTTTTTTATTTATTAATTTTTAGTTCATTAAAAGCTTGTTATGGCTCCGTACCTCAAAAGGAAAAACGGAACCCTTAAAGAATCACTCGTGTGTCTATATCTGTCTGTCTGTCAGAGCCAATTTTCTCCGAATCTAATGGACCGATTAAGTTGAAATTTGGTACAGACATGTATTTCTATGACCTAAACTCGGACGTGTAACGTTAATAAATGAATTTCGAATATAGAGGTCACTTTTGGGGGTCAAATAAGAAAATTTTAAAAAAAGTGTTGCTGACTGTATCATGTAACAGAATCAAATAAAAGAGATTATTGCGCGGATCGGAAATATATATTTTAAGTAAATTTAAAATAAATACTTTTGAAGATTTTTAAGAAAATTTATGAAAATTTACCATTCCTCCTTATCTCTGAAACTACTGAGCCTAAAATTGGTGGGTAAAAGTGGTTCTTTACTCGTTTATTATTATTAGATTACAGGAAAACCTATAAGAAGTATATGGTCTTAAAATAACATGCTCTGCACTACAACCAGGGCTATAGTACTCGAGATAAATCAAAATAGCCGAAAGACAACAAGGTTATCTTATTTCGTTGAGGAGTTCCTATGGCCGTCTTTCAGATCCAATATCCGATCCTAGACTACACCTTGGGCTAACATATCTAATTGTCGAAAAAAAAACCAATTGGCCGGAGCACAACGGGGCTTGCTTGTCCTGTTGAGGAGTTCCTATGGTGACCTTCCGTATCCATCATAAAGCCCTTGAGCTATATTAATGAAACTTAATTTTCAAATTCTTTCACATCAAAATCAACTTGATGCTTACCATTATCAGTTACTTTTTACGACTCATAAACGTACGCACACAAAACAGCGCGAGCGCATTGAATAAATAAATCTCTCCAAGTCAAAATTATGTAACAACACAGAAATCCTACAGTTGCTTGATCATCATTTTACTGATGCTGATGAGGTAGAAATTATTGTTTCGGAAGTAGGTCTCCGAATGTACTAATGTTTTGTGATTTTAAAGCCACCTTTATTCAGAGGTCTTTAACTTCCTAACCTGGTTTTGTGTTTATGGGTAAGGATCATCCGGGATAGTTTGCAAGTTGAAAGAAAAAAATATAGAAATTATTCAAAGTCAAATCATTTATTTCAAATAGGCCCTTATAAGGCACTTTCGAACGTCAAAAATTTACAAAAAAATTGAAGTGATTCTAGTCGCCCCTTCCAGTAGTTTTCGTATGGAGAAGAATGGGCAAGAAACTCAACCGTTACTCTTTTAAAATGTTTTACAATATTTTGTAGACGATCCACCCAGAATAAAATTACTATACCACAATACGTAAAAAGAATTAAAAATGAAGTAATGACAGATAGACTAATTATGTGATAGATACATGGTGCTCACATTATTGTTTCAGAAGTAGGTCTCCGATTGTACTAATGTTTTGTGATTTTAAAGCCACCTTTATTCAGAGGTCTTTAACTTTCTAACCTAGTTTTGAATTTTTATAGGTAAGGATCATCCGGGATAGTTTGCAAGTTGAAAGAAAAAAATATAGAAATTATTCAAAGTCAAATCATTTAGGTATTTCAAATAGGCCCTTATAAGGCACTTTCGAACGTCAAAAATTTACAACAAAATTGAAGTGATTCTAGTCGCCCCTTCCAAAAGGTAGTTTTCGCATGGAGAAGAATGGGCAAGAAACTCCACCGTTACTCTTTTAAAAAGTTTTACAATATTTTGTATAAGTACATTAGTTATATAATTATATGTGAGGACGATGCATCTAGAATAAAATTATTATACCACAATAGGTAAAAAGAATTAAGAATTAAAAATGAAGCAACAACAGATAGACTAATTATGTGATAGATACATGGTGCTCACATTATTGTTTCAGAAGTACGTCTCCGATTTTACTAATGTTTTGTGATTTTAAAGCCACCTTTGTTCAGAGGTCTTTAACTTCCTAACCTAGTTTTGTTTATGGGTAAGGATCATCCTGGATAGTTTGCAAGCTGAAAGAAAAAAGTATAGGTATTGAAAAACAAGCAATCTTTGGGCTTACAATTCTCTGCGCATCCAGTTTAACAATGCATTCAGGGCGCTGTTACGTCTGCCACGCTTCTGCAGTGCGTCAACAATGTTTGCTGAGTCGCGCACAGACGGCTTTGATGCCACCTGGCGCAAAAAGACAGCCTCACTGCTAAGCAGATTGCGTGGGAGCAGTAACAGCATCCTGAATGTAATAGGCAATAAGTTAGACAGCCCTCTGGTGTGGAGCCTCACCCAGAGGACTAAGTCTCTCTTAGTTATTAGGTACTAACATAGTTTTTAAGTCATACTAACAATATAAATGTAAATGTAATCATGGATCTATAAATAAATAAATAAATTTGGACTCCGTTGGAAACATAGACAACCTTCTATGATTGGAAATTAATAACAGGCTATATAAAAATAAGGATACGATAGATTATCACACACTTAGCATCACGCCTGTATTCCCCGTAGGTCTAGGCAGAGGTGCAAGTATAGTCCCACATGTCGCCATTTATTTACTTTAATCTAGCATAATCAGCTTATAATGTTACCACTACTGGTACATAGGCCTCATGTCTTCGAGAAGGAGTGGGCTGTAATCTACAGTGCGGGTTGGTGGATGTCACACGTCTTCGAATTTTTAGTTTCTAGGATATGCCGGTTTCCTCATCACGTTTTTCTTCACCGTTTTGAGAGCAGTGGTGTTGAAATAATGTACAAGTAAAGTGGCTGTCAGGGTTCGAACCTATGACCTACAACTCGTAGGTCGCAGCTATTTCTACTGGGCCACTACTGCTCTCTTTTAATGTCATCATTACCATGGCAGCCGAAAGACGTCCACTACTGGACACAAGCCTCCCCCAAGCACCGCCACTTCGACCGATTTGAATTTACTAAGAGCAAATTATTGAAAATATGACTGAGACTTTGGTTCAGACTAAAATTTGTTGGAGTTTCCTGATAAAGCCAGACTATCCGTAAATACTTCTCAATACCAAGAAAAAAAAGTCTATCCTGCATATTGTATTGTTGAGCTTCATGAAACTTGAAACAGCCAGCCACACTTGATATTGATTAAGGAGTAACAATATTGATTCGTTTCGGGAGATAAGACTTTAGAACCAACTTTCTGTCTTCCAAATGTAGCATAACTATAGTTAGGTAGTCTTTGTTGTCTACTGAAATCTATTGTATAACTTTAGAGATTTTGGCGAAGAAATAAATATGAAAGTGTCTTCGGTCATAGGTTGCCTGAGGCGAGTTGACACCTATTGTCAACATGTCCTGACCAGAAGGTCGTGCAAAAAAAAAGAGATTCTCTTTTTTTAAGACGTTCCGTACTATTATAGTGTTATTTATGAAAAATTACGTTTGTTGCGCCTTTTTGAGTTTTTTTTTCAATTTATGATACTTATGCAGTAAGTTAAGAGACCCCGTTACTTAAGCCTAATTACACCAAAAATCAATCTGCCTAGCTTTTTCCCAACTATGTTGGGGTCGGCTTCCAGTCTAACTGGATGCAGCTGAATACCAGTATTTTACATGGAGTGACTGCCTATCTGACCTCCACAACCCAGTAACTGGGTAATACCGACACGAACGACAGCCGTGACCAACGGCTTAACGTGCTTTCCGAGGCACGGTGGAGTCTCGGTATGTAAAGATGGTCACCCATCCACGGACCAACCCCGGCAAGCGTAGCTTAACCTGTTGGAACGACCCGTGCGGCTGTTGTTACTTAGCCACACACCACACCACTTCATAATAAATTGACTATTGCTAGTACAGTATAATTTATTTACTGCTAAATTGTTAAGTCAAACAGAACAGTTCCAGGAATTTTCAAACGGAGTTAAAAGTCATTTTAATTTTGTTGAAATCAAACAGCTTTGTGTGGGAGTTCTTCTGGGACTTATTTCATTTCAGGGACTCGTAAATAAGAGATTTGAAATGGCGCCGTGTGAACTGCATATTTATGATCGCTTATACTTACAGAAAGTGGGCAACATCGCAAATAGCTGTCAAATATGTCGCTGTTCAAATCAAAACAGCGGCAATGGCAATAACTAGTGAACTAAAATATTAATTATGAAACGTAATAATTTATATCGTAAACCGAATATTTAGTTTTAGATGTAAAACAAGTATTTGGAACATCAAATTCACGGTTACAACATCAAATTCAGTGTTAAAATTACAATTCATTATTAATATTCTAGTTCACTAGTTAACCATAGCCATATTTCTTATTTCCATACGGTAATATTGCCAAATTAATCAAAACAGGTAAATATTTGACAGCAATTTGCTACGTTGCCAACTTTTTTGATGAACGCACTTAACCCACTTCCGCCAGCGGCTTCGCCCTCGTGATATATTTGTAAGTAGACTAGTACTGTTATACTATATGTTATAGCCTATGTTACTCAGTGATCATATAGAATTCTACAGGTCCAGTAGTTTTTGAGTTTCTTCATTACAAAAAAACATACAAAAAATCAAATCTTTTCTCTTTATGATATTAGTTTTGATAAGTATTTAGATACTTTATGAGTTAAAACCCAACATGGACGAACTTGACAATGCACTTCAACTCAACATCAAACCGCTAGCCAACATCTTACCTACCTTAAGGCCATCCACACACTGAACAACTTGAAGAAGTTCGTGAGCATCCATCGGTTGCTGACAAATATTACTTTTGACCGATTATTCAACAAAATCCTGAAGCCTGCGTGGCTTAACATAAAATGATTAATATTATTATTTATTTATTCAAGCCAACAAGGACCAATTACAAACATATCATAACATAATAAAATCATACATTTAATTAAAACACACAATGCAATAATATAAACTAATTAAAATAATATTTCCACATTAGCCCGTACGTGTACCATGTCACAGTGATACACGTACTGGCAGTCGAAACGCTGGGCGAAGGCTTTCAGGATACTGTTCGGGCTGACCCGCACCCTGCGCACCAGGGATGTGCACCGCTTGCGCATGGTAGTGTCAAAACAATCCACACGCGCCTCGGCAAACATCCCCGACGCGCTACAGAAGCGAGGCAGCCCCAACAGCACCCAGATTAAGTAATGAAGTAAAACTTTCTGTAATGGAGGTATACGAGACAAAGTTTTAGTTATTGAGAAACAACTTTTAAGGTATCCTATAAAGGGACTCTATAACAATAAGTTCGAACGCTTGGATATGATAGTAGTATTGTATAAGTCACTGAATTAATAGTACCCACCATTGAGGTAGAACGACCATTAATTGAAAGACGTTGTGACCTCCGAGCGTCTCCGTGACTGTGAACAATTTACCTATTTGTTGGCAGTTTAAGCCGATTTCATGTCGCTCAGTTTGCGCAGGCCCTTGTTCGTCTAATTGAACGTGGCCCCACTAAATACAAGTTCTGGTGTTGCAATAACGAGAGTCGAAAGCAAGTGGCATTCTGTCGCCTTTCACTATTATAAGAGGCTCTTGTGCGATGACCGGTACCGATGCTTTGATATTCGACGTCTTATGGAGTTCTGATGCCTTGGTAGTTTGGATATCGGATAGTTTTTTTTACGATAGATTTTAGCGGTAGGTTTTGGAGATGTTTTTGTAACTAGTGAACTAAAATATTAATTATGAAACGTAATAATTTATATCGTAAAACCGAATATTTAGTTTTAGATGTAAAACAAGTATTTGGAACATCAAATTCACGGTTACAACATCAAATTCAGTGTTAAAATTACAATTCATTATTAATATTCTAGTTCACTAGTTAGCCATAGCCATATTTCTTATTTCCATACAGTAATATTGCCAAATTAATCAAAACAGGTAAATATTTGACAGCAATTTGCTACGTTGCCAACTTTTTTGATGAACGCACTTAACCCACTTCCGCCAGCGGCTTCGCCCTCGTGATATATTTGTAAGTAGACTAGTACTGTTATACTATATGTTATAGCCTATGTTACTCAGTGATCATATAGAATTCTACCTTTATTTCATTCTATATTTAAATCGGTCCAGTAGTTTTTGAGTTTCTTCATTACAAAAAAACATACAAACATACAAAAAATCAAATCTTTTCTCTTTATTATATTAGTTTTGATAAGTATTTAGATACTTTATGAGTTAAAACCCAACATGGACGAACTTGACAATGCACTTCAACTCAACATCAAACCGCTAGCCAACATCTTACCTACCTTAAGGCCATCCACACACTGAACAACTTGAAGAAGTTCGTGAACATCCATCGGTTGCTGACAAATATTACTTTTGACCGATTATTCAACAAAATCCTGAAGCCTGCGTGGCTTAACATAAAATGATTAATATTATTATTTATTTATTCAAGCCAACAAGGACCAATTACAAACATATCATAACATAATAAAATCATACATTTAATTAAAACACACAATGCAATAATATAAACTAATTAAAATAATATTTCCACATTAGCCCGTACGTGTACCATGTCACAGTGATACACGTACTGGCAGTCGAAACGCTGGGCGAAGGCTTTCAGGATACTGTTCGGGCTGACCCGCACCCTGCGCACCAGGGATGTGCACCGCTTGCGCATGGTAGTGTCAAAACAATCCACACGCGCCTCGGCAAACATCCCCGACGCGCTACAGAAGCGAGGCAGCCCCAACAGCACCCAGATTAAGTAATGAAGTAAAACTTTCTGTAATGGAGGTATACGAGACAAAGTTTTAGTTATTGAGAAACAACTTTTAAGGTATCCTATAAAGGGACTCTATAACAATAAGTTCGAACGCTTGGATATGATAGTAGTATTGTATAAGTCACTGAATTAATAGTACCCACCATTGAGGTAGAACGACCATTAATTGAAAGACGTTGTGACCTCCGAGCGTCTCCGTGACTGTGAACAATTTACCTATTTGTTGGCAGTTTAAGCCGATTTCATGTCGCTCAGTTTGC
Organism: Xanthia icteritia; assembly: GCA_949128155.2. Lineage (NCBI taxonomy): Eukaryota > Metazoa > Arthropoda > Insecta > Lepidoptera > Noctuidae > Xanthia > Xanthia icteritia. The sequence continues at coordinate 3,832,722 of OX421937.2, forward strand.
GCAGGCCCTTGTTCGTCTAATTGAACGTGGCCCCACTAAATACAAGTTCTGGTGTTGCAATAACGAGAGTCGAAAGCAAGTGGCATTCTGTCGCCTTTCACTATTATAAGAGGCTCTTGTGCGATGACCGGTACCGATGCTTTGATATTCGACGTCTTATGGAGTTCTGATGCCTTGGTAGTTTGGATATCGGATAGTTTTTTTTACGATAGATTTTAGCGGTAGGTTTTGGAGATGTTTTTATTGCAGATTAACGTGATAGAATATAAAGTTATTTTTTTTTTAAGTCGGTTATTTTTTTTTGTAAAAAGTTTTTATTTTTCACTTTTTTGTTGTGGTACCTACCCCACACAAATTCGAATACCACTACCTGCCATGTAAATAACAGTGATAGGAACTTACAACATCATCCATATAGAATAAGTGGGAAAAATACCTAGTATTGAAGCTAACTCAAAACTTCCCAAGCAAAGTTAATACAATTTATATGGGACCATCTCTGAAGTATGACCTACCAAACAAAAAAAGAATCATCAAAATCATTTATTAATTGGCGGAGTAATCGCGTAATAAACATACAAAAAACAAACGTAGGTATTCATTAAATCTATGAAATTTTTCTTCAATAAATAGCTTGGTAGGTACTTATAAAAAAATTATGATACTGAAATGAAATGAAATTAAATTAAATTGTTTATTCTGTAAATAGGATATTGCAATCACTTTTACACGTCATATTAAAAAAATATTAAAAAAAAAAAGAAGAAAATGCTAGATGAGTTCGGCGTTTCCTATCTGACTACTCTGAGAAGAAAGACCGAAACAAACTCAGAGGTCACAGTCTCTTTTAAAGTCCAGACATAATCTTGGTCAGGCCATAATATATGAGGACCATGTAGATTAGTGTCTGAAATGGTCTTTTGAGGAAAGAACCACACAGATTTGAGTGGACCTGTCCAGTCAGTGCAAGCATTTGTCAGTAATCGTAGAGCTCAACTCAGAACTTAAGGAGCTCAACTCGACGAACAATACCAAAGAAAGGACATTTGGGTAGGTCGCATAAAGTACTCAAACTGCCAGACCATCATTTAAACTAACTGAGAAAGAAAAAATTAAAGAAAGAGGAAAAACAATAAAAATAAAATATCCACATAGTCCTCACATTCACAATAATTAAAACAATATAATACTTTACAAAGTAATCATGTTATTTTGGATATAATTTTCAACAATGTCAATATGTATATAAAAAACTGGTATTTTAATGATTTACATAATAATTAAAATGTCAAATTTTATGGTTTTATCACAAAGCTTAGCAGAGCGAGCAGTACTCCTAAAAATTTGCTTACCAAGTAAGAAGTGGAATATAACCGCTATGAACGGAATTACTACGGTACTGGCTCGCTGGTGTAGTGGTCGCAAGCGCAACTGCTGAGCCTGAGGTCCTGGGTTCGATTCCCAGGAATTTCTCAGTAGCAGCCCGGAGTCTGGATTTGCGACCGGTTGATGGCAATAGACTTGCCTTGACTTAAAAATAACTGGCTTAATGTGGGTGTACATCTTGGCCTAACCCTTTGGGGAATAAATGCGTGATGTTATGTTATGTCTTGAAGGGAATTACAAGTTTAACAACTTATTTTTGCAATATTCTATGCAAAAGGTATGCATTTTATTTAAAAATCTTTGGATTTTACTTCTAACCAAATTAATCTACCTAGCCTTTTCCCAACTATATTGGGGTCGGCTTCCAGTCCGGATGCAGCCTCCGTATCCGACCTCCACAACCCAGTAACTGGGTAATACGATACCCCTTGGTAAGACTGGTTGTCAGACTTTCGGGCTTCTGCGACCCGTAACGACTGTCAAAGATCCACGAATGACAGCCGGGACCAACGGTTTAACGTGCTTTCCGAGGCATGGAGGAGTCTCGGTATAGTCTCGGTAGGTGACCATCTGTATGGTCACCTACCCTCCACAGACCAACCCCGGCAAGCATAGCTTAACCTGATTGATCGACCCGTGCGGCTGTTATTACTTAGCCACGAGCAATTTTACTTCTAAACAATTCAATCTATTATTTGCAGCAAAATCGATCTATTGAGGGCTGGCGTTTTACTGGCAAGTCTGGCAACATTTCCACGGTAAATAGCCACTATAAATCCTTTGCCAAGCGGATGCCACTTTGCTGGCAAACGGTTAGTCTACACAGCTTACTTTGCTGGATTACTTAAGCATTCACAGGTTACCTAGGTAAGTTTATATTTCAAAGCAAGTTGCTGGTAAATAATCCTGGTCACTTGGTTTTGCCTGTGCAAGTACTCGCCGTTAACCAGACGCGAACAACCAGAGATAATATGTCTGATGGACTCACACAGACGATGGCATGCCCGACACACGTTAACCGTACCGTCCTTCATAATATGTCTTACTATTATTATTATCCTCTTTATTTCATATATTTACATATAATTTACATTTTTAAATATTTTTATAAAAACAAAGAAAAACAAAAACATTTAAAAATATAAAAAATAGTAGCCCACCGGTATCGGGAACAGGGTCCAAGCTACCGGTAGTCAGGGCTCCTGAGAGAGGAATCTCCTAACGATACGCGCCGTGTCCAGAAGTACCGCTTTCTGGATCAAGCCGTTGATCCAGCTGCCTAGCGAGAGCCTCCTCAGGTGTTGGTCGAGGCTCTTGGCTATTATGCCATTGGCCGTCACGACTGTCGGTACAATGATTGCAGAGTCCACGTCCCACATGTCGACAACCTCGTGTGCTAAGTCAAGATACTTGATTTTTTTATCGTTCTCAGCTTTCACGAGATTCTCGTCATGAGGGACAGCGATATCAACAATCATTGCACGGCGCTCTCGTCGATCTATTACCACAATATCAGGCTTATTGACTACAATAGTCCTGTCAGTGATAATAGATCGATCCCAGTACAATGTGGCGTGACCATTCTCGAGAACTGGGTCGGGCACATACCTGTAGTATGGTACTTCGGACTCCACAAGGTTGTACTGCATGGCAAGTTGCTGGTGGATAATCCTAGCCACTAGATTGTGTCTGTGCAAGTACTCGCCGTTAGCAAGACGAGAACAACCGGAAACAATATGTCGGATTGTTTCACCGGGACGGTGGCATGCCCGACAGATGTCAACCGTACCGTCCTTGACAATGTATTTCCGATAATTATTCGTCATGATAACTTCATCCATAATCGCACAGACAAAACCTTCGGTTTCCCCGAAGAGGTCGCCGAAACGCAGCCAGGATACAGACGCTAAAAAGTCAACATCAGGCCCATGTAGGGCCCGGAAAAAGCGTCCGTGAAGCTCTTTGCCTTGCCATACCTCCTTGCGATCGTTAGTATCAAGCACTACAGGCTTGCGCCAGTTCTCTTTGGCCAAGGAGAGCGGGGTAAGGCCCTTGTCCACCGCGACCACATCTCGATGCATCCCCACGTCGGCTTCTAGGAAATATCCCCTGAGACTGCATACCTCGCGATTGTGGAGGGTCTTAGCGTTTAAAAAGCCTCGACCTCCACACTTTCGCGGGATATACAGTCTCATTACCGATGACCGTGGGTGATGCATTCGATATGCAGTTAGCAGCGTACGGACCCTCCTATCCAGGGCGTCGAGTTCGGTCTGAGTCCATTTGAGTATGCCGAAAGAGTACATCAAAACCGGCATGACCCAACCGTTGAAGGCGCGCACCTTGTTTCCGCCTGATAAAAGACTATTAAATACTTTCTTTAGGCGGCCAAAGAAGCGCTCCTTCAACGATTGCTTCATGTCAGTAACATTGATGCCCAACGCTTCCGACATACCCAAATACTTGTAGGTTTCGGATGAGGAGAGGGATCTTAGGTGTATGGAATCCGAGAGTTGGGTTCCCACGGATTCCACAATCCCCCCTCGCTTTACATGCATGACCGCACATTTGTCCACACCAAATTCCATCCTGATGGCACTACTGAAAGTTTTAGTTACCTTCAATAGCTCCATTAGTTGCAAATTGTTGGGGGCAAAGAGTTTCAAGTCATCCATGTAAAGGAGGTGAGATATAACCTGACCACCTCTCCTCAATCGATAGCCTAGCCCTGAATTCTCCAGCAGTGTGCTTAGAGGATTCAAGGCCAGGCAGAACCAAAGTGGACTCAGACTGTCGCCCTGAAATATACCTCGCTCGATCCTTATCGGTTCACTATTCCTCTGGGTATGTCGACATCCTGGATAGCGAAGAACCGTCCTCCATTGCCCCATACATGACATCAGGAAGGTGCGTAGGGTTGCATCTATTTTATACAACTCCAGCACCCTCATGAGCCATGTATGTGGCACCGAGTCATAGGCCTTCTTATAATCTATCCAACATGTCGACAGATCCTTTCGGGAACGACGAACCTGCTGGCTAATGGCCATATCGATGAGGAGCAGCTCCTTAGTACCGCGGGATCCGTTTCTACATCCATTTTGAGAGGCAGACATGATGGAGTTAGTGTCTATATGATTGTTAATTTTAAATCTCAAAATGGATGTAAAAACTTTATAGACCGTCGGTAGACAAGTGATCGGTCTATAATTTTTGGGTTCCGCAGTACTACCTGATTTATGGAGCAGGTGGGTTATTCCTGTTGTTAGGAACTGAGGCAGCGACCGTGACTCTAAGGCTGACTGGAACTGGGATGCCAATCGGGCGTGCGACCCTTGAAACCATTTTATCCAAAAGTTGTGCAGCCCGTCCGGCCCTGGAGATTTCCAGTTAGGCAACGGACGGACTGCACGAGCTACATCTTGGGGGCTGATGGTAAGTGCCCCCATTTCTGGTATTTGCTCGCACGCTCGCTCGACTTCCCGAGTCCAATCACCTTCGGTGTGGCTGACAGGCGCCGACCAGATACTTCGCCAGAAAGAACACATGGCATCATCATCCGGAAGGCGCGTGTCAACCACACCTTGGTCCGGTCGCTCCCAAGCCCTATAAACCCACCTTTCATCACTCTGGAAGGTGCGATTCTGAGTGTACCGCTCCACTCTCCGCCTGTACCGTCGAATACGGTTTGCCCATGCACAGATCTTCTGCTTCAGGAGGTCGATACGCTCTGTGACGCGGGTCAAATAATCTCGAGAACTAATATCAGTCCCCGAGAACGCCCGCCTCACAAAGCGCATCACTCTAGGGCGAGTATTGCCCTCCCTGAAGCAGATTAGCTTGCCGATGAGTACTCTAGCCTCACCGATACGACGCTCAATCCTGCACTGCCAAGCTGGTACAGCTGGTTTTGGTCGTGGAGCTCTGTCACTGGTCGGAAATTTGACATGAGCTACACGACATGCCGCTACAGCTGCACAGTACAAGATCGAGTGGGTATCGGCGAGGTCTTTGCTGCTGTTAAAACAATTTGACAGCAACGAGTCTAGAGTACACACCAGCGCCTTGTTTTTCTTGTGCATGGGCAAATGGGGTAAACGTGGTCTAAGTTCAGGCGGAGTGGAGCGGTACTCCCGGAAAGCATCCTCCAAAGCGCTCCTCAACCGTGCATTGCATTGGGAAGTCACGGATATAACCCCATCATCATCCTCTTCACCAACGTGGTCAGGTCGCGGTGAAGCACTGGGTGAATTTTGCATTTGTACCGCGACCAGTGGTGAAGCAGGCGTAACATGGTTATTCCTTGATTCGAGGCGTAGTCGATCCAGTACGGCGTCATCCAGCATATGGTTACGCTGGATGACCCGCACCTGATCCGAAAGTCGTTGCGCCGACACGTTGACAGCTGGTTCAAGCACCTGAAACAGAGAGAGCATCCGACCACGGTACGCAGTCAAGTTACTTCCCCCCTCTGTAGCCCCAAAGTATGCGCGCATGACATTTTCATTGACAGTTTGTGTCCACCTCATGCGCTGCACACTTCCACCGGGAGCGGGGACCCTGTCAGAGGCCGGTGGGCCTCGGAGTCCCAAGCTGGCCGGTGGTCGGCCTCTTCCGCGCCGACGTACTGGTGGTGGTGTCGTCGGCGGCGAGAAGTATTCGTCACTCGAGCTCGACGCAACTGCAGCGGCCGGTATCACTGGACTCACGTCTGGAGCAGGTTCCGGCAACTGCGAGGCGGAGCTGAGCGACGAACCCGAAGATGTTGGTTGTGTGTTTATCAGTTTTTGTGCCCGACTTCGCGTCAACATTTCAGTTCTCTCCGTGTTCTTTCGTTATATCCATTTTCTTGCATCCAGGTGGTGTATATGCGTTTCCATTTTGATGGTATAAGAACTATTAATTTTACAAGATTTTTGAATGTTTTATTATGTAAAAATACTAAAAATTAATTATTATTACTATTATTATTATTATTAGTTATTTACGGTAGCCCATTTCTGCTTTGTCAAAAAAAAAATTGGCAGGTCATCACAATATGTCTGATATTAAAAATGTACATAAGTTTCGTAATTTTATTACGAAAAAGTTTGTTTTCAGACATTTTGCGTGTCAAATGAGGCCTGACCGCATTTAAAAAAAAAATTAACCTGTCTGTCTCATAGCAACCTGGTTCAATGTTTTTTTTAAATCTCTTGTTTCGTTACCTGTTTTCAGAAATTTTAAATGTCACCTATAATTCCAAAAACCAAAATAACGTTTCGGAGCCGCTCGTCAACCGCGCGGTGCTTGTTACGCTCCTATCCTCACCAATGATGAGCCCGACGATGATTTTTTTTCAATAAACAGTTTTTTCAAGCGTTTCCTTTCGTCCAATTTATTAAAAAAACATATTAATTTTAGATCGATGGTTTCGCGTAAGTTCTTTATTAAACGTACGTACAAACGCCGCAATATGATTTATTTATAATTTCTGACTATCGAATAGGTTTCTAATTAGTAACGTGAGACACTAAATTTGTCAGATATAATTTTTGTCTACATCTAGACAACCGTTTTCATTATTTCCAACACTTTTCATGCTACGTTAACGATTGCAAAAATTCACGTTCAAAATGGATTCAACACATAATTAACATGCTCAAATTTTTTTCTAAAAAATATATATTCGCATCAACTGACCAATGTTTACCTGAAAACAAGATTTTCAGATGGGTTGCAATGGGTTTTATGTTCTGCCTCATTTTTAATTTTCTCAAATGGTCTCCTGGGCACGTGTGACGCTACTGGTCCCTGAAAATTGTGTTTTCGGTATCTAAAATCTATCGTTCAACTGCATTCTGAAAATCAGACAGATTGAAACAATTCGGTATTTTTTTGGACATATTTAAACAAGTCCGGTCAGGTCAGACGAGACGCGCGCGCGAATTTCAGAATAACCAAATCTATCCATTTTATCGTATTGTTCGTAAAACGATAAGGCAAAACAATTTGTCATGGGTTCTCGTATCAATAGAATTAATTTTAATGTGGAATTCAAAATGAAAGCAGTGCAGTACTGTTTCGGTACAGAGTGACTACTTACCAACCATTGAGGAAACATAAGCAGTACCGACCAACGAGGAAACGGCCTTACCAGCAAATAACACATGAGCTGTAATATTTTATTCTTTAAAAAGATTCCCTACGAGAATTGGTGTCAAAAAATTGCCTATAAAAGGCATTAGTTGGCGTGCGCTGCGAAAACTATTGATGATGCATAAAATTATTTACTACCAGCCTTATTTATAAAAATCTCGCTAATCACTGCTTAGTCACTGTTTAGCTAAGCAAATGGAACTAAAAAACTTTTCTTTATTTATAAACGCTAGTTAGCAAGTGATTAGTTGCGAAACGAAATAGAGGTGAAATTATGCGTTCGGCACAGATTATAACCAAAATAGTCGACTAAAAAACAGAATTTTAAGAATAAAGTTGTCAAAACCACGATTTCTGTATCTGTCGTGACTTTGACAGACAAAAGTCAAAAATTTCATCGGAAAATATAAAATTGAATAATATTACTTAATAAGTTTATTTCATTGTTTTTGCGATGATAGCAATGAAAATAATAAGCTCCAATAATTGGAGTAAACAGGAAAAGGTATTTATCTCTGAATTTATATCTACTTACTAATAATATAAACTGACCAAGTGAATGTTAAAGTAGAAGTAACAATATTATTACTTATGTATTTTCATGTCCTTTTTGCTTCTTAACACGAATATACTATTTTAGAAATGTATGTAACTACTTGTGTCTGTTTTATTAATTCCTATTGCTTTTGCATCAGGTTTTCAGTATCTTTTAATACCATTACTATACTTGTTTACAGCAACTTTGACTGCTGCTATGAGCCACTAAATATGATTCAACCTCGCAAAGATGAGGGAGGAGACCATGCTACGTGAAAACGATGAGGAATGCGAGTGGCATGACAAAAGAATGGCACCATGTCTTTGGAGGAAGAATATTGGAAATAAAAAATAATGAATTTATAACAAAAATGTAGCTTTATTATGTATCAAAATAAATTGTTTTCTATAAAATGACTCTTGTTATTTGTGTGACTGCCACAACGTGGCTTTTCTTTAGTTCTGGGCCTTAAAGCTAGCGCCATAAGATGAGGGGCACATGGGAAAACACATTGGATAATCATTATCTCCGATGAGCTCCCTCATGAACTCATTCTCTTCAATCCACCTGAGCACCTACTGAGCCTCCTTCTGATTGAACTTTCTCCATAAATCCTTGTAAAATGTGTACTTCGAAAGAAGAATATTATCAACATAACATAACATCACGCCTGTATTTCCCCGAAGGGTTAGGCAGAGGTGTACCTATAGTACACCCACATTTCGCCAGTTATGTTTAAGTCCCATGTAATAGGGGGCGAACCTATTGCCATCAATAGGGCACAAATCCAGACCCCGGGCTGCTACTGAGAAATTCCACACTGAATAAACCCGGGACCTCATGCTCAGCAGTAGCACTTGCAACCACTAGACCAACGAGGCAGTCAGAATATTATCTAGTAGGTATCTAATCATCCTCGTAAGGGATATAAATGGGCTTTGTAGGTCTTCCTCCGTGTACTTTGTGCCGGTGTTTCAAAATTATTTAATTCTTTTAAGTGGTTCTGAAATCCCGTAAAAGATTGTCGAAATCCATATTTACTATCTCGATAAATAATATCGGCACATCTCGATAATATTAACAAAATTACCTCGAAGCACACATAATTCGCATTGAATCGATCAGCTGATTGAAATAAAATCCGCCATCTCGCCTCTTAGCATCCTCTTAACAGTGGACGGGTGGTGTTTAATTTTGACAGCTACTAATCAATTGCTTAGCGACCTCTTAGCGCTAAATTGCGTTTATGAATAAGAATTTTGCTAATCAATTGCTTAGCAGTTGATTAAAATTTAAGAGGCGTTTATAAATAAGACCGTACATGTTTAAGTAGGTTATCGTTACCCACAAAAAAGTCCGCGAGGCTTGTATGTCTAAAGATTATAGTTAAGTCACAATACCTAACCGTTTTTTGATCAAATTTGTCAATCAAAACACGGGTAGAATCGAAAGATGATGAAATTCGTATCATGCTATTAACTAATATTATAATTGCGAAAGTGAGTTTGATTCTTTGTTACGCTTTCACGCTAAAACGGCTAAATAAATTTGGATGAAATTTAGCACATGGGTAGACCATAGCTTGGATTAGGACGTAGGATACTTTTTTATCCCGATATTCCCACGGGATCGAGACTTATGCGGGTGAAACCTCGGGGCGCAGTTAGTAGTTTCATAAGTGGTTTAACCTGGATTAAAACATGAGATTTACTGCTTTTAATCTCGGTAGTACGTTCTCGTGGGATATTATCCATGCGGGCGAAGCTATGGAAAAAAGCTAGAAATGTATCAAATGTAATAAAAATTTAAACATTAATGAACATTTTCACCCATAAACACGTCAGATAATAAAGATTATAAATATCATTAATTAAAAAGTAAAAGTGTATTGTATGTTAAAACGCAAGTAGGAAGGTACTTGCGTATGGACTTCACGCTTGTAAATTATAACCCATGACCACATGAATTTTGATGAGTTGAAAATCTATTGGAGTTTAAATTGTATGACACCATCATTAAGATTGATATTTGAGTGGGTGGGTGGTATTTCAAATTTAATTTATTTTGAACGTATTTTAGCTTTCGGGTAAATGTACGATCTATCTAAAATTGCACTCTGGGATAGGACCAACACTTATGTAACCTAGCTACCTACTTAGTTTGTGAAAAAAAAAATGTTTCTTTTTCTTAACAACAATTTTTTTTTTTTTTTACCTTTTTCCTTATCTAAAGTTATACATATTCATCCGTTAATCAGATGATCAATTGAAATAATTGACATCCTCTCAGAGGAGATGTCAATTATATATACCGCCTCTGTGGTTAGACCACCTGGCTCAGACTCAGAGGGTTCCCGGGTTCGATTCCCAGTGGGGGCAAAATTTTTTTTAAAGAACTAAACCGTAGCGGATTTTTAAAAAAATTGGTAGGTACTCCCTGTAGATTCGACATTATAAAATAAACTTTAAATCTGCCTAGCCTTTTCCCAACTATGTTGGGGTCGGCTTCCAGTCTAACCGGATGCAGCTGAATACCAGTATTTTACGTGGAGCTACTAACTGCCTATCTGTCCTCCACAACCCTGTTACTGGGTAACACGATACCCCTTGGTAAGACTGGTTGTCAGACTTTCGAGGTTCTGATGTCCCGTAACGACTGTCAAAGATCCAAGAACGAAACCTGGGACCAACGTCTCGGTATTTTAAGACGGTCACCCATATACGGACTGACCGCGGCAAACGAAGCTTAACCTAATCGATCAATCCGTGCGGCTGTTATTACTTAGCCACGAGCCCTACCTTCTAAATTATACTTTAAAGTGACGTTAATATCACAAGGTTTAATTAAAATACCACAAAAAACACAAAATTTATTCGTAATGCTGAGTACAATTTGAGTTTTTCAGCTATTTTAATACTTCAATTACCTACAAATTGTATTACAAAATTTTCTGCTTTCCAAATCAATGAACACTAATATCGTAGATGTTATAAATTATACATTGAATCCAGGACATTATTATTTGGGGTCACTTCCTTGTAGCGTCGTCCCACCAATCTTCGAGAGATAGAGGAAAGCATTTGAGGTCAATGGTTAGCAATAAATATGAGTTGGACATAAAATAGGTGTGAAACGATTGTATGAAGGTGGTTTTTTCGAAAGAGAAAAATGAGTAAGGGATAAAGAGGACTTATGGCCTTTTGCTGGATAGGTAATCTATACATCTTCTATAAACTTACACATATAATATACCTACATACATACAAATAAATAAATAGAATTTAAGTCTCTTTGTAATGTCAAAATAGCTTTTAACTAAATGCATAAGAAAGTTTATACGGTACACGTACGGTACTTTTGGCTACTTTTGTATGTGTATTTTGTGTTTTTATTTTATTTAAATGTGCGTTTTGTTTGTGCAGAATAAACGTATTTTCTTTCTTTTCTTTCTTTTTTTTTACATAACAAAAAAAAAAAAAAAAAAAACTGTTTGTTTGTTCCGTCTAATCTCCGAAACGGCTGGACCAATTTTGACGGGACTTTCACTGGCAGATGATGTTATAAGAAAACCCTCTGGCTACGTTTATGGTAGAAAAAAGAATAGGGTTCCACACGGGCAGCAGCTTGTTTTATTCTTCTTCTCTTAAAAATCTAAAATTCATTGACAGACAACGCACAGCTTGTTACTCGTTGGATCTAGAAGTTTGAAATTTTGCGCACGAGTTCCTTAAACATCGACCGTGAATTTAAAAGAAGAATGTTTGAAAATTCAGCCCTTAAATGGGTTAACGGGCCTGCGGAGCATGCGTAGTTCATACAAACGTAATATAATAATAATAATTGTTTATTGATCAAAAGGGTACAGATAGAAACAAAACTTAACTAGTTACAAGAAAGATTACAAGGTTATGATAGTATATTATTATGGTAGAAAACGATTGGATTACAGAATATCTAGGCTCCCAAATATATATTTTGAATGGACACTGATTTAAAGACGAGTTATGAGAACAATAAGTTATCTCTAGAAATTTGAAATTCCTCATATCTCGTCTTTATATGTTCTGTAATCCAATCGGAATAAATACACACTACCTTAAGAATATATTTGATTTACAAATTATTTTGGTATTACGTTTGTATGAACTACGCATGCTCCGCAGGCCCCTTAAATAGGAGATAAAAGATTATATGAAAGTTCGACATTTTAGCTGATCATAAATCACAGCATGGCTTGTTGTTATTATATTTACATAATTCTTAGTCATCATCTGCCTAGCCTTTTTTCAAGGGGTCGAAGTCGGCTTCCAGTCCAACCGGATGCAGCTGAATACCAGCATTTTACATGGAGCGACTGCCTATCTGACCTCCACATCCCAGTTAGTAGGTAAAACGATACCCATTGGTAAGTAAGGTTAGCACAACAATAAATAAAACTAGGCTTTTTAACTGAAAGGGTACTAAGGCCAACTTATTATCTCAGTAGGTACTTACTAAACTACTTACCTTGATTAAGTATCTACAAGTCATGTAGGTATAACCCTTTTAAAATCGATCATCCATTAAATTAATAATCCGTTTTACGGGCTGAATTAAGTTGGTAATGCTTTGTTTTACAAATGACTGTCATTAGTCATATCATAATTTGCGCAGGCGCTTAAGATAAAATCTCCTTAACATTTCACTATTAAAGTTATGTGACAGCTTTCTAAATCACTTTCACTACAATTGCATGAATGATTGGTTGCCACTTCTATCGATGTCAGAACAACCTTGAAAATATTGCCGTCCCATGTCGGTAATTTGTCAACCCAGCTCTATTTGTCGACTGTTAGCTAGCATGTTTGTCGTAGGCGTTTAAGCCACTATTTCTCATTTTACTAATATTGTAAAATGAGAAATAGTTGTTCAAAGATAAACGAAGATGATTTTTGTATATCAGGATACCATAAATAAATGAAATTCTCGTTTTATCTTGAAAAAAATTGATAAAGATAATCGGGATAAATCATTCGGATCATTGACAAACTGAAAAAAATAAAAATAAAATGATGACATTCTGTGCACGTGTTACCATCATTTGCCTAGCTTTTTCTCAACTATGTTGGGGTCGGTTTCCTGTCTAACCAGATGCAGCTGAATATCAGGATTTTACATAAGCAAACTGCCTGTCTAGCCTCCACATCCCAGTTACTTAGGTAACACGATACCCATTGGAAAGACTGGTTATCAAACTTTCGGGCTTCTGATTACCCGTAATGACTATCGGAGACCTATGAATGACAGCCGGGACCAACATTTTAACACTGTTTACGAGGCACGGAAATGAAATGAAATATTATTTATTTGCTAGAATATAGGTACTTACATAATAACATGGTAAAATAATTTTAGTCTCACTATAATCGACTTATCAGTCGTGCAAATATTTCTAGTACATGCTTTAATATCATGAAATTACTTCGATGTCATTAGTTATACACATCATAATCTTAATAAAATTTACAGTCTTGCTTCGTTAATATTAATTAGGAACATTGACATTATAAAATATATTAAATTAGTTTATTAGATATGACAAGACAGTTCATCAATTTATTGATTAGATTTATAAATAATTTTAATAATTATAATTTAAATAAAGAGAGTGAGGAGTCACAGTATATAATGGATGGTCACCCATTGACCTTAGCAAGCGTAGCTTAACCATTGATCAATCGTGTGCGGCTGTTATTACATAAACACGAGCTCCTCTTAATCCGTTTGTACACCTGTTACAACCATAATAAAAACTGTAACTATTACGAAAATCGTCACACTGCAGAACAAAAACAAAAGAAATACAGGCTAACATAATAAGGGGTACGATCACAGGGCGCGATAGACTCCTGCGTCCCGGCACAACGTACCTATTATAATTGGAAGACAACCTTGTGGTTTTGAGTCAGTAGAAGTATAACAAACACCTTTAGTTTTACATATCCCAGGGCGAAGAACACATAAAGAAAGCCCTTTATTATAACTATTTTCTTTTCTCAAAATCTTTACAAAGGAAAGTGTTTCGGACAATTTTTCACTTGTCAACGAACTTTTTGTTGTCATTATTAAAATTTATGCAAGTTGGTAACACTCCAAAATACCGTTCACTTATTTTCCAACTGAAGAGACAACATGCGTTAAAATAAAATCTTAGAAACAAAACAAACAATTTTATTTTCCTCCTTCTAACAAAATTGCTATTGCTTTTACGTTAGGCGTTGTATTACTTTTAATGCCAATTGCCTCAAGAAATAATAAAACTGATAAAATAGATGAAACTTTAACTTAAATGAAGGTAGCCTTTAAAATAATTAAAACAAGTTTTAATTTGGATTAGGAGGCTATTCCCAAAAAACTTTGTGCCAAATGTGTTTGAAAAAAAATTAAAAACGAAAATAGTTTTTACCTAAGAGGTATTTTTGTAGCACTGAAATGTGGCATATAAACTGTCCACTTTTTCACAGAGACTAATTGCCCTTAAAAATAGGAGGATGGCATTATCTTCAAACCTACAATCCCAAATCCCGCATAAATAAAAATAAAATCATTTGAATTCGGACAACTAAGAGATCCATAAATTGTTAGTAACAGGTTTGCACTTAAAACACTATTGTTACTAACTTACACTAAAGACGAATTAATAAGAAGACCACCCATCAACTTGACAACGTGAAATGGAAACTAGGGTATAAGTCTTCTCACAAATTGCCTTATTATGGCCGAGGAGGTATCTGCCGCCACAGCCTTCAGGATGCTATTGTGACTGCCCCTTATTCTGCTCAGAAGTGAGGCCGTTTTATTGCGGATGATGGCATGAAATCCATCAGTATGGTTTCCGAGGCGAACATTTCCGAGGCACTGCAACAACGAGGCAGTCGCAATGACATCCTAAAAATATTGTTATATTGGATGCGGAGAACATCCAGCGACATTTTCGAGTAGTTGACCCAAAGATTCCCGGTGTAAAAGCTCTGACAACAAGCTTTAAAAAGCGTAATCTTTACTTGGTCAGTACGCCGAGCAAATATTCGTGCCAACATATTACCCCTGACCGCCAGAGCCCTACGCTCCCTCTCAATGTCACTATGGTCACTGAGGTCGTCGGTAAGAAAATGCCCAAGATATTTGAACTTAGTCACTCTGCGTATTGGCGTGCCGATTATGGCAAGTTCGAGTGTACTCTCCCGGCAGTTACCGGCGACCCCAAATACCATGTATTCACATTTTTTTGCATTATAGATCAGACCAAGCGCAGCAGCGAAGATCTCACACACATTTAACAGCTCCAGAATTGCTCCCGGTGACGGGCCCTGCAGCACCATGTCATCCGCATAACTGATGTTGTTGCAACTGACACCATTTACCCTGCATCCGATACGCATGCTGCTGAGCTCGGCAATGAGGTCATTAACATATATGAAGTGGACTGTATGGTTTTTTCTTCAATAAGACTTCTTGATTTTCTTCTATTTATTTCGTAGATTTTTCCTTGTTGAGAGCTGAGATCCGACTGTAACGTTCCGGCCCAATGGCCCGTCTTTTATACTCGATCTGCTTACCGTAGCGAGACCACTGATTTTTGAGACCCTTTTTGCTCGCATTTTCACTACGGTTTCGATCTGTTGAGCCCTGTTTTTAATGGTTCCTCAAGTCGGATCGTTACAGTTTTTTCCCAGTATATGGCTCATGTAGCCCTTAATCATATTACAAACAGTTACATAACATATCTTTATGTAAAAAAAACTTTCTAGAACATGGACTCCTTAAGAATCGCTTATGTTACATTTTCACTATACATTCTTGTTGATATCTTGGAAACCCGTGGACCGATTCGCATGATTCGAACGGGAGAAATGGTTTTACATGTATACCTTTCATTTGACACTAATTTCGTTACAATATTCCCATAAACAAAAAACCTCATTTCTGAGTTACGTAATTTTGAGAAATTTTGTTATACATTTTAATTCTTTGGTGATTATTGTACTACTTAATCTTATTGGTTTTAAACATGAAAACTAGTAAAAATTCAATTATTAGAAGCTAATAAGAACATACACTATTATATAATTCTAATTAGAAACTACAAAAAACTTATATGAATTAATAAAAGTCCGTCGCGGTCCCGCCGCTACTTGTGCCCCTGTGCACAGATAGGGTCTCCACTATTGTTTTACACTAACACTTTTTCTGGTTTATAATCACTTCACTGGTATATACTCAGTCTTTATGTATTATATACAAGCACACTCGGCGTCCATTACAGTTCTCCCCCCGGCGCAGCTCGCGTAGCCTCTTCTATTTTCATCACGACGACGAGTTTGCTCACGGGGCGTCGGAAGGTGCCGGTCCTGGTGCGCACCTCGACGACCCGTATGTTCCCGTCCGGTCCGCGATGTGAGCGCTCGACGATTCCCATCGGCCAGGTGTTCCGGGGCAGCTTGCTGTCGACCACGAGGACCACGTCGCCAGCTTGTATTGGTCGTGCGTCGTTCTGCGGCTCGCCGCGAGGTACCAATGTAGGGAGGTACTCGCGTAGCCAGCGTCGCCAGAAGTGGTCGGCGAGCGCCTGACTTGCTCGCCAGGTTCTTCTGTCGGCCTCGTGGCAGGGTCCCGTAGCTGGTAGTCCATCCGATGACCCCAAAAGAAAGTGGTTTGGGGTCAGTGCCTCGGGGTCGTTGGGGTTCACGCTGACGTGGGTCAACGGTCTTGCATTGATAGAGAACTCGGCCTCTGTCAGCAGAGTTCTCAAAACTTCCTCGGTCGGCGCCTTTTCCCGCAGAGTGACACTGAGGGCCGTCTTCACAGAGCGCACCATCCGTTCCCACGCGCCGCCTTGGTTGGGCGCGCCAGGAGGTATGAAGCGCCACTCCATGCGGTGCAGTAGCCCCTCGTCTTGTAGAGCGGGCATCCACTCGGTGTAGGCGTTGCGGAGCTCTTGATCAGCCCCGCGGAAGTTGGTCGCGTTGTCGGAGTACATCAATCTTGGCCAGCCTCTGCGCGCAGCCATACGTCTCAGCGCCATGATTGCTGAGTCGGTGGAGAGTGATGCGACGAGCTCGATGAGAACGGCGCGGGAAGTGAGGCACGTGAATAGTGCGCCCCACCTCTTTTCTCGGCGGCGCCCTACCTTGACCATCATTGGCCCGAAGTAGTCCACCCCGCAATTGGTGAACGGGCGATGGAAAGGGTCAAGGCGGGCGTGTGGCAGGTCCCCTGTAGCTGGTGGCTGCGGCGTCGCTCGGCGTCTTCTGCAGAAGGCGCAGTTCTTCTCTACGGCGCGTACCGTGGGTCGTAAGTGAATAACCCAGTACCGCTGCCGCAGGTCGTTTGTCACGCGCTCCCTGTTGGCGTGACCCGCAGCACAGTGCTCCCGTAGAACGAGGAGCTTGGTCAGCTGATGACGGCCGTCTAGTATGATCGGTCGCTTCATTTCAGTTGGTGCGGAAGAGGCCTCGATCCGGCCCCGCACTTTCAGGACACCATCTTCTAACACTGGATCCAGTCGATACAGTCGGCTCGTCTTCATCAGTGGACGAGTTGACCGGATTCTCTTCAGTTCATCCCCGAAGCTGTCTTCTTGAGCCTGCCTTATTAGCTCGGCCTCGGCGCGTTGAACGTGACGGTGCTCCATTGTCGTGGCTTTCTTCCTGCAGATGTCGGTGAAGGCGATTGCTCGGGCTGTGGCCCTCACCAGGACTTCGTATTTGGAGAAGCGGGCTGGGTTCGGCAGCCAGCTGTCTTGTTCCTTGGTTTCGGTGGTGTGAAGGACTTCTTCATCCTCTTGATCATCCCCCGCTGCTGTGGGCCACTGGTCTTCCGGCAGGAATAGGAAGTCCGGCCCCTGGAACCATCGATCCTCTCCGCTGATGGGCGTGTCGACAAGCCGGGTGGCGTCGTCGGCAACGTTGCTGGCTGTGGGCAGCCAGCGCCATTCTTCTTTCTTGGTCAGCTCGGCGATCTCTCCCAGTCGGTGCGCGACGAACGGCGTGTAGCGTCGCATGTCATGGTGAATCCAGTGCACCACGGTCGTAGAGTCGGTCCAATAGGTTGTTTGGCCGATGTCGATGCGATGCTCCTTCCTGATGGTGTCGGCCAGTCTTGCTCCGATGACCGCAGCTTGCAGCTCCAGACGCGGTATTGTCTGGACTCGACGAGGCGCCACTTTGGCTTTGGCTGCCACCAACACGACGTTCACACTCCCGTCGACGTTCTTCACTCTCCAGTAAGCCACGGTTGCGTAGGCTTGTTCGCTGGCGTCGCACAGGATGTGCAGGTCGATGCGCTCGTATCTCTGCTTCAGGTAGCATCTCGGCAGTCGCAGCTGGGTGAGTTCGTTCAGGCGGGCGAGCCAGGACGCGAACAACTCGTTTTCTTCGTCCGGCACCTGCTCGTCCCATGTTATCTGTAATCGCCATAAACTCTGTAGTATTATCTTCGACCTTATCGTGTAGTGGCTCAGCAATCCCAACGGGTCGTAGATGGACATCACGGCGCTGAGGGCTTCTCGTTTGGTCGGCGCGCGGGCTCTTGCCCGTACTTCGGCTGGAACTCGATTCATTGATGTGTTGAATCCCAGCTCATCTCGTTCCGCGTTCCAGTGTAGCCCCAGGATCTTGCTCTCGGGTTGCTCTCCCCCCAGTTGTGTGGGAGAGGTGGCATGTAGCTCCAGAGGCACGTCGCGTAGCACCGTCTTGTTACTGGAGCTCCATCCTCGAAGCGTGAATCCAGCGTGCGCGTGTACCGTCCTTGTTTCCTTGACCGCCTTCCATGCTTCTTCGGTGTTTTCATAGCTGGCCACTAGGTCGTCCATGTAGTGGCTCTTCTTGATGGCCTCCAAGGCGCGTGGACACTCCTGCCCGTATATGTCCGCATTGAAATTGCGGATGTAGTGGGCCATGTACGGGGAGCTCGCGGCGCCGAAGATCATGCTGGTCATCTTGTATTTCTTCGGAGGCTCTTCTCTCTTGTCGCCTCTCCACAGGAACTGCTGCGCTGGTTGGTCTTCCGGCCTTATCTTGATTCTCAGGAACATCTCCTGCACGTCCGCTGTGATCGCCACCGCCCTTTCACGAAATCGGAAGAGGATTCCTGGCAGTGACAACAGCAGGTCGGGTCCCTCCAGCAGTTCGTCGTTCAGACACACGTTGTTGCTCTTTGCTGCTGCGTCGAACACCAGCCTGTGCTTGCCGGGCTTGTTTGGGTTCTGCACGGCGAAGTGTGGCAGGTACCAACAGACGGCGCTCTTTTCTTCGGATCCGTCGCACGGCGTCGCGTATCCTTTCTCCAACAGGTTCGTGATTTGTTTGGAGTACTCCGTTGCGAAGTCCGGGTCTGCGTCCATCTTCTGCTCGATTTTCTTCAGCCGTCGGAATGCTTGCCCATAGCTCGATGGCATGGTGACGTCGTCCCTTCGCCACGGCAGTCCGACCTCGTAGCCGGTGTCAATCTTCTTGGTAGTCCTCCCAACTATGTCCATGGCCCGTAGATCTGCATCCTTGATTCTCGGCTTGCTTTGTATGCCGAGCGCGTCGATCTTGAAATGGCGTTCGACTAATTCATGAAGTTCTTGGCTGCTTGTTCCCGTCGTTCGGTCGGGCTCGTAGACGTGCAGCACATTTCCTTCTTGATATATGGCGTTGCGTGGCGCGGTTCCGTGCACCACCCATCCCAGCTGTGTCTTCGATGCAGCTGGTTGATTCGGGCCGCCGACTCGGAGCTCGCGGGATACTATGCACTCCCAGTGGTCTGTTCCGACTAGGAGTCCGGGGCGCGCCTTCTCGTAGCACACCTCCTCCGGTGTCAAGTCCCTCAGGTGCTCGTAGTCCAGCAGCGTATCCGGGATGGACTGTTGGTGCAGTCGAAGATTCTTCATGGTCCTCGCTCTGACCTTGTAGTTGTCTTCATTCTTCAGTCCCCTGACCTGGATGTTCACCAGTTGACTCTCCATCTCCTTCTGTGACATGTTGACCCCGTTCAGGTGAAGCGGTTGTGATGGTCCTTCCGCTCCGATGCTCTCCGCCAGGTCCTTGTCGACGAGGGTGATGGTGGCTCCTTCATCCAGGAGGGCTTATGTTTTCGCCTCCCCCCGTGGTCCGGACACGACGATAGGGCACATCTTCAGCAGGACTGCTCTTGATCCGGCAGCTGGACGCGGTGCTACTGATATGACCGTTTCTTGCTTTGACGGTTCCGCTGTCTTCGGGTCCTCCCTTTTCGCTTCCCGCGTTTGATGGAGGGTCACGTGATGTGGTCGGCTGCATTGGTCCGCCCCGCATGACTTTGCTTGGCAGCTCATGCGTCTATGTTTCTTCTGGGCGCACTTGAAGCATATCCCCTTTTCCTTTAGGAGCTTCCATCTTTCGTCTATGGTTAGTGCCTTGTACTTGGGGCACTGCGTCAGGATGTGATCTTGTTCACATTTGGGACACTTTTCCTTTTCTTCGTCCGCTCCTGCAGTAGTGTTGAACACGTTCACCTTTTTCTTCAGTGTTACGGTTGGCCGGGTTTCCCTTTTCATGCTTGCGGCGCACGTGGCCGGAGCATATGTGTACCGCAACGCTCTGTCCGCTTCGCTGGTCAGGAAGCGAGACATGATGACGATTTCCGGGTCCGTTGTTCCTTCGTGATCGTAGGCGTAGTCGCACCATCGAGATCGTAGATGCGGGCTCAGCTTGTCCAACACTTCTCTTGTCATCAGGGGGTTGAATAAGTATCCTCTTCGGTCGATCGTTTTCAGCACGCAGACGATGTTCTGCAGCTTGACGGCAAAACTGTTGAGTTCGGCTGCTGATGTACCCGGTTTCGGCAACTTCTTCAGGTCTTCCAGCGCTTTGTCGATGATTACTTCAGGTCTTCCGAAGCACTGCTCGAGGGTCTTCATTACGATGTCCGGGCTGGTGGCCGTATGCAGAAGGGCGGCCACGGCGTCTCTTGCATCTCCCTTGAGGCAGCTCCTCAGTCGCTGGATGTTCTCTGCTGCCGATATCTGGTACATGCTGGTCGTGTCTCGTACTGCTGCCTTGAATGGCAACCACTCGTTGGCCGCTCCGGAAAAGGTCGGCAGGTCCGTGTGACGAGGCCTGGGCCTGGCCATCTTTTCCATTGTGGCTGCCAGGTGCTCGATGCTGTTCCTGTTCCTCGTTGGAGTCGGTGATCTTGCTCGTTGAACTTCGAATCGCAGCTGCTTCTGTTCTTCGCGAGTTCCTTCTTCGCCCCGTGCTTCCTCCCCCCGTGTGCTGAGGGGGTTTGTCCTCAGCCATTCGTCCACCTTCTGATGTGGTTCCTCACGGGGAGGGGCGGGTCCTTCTTCGTGCACGCTTTCATCATCGTTGATCACCGATACTTCTACGGCTAGTCGCTTCTTGACCAGGTCCGCTTCCAGCTCCAACTCCCTTTTTTTTATGGCTGCTAGCTTCTCTGCTGCTTCTAGCTCCACCATCCGTAGCCGCGTGGTTACACTTGCTGTTGATCGTTGCGACCTAATTGATCTGGTCGGCGATCCCATTCTTCTTTGAACCGTTGCTGTGGTTCCTTGGATTCCCGAAGGTCCTGCCGTACTGGTGTCCGCTGCTGGCCTGGAGAACGGTGACGCCGGCGGGTCCAGTGATAATCTTCTTCGGCGCTCCCGTTCGATCAGCTCCATTTCCCTGGTTCGGGCTTCCTGTTGCAGCTGGCTGCGCCGCTGATCTTCCACCTCCGCTGCGTCTCCTTGGCTTCTTGTGACCACCATCTTCAAAGTCCCCTTGACTTGACTGGTTCGGCAATTCTTCGGTTTTGAGTCGTACCTCTTCTTGGCACGACGGGTTTAAACCTGCGTTACAGCCGGGCAGGTTCAAACACGTTTTTGGTGACGTCTGTTCGGTGACGTCTGTTCAGTGACGTCGTCACGACGGGACGGTGACGATTCTTCGGCTCGGCGATCGTTCGGTACGTCGAGTCGGCACGTCGGTCGGCACGTCGGTCGGCACGTCGGGTTTAAACATGCGTTACAGCCGGGCAGGTTCACACACGTTTTTGGTGACGTCTGTTCGGTGACGTCTGTTCAGTGACGTCGTCACGACGGGACGGTGACGATTCTTCGGCTCGGCGATCGTTCGGTACGTCGAGTCGGCACGTCGGTCGGCACGTCGGGTTTAAACCTGCGTTACAGCCGGGCAGGTTCACACACGTTTTTGATCACACACGTTTTTGACCACACACGTTTTTGACCACACACGTTTTTGACGATTTAAGACTGTCGGACTCGTTTTTCGCTCTTGCTGCGGGTTCCTCGTTCTTCTTCACGACGATTCTTCCTCGCAGCTTCGTGGACCGGGATCTTGTGGCGGGTTTCTTCGTTCTTGATATCCGCCGCTCGATGGACCAGACTGAAGTGGACTGTATGGTTTTTTCTTCAATAAAAGACTTCTTGATTTTCTTCTATTTATTTCGTAGATGTTTCCTTGTTGAGAGCTGAGATCCGACTGTAACGTTCCGGCCCAATGGCCCGTCTTTTATACTCGATCTGCTTACCGTAGCGAGACCACTGATTTTTGAGACCCTTTTTGCTCGCATTTTCACTACGGTTTCGATCTGTTGAGCCCTGTTTTTAATGGTTCCTCAAGTCGGATCGTTACAGTTTTTTCCCAGTATATGGCTCATGTAGCCCTTAATCATATTACAAACAGTTACATAACATATCTTTATGTACAAAAAACTTTCTAGAACATGGACTCCTTAAGAATCGCTTATGTTACATTTTCACTATACATTCTTGTTGATATCTTGGAAACCCGTGGACCGATTCGCATGATTCGAACGGGAGAAATGGTTTTACATGTATACCTTTCATTTGACACTAATTTCGTTACAATATTCCCATAAACAAAAAACCTCATTTCTGAGTTACGTAATTTTGAGAAATTTTGTTATACATTTTAATTCTTTGGTGATTATTGTACTACTTAATCTTATTGGTTTTAAACATGAAAACTAGTAAAAATTCAATTATTAGAAGCTAATAAGAACATACACTATTATATAATTCTAATTAGAAACTACAAAAAACTTATATGAATTAATAAAAGTCCGTCGCGGTCCCGCCGCTACTTGTGCCCCTGTGCACAGATAGGGTCTCCACTATTGTTTTACACTAACACTTTTTCTGGTTTATAATCACTTCACTGGTATATACTCAGTCTTTATGTATTATATACAAGCACACTCGGCGTCCATTACAATATAGATTGAAGAGCCGAGGAGACGACAAACCACCCCGCCTCACTCCGCACTCCAATCCATATGATTCCGAGAGCGCATTAGACCATTTAACACGGTTTGTCTGGCTACGATACCAGAACTGTAATATACTGAGCAGTTCCACCGGTATACCCCTATTCCTCAATTTACTCCAAAGCACGTCATACGAAACAAGATCGAAAGCCTTGGAGAGATCAAGGAAGCAGGCGTACACCGGTGTCTTACGGTCAGTGTAGTATTTGACAGCATACTTGACACCTAGGATAGCACTTTCAGTTGACAGTCCAGGACAAAACCCAAACTGTGCATCGTTTAACTTAATATACTTTGCCAAATAAGAGTCAAGCATACTGTTCAACACCTTAGCCATAACAGTTGCAAGCGAGATCGGGCGATAATTACTCACGTCCGAGATGTCCCCTGTTCTATTCTTCACGATGGGTACTACAATGCAGAAGCTACAACTTACATTTTTACACTTTTTTAACCATTTACATAAAATGCAATTGATTTTATGTTTACAAACAATACGCGTCCAGAAACCATCCCATAGGATTTCAGTTCGTAAAATTGAAATCCGTATAATTTACATTTTTGTATTGTGTTCAAAAATATGTTTTTATTATTTTTGAGATGTTAACTGTAAATATAACCAAGTAGGTAATAAACGTAATTTTATTTAAACAAAACACCATTTCAAACGTAATTGGAATCCTCATGTTGTTTCATTCGCCGAGTGAGGGTTTTCTTTATCTTTTCTCAATGCTTTGAGGGTATTACAAAGTAAATAAGAAAAAAATCGGCTCCGTATTTTAAATTCGCTTAAAAAGTAAACAATAAGTTAATTATAGTGAAAACAACTTTTAACATTACAATAACCAGTAAATTGTGTGTGACAGTGTTATCTAGTAACTTAATACAACGTATTGAACAAAATCAATCAAATCAAAAAGAGACTATTGTGTGCTTCAATCCAAAATACAAGAAACAAAACAGTATGACAAGCAGTTATTTGTGCAAACTACTCGTATAAGTACTATTTCAGAGTTTAAAAACTTGCGAGTGTGTTATTGATAATACTGGATCTATTCGTGTAATAAACTATTGGCAGTGATAATTAAATTCCTTATAAATATACTGTGACAACGAAAATAATAAAAGGTCTACCTACATCCTAAAATAGTAAACACATAAACAGAAGAAAAATTTCGACCAAATGTTATAAGTACGACTGGTCTAGTGGCTCGGTCGTTGGGCCGTGTTAAGTACTCGTCGAGGCGTGAGTTCGCATCTCACAAACTGCTGTACCTTTTGGATTTTATATCATATTCATTAACAGTCTGAGACACGTGTAAATAATAATATAATATAATACTGACGATATCGAAAGTAGGATGGCAGAAAACTCAAGTATAATGTTTAATAATCCTATTACTACAAATGATGAGGTTCACACAAACAATGTTACGATGAGAAATAAATATAAAACAGTTGCTACTAACAGTTCATTTGATTTGTCAGAAAAAGAGGAAGAATATAGATCGCTTTCTTCGACGGCCTCTGGCGAGTTGAACCGTAGCTATCCCGACTTATATTTAAAATCAAATGACGATGTGAAAGAACTAAAAGGCAGAATTTGTATACTCGAAGAAAAGTTGTTAATTGCAGAAACTGAAATAGAGAACTTGTTGTTAGAAAATAGTTCTCAAGTTAAAAAAATCACTGATTACAAACTAAGAATCGACAAACTGACCCACATATGTACAACCACTTCCTCAAAAAAAGCCGAGGCCAAAATAAAACGCAAATGCCTTATTAGAACCAAACTTGACTTCAAAAATACACAACAAAGTCCTAGTCAACAAACTAGAATAAATAAAACGCCGTCGGAAGATACAATATTAGAACCTATTGTGATTCATGATGATATAACACAGCGAGCAACCCTAGAAGGCACCACTAAATTGGACGCAACGGGCTCAATGACACAACGAGATATAACTATAAAAAACGCTCACCTAAATAAGTTATGCATAATAAGTGATAATAATGTTAATGACATATTAGGTATTGCCGAAAACACTTTTCCAAAAAACAAAATATGCCACTATTGTATGCCGAAGGCGGGTATTACGGAACTCCTTGTAACATTAGACATAAAACTTGTAAACTACACTCTTAATGACTATTGTATAATCTTCCTAGGTGAAAAAGACTTTTTAGTCTCCAAAAATTATGCAAAATTAGTAGAACATATCAAATGTAAACTCGAAAAGATATTGCATACAAATATTATTGTATGTTGTCCTAATTTTAAATTTAAATGGAATACTAGTTTGTTTAACACCAGAATAGAAGCTTTTAATCGACTCTTGCACCTAAGTAATCAGATTTTTAAATTTGCATACACTTTTGATACTAACAAACAACTAGAATATTCGTATGAAATGTTTTCTAAGTATACCGGCAAAGTTAATAATACAGCAATAAGAAATGTCTTCGGAAACTTGAAAAATTATTTGGAGCAATTTAAACTTTCAGATCATGAACATATCTGTAGTTATAATAATTTTAATATGGCGCAAGCATATGAAGATAGTGAGAAGGGTCGGTTAAAACCTGGAACTATTCCTTATTACTTCAACAAAATGAACACAGACCAACTTTCATCTAAAGTTGTCTCTAATTATAGCACAGTTATTAACGACACTGATCTTTTTCGCGAATAATGGATCAATTTCAGTATGTAAAAGTACTTTTATACAGAAAACCATCTGTTTAAGGATTTTTCATCAAAATGTATGTGGAATAAGTAATAAAAAAACAGAGCTCGAATTATACATTGCAACCACGGGTATTCAGCTGGACTACCTGTGTATAACAGAACATTTCTTAAATCTACAATCTGCTCATGTATTTAACTTTTCCAATTATAATTTAGTTTCATACAACACAAGGACGAACAAAAAAAGGGGAGGTAGTCTTATTTTAGTTCATATAGATAAAGAAAGTGAAAATATTGAATTTGTTAAAAAAATGTATAAATCGGATAGTTTTGAAATATGTGGGGTTAAAGATCTTGAAACAGGGTTATACCTTTGTTGTTGCTACAGAAGTCCTTATGATAAAAATTTTGAAAGTTTTATATCTAGCTTAGAAAAATTGATAGAACATTTTATTAACAAGAAGTGCATTATATGTGGTGACTTTAATATAGACGTACTTGTTGACAGTAAGAAACATGCTGAATTTTTAAGCATATTAACGTGTTATAATTTTCGATACCTTATAAATACTCCTACTTTTATACGGAATAACGCATATTCGTGTTTAGACAACATAATTACTAATCTCGCTGATGATGACATAGATCGGTATTTTGTTGATCACAATGGCTTGGCAGATGGTCATGGTGGACTTTTCTGCAATGTTGTTCTTGAAAAAATAAAGAAGAAATCGAAAAACTCCAATCAAAATGTAATAATAAAAAAAAGAATATTTAATGATAAAAATAGTATTGCTTTCAAAAAAAGTATTAGTAATAATAATTGGACTAATATGGGAATAAATAGTTTTATAAGCTGTCTTGGAAAAACATTCCAAGATTGTTACCGAAAGAAGTCAATTAGAATAAAGCCATATAAAAACACATCAATACAGTGGATTACTAGAGGGGTTAAAGTTTCAAGTAAAATGAAGAGAGTACTATGCTCGGGTACAGTAAATAATGCCAGCCTAAAAAATTATAAAAACAATTATGTTCGAATTTATAGAAGAGTTATTCAGCAAACAAAGAAAAAGGCTATGATAAATAATTTAAATACCACTACAAATATAACAAAACAGACGTGGAAACTTGTTAATGAATGTACAAAGAAAACAATAAATAGGCAACGTAGAAATTTAATCCTAAAAGTGAACAATAAAATGATAACTGACCCCCAGCAGGTCGCAAATCAATTCATTGACAGTTTTGTGTTCAAATCATCACTCGCTAGCAATGAAAAAGAAAAGGCAATGACTTTTTTGTTAGACAGTACAAAAAGAGTAGAAAATGATTTTACCTTCTATACAACTACACCATCGGAAATTACAAAGATTATTAGTAAAATGGCCAATAAAAAATCTTGTGGTTTTGATGATTTACCGATATCGATTTTGAAGGAGAATATAGACTCTTTGGCTTTCCCTCTTTCTGATTTTTTTAATAAATGTTTCGAAGAGTCTATCTTTCCAGACCAGTTGAAATTGGCTAAAGTAGTTCCAATATTCAAAAAAGGTACTAGGACTGATCCAAAAAATTACCGACCTATATCCCTTCTGCCAACCTTATCAAAAGTATTTGAAAAAATCATTAAAACTAGGCTGATGGTACATTTAAATGTAAATAAAATAATTAATTTAAGACAATTTGGGTATCAGAAAGGCGTCGGTTGTTCAGATGCAATAAACTCTCTTATAAATGACATAATTAATAAATTAAATGACAAAATGAAAGTGGCAGGGCTATTCATCGACCTTAGCTCCGCTTTTGACACGATTGATTATGAATTACTACTAACTAAACTTGAATATTATGGTATCAGAGGCAAGTCCTTACAACTTTTAAGATCCTACTTACAAAATAGACGAATGTTTGTAGAAATAAAAAGCATCGATGAAAGTAATCATGAAGTCATATACACCTCTAAAATTACAAATATAAAACGTGGTGTGCCCCAAGGCTCCATTTTAGGACCAATACTATTTATTTTATTTACAAATGACTTGCTTAACTTCATGCACTATGTTCAGCCCGATGTAAAACTTGTTGTTTTCGCAGATGATACAAATATAATAATTGGGGCGAATGACTTAAAAGAATTGACCAAAAATATAAATAAAAGCCTACAAAATCTCTGCGATTGGTTTACAGCCAATAACCTTTTGCTAAATACAAGTAAGACTAACATAATTTTATTTAAGACTACAACTCGCCATACTGACAATTTAGACGTGCAAATCAAAGGAGACAAGATTGAATTAGTGGACAAAGTCAAATTTTTAGGGATTTACATAGATGTGCATTTAAATTGGAAACAAGAGCTGGCAGCTATTGACTCTTCAATTTCATCAGCATGCTATGCACTCAGGAGCCTTAGAGATATGTTGGATCTAAAGCAACTAAAGGCTATATATTACGCGCTGGTAGAATCTAGATTAAGATACAGCATAATGCTTTGGGGTAACAGCTATAGTTATAACTGTCAAAAAGCGTTTATTTTACAGAAACGTGCCATAAGGACCATAGTTAGGATCTCACAAACAGAGTCATGTAGAGAGCACTTTATAGAATTAGACTTTTTAACAGTACCAAGTTTATATATATTAGTAATCCTAAACCACTTTGCTAAGTATATTCATGAGTATGAATCACAAGAGGAACGTAAGATAAGAGAAAGCACAAGAAGAAAGGAATTTAAACACAAAATGGCACCAAATTTTAACATAGCTAAGCATTGTTCCAGATACCAAGCAGTGGAGTTATTTAATAGGTTACCGACTGATTTAAAATTATTAATTTATAGCTCTCACTCATTCAAAACTAAATTAAAAGCCTTCTTGTTAGGAAAATGTTTATACTCGGTATCAGAATTCATGTCAAATGATAAAAATAGTCGCTAGTTGTAATAATGGCAGTGACCAAGCTTAACTTATTAAATTATCTTTTGACTTAAACACACATCATCACTAGGACCTTGATAAAGTTGTACTCTTAATAATATTTTGACATTGAATTTGACATTATACCTGCTTAATGCTTAAATAAATTGACATTGTTGACATATTTTTAATTAATTGACTCTTGAACTAAACATTTCACTTCAATTTTAATTAAGCTTTTAAATGTAATGTTTCTGCATGCGATTATTTAATTTAATATGTAATGTTCAACACAATGTTATTTGTTAATGAATAAATAAATGAAATGAAATGAAATTTTATCACAATTTTTTAATAAACCAAACTTGTATTTTTATATAAATTATTAGCCAAAAACACCTCTTTGAATTTTTAAATTTTTTCACTGTAACAGAAATCGGAGGTTTTCTTGTTTTTTCTTCAGGCACTCCACTAAAAGTCTAACGTCACAGTTTGCAGTGGTGCATTTTTTTTAAAAGTAGAGACGTTACTGGTGACCATACAGAATTTATTAAAATTTTGCAGTTTGTAATTTCTATCTTCGCACACAATGCAAATGTGGAGCACAAAGCGAATGTGTTTTCCCTAATAAATGCATAGTGGAGTAAAGAAAGGTATCGCCAGACAATAGTCGGTAAAAGCGCTATTAATAACCTAAGAAAACGTTTCGTGTGAAGATTTTTGTATTTATATTTTAGAAAAAAAGAACTTTTGAAAAAACGTGTCTTCGGAAAAATATCACTCCGTGTAGTAGGTAAATTCGTTTATTAAATTAGTTTTGTGGTCGTAAATTGTTCATTTTTTTTCATTTTGAATAAATGTCAGTCTTTAAAGCTATCTAAGCGTTCCGGTTTATTTATTTTAACAGTGTTTTTACGATAGACAGGCATTTTTAAAAAAATCTGGCATTTTGTATATCCTAGACAGGCATTCTCTCTTACATAGGCGGTAATCCCATGCCCAGGGTACTGATGGAGGTTGTATACCTATATGACAATATTTAAAGATTCGAGTAAAACCGTTTAGAATATATATGTCACTACAAACTGTTCCATCAAGGAGAAAAAGTCGTTGTTTATTATAATAATTGTAGTATTAATAAATGTGTTCGATCCAAATAGCCTCTTGATTTCAATAGGTTATGGGTCCAGCCCCAGGCTCCAAAAACGCCTAGAAGTTAGAACACAATACATACATCTTAAAAAGGTGTCAGTTGTAAAATTCTCGTCACGGCAGAAGAACATTCAGGTTTAATTTGCGGGATAAGAAAATTGAATGGTGCTGAGGACTTCGCTAATTGGAAATTTGTGGTGAGGAATTACTATGTTACTATGTTAGCAAGTGAAGGGGTCCAATAGGATCGATGCCTGCCGGGGTTGCGGGAAAGTCCGAAAGGGATACCGTGGCCCCTGGCAACGTACAGGCAACTGAAGGAACACGGGTGGGTTTTAGTCAGTAAGAGTCTGACACGCCCTCCTGCTCCACCCAGAGCGGGAGAAGTTATTTGATAATTAGCCAGCCAAAAGAAAAAAAAAAAACGGTCCAGGTCATCACAATGTGAATTTATATTAAAACTGTGAAGTGCTACAAAACCTTTGTGAGAGAAAATAATGAAACTACTTCATTAATAATGAACAGCTGGATCAGTGATAAGAAAACCTATTTTGAAAAACCTTAAACGTGCAAATGGCGCAGTAACATTTAGGTTTCATTATAAATTCTGAATTCTGATAGCTAAATTGTGTTTTTTTTTATTGTGCCCGTCAGATTTCCTCAAACAGACTGTAATGGAGTCTATGAAGATATCCATCAGTATCCTTCTACGCAGATAATAATGACTGGGATTCACTCTTACTTAAAATGCTCTTAATGCAAAGTGATTTAATTATGAACACTAATTAATATAGTACTTTACTAGTTTAATTAGAACTAGTAGAGTAAAATCTCTTGGCATAAGTAGTAATTTAAGTTTTACTAACTTTAATAGATGGTAGCTTTTAAAGACTCGTAGCAGTTACTGAATATTTTAAGAAAAAAAAAAAAAAAAAAAACACCGAAAAAAACTGGTCCATGATTCTTTAAAATAATAACAACTTTGACTACGGTAATATAACAAATCATCATCTGCCTAGCCTTTTCTGAACTATGTTGGGGTCGGCTTCCAATCTAACCGGATGCAGCTGGATACCAGTATTTTACATGCAGCGACTGCCTATCTGACCTCCATAACCCAGTTAACCCACACAGCTTAACGTGCTTTCCGAGGCACTTTAATATAACAAATAATTATATGTTGTATATATATATAATTATAGTACGTAAATTTAAATTAAAGCTGGTTGAGATCATATATTTTCATTAAATGAGATCACGCGCACATGTCGCGCGGTTTCGGGGACTGTCTTAAGCTTTGGTTTCCTAAGAAAGCAGTTCCACCATATTATTACGACCGTTATGAAAATCTGACGGTGTCAAATAACGCTCTGTATTTGGAAAGTCGTTATTCTGTGACCGTTGATCGATTTCTTTGTGGATTTTCGACGTTCAAAAAGTGGAGATTCTCTGAGTAATTTGAATAAATGGTTTTTCATTCAACATTAACTAACCCATCAGGTACATACAGAATTGAATGAAACATGATAAATTGACGTAATTTATCGATACCTTTCTCAAAATTCATCCAGAATTAATCGTGACATGCAGACATTTAGGTATTGATTACGATGTTGTCTAGCCTCTGAGACCGAGCTCTATTAAACACGACGTGCTTTGACTCGACATGATCCCGTCTCTATCTTGCACTTATAGTTTGACAGTTGTTAGACAGTGACAAGAATAATGTTTAGCTAAAGTATATGTTAAGAAACATTTCAACATCTCGGTATGAGTCGTCTTGAATTCGCTAAACAAAATAAACAAGATATTGTATGTAAATTTAAGTAGATCCAAGCAATACGAGCCTGCAAATGAAATAAGCAGCTGCTGTGTACAAATACATCTTCATACAAGATGAAGTAGGAAAATAACACCCGGTATCTCTATAGAGAATTTGATGTTGATATTTTTTTTTTTTGGATGGGATTTCAAATAACTTCTCCCGCTCTGGGCGGAGCGGGAGGGCGAGTCAGACTCTTACTGACTAAAACCCACCCGTCTTCCTTCCGTTGCCTGTACGTTGCCAGGGGCCACGGTATCCCTTTCGGACTTTCCCGCAACCCCGACAGGCATCGATCCTATTGGACCCCTTCAGTTCTGCTGACATCTCTTGATGTTGATAACTTAGGTGATTACTTCAATTTTGCTCGTGAAATAAAAAACGTAACAAATTTTAAATTTAGTTTTTATTACGTTTTTTTTTGTAATTTGCAGGTCAGTGTCAGATTGTTGATTAAAATATGATTTGCGACCGTAAAAAATGTGCCTTTACAGAATTATAATCATTAGAATCAGCAATACAACTCCAGGCGTCAAATGTCATGATTTCATGAAATAGTACCTAATTTAATAGGTAAATATGAACTTAAGAGTTGTATTGATGATTTTTATTATTATAATTCTTAAATAAAAATTTTATACAGTCACGAATCCCATTTAGATCAACATAAAACAAATTGCAAAAAACGTCAAAAAATATAATTTCACGGATTACCCTGACGCTTTTTACTTCAATGTTCGTGCTCGAAAAATCGAGCTCGTAAAATACAAAATTTCTTTGAAAAAAAAACGTAACAAATTTAATATTTCGATTTTTTATACCTTATGTAATGCTAAAATAGAGTTTAAATTCACCATTCAAAAACCGGGTGTAAGAAAATTATTGTACTTATTTATAATTCTTGAAGTTTAATGGCATGGTCGTAGTCCTCAACAATCAGTATTAATTAGTGATGTTCAAAACTAATTTGCTTAATTTATGTCTATTTTTACCTACTAAGAACATAATTACTAATCAAAAAGTTGCCTCATAGTTATGGCATACCTGTCTTTTTGAATGACCTATACCTATATTGTGGTATTAGAATATTGTTTCGTTGACATAGGTATCTCGGGACTCTGGGGTCCCGGACCTTTGGAAGGCGTACGAGGGGCCGTAACCAACTCGAAGAGGTCCGTTAGATGCTTTCAATGAACTGAGGCACCATTCAGTAGTATTATTCTAATGAGTCCTCTTCATGGGAACCTATACATTGAAACATACACGAGTGGAACTATAAATAGTGGACATCATGACCTTCTTCGTCGAAGGGGTGGGCAGGCAGGTGTGCATAATAGGTGACACCAACGCCCCTTGTCGCCAGTTATCTGTCCATCTGTCACTATCACTGCATATTATAAAACAAAGTCCCCCATGCTGCGTCTGTCTTTATAAACGCGAATAACTCAAAAACTGCCGAACGGATTTTCATACGGTTTTGGTGTTTTTGTGAAATTCGCTGAAATATGACGATGCTTGTTGAAGATGTCGGAAAAAATCATACCGACTGGCGGAGCTTTACTGGCGTGCGCCGCGTAAAACAATAGAGTTATAAACCTACCTACCTGGTTACCTGGATTAACACATAGGGTACTTTTAGAACCGGTAGTATGTTCCCGTGGGATATGCTCCCGACATCTACCCAGGCAAAACCGCAGGCAAATGCTAGTACCTGCATATTATAAACTAAAATCGCTCCTCAAGTCCAACCGGGTGGCTTATTTAAAAAAAAAAAATTGGGTGGGAAATTATCAAATAACTTCTCCCGCTCTGGGCGGAGCGAAAGGGCGTGTCAGACTCTTACTGACCAACTTCTTATAGCCTACCTGTGTTCCTTCAGTTGCCTGTACGTTGCCAGGGGCCACGGTATCCCTTTCGGACTTTCCCTTAACCCCGGCAGTGGTTTTGGCTGCGTTGTTCTTTTAAATTAAGCAACTGATGCGGTTAACATCATCATCTAGACAATCAATCAATTTAAAAAATCAATTATAAAAATAATAATAATTATTATTATTTTATTTATCAATTTTATAAATAGCGTTTGTTTCTTGGATGAATACGAGGCTTTTGGCTACTTTTGTATTTGTGTATTTTGTGTTTTTATTTTATTTAAATGTGCGTTTTGTTTGTGCAGAATAAACGTATTTTCTTTCTTTTTTTTTTAGACGATTGATTCAACTTACATAAATGATAAAAAATCTCGTTGTTTTGTCAAGTCATAAAAACCGTGCAAAGCAAGGGCGGTTCACTAGTTATATAGGTACAAAATCTAGCCTCTACTTAGTTCTACTAGTAGTACTTCGTTTGCGTGGAAGATATAATACAGCCCATGTTACTCTCTGAGATTGTCGCTTTATAAGCGAAATATTTTTTTTGATCGGTTAAGTATTTTGCACGATTCATAGTGCGAAGTATTAGATAGTGCTTATTGACCGAAAATTTTGTTTTGCCTCCTTTCTGCAACTGTTTTCATTGTTACACTCCTACTAGTGCACAGAACCTACTGAATGTATATACCATTGTATATATAATTTTATGGAGATTAATTCAAAAATTTATTTAATGCAACGGAAACGAAAAAAACATCAAAATAGTTTTTTTTTTAATCCCCTCAATCACGTGTGAAACCTGGAAACTTTGTAGCTTGCGAAAATTTTACAAAGTCATACGGGCTGCAACCGAAAATTTCCTTTCCGACCCCCCGAGTCGAACCCAGAACCTGACTCAGAAGTGCATTTGTAACCACTGGACCAGCGCGAAAGCAGTCGTGTCGAGAATCGAGACATTAGGTAATTTTGAATATATACCTACCTACATACTTACATTATGTTTTTACCTTGACAACAAGTGTTTTGACTTGACACCTTTTCCAGATAAAATCAATATTTATAGATGTTTCGACAGATCTTATAATCTACACAACTCATACTAGTACCTACACAGTTTGTAGCAACAAGATAAACTTGGCCCGCACGACGTGAGATAAATCTCAGATGCTATCTGTCCATGGTGTATAAAAATTGTAGAACTAAGCGGCTATAGTTTGAAACCAATAAAATTAAAGCTAATGGAACCTAATGTTGAGCTAATTTCCTATGTAGATAATTGGAAACATGTTTCTTTATGTAGGTACCTTATAATTATATATTACAAGGTTATTTTCAGTTAAGTACGTCCTAGTGATTTACTATAAAATTACTTATAAATGAATATGGCCGCATTTCATTGCATTGTATTTCTAAAATATTAGGTATTTCTTACAGATTTTTAATGTGTCACAATTATTAAGGAGGATATAGTGCCATAATTTTTACTATTGGCAAGAAACTATGTCTGTAAATATTATTATTGCACCAGATGCTGCTTGCAACCTCTACAAATCGAACCTAGTAAAATATTTACAGGGAACCGCGAATATCAGGAAAGTTTAGAACAAAATATCCTACTATGTACAAAATATATGAATCTGCCTAGCCTTTTCTCAAGGGGTCGGCTTCCAGTCCAACCGGATGCAGCTGAATACCAGTATTTTACATGGAGCTACTGCCTATTAGACCTCCACAACCCAGTAATTGGGTAATATGATACCCCTTGGTGAGACTGGTTATCAGACTGTCGGGCTTCTGACGACCCTTAACGACTGTCACAGATCCACGAATGACAGCCGGGAACAACGGCTTAATGTGCTTTCCGAGGCACGGAGGAGTCTCGGTATGTAAAGGTGGTCACCCATCCACAGACCAACACCGGCAAGCGTAGCTTAACCTGATGGATCGACCCGTGTGGCAGTTATTGCTTAGCCACAAGCTTCTCCATGTACAAAATATGCATACTTATGATATTATTGTCTGAAATATAAATTGAAAATGATATGACCTAACCTAACAGAAACATCTGTTAGGTACTACCTACACAATGCAACGTAATAAAAGGGGCTTCAGGGGCTGGGCTGCAATCCACCACGCAGGTACATAGCGGGTTGGTACATGTGACTATATTCATTGGAAAAACTCTAACCATATAAAATCGAATTGACGATAAAATGGATTTTCACGTTATCTTTTAAGATGAAGACCTGATTCCTTATCTCTCGTCCAAATTGACATGCAACATTTAAATCTAGGTAGATAGTCGTGTCTTTACTATTTTCTGTTACTTCATTAATATGCTAGCTAAGACCCGCGGTATTACCCGCTTGTCTCGATCCCGTGAGAATGTCCTAACCCAGGTTATGGTCTACCCATGTGCCAAGTATACTTAAAATCTAATATTTTCTCTTTATTTTATTAGTATAGATTATAGTGTAGACTAGCTTCTGCGCGCGGCTTTTCTCGCATGAAGTTTCTTGTTTTAAAATAAAATATCCTATGACACTCAGATATTAATGCAGCTTTCTTTCAGTGAATTCAATGTTTGGAATCAGATCACTAATTTCTAAGGCTCTAGACAGACGGACTGAATTTCAGCTGCAAATTTGCAGTTTGAATGCAGTCCGTCTGTCTAGAGCCTAAGACACAAACTCAGACATGTTACCGCTTTATAATATTATTATATAGGTAAAGATTGTTTGACAGTGGAAAATATTCCTTTTTATAACTAACCTTAGATACTGTATTTGCGAGTCCGTTGTGAGTTCTCGCCCGGGATACTCTGTTCCTATTTTTCCTGACAGGCTCATAAGTTTCAAGTACAGGCTACTTCCAGCTTTGATTGATACAACGGAAAACCTTTTAGTGTATACAAAGCCAATTTTGACGAAACTATTTTTCATTTGTCTGATGGTCGCTTGTCGGTCGTTGGTCTAGTGGTCGCAAGTACTACTGCTGAGCAAGAAGTCCTTTGGTTCGATTCCCTGGTCTGGCAAAGTGTTATTAGGTTGTTCGATCAGGAATTTTTCAATATCAGCGTGGAGTCTGGATTTTTGCCCGGTTGATGGCAATAGGCTCGCCCCCTATTATGTGGGTTTACTATAGGTACACCTCTGCCTAACTCTTCGGGGACTACAGGCGTGATGTTATGGTATATTTCATTTGGTGAGCCTGTACAGCATTTGCGTTGCGTTTAAGTTATTTGGTTAAAAAAATAGTCAAATATAATCAAAAAGAAAAAACACAATTGTCAAATCAGTTTTTATTAGCTGTTCCAGGTACGCAAAAGATGACTAATCTATATAAATTCAATGTCAGACCGGTCATACAACCCTACCGTAGAAAAAGATAACAGCTGTATTTCTATAGATAGCAAATAGCAGCTCTCATCAGCCGACCAAAACGTGACAATAGTAGGATTACAATTAAACATGTGTTTCTTACACCTCGGTAATTTGCTGTTGCACAGAAAAACATACTAATCGAATGCAAAAACATTGTAATCACAATCTACTAATGAATACTGGTCACGTTGGGTGGAGAATCGGGTCCAATGGTTTAGATTAGACAAGAATAAATTAACTGTCCACAAGGATCCTCATTATACGATCTGTGGTCCAGATTACAATAAAAATGAAAAAATGGGGGTGAATTAAAATAGCCTTCGTGTTTTTATTGGAATCACGTTTGAGTCGTCAATTATTTTTACCACCGCGTGAAATTTTCTCGTACAGTTTACAAGAACGTCAACCAAGATTTATCTATTGGGTTGGATTGGAGGCCCTATCGTATGTCGGGGTCAATTTTACTGGTGAAGAGGAGAGAGGCCTATTCTTCAGCAAGAGAATGCGAGAGGTCGAAGTGATAGAAATGCAATGAAATTGGGCAATACCTAACCGAAGCCTCGTTCTCAGCGCTATTATGACTATTAATACTGCTATCGAGCCCATTGTTGCTTACTTTTAGATAATGTACTGCAACTACTTAGAAAATAGAAAAAATAAAAAACAACATAATATGTAATAATGAATAAACAGTGAACTTTCCAGGCTGTCATCATGATGATGACGTATGAAGCCAGGTTTAAATAAGGGCATGGTAGATAGTGTTGATGACTCACAGATCCACACGCTAACACTTGATGTCCTAAACAGCCATTTCATACTCAGAGCACACGTACCAACATCTTAATTAGCTATAAAAATGACAGTAGCGGTGCGAAGATAGAAATCAGAGCCTTCAACACTGCTAAATGAATAGCTGGGGAGAATAACGAAGAGGTTTTTTTCAATTACAGCCTTATATTCACTTGACAATAGACCTAGGGCACAGTCCTTTATAATATGGCCCATAGTCATCGGACTCTGGAAAACGTACATCTTACGATTTTCCAGAGTCCAAAGACTAAGCTTTTGGGAAGTTTGTCCCCTATTCTTTGTGAGGCCTTTGATTTGATTGGGATCCTGATTACTGCTAAAACGATCTACAACGCTATCCCTCATCATCATCCAATGCCTAGCATTTTCCCAACTAAACTGGGATCGGCTTCCAGTCTAACCGGATGCAGCTGAATACCAGTATTTTTCATGGACCAGTTGCTCTATAAAATACTGGTATTCTCCAAAGCCCAGTTACTGGTTAACACGATACCCTTTACTAAGACTGGATACAAACCTTTTTTCTAATGATTGTTCTATTTTATAAATAGGTAGTCACCTATTTATTTGACCGTCAAAGCCCAGTTACTGGTTAACACGATACCCTTTACTAAAACTGAATACAACCCATATTCCTAATGGTTGTTCCATTTTCTACATAGGTAGTAACCTATTTATTTGACCTTCAAAGCCCAGTTACCGGTTAACACGATACCCTTTACTGAGACTGCATACAAACCTATTCCTAATGGTTTCTATTACTAGAATGTCTTAATCAGCAACTCTTTCGATGTCATTGGGTTGTTGTCTAATGGGAATTGTGGTAGGATCACTTATTATAGTTTCTATAACATGACTAACCTACCGGCAGCAGTAGTAATAAGGCTAGAAGTACTCGGAACCGGGAACATATCTGTTTACTCCTATAAGGATAACACCGTGAATTTAATCCATACGACATAATTATCATATTGTCAAAAATTAAGATGCACACGCGTTCTCAATAACAAATGCATGGCCAGTTCCATAAGACAGCAACTCCTGACCTTCGTGACCCAGATAAATCAGGTTTTCTTAACAATATGATGTCATCTGAATACAGGTCACTGCTTACCGTATGGTATGGAAACTTTGAAAATCATCGCGAATAAGACATGGATCCATGGCCATCAGCTTTGAGTACTTTCCTGCTTCCTTCAACAGAGTCGTTGATATGTGCCTTGATTTAATTATTAGATAATTAATGATCTTTATTACTCTAAGAACACTAACTAGATATGTGAGTCGATACTCTTATGTGAATGAATCCTTTTTTATGTACCGAAAGTTGTAATGACCAAACGGTTAGTGCACGGACAAGAGGTCATGAGCTCATGACCCCTACTCGCATGAATAATTTCAAGTTTAGCATGAAAAGTTATAACTCTTAGAGCTATAACTTCCAGAGACCAGATTAGTGACTAACCTGGTCTCAGAGTTTTAAAGCCGGCCATGGGCCTCTAACTTGGCTTCACATGCCGTCGAGAAATATATCTCAGGCATGCCGGTTTCCTCACGATGTTTTCCTTCACCGTCAAGAAAGTGATAATTATACAATACGCACATGAATCAGAAAAGTCAGAGGTGCATGCCTTGGGTGAACTCGACACCTATGACTTGGCTTGGAGAGTTTTTTTTTTAACTTTGCCCCACTCTAGGAATTTCACCTGTATCGTGGGTGCGTTTACAAACATTTAAACTCACATACACAAAAAGCCAGACCCGGAACAACTACTTGCAGGCCATACAAATATTTGTTCCGTGCGGGAATCGAACCCGCGAAACGCAGTGCAGCAGTCAATCACTTAACCACTGCGCCAACCGTCCGTGCCGTCTAGAGAGTGAGAGAGTTACAGGTAAACAACATGGATTATTTATCTCTCGGGAATATTGCCGAAGTAAACTCGGAGAAAAAGGTTTCATAAGACACCGTGGTTTAATTAAAATAAAGTGGAAGTAACAAAGTAGGACAACGACTTAAATGCCCTTTTGGGGAAGAAAAGTTGAAGTTTGTCAGGTTTTAACAGCTCGAACATATATTATGCTTACACGTGTTGTAACGCAACCTTATATAAAAGAATTCAACGACCCTAACGTACAGTACAACTATTTTGTTAATGTCCCTCGGCAAACTTCGTGTTTCGTCAGTCGTCGGATTTCTATCAGTTGCCCTTGGACGCTCTCAATTGACCTGGAAGTATATTGAGTTCCACTCTATAACTTCGTGTTTCGGAATAGAGTTCCAGACGTTCAAGGGCAATTGATAGAAATCCGACAACTGACGAAACACAAAGTTTTCCGAGGGACATTAACAAAATAGTTGTACTGTAACAAGCAGTAAGCTAAAAGTCGCGCTTAGATTATCAATCAATCATAAACTGTCCCCGGCGAATAAAATACATTACGTTGTTGTATTGGGTTCCTACCTGTAAAAACAAATGTAACTGGTAATAGTAAATAAATAAATAAATAAATAAATAAATAAATAAATAAATAAATAAATAAATGAATAAATAAATAAATAAATAAATAAATGAATAAATAAATAAATAAATAAATAAATACTTAAATAAATAAATAAATAGATAGATAAATAAAATGGTAAACGCAAAAACTTATTTTTACAGGACAAATAAAAAACCGTTTTACGTGAATATCTCATTAACATACAATGAGGGATTGTTAAAATACCAAAAGAAAGGTGATTTTTTACAAAATAATAGTATATAAAAATCTCGTAATTTCTTAAATAACCGCAGGAAATGTCTGAAAAAATTGACAAGGTCTGTTAGTTTTTAAATCATGTAAATACGTTTGTGTAAATAAAAATCTCAAAAACAAGACAACACTAAAAAAAAAAAAAAAAAAATAAACAAGTGGATTTAGATAGTTAGATAGTTGTAATATAAGTTAACGTTTATGAACTTACGATAAGTTGGTAAATTCTTTATTTACTTTTTCTATTGTCGCCAGTTTGATCACTTAGTGCTAGTAGAGGATATGCAGAGGAACGACCTTCATCCAACTGTTTAGTGGATGAAAAGTATTTTAAATTAGTATGTTAGAAAATATATCGCAAGTGGGTTTGCTTAAAAAATCCTGGCCAGACTGTGATTAGTAAAAAATTCAAATATTTGTTCTTTTTAAACATTGCAAGATATACACCAATTGAAAGAGCTTTTCAAGGAGAACATTTGCTACTTACTAACTCGACTTTTGCCAATTGTTAGTCAATTCAGAGTTAATGACCTAAATAGTTAACTAATTGGCCACCTAAGTTTAGGTATAAAAAAAGAAGAACAAGAGAAAAATTTGTTACTAAAACGAATTAATCGTTAAACAGAAGAGTACAATTTTTGAAAAAAAGTCATAATTGAATTTTTACCAGGGACGTTGACCAAAAATTTTTTTTTTGTTCTTCAGATTATTAATCTATTATTAAAGAATATTGGACACGTCTTTTTTCTTTTTTTACATAATCAAAAGATTACGGCAATACATTGAGTAAGTAATACGTTAAAATGTTGCATGACGTCACTCCCCGGTAGATTTTATACTGACTTGTGACGTAGCGAGCCCCCAATCTCCAACTTTAAAGCGTTTTATCTTAACCATGTTTTATTAATATGATAAAGCAAAAAATATAATCTAATATTTTTTTATTATCTGACTAACTAAACTAAATAGCCTTTTTTTTCCCCAGTCAACATTCCCTCCGGCCAGGATTTTTTTTGCCAATCCACTTTCGATATATGTTTTAACATACAATACTTTTCAATAATTAAACAGGTGGTTGGAGGTCGTTACTGTGCGAATCTTAGGATATGCGTTATATTTACAAAGAAACAATCTTTGTTTCTTTGTTAAGCGCGAAAAACATAACCGTGTCGGTATACTGTGTCGGTAATAACAGCCGCACGGGTCGATCCAACAAGTTAAGCTACACTTTCCGGGGTTGGCCCGTGGATGGGTGACCATCTCTACATACCGAGACTGGTCCGTGCCTCTGAAAGCACGTTAAGCTATTTTGGTCCCGACTGTCATTCGTTGATCTTTGACAGTCGTTATGGGTCGTCAGAAGCCCGAAAGTCAACAACCAGTCTTACCAAGGGGTATCGTACTACCCAATTACTGGGTTGTGGACATCAGATAGGCACTCCATGTAAAATACTGGTATTCAGTTGCATTCAGTTAGACTGGAAGCCGACTCCAAGATAGTTGGAAAAAGGCAGGCTAGGCAGTCAAACCTGGACTTACATTACTTAATTTTAGTCAGCCAATAAAATATACTATTTTAAGTCTAAAATAACTACCTATTTTAATAATATTTCCGAAATAAAACTTTATTGTATCGCTGATTTTGAATTTAAAAAATCCCAGATATAGCCCATGCTATAAAAAAGAACACAAACGATTTGTTTTCGGTGATTATTTCAATAATTAATCCTATTCGATAATCGATTTACAAATTAGTCTCGACTCTCGATCACGTAACGATGCTATTGTGAATTCATTCATGATTTTTCTGATGACACTGTTATTCGAGTACATAATTAAGTTAATTGATGATTATCCAATGAACTGGTAGGTGCAGGTTTGGCACTAATTTCAAATCAATGTAACTAGTAAAGGCCATTTCTTCAAAAATTGCCCCTAGAAATATTTTTAACTAGTTGTACCCGCGGCTTCGCTCACGTGACTTTGTATTCTTTGGATTTTACAAATCATTGGTAACTTGATTTTATATTATATCAAGCTTCCAGTGAAACCGGATCTGGCCCCCACAACCCAGTAACTGGGTAATACGATACCTCTTAGCAAGACTGGTTGTCAGACTTTCAGGCTTCTGACCACCCGTAACGACTGTCAAATATCCACGAATGACTGCCGGGACCAACGGCTTAACGTGCTTTCCGAGGCACGGAGGAGTCTCGGTATGTAAAGATGGTCACCCATCCACAGACCAACCCCGACAAGCGTAGCTTAACCTGATGGATCGACCCGTGCGGCAGCGATTACCCAGCCACAATCTTTCTTGCCCATTATTCTCCATAAGAAAACTACCTTTTGGAAGGGGCTACTAGAATCTTTTTTTTTTTTTGTAAATTTTGACGTTCAATTGTGCCTTTTTTGTGCCTAATTGAAATGAATTATTTGACTTTAACTTCGACTTTGATCTCCTCGACTTTATATTATATACAGAATGAAATTAATCGTAATAATACCTAATGATTCATGACCACTTTCGGGTCCCGGGAGTTAAAATGTTTCAAATTCAAGAAAATCGTAATGTAATTACAAGTTCAGCAAATCAACAAACATACAAAACTAATCCTAATTATTTATTATTATAAATATGAAAGTGAGTTTGTTTGTTGCTCGCTTTCACGCTAAAACGGCTGAACAGATTTGGATGAAGTTTGGCACATGGGTAGACCATGACCTGGATTAGGACATATAATACTTTTTATCCCGATATGCCCACGGGGTCGAGACTTATGTGGGTGAAACCGCGGGGTGCTAGTTATAAATAATTATAAAAAAATTCAGTATGCAAAAAAATGTGATTAATACAGCTAATGCAAAAAAAATTTGATTAATAAAGATAACAGGAAAATAGATTTAATAGGTTTTACTATTAATTGACGTATAGTATTTTTATCTCACGAAGCGACGCGCGCTTTACTTGTGATTCTCAAGTGTGCAAACACGCTGTAAATGTGTGTGTAAGCACAGGAGCTCTCAGTACCGTCCGAGACAATGGCGAAGTGGGAGTGTGTGTGTGTCCGTGTGTTATGTGCTGACGCTACTCGTCTCGTCGTACGTCGCACACACAAACATAATCACCAGTGATCGGAGTAGGTAGATTGATTTTTGGTACTTGTATCATAAATGCACACAGAAAGAATAACATGGATAAGCCATTTTTCCGGAAAGCAATTCCGGTATTACCGGATTCAATTAAATATTGTTAATGTTGGTAGTGATATTATTACTACTCAATTCAAAGTTGGTGATGGTATGTTCAACAGCTTAAGCAAACAAACACAATACTAAAAATATTCTTATAGTACATCCAAACATGCTTTAAACTCCTTGTAACAAGTAAAATATTACTTACCAAAGCTTGGAATCATGACTGTGTGCCGTTAAAA
This sequence comes from Xanthia icteritia, assembly GCA_949128155.2. NCBI lineage: Eukaryota > Metazoa > Arthropoda > Insecta > Lepidoptera > Noctuidae > Xanthia > Xanthia icteritia. The sequence goes on from OX421937.2 coordinate 3,876,938, forward strand.
AAATTATGAAGTATATAATATTGCTCATTCGAATACAATTCCTATCTAAGTTCCGGTTTTTTTTTAAATAATTAACCAATTCCGGAGGAATGTCCATATTCATATATACGTTTCGGATCAATGACCCCAATTCAATCTACCTACTCCGATCACTGATAATCACATAAGAATAAGCTATTATTTTAAATAGTCCGAATTAAATATTGCGCAGCGCTAATATTAGGTAGATTTTATTGTATGTAGAATGTAGATTCTATTGCTGTGTGCGATTGCCAAGTCAAAATATTTATTAATGAAATAAAAGTATCAAAGATATAGGTAGGTACTGAATAAATTAACAGACTTGGTCTTAGATCTCACATCTTTATGCGGTAGAAGAACTACGTTGCGAGACTTGCCTTTTCTACATGTTATGTTTTTGATGGGATCTCATTTCTTTTTGTAGGTAGGTACCCCGATACTGGTACTGAACCTACATCAGTTTAATAAAACGTGTGGATTTGTGTGTCTATCTGCGGCATCGTAGGTAGATACCAAAGGTTGTTATACCTAATTATTATTGCTTCTTCATTCAATTTCAATGCAGTTTAATTGACAACTGGTTCATTTGTTAGCCATTTTACAAGTAACCTTCAATGAAACTGATTTTGCGTACCTTTATATTCCATTAGATAGGGTACACTAGGCACCTAGTCCCTATCTACATAAATAGGTATAGGTAGCACGGGTGATGAATAATATTACAAACTCTTTGTTTATGTATAAAATTAAAATTTACCTACATATCTATCTATTTAGGTAGTGTAAGTGACGAAAAATTGCATGAACTGCAAAAGTAAACAAGTAAAAATGTTAACTGCATAAGTAACTTTGTAATCCTATATAAATAGTATGCGATTACAAAGTTAATTATGCAGTTCATAAATCTAGAAAACGGGACTAAAATTTTCATTTTTCCTTGCTTTATGGGCTAAACATTAATTGTGTTCAAAATTTGAAGCTTCTGTATCTGCTAGAAGTACCTTTGAAATTTTGATGATCGGTTAGTGAGTATGTCAGTGACAAAAAGGAACGTTGACCTGTGCAATAGTTCTTAAACTACGGATTCAAATTGAATATAATTTGTAAATATACCTTGTTATACTAGGCACAGAAAATTCTTTAGCTTTATCCAGTACAAAGTTACAGGGGGTCGAAAATGTCCTGAATGGCTTCGAGAAAACATGAAACGGCTGTGCCTGTGCCTTTGTGTTCGTTTTGCTCGACTTGGTGGGGGCACTGCCGTACCCTCCGATATCATAATTAATTTAAAATAATGGATAATTGATGTTTTGAAAGTGCAAGTTTTTTTTTTCTGTATGGTGTCCCGCAGGTCAGCCTAGGCGGCTATCGGCTGCTTAGCTGGGTTATCCTGTGGATGCCTTATAAACAAGGCTTCCAGCCAGGGCAAGTACATATTGTAACATATCCAGAAACCCATTTCCCCCGTAAGGGGTAAGCAGATGGTTACACGTCTGCCTACACATGGCGTCCCACATTTCACGAGTTTTGTTTAAGTCCATACAATACGAAGAGAAACTATAGCCGTCAACGGGTACGGTATAAATCCAGGACTCGAGTTGCTACTGCCAAATTCATAAAAAAAGAAGAGAAAGTAAACAGAAAGAATATAAATGACCCAAGTTAAGGCACAAAATATAAACACAAAAAAAAAAACAGAAAAAAAAATTGTTATCTAAAAGTAAAACTTGGTCAGAATATTTTTCCAGGTGAAACTTACACAAGAACGCCCGAACTCTAGAGGGCATTCGCTACCACTCACTCAGCACTCTGACCGTGAGCTGGCCTATCGTAGTATGGGGTTTCAATAGAATAAGAGGCCAGCTTCTACTAGTTTTGTTGCCACTGATGTGCAGCCTACTTTACGTATTGTTTTAGCAGACGAAAGATAGCTAAGAGATATTTCTCGACGGCATGTGAAGCCAAGTTCCCAGCCCAGGCCCCGGCCCAGGGGCGGCTTTAAAACTCTGACACGATAACAGGATGACTTGACGAGGACGGCGGGAAACACATGGACTAGACAGGCAAAGGACAGGGAGAATTAGAAGGGGTTGGAGGAGGCCTTTGCCAAAGGGCACACAGAAACTCAGAATTGAGATAAAACGTTTTTGTAATCAACAGTACAGCTGTAACTGAATAAAGTCAAAGTCAAATAATTTATTTTAATTAGGCACAAAAAAGGTAATTTTGAACGTCAATATTTAAATAATAATTGATTCTAGTTGCCCCTTCCAAAAGGTAGTTTTCGTATGGAGAAGAATGGGCAAGAAACTACACCGTTACTCTTTTAAAATGTTTACACAATATCTTGTATACATCAATTATATAATTATATGTGAAGACGATGCACCTAGAATAAGATTACTATGCCACGTTAGGTAAAAATAATGAAAAATTAAGGAATGACAGATAAATTAATCATGTGATAGATAGATGGTGCTCACATATTTACAAACATTGTAAAATTATACGATATTCCTAGCATTTTTACAAGTAATATAACTCAGTGTAATATAACTCAATAAAGGCTATAAACAAATAAATAAGTACGTTCCGTCGTATAATTTTCGATCTCCACGCGGGTGAAGCTACAAGCAAAAGGTAATAACGTTTACAAAATATGTTACTACCACGAAGTTAATCTCGAAAAAGAAACTGCAATCACGTTTTATTAAGCAAAAAAAATAATAAGGAAAGTTTTAATTCGTTTTTCATATTTACCTTGTATTTAGCTGAAAAGGTTCCGGAAATTGCTTGCACGTCCTTTGAGGTTAATTGAAAATGTTAAACTTTTTTTATTCCCGTAGTACGTTTCAACAGCATAATTTTCAACTTCCACGCGTTTGAAGCCGCGGGCAAGAGAGACAAAAAAACCGTTCTTGGATTCATAAACGCGGCACATAGCTTCCTTTTTCAAAAGTCTCACTCACACAATTACGATCACTTTTATTATGACGCTGATCTGTCGATTAGCGTCGTGATCTACTTCCATTGCATTGTCCACTCAAGGCCATGTCCACGGAATTTCGATAGTCATGGCCACGTTTCTGATGCTGTTAGAATAAACACAAATTACATGAAAACTATATCAATCGCTGGTCACGGTTGCTGGGCATCAATATTTGTATTGTAAAGTATGCGACACGTGTGTCAATCAAAAGTGATCCTGTTGAATATAGGTAACATTGCCATAGGTAATCATAATTCTAGCATAATATCATATAATGGTTGTGTCAGCGAAAATAAAACCACTGTTTAATCGAAAATTGATAAGTAAGTTTTTGAGGACCATGGCTAAGTCCTTCTCCACACTTAAAGGAATAATATCGTTCACAATAGAGAATGTTCTTTTCTTTCGACAATTTAATTTCAACTCTTTATTAGTGGCATTTGTGGACATGATAATTATTCAGATTTGTTACAGTTGTAATAGCAATCATGTAATTTCATTTAAAATAGGTTTTTTTATTGATAGGATTTTGATTAATTAATTTATCTTTATATGGATTATTTTCTATTTTGTGAATGTGAGAACGCTGTAAGCTTAGTGAACTGTAGATTTGTTGACCATCATTATTTTTTTAAGTACCTGGTACTTGTTGAAAGACCTACACTGTCCTCTCATACCTAATCGCACTGTTATTTGAAAATATTGTAAAAGCCAATTATTTTTGAAAACGTAATCGTGGAGTTTCTTAACGTGCACTTAGCTTCTGACGTTTCATAAAGTCAAAAGTCAAAGTCAAATCATTTATTTCAAGTAGGCCCGTATAAGGCACTTTTGAACGTCAAAAATTTACAAAAAAAAATTAATTGATTCTAGTTGCCCCTTCCAAAAGGTAGTTTTCGTATGGAGAAGAATGGGCAAGAAACTCCACCGTTACTCTTTTAAAATGTTTTACAATATTTTGTATAAGTACATTAGTTACATAATTATATGTGAGGACGATGCACCTAGAATAAAATTATTATACCACAATAGGTAAAAAGAATTAAGAATTAAAAATGAAGCAACAACAGATAAACTAATTATGTGATAGATACATGGTGCTCACATATTTACAAACATTGTAAAAGTAGACGATCCTCCATAAGTGCCCATGTAGGTTTATGTGAAATAAAGTATTTAGAATTTTGAAAAACGAGATGGTGATCCCACTTCAAGTCTGGATTCAGTCAAATTGTAGGTACTAATAGATGAATATAATTGTTATCATCCGAAAGTAGTTGATGGTGATTGACAGGGTGTATCAGAAAGGTGTGGTCAAATTTAAGGGTGTGTGTAACGATCCAAACTGAACAACTTTCTCCATGGGACCAACATCGTAATCTGGGAACACAAAACTTTATTACCTACTCGAGCCAAATATATGTGACAGCTGATTATTTTTTCGCGAATACAATGTTGGTCCCATAGAGAAAGTTGCTCAGTTCTATTTCCTGTACCACACCCTTTAGTTCGACCACACTTTTCTAATTCACCCTGTACACACAGAGGCGACTGTTCGACAGGTAAAACATTCATTGCTGAGCACTTCACACTACAAGTGATCAAAGGGACTGTTGCCAAAATCATGTCTCCGAAATTTTAAGCAAGGATTGGATATCGGGGAATATGGTTTCGGAAAACTTAGGTTCCCCCTGTTTCTTCTAGGATCGTTACAGCTGCTTATCTTCATGGAATCATCCTTTTTGTTTTTTTGGGTGGGAATTTATCAAATAACTTCTCCCGCTCTGGGCGGAGCGGGAGGGCGTGTCAGACTCTTACTGACTAAAACACACCCGTGTTCCTTCAGTTGCCTGTACGTTGCCAGGGGCCACGGTATCCCTTTCGGACTTTCTCGCAACCCCGGCAGGCATCGGTTCTAACGGACCCCTTCAGTTGCTGACATCTCATCATCCTTGAGTCACCTCTTGCATCAATTTGATGAAATCATCTCACGGTTTTCTCTGCTAAAATTTTCGGGATTAGCCTTTAAGTTCCTCATTCAACCTCCATTGGCGAACTGGAAATCACATACTACGTTACAAAAAATATGTAGGTACCGACCAATATTTTATTTGTTTGCTTTCAAAACGGTGAAGGAAAACATCGTGAAGAAACCGGTCTAGAACTAAAGATCCGAAGACATGTGTCATCTACCAACCCGCACAGGGCCTGCGTGGTGGATTACGGCCCACTCCCACTCACAGAACGGAAGCCTATGTCCCAGTAGTGGTAACATTATAGGCTGATTATACCACTATTATTGCGTGTATGTGCACTAATGTAGGTCGTAAATGCAAGCAGAGTCGCACCAATAACGTGCATTTAATTATTGGAGGTCGCAAAGTAGGTTGTGTTGTGATAATGATTTGTGACAAATAGTGCGATTGCGCACGCGCTGGCGGTCAGTCAGATTTCGAGTGTCGTGCGGGTAGTAGTGCCTGGTTTACTTATTGTTATTTTATGCTGCGTTCCGTCAATGTGACAGCTGCAGTGTTTTTTATTATTTATTGATTTGGTTTTATTCTACGTGTTTTGAATAAGGTTTGTTTGCTTTTTTTTATTTTTATTAGAAGACGTTGGTTTTTGTTTTGTGTATTTTTGTGAACGTCGTTTTTTCTTTATTGTATTCATGTATTTTTGTCGATAAGGAGTGGAAATAACAACAATCGTAATGAGCTATAATGGATTGGATTTGGAAATTATTCATGCGCAATCCGATGGTTAAAACGTTTTAACTTTTTCTTTTAATGTTTCATCCATTATTGAGTTTGTGCTACTTAACTAATGCGAAAAAGCCAGATACTTTAATTTAGCATAAAACTAATTTTGTTAAATACATAAAATCAAATCACGATGTGTAATTAGGGCTAACCATTAAATTATTAAAATTATTCGAATTCGCTCGTATTTGAATAAGTATTTAATTTTAACTTCGCAGACGTAAGTATACCTAAATAAGGTATAGGCAGGTATTCGTTGTACACACGAATTCACATCAAGCTATGTATTTTCCAGTTTATACTGATCTCGCAGTGTATAGGATTTCCGTACAATGCGAAGTCATCTTATACTGGATATGTATAGCTGGATGTATAGCCGTTTGTACAAAGAATATCTACTGTTAAAGTTTTAAAATTCGTGTTTTTTATAAGGACAGCAAGACTGCAAACCTGAAATAAATAAACTTACAGTCAAAAAAATGGTCCAAACGGTCATCGGTTAAGGAAAAAATTTGAAATTGGTCTTTAGTTTGCAAATATTTTTTACTTCATTTTTAATCAGAAGCAAGGGATTCAAAGTGCGTCACTCGAGCTTAAGGCGACGATAACCGACTTTTAATCATTTTATACTGAAGATCACGTCTAAACGAGTAGTGTTAAGGAATTGAAAAAAAAAAATGTTAAATTAGAGCATTTTCTTAATCATATTTAGATTATGTTTATATTACATAGTGAAATTCATTTGTAAAGTTATGTCTAACGCGGATAAAAAATTGAGAATCACGCAAAATCTATCAAGCGTATTTTTCTGAAACCATTTGAAAGATTACGTCTAATTTGGGACAGCGCTCCTTGATGGGCGAGTCCTATTACTGGCTGGACATACGACGTGTTGCGTTAGCTCAGTAGGTACAGAACACGCAAGCTAACCACTGAAGGTCACTGGCACATGTTGCTACCGAGGTGGAAACTCAACTTTTTTATCACCCTCTATGAGAAAATAAGTAGGTGCAACTTATGAAACTTTTCACAAAAAACATTAACCGACTTCAAAAAATAAAAACACTAAAATGTGCAAAATAACTTTTATTTGGTGTCTTTGGTTCTGTATTTTCGTTTTTTGCCACCGACTTCCGAAATTAAAGTTATTTTGCACGTTTTAGTGTTCTTTTTTTGAAGTTGTTCAATTTTTTTGTAAAAAGTTTTTTTTATGTCACTTTTTAGTTGTGGTACCTATCCCACACAAATTTGAATACCACTACCTGCTACGTAAACAACAGCGACAGGAACTTATAACATCATCCATATAGACTAAAATACGTATTATTGAAGCTAACTCAAAAACTACCCAAGCAAAGTTAATAAAATTTATATGGGATCACCTCTAAAGTATGACCTACCAATCAAAAAAATAATTATCAAAATCATTTCATAATTGGCGGAGTAATCGCATACAAAAGAAAAAAAATACAGTCGAATTGAGACCTCCTTTTTGAAGTCGGTAAAAAAATACCTACGTTTATTTATTTCATTCTCGCTACTTGAGGAAGACACAATTCTTTTTATAAAACGTAAAATCCGAATTTGAGTAAACGATTACGAACGAAGGCGGAATACATTTCGCGTGTTTTTTTTAATTTTTTCAAAACCTTTTTTTTTACTTGAAGCGCCCTCTTTTTACTTTATCATTCAGTCCTTTACTTGTTCATACAATGTACGTGATTGATCTTTTTGGTGATTGGAACTTTTAATAACAATATCCACATTCCAAATTCAAATCACTTTTGGTCCCTAGGGATTAAAAAGCTATTTTGGTCCCTGTTTACGATGAATAAAACAGCTCTGAATAGATGTGATAAAATTTACAGAAAAAGAGACAGTTTGTTTTATTGCACCGATAAAATTTTAGAGATTCAAATTGAACACATTACCTCTCTCTCAACTGACGCACTATTGGACTGTTGCCTATCCACATTGTTGTTTAGGTATAGTCGAACTCATAATTTCTTTACTACCTTAAGGTTGAATGTCACTTTATAAAACGACAAGGTCTATTGTCAATGTGACAGTTACATCGTTTCAACCTTAGTGAAGTATCAAATTAGTGGGAATTGTTATAAGCAATAAAAAAATCGACTTAGTTTGTCCACGTTATTGAAGCCATGTCATCATCATCTTCCAGTCCTAGTCCCATGTTACTTGGAGTAGGTGCAATACGTTTTCTCTTTCCATTTTCTCCTGTCAACCGCCACGCTATCATTTACTCCCTTCACACAATCCACCCATCTTTTCTTTGACCTTCCTCTCCCTCTCTATCCATGAACATTTATATTCATCACTCTTTTAGTCACAAGCGTCTTCTATCCTCATCACATATCCATAACAAGACAAACGATTTCCTTTTAACTTATTATATACCTGCCTTAAATACCTGATATAAAAAATAAGCAAAAATCCAACTCAAGACATAATGCTCGAACTCTTCGCTTTAAAAAATACTTTTATTTTAAATAATCAGTGTCGCAGCTGATACACTACTTGTAGGTAGGTAGCTATTTAGATTAGAATGTCTCAATTCCCATATTGCCAGTTGCAGTACTTGAACTACGGCACTTGTGTATAGCCGACTATAGTCTTAGGGCCTTAGTAGACATGCATCTTTAAGCAACGTCGATATGTTGCATCGCGTTTGGGCAACTCTCGCCGTTCGATTGCGATTGCAAAATTGCACGTTCCAGCGATTGCTTCGAAGCTGCATTTGGCGGCATACTACATTTGGGCGTGGTATTCAATTTAAAAAGTTCTTTCTATCTATGCATCGGTTGACAGAGAGGTCAATCGGGTCTTTATCGAGCTTCCGAAAGGCGGATTAGTAACCAAAAACCGTTGCGAAAACTGAGATGTCTGCTGAGGACACAGAGCAGAGAATCGTCACGTCAACAGCGATTAGAGATGACAGAACTAATAATTTTTTTAGAGGTATGGGGAACAGAGTGAACAGTTCACTCTTCCTCTTTAGAAAAGGGAGGATCCTCCGACCAGACGGGTGTCGTATCTGGCGGGCAACTGCCCAACGATTGATGTCGGGATAGTTATATATATGCTGTTCGCGCGATGCAGGATTTGTGTGACATCATGATTTTATGTGACGTCAGGTCTTTGATGCGTAGTTCGCATGTGACGAGGTAGATGCCGCCATAAATTCATGGTGACGAAACTGCGTTGAGCGCATAATTTCTGTCAAGGGCCACCTTCAAAGCTGTCAGTTTTAATAGTTATTCATCGTCATTTGTAGTGTCGTATTTAGCACTATGTAAATGGTGACACGCTTGGTTTGTATGGAAAATGTTGATAATGCCGCCTCTAGCAGCGGCCAGCGAGGCTTCTCCGTGCTCTGTGGCTAAACCTCTAATTGCTAAATTTAATGGAGTAATCTAACTCCACCGCCAACGGCATATTGCCGAGCTATACTTGCCGAAATTGCCCCGTGTATACGCAGCTTTAGGTCTCCAGATTGCAGTTCTAGATTCTGGCAACTAATTTATATGAGTAATCTTATACAAGTTCTGAAATATCTTGGATATGAATGCATCGTATTCAGCAAGTGAATGGCTTCAGTGAAATTATCTTTTAGAGAATGAATGTATTCATCAGTCAACTGTCTTCACCAGTTTTAGGCAATTATTTTTTATCTTTTGTTGAGATTTAAAAGGGTAAACGTTTTTTTTTAAGTGGCACTATATAATGAGCTTACTATCGTGGACTATTTAGCTGTAACAATGGTGTAATGACTTATGAATACAGTATTTATTACTTCTTTTCGTGTGTTTACAAGTTTAAAGCTAATAAATCTGCTGCCGACTTATTCTGTAAAAATATTACTGTGAAAGTTTGAGTGCTTCAAGTGCGCTGACAATGACGTCAATACATAGCATTAGGTACAGTGAGAGCTCCAGACAGTTCACTTTAAGCTCACTTCACCGAACTTTTCACGGTGAAATTTTAATAGAAAACACAGTACAGTTGTTCTTGTATGTATAGCATACTCAGCCTTTAATGTTCCCATTACCAGGACACTAGCCTGCTCTCTGTGAGAGAGAACGGGCCGTAATCTACCACGTTGGTCCATCACGGGTAGGTAGATGTCACATGTGTTCGAATTTTTGGTTCTAGGATATGCCGGTTTCCTCACCATGTTTTCATTCTTCGTTTTGAGAGCCGTGGCCGTTTCCACTGGGCCACCACTGCTCTCATTCTGTTGTTCTTGTATACTGAGATAGAATTGTCTTTAGACCATGAGTGTGTCCTATGATCAGCTCATTAAAGGCGTTTCCATTTTTGGAAAAAGTTTAAACTACCTATAATATCGTTTACTTTCATAATTATATGGTTAATAACTAATCACTAATCTTTTATTGCAATCTAGATTTATAAACGTTACTTAGCTCGTAGTTTTGATATGCGTTATTCCTGTCACCGTCGCACAACTGTCAAACTACAAGTGCAATATAGAGCCGGGACACGTCTAAGCCAAAGCACGTGCTTATTAACGTTCATAGGTTTTGGCCTTAGTATCGATAAAATAATTAAATGAACTTAATTTACAATTACTAAGCTTACAGACTTACAGAGCTTAAACTTAAAGATCTATTAATGTACCACTATAGGGCACTTGATTTATATTTGTTTTTATTTTATCTACATATATAAAATTGAGGTCAAAATAAAAGCTTTTTGCTAAATATGAAAGTACTTATTTATTTTTTTATTTTTTTTTAAATTATTGTCTGTTTGTTCCGGCTAATCTCCGAAAAGGCTGGTCGTATTGACGGGACTTGCACTGACAGATAGCTGATATTCTAAGGTGTAACTTAGGCTACTTTTATTTTAGAAAATAATTAGGTTCCAGCCCCGGGCAAAAAATCAACAGCTTTTGTCGCCTTTTTCTGCCCAAAAAGGCGACATTACCACAATCGATCACGGCAATGGGCACTCTTCGTTTTTTTTAAATCAAAGATACATTCTTTAATTTGTTTTTAATCAACTATCTATTTTATTTTTATTAGATCACTTGTTTTCTCAGAGAGAGAGCAAAAAAGGTACTCTTTTTAAAATTGCTCTTTTGATACAAGATTGCCAATAAATCCATCCAATGTTTTTTCTTTGTTTACTGTCGAAGTTTATTTTGTGATCAACTTTAGACCGTTGACCTTCAAACTGGAGCTGCATCGAAGTGAATGTAATGTCGTAAACAACGACCTTGATAAAACGGCTTTTCTGTCTCATAGCCCTTTATAAACATAGGTTTATCCTGCTGGATATAGATCCAGCAGGATAATATGGCAAATTGTAAGGAATTTGAGAAAGGATTCCATGGGCTTCATTGCCCAATGAGTAAATAGTGCGTTGTGTTTCGAAAATCAATCAATTGATCTAAGGAACCTTATTTGAGACTGTATTTATGAATTCATGAATCCATTCATGTATTCTATGAGAACACCATAATTATAGGCCATATGATTTTAGTTTTCTTTTATGACGCCCATTGAAATAACTTCTCCCGCTTTGGGTGGAGCGGGAGGGCGTATCAGACTTTTACTGACTAAACCCACCCGTGTTCCTTCAGTTGCCTGTACGTTGCCAGGGGCTACGATATCCCTTTTATGACGACCTTTGATAGCGTCTTTCTAAATCGTTCTTACATGTATAATTTCAACATGAATGATGTAAAGAATATTTTAAACAATATTTTGATTTAAAAGAGTTCTTCTATAGGAATAAAAAGTACCACGCTTTGGAATGGGCAACTAACTTGAAATAAATGCTTTTAGTTTGTGTTGAGTTTGAAGGTCATTCAAACATTATTTTAAATTTTATTAGAGCATAAAATCGTATGTTCATCTGGAAGTTCTTTATCCGGTAAACGATTTAAGGCTCGTACAGACCAGCGCGACGCGACGTCGCGACGCGACTCGCACAATACAATTTCTAAAAAAATTCACAGTTAACAATAACCGGTGTCGCGTCGCGCTGTCGCGTCGCGCTAGTCTGCACGAAGCTTTAAGCGTAAATTCGGTGGTTTAGCAGAATAAGAGGCTGTGTCCTAGCAGTGGAAACATTATAGGGTGATTATGTTACGTTTGATTAAAAAAACGTTTAAAAAAATATGTCTGAATAAATCAACTTTTTTGTGTCATTTCAGACTACTAGTAAGTTGGTATATTTATGCTCGGTGCCTATAAATAAATACAAATCGTTTTGTTTATCAATGGTAGCATTCGTTATTGCCAATCTGGGCATATGAATAGATCCCGTAACTAATTTTACCTGTGATAGCTACTTCCATTTGGCCTTGTTCATTAGATTCGATTGTATTTGCTTCATTATTGGTAAAGATACAAAAGTCTTAATTAACCAATAATGATCTGTAAAAGGAATCGGCCATTAGTCTGCTGTTTCGCAGCAAATTACTCAGGCTTTGTAGAGAATGTTTGACATTGTTGCTACAATACCTATAAGAACTGTATAAACACCGGTACAATAGCTGCGGCAATGGATATGAACTTTATGCCTTGTAGTTTAAAGCTTCGTGCAGACTAGCGCGACGCGACAGCGCGACGCGACACCGGTTATTGTTATACCGTGAAGTTTTCTTAGAAATTGTAGGTATTGTTCGAGTCGCGTCGCGGCGTCGCGTCGCGGCGTCGCGTCGCGCTGGTCTGTACGAGCCTTAAGTATATACATACTTGTAGTGTTGCAATCTTAAGACTAAATCACTAGCGAACCTGTTTGATTTATTTGAGAACGTATTTGCGTCAATGGAGTAAAGATCGAAATGTTAACGTGCGGTTCAAAGCATAAATTATGAAGTAATAGCGACGCGCCCATGCTTCGTAATATTAATGTTTATAATCCTCCAGACCGTATTTCGGCCACGGCGGCCAATCTCAAACGCCGCCACTAGATAGGAGAGGGAGATATTATAGTGCACAAGTATGTGCGCAGACACAGGTGCACTCTCTCTTCCTTCACTCTCAAAGTCCGATGGGACGGCAATCCGACACGACCGGAGAGAGATCAGCCGCAGGACCAACGGCTTAACATGCTTTCCGAGGCACGGGGGTATCACACCGCCAAGTTGCAAACTCCGGGCTGTTACTAAGAAATTCCTAATGAAAACACCCAATAACACTTTGCCCGACCCGGGAATCGAACCCAGGACCCCACGCTCAGCAGGCGCGCTTGCGACCACGAGACCAACGGGGCAGTCAATGGCAAATATTGATGTAAGAATTCCATAAAGATCAGGGAATACATTTTCTAAATGATGTTGAAAACCACATCAAAATCCGTTACGCAGTTTAGAAACACACCGCGGTCACACAGGCAGACACGAAAAGCGATGATAATTTATATTAGGTCTGCTCCCGGATAAGTATAATTAAACACTAGTTTACGCCAGCGACTTCACCCACGTGATATCTTTATAAATTATAGCTTATGTTACTCAGTGATAATATAGCATTCTACTGATAAAGATTTTTTTAAATCGGTACTGTCCAGCAGCAACTGTCCAGTTATGTTACTCAGTGATAATATAGCATTCTACTGATAAAGATTTTTTTAAATCGGTACTGTCCAGCAGCAACTGTCCAGTTAGGTGGGTTCAACTTCGAGAAAGAGGTCAATCGTCGAATCCGACTCCGCTGGGCAGCTTTCGGGAAGCTACGCAATATGTTCTCGTCCGACACCGCAGTGTCCCAAGACGAAAATCTTTGACCAGTGCGTGTTGCCAGGAATGACCTATGGCACTGAAACGTGGTCGCTCATCAGAAAGCTTGGCTGAAAGCGTGGCTTTATCAGAAAGGCTAAAAGTCACCCAAAGAGCAATGGAGAGAGCTATGCTTGGAGTTTCCCTATGTGATCGAATCAGAAATGAACAGATCCGCAGGAGAACCAAGGTAATCGACATAGCCCGAAGAATTGCCAAACTTAAGTGGCAATGGGCTGCGCACATTGGTCGCCGAGTTGGCCGATAGGGCCGAAAGGTTCTGGAGTGGTGATCGCGTACCGGAAGACGTAGCGTTGGAAGGAAGGCCTCCCACAACATGGACCGATGACCTTGCAAAGGCCGTAGGAATCCGCTGGATGCGAGAGGCACAGAATCGGTCGAAGTGGCGGTGCTTGGGGGAGGCCAATGTCCAGCAGTGGATGTCTTTCGGCTGAAATTATGAATTACAAATAAAAACAAAAATCTTTTCTCTTTATAACATTAGTTTAGAAATACAAATGATGGCTTCAATTTCATACATAAAATGCTAATTTTATCGTGGGAATAAACATAAATGTGCAAATAACAATAAGACAGGTAGTTACTATTATAATAAGTAGGTAGTAAATCCCTACATAATATATCTATTTATAATAATGCAAATTAAAACAGTTCTACATAATTTTGCCTTACTTCAATGTAATTTATAATGTAGTTTTGTCATATCCGCGTATACGCCACATAAATATTCGATGTTTACTTTATATATAAATTTTAAAAATTTTCATCTCCCGGTAATGGATGTTTCGTTAACTTGAAGACAGGTAAAGTTATGAATAGCATCCTTTTAAAAGGGTCATATATTCTGAACAATATTTTCCTAATAGATTTGTTTATGCTCTTCAATAATATTTTCAAAGAGCCTTTTGTTCATTTACTTATTAAACTGCTAAAGATAATTGACCTACAAATTGTGTGTTCTCGCCTTAACAAGAAGGTAGTTGGCGAACAAAAAAATAAAACAAATAATTTTGATGGTTAATCTGAGACTGAGGAAAATACCCAGTGTTTTTTTTTGGAAGCAAGTCCGCTTTTTTGTCGTAAAAGTCGACCAAGGGCAAACTGGTTGCCCTTTATCCATTTTTTTTTCGGTCACTCTGTGTAATTGAACCTAAGTTACATATTAAGGCTCTGAAAACTAGTGCCAGAAGCGTTCAATGAATAATAATAAAGGTTACGTTTCTTTTCCTGAAAATGGTTGGAAGGAGAGACTATCCAAGTGTTTCTTTTGATGTCCCATTACTCTAAGGTTATATGCTTTAAGTAAAAATAATACAAAAAGTTTTAGAACAAATGTTCCAAAAATACATAATTTCGAAGATAACACGACACTCTCGAGACTTGTGTGTATCTAAGTTTCAATGATAAATACGAGTACCATTTATATTTAAAGCTAAGAAAATGCGACGTTGTAATTTTTTTCTTATGAACAAAAATAGTCATAACTAAATTTAAAAAAATTAAAACAATAGTTCATAGACCAGTTGATTCTTTGACATGTTTTCATTAATATCTTAGAGTTATGGGATATAACACCATATTATATGATTTGAAAGAAAAAGATTTGACTTTTTGTATGTTTGTTTGTTACGCTTTCAAAATAAAACGGCCGAACAGATTTGGATGAAATTTGGCACATGGATAGACCATGACCTGAGCTAGGACATATGATACTTTTTATTTCGATATTCCGACGAAATCGAGACTTATGCGGGTGAAACCGCGGGACGCAGCTAGTTTTATAATATAGAGAGTAATTTCACATTCACTTTTTAATTATTCGTTATTTTTTATTCACACCAGTCAGTTTGAATTAGTCTTTCAGCTAATAAATGTGTGGTTTAGACAATAATATTTTTGAAGTCCACCTACAATGGGTTATTTTTATTAAAATCTGCCCGTACAGCTATAAAGAAGAAAAAGGTATTCTTTATGAGAGCGTGCCGATGGCAATTTATATAGAGTCGGCCCAGAGTTTCGCTACGAGCTTGGCACCTTCAGTAGCGCCCATCAATTCCTGCATTGTGCCGGTAACAGAATACACTGGATACGATATTAAGTGCCCCATTGTTAGTGGGACAGCACCATATTTACACTCCAGGGCGGAGTCTTCTGTCGATCTCCACCTGAACCGGTTTCCCTTGCTTGAACCTACCTGGGTTTTGAAAAGTATTGAACAAAAGATTACATTTCTTCAAACGAAGAAATGTAATCTTTTGTTCAATACTCAGATGTGGGGAAAAGTTTTGAGGGACAGTCCAGAATTATGCAATGCACAAACAACCTGTTAGTTAAAAAACTCAGAGTTGTTAAACATAATGAACTAAATGCTTAATAACCTGCAGTCAAATGATAATAATAATTGCTTAGATAATGTCCTTGCGTGCTGCCTATGCAGATAAAATTGCACAAATGTACATGTGAGGGCAAAATAGTTATTCATAGAAGCATTCGACTTAATCAGTAACGAATAAATTAAATTACATAATTTTTCGATGGACAGGTACAATTTTCAATTATTTGTTTGCAATATTTGCTTGAAATATAATAAATATAAAAACTTAGGTCTTGAAAATAAACATAATCTGAAATCCTTTGTTTGTTTTTTTGCTTTATTTCAAAATCAAAAATCTAAATCAAAAGTCATTTATTCAAACCAGGCTGAGAATTTGCACTTTTCGAACGTCAAAATTACATAAGACAGTCCCCCAAAACGCCGCTCTTCACCACTTCCTAGTGCTTTAGCTGGGAAGAAGAAGTGGCGCAACCAACTCCCCAACAGCACAGCTGTCTATTCAGTTAGAAAACTTGATTCTATACAATAGTATGCAAAACAATTTACATTACGCAACACAAAATATTAAATTAAATTATTTGATAATATGTCAGCTAGCACACACGCCAATATACCAACTAAAAACATCAAAATCATACTCAAATGAAAATAAAAACTAAAAACGTAAACAGACTTGAATCTGACAGACAGATTTGAATCCGCTCTCAAGAGATGTCGTGCTATAATTTCTTTTGCGAAAGACAAAAAAAAAACAAATCGAAAACAGAAACTTAGATCTTGAAAATAAACATAATTTGAATTCATTTGTTTTTTTTTCAAGAGACTCATCAAGGTGAACCCGTAGTAATTTCCCGAAGGTGTCATCCTCTTATTATCCGGGAAACTTCCTCCCATTATATTGCTACATCCTTGACATTGAAGTGTCGCCATGTCGGTAGCTGTGAGGAAACTATAACAAACGCGACCTTGAAACTGTTGAGACAGGTTGCGAGTTCTTATTATGTTTATAAAGATCCTAATTTCATGCCAAATCTTCAAGTCGGTTGCTGCAAACTGTGAACTTTTACGAGTGAATTTGAAGGTCTTACTACACTGCTATCAACTATAACAAATACGTAAAATTGAAAGTAATTAAGATTGACATTTTGTCTGTTAATTTTGGTGGAATAGTGGTACCTACATGCTCGATACCTATAAACAAAAACGAATCGAAATTTACTTACCAATGGTAACATTTTTTATTGCCAAACTGGGTATGTATATACAAAGATTCGTAAGCTTATTTTACCCGTGATAGCTACTTCCATATTATTATGGGAGGGTCTACTATGCAAAGCAATGAGGTCTTAGCTTCATTTTTGGGAAAGATACAAGTCTTAATTTTAATCAGCAACGGCCCGTAAATTATAGAAATCGGCCAACAGTCTTTTCATAATTATTTTACTTCTGGCAGCAACAACCGAACAACATCCCTATTGTAACGAGAATAAAGATCACTGCGATTTTGATGGACATGTTAGTGGTAGCAACCTAACAACAACCATAATGTAACGAAAATAAAGATCATTGTCATTTTGACAGTGATGCAAAATCTGAGGTAAAACACGTCACACACATATACATGTTTTTCTCTCTCTCATGATTAGGGAAATTCATTGTCCTTGCCCCTAACCCTTGTTACGGTTATGTCGAACTCGAACCTTAAATTTCCGTCCCAAATTCCAAAGCTAGCTTGTTATGGGATGCCCAACATTTCACACTTGACTTGACCGATTTATCAATGCCGATAATCCATTAGATTTTACCCTATCTGTCATCGTCCTTTTCTAGCATAGACTTACACCCACTCGAGTCCTCAATGATCTGTGACAATTCATCCTTTAAAATCGAAAATATTGTTAATATTATAATAAGTAAAATTGTATTTTCTCTTTTCAATATATTGATTCCGGTATCATCAACGTAATAAAGGACTCTTCATGACTTAACAAAGGCATACCGTTGTTGAGTAAACTGGCCGTCAAGATAATGTCTCCACTTCTGTTGTAAATGCCAACTATTTCTTGATTATTGAGAAAGAGAACAGAAACCATGAGAATTAAATTTTCAGCAATATTTGCATTGCATTTTCAGAAGATTAATAGCTTTAGAAAGTTCCACTTTCTCTTATTTGTGTCGCATCTTTTCTTCTTTTTAATATCTTCAAAAAATCATTAGATGATTGTTTCATACCAAAGATCAGCAGCATTCTTGCACAACTTCATCGAATTGCGATCAGCGATCTAATTGAATAGTGTAATAAATTCATTTATGTCATGCAGTGGGCTTTTTATAACCTAAGTTCAGCATGAGTGATTTGGACTGGCTATCATGATTAACATAATCCCACTATATCAAAACAAATAATAAAAATGCGAAATTGAGTTTGTCTGTGTGTTTGTTACGCTTTCACGCTAAAACGGCTAAACGGATTTTGTTGAAATTTGGCAAACAGTAGAACATGACCTAGATTAGGACATAGGATACTTTTTATTGCGGTAGTATCTTCCTTTGGTATAATTTCCGACCGCCACGCAGGCGAAGCCACGAGAAAAAGCTAAAGACACCGCGTTAAGAACTGAGTCATCGGGCCATAAATCATTATTATTAGTCTGTCCCGCTCGCAGTTATGGAGCCTATGGAGCAGGTAGAAAACTATCGATAAGATGCCAGATGTTGCACATTCTTATTGCTACTGACATTTATGGCTCGACGACTCAGTTCGTAACGTTAGTACTATAGTAAACTATATATTTCTCTACTTCCGTATCTTCAGCTGTTCCGTATACCTTAAGGTTAACCAGAGGAAAAATAATTAATGATATTAATAGCGTACTATTGGTACACGCAACAGGACAGTTTAATCGATTGTTTTCTATATTAGCTTTTAACAATAATATCATTAGTCATTAGAATACAAAACATAACATCACAATAGTACTAGTTCCCCTGGGGATAAGCAGAAACTAGTAAACATATCATATGCCTCGTCTAACATTATATATAAAAAACCATATAGTCTGCTACAAGAACAGTGAAGTAAGGTATTAATGCCAAAATTAAATTACCAATTTAAATGAGTAAATTGTAGTATGTTGGTGACAAGAATACCCACAACCGATAGGGATATTAAATAGGAAAAAAATAAAAACTATTTATATATTAGACACGTATTTTTTGCTTTATCATATTAATATTTATTTTTACTTCGATGGTTAGCTACGAGTAGTTCGCTAGTTTATCATTTGTGATTTCCGAGTTACAGCTTTAATTGCTATATGTAAACGGGCACGCCCTTTATGCCTGGAGGCTTTCATTCGGGTATTAAGTTCTTTTTACTTTTTTTTGTTGGTATATTGGCGTGTGCTAGGTGACATATAGAAAATAATTTAATTTAATGTTTTGTGTTGCGTAAAGTAAATTATTTTGCATAAGTACTATTGTATAGAATCAAGTTTTTTTAACTATTCAGACAGCTGTGCTGCTGGGGAGTTTATTGCGCCACTTCTTCTTCCCAGCTAAAGCACTAGGAAGTGGTGAAGGGCGGGCGTTTTTGGGGGACTGTCTTATGTAACTTTGACGTTCGAAAAGCGGTGATTTTCAGCCTAGTTTGAATAAATGACTTTTGAATTTGAATAAAAAATGGTTTAGATAAAACGCATTAATGTTGGGGAGTGGCTCGCTACGTCACAAATCAGTATAAAATCGACTAGGGAGTAATGTCATGCCACATTTTAAGTCAATGTATTGCTCTTTTGATTACGTAAAAAAGGAAAAAAATATGTGTCCAATATTTTTTAATAATCTACTTGACATTTTTCTTAAACTTAATGCACATACATACATAAACTCACGCCTTCTTCCCATGGGGGTAGGCAGAAATGACAGTACGCCACCTGCTACGATCCCTACATACTCCTTTTGCCTCGTTTACGTTCATACATCTGGTCATACACGCACGCCGGTTGCGAGAACTACGCACCTGTCCTTTCTGAAGAACATCACCAATAAGGTCAATAGGTATAATGTTTTCCTTGGGCGTCCCATTTCGGCGTTTTCAGTCACATCTGCCTTGTAAATACATTTTGTTAGTCGCCTTTCATTCATCCTCTCAACATGACCAAACCATCTCAGCGTACCCTTTTAAATTGTTGTCACTACATCTTCTTTTAACTCGCACCGTTGTCTTATCGCATCATTCCTCAGCCTATCATTTATAATGTTGTTTTTTCTTTTTTTTTATAAAATATAAATATAATTATTTTTACTACATCAAGTAGGGTTTCCCTGACTGAATCAGTGAATAAACACAGCCTGTAAAAATATTAAAGATATTTCAGTTAAAATAGAATTTATAAAGTTTATTTACATTTGCTAACGAAGAGGTAGTAGCTACGTGGTTTAGTAGAAAAATAATTATTTGGTAACAATTGGAACGACTGCTGATTATCATTTGTAGTAAGAGTCACGTTTCAGTGATAGCTGACGTCACTACATTGTTTATTTTGTGGTAAGCAGAAAATTTGCTTATACATACATACAGTAGGCGCTCGGTAATCCGGCACCCATTTTATTTCGCCAATTATCAGAAACGCTGGATTATTGGATTTCTATAGCAAATGTCAGCTAGCTAGTAAGAAATAATTTTAATACAGTTTGCAAAGTAAAAAATCTTTATTAGTTTATGTAATACCTACTCGTAGAATCGGACCAGACTGCAGAACGACAATGATCAATGCGTGCGCTCTTGTATAAAACACGAGTTTTAGGAAAAACAACCGTAACCTCTACACATAAGGTTCAGTTTGCGCTACAATTTCATATTTTTTATGACTTTTCTAACAGTACTATTCAGTCTAAAAACATCTTTATTTACACTTCCATAATTGTCACGCCGCATTGCTGCCCTGCTCGGAATGTAATCTCATATAAACCTATAGAAAATGTATGGGGCGTGCGGCGTTGTTCAGAATCATACCTTTAGTGAAAGTTATTTCCAAATAATTAAATCAAATCTATCAGAATTATTAAGTTCATTAGTTATTACTAAAAGTCGCCACTTCACCCATAACTTTAGTCTAAGACTTACTTAAATCTTAAAGTAAGTATTAACTTAGTCGCCGCTGAACTTTGTTGTTACAAAGAGCTCTAAGTTGGCGACTTAAAATCTTTACAAATCACAAGATTTTAACGATTTTTAAGTAGCTGCTGTAAGTTATCAACTTAAGGAGGATGTGTAAAGGTCGCCCGAAAAAATTATATTTCTTACGTTTTTACTTTACTTACGTAATTATATATATATAATTAGGGTTAGAAAAGCTAGTTAGTAAGCAACTAAGAATTAAATTTCCATGATAACCAGCCTTGTATGAATATTTTTATAATAAATAAAATGCAGTGTGCTGAAATCTCCACCTACACAATTTAAAAGATGATAAGTTGCAGTCCCGCCTCAAATATTTCAATACTCACCTTGGTCGCATAATCAAACATAAATTAAAGATAAACAATACATTAATTATATCCATACTGGATGATACCAAAATGATTAATTCCTTAAAAATTGCAGTCTACCACCGTACTAGTAAAGAAGCCACGGGGCCAAGGCAAAATTTTAAATGTCATTACCTTTTATAGAAAAAACTTTACAAAAAATAACGGCTATTTCATAACAGCTTCCAAAACAGTATTTAAATACAAATTGGTTATACTTTGAGAGCACTTTCTGTTACAAGGACTTCTGCTTAGATTTCGTAATGTGAACTAATTTTGTAAGCAAATTAGTTTTTGCTGGTGTTAAGTGACATAATTTAGGTTCATAAATTTAATAAAATATAGATAAGAGATTAAGAAATATTTTTAATAATTTACTACTGTATATTTTAATTATTTAATGAAACCTAAATAAAAAAAGTGATTAAGATAGATAAGTATCTAACTTAATCACTTTTTTGTTTATATACAATAAAGTATATTTTATCGATTCATCTACTTAGATGGATCGATAGGATACCAAAATTTTAACAGCTCCAAAAACTTACAATTACCGATAAATACTCAAAATAATTATGATGCTATTACGGTACGATTAAGGTAAGATTAAGGCCTGCAATCACCACAAATCACTAAAATTTAATGCGTTTAACGCCAAAAATATTTAAAAAATCGTTCGGTTTCTGTCAATCGTTTAAAGATTACAGAGACACAATGATGTTTTAAACATGTTTAGCGCTAAACGCATTTTGTGATTTGTGGTGCAAGTAGACCTAAATCAATCTACTTACTATTGATGATGCTGATGAACGTCGATTGATGTCGATGGTTGGTGGTGGTTGACAACACCCTTAGCGAGGCTTATTATTAGGAGGCACTTTCTCGTAAGTGAAGTACTTAAATCTTCATAACCTAGTGGAGTGATGAGAAACCTCAATGTCATATATGGTATTCAATTTTTGACATTAATGGCATAAAGATTAGATGGAAACTGGATTTTGAACATTTTCAGTACCAGAATCGGTTTTCTGAAGTGGGTTTAAAAATAAGATTATTTTGATCCGTAAGACAATCACAGTAAGACGACAATTTAACAGATAAAAAACATTAGAAAGATAGAAGTTAGTAACTGAATATTTCCAAAGATTTTAGATAACGCTTCTTATTCTTATCTCAATTGACCTTCAACTGCTAACATCAGATCACCCATGATATTGATTAAGATTATAATTCAGTAGCTATCTGGAAAAAAGATTGTCTTATCGATAGAAAATCTTCTGGTTGAGATAAATTCGGAAGTTGCTTTCCCTTGCCACGTGTTAAAATACTATGCATATAAAAGAGAAACAATACAATTAACAAAAAAAAACGTAAATACGTTGCGTGACAAAAGTCAAATTCAATGCACTGTATTATTTGGATTCTACTTCTAGTCCGATTTATATGAAATACTAGCTTCTGCCAGCGGCATCATGATATTTTTATAAATTATAGCCTATATTACTATTATATACTCCATACGTTTATGTAGCTAAATAAAGGTAAACAAATCGTAAAAAGGGTTTTTATAGATGACACATTCTTGTTTAAAAATACGATATACCAAACTATGTAAATTTATTTTAGACTTTTACAATAGTTTCCTCTCATAATAATGTATTATGTTATATTTTATCATTTATTCATAAACTACTCTTCGTAGATGTAACTGCTTGAGCACATTTTTTTTTGTTAGATTTATAATAATAATATTATATTTTGTCTATTGTAAAGAGCCCAAACTCTAAACGTCAACGGATTATAACGTTGCTAAATTGAAGAGTACAACTGTGACGTACAATGACAACTGAAGTCACAGGTATTACGTTTAGTCAGTTACTGGACAGCTGGTTCGTCATGTGGTTTACCTTTATTTTACTATCTAAACCTATGGAGTATAAGTGATAAAATAGCATTGTACTGGTGATATAATTTTTAAAATCGGTCCATTCATTTTTGAATTACAAACAAAAATACAAATCTATTCTCTTTACATTATTAGAGTAGATTTAACTCAATAATTAAGATCCCAAAAACTGAAGTGGTAATAGCGATTTTTCTCGCTCACTCTACCTACTTAAATAAGACATTATGTGTGGCTCTTTTAATACGCCCCTTCTAATAATACATAAGGCGAATACATAGTTACCAAGAAGGATTTTTTTTTTTTAAATTCCGTCTGGAAAACTAGGAAGGATTTTAAGAGAGCCACACCAAATAAGTAAGGGATCGAATCTCGAACCTAGGACAGATTTGATCAAACGAGTTTCCTAAGCCTCAGTAAAAGATTCTGGAATAGATTTTTCGCCTTCGTTTTTTAAATACGTTAAGGGTCAATAACTCAATCAAGTTTTATCCCAACAGCTCTTTTGTGGAGCAATTTTAATTATTTTTACTTCGGTCGGTATTAGGTATACCGTGGCCCCTGGCAACGTGCAGGCAACTGAAGGAACACGGGTGGGTTTTAGTCAGTAAGAGTCTGACACGCCCTCCCGCCAGCCCGTCCAGCGGGAGAAGTTATTTGATAAATTCCCACCCAAGAAAAAAAAAAAAGGGTCGTTAGGATTTCAATTTATGTGATATTTATGTTGGTAATCAATATGATAAAAAAATAATTTCCCTGACTGCACCACCCGCTTTATGTCTATTCCTTGAAAGTCACAGATTAAACCTTGACACATTCACTTTATCTGCACAATGTTTCAAGGTTTGCCTTCAACAGGTAGCTTACTAAACAGCTATACTCCAATGGTTTAGGTAATTAACTAAAAGAACTTGTTTAAAAGTATGTTATTCCCAAATGAAATTTATTTGAGGTTTTTTGTGATAGTATCATTAATTCATAAGCAACTATTCGTAGATGTAACTGCTTGAGCACATTATTTTCGTTAGATTTAAGTATAATAATAATATAATATTTTGTAATCTGTCTATTGTAAAGAGCCCAAAATGACTGGTTCTCTAAACATGTTTAAACATTGAAGAGTACCTACCTACAACTGTGACGTAGTATGACAACTGAAGTGACAGTGTTTGACAGCTCTCTCGTCACGTGTTTTTTTTTTTGTTTACCTTTAGTTAACTACCTAAACCAACGGAGTATAGTTAACTACATAGCAAGAATTAATATCAACAAAATAATTTATGTATGACGCACCGAAGACCCCGTATGCTGTGGTCTAGTTTCAAACTTGATGTATGATTAAGGTCGTAAATTTAATTAATATTATGGTAATGAAGCGACGACATTAAGAGGGAACTTGTTCCCTGGAATTACCATACAAGTGTATTCCCCTTTTTTCTTCCTGAATAATGCCTCTAGAGCAATCAATTTTTTTCATAAAATCAAGGTCTGCTGTAGACAAGTCCCTGTTATTTCTTTTTTTTCAGTAACCTATTGGTAAAGAAAATATGACCCTCCAAAAATTACAAAAATGCCCCATTTTTACCGCCGTGATTATTTTTTGACTACGAGACACGAGACAAATTCGAAAAATTTTTAAGATAAAAGAAAATTATAGGAACTTAAACATACTTTAAAAAAAAAGAATCAGCTCAGTTTTTGAGGAGAAAAAAGGAGAAAACGAAATGTCGATCTCGTCAAGTTCTTTGTGATATAATCAGTCTGAGCTGCAGCTGTCCCTATCGCACTCTACGGGGGCAGACTTGAGGTAAGATGACAGCAATAGTTTCTTCAAATTCCTATTTATCAAATTCCTCGCAGACCCTGTTCCCTCCCCTCTTGATAAGTTGGCTGCGACAGACTGGATATGTACGGCGTAGGTACAGGGTGTTGTGGTGCAGCCTGTGCCAGGCCTATGTCCAGCAGTAGACTGCAATAGGCTGAGTTGCTTGAATGATGCAACTTATTACGGTAGACTTCAAGGAACATTTGTAACACGCAATCTGCGATGGTGAATTTTTCATCGAGCATTTTACATGGAGCGACCATCTGACCTCCATAAAATAGTTACTGAGTATCCTGATTCCCCTTGGTAGGTCTGATTGTCAGACATTCAAACGTGATGGGTATCGTACGGACATCTAATGATTTAATGAAAATATTTTTTTTTGTAATAAACTGAACATTTTGTGTACGGTAGGTAGCTATACTACTTGCGGTCGTTGACCCCGAAATCTGCTGTAGTTACATGAAATTATGAGTTTCGTTAGAAAATCTTTATTCTGTTGTCATCATGTTTGCGCGGTTATTTCAATCAAATCAATCAACTCAGCCTGTCGCAGTCCACTGCTGGACAAAGACCTCTCGCAGAGTGCGCCACAGCACCCTGTCCTCCGACTTCCGCATCCACTCTATCCCAGCCACCTTCTTCATCTAGCTGGAGGGCGTCCCATACTATGCTTGCCGATACGCGGTCTCCACTCCAGGTGACGTCTGTTCCACTAGCCATCAGTCCTTCAACAAACATGGCCAGCCCACTGGCACTTCAGTTTGCTTAGTCTGCAAGCGATGTCAGTAACTCCGGTTCTATAATAACTCGGGTTATTTGACTTTGCATATTGTAATACATGCATAATGTATGTTTTTTTTTTATAATACTTTCATGTAGATGCCATCAGGGTAAAGTTCTTTAATGCACTGCACCGTTTAATTTATGTGCCTCCGTCTTTGAAATTAGTCATCTAACCTATTTACATTATACATCAAATAAAACGTACAATATCAACACGGATCTCACTTTATTGTTGACCAAGTGTCACCTTTATTCATTAGTATCGTACTTTTTTCTTGGTATTTATCGTCTGTTAATTGACTATCGATGCAAATTTTCTTGTCACAATGTCAAGGTCATGCTGCAAAGTCAGTGTAATTTTCACACTTTGTTAAATAATACATCATAAAAAATCTGTATCTGTTTGCATCTTTATTTCAAGTCTTCTTCTTTTTTCGAGTTGGCGGTACTTTGGTTGATTATTACAAAAAATTTTTAAGCCTAATAACCCCCGTTGATTGCCGCATCAGTGGCATTTTTTAGGTCTTGAAAGGTACAAGTGAACGGGCACTTTGGACACTGCAGCACATGAGTAAAGAAACGAAATGACTCATTTGTGGTACCAAGTTTTTGTAATTGTCAAAACGGTGGTATTACGTATGTTACATCTAAAAAGATCCATCGGTTCCCCGAATACGGGCCCTAGTAGAGGATCCGCAGAGGACCAACCTCCACCTATCTGTTTAATGGATGAAAACAATTTAAAATAAATTTAGTACCTATTTTAGAATATATACAGTGGCTAAAAATTTAAACATTGCAAGATATACACTGATGAAAAGAGCTTTTCAGGGGGAACCTCTGCCAATTGCTAGTCAATTTGGAGTTAATGAACTAAATAGGTGACCACACTTAGGTGGCCAACCTAAGTTTAGGAATGTTCTTGGCGCCCGACAACCATAAGTCAAATCAATGGATTTGGATAGTGCTATATGCATATGACAAACCTTTGTTACTAAAACGAATTAAACGTTAAAAAAAGAGTTTAATTTTTGAAAATATGTCGTTTTTAATCTTTATTTAATCATAGTCTGGCCAGGAATTTTTTAGCCAACTCACTCGCAATATGTTTTTTAAAATACCAAATTTGATATAAATTACTTTTCATTAATTAAAAAAAGATGAGTGAACGTCGTTCCTCTGCGGATCTTAGCATATATGGCATGCATTACAGAAATCTCCCGCACCCCACTTACGAGCCTTGTCGACCCATGAAAATGAGCCTTTAGCAGTGCGTTGAAAATAAAGTGCTCGTAATAAATTCGCCCATAAGAAAGAGGGCTTACTGCCACTGCCACACGACAGAGCAAAGACCTGATTCTGAGATCGCTATGCTTGTCCTGTTCAAAATATTAACAACCCAAAGTACGTATGTAAGAGGTGACGTACATAATAATAACGACCGATTGTTTATGATAGGTATACAGTACTTATTGTTTATTATATAACATTTGATACACCTGTTTGGAAAGGACACTAACAAATTGTCATAGTATTGTACTTTAGTTTGTTAATATATTGACTACCCTGTTGGTCTCGTGGTCGTAAGCGCGATTGCTGAGTGATTCCCGGGTCGGTCGGGTAAAATGTTGTTGGGTTTTTTCATTAGGAATTTCTTAGTAATAGTTGGCGGTGTGATACCCCCGTGCCTCGGTCAGCACGTTAAGCCGTTGGTCCAGCGCCTGATCTCTCTCCTGACGTGTCGGATTACCGTCCCATCGAACTATAAGAGTGAGGAAATAGAGAGTGCACCTGTGTTTGCGCACACACTTGTGCAATATAATATCTCCCGCGCCGAAGGCTGGTCTCCGCTGAGATTGGTCGCCATGGCCGAAATTCGGCCTATATTGAATAGGACAAGCATAGTGTACTGTACATTTATTTAGACTTTCACGTAGGCGTCGTGAGCAATAAATAAAAACAATGAAAATTAATTAAATATATTCTAGCCTTTAAACATGTAAATCCTAAATTAATGATAACTTTAAAAATCTAAAATCTACTGTCAAAATTCTCATGCAAATTTTCTCAGTGTTCAGGGTAAAAAACAATTATAAACGTTGATACTGACATTTTTAAACTAAAAGTAACCCAAATTAAACTGAGATTACTAAGAAAAAACCATAAATATATAAACCATAAAAATATTTGTTGAAAATAAAAAAATAGCGTATCAAATTTCTTTTTTGATGCCGCCAATATTTTTTCTCACAATACCAATTCAAGTGAGATTAAAAATAAATTCATTTAATATTGGGAAATTATTTCTGACTGATCCTCCTCGGCAGTAATTAAGCCTAGAGTTTCAGGAACGAGAATTTTGAGAAATAGGATTTTTGATTATACCTACACACTTATTTCCAGAAAATCCCATTTAAACGTTACCCACAGGTAGGCCGAATTTAATTGAATTATATTTTTCGTAGAATCCTGATTCTACGAAAAATTAAATTATTGTTTACACAGTAGTGAAGTTCGAGGAAAAAAGTTTAAGGAAAACGAGTTAATGTAGTCCGCGAAATTCAATTTTTCTTATGTTTTTTGCCATAGCGTCAGGTTGTATGTTGATCAAAATATGAATCGCTACCGTAACAAATATATCTACAGAATTATAGTCAGTAGTGGGCCTCTGGATAGCAGGGCTGGCCCAGTAGAAACGACCGCGATTTACGGCTTGTAGGTCATAGGTTAGACCCAGACCGCCTGTCTGGGTGACAGATACTTTGTGTAAATTATTTCATCACCACTGCTCTTAAAACGGTGAAGGAAAACATCGTGACGAAACCGGCATGTCCTAGAACCAACA
Organism: Xanthia icteritia; assembly: GCA_949128155.2. Taxonomy (NCBI): domain Eukaryota; kingdom Metazoa; phylum Arthropoda; class Insecta; order Lepidoptera; family Noctuidae; genus Xanthia; species Xanthia icteritia. Next base: position 3,905,725 of record OX421937.2, read on the forward strand.
ATTCGAAGACATGTGACATCTACCAAGTCGCGCTGGGCCGATTACGGCCCACTCCCTCTCACCAAGAAGAGGCCTGTGTCCTAGTAGTGGGAACATTATAGGCTGATTATGCTATTATTATTACTTATGCTATTTTTATTTCAGGCATACACCATAGTTTAATATAATTATAAATTATATTATATAATTTAATTATAAATTATTAAATATTACATTACATTACAACAAAGCCATAAAAGCCAAAGACACAGCCTTACAAAAAGCACTACATTAGGTTTTCTATAGCACAACGAGATTAGTATTATACGCCTGAAACAAAATATTATTTAAAACACAAAGAGGCAAAGCTTCAGAATTTAAACTACTCACAAATTGAATGTTAAGTTTTCAAAACATTATTTTCGTTTACTTTTGTTTGCTTAGCTACCTTCAATGTTAAACATACCTTATTAAATACGTTCATTAATTCAATTTCGTATTGTGAGAATAATGAAGGTATTTAAGAGCTAGTAAAAACAGCTTTCGTGAAATAATATTTGCACTTAAGTTTCATTTACACTTTGTCTATGAAGCTACTGCATTGCATGAAACGTAATATTTACATAATTTAGAAAGAAAGAAAGAAAAAGAAGAAAGAAAATACGTTTATTTGCGGTGTTTTGACGCAAACAAAAAAAAACACGAGAATAACAAATTGGGGGAAAATATGCGTCACATCCACGCAAAACGGCCATCGCTCAACATAATGCTGCGACCCTATGCGAGACAGAGCCCCAGCGCTGGTTTTCAGCGAGCTGGTTTTTAGAGTCCGACATGAATTTAAAGGCCATGTAAAACTTGATTCTAGGTTAGCATGAACAAGAACATTATACTCGACTTAGGGCCAAAGGCAACGACGGACCGTTGCTTTTAGTACAGTTTACACCAAATTAGTTTCTGGGCCAGCAATTTACTCTCCTAAAAAGGGATTTCTGCATAGTTAACTTTTGTATGAATTTGTATGAATATTATTATAAAGAACGGTGCGCAAAAAGGAAAAAAAGTCGAATAATCCTGATATATTCTTCGTTCCCCAGCGCCCATCAATTCTGCTTTGTCGTACGATAACTTGATTATACTTGCTCACCGATACGGTCTCGTTCGTCTGTTCGATCTCGATCGGGATGTTAATTCGTCGAACAACTTTTTACCTAGAAAAGGTTACGGAGAGTTGGGATATAAAAGCTTAATACTCTGATACTACCCTGAATTTATCCTTCCAGCAGCGTGATATGCAGTCTGTTTACAACTTCAAATATTCCAACTTGATATCATTATCTGCTTAGCCTTTTCCCAACTCTGTTGGGGTAGGCTTCCAGTCTAACTGGATGCAGCTGAATACCAGTATTTTATGAGAAGCGACTGCATATCTGACCTCCACAACCCATTTACAGGGTAACACGATACCCCTTGGTAAGACTGGTTGTCTGGCTTTCGGGCTTCTGATGACTCGTAACGACTGTCAAAGATCCAGTAATGATATCCGGGATCAACGGCTTGACGTGCTTTCCAAGGCACGAAGGGGTCCCGGTATGTAAAGATGGTCACCCATGCACGCACCGACCACGGCAACTTGATAGACTGGAATGAATATATAGGGCATTTCTAATACCACCTTAAGGTTATTGTGGCTAATAGCGAGATTTCAACCACTTTCGAAGTGCGTAAAGCTTTCAATCAAGATTGTAAGTACTCTGTAGAGAACTGACTGTTTCAAAAACAGAAATATTTCCAGAAACTATATTACCATATCTTTATCAACTAGCAGGAAAGTAAGAAAAGAATTGATATTATATTTTATCCCTTTTGTTTTCGTTCTTAGAAATTGACACACATTTATTTCGATAAATTATTTCTAACAACTCACTATATTTGACAGTTCAGGAGTGACGTTATCTTTTGTTTTGTGTAGGTAATCTGACAGTTTTGTTGAGTGTTTACCATAATCTAATCTATCAGCTGTAGTTGACAGAAGTTAAACTGGATATTGCAAAGGGTGGATCAAGCTTATGAGAGATTTACTCAGTTGATTTCATGATGACGACACCTACAAGTGTATCCAGATAAAACTATGATAATATAAGATTTAGGAAAACAGCTGCAAATAAATGTATTTAGTGGCAGAAGAGTAATAACTATATGCGCATAGTGTAGTGCAAACATATTTTTTTAATTGTGAGTAAGTGCTACAAAAATCGATTAACAAAACAGTTTTTTAAATCTTAATTATTGAATTAAAATCGGAACAGAAGTAAAATTAAAAGCATATTAACTCTTAGCTTTATAAAAAAGCTTAAAATCAATGTTTCGAATAATTTGGCGTCTGTTTAGATAACGTGTAAAAGCAACAGTTTCGATCGACTTTTGTCGCTGGCGGTACACAAACTATACCTAGGCTAGGCTTCATTTTTATTTCTTTCACCTTTCACAAGAAATTTATTCCTTTGAAGTTATCTTAATAAATCACAGATACAAACGATAGAAAAATTGAAAAGTTTATCTTTTCATTTTAATTAAAGAGCATAATAATTTTGAAAAAATTGGTGTTTTATATTTGAAGACAGTGATATTTGGTGTTTTCTATTTCAAGTTAAACAATAATAAGTATTGTGAAGTTATAATGAAACAAAGTCACTTTCAACGATTTCTTTGATCTAGATATCAATATAACTGAATAATTAGTTAACGTCGTGTAACGTTCTTTAGGTATGAGATTAAGAAAATAAGTTATTGTGATAAAAAAATAATTTAAAGTACCTTAAACCACCATAATTATAGCAAAAAAATATCAATGTATGCCTAAGTGGACTAGGTCTTTTTAACGGGAGGGTTATGATTTTGACCGGTATGTATGTGTATATGTTCATCTGTTCCCTCATAACTTCTAAACTCCTCATCATAATTTGACAAATGAGGTATCGTTGGAGCGTCTTGATTGTCCGCTGGTTATAGACTATGTGCCGTTACATTAAATTGCGCCCTCTAGAGGACATAAACTCATTAACTAAAAAAAATATTGATGCCGTGTTGGGTATCAAATGAAAGGGCATTTCAAAAATATAATTTACAACCCGAAATATTCAATAAAAAAATATTAAATTTAAATCTAAAACCCAACTACGACTAAAAAGTAATCTAAAAAGGTATAAACAAGACATCATAGACAGACAAATTAAAAATCATGAGTCACACGTACTCTGTTCGATTTATGCTAACACGTGTGACTCCGGATTTTCTTGTAATAAGACCGAAACTGTAAACAAGTCTTTGAAATTAAACTTCTGAAAAGGACTTTAATTGTTTTTTTCATTTGTTTTATAATGTAGCGCATGGTAAGCTACAAGCGATCCGTCACGTCAGTGCATTGTGCTGCGGGCGTCGTTTGTCATATTGTAGTGAGTTCTCCATGTGTATATCTTGTTAACAAAATTATGTTTAAATGGGAAAAATGCAAATTCGTTGCTCGATTTTAGGGTTCCGTAGTCAATAAGGAACCCTTATAGTTTCGCCATGTCCGCGGCTTAGCTGAGAGACTCTTAGTACTAGAAAGCTGTAATTTGACATGGATATACATATTAATCACGCCGACAAAGTGGCAAACTAAAATAATGAAATATATTTTAGAATATATATTTTTTTATTTTTTAGGTTACCTCTCCCTCCCGTACACGTAAAGTGGGGATGGTTTTTTTTCTCGTCGATTCATGTTGTAGTTTATTGGTTGGAAAGGTCGTTCAATAATATTTTGAGTGTATAAAAACCATTTTAGGATTCAAGAATTATTTTGCGAAATATTAAGCAAATTTTTGTTAGAGTCAAGTGTCCTCGCCCCTGCCAGCTAAATGGTTTGTTCTGGATATGTGAAAAAATTCACGGCAGTATTATATATAACGAAATTAAAAGGAAAACTATCACAGCTAAGTAGGCTCTACAAGTTAACGAGTAAAAATCGACCAACTTACATTTGCAGTTTCATAAACATGTTCTCCCATACATTCCGTATCGGAGAACATGTTTTTCAACTACAATGTTATGTTTGTTCTTGGGATAAATTCATCCCAACTACAGAAGCCTGCATTGTGCGTGGTCCGACACGCACTTGGCCTGTTTTTATTTAAATTATATGGCTATAGTATTGTGAGAGAATTAGAAAACAACTGTCAATAACTACGTGCGTTGAACTCGACTTCTGGTGAACCATGCTGTTGTAAATAATAAAAGTATTAATAATTCCGTAAGTGTTTAAATTAGTCAAGTCGCAGGCTAAGCGTTATTCCTGTCACTGTCACACAACTTTGTGTCAACCACTGCCAGATAGAGGAACATATCTAAGTAAAACCACTAACTAAGTAACGTTTATAGATCTCCTACTTACTACCTAATCCGATAATACCTCTCGGATCTTTAGGATCAATCTATTAAAGCTCTTTCTTTACACGTTTCACATCGTTATTCCGCAACTTGGAAACATTGTACGTACATTGTCTGAAACCTACTTAAGTTAGATTTTCTGTCGGGATAAATTGCCAGTATTATTTGGAAATCTCAATCTCGAAAGGGAAAATGCAAATATGATTAACGTGCCTGATTGTCAGCCTTATTTTGAATATTTATTTGGTGTAGGCCGGTTGAATTATACGGCTTCTACGCCTCAATTTGTATACTTCAAACGTATCGAAGGTTAAACTATGCTTGCCACGGCCTGTTCGTGGATGGATCGAGACCCCTCCGTATTTTGGAAAGAAAGTTAAGCCGTTGGTCCCGGCAGACATTCGTGATCTTCGACAGTTGTGATGGGTAGTTACAGGGAAACACGACCCAGTTACACGAAAACACGATACCCCTTGGTAAGACTGGTTGTCAGACTTTTGGGCTTCTGACTACCCGTAACGAAAGAAAGAAAGAAAGAAAAAGTATTTATTGGGACAAACACAGGAGATCTTAATTAACTAAACACACACTCACTAAAAATAAAAATAGAAAAACAAACAAAGTAAAAATTAAAATAAAACGGGAAGTCCTGTGCGAGGCCAAAAGGCTCCTATCTCAGCATGATGCAATGACTTAACGACTATCAAAGATCGGCTTAACGTGCTTTCCGTGGCACGGAGGAGTCTCAATTTGTAATGGATGCTCACCCATCCCAGAACCAACCGCGGCAAGCCTAGATTAATCTTCGATCGACCAGTACTTACAACCCCCCGACAACAAAATTTTGTAACATAAATAAAAATAATTTATCATATTTATGATACCTATGTTCGATAATTTACCCTAAAGTGCGCGCAACGAAAGAAGGCCGACGGCAAATTGTGGAACTACATTTTTTAAATGCAATGTGATGCAATGACAAAGACACTAGCGCCGCGTCAAAAGGACTTCAGTGGTGGCGCGGAGTCTACCTATGCTGAAAAGATTGATGGTCAAATATTTGTTTTACTTTATTCTGTTTTCTTTTGTTTGCAGATATCCAAAATGGCGAAGACCAAGGAGTTGATGGAGATAGACAACTTTAAGTCTACGTAAGTTTTGGATACTTCATATACACTTTAAGCCTACTCTATTGAATATATACATAAACTCATGCCTTCACCCTTGGTGGTAGGGAGGAACTTCAGAACGCCTCCTGATACGATCCTTACATACTCCTTTTTGACGAAGTAGGTGATACCAAATTTTTAGGACTACAAATAGATTACAGCTTAAATTGGAAAGCGTATATAGATTTACTGTGTAAAAATTTAGATCATCTTCCTATGTTTTATATAGATTATCATTCATAGTAGACACGTGCACACTCCTTACGGCATATCACGGCATAGTTGAGTCTCACTTGCGCTACGGTGTAATTTTTTGGGCGAACTCAACCGACAAAGACGGCATTTAAAGCTCAACAAAGAAGTCTACGAACAATGTTGTTAAAACTTAAAACAATCGACAGTTGCGAGCCATACTTTAAGCAGTACACGTACAATATCTTGACACTCCCTTGTATTTACATTTACGAAGTAGCTATGTTCGTAAAGCATAATCCAAGTCGTTTCGAACGTATGGCTGTTGTAGCTCCAAGAAATAGGCGTGGTTATGTCAATTGAGGTGTCAAACCGCTTTGATGCGCAAGAGTGTTTATTGCATGGGCCCAATTATTTATAATAAATTACCAAGAGATTGGAAAGATTTAAATGCTTTGCTGTTTAAGAATAGACTACGTAATTTTTTTATAAATAAAACGTACTACAGTGTGACTGAGTTCTTATCTGAGAAAAAGATTAGTTGACTTTTCTAGTAATCGTTATATGGAACTCTAATTTAATAATGATTAATTTAATGGTATATAATTAAAAAATAAATAATTTAGTAATAATTGATCTAATGATAGATAATAATTTGATGTGAATAATATATGATAATAATATATTTTGATGTAAATGATAAATACAATAATAACAATTTATTGTAAATATTTGCATGCCGAATGGCAAAATACGGCTGATCTTTGTACTGTACTAACACCTATTGATGTATCATCTACCCATATTTGCAAAAATAAATTCTTCTATTCTATATACGCACGCGGTGCAAGTATTACGCACCTGATCTTTCTGAAACACATCACCAATAAGTTCATTATATGTCCTTCTAGGGCGTCCTGTCCCCATGTTTCCACTCCTATCTCCCTTGTGAATACTTACTGAATAAATATTCAAAAGCTGATTTTTCAATAGTCAGATATTTTCAATCTGAGGTCTTATTATTGTGGTTTAACAGGTTTTGTATAATGTAAACAATAATGTCAAAATGTACTATATTTATTCTTCAGTAAGTTATCTGACTATTGAAAAAACTGGCCAAGTGCGAGTCGGACTCATATATACTAAGGCTTCCGTACCGTATTAAGATCGAGCAAAAAACGGCGAAACAAACATATTTCAAATAAAGTTTATAATTAAAGTAAATACGTTACTGTTTCTGGGTTTTACATTGAAGAAGTAATAATAAACCCGCGTCAGCTGGTTTTAACAACATAAGAATCTTCCATTGAAAAAAGTGTCTATGGAATTTTAATTGACAAGGTTCTCATCTTGTCAATTAAAATTCCATAGACACTTTTTTCAATGGAAGATTCTCAAGGAAAATAATACAATACTTTATGAAAACCGTGTGAAAATGCTCCATGACATCATCAACTCAGCAAAGTACAAGAATTTAATTAATATTAAAATAATAAATTAAATCGTTCCGTAGGTCATCCTGGTTTCATTATTGATAAATAAATAAGAACTGTCATTTTGATTTTGAGTTTCAATATGAAAGTGTCGTTCATAAAATTAATTAACTTTGTAAAGAATTATATTTTTTTAAATTTTGTGAATGAGAGGACTGTGTGTGATTTATTTTTTTCTTTCTCAGTTTTAATGATGATCTGGCAGTTTGAGTAGTTTATGCGGCCTACCCAAATGTCCTTTCTTTGGTATTGTTCGTCGAGTTGAGCTCCTTAAGTTCTGAGTTGAGCTCCACGATTACTGACAAATGCTTGCACTGACAGGACAGGTCCACTCAAATCTGTGTGGTTCTTTTCTCAAAAGACCATTTCAGACACTTATCTACATGGTCCTCATATGGCCTGACCAAGATTATGTGTGGACTTTAAAAGAGACTGTGACCTCTGAGTTTGTTTCGGCCTTTCTTCTCAGAGTAGTCAGATAGGAAACGCCGAACTCATCTAGCATTTTTTTTTTTTTTATGATGATTTGTTAAAGTGATTCCAATATCCTATTTACAGAATAAACAATTTCATTTCATTTCATTTCAATGCAATAAAGTGTCAAAGAACTCAGATACAATCTGGACAAATAACAACCAGCAATTTAAGTAGATTTAATAATAAATTAATTAGTAAATTAAGTATACCGGGTCATATTATAAACAATGTAAATGAATTATGTGAAGAATTCTTTTCGGTAGTGCGCATCGAATTCAATAATATTAAAAAAAAAAGAAACTAAAACGATTTGCCCAATTTTTGCGTTCAGTGATTGGGCAATTAAGGGTATTTAAAATGTAAAAGCAGGGAAAAATTGTTTGAGCTGTATGACCTTAAGCCTTATATTAACTCTGAATCTTTTAATAAATACGTTGCTAATTAGTCTAAAACTTTTAAAAACACCTGCAAGGTAGCTAAAGCCTTGTACATTAGCTACAAGATCAAAGCAGCCGATATTAAAATAAAGATGGTTTGGAAAATTATCAATGACAAAACAAACAGGAATAAAAAAGATAATAATAATTTCACACTAGAAACTTCACGTGGTCTCATAAGCACTAACAAAGAAGTTGCTCAGGAATTTATAAATTCCTTTACCAGTATCCCACTTAAAACTACTGAAACCATAAATTCCTCGCCCTCGCGTTCCATTGCTTTATTAAGAGCAAATGTTTCATCCTGCCCGATTGAATTTAAATTCAAGCATGTAAACCCCTTGACAGTACTAAAAGCTTTCCAGCAAATCAAGATCAAATTAACCGAAGATCTATGGGGAATGTCAATCAAAGTTTGTACTTCCGTTATTGAGACTATAGCGCCGTATTTAGCCTTAATATTTAATTTGTGTGTGGATCAAGGAATCTTCCCTGATCTAATGAAATACATATAGTAAGGTACCACTTTTCAAATCCGGGGACAGTAAAGACACCAATAATTATAGACCCGTATCCGTGTTGCCGGTTTTCAGCAAGGTGTTTGAAAAGGTAATGCTTAATCAAATGCTCAATCATTTTAACACCAATAAAATCTTACCTGATCAACAGTATGGTTTCACCAAGGGACGTTGTATGACTGACGACGCCGGTGTCACCTTATTAAAACACATAATTAGGGCGTGGGAAGAGGCTCAAGACGCCATATGAATCCGCCCGCATGAATCGCATAAACTAATTGATTAGCATTTGAAAATACTGTTTGAGCTGCTGAAGATATTAAAAACTATCTTAGCATTGTATAATTGCTTAGCACATGTGTGAGTACTATGTATCGACTATAAAGCTACCTTTTAGGTACTGGGTATGTCTTTCATTGACTTGAATGTACTCTGGCGGCTGATATTATGTCATGCTCACTCAAATGTCTCACTGACGGTGGTGTGTGTGTTAGATCATTTAGCTCCCTTAAAAATGGTTGAGCTGAATGGTGCTAATCCATGCGTCATGTTCGTGAACGGGCGCCATCTGTAGGGACTACTACACTCGGCGTAATTTAACGGCCTCCTAAGCTAAGACATTTCGGCATGTCACAATTATTTTCCTAAACCCACGAAAACCCATCGAAACGAAATAAAACCTTCAATTTATAACTGTGCAAACAAGTCAGTGATGCATATCAACAATAGAAATTAAGCCCAGAGGTTTTCATTGACTGTTTGATGAAAAACCCGTTCCATACCATTGCGCATCACATCAACAAGGTCGCTACAGAGAGATATTTGTGGACCACTTGTGTCATTTGTCACGCGTTTCTGAAACAGTACTTTTACCTCACAAAGCGACGCGCGCTTTACTTGTGGTCACCAAGTGCACAAACACGCTGTGAATGTGTGCTTGAAGACGAGTAGCGTCAGCACATAGCACACACACTTCCGACTTCGCCTGTGACTCGGACCGCGGACGGTACCTAGAGCTCCCACACATTCACAGCGTGTTTTCACACTTGGTAACCACAAGTAAAGTCGCTTTCTGTGATTAAAATGCTGTGTACTCGTGTGGCAGTAATCGTAGCCAGTTTGCATAATAATGAGGAACTTATAACGTTAGCTCCGTGGAGAAGTTAAACGTAGGTCACCATAAAAAAATATACTAAAAAAGATATTAAGATTAAAGATTAAGTTTAGGACATTAAGGGACGGGTTCACAGGACATGGGATGCCCGGGATAGGCGGGAGGCAGGATTAGGTAGACAGGCAGGCAGTCAGTCAGCGTGGAGGAGCTGGGCTGTGGCTCCACACGGAGCAGATTTATCCACCCTGTCAAACGGAGAGAGGGTGACATTGTCCTGCGATAAGCCGCTTGACGTCGGAGGCCTTTTTTGTGTACGTTTCACGCCACGTGATTAAAGTTCATTTGGAATTCGAGTAGACGCCTCCTACGGGGGTAGGCAAAAGGATCGGATAAATGATATACAGTATTAAACGCACTCAATGTTTATTGTCAGAGACCACTAAGTATCGACAGTTTTTAGAAGTCTCTGTTTTTCTGCCCCATGAGTTAAGACTTAAGGGGCAGAAAAACAGAGACTTCCCTTTTGAGATTCTTCAGAAAAGCCAAAAAAAGACTCCAATAAATAAAATAAAGTAATAGGTATGTAAAACATTTCAAACGTAAGTAACCTAAAGAAAATTTGCCTTGACAAACAGAATTTTTTTAGATGTTCGTGGCCAGAAAATAGACCATTTAATAAATTGCCATAAGGAAAACCTTTTTAAACCGAAACATTGATTTATTCTTCATGAAATATCCCCATTCATCGAATACTTTTTTAATTATTTTCTTGTTTTTTCAGAGCGGACCTGACCAGTAATCCAGGATTCCAGTCTTCTCTTAGCATAGCTTCGAAGAACGTCGATGAAAAGCCATACAACCCGTTCGAGCATCGAACTGTAGAACATCCTAATTCGTAAGTGCAGACCTACGGTTTAATATACAACGTGTTCTTTTTGATATCCAATAACTCTAGGGTATTAATGAGACCATCTTAAAGAATCAACTAGCATAATTATGAATTATTTCTCAATAATTTTTTTTTTTTCATTTTGCATACAAAATAATTTGACACTATCACGATTATTTATGTAAAATACCTTAACGTGAAATATATATCAAAAAACATTTAATTCAGACTATATTAGTCCCGAAAAATATATGACAACGTCGCATTTTATTAACTTTAAATATGAATGATTGGTTTGAATGAAAACGATTTACTAGTACTTATCAATGAAACTTAGATACACACATCGAGAGTCTAGTGTTATCTTCAAAACTATGTATTTTGGAACACTTTTCGTATTATTTTTACATAAAGCATATAGTTTTTAACCGTAAGGGTCAGTTTACACCGAGACGTGACGCGACGCGACGATGCTTGAACAGGCCAGTGGTTTCTCGCTGCGCAGCGCGGCGCCGCGAGACACCGCGAGGCATCTCGAGGCGCAGCGCATCGCCGTACGGCATTTTTCAATGATCTCAATTAAATGTGTATCTTTTTGAGTAGTAAATAAAGTTATATTTTGTATAGTGATCTTAAAAAGTGCACGCAGCGTCGCTTCGCGTCATGTCTCGGTGTGAACTGACCCTTAACCTGAGTTATGGGACATCAAACGGAACACGTGGTAGATATATATTATTTTTGGATGACCTTAATAAGGCCAGGATTTAGTGTTTTTTTTTTAATACCTTCCCCACACTAGGAATTTCTCCTGTATTTGTTCCGTGCGGGAATCGAACCCGCGGCACGCAGTGTAGTAGTCAATCACTTAGCCTCTGCGCCAAACGTGCCTTCTAGCTTCACACTATCGAATCATTCGACGAAGAAAAAGATTAGCCATTAGTGTCATTAAAAAAAAATGTTACTCTGTTTCTCCATTATTGATTTGAATATAACTACTACGTTCAAGATTCACAGAACGTACTTTGATTTAACTTTCGTAAGTAAACTAAGCGTCCCATATGAATAAGAACTTTATCTCATACATAACTCATTATCAGCTTATAATATAATGTTGCCACTACTGGGGCACAGCCCTCCTCTCTTCGAGAGAGAGGGCTGTAATCTACCACGCGTGCCCATTGTGGGTTGGTCTATGTCAAATGAACTTTATCTGTATTAGATTAATTTTCATATTTGTATGTAACGGTGGCTCACGTTAGCTTATGCTAATATGAACATTAAAGTTTTACAAATAAAGCCCACATTTTTCTGAGGCGCTTACTATCTACTTAAGGAAGAAAAGTCAAAGTGCGGTCCGTAACTCCTGCGCTAAGAGCAGACCAAATGAAGAACTTTACAAAACCGTAGTCTAAATTAAAAGTATTCAATAAAGATTGATTAAAAAGGTGAATATTTGTTAAGTGCGGAAATAATATAAATGTACAAAATAAAGAAGCTAAATGATTACCTTAATAACCCAAAATTTTAATGAATGTTGTACATTATTCAAACGATGTCAGAACACCCTTTATTCTTCCCCGGAATTTAAAAAGGGGATGAGAATGCGACTTCTTTGATAAGTCCGAGATAACGTGGCGCTATACATCAGGTTATTTACATAATTTATCTTAACAACGGTCTGAAGAATGTTGTCGAGAAGTGTCGTGATTATTTTGTAAAGCGTAGGTACCTACACTTTTTCCTTGACACTTTCCTTACATTTTTTTTTACATAAAAGATTGAAGATTTTCAGCCTGATGATGTAAATTGGCATACAAGACTTAAAATCCCGCCAAGTGCGTGTCGGGCTACGGACAGAGAAGGATTCCGTAGTTGTCATTAATATTTACACATGCGCGGTAAGTAGGTATTCCTAAGTAACTATTCAAAAATTCAAATTCAAAAGTAATTCATCCAAACTAGGCTGAGAATCAGCACTTTTTGAACGTCAAAATTACATAAGATAGTCCCCAAAACGCCCATCCTTCACCGCCACCTATATCTTTTAGGCAATAATGAAAATTCTCAGAATACCGTAACGTCATAATATTGAACATTCAATCAACGAATAAAAGAGATAATACTGTCCAAAATTAGCAAAAAATTATTAACTTCATGGAAACGTGAGGCGAAGAAGGCGTTAATTGGCTCAACAAAGTAAAATAAACCGATTCGATACGCAAATTACTCGAAATTCAGTACTTCGTATGTAATAACAATTTGTAAATATTATCCACGCATTTTAAAATTAACAAAATATTTTTCAACTCTAGTAAGTACAGACGCCAGCACATCAACCTATTACAATCTGTCAAATTTCTTTAATAGATTTTCAACTTTGTCACTAAAGCATAAGGTTCAAAGTTGATTGGGAAAATTTTACAGTTTCGGGTAGGTTGACCTGCTGGCGTCTGTACCTTATGAGAAAACGTCGGAAACTTTTGTAACGTAAATCATTCCAACGATATTCTTTTGTTAAACAATATAAAAGGCTGAAACTAATTTAAAGTATTGTGTTTGTTATAATAAACAGATTTAAAAATAAAAGAACAACGTCATCAAACCATGTAGGTATAGCAAGCCCAAAATAATGACAGTACATCAAATGAACGTGAGCAATATACGTAAAAGGTAATGACAAAAATAAAAAATCGTGTGTTCAGATTTTTTCATTACAATCACGTTTTTGTAATCAATCTCTTACAAAGAATCAAATTTGCGCATCTATGACATGTTGTGTAGGCAAACTAGCTCAGAGATGGGCTTCTTTACGAGTCATGGGTTTTATTCCCGCCCCAAATAAATCTATGGTTTGGTGGTAACGTTATTTGTTTATAAAAAAAAAATGTAATTCAGACTAATTGATTTGTCCATAAATTTTTAACTAAGGTCTTCTTATAACTATGTTAGTCATCACGGAAAAAAAAAACGGCCAAGTGCGTATCAGACCACGTACAATGAAAGGTTGCGTAGTCGGGATTAATTTATCCCAAGAACAAACTTAACATTGTAGTTGAGAAACATGTTCATTGTAGTTGAGAAACATGTTCATTGTAGTTGAGAAACATGTTCATTGTAGTTGAAAAACATATTACAACTGAAAATGTAGGTTTGATCGCACAATATTCTAATAGACTTTATAAAGGTTTTCCTTTAGTCTATCTTGCAGTGCCTCCCTAAAGCGACCCCAATATTATTCAAAATTAATTTACGTTAGACGTCCGTGTTTGGGTCACAGAAATGCAAACAACTTAATCGGTCCATTAGATTCGGAGCAAATTGGCTGTGACAGATGGACAGACAGACACACAAGTGATCCTATAAGGATTCCATTTTTTCATTCGGACGTACGGAACGCTAAAAATCTGCTGTTCCATACATTTTCACCGTGTAGATATTTTACTTTTGTATGAAGCAGTCGTTTTGCTTTTTACTTTTGAGGATCTAAAATCATGTGCTGAATTCATGGTAACAATTAGCGCGTCGGTGTCCCATACCCTGTTTGTGTACCTATATTTTTTCAGGTAACTAAACTATTTGCGTATGGCAAATTTTGTATATATCGCAGCCATCTGGTTAAATTAGCCAGTTAATTGGACGTCTAGGCCGTTCATTAAATCCAATTAAATAGCTGAAAGACAACTAGCCAAGTCAATGAGCGCAACGTTTAACCAGATGACTGAATGTCGCGTAGTCATTTAGTTAAATTGGGTGAAATAGGTTTGATTAGGTTAGAACTGTGACCAACCGCTATTTCCAAGTTGCTCGCAGATTTTTTTTCACCATTTGAATCACTTGGCTGTGGCTTGGTCAGTCGTCTTCAAAGGGCTGACTTTCAATACACCAAGTTGTTAAACGTTGGATGATTCTAGTTCAATTAACTATCGGCCTAGGCATCCAATTGCCGGCGTTTAATGAATGGCCTAGGCGTCCAATTAGCTGGCTAATTTAACCAGATGGCTGCGACATAATAGGTTATATAATTAATATGTAGGACATGAAAAGTCTCGGTGCCTTCGTAATATCAGTGTTTTTGTGCCAAAACTGGTCTAGGTACCTATAATTTTCGCATAAAATATTTTCCTCTTTCGGTTATGTAAATCTGACAAACGTGGCCTATAAAGTTGAAATTTTCACTCTCGGAACTGTTAATAAAATTATCAGACAAAATGAATAGTTAATTACTCGTGAATTAATGAAGACTTACTTTTACCGCGTAATTTTACTCACGAAAATTTTCGTTCAGAAGAAGTAAGGAAAACTTTTGACTTTTAAGTAGAACCTGATAATTTGAGGCAAAACCGTTCATTTTATAAAAGAAAATACGAAAATGTAACGTAGCGGGTTAAAAATGGTTAAAAAGTTGATAAACTTACCAAGTGTTTCGGACCTATTCCAAAACACTTGGTAAGTTTATCCTCCATTTCCATTTTGTACTGAGTGCACACACTTGAAAACGCTAAATTCAAATTATAGTACTTATTATAGATGCAAGAGACCTCCCGATGCAAAGGCACCTCTATTCCTTGTGACTCAAGAATACATTCAAGTAGTAATTGATAAAACTGAAAACCTCAAAACCGGGTTTATTGTACTTGTCACGAACAACTTTTACACTTAATTTATTTCAATTAGGCACATAAAAGGCACTTTTGAACGACAAAATTTACAAAAAAAAAATAATTGATTCTAGTCGTCCCTTCCAAAAGGTAGTTTTCGTATGGAGAAGAATGGGCAAGAAATTTTACCAAGTAATACTAATAAGTTAGTGTGTGAGTTCAAGTAATCACAGAATGCAAAATCAATGATAAAAAAAAATATATATACAATTAAAATTACTACAGAACCAACCCTGAAAACGCTTTAAAAAAAAAGTACTATATTTTTTTTTCTCTTTTTCCAGAACTATCGGATCAATAGTACATCTCCTGAAATGTTGCCTGGGTTCCGGTATCTTGGCGATGCCTGCTGCCTTCAAGAACTCAGGACTTATAGTGGGTACCATAGGGACGTTAATAGCTGGATTCGTTTGTACCCATACTGTACATATTTTGGTAAGTGGCATATCTCTTGATATACCTAATGACTGTACTATAGTCTGCGCGCGACTGCTAGTCGGATGGGGAGGTAGACAAAGGCCAAGCTGACTTAGTCTGCCAATTTTGTCAAAGGCGCCCTCTCCCGTCTCACCGCTCACATACCTGAAGCAGTGAGTAGCAGTCGCACGCGGACTATAGAAACGAAATACACATAACGCACATTTCAATGCAATGCGACAACGCAATGAATCACATTTCAATCCAAAAGAGTGCACTGCAGCCCGCCTGTAGTGTGCGATGGTTCATACAAAATGTGAAGAATAAATAAGGAATGGAAAGTGATAGAGGAGGATTTGTGTACATATCTGCGCCATACTTAAGTTTGTATCAAGGATAGTGAGCCCTAACCTTATCGTCCGTACCTAAATGGAAATGTCTGAAGATGACGACGGCAGTTTAATGTAATTAGTCTGAGTAAACTAACACGAAATCGATGATGTGGTTAAACTGTACATAATATGTAACTACATGTATATTCGGTCTTCCAGAACTGACGGACAAATTCTATGTAAAATAACAGTATAAATAAGTAACAGTATTATAATGTCTTCACTTCATAGTAAACGGCCGAAACGACGCGCTTCGAAATCTCAATGTATATCAGTACGCAACAGTACCAGTATTGAGTGCGTAGCAGTTACGCAAGGACGTGGCCGCTCGATAGATAAACCAACCGCTAATTATTTCAAAGTCACTGCTGACTTATAATACTGTTACTTTATTATACTGTGGTACAATATTAACCTTTATCAGTAAAATATTGGAACTTGTCACATGAGTGTCAATAAACTTAACTACTCCGCGCTGTTCCCTCATTACAACGTTAGTTAACAACGGTTTGACAACAAATTATGAGAAACATTATTTTCCATTCTCGACTCGTAAAGATATTAAAATATGAAAAAAATCTGAAAACACGTTTTTAACCCTATGAGTACATTACATATATTAAAGTAACAGTATTATATCTTGCCAGTGACCTTGAAATAATTACCCACGGCCGCTCGGTAGATAAACCTTCCGCGTCCATGCGTAACTGCAGCGCACTCGATACTGTTACGTACACTGATGTACACTGAGATTTCGAAGCGCGTCGTTTCGGCCGTTTTCCATGAAGACATAATACTGTTACTTATTAATACTGTGGTTTTAGTGTCTGTATGCTTCTAAACTACGCAACAGATTTTGATGCGGTTTTCATTTTCACCATCATTAAGAGAATTTATTCTGGATATTTTTTTTGTATTAGAAGACTATAATACTTACATAATTATAGTAAAACAAATCTCGATGTTTTGTCAAGTGGTAAAAACCGTGCTCAGCACGGGAAAGAGGATTAGTGAGGACGATTACAGATAAGCCTGTAAAGAGTGATCCTTCTTTATCATCATTGCATAAGTAAGTTAATACTGGCAATCTCCTTCATTATTTGCCACTTCAACGTTCTAAATTCTCAAAT
The DNA here is from genome assembly GCA_949128155.2 of Xanthia icteritia. Taxonomy (NCBI): domain Eukaryota; kingdom Metazoa; phylum Arthropoda; class Insecta; order Lepidoptera; family Noctuidae; genus Xanthia; species Xanthia icteritia. The sequence goes on from OX421937.2 coordinate 3,923,021, forward strand.
TAGGAAGCGTGTTACCTAGTAACTTGGCTGTCAAGGCAGTCGCTCCATGTAAAACGACGACCCCAAAATAGCTGGAAAAAGGTTACGAAAAAATAAACGGTGCAACGAACTGGCTGTTTAAAAATATGCAAAAAGTTCAACGAATCATAGTGGTAATATTTTCATGGCTAGAAATATATTTCCATTATTAAGATTAGCATACACTAATTTTATCGCATATTCTCACAAAAGTGTACAGCTTTGAAAGACAATAGGTAAAATAAAACAATGAACTGTAATGAATCTAGACCTAGTTCAATAAACTAAGAACTCCTCACATACACACTCTTACACACCCACCTACACAGTTCTACACACCTCCTCAGCATATCCAAGGGTGCAGTGTGGGTGGGCCACACTGCACCTGGTGCTAGCATGGCATCCTGTTTGTTTCTGATGCATGAATAGTTATTAGATAGTAAATCCGTAATTGGCTGTAAGGTTAGTTTTTTTGGGCACGCCACTATTGCGGCGATAAGTCCCCTCTTTGAGGAGTGGCTAGAGAGGCGCCACGGCGTCCTCACCTTCCGCCTAACGCAGGTCCTCACCGGACACGGTTGTTTCGGGAGGTTCCTGTTCCGTATCAGGCGGGAGGAAACGCCCGGGTGTCATCACTGCGTGGATCGCCCGGAGGACACGGTTGAGCATACGGTGGAGGTCTGTCCGGCTTGGGCAGAGCATCGCCGTGTCCTCGTGGAGGCGATCGGCGGCGGGGATCTCTCGCGTCCGGCCCTAGTCCAGGCCATGGTACGGAGCGAGAGGGCATGGGAGGCCGTCACCTCCTTCTGCGAAGCAGTAATGCTCGCGAAGGAGGAGGCAGAACGCGTGAGGGAGAGGCAAATTTCGCGCCCTCACGCCCCTAGCCGCCGCAGGAGACGCCCTGGGCGTCGGGAATCGCAGGCCGATTCCCGGCCACCGTAGGCGCGGGCTTGCGGACGGTGAGCAATGGGTAGCTCGCCGTCCGATAAGGACCAGGCCCGGGTCGACGGCGCGTTGTGTTCCACGCGCGCCTCAAAGAGATGTCAGCAGAAGTGAAGGGGTCCGTTAGGACCGATGCCTGCCGGGGTTGCGGGAAAGTCCGAAAGGGATACCGTGGCCCCTGGCAACGTACAGGCAACGGAAGGAACACGGGTGGGTTTTAGTCAGTAAGAGTCTGACACGCCCTCCCGCTCCACCCAGAGCGGGAGAAGTTATTTGATAATTTCCCAACCAAAAAAAAAAAAAAAAAAAAAAAAAAAAAAAAAAAAAGGTTAGTTTATTTATCCTAAGTGAATTTGTTCAAGAGCTGTGGATTTTGTGAATAAATAAATAAAATAAAAAATAAAATAAAATAAAGAAAATGAAGTCTAAATGCTTCAGTTAATGACTTGTGATTGGAGAGGCCTAAGAAGAGGATATGGTGAGAGGAGAGTATTTGTAGCAATGGATTGCTATAGACTTTGAAAGTGGTGCATATGATAAAAAAGGAAATCGTTTGGCTTGGTTTGGGCATGTGATAAGAAGGGAGGAAACCCATGTGACTAAAAGAGTGATACATTTATAGGTGGTAAGATGGATGAATTGTGTGACCCCAAATAACATGGGACAAGGGCAGGGAGATGATGACGTATTCAATAAATCAATCAACTCAACTTGTCGCAGTACACTCCTGGACATAGGCTTCTCTTAGGCTGCGCCACAACACCCTGTCCTCCGCCTTGCGTATCCAGTCTATCCAGTCACCTTTTTAAGGTCGTCGATCCATCTAGTTGGGGAGATAACGTATTGACCTTAAAGAAAATCTATTTCGCTATCTCGTACTTTTCAGACTGCCTCGTTGGTGTAGTGGTCGCAAGCACTAGTGCTGAGCACGAGGTCCTGGTTTCGATTCCCAGGTCAGGCAAAGAGTTATTGGGCAATTTCATCTGGGATTTCTCAGAAGCAGCCCGGAATCTGGAGTTTGTGTCCGATGTTGGCAATAGGCCCCTTTTTACATAAGACTTAAACATAACTGGCGAAATGTGGGTGTACTATGTACACGTCTGCTTAACCCTTCGGGGAAACAAGGCGTGATGTTATGTAATTTACTTCTAATTAACGCTTCTTATTAAAGTTTTTTGTTTGTTTGTGGTTATGTCATAAGTAGTGTTAGGACAATATGTTCTGCGCCTATTAATTAACTGAAAACATAGCAGTACGTTAAAGCAAGTCTAAACACAAATTATGTCCTTTTTCAGGTAAAAGTATCGCAAGAAGTATGCGTGGACGCAAAGAAACCATCGCTTAGTTTTGCTGAAACTTGTGGAGCAGCGTTTACTTACGGACCTAGGAAATTACAATCATGGGGTAATTTTATAAAGTAAGTTCAATTATTTAAACTTGCTTGAATAGTGTCTTAACTAAAGATTAACATAGTTAAAACGTCAAGTAAACTTCATTGTCCATTTTGACTAACACTACTGTCAGGTCGAGAAAATGAAACGCATTTTCAGACACCTGTCAGTTGGAAAATTTCTAGTTGTATTAAGGATCAAATTCGCAAAATACATATTCGTTATTTTGAAACTGACAGGTGTCAAGAATGCATTATCTCGACGGCCGGATTGTAGGTGACATTTAAATGAATGCCTAAACTAAAGCGCTCTGGTGGATCTTCAAATTTTGACTCGGCGATGAGAGTAAAAAGCATACGTCTCATTTGAGTAGTTTGACTTGCCCGATCAAACGCCAGCCCGTGCCGCAGCTAATAATAATGCCCCAGTTAATAATAATCATCTATCCTTGATCCAGCCTGTCCCGTCTTGCTTTCCTCCCCTCAGCGACGCCCTAAGCCGAGGATCGTACCCCACAGGGGGTGTCCTTAGCGAGCGTTCGCTTAGCTTTAATTTAGAATAGTTTGTATATGCTCCTGGCTGGAGGCTCTTAGTGTAGAAACTAAAGGCAGCCACAGTAAAGTCCGGTTAAGCAACCACGACCTTAGTGGTCACCTGCACGATGCCAAAGTTAATAAAATGACTAGTTTGTAGATCGGGCATAGTGTTATTGGGGTTTTCAGTTACGAATTGTTCAGTAGCAGCCTGCAGATTGAATTCATGCCCTGTCAGTGGCAATATACTTGCTCCGTATTAAATGGGACTGGCAAATTGTGATGCCTAAAATTTTATACAGTATCATGGGGCCGAAAGTTTATAGAGTGGCGACCGCGTACCGAAAGACGTAGCGTTGCAAGGCACAAGATGGACCGATGATCTTGTGAAGGCAGGAAACCGATGGATGCGGGAAGCGCAGAATTGTTCGAAGTGGCGGTGCTTCGGCGAGACCTATGTTTAGCAGTGGACGTCGGAGTCTTTCGGCTGAAATGATGACGATGATGATGTCGCCCAAGCTTTATCGTTTTTTCTTAAAGTTTCTTATTCTAAAACTGTACACTGATATCGGTTTATCCCTTATTATAAAAATAGCTTTGGCAAACAGTCCTTTTCAAATAAACCTTTAAATATTGTATTAACAATGTGGTTTATTATTTATTTTCAGAGTTCTAGTGGACTACTCAATGGTTGTAACATACTTCAGCGTTTTATGTGTCTACGTTGTCTTCATCGGATCTTCTATGAAAGAAGTAAGTTAACATTTGTACACACGGCTAATATCAAGCTATAGGTACATTTTCAGTATAAGCTGACCTCTCGTGGCTAAGTAAAAACAGCCGCACAGGTCGATCCATCAAGGTAAGCTACGCTTGCCTTTGGATGGGTGACCATCTTTATATACAGAGACTCCTCCGTGCCTCGAAAACACGTTAAGCCGTTGGTCCCGGCTGTCATTTGTGGATTTTTGACAGACGTCAGAAGCCCGAAAGTCTGACACCCAGTCTTACTAAGAGGTATCGTATTACCCAGTTACTGGGTTGTGGAGGTCAGATAGGCGGTCAGTCCATGTAAAATACTGGTATTCAGCCGCATCTGGTTAGACTGGAAGCCGACTCCAACATAGTTGGGAAAAGGCTCGGCAGATTGGATTGAATTTATTGTACCCAAAATCCTATACAATGCGAGATCAGCTTATACTGGAAATGTATATCTTGATATGTAGCCGTATGTACCTAAGTAAAGTTAGGGAAATAAATTGTCTAGCAAATCGAGTACCAATGTAAATTCCCCGTATATTCAATCACAACCATTGAGATTCAATGTAAACATCACAACAGTCATTCTTTGACAGTTGTATGCAAAGACTACAAAACGGCAAATTGACGTAGTGTATCAATTTAATAAACAATCAATTAATTTTCATGACTGTACTTTAAAAAAATATCTTTACGGACTTTATGGTTCAAGTCATAGACGCAATATTAAAGAGAACTTATTTTTATTTAGTTTGTCTTTGGCAGTTCAAGTTGACAGAATGATTGAGCCTACAAATTTTATAATAGCAATCAGTGATTAAGCAGCAATAACCTACGTATAGGCGATAGTTTCTTCCTGTGTGTTTTTTAATAATGGAGGTAATCTGTGTTACACATTAAATTTTCATAATATAGCAAAAATACTGACTTATCACTTCGTGAGTTACGTTTATGTAAATATTTAGAAATGGTGTAGTACTGAGTAATATTTAAGACAACTAATTTATTAATTAGGTACCCACTTACCACACAATTTCAATTCAATCAGCTTTTGTTTCCCAACAGAATTTGTATTTCAAACTTTATGCTTCAAAGCTTAAGGTTTAAAATCAGTCGTATTCATAATAGTTTGTAATAGTTAACGTATATTCTGAATATGAAAGTGCTTCAAACCACAAGAATGTGGTTTTAATGCTTTCTAATGAGTTGAAGTTAGGTATACGCAAGTTTTGACTTTATTTGGAGGCAGTAAGCGATGTTTTTGATTGGCAATAAGGGGACCGAAAGGTTGTTAATATTTCGCCATGATAAGCGGTCAACGTTACTCAGACTAGGTTTTGTCTAATACTTACATCAAAAAGTTAATGCAGAAAATGAAAAAAAAAAAATATAATACAGGTTCAACCTAGCGAAACTCCGCAGACGTGATAACTATCGATAACCAAGTAAAGCCACTTACACTTCAAATATTTGTCCTCAGGTTCTCGACGTGTATATGCCAGATAACCCCTTATCAATCCAAGCTGCCTGTGCCCTGACCTTAGTGCCTCTAGTCCTAATCTGTCAGATACGGAACCTGAAGTACCTAGTACCATTCTCCGCACTGGCCAACATTCTGATCCTGGTGGTCTTCGTGATAACCCTGTACTATGTGTTCCTGGACCTTCCACCTATTAAGGAGAGGGAGCTCGTTGCTGGTATAACGCAGTGGCCTCTGTTTTTGAGGTAGGTTCTTTATGTTTCGTACTGTTTATTGGTTTGTCTCATTTTTTGCAGAAATAACTAACAAATCATCGTGAGATTTTGCTTAGAGCTAGTCTATGGGCCGGAAAGTCATAATCCTCAATCGTCATTATTTTGTCCATATCTCATATTATGTCATATATTGACCAAAGTGTTGTTAACCAAAGTGACAGACTCTTTCCCTTTACAAAAAAACATCTTGGCTTCTAAAAGCTTACCAAACTTAAATCTAACGTAAGCTATGAATGGTTGGTTGAAGTTAAATCAGCCAATCAATCACTGGCATAGAGACTTAACAACAGATTATATTGAATATCTAAATAGGCTTTAAAAACTAACATAGGCAGCAGTAAATTATTTGTAACAGAACATCGAGCATTCGCCGTTTTTAAATTTTATCGAACCGCACTTCGAACACGACGCTCGATGTTTTGTTACAAACTGATTTTAAAAACCAACGAGCGTATTGGAGTAACATTTTATCGAGCAAAGCATAAAAGAGCGCGGGTGACGCGGAGTGAGATGCGCGGGCCGAGGGCAGGTTGTTACAATGAACGCAAGATAGAAAGAAAAGTTACAGGTAAATGCTCACTCGCCGTGAGCATAAAAAATGCTTTTTTATGTAATCATAAAAATGTTTTTTTAAATTGAGCTTTTGCTTGTATCGAAACATTCGTAAGAACGTTACATTAGATGGAAATGATCTACAAAATGATCGAGTGTATACTCACCTTTAAGCGAACATAGATTTTGATTCGATGTTATTTATAATTGTGTAAGTCCTCTTGAGCTGAACACAATATTGTAACAAAATGATGTATCCGAATAATTAATCGATCATTTTGTTTGTAAAATAAGTCGGGTTTCATAGGTTTCACAACTTTACCACAGTTGGATTCGGTTGAAAATGTGACTACAAAATAGGCCACACACAACACGGTAAATTGACACACTACGTCAAATTTACCGTGTTATTTCATACAACAGAACTGTCAAAGAATGACAGTTGTGATTTGAATAGTGAATTCAAGTATTTAATTTGATAAACAATACATTTTCTAGATTTTAACTGCAATAAAATGCCCACAAATAAGTTCTGCTTGCTGAATCTGTTGGTAAACATTAACAATAACAAACAATTTTATGTTTTCTTTTGTTAAACTCAATGTTTGACAGTATTTTTTTTGTTGTAGCCTTTTTAGAAAAATGTTCAGGGTTTTACATACAAAATGTATTTTTCCCACTTTTTGGAAAACGAAAACAATGGAAGGATGGCTTCCGAAGCGTGTAAACACATTAACAGTAAACATTTTATAAAATTCCGTTTCACATTTCTGCTATAAAACATTCATGTTGTTGATGGTTCTTTGTGGTTTTCTTGAAGACATCTCGAGAAATGCTGAAGAAACAAAGAACAAACGGATAGCTGCAAACCCCATTTCAAAAAACTAAACATTAACTAATTCTTCCTTGCATATACATACTGGAAATCTGTAAGTTCGCACATACACATCAAGACTTTTACACAAAACGAGAAGACAAGATACTTCTACTACTATACTACTTGCAAGCAAGATACACACTCCGACACAAAACGATTTCGATATTCTGTTTAAAAATGCTCTCATCTAGTCTACGGGTTGTCGATAAAGATGTATAACAAACTACCCGAGGTACTCAGAAATGAGAAAAAGATTGCTGTTTTTAGAAATACATTTAAAAAATTATTACTAAATAAATGTATGAACTGACATGATAATAATTATAATGTAATAATAAAATTTTAGATTAAATTAATAATTAATAAAATGTTACCTTAGATTATACGTAGAATAAGTTAGTTGCATGTATACATAAATAAGTCCTCTTCTTTCAAATTTTTCTTTTGCTGTGCCTGACAGGGTCCACGATTGTTACAACAAATGTGTACTTACCACCTAAGCATATACATTGTGTAATGCAGTAAATGATTGAGTATTGAGTATTGGACATTAGAGATGCACTCGGTGTGGCCGCACCCTTATCAACTGACAGCAACATAATAATTGTGGTGTTGAATATATGCTAGTTATAAAAACATTTCGGTAAAACAAATGTGGTAGAAATAGAGATAATTTTATTCCCACTGATTGTTTTTTAATGTCGAGTTCTAAAACATTAATTTTCAATTTAAATTCCGCCAGCATCTTGTGTATATTTTTATGCAAGGTTTGCTATTTCATTAAACACAGTTGCGGCTCATTATTCCGCCCTCATTAATAATCGCAGTAATTAATCATAAAAGTACATCGGTTTGTGAGCACATGCCGCGTAAAATTTATGTTTTGAATAAATATTAGAAAAAAATATGTTTGTTTTCAAATTCGAAAATAGAAGTTGCCAAATAGATACTCAAAAAAAATTGCGAGACACTGAACGACGACATGCTTTTACGACAAACGTGTTGCATGAAGTTATACAAACCAATGCATCCAACTTACAGAAAGTATCGAAAGTAAAATACATTTTAACGGATGGAATATTTAACTTCATACATCTAGCCGTACAATACTTTGTATCCGGGATTGCACATGCCCATATATTCTCATCTCAATGACAGGGGATGCATCTGCCGTAATTTCAAAGAGAGTGCTTTCTATGTGCTTAGCATTGTGTTCACTAATGTTGTGTTACTTAGGTATGACGTGTGCTTTGAGTGTATGTAAGGTTAGAGAAATTCATTGTAAAGAAAATTGACTAGGTAACAACTTAAATTGTCCATATATTCAAATCACAACTATCTATATAATAATTTGCTTAACATTTGTTTTTCTGACTACAGAATTAAATGTTCTGAAAGAGGAGTAAGTACATAATTATGTGCATATTAAATGTTTTATTTAACATACGGTTAATTATGTTTAACAAACATAAAAATACAAACATTTTAACAAAGTAACACGATGTGGGGATGGCTTTATACGCTTCGCAAGATTGAGTTCATAGTTTTTACGATGTAATTAAGATTAACTGGAAAGGGAGTCCATTATGGGCACTAAATGTGCACCAACAAACACATCCAAACATTTTAACAAAGTAACATAATGAAGGAACGACCTTATACGCATTCAGTTTCCAGTTTGTACGATGTAGGTAATTGAGTTTTACTCCAACAAAACATTAGTACATTTATGAAGTTGAAGACATTATCTTTGCAGAATTAAGTACATTGAATTGTATGTTTAAGGGGAATATTATTGATGGTACAGAATTTCAAATAAGTCAAAATACTTGACTTTACTGTTTTAATCTAAAATGCGAAAACTCCACTTCAGTGCTTTTGATAAAGCAATAAGCGTTTTTGATATACTGTGAAATCAGATTTTATTACAAAGCAAAGCAAAAAAGTAACATTTAAAAATTTTTAAAAGTCATTTTTTATTCGAATCATTCAACTATACAAAATAACTATTTACAGAAATGATATTATTCAAAATGAGTAAAAGGCGTGTCTTGAAATATTTTCCTTTATCTATTCATCCTACGTGAGAATAAAATAAATGTGACTAGTCGCGTAGAGACAGAACCTTATTTTCCTTTATTTTCTCTATACTCGTACTTGCAATATTTTTGTGCCTTTGTATCTACAATATTATGACAAAATAAATACGGAAGCTGAATAATTTATTGTATTTTATGTTACTGGAATTGTCAGTTTATACATAGACTGTGAGACAAATCACAGTTATCTGAAAATAGATAGGTACTACTCGCGAAAAAACTTCCTCGAATTGCGACCTTGCTGCATGTTGAGCTAGGTACTAGATAAAGCCAGCCACCCGAGTTAAAGCAATTTCTAAAAAATCTTTTGAAGCATCAGTCAATTAGATCGAACTGATTAAATCCTTCTGGCAACTTTTTAAGACGAATCGGTTGCTAATCTACTTTGAAAACTACCAACTTTAAATTTAAGTTTATACATAATTTTATTATTGGTCTCATTCTATTCTAGGATACAAAATAATGTAAACATTTTAAAAGAGTAATAGTGGAGTTTCTTGCCCGTTCTTCTCCATACGAAAACTACCATTTGGAAGAGGCGACTAGAATCAATTCTATTTTTTTTGTAAATTTTGACGTTCAAATGTGCCACAGAAGGGCTTATTTGAAATAAATGATTTGACTTGACTTTGAATCCATAAGCAATTCAATTGATAAATAGACATACGACAGATTAAATGACGGATAATATTTTGGGACAAAAATTTAATTATTTAATCAATTTTGTGCTCAAAGAAAAAAAGAAAGAAAAACAACATTTATTCACTCAAATCATACAACATCACTTTATATTGATTGATTTAGATCAGCCGTTTGAATCGGTTGATCGAACCCAATGAGAGCGTGATACCGTAACTCTTGTTTCACAGTTTAGCATCGGTCCCTTGTCTGAAGCGAGCAAAGCTTACTAAGACAGTAACTTATTTGTTTGAAAACTAAGCGATTGTGAGGCATCGAACATGGTTAAAGGCATTAGACCGGTAAGCTCTGGTTCTTTCGTATTAACGTGAGCAAATATATTTATCTCACGAAACGACGCGAGCTTAACTTGTACTTATTTATTTATTTATTAATAGGAGAACGTACAGCAATAAAAAATGGATAACAGTTAATTAAGAAACATAAAGCCAATTACAGGTTCTCACGGGTAAAAACTGCTGTGAATGCATGTGTAAGTGCAGGAGCTCTCGGTACCATCCAAGACAATGGCGAAGTGTGAATGTGTGTGGTGTGTGTGTGTGTGTGCGTTGGTGTGTGTGCTATGTGCTGACGCCACTCGTCTTCACGCACACATTCCTAGCGTGTTTGTACACTTGGTTACCACAAGTAAAGCGCGCGTCACTTCGTGAGATGAAAATACCGTAACCAAACTAATTTAAGATTCGTTTGGCTTATTTGAATAATAATCGTCACTCCAAACTCTTTATTAAATGTTTTTCAACAACGACTGTCGAAAACTCAAAATACATCATTTTTTTCCAGCACGGTGATCTTTGCCATGGAAGGCATTGGCGTGGTCATGCCAGTTGAGAACGAGATGGCCAAACCTCAGCAGTTCCTGGGCTGTCCTGGAGTGCTCAACGTAGCCATGGTCATTGTCATCTCGCTGTACGGCTTCGTTGGGTTCTTTGGATACCTGCAGTATGGAGACTTCGTGAAGGGTTCCATCACGCTGAATCTTCCTGAAGAGGATATGTGAGTAGAATTTGGATTATAGATTACTTTTGAGTTTGAGTGAGCTGGTTTTTGTGTCAGCCAAGAAATAACTACATGTGAATGTCTGCCGTAGTAAAAATATAAGGCTCAGCGGTGGTAAAGGGGCAAATGTAAATTAAATTACTTTTTTCATTATCTTCATCGTAAAATACATTTATGTTTAAATTCAATTCAGCTGTCAAGTTCGTGATATTTAGAGGACCCTGAAGAACCATAGTAATACAGCTACGACATACAGTTCTAGACAGCGTATAAATGAATGTCAGGTTTTTTATTACTTTTTAAGGGTATGAGACGTATAAATTGAAGACCCTTCTCTTTTATATTGGCTTTTTAGGGTTCTGTAGTCAACAAGGAACCCTTATAATTTCGCCATGTCTGTCTGTCTGTCCGCGGCTTAGCTCACATACTCTTAGTACTAGAAATCTGTTATTTGGCATGGATATACATATCAATAACGCTGACAAAGTGGTAAAACTTTTTTAGGGTACCTCTCCCCCCTACGTAAAGTAGGGATTTTTTTTTCTCATTTATCCCATAGTGTGGGGTGGCGTTTCAAAGGTAATTCAAAAATATTGTGAGTGTGTTTCACACACTCACCATTTTTGGATTCAGGGATCCGTTCGCAAATATTAAGCTTTAAGGTTCAAATTTTTCTTAGAGATTTTGGATATGTGAAAAAAGTCACGGCAGTAGTATTTATAAAGAAATTAAAAGAAAACTATCACTACTAAGTAACTTCTACAAGTTAAACGAGTAATAATCGGACAACTTACATTTGCAGTTCCAAAAACATGTTCTCCCATATATTCCGTATGGGAGAACATGTTTATCAACTACAATGTTAAGTTTGTTCTTGGGATAAATTCATTCCAACTACGGAACCTCTCATTGTGCGTGGTCCGACATGCACTTGGCCAGTTTTTCTATATTGCATTCGCTATTACGGTATAAGTAGTTTTAATTGACGACAGTGCATTTTGTAAGTTTCAAGTTAGCAAAACTTATATTAGAATTCTCCGAAGAATATGCAGAGATTCCCTCGTTTGTCTTGTGGTGACTGTTGGGCGTGATGTCCTGGTATGATTTCCAGGTCGGGCAAAGTGTTATTGGGTTATTCTATTTGGAATTTCTCAGTAACAGCCCGGTGTCTAGATTTGTGCCCGGTTTTTGGCAATAGGCTCACCCCTTTCATATACACAGACCTAGATATTACTGGTGATGTGGGTGAACTATAGAATCTCTCAGCCTAATCCTTCGCGGAAAATAGTTATGATGGCACGGATTTTGTCTAACCAGATTGTGCCAGACTGTGTTCCATGTAATAGGGGGGCGAGCATCTGAGAAATTCCGATTTAATTCTGAGAATTGCCTATTAAAAAACGCATTAACTTCAAAGTCCGTAATGCTATGAGCTTCAAAAGTGGCAATGGACCATTGCCATTTTTGAAAATCAGGAAAAACTCAAAGTAAAGTTCTTTTAAAATAAAGATATTTTTCCAGTTGGTTTACCAACAATAAAAGATATTCGGAAAAAGATTAGCTTAGTCCAACCTCATCGTTTTAGATTGTCAAATACGATTCGATTACGGTCCATAAAATTTATTGGATTCTCATAAGTTCAATCGCTTGAACCTTCAAATATTTATTTGGGAATAAGTAAACGAATAAAGTTCTTTTGACAAATATTTTTTCCTCACGAGCAATATTTTTTTCAGTGATAGAATATAGGTTTACTTTTTTTGTGTACTGAGTGCATCTTTGCCTGCTTATATGATTTCCATTAAATACGAGGGATCGAACAAACAAACCAAGTAAGCAGTATTCCCAAAATAATACTATACATCACAAATATTTAGTATAAACTATTTATTTATTAAGTTGATGGAGCAACAAAAGATGCTCTGTGAGCTTAAAATTCAATTTGAAAATTGATGATGGGGTAATTTTTTTAAAGCTTTTCAGCTACCATTGTCTGGCCTAGCCAGTCAGAAAATGCTTATATATCAAGGTATTTTTTTTGTCTGTAATAATGTATATTTTAAAACTGCATACTTGTACTTGAGCTCCTTAAGTTCTGAGTTGAGTTGCACGATTACTGACAAATCCGTACACTGACTGGTCAGGTCCACTCAATCTGTGTGGTTCTGGCCTTAAAAGACCATTTCAGACACCAAACTACATGGTCTTCACATGATTAAGTCCGCTTCTGTACATTTGTGTGCTTCAAATGTTAAATAAATAAATTATGTCTGGACTTTAAAATACACTGTGACCTCTGAGTTTATTTCGGCCTTTCTTCTCAGAGTAGTCAAATAGGAAGCGCCAACCTCATTTAGTTTTTAAAACATGATTCTCATGTAAAAGTTTTTGTACAAATCTACTAACATAAATAAAATCAATTATCATTTATCCGAAATATTACACAAGTAAAGATTTGTATATCAAAGCTTCAAATTCATGGATCATTATTTCTATCACACATATCACAGGGATTTAGCAGAATATCAGCGTCAGGTATATTTACCTGGCACATACTGAGCTGGACTACCATTTGGTGCAACCTTGAGACGCACACCGCACTTTTTTATGTTCGTTAATCCATTATTTTAAAGTGTGTTATAGCCAATAGTGTCATCACAATGTGTGTTTTCCTTCTTTTTATATTTTTTGTTTTGTTTGTATATTGGCACCTTGTAGCTATTTCCTAATAGCTAATTAGTTATTATTTAATCTTGCTTTTGTATGTTGTGCTGTCTTTTGTGTGCACTTAATAAACGATTTATCTATCTAACTATTACTCAAGTAGGTAATTGATTATATTATTATTATATCTATATTCTAGTATAGTGGTATTTCAGTCTGTGATTCATGTGGGTATCATAAAACTATTAATACCAAATTAAATAGGTAAATATAACTTAATTTCAATTCCAGTACTCGGCTAGATTGTTTTAGAATTATACCATCGGATTTTGGAAGCTTCACGATGTAATAAATATATAATCGTATATAAATTGTAAGATAATTTTGTGTGACTAACAACAATTGAAATAATTATTTTGCCGTGTACTTTGAAATTATACCCAATTATTTGTTTGTATACTATACACTGATTAGTTCGCTATTCAAAATATTGACAATAGTGAAATTGCAAATAGATTCAATAGGCAAAGTTATCAGAGTTGGAACTTTTAATCACAATATACTATCTTTCCCTAAATGTATTGAAAATTATATTTTAATTAAACTTGTTTTTGTTTAATTCAAGTTTTATCGGCCATTTAAACTAATTGATAACCTTTCGATTTAAAGTTATCTTTGCAAGTTTTGTTTACAAAGAGCTCAGTATACTTATTTATAAATCTGAAAATCAAAAGCTTCAAACCTACTGTTTATAAGGTTGGCCATAACTAGTACTATAAAAGCTACAATGAATAAAATATTGTGGATTACTAGATGAGCCTGCGACTTTATTTACACAAAAAATCTACTACGTTTTCTAAGTACACTAAAACCCATCGTTCACGACGCTACGCAACTTATTATAGTCCTCGCGCGACTGCTAGTCACCACCTGAGGTATGTGGGTGGTGAGACGGGGGAAGGCGCCATTGACAAAATTGACAGACTGCTTGGCTTTTATTATTATTAATTCATTTATTTCAGACATGGTCCATACAGAATATAAAAAAAATAAAAACACATGTACATTAAAATAATCAATAAAAAATAAAATTACAATTACACATAAACATTAGAATTACATAATCAGACAATTAAATTAAATATAAATTAAAATAATACACATTTAAAACAATCAACACAATATAGTCATACACACATCTCAAATAAAACGAGGAGAGGCGCTAACATGAAGCTGCATCCATCTCTGTATCAGGGACAGGTCCCACCGCTCGGAAAAAACCCTCAGAAGACTGTTCGACCCGCTTCGTAGGCGACTTAATAGTGAAGCGCTCCGCTTCCTCATGATCGCAAAAAAATCATCGGTCCGTGCCTCAGCAAACATAGCCAAGACACTACAAAACCGTGGAAGCATCAGTATCGCGCAGCAGTATCCTGAAAGCATTGTTGTACTGCACGCGCAGTGCGCTGTACGCCCGCTGCGTAAAGTTAGTCCACAGGCTGCACGTGTTTTGTCTACCTCCCCCGTCTCACCGCTCACATACCTCAGGCGGTGACTACCAGTCGCGCGTCGACTATTACCAGTTTGTGATTGGTTGCGTCGTGTACAGACGGCCATTAAAATACTTAGTTCTGTTACATTATGGTTACTTCTTGGTCATTTGAGTTTGAAAGTGGTTACTTCTAAGTTTAAACCAGTTTAAAAAAAATACCTTATTCTGATAGATGATTCGTGATTTATAAGCGCCCTAACAGACAGACATTTTGTTTTAAACATTCGATGCAAAAATTAATATTCAGGAATCATTTAAAAGTCAATAAGTGTGTTGAATTACGTACCCCTTCTTGTGTATTCCAAACAAATACGGAAGATTTATATGAAAAGTCTGAGATAGCGCCAAAGTTTGTTATTAGTTCTAAGAAAGTAAACCTACTTCCCGTAAGTGAAAACAACTTCTTACGTGATTAAGTTGTGACATTTTTCCTGTTTCAGCACCTTTTCTTTTGATGTAGTAGTTTGAGTATTATTGATGAAGTGAAACTTCTTAGAAGGCGTGCGTCCCGTTTAGGCACATTCATGACATGAGAAAGAAGAAAGATATAATTCTCTCTGTCTCTCACACTTAAAATAAATAAATAATTGTTTATTAATCCAAATAATACACACAGACACAGTTCAAAACAAGGTGACAAAAATACAATAAGTATATGATTTAGGTTTGTGCACAGAAAATTTAAGTCTACCAAAAATAAGTCTATGCATACAAAATAATGATGAACCCTGCCTCTTAAACTAGGAGACCTGTATCTTAACACTTTGAAGGACACTATACGCTCATAGGCATCATAACAATAAAACTTCTATTGTGTCTCGTACAGTGTCCTTGAATGCGTTAAGAGACAGTGATCGGCCAAAATTAAAATTAAATGGAAATGTAATTTACAAGAGTGAAAGTGTGTCGATTTACTATTTTAAATGTATAATTAATGTTAGTCTTAATCAAATATGTGTGAGTGTTGAGGTGTGTGTTACATGAGTGTGTGTGTGTGGGAAGGGAGTGTAAGTGTGTACCGTGTGTGTATGTGTATTTGAGTATTTAAAGGTGTTTGTGTTTTTTGTAGAGGATGATAGGTCAAGCGATGTATGATAGCAAAGATTCTGTTTTCATATAGTCCTGCAGTACAAGCCAGTCAGATGTTTTTGATTTGACATTAAATTTATTTAGGTCTATTATGTCATGTCTAGTTCTTTCTGATTTTTTTTAAAGACTTGATGGCTTACACTAAATCTCTCTTACTCTTATTTATTTAAGAAGTTTCACTTCTATCACATGTACTGTGCTGAACGCACGTATCACAGCCCATTCACGTCACCATCACGGTTTTTTTCCCGGATCCTGATTTAATTTATGCATTGGTTTTTTTTTTCAAGTGGCATATACACTTCTAAAGCTGCATTTTTTTATTTTTTGTTAATTAAACGTTGCCCCACACTTGGAATTTCTCCTGTATCGTGGGTGCGTTTACAAACATTTATACTCACATACACAAACGGCCAGACCCGGAACAACTACTTGCAGGTCATACAAATATTTGTTCTGTGCGGGAATCGAACCCGCGACACACAGTGCAGCAGTCAATCGCTTAACCACTGCGCCAACCGTGCCGTCAAATTAACATGCTTACAAATTGTGCAAAATTTAGATACGTGAGAAAGCAGTTGGATGCGTCCTACTTTAAATCCAGACCGTTAGATCAAGAATAGTTATAAGAAATCTTAAGTATAAACTTACTCTTTAAAACCGTAACTAGATAATCAAAAATCAAGATATTTTATTTCACATTTATTTATTTATTATTTGTTTAGGTAGATAGAACGGCCAAAGCCAAAGCAATTACACAATTTAAACATATAATTTATTTAACACAGTCATGCATTCTTCTCACAAAATTTCAAACATTCCGACAGTATCATATTCCTTTCATTCGCAAATATATCAAGATCTGTGTTTGAGTTCAGGAGAGTATTAATAGCGGCTCATGTCCAAGGAGTAACTGACTTGGAGTGTGCAACAGTACGGCAAGTTGAAATAGCCACTAAGCGGCGTTTCTTGCAGATTTCATTATGCAGATCAGGAACATCAATAATCCCCTAAGAATTTTAAATATTACAGTCATCTCGCGCAACCGTCTTACATAAACCTATATGGGCACTTATGAAACGTCAGAAGCTAGGTGCACGGTTCCAATTGGTCGTTTCCTATGGAGAAGAGCCGGCAAGAAACACCACGGTTACTCTTTTAAAAATTAATGTCGTTTACAATATTTCCAAATAAGTGTTAATAGGTATGGGAGGACTGTGTAGGCTATTCAACAAGTACCAGTGTTGAAATCCTCATTATATTTTATCTGTATTTATTTGTATCAAAACCTTCATTCGCTACTTGCAACACTGAGAAAAAGAGATACATGCCCCACATGTATCTCTTTTTCTCAGATGGGGCCGGGGAGACTCCCGGTTCATTTATTCAATTTCATGTAAAATACGAAATTACTCTTCAAATATTGTTCAAATACTTCGAGTTACAGTCAATAGTGAATGTGGAAACATTAAATCAAAATATCAAGTGAATTCATCAAGGTTTTTCATTTGCCACCAATGTTCACAAAATCCTTCAACATTCCCGTTGCGATTCAAACCCGCCAGCTGGAGTAAACATTATTTGGTGGCCCATAAGGAGAATCAGCAAGAAGTCATTGTTCAAAGTTAAAAAAAGGCGTTTTCGCGCGATAGTGGTCATCTCATGAATCAAGTATCAACGGGTTTCAACACAACGCAACAAGGGGCCATTGTCGTGTGAAAAGTATTACTCTATTATTGACGTGTAAACTCAACGATAACGTAGTCAGTAATTAAATACAGACTATAGTACGTACGCATTATAGTATTATTCGTTGAAATATGGTGTCAAAAAAACCTAACGGCTAAGATGATAAAAATACTAGCATTCCGCTCCTGCTTCGCACGGTTTTTACGACTTGACAAAACATCGAGATTTCTTAGGTAAACGTAACTTTAATACTAACGTATTGTACACATTAACCATCCCGAGTAAATTTTCTAAACTATGGTGAAAACCTCATCAAAATCTGCTGCCTGATTTAGAAGAACTACGTGGACATACAGACAAATACGAAAAGCGACTTTGTTTTATAAATTGTAATAAGTTTTATAGAGTTAAGTATGTGGTTTCAATTACGTATATGTTACTGTAATGTAATTAAAAATACATATGATGTTTACAGCCCCATTAGGAGTCTTTTTAAATATCTATAGGTACTCGTTTTTATTCAAACTTATTCCGATATAATTATTTTTCATCTTCAATATTTATTTTATTCGTTCTACAAGGAAAAAATATTATGTTTACGAACATGTTTTCTGTAATAACAGTGTACCGTATTATTTCCATGTTAATAATAGGTCTTTACCTATGAAATTGCCGTTTTGTATGAAAAAAAATAAACGAATGTTTTTCATGTATTTTTTATTTGTATTAATCGAAGTAATCACCCATGCAATCAATGCATCTTTGCCAACGCAGTGGCAGTTTATTGATGCCCTTCTTAAATAAATCAGCTGGACGGGAGGCAACAAATTCTTCAAAGGCATTTTGTACTGCCTCTCGGGTATTGAATTTTTTTCCCGCCAAGAAGTTATCCAAATTCTGGAAAAAGTAGTAGTCTGTAGGCGCAAGGTCTGGTGAGTAGGGCGGATGATGGAGAGCTTCCAACCCCAGTTCTTGCAATTTGGAGACCGTCTGCTGTGCAGTATGAGGTCGCGCGTTGTCGTGCAGGAGCAGCGGAGACGAGCGATTGACCAATGCTGGTTGGAGATGTGCCAGCTTCTCCATCATTGTGTTCAGTTCTTCACAGTACACATCTGCAGTAATGCTCACCCCGTTTGGTAAGAAGCTGTGATGAATCACACCGGCGCTAGACCACCAAACAGTGACCATCACTTTTCTAGGGGTAAGTTTTCGTTTAGGGCATTGTTTAGGTGCTGAACCAGGATCCAACCAACTTGCTGAGCGCTTGCGGTTATTTATTTATTTATTTATTTATTTGGTTCACCAACAATTGTTTACACTAACATCTTGATAAAAGTAATGCTAAAAACTTTGCACAGTGTAACAATTACTTAAAGGTAAACACCACATGAACTATAATTACGCTAATTTGTAAGCCTAGGTACATGTACAGTTCACAAGCCAACTTAAAACTAAAGAAAAAATATGTAGCCCAAATACAGACTTAGTTTTGAATGTTATTGCTAAAATTATGTAGGTAGTAACAAAATAATAAAATAAAATAATTAATGCTTTACAACAACTCTGGTAAACAACTCAAGATTTTAGATTTCTGCTTAGTCAGAGAATCAAAGTGGAAATCGATTAGATCGCTGCAACCATTCAAAACCCTACAGAACCTAGCGCATGGGGAGTTAGATCCCAACACCGTTCTTCTCTGTGGAGGACGAAGTGGAGTCATGGGTTTACGTGGAATTCTAGAAGGAGCACGAAAGTTTATAAGTTCTAGCAGCGGCGGTGAGTCAATATTTCCTTTCATGATTTTACAGGCAAACATTGCGTCGTTTAAACGCCTACGCTCTTCTAAGGTGTGTATGTTGAAGATCTTTAATCTGTCTTTATAAGAAGGCGTTTTTTTAGCTATACCGGCAGAAAAAGCTAAATGCCAAGCAAAGCGTTTTTGGACGCGTTCTAGACGCAAACTGTGAGTAGCATAGTGCGGCCGCCACACCACACTACAGTACTCTAATATGCTACGTACCAGACTATAATAAAGTAAAACTTTTGTTTTACTTTGTCGAAAACCTTTACACTGTCTTATGACAAACCCCAACATTTTTGACGCTTTTTTAACAACATGATCTAAGTGTGGCACAAAGGTTAATTTTTGGTCAAACAAGACTCCCAGGTCACGTATAGTGTCTACTTCACTAACCCTGTCCTCATTAATGTAATATACTGTCTCTATAAGGTTATTTTTTCTTGTATACTTGACATGGTAACATTTCTTTGAGTTCAAATGCATTTCATTATTTTTGCACCATCTGATGAGACTATTAAGGTCCATCTGTAAAAGCGAGGAGTCTCTATCAGACTTAATTATTCTAAGAAACTTTAGGTCATCCGCATACATAAACATCTTGGAGTGCCGCAAACAGCGGGGAATGTCATTAATAAAGTAGATAAACAATATAGGCCCTAGATGCGAACCTTGCGGGACTCCAGAGGAGATTTTATATACATTAGATTGGTAACCGTTTACCACAACAAAAAAAGATCTATCCGCCAAATACGAAATTGCCCATTTAAGCAAGCTGCCAGTGATACCATACGCATGTAACTTATGAGATAGGATTTTATGGGAAACTTTATCAAAGGCTTTGCTAAAATCAGTGTAAATGACGTCAGCCTGGTGACCAGAATCAACAGCCCCAATTAAATTCTCTGTGAATGTAACTAGATTAGTGCTCGTGGATCGTGATCCAACAAATCCATGCTGATGATCGCTTATGAATAGCTTGAGATGGTTCTGAAAATGCGGGCAGAGTAGTGACTCAAACACTTTGGCAAACGCTGAGAGAATTGAGATGGGCCTATAGTTAGATATGTTGTCATTGCTATCCGATTTATGTACAGGCACCACCTTTGCCATTTTCCATTTCGTAGGGAATACACCAGAAATCAAAGATTTGCTGTATATGACCATGAGTGGATGCACCAACTCCTCCGCACAAGCCGAAATAAATATTGGCGGTATGCCATCCGGGCCAGGACCTTTGTTAATATCCAAACTTTTCAACTTCTTAAGTAGACACTCAATGCTTATATTTGGACTTGTTAAGCATAGACTGGTATTCCCAAGAGACTGTGAAAACAATTCGGTATTAAACTCGTTACTCGATTCTTGGTCGAGGCTATAAACAGACGAGAAGCTGGTAGCAAACATCTCACATATTGTCGCACCATCAGACGTGAACACTGATCCGTCATTCATGGTCATGGGGTAGGCACCAGACCCCCCTCTTTTATTTTTTACATGCGTCCAAAATAGCTTAGGGTTGGTTTTAAGCTTGTTTTCTAGATTTTTTATATAATTGTTGTAACATTGAGTGACCAAGGTATCGCATCGCTTACTAAGCAGTTTTAATTCAATTAAGTCCATTGGGTTTCTATATTTATGATATCTCTTTCTGATGTTGTTCTTTGAGTTTAACATTCTGATTAAATTACGGTTAAACCACGGTGGAAATTTAAGTTTCTTTGGTGTCCGAGAGGGAATAAATTCAAGTATACCATGATTGAGTGTCTCGTAAAAAACATCCAACATCTCATTCACATCACTATGCCCCTTAAATAATTCATCCCAATCAATTTGTTTTAAAAACATCCGAATTGGTGCATAATTTACGGTACGGAAATTGGGTCTTTGTGTGACATTATTGTATGGCAGTCTTGCTTCCTTACTCAAGGAAACAAAAATATCAAGAGGTGGATGATGTTTGTCGACATTACTGATTGGATTTATACTCTGACTGACGCTACACAATGAATGTGTTGTTAAAACCAGATCCAATATGCGACCTGCATCGTTTGTAACACAATTAAGTTGGTTAAGCCTGTTCACGTTCGTGAAATCAATTAAAATTTCGCTAGTACTAGACGAGCCAAGTTTAGTAGTCGATTTCCCTGTCAAATTCCAGTCAATATTACTCAAGTTAAAGTCGCCCACAATAAAAACTCCCGAATCAGTACATTGTTCAAAAATAGCATTACAGTGATCCAAATAGTGCTCCAGAGAAGAACGGCGTATAGGGGGAGGCAGGTATACTGCGCAGAGAACCATTCGACGAGCAGTACATGATATTGACAAATCAATACTCACCCACAGGTCTTCACAATCACTTTCCCAGCACGTAATACGTTTAGATTTAATTTGTTTCTTAACGGCTATTAAAACACCACCCCCCTCCTTGGCGCACTGAAAATGAGAACTTTCTCTATCTCTCCTATATACCACATATCTAGCGTCGAATAGCTCGCTGCTCAATACAGAGCTATTTAACCAGGTTTCAGACAGAAGTATTATGTCGTAATCATTACCAGAAATGTTACGATATACAGTATGTGTCTTTGTTCTTAACCCTCTGCTGTTCTGATAGTATATTTGCAAACTATTGAATTTATATAATTAGTTTATAAGTGCACGCAAAAGTAGGAATAATATTATTTCTTTTAATTAACATATTACTTTAAGTTGTTTAAAATGTCCAAACTTTTAATGAAAATATGATCATCACCATCCATCTTCCTGACAAATATCCTCCCGTTCCTCACCCAGACATATTTATAACCCTTTTCTTTTGCCTTGATTCTTGTTGCAGCATGAAGAGCTTTGTTAGCAGGGGACAAATGCTCAGCAATAAAGATAGGGGATCTGTTGCCCGCTATTCCAAAATCTGCGGTATTGAGTTTGTCGTGGGTTTTATCTTTGTTGTAATTAATTACACTGGCCAATAGCTGATCGCGGATTCTCGGCGAGGCAAGCTGGACCACGATAGACCGAGGGCGAGAATTACTGGTGTTAAGCTTCGCAATTCGTGTGCAGTGTGAAATATCGCTATCCATAATCTCACAACCAACCACCGAACCTAACTGCTTGACGACGGTATACAGGTTTTCCTGTTTATTTTCTGGTAGACACTGCAGCTCAAGGTTGTTGGCACGTGCTTGTTGCTCCAGATAATTAAGTCGTTGACTAAGATCTGTTACTGTGTTTTGCAATTTAATATTTTCATCTTTAAGTTCTCTCGTAGTACTTTTAAACTCTGTGTGTTCTGACTGAAACTTATCAAATTCTTGCGTGTGGAAATTCAAAGACACTCTAAGTTCCTCAAAATCTTTGCGAATCGGGGTCAACTCCCTATTAATGATGTTTACAATGGTACCATTTATCTGCTGAAGCATAACAGCGAACTCTGTTTTTATAACTTCCTGTACGATCGAACGCACGTCCTCGCTAGTGACCGCCGGTAAAGTTTCAGGAGGAGAATTCAAAGCAGGTCTCTTACTTCCTCTAGTAGTTGAGATGTTACGCACCGGAGTACAGTCTATCTTAGAAGATGTTGGGAGCAGGCTCGTATTTATACATACCGAACATTTCCAATCGCTATAAGCGTCCGAATCAGTAGGTATTTCCGAGATGGATACACAAATAAAGTGATATGACTTAGTACAACGAATGCAATTGACAAAGCGATAGTTTTCTTTAGAGCTGTCATTGGTGCAGCACCCCCATAAAGTTGTCGTCATGTTTACTAACACAAATTGCTCGAGTATTTGGTAACAAGCAAGTAAACAAGGTAAACGCTGTCTTCAACTTTTAATAGTAATTTGTAGTGAATGAGCTAGTATGGTTCGCAGTCCAAAGTCCAAAACGTCGACGCCGCTATCAGTAACTCAGTACGTAAGCGAGCTCGCGAGAAGAACGTCGTAAGTGATCCGTATAGCGCGTCGGTTACGCGTTCTGAGTAAACACTTAGCGCTAACACCTATTGACGGTATCTGTTTTATGATTTTTGATTAATATCTCAAATAAATCATTATTTACACTTCATAATCACTCCCCCAATATACAGTTTGATAGTTAGAAATGTTAATTGGTCTACTTTCACAAAAACTCTGTCAAACACTGCGTTAACACATAAACAATAATTAAAATTTGAAGAGCACAACCACTTATAAGTTTACCCTTAGCGGATTTTTTGGCTTTATGAAACAGATTAGTCGTGATCGTTTACAAAAATGTGTTACGTAATTAGGGTACAGATTTATACGGAATGTCTATGTAAAATTTGTCCGTTAGTATTTGCGTGATGCTGGAACATACATTTAGATAAACAGATAAACAGACACAAATTCAAAAAACCGGCCAAGTGCCAGTCGAACTCGCACACCTCGTTATCAAACAGAATCCATTTTTCATCGCAGGTAACAATGCGGTTCAAAATTCCTTCATTTGTGCGTCTGTTGAGCAGTACAAGGCACGTCTTGACGCGTACTTCGTGCTGGCGATCATTGAGTTCGTGGGGCACCCATTTGTCAAGCTTTTTTACCTTGCCAATTTGACGCAAATGGACCAATATTGTTTTGACGCTAACTTCGAAAGCTGCTGCTAATTCAGCCGTAGATTGTGTATCATCAGCTTCCACAATCGCCTTTAATTCGTCATTGTCGACCAAAGTCTTCGGACGACCGCGAGGTTCATTTTTCAGGTCGAAATTTCCAGAACGGAAGCGAGCAAACCAATAACAGGTGGTGCGTTGGTTTGTAGTGTTAGCTCCGTAAACGTCGTTGATGTTGCGTGCCGCTTGTGCCGCGTTGCTGCCACGACGGTACTCATATTCCATAATTACTCGAATTTTTAACGTATCCATGATGACGAAAAAGAAAAATGCGATGAAAATGTAACACTAATCAATAAACAAATGGCTACTTTTGGAAAAAAAATCCATGTTTTTAAAATAAAATTTATTTGAAATTAGAATTCTTAGCCAAACAAAAATTATTTTGATTTGAAATGGCCAGTACTGCAGAACGGCAATTTCATAGGTAAAGACCTAATATCTATAAGAGCATTTTCTCTTTATTTGGGTCCATATAAGAATTCGATAAATTCTTATTGGTAAAATATTAAGAGGCTTTTACGAGTACCTACAGTATGAATGAAAAGGGAAAACCGGATTTTCCTGTAACAGATTTTTCTTGTAGATATTTGTCATTTAGATGTGAACATAATGCAATGTGTGTGTGTGTGTTTATGTTTGTGATTTCCTGTGCGAGTCTCAGTAAATACTTTCTTTCTTATATTTTTTTATTGGAATAATATTGAATGCTTCCACGGTAGGAAAATTTTAGGGCCACACTGACGATTTACCAGCGTTTTATCGGCGTGCGAGGCGATTGCTTAACACGCTCGCTGTGTGTACCTAGCGAGTACGCGACATTTGCGCAACGTATTCGCCGCGTTTTCGGAACGAGAGCAATTGACGTGAGTGTATAAGACAGGCCGAGACAAGCGAGTGTACAATATTGCGAAAACGCAGAGAACACGACGCGTGGTCGCAGCTAGCTCACTTCGCACCCGCAGAGAGCCCGTTCATAAATCGACTCACTGAAAACACGCTAGCAAATCGCCAGTATGATAACGCTCTTACCCCTTCATTAATAAATGCAGAGTAAAGCTATCCCAAACTTAATCTTCGAAAAAGATATGGTTCATCGGGAGAAATACTCAATGGAACTTTACTCCGCGTTTTTTAATAAGGGAGTTAGATTTCAAGAACAGGCACTTCATTGCCCCTCTTCTTGTCTGAAAGCCAGAATCTGCGATCGCGATTATAGGTTATTTTCGCACTATAACTTTCAACTGAGAGAAAATAAGAAAAAAAACGAAATTGGTTGAATTTTTTTGCCAAGGGTTTCAATTAAATCTGGGTGACTTTCGTGTAATGAAATGCATTTAATTTTTCACATTTAGATGTGTGAATCTGGAAATTCGAGATTAAAGCAGCATATTTTGTTGCTAAGGAAATGATTCAGTACCATGGCACAGAGTCATGAAATTCTCCTGAATTTAACTAAGTAGGCTAAATAAACGCATTTATAACGCAAGAAAAGTCATGTCCGATATGATTGCATTCTAAGAGGTAACAAATCTTTTTGAAGAAATGAAATGAAATGAAATTGTTTATTCTGTAAATAGGATATTGCAATCACTGTTACACGTCATCTTAAAAAAATATATATTTAAAATTAGCTAGATGAGTTCGGCGTTTCCTATCTGACTACTCTGAGAAGAAAGGCCGAAACAAACTCAGAGGTCACAGTCTCTTTTAAAGTCCAGACATAATCTTGGTCAGGCCATATGAGGACCATGTAGATTAGTGTCTCAAATGGTCTGTTGAGAAAAGAACCACACAGATTTGAGTGGACCTGTCCTGTCAGTGCAAGCATTTGTCAGTAATCGTTGAGCTCAACTCGACGAACAATACCAAAGAAAGGACATTTGGGTAGGCCGCATAAACTACTCAAACTGCCAGAGCATCATTAAATCTAAATCAGAAAGAAAAAAAAAATCCACATAGTCCTCACATTCACAAAATTTAAAAAAAATATAATACTTTACAAAGTAAAGTAACCAGATACAGCATCCTATATTTTGGCGACGCTTGACTCGTTAGATGTCTTTATGTTCCTGTTTTGCTTACTTTTACATGTCTATATAATTATATTAGAAATGGCCATTTTTGTTAAAACAAATGCTCACTTATTCCCGACTTTGAAAAATACTAGAAATAGGACTACAAGTTTAAGAACCCAATACGAAGACAAGTTATGCTTAGGTAAATATAAAACTGCTTTATTGAGGAAAAGTGTTATGTGTATGGCTCCTCTTATTTATAACCATATACCTAGAAATATTAAAGAGCAACCTCTAAGAATATTTAAAAAGTACTTGAAAATATTACTAGTAAAAAAATGCTATTACTCTATACCAGATTTCTTAAATGACAAGTCTTTTTAATAACTATGTACATATATTAAACAAATAAGTACCTCTAAATAAATTAAATAATAAAAATAGTAAATAATATATTGTATAAGAAACTGTAATAAGTTAATAATTAATTTATATAAGCTAATAAAATTTTTGCATGCCATGAGGCAGAATGTATAAGGATCTCAAAATATTGTAACACCTAAATGTATTCGTTACCTACATTCTATGCAAATAAATAAATCTTATCTTATCTTATCTTATCTTCAATGTCACATATTTGTGCTGCCACCTGTATATATGCCTTCCACAAATGATCACATATATTTGCATCTTGACGACAGATTAAAGGATGAATCATGAATTCAGATGAGATATTATTGCCGGGCTGTTCATAGAAATATATTTATGCTCGTGATTGTCCATGAAGTTTAAATAAATGAATAAAATATTTCACCGAGTTTTAACTTTTTTTCTTTTCTTTCCAGTATCGCCCAAGTTGCAAAGGCGCTGATGGCGTTCGTGATATTCCTTTCATTCGCCCTTCAATTCTACGTGCCCATGGAAATGATCACCAGGATAAGGAAAGGCAAGGAGTCCCGATATGAAAACCTGGTACAAATCGTCATCAGGACAGTCATGGTCACAATGGCAGGTAAGAATTACTTAGAATATCTATTATACATTGTTTTTTACCAAAAATCAGGGCCGTATATAATGAAGAGGTACCTAGGTGGTGTTGCAATAATTATTTTTTTAATAATTACCCTACGAAACATTTTAACACTAGTGGGTCTAAACCGTGTACTGGGGGGCCTTATTATGACGTATTAATGCCACCATTATTCCAGTGTGAGTGAGAGACGGAGCTATACAAAGCCGCTAGCACCATGCTTTTTCGCAGTGGAATAATGATGGCATTAATACTTCATAATAAGGCCCCTGGATAAACTGTTTCAGTACAGTACAGTACATACATTACTGGGACAGTACGATAAGTCATGTAACAGTTTGTGTGTCAATGTCCTTTGTTTGTGTGATTGTGTGTGTTTACTTCTTGTACTGTCTGTAAGCCGTCAAATCTATACTAATATTATAAATTCGAAAGTAACTCAGTCTGTCTGTTTGTCTGTCTGTTTGTTACCTTTTCACGTCTAAACGACTAAACTGATTTCCAAAAAAATTGGCAAGAAGATAGATGGCATTCTGGGGAAGAACATAGGCTACTTTTTGTTTCAAAAATATTCTTATAGGGGCTGATATAGGGGTTAAAATGTTTTCTGGGTATCCCAGCAATTCTTAAGTTTGGGATATGAAAATTCAAATGTATGCTTTTGGTAAGAAATTAAGAATTATGTCTCACAGCGTTTTTGTAAAATCCCCCAAGGGGGTAAATTGGGGATGATTTTAAAATTTACATATTTTTTATACTTTATTAAAAGAGATTTACGGGATGGGAAATATAGTCACAGTCCGTATCTTGAGATAACATTTAGTTTTTATTTCATTAAAATCGGGTAGGACATACTTTTATCCCGGTAGTTCGTTCCCGTGGAACAATATCCGACAGCCACGCGGGCGAAACCGTGGGCAAAAGATAGTGAGTTAATAAGCCCATGTAGTAAGAGGCGATCCAATTGCTTGCCATTCACAAATCTAGACTCTGAGCTACTACTGAATATTTTCAAAAAAAAATCTGATGTTTATTCAGATTTTTTTTTGACACAGTAACGTTAGTGCAGACTTGAAAGTTACCTAATAAATAGCATAACATAGTATAATTAGCCTATAATGTTATCACTCCTTTCCTCGAGAGGGAGTGTGCTGTAATCTACCACGCGGGCCCAGTGCGGGATGGTAGATGTCACATGTCTTCGAATTTTTGGTTCTATGAAATGCCGGTTTCCTCACGATTTTTTCCTTCACCATTCTGACAGCTGTGGTGATGAAATTATTTACCTAATAAATACAACTATATATTTTAAAACATAATTAGCAATAATTAATTATGCACAGACAACAGTTGAACTAACATACGTTGTCTGACATTAATTGCTTTTGGAACGAAAACCGGTAGCAACGTTCCAGGAATGCTTAAACTTTTAAAATGTCCCTGAAATATTCTCCGTTTAATAAAGTCATGTTACGTAAAATAGTCTGGAAAGTTACATAAATCTTACATAATTATACCTACAACTTGTTGCTCCCCTCAAGTTTGTGATAAAAGTCTTTGAGAAAGTTTGTCAGTTCCATTTAGAGGGTTACTATTACTTCAATGTAGGTACTGTCTTTACTTAATTTAATATCTTAAAAGTAGTTATCACTTTATCAACATAAATTGACGCCTTTGGAGGTTCGAAGAGACCCTTTTCCAAAAGTGAGACTAAATAGGCCTAACTAAAAAGTACTAAAAAGTAATTTTGATTGTCACCCCCGTTTACAAACACATGAATAAAACACGTATTCTTCATGTTGTGTCTACTGTAGTGCTATTCTGTAACCATCTCACCGTGAAAATTTAGGTGAAGTGAGCTCGGAGTGAGCTGTCAGTCCTTAGCAGCAGGTGGAATGACAGCTCACTTCAAGCTCACTTCACCTAAGTTTTCACCGTGAGATTAATACAGAATAGACCGGCTGATGTTTTCGTTTTTCGCGTACACCTATAGCGAGTTGTAAAGACTAGTTGTGTACAAAACTGTTTTAAATTTCAAATAGGAGAACAAAATAGCTAACAAAACATGTCTGAAATAACGTCAACACAATGTATGATACATGTTTTATACACATGTTTGTGACAATTTTTTTACAAGACTTGTTGAAAAACAGTATCACAACTTGTGTAATTAGATATGGGTATAAAGACAAGGGGTCAGATTGAAAATATTTAAACAAATACAGATCAGAGAGGGGACAAAAGAGAAAACTGGAAGACGATGCTTGTCTTATCTATCTATATATTATCCGAAATGAATTGCCCTATTTTCTCCCGTAAAAAAAATCTGCTTGTGCCAAATCTCCTTTTAAACGGAACATTTTTGGACCAATTAGTAGTCGAGGAACAATCACTGAACTATATGAGGCAATTAGTTCCCGGCTTGAAGTTCAATACGATTTCTGAGCTGAGTTCAAATTGCAGCCCCGTTTGACTAATTTAGCAGTTTTGTTTGTCCGTGTAAGAGGGCCTTAATGATCATTGCAGTTGGGTTTCAAATTGGTTCATTATTTTGTAGGAATTATTGGGTCAACTATCGATCCATAGTTTAGTTGCATTGCTAAAGTAAATGAAGAATATTGAAATTTCAAAACATTTACTGTGTTCGCGCCTCTGAATTATACAATGGAAGATTATTATACAATGTTTTTAGATACTGGAATCCAGACATTGAAACTAATTTCAATTAAACATAAAATTTATCTTACTTACCAGCCAAATGTTTATCCATAAATTACTTAAGCCAGAGGTCTCTGACCCGTGGTTGGTCCGTGGATGGGTGACCATCTTTACATACCGATACTCCTTCGTGCTTTGGAAAGCACGTTAAGCCTTTGGTCCCAGCTGTCATTCGTGGATATTATCATAATCTACTCATTACAATGTTTTTTTTTATGAGTTGTATTGCAATATGTGGTTAGCTAGCGACCTCGATATTTTTTTATTTTACCTCGATGGTCCTTGTTTATCAATTATTACTTCTAGTTACAGCTTTAGGAGGCTTTTATTTAGATATTGTTTTCGTTTAGTTATTTTTATTTCTGCTTGAGTATAGTTCTTGATATTTTTGGTTGGTATATTGGCGTGTGCTAGCTGTCATATGGCTATTAATTTTATAATTTAAATTATGTTTTGTGTTGCGTAATCTAAATATCATTTTGCATACTATTTTTTTCTAACTGAACAGACAGCTGTGTTGCTGGGGAGTTTGTTGCGCCACTTCTTCCCAGCTAAAGCACTAGGAAGTGGTGAAGGGTGGGCGTTTTGGGGGACTGTCTTATGTAATTTTGACTTTCGAAAAGTGCTGATTCTCAGCCTAGTTTGAATAAATGACTTTTGAATTTTGTATTTGACAGTCGTTACGGGTCGTCAGAAGCCCGAAAGTCTGACAACTAGTCTTACCAAGGGATATTAACCCAGTTACTGGGTTGTGGAGGTCAGATAGGCAGTCGCTCCATGTATAATAATTGTATTCAGCTGCATCCGGTTAGACTGGAAGCCGACCCCAATATAGTTTTGAAAAGGCTAGGCAGATTGATTTGCTTCTGTTGTTTCCCGTACCATCTTTTTGATTTCGGGTAGCTTTTTCTTCGAAAAGAAAGGCACTTAGTTAGGTAATTATGGTAGAGTTGTGTCATAACATTTGCATAAAAGTATTGTAAAAGTTCATATTTGTAATGTTTTAGATCTACTCGTACCTATTTGTGAAGGATACAAACCAAATCATAGAATTACACAAGAAAACGTAATATAAGTTAATCAGTCCTAATTTCCTTTATCCAC
This sequence comes from Xanthia icteritia, assembly GCA_949128155.2. Taxonomy (NCBI): domain Eukaryota; kingdom Metazoa; phylum Arthropoda; class Insecta; order Lepidoptera; family Noctuidae; genus Xanthia; species Xanthia icteritia. Next base: position 3,953,949 of record OX421937.2, read on the forward strand.
AGTGGCCATCGCCGCAGCCTTCCCAAACCTGGAACTGGTCATCAGCTTCGTGGGCGCCGTCTTCTTCTCAACCCTTGGACTGCTCATCCCAGCCGTGGTAGATACCGTATACAACTGGAATACTGGTCTAGGACCCTTTAAATATGTTCTATGGAAGAACCTGTTAATTGGAATCATTTCCCTAATTGCTCTTTTTTCTGGAGCGTATGTATCTATTCAAGGTATGATTGAGGATTTCGGTGGTCATAGTCTTGAAGTCCACGATGTGCATGACAATACGACGCTAACGTGATTTTGGAGGCATACAAATTACTGTGTGACTTTTTAAAGGAACCTGATCGGTTCCGTCGTTTAGATTTTTAAGTAGGTACATAATCATTATATATTAGCCTTTATTTTATAGTAAAAATAGAGATGTAAACTGCGTGTACTGCCGCTTCCGAAAGTACACGGTGGGACTTTCACGGCACCTGGTGTTCCGTCGCCTTTTGGCTACGGTGGGACGATACCATATAGTTAAACAGTATGTTAATAAGTGAAAATGCAATGTAAGTCAAGTTACCATTAATATTAAGAAATTTATGAAGATTATAAGACATTAAGGTAAATACTTCAGAATTTTGTGAATCTGCAGACATAATAACATATATTTCCGCCACGTGTAGTATGATCACAGTTATCCTCTATTCTATTAAGAATAGATATATATCTCTATCTCTCTCTATTCATAGTGATATTTGTTTTCTTAATTTTCGAAGCCATAGAAATCTTTCTACAATCTATAATAGTAAAGGATCCGACCCAGGAACGACCTTTACCCATTTGTTTAATGGATGAAAAGTATTTTAAATCAAATTTAGTATGTTAGAAAATATAATAATATCTGTTATTAATAAAAAAAACAAAAATTTGTTTTTTTAAATATAAAATACAATATAATAAATAAAATAAAATTATTTTCCCGTTTCAACGGTGGTCTTGCTACGCGTGCAGAACTGATTGATTTGTAGGTTTTAATTTCACTGAGAATTAACTAGGACTTTGAATGTTGGTTGTGAGTTCGAAGTTTGTGAAGTATTTTATTGTTTCATCATAATTTAAATTAATACAATATTATTATAGTCTAAGATTAGAAGATCAGATCAGTAAGTAAGATCGTTCTCCTAATGTCTAAATATTGTTTTCATATTAATTAGTTATTACAAAAGTGAAGTACAAACCACTTATTTGTAAGTAAAATAGTAGAGATTTGTTATAATTTTATAAGTTAAAATATTTTACTTTTAATGACCTACTTACCAAATTATACGTTTTATTTGGAATTTATAAAAAACTAGGTGCACCCCGCGGTTTCACCCACATAAGTCTCGATCCTGTAGGAATATTGGGATATATATAAAAAGTATCCTATGTCCTAACCCAAGTCATGTTCTATCCATGAGCCAAATTTTATCTAAATCGGCTCAGCCGTTTTAGAGTGAAAGCGTAACAAACAAACAGACCAACAAACAAACTCACTTTCGCATTCATAATATTAGTTAGGATGACCAGCTTCTTTTTCACAGGATCACGAGAGGGAAATAAGAAAGATAATTGGTTTACTAACATACATAAATTCAAAAGAAATATGCAAATGCAAGACTATTAGAACAGTCGTACACCGTACAGTCCTACACTGTCCTCTCATACCTATTAACTCTGTAATTTGAAAGCATTGTAAATACCATTTACTTTTAAAAGAGTAACCATGGAGTTTCTTGCCGGCTCTTCTCCATAGGAAACGACCAATTGGAACCGTGCATCTAGCTTCTGACGTTTCATAAGTGCCCTTACAGGTTTATGTGAAATATTGAATTTGAATTTGAATTTGTCGCGACTGACCGCAGGATTATTACTAATGACCACGGTAATGACATTGACACTGGAACAAGCCAGTCAGATAGTATGGTTTAACTGCCGAAAGTAGCATTTTCTCCTTGCAGCAGTTAAACTTCTTCCAAATCGAATTTCGGCTATCGCGGCCAATCTCAACGGAGACTAGCCAGCAACGCGAGAGATTTTATTGTGCATAAGTGTGTGTGCGCAAACATAGGTGCACGCTCTCGTCTCTCACTCTCATAGTCTCATGAGACGGCAATCCGACACGGCCGGAGAGAGATCAGGCGTAGGACCAACGGCATAACGTGCTTTCCGAGGCACGGGAATTCTTTCAAGTAATATGGAAATCCAGTACCTATCTATAAATATATATTTATTACACGCATTTTTTTTTAAACCTGAATTATTGTAATTTTGTTTAGCAAATCACAGCAGTAATTAAAAGTGTGACTGCATGCAAGCATTTTGTTGTGGTTAGTCTGCATTTTGGACACCAGGTGCTCAAAGACTTTTTTATTATTATGTAAGTCTTGTCCTCGCCCCTAGTACATGGGACTTAAACATAACTGGCGAAATGTGGGTGAACAATAAGGTACACATCTGCTTAACGTTTCGGGATTTACAGGCTTGATGTTGTGTGTTATCCTGCTGATAATGATGATGAGTCGCATGTCAGAAAAATTACTTGTTTAATGTTCTTATTAAATGCAGTATGACAGCTTGATTGAGAACCAACAGCAAGTCATATAGATCATAAATAACAAACATTGATTAATTAGCTTTAACTTCAGTAGTTGTTTAGTACATCAAGAATGTAATAAGAGATTCTTAATCCACTATTGATTTCATATAGGGTTTTTTAGATAATAATATGTAACTTATTACGGTTGTGTTAAAACACAAATCATAGACGTAAGACACACAGTCGCTAAATTAAAATGGAACTGGGCAGGCCACATCTGCCGCATGTTGCATCAGAGTTGGTTGAATTTAGCCACAGATTGGGTTTCAAACAACTGGAACTGGCGACACGGTAGGCCCAGAAAGAGATGGCGTAACAAGTTTTACTCATACCTAAAGGATTGGGCTCTAATGGTAAAAGAGAGAGAAACAGAAAGACGGAACGGAGGCCTTCGCCTTGCAGTGGGACACAAGTAAATAGGGTCATAGTAAATATAATCATAATAGAAAAAACTTATTATGATATCTTATTATAAGTCTTTTTTAGATTTAGCTAGGAGGAAATGTGGAAATCATCCTCGCGTTATTTATGTTTTCATAATTATGGCTGTTAAATTTACTCAGGTAGGTACTTATTTAGTATATAAGTCTTATATTTGAAGTGAAAACTTCTTTAGCGGCGTTGTGCACTTTTTTTGTGATCGGTAAAAAATATTAAACTCGCGTCCGGACACGTGACCTGATCGAAAATTCGTAAGATTGTCATGTTTGTGCACGATAGCGCAATAAATGAATATTGTATTTTACCACATAAATGATAGTACTTTTATACTGTTCATTAAAGCAATTCGTGCAAAATGATTCCCTAACCATTCTAAAATATCAAAAATGCACAACGTTAATATTCAAGTTTTCACTTCTGCCGGCACTCCCGGAGTGCAACCCGTTGTTTTTTTTATTTATTAACAATTTCAAATATTAACCTATTGTCACAGTTTATGCACAGCCATATATTGTGTAACAGTAAATATAATTACTAAGAAAATTTTGTAGCCGATATTGTGATTGGTACCATAATTATCTACTTATTCCTTTGAGATAATCAGCGTGAGGATGATAATATTCATAATGTATTAAAATAATTATGTATTTTTCTTATAATAATGTAAATATTATGTCGTAATAATATGAAATGTGTACATAGCTAACTAATGGCGAATTATTAACGAATAAATTTAGCCGTGTAATAAAGATGCTTTTACTTAAAGTTATTTTATTTCTTTAATTTGACTATATTGAGATAACCTGATCATGTAGTCAGGGAAATTGATTGAATTCAAATTCACACGCTACGTCAGTTTTTCGACGGACAATTCAAATCGGCAGTCAATTTGCCTGGCTTTAACTAAACCTGATAAAAGCATAATTTCGATAATTCCATAACTCATTATTCTTCAAGCTTTGTATGGAACGATATTACACAACTTTCTTTAAAAATAATCACGTGCAGCACCGTACACGTTAAAAATAAAGAATAAGAGAGATTTTGTGTGAGAGACAATTATATATTTCTACTCTCTCATGTACCAAAACGTGAGGCGACCTTGAAACCGCCGCCAACCGATGTAACATACGACCGCCCGCGCCGCCTAAAGGCGGAGACTGACTTGCAACGTTTCTTTGCAGTGTATCGAGTTTTTGTAACGCGTTACACTTATAGTCAGAGCAGCGTGCCGAACCACTCGATGCCAGCTACGCATCTTCCACTCGACTTTGTCGTAAATTCCCTTGGAACGGTAATATGAGAAACGAAAATTTAATGTGCTCGAAGCGAGCGTTCGCCGCGTCTTGTGTATCACCGTTTTGTAACCCCAAGCTCGCCTCAAATGATACGTTACAAACAAACATTGCAAGCCAGTCTCCGCCTTAAGAAGTTACTTCAAATAAACCCTGAACGTTTTCCTGGCTAGTAACGAAAGGGGTTGCGATTGCGAGCGTTTTATCGATATGGGCCCATATCGATAAATTTTCAATAAGGTGCCTCCTCCTGGATTTCCAATCTTTTCACAGAACCCTAATAAAAACAATACCAAATCCAGAACTAGGACGCCAGACTACTTCCTTTAAACGAATCGGGGTGGACGTACATGTATGAAAAACTGGCTCAACTATGCAAACTAACTTAGTTTAGCTGGTGGTAGACGGTTCGCTTTACAATTAGGGTTTTCATAAAAATTCACGCCACCAGTTGGCGTCACTTTAACAAGAGGTCTTCCATTTCGACAATGAATATAAAATATATGATGACGTTCATCATTCGTTTCATTCATTCGTTCATCATTCAGTCACGACTAAAGAAAATATAGGCGCTTTTGACAGGTGCCTGGATCTGCCGTCTCAGTGCTGTCCAGTGAACGTCGTTTCAGAAAACCCTCATTCCATTTAATTATATGATGTTTACTGATAGGTGAATATTGTTTCTAAGAACCTTATTTTACTTTCTGCACGGTTTCAACATTATAAAAACAAAAATAATCAAAAAATTGGTGTACACTCAGATTGTGGATTGAGGGCGATCGATCAGGTTAAGCTACGCTTGCCGCGGTTGGTCCGTAGATGGGTGATCATCTTTACACACCAAGACCCATCCGGGCCTCGGAAAGCACGTTGAACCGAAAGTCTGACAACCAGTCTTAACAAAGGAGTATCGTATTACCCAGTAACTGGATTATGGAGGTCAGATAGGCAGTCGCTCCATGGAAAATACTGGTTTTCAGCTGAATCCAGTTAGACTGGAAGCCGACCCAACATAGTTAGGCAAAGGCTAGGTAGATGAGATGATGGTATAAACGATAACACAATAAAATAAACTATTTTAAACTTTAATTTAAAAATAAACGTAGTACAACAAATTCATATTCAAATTCATTTATTTCGTACATACAGAAGGTGTTTATAATACATTAGATCCGAGCTGTGTTCTACCAAAAGGCATACAAAATATCAAAGGTTTTACAGTCTAAAGGTTTAACAGGTAGTAAAAGTCGTTGAACTCCAAAAAAGAGAAATGGATGAGGTCTCTTTAAAAGACAGCGCGCTTGCCTACCACTCGGTACAGTAAATTAATTGTTTATCAAGTTGACACACTCATACTCACATCACTTTGCCGTGTTTTCATGTCATGTCATTTCATACAACTGTCAAAGAATGACAGTTATGATTTGAATATAAAGACAAACTAAGTTGGTAGTCAATAAAAAAATATTTTCCCTGAAATTCAATCCCTGTAAAAAAAATTGGTTAGGTCTGACCTTCTACGGTAGCGAAAATCAATCTCTGGGGAGATCTGGGTATCTGGGTATCAAAAATGAAGAGATCCGCTGGAGAACCAAAGTAACCGATAAAGCCCCAAGAATCGCTAAACTTGAAGTGGTAGTGGACAGGGCACATTGCTGCCGATGGGGCCGAAACGTTCTAGATTGGCTACCGCGTACTGGAAGACGTAGTATTGGAAGGCCTCCCACAAGGTGGACCGATGACCTTGTGAAGGCCGCAGGAATCCGCTGGATGCGGGAGGCACAGAACCGGTCGAAGTGGCGGTGCTTGGGGGAGGCCTATGTGCAGCAGTGGACGTCTGTCGGCTGAAATGATGATGATGATGATGATCTGGGTAAAATTTTATTATTGTTTATGTTCTTCAAGGTTTTTTTTAAACGTTAATATAAGATTACCTAACTTCAAACCTGTTTGTAAATATAAGTAATTCCAAAAACGTTTATCTTGCGGAATAAAATAAAATAATACCTATTCACCTAGTGGGTATCATTAACATAGGTACTTAACAAGCGTAAAAACCAAGGTTTTGTTAGTAAAAACGAAGACGAGCCCTGAATTGCGAACAAAATGCGAACGTAACCAGAATTAAACAGCTTATTAAAAATGTATTTGGCGGCACCTCGGTTTGGGATTTCATAAAGTATTTCAATTATCATATGACCCCTTTATGAACTTGTCCGATGAAACGCCAGCCCGCGCCGCAGCTGAGCGTGTAGTTTTAAATTCCCCTGATAATAATAGGCTGGATCAAGGAGTGATCATACTCCTTGATCCAGCCTGTCCCAGCTCTTGCTGTCCCCCCCCCCTCAGCGAACGCCCTAAGCCGAGGTTCGTACCCCACAGGGGGTGCCCTTAGCGAGCGTTCGTTTAGTATGTAATCTAGAATAGTTTGCATTTATGCTCCTGGCTGGAGGCTCTTAGTGTAGTAGCTAAAGGCAGCCACAGGAAAGTCCGGTTAAGCAGCCACGACCTTAGTGGTCACCTGTAAGACGCCCTAGATGAAAAAAAAAAACCCTTTATGAAAACCTTTTTGTGGTGTTATTTTAATCAATAGATTGGTGCCTTGTTGGTCGCAAGCGGTACTGGTGAGCGTGAGATCCTGGGTTCGATTCTCGGGCAGTCGGGCAAAGTGTTACTGGGTTTTTCCTTTAGGAATTTCTCAGTAACAGCCCGGAGTTTGGATTTTTTCCCGGTTAATGGCAATAGGCTCGCCCCCTATTACATGGGACTTAACATAACTGGCGAAATGTGGGACACCTCTGCCTAACCTTTCGTGGAATACGGGCCTGATGTTATTTTAAGTAGGTTGGTACGTTAATTGACTTTAATTAAAATAGTCAATAATCTTGGATTAACCTATTCAATTCATGGTTAGTCGTGATTTGACCTACTTTTAGACAACTAATTATTATTGTGAAAAAAGTATTTTCGTAGCTAAACTACAACACAATTGACTTCCGGGAAAGTTAGTGCCTAACCTTCACCATATTTTTGTATAATGAGTTAATAATTTATACCACGTTTAAAAAAAAGATCAACAAACTCTGTAACAAAATCAAAAAAAAAAAAAAAAAAAGGGTTGGTTTATCGTTTCTATGGGAATAAATAATATTTACATCTATGATTGCTCTAGCCTTAACAGATATTATATTTGTTTCAATAGAAGTCGTAATACAATTCTGTTACTATAAAGGCTGAATCGATTGAAAGACGTTTAAAATTATGAACTATTTATTACCTAATTATAATATTAAAATAAATAATACTTTTTTTATTTCCATAAATTTGTTTAAGCAAATACTTTTACACGTCTAAATTAAATATTTTAAAACTGGATGAGTTCGGTGGTTCCTAACTGAGAGAAGAAAGACCGAAACAAACTCGGAGGTCACAGTCTCTTTTAAAGTCCAGACATAATCTTGGTCAGGCCATATGAAGAGGAACATGCAGATAAAGTGTCTGAGATGGTCTTTTGAGGTAAAACCATATAGATTTGAGTGAACCTGTCCAGTTAGTGCACGCATTTGTTAGTAATCCTGTAGCTCAGCTTAGAAGTTAAGGAGCTCAACGACTCGATCGACAATACCAAAGAAAGGAAATTGGGGTAGGCCACATAAAGAACTCAAATTGCCAGACAATCGTTAAAAATTAAATGAAAATAAAAAAGAAAATCACCCACATTCACAATAATTAAAATAATAATAATCATTACTCCTGGACACGGCTTGCCTTGTTGGGAGGTTCCTCTCTCTGGAGCCCTGACCGCCGCGCGCCGGTAGCTTGGACCCTGTTTATTTAGGGCTACGATTTTTTATATTTTTATATTTATTTATTCTAATATTTAATAATATAATTAATATATTTATATAATTTATGTAAATAACGAAAAAAGGAAAATAATATTATTATAACACTTTACAGAGTAAATATTCATGTCATTGTGTAAATAATATTCATCATAAAAGTCAAAGTGTGTATGTATCTACATCGCGCATGCGAACTACGCATCAAAGACCTGGCATCACACAAAAATCCTGACGTCACACAAATCCTGCATCACGCAATTAGAGTTTACCATGCGAACGACATATTATTATATAAGCCTATCCGACATAAATTGTCGGGCAGTCGCCCGCCAGACACGACACCCTTCTGGTCGGAGGATCCTCCCTTTTCTATGGAGTATGAATATACTTTACGTTCCTCATACCTCTAAAGGTCTGTAAATAGCAAAAAAATCATTAATTGGAAAAATTTAAAATTGGAGCCGCTCAATTCCAAGCCCAAAGTCGTCAATACAGTCATTAACAGTATAAAAGACTTTCTGGCATAGTTTTATTTAGTTATTTAAAGCTTAGTTCTTGAATGTGGCTCTGTATAACCCTGTATATTTTATTAGGTCTGCACTGTAGTACTGAACTTACTTAAGTAAACATACTCGTATAATGAACATAGGTACCATACCTCTCGAATTCCAAGAATACCACTGCAGCTGAGTAATAAAATTAACCAAAATATTACGAGGTAAATACAATTTAAACAATAAGCACAAAGAAATAACAAGTTCTTTTATTAAAAGACAAGAGTATAATTTCAAAGTTTGCTGAGATTTAAATGGTAAGAATTGCTTGTTTGTTAGGTACTTTGAGTTGTCATTTATTTTCGAATAAAAGTTTGTTTAGATATTTTAATACAATTACAGATACGTTTTAAACGAACTGGTAAACTGTATTTTGATTACGATGAATTTTCGTATCTTTACGTCGTTAGATAAATGATATATTTTATAATTATAATCTTACATAGCATAATAAAGACGGACGAAGGAAGAAAATGTCGTCAGAAAAGTTTTGCGTATGAGTGTGGATGGCAATAAGAGTAGGGGAAAACGATGGATGGACTGTGTTAAAGATGATATGGCTAGAAGGGAGTGACTTCTAGATGACTAACAGAGAAGTATGGAAGAAACATTACACTAACAAGACATTACACACACATTCGTCGGTGTGTTATAAGTTATAAGACACGTGTAGGTAAATAGAGGACGAGCCTAATGCCGGACACAAAGCCAGACGCCAGGCTGTTACTGAGAAATGCACAATTAAAATAAACTACTTAATGGCGCTGCAAATTGTAACCGCATATTATTCTTACTCTGAATAACAGCATCCATAACTTGTGCAGATACCCTAGTTTCACGCGCAATTTGTAGAATTTGAAACGACTTCTACAATTACTCTGAATGTTCATAAGTTTGTTCAGAACTTGGATATGATTTAAGTAGTTAATCGTTACTCGAAACTTTGCCTAGAAAGTAGGTTATACTTATAATTTTACTGGAAGACCATTACCTAAAACACTTATAAATAACATAATACATAATATCATACCCGATGGGTTAGGAAGAGTTGAACCCACATTTTACCGGTTAGTAATAGGGGGCGATCCTATTGCCATCAACCGGGCACAATTCCATACTCCGGGCTGGAAAAACCTAATAACAATTTGCCCGTCCCGGAATCGAACCCAGGAGCTTATGCTCAGCAGTAACACTTGCCACTAACGAGGCAATATTTTTTTTTAAAGAATTCAGTTAAAATAAGTCGACCACTACTTTCCTGTGACAAATATAACTGGCTTCCTTTTAGTAATCCATCAAATACCAGTCTAATTGTGTCTAAATTGAAAACTGTTCCTACTGGAATATTTTTTCTACGCATAATGGCTGCCGCGACGACGTGACAAGATTGTCAAGAGAACAGAATAAGTAATTACCTTATTAAAATAAAAATGTTCGGCGGTTTTTAAATAAGAAGATGGCCTAAGGTCTTGGCAACGCAACGTGCGGAACCACCCACGCTTGTAGTGAACCTAAAGTTAAGTTTTTACCGCGGTCCACAATTAATTAAACTAATTGAAGAAAATACATTAAAAAAAAATACATATAGACGAACATAATTATAACCTTCTCCTTTTTTAAAATTAGTTTAAAAAGGCGTTTTAATTCTAGTATAAAAGCTTGGGACAAAGAATTGATAATCCAGCGATTTTTATTATTTTTAACTAGATATTCTTGTTAGATCATTTGTTTGAAAAACAGTTGCGAATTTATTACAAAATAAATGATGGTAAGCGATTATTGTAGAAGCTCACTAACGTATAAAAATTTTTGGCTGAAACCATACACTAGGATGTCGAAATTATATTGTTTTGCCTTAAATCGATTCTATATTGAGATATCGTCACTATTATGACAATATAAAAATAATTACCATAAACACTTTTTTTTTTTTTTGGATGGAAAATTATCGAATAACTTCTCCCGCTCTGGGTGGAGCGGGAGGGCGTCAGACTCTTACTGACTAAAACCCAGCGGTGTTCCTTCCGTTGCCTGTACGTTGCCAGGGGCCACGGTATCCCTTTCGGACTTTCCCGCAACCCCGGCAGGCATCGGTCCTAACGGACCCCTTCACTTCTGCTGACATCTCTTTGAGGCGCGCGTGGAATACAACGTGCCGTCGACCCGGGCCTGGTCCTTATCGGACGGCGAGCTACCCATTGCTCACCGTCCGCAAGCCCGCGCCTGCGATTCCCGACGCCCGGGGCGTCTCCTGCGGCGGCTAGGGGCGTGAGGGCGCGAATTTTGCCTTTCCCTCACGCGTTCTGCCTCCTCCTTCGCGAGCATTACTGCTTCGCAGAAGGAGGTGACGGCCTCCCATGCCCTCTCGCTCCGTACCATGGCCTGGACTAGGGCCGGACGCGAGAGATCCCCGCCACCGATCGCCTCCACGAGGACACGGCGATGCTCTGCCCAAGCCGGACAGACCTACACCGTATGCTCAACCATGTCCTCCGGGCGATCCACGCAGTGATGACACCCGGGCGTTTCCTCCCGCCTGATACGAAACAGGAACCTCCCGAAACAACCATGTCCGGTGAGGACCTGCGTTAGGCGGAAGGTGAGGACGCTGTGGCGCCTCTCTAGCCACTCCTCAAAGAGGGGACTTATCGCCGCAATAGTGGCGTGCCCAGCACTGGGTTGCGACAATCGCACTCTCCATGACGTCATGAGATCCCGCCGGAGCTCTGTCCGTTATGCCGCGATTTCTCGCGGAAACGGAGTTACGCCCCGGTGTTTCGACACTCCCAGATGTGCGCGAGGACTTTTGCCTCCAGATCCCATGGCGGTAATCCGGCAAGGAGGTTCGCCGCCTCACCGGAGACCGTGCGGTATCCCCGGACCAGCCGGGTGGCCATGACCCTCTGGGACGCGTTCAACCGGCGGGCTGGCCGCCGCCTCAATGAACGCGCCCAAACCGGTGCCCCGTAAAGGGCCATGGACCGCACGACCCCCGCGTGTAGCCTCCGGCAGGACCCCCTAGATTGGGCAGGAGCCGCTTCAAAGCAGCCCCGGCCCACTCCAGTCTGGGAGCCAAACGTTGGAAATGCTCCACGAAGTTCCACCGGCTGTCGAGGACGAGTCCAAGGTACTTCATCGTCGACTCGATGCCGATGTGAACTCCTCCTACCGTTATTTGGGACCCCAGCGGTGCCGCGTTACGAGGACCATGAAAACACATGGCCTCGGACTTGTGCAGGGCCACCTCGAGTCCCAATTGCCGGATTCTGTCTACGATTGTCGCAACCCCGTGTGTCACTAGTTCGGCCGCCGCCTGGTGCGACCTCCCCTGCGCCAGGACCAACGTGTCGTCAGCGTAGCATACGACGCTGACGCCGCTAGGGAGGTCGGCGCGCAGCACCCAGTCGTATCCGATGTCCCACAGATGCGGCCCCAGGACCGATCCCTGTGGGACACCGCACGACATCTCTTGCCGGTTCCATTCTCCCTGGTGACCGGGGTAGATGACGGCCCTGTCCGTCAAATAGGCCTCAACCACACGACAGAGGTAGGTCGGCCATCCGGTGATACCGAAGTGCCTCCCTGATGCAACTCCAGGGCAGGGTATTGAAGGCATTGGCGTTGTCTAGAGACACCGCCAAGACGACCCCACCCCGGGCCACAGCGTCCCCCGTCGTGAGGGCTCGCACGCGCATGATGGCGTCCACCGTAGAGCGCCCCCTGTGGAAACCAAACTGGCTCTCCGCCAAATCCGGCCCCACCAGCCGCCCGACGAGGCGGTCTGCAATAACTCTTTCAAAGAGCTTGCCCACCTCATCGAGCAGCACGATGGGCCGGTAAGCTACCATAAACACCTGACGCTGCTTTAGAACTTTTAATTTAATAAGCTGCTAGACAGTCCTGCAACCGTAGTTTTTGCTCCAGAAAGTTTGACCCCAACATGAATATTACAAAAGTTTCGGATGCAGATGGCGGTGCAAAGTGCAAAGTGACGACAATTTCCCAAATTTATCGCTTGGTTAGCTCATAACTTTGACCTATTCAAGTTCTTGGGTGTCCTGTTAAGGATATATGACTCCAAGATAGTGTAAGCAATTAAATATAGCAAGGGCGAATTGGTATGTCTTACTTTTAATTAATTGATTCACATCCGTCACTTCACACTTCGGGTCCAGTTGAAAACCAGCGTCAGGCACTAGTTGTCTGGCATTTTTGTTGAACTGGGCCTTTTTGGCGCAGCCGCGAGGCACATTTTCGTACTAGTTTTTACTTAACTATTTATATTTATTTCTTTTTTTACTTATATTATAATAAGTAATTATGTTGTTTTGTGTGCCTTTTAGTCTGTGCTAAATAAATGTATTTGCTTTATTCTTTCTTTTAAACAGGTCGATATTATATATTGAACGCTAGATGTTTTTCAAAAAACTTATTCTCTTAGAAATTTAACTAAAATACAGTCTCCATCGAAGGCTTTTAACACAGATATAGCTAATATTGACTTATCGTCATTCGCCAACTGACCTTATAAACAAAGCCAGGGGCTAACAAACATCGGTTAGACTCAAACCTCGAATCATAGGCTCAGGGAACAATCGGATCTCGTGGTCTTGGGTACGGGTTTAGAATACACTAGAAATGCCACAGGCCATTTCGAGGACTTACTACATACCTATTTCAAGTTCAAGAGGTGACCCTCATTCCCACGTAGGAGTTTATTAGAGTATTAGTTATGTTATTAGAATGAACAGTCTGGCTGGTAGTTTGATTAAACAGATTTGAAATCCAATACAGCCTCAATTAGACAATAATTTATGAATGACGTCTTTTTTAAGTTTATTTCTTTAATGACAGTGCAAAGTATGTGTATTACAGTAGTTTATGTCTAATAGGTTTCCCAGTATAACTAAGATAAGTATACAACATGCGAACCGACTACTAAGAAATATTCAAATTCATAAGGTGCAATTTTAGGTATATTACTTATACACTTCCTTTCTTTGGTATTGTTAGTCGAGTCGTTGAGCTCCTTAGGTTCTCAAATCTGTATGGTTCTTTCCTAAAAAGACCATTTGTGACACCAATCGACATGGTCCTCAAAAGACCTGACCAAAATTATTTCTGGATTTTTTTATACACATTGACATTGATGAATTTTATATATTGACATGAATATTTACTTTGTAAAGTAATCATACTATTTTAATTATGTGAATTAAAAGACTATGTTTTTAGTTTATTGTTTTTTTCTCAGTTAGTTTTAATCGTAAATGTGGTCCACCCAAATGTCCTTTCTTTGGTATTATTCGTCGAGCCGTTGAGCTCCTTAAGTTATGAAGCTGCAATATCACTGACAATTAATGTGTAAACTGATTGGACTGTTGACTCATCTGTGTGGTTATTTCCTCAAAGGACCATTTCAGACACCAATAGACATGGTTTTCACGTGATCTGAACAAGATTATGTCTGGACTTTAAAAGATACTTTGATCTCTGAGTTTGTTTCGGCCTTTCTACTCAGAAATAGTCAGATAGAAAACTCCGACCTCATCTAGTTTTTAAAATATGATTGACGTGTAAAACTGTGCAAACCAACTTTTAGAAATAAAAACATTTATAGATAAGTTTAAAATTTTAAAGAAAATGTTTAATTAATATGAAAAAAGAACTTTATTTACTTCATTAAAAATATGATATCCTTTAGAAATTAACTTGAAGATACTTGAAAGCATTTTTTTGCCAAAGTAACATAACTCACCTTGATATTACGCATACAAAAATCTAATAAAATGACTCTGTCTTGATAGACACTGTCATTTTAGTAGATTCAGAGATGATTCTCTTACCAACCTAAGAGGTATCATCTATGCAACAGATGCAGATTGCTCGCGCTTGGTCATTTGACTAGAAATTGCTTACTTCGTCGAAAGCCTTCAGAATGACGCCCGAATTCCTCTTATTTATTTATTTATCTTATCTTTACTATCATTACAGGTGTATTTACACAATACGACAGTGCGGTCATTTACAAATCTATACTTACTAAATGATTTACAATTTAAATATCATATATAGGACTAAAACAACTTGTAACATAATAGGAACTTTAGCACAATACAGAACAATTACATACTACCTACATTAATCTATATAATAACATAAAATAAATAACATCAATTTTGCCATGAATTTCGTTAATGATACGAATTTCCCGGGTCACAGGTGCTCTGGCGAGTATGTGGTCGGCGCCGCTGCCTCCACACATAGCGGTCTGGTACGCAAAAACTTAAGAGCTGCAGCACTCCCGGATTATGCTCGATGACGAAGTAATGTAACACGATACGCGACAAGTGTAAGCTCCCGTCGCACCCTCAATTCATTGTACCCGACCATACCCAGTACAAACAGCCACTAGTACTCTCGTCTGACACTTCTCTAAAAGCAAAAAAATCTACTCACAATTGACAGTTTCTGGATTTAATTTGGCGTAGGCGTGGTATTTTTGTCTCGTCTAACCAGGCCCTTACATTAGTTTATCACCGCTGCTCGTTCGTGCATAAAAAAGAAAATAATGGTAATGCTAAACAAGATTGAAGTTGAATTTATCAGTTTCTTCATGAAAAATAAAATGGTTCAGAAAAAAAATCTGTCTGAATAGAAAAATATCTATAAATAAATCTCAATTTCACGCAGTCCTAATTTTTTTAATATTTTATGCTCAGTATGCCTTTTTTAGATATTTATCAGTGGAATCACTCTCGTTGATGTTTGAATTTCAATTTGGCTTGATTGTTGAAGAAATTAAAAACTAACGGTCTTATTCATAAAAAGTTATCGAACATCTAAAAATTTGCAAAAGTCTGGTTGTTAAAAAGTTTTATTCATAAACGCATTTTAGCACTTTAAAGTTATAAAAGCCAGAGCCCTACTTAAACAGTGCTATATAGAAAAAATGGCCGACTCTCTACAGCAGCCGATTGATAAGAAAATTACATTATTTTGTCGTACAATGTAACAATTGTGTGCCAACAAATGTCAGTTTCGTAAACAATCGTATTTTGAGGAGCTGCAGTGTTGTATTTATTTTTATTTTACACTTCTGTTTAATCAATTTAGTTCATTATTATGTATGGAAGCTTTACAAAGCTTAAATACTATTGAAAGAATTGTACGTCTTGAAAACCGTCCGCTTCGAAGAAAGGTTTACCGAAATAAAGTGATCCATTTTCTCTGGACGACGAAGACTTTCGGAAACGCTATCACTTTATTAAATCTACAGCAACTTTCATCTCTTGTTCATTAGGATCTTATGTTAGATCGTAGAGGTTCTGGCTTCTTACCGAAAACTGCCGTATACTGTTGGGGTTGTCGAGAGGCAAAGACATTCAATTATTTACTTAACGCTCGAAAGGCAAGCATATGTATAAGAAATTGAGAATGTTTACTAAACAAAACCTACTTTGAACACATTCTAGCTGTAACAGTGCAAACTTTATCCTCATCTAACTAATTTTCACTTCTTTGCCTTTTATTGGACCTAGTCTTGATTCCATTTTTTTAATTTCAAATAATTAGTCAAAAGTTTTCGTCGCTTGACAGTTGCAATTTCAAGATCATTGACAAAATCTTAATATCAATTACGTCGTGAAAAGTGGCGAAACTGTAGACAATAAACTAGTTTACAGTACGTAATAATATCTTTGGTCACAATTATTAAGTAGACAGACATTCTCGTGTGACGATTCGATGTATTGGTCAATTTGTTGGATGACTTCGTTTAATACCAACATTTTGATTTATATATGAATTTATACGACATTTATTAGTTATAGAACGTTTATGAATAAACAATTTTATTGAAGGTTTTATATGCTTATCGAGTACTGTAATAGCCTGTTCACACAATGCGTTGCGGCGTTGTACCGCAAAGATTTCGCCGCATTGGCGGTCACAAGGGGTGTTGCGGCGCCGTTATGTTATTATGCCGTAGCGGCGCTGCATCGCAAAGATTTCGCCGCATTGGCGGTCACACGGTGAGACTATGCGGTGCTGCTCCGACGTCGCTACTCGTTTCGCGGATTGCAAAGCCACATGCAACCGTGGAATGCACCGTGTGGCATGCCATGGATATTTGTACGTAGGACGCCGCAACGACACCGTTCCGGCGCCGCGCCACCACCGCAACGCATCGTGTGCATCAGCCCTAATTAATGAATATCTTAAACCTTCGATAAGCTTTTTTTATGAATATAGTAAAGTAAGTATCTAAAATAGACCTTTCTAATACTTAATCAAAACTTATATTCTTTTGGGATTCAAAATAAATGAGAACAGGGATACATAGAATTTGATGAGAAAAAAATCCACTGACAGTGTGTTGGGATAATATTCGTTCAGAGTGGCCCAAACGATTATAAGAAGCCTCACACCGAGGCCTTTTAGAAATATTTATTATACCAATGTTCAGTGATAATAAATTCATGATTTAAGAGGAAAAATTGCTCAAAGGAAAACATATGTTCGACGAAAATTCTTTCGAGATTTGAAGTCGCTAAAACATAAATAAACAGGGAGAATGGTAAAAACTTTCTTACTTTTTTAGGTGTAATTTTTTTAGGGTTTTTAATTTTCGACAATTATCAATGGAAGGATAAAGAATAAAATAAAAATGAATGAATGTTGAATCTGAATGTTATCATAATAAGTTGATGACATACAGAATTTTAAATTTGTAGTGAACACCAATTTTCATTCGAGCCTGTAGAACTTGAATGAAAATTGGTGGCTTACACAATTTCAGTACACTTAAACTTTTGGGTATCTAAGATAATACCATGTTTCTCTAACTATTTAGCACTCCAACTAAGTCTGCAAAGACTATATGATACACAATATTAAAATACATAGTTAAAATATTAGCCGGCCATATTAGCCGTAGAACTGATGACCGTTGGGGTAGACGTGTTCTTGAGTGAAGACCGCGAATTAGCAAACGTAAAGTAGCCCTCAGGCGTCATGGCCACCCGGCTGGTCCGGGGATACCGCACGGTCTCCGGTGAGGCGGCGAGCCTCCTTGCCGGATTACCGCCATGGGATCTGGAGGCAAAAGTCCTCGCGTACATTTGGGAGTGGTGCGAGGAGGCGAAACGCCGGGGTGCAACTCCGCTGCCGCGAGAAATCGCGGCACAGCGGACAGAGCTCCGGCGGGATCACATGGCGTCATGGAGAGTGCGATTGTCGCAACCCAGTGCTGGGCACGCCACTATTGCGGCGATAAGTTCCCTCTTTGAGGAGTGGCTAGAGAGGCGCCACGGCGTCCTCACCTTCCGCCTGACGCAGGTCCTCACCGGACATGGTTGTTTCGGGAGGTTCCTGTTTCGT
Organism: Xanthia icteritia; assembly: GCA_949128155.2. Lineage (NCBI taxonomy): Eukaryota > Metazoa > Arthropoda > Insecta > Lepidoptera > Noctuidae > Xanthia > Xanthia icteritia. The sequence continues at coordinate 3,972,085 of OX421937.2, forward strand.
ATCAGGCGGGAGGAAACGCCCGGGTGTCATCACTGCGTGGATCGCCCGGAGGACACGGTTGAGCATACGGTGGAGGTCTGTCCAGCTTGGGCAGAGCATCGCCGTGTCCTCGCGGAGGCGATCGGTGGCGGGGATCTCTCGCGTCTGGCCCTAGTCCAGGCCATGCAAATTTCCCATTAAAAAAAAAAAAAAAGGGGTGTGCAGAACTGCGCACTTTTACTACTATATTCTCCAAAAAAATACGAATCGTTTTAGAATCAACATCGGTCTTTATTCTAAACTTTCTAAGAAAACTTAAACAAACAAATTAAAGGTAACGGTTTATATAGTAGAAACACTTTTCGATAGTAATTTGATAGAAATAAAAACATAAAAACAGCTCACCTGTATTACATTTATTACAATCACGTTTTTAAAAAACCTAAATATTGTAACAAAGGTATCAAATTTGTTTTTTTTTGTCGAATAAATCTTCGGAAATTGAATATAAACGAAAATTCTTGTTCCGCCACGTTTAAGAGCGTTTATTCTAAAAGTTGGCAACGTCACAAATAGATGTCAAATATTTCGCTGGTTTGATTAATTTGGCAATATTGCTGTATGGAAATTTGAAATGTGGCTAACTAGCGAACTATATTAATAATGAATTGTAATTATAACACTGAAATTGATGTTGTAACCGTTTTAGGTGTCAAAAAGGCATTTGGAAAGTTTCCAAATACTTTTTACATCTAAACCTAAATAATCGGTGTTACGATATTAATTATAATCAATATTTTAGTTCGCTACTTAGCCACATTTCATATTTCCATATAGTAGTATTGCCAAATTAATCAAAACAGGTAAATATTTGATAGCTTTTTGCGACGTTGGCAACTTTTAGGATAAATCCTCTTAAAATGTGGATGGTGCGCTGTAAACCGAAGTTGGCCGCAGAAAACTGTTTCCTGATTGGAGAATCACTCTGCTTACTCGTATTCCTGTACTTCACAATCTTGCATACCCCTACCTACTAATATTATAAATACTAAAGTAACACTGTCTGTCTGTCTGTCTGTTTGTTACCGTGTGTATGTATAACTTCAACATGAATGATGTAACCAATATTTTGTAACCATGTTATGAGTTAAAAGAGCGTCCGTGGAGTTTCTTGCCCGTTCTTCTCCATAGGTACCTACTACGCTTTGGAATGGGCGACTAACTTCATATTTCTGACTGACCGACCCCATGATAATTCAAAAGTGCCTGTAATTGGTTTATTTGAAATAAATGCTTTGGGTTTGAGTTTTGACCTTTCACACTTTAACGACTGAATGGATTTGGATGACATTAGGCACATAAATAGACCATGACCTGGACATGACATAGAATACTTTTTGTCCCGGTAAGAAGTACGTTCCCGTGGGATAATTTCCGACCTGCACGCTGGCGAAGCTTTGGGCAAAAGCTACTCGTGACGACTATGTACGATGAAAGAATGTCTCTTTTCAAACATGAGTTGCAGATTCGAACCCGGTAAATAGTATAGTATCACTACTACTTTATAAATTAATTTCGTGTAATTTAATAAGTAAATATTGGGAATTACTAACGACAAAGATTGAAAGCATCACAATGATAAAATTTCTTGATGTTTAATTAATAGTCTCGTCAGCCCGGAGCAACCATCGTAATTTATTCTCGATCAAGTGAGCTAACTATAGCCCTGTATAGAATAGTATTGTTGTAGTCATTTTATTTCTAACATAATATCACGCCTGTAATCCCCAAAGGGTTAGGCAGAGGTATCCTGTAGCACACCCACATTTCGCCAATTATGTTTAAGTCCCATGTAATAGGGGGCGAGCCTATTGCCGTCAACCAGTCACGAATCCAGACTGCTTCCGAAAAATTCTTGATAGAAAAATTACCAGACTTAGGAATCGAACCCAGGACTTCATGCTCTGCATTAGTACTTGTGACAACTAGACGAACGAGGCAGTATAATTATTCTATAAAAGCTTTTAATGCACTTTCTATTTTCACCATTTTCTTCCTGATGCCACGCGATCTTGCCGTTTGTATTACGTAGGAATAGCGCACGTTTTTTTGCTCATTATTGTGTTATAAAAACTGATGACCTTGGCTATGTGATTGTCAGATTAATGGTTATATAATGAGTAGGCAGAACATGCAAGAAAACACGCAAGTAGAAAACATGAACGTTGATTTTTGAGTTGCTTTGTAAATTGTATATGAAACAAAGTTTCCAATGATAACTTATCATGACGTCTGCGATTTTTTTTTTTTTTTGTTTTTTAAAGAAGCAGTAGTTTGTATACAGATATTGTGAGCCCTGCCTCTCAAACTAGGATAACCTGTATTTTAAGAGACAGTGTTCAGCTGTGAGGTTACATAAAAATAGGGATCAAAACAACTGCGGACTGTGCCAACTTATAGTAGGTACGTGTTAACAACTTAACAATCTTATTACTTTTTGAAACATATTATATTAAGGAAAAAGGAAAAATAATGTAAGACACATTAAAACTAAAACTTAAATAATGTAAGACAATTTTGATTCCTGAAGAGTTATGCAGAGGATTTCGCCATTTATGGTTTAGGTCTCACGTTGCCATTCATTTTGAATGTCAATAGATCCATTCAAAATGTATGGCAACGCGAAACCCTAACGTTATTAAACTTTGGTACAATAGGCCACACGCTCTTATTGCATTGACACTCTGTATTACGCTAAGCTAGTTCAAGATCAAAATGTTACAACTGACGTGCACCACGACTGTACGAAGATAAAAGCGGCGATGGCGTAATGGCTAAGACGCTAATAAATGAGTGAGAAGTCGTGAATTCAAAACGGAGGAGTTGCACTACTTACGTGAACCCAGTTCTACAGCTAAGCCATTCTAGAGTTTGTTTGTTTGTTAGTATTTCACGCTAAAGCGGCTGAACAGATTTAGATGAAATTTGGTACATAGGTAGACTATGACCTGGATTAGGACATAGAATACTTTTTATCTCGACATTCTTACGGGATTAAGAATTATGCGGGTGAAACCGTGGGGCGCAGCTAGTTCTTTATAATTTAATTAATACCAGAACATCAGACTTAATAGGAGAGAGACGAGGGCCATACAAAGGGGCATGAGGACCTAGACAAAGTGACAATTTATCAGCGATAACGATGATAGAAACGTCAAAAATGCATTGGATTGACATGCTACAGAAAACCTTAATTAATAGGTATGTCAATCCTGTTGAGGTCGTTGTAGAAATAGAAGCACTGTGAAAGCGATTGCCTCTGGGCTTGGGGGAGGTTCCATAAACTCAGTAGCATACTAAAAAATAGCAAGAATAAAGTTATAAATAGGAACCTACAACATTTTATATTATGAAAATAAGATGACTATGAATTTGTACTTTATTTACACAACTGTAACTGGAATACAATAAATACTAAGTTCTGACAGATACTCTGTTTATTATTCAAAAAAATTACATACAAGCTGTAAATTAAATATTAGCTATCTACCATTTGTATTTATACAAATTAAATTACGTTTGTTCGTGTAAATAGTAGGTATGCAGTATAATAATACATTACATAATTTATATGAATTTTCTGACGTTCAATAAACAGTCAGATATTGTTATTGTATATACGTACAGTGTTCTTACTTACATTTTTACACTCAATTGTCTCAAAGTTGATAAAACAATAATTTTCTTTCATTCAAATTCACAGTTAGAAGAAGATCCAGTTTTTTTTATTTATTTTTTTAAATTATGTAACTATATCTCCCAAAATGATTGTCAACAATTATACAGTTTTTTACAGCTTTAATTAATAACAATAAGCCTCAGTTTCTTTGGTTACAATTTCAATGGTATTAATACGAAATAGTTTATTATTCTTGAGTCTTTAAACAAAGTCAAGCCAGAAAACAATTTGAATTTAAGTGGCTTTTATATTATTTATACTACTCACAGAAAGAATGTATAAGTTTTAACAAGAACTTAAGTCAATGAACGTGGACAAAATATAGACAAGCGAGAATTATAAAAAAATGTAAATAATCTTGAAACAAAGTTTACGAGATAAAAACAAGCACTTTATTTTCAATATAACTGGATAAGGAACACCATTGTCATTTTTCACAACAATTTTCACTATTGTGGTGATCAGGCATCGGTACAGTACGTTTCATTGCAATAACAGACAAGTTCTCAACTCGCACATCATCTCCTAATCTGAGTTTAACATCGCCACAGGGGAAGAAACGGCTCGAGAAAGTAACTTCACCATCCCCACAGAATAACTCAATGGAACTTGCGTCCACAAGGATGTGCCACTCAAGTTTGTCAGTAACAGGCCTCCAGTCGGTTCTACGGATACCATCTTCACCACCACGATCGAGTGTCACCTTACCTTCCATGGAATTATAACTAATTGAAACCCTCGCATTTGTGGATTCTATAAATAGATTAAAATTTTGACACTTTGGTGCTGTTATTCTTATTTCACCAGCCTTATCTTCCAACTGAACGGTGTGGCCACCTCGTGCCTTCCCAGAGTACAATGTGTGGCTACGGGCAGCACAAATCTCTTTAACGGGTTTCTGGATTAATCTTAAATTTTTCGAGAGAGATAAAACTCTCGGGAATGTCATTTGTCCAGTCCAGCCGTCGTCGCGCTCAGCATACTCTATCTCCCACGTATCTAACCATGCCATTAGTATCCTATCATTATATTTGTTCAACATTGTTTGCGTAGCATAAAAATCATGTCCATGATCCAATTCCATGAATTTCGTTTTAGGCGTAAACGAATGAGACTCGTGATCAAAATTGCCAACTATATAACCAGTCTGATATAGATTTCTGTACTTATCTCCCTGAGGTTCAATACCTTGTGGTGAAAATAACAGTACATAATGTCCGCACAACTCGAAGAAATCTGGACACTCCCACATATAACCTAGAGAGCCATCCGACTCAGCTAAAATTGATACCTGCTTCCAAGACTTCAAATCCTCCGACGAATAAAGTAGTACTCGTCCGCGAGTATTATTTTGGAATGAATTTCCCAGCACCATGTAAAAACGGTTACCGTGTTTCCATACTTTCGGGTCTCTAATATTCGGCTGATGTTCCTCTGCTTTGATAATTGGATTCCCTGCATATTTCGTGAATGTAACCCCATCAGTGCTTGTGGCTAAAGCTTGACGCTGCTCGTGATCTGGATTCTCTCCAGGATTATTAACATTTCCCGTATATAACAGATACATTGTATCATTTTCAATTATAGCACTTCCCGAGAACACTCCATTAAGGTCATAAAATTCTTCTGGATACATTGCGATTGGTAGGTCTTCCCAATAGATTAGATCTTTGCTCTTCGAATGTCCCCAGTGCGCAATACCAGGCTTCTGACTGCTATGAGGGTTATATTGATAGAACAGGTGGTAAAAACCTTTATATTCGCATAAGCCGTTGGGATCGTTCATCCAACCGTAAGGCGGATGGACATGGTACCGCGGCATATAGCGATCATTAACTTTATCAGCCGAGCATCTGTAAGAAAACAGTGCTATTAGCAAAAACTTTGTCACAACTGATAACATAGTCGCGACAGTAGAATAGACGTGATGACTGAGCGCTTCTGCCCGAATAGTTTATTTCCGGCGTCGTGCTCATTTATATGCCGTCGTAATGTAGGCGATAGTTCAGTTTAATTGTCTGCCAGTGAGATGTTGCTGTAGTGTATTGTTTAAATTAAAATTTCAACACGTATTAGTTCAAGATAATGCTTGCGATCGAGGCATACTTCGAAGAAGTAAAGTAGCGCTATAATAGGTACAAACTACTCTTTCAATATCATGAATGACTGAATGAAAACTATGGGTTACTCCATATGATTGGCATTCTACGCAATGGATTAAAACATCATTATTCATCAACCCAGTATAATTTACGAAACGGTCTTTGCCCTTATTTTTCTGTGGGGAAATCCATATGGATACCCTGTGTCTTGGGAAAATGGAGGGTCATGACTCCTACGCACTAAACCCCCATAGTATTTTCCACTACTGTGAGTCGCGGGGCCGGGAGACACTCGCACATTCACCGCAACCCCCAACTGGACGGTCTTTTTATTACCCTGAAAAATGGAATAAAAGGCTGTTTTTTTTCAATATTATTGTTATCATACGTTGATGCAATTGTTTTCAAAAAAACATAGCTCATTTTGTTTTCGAGTTTTACAGGCAATAGAAATAGCTTTAGACTTCTTAACCCATTATCACGATCTATAATCCTTATACTTACATACATAATTATATTATGTTTTCTTAACTATAAGATAATTTACCTCCTACGTGTTGCTTGACAATTATCTTTAACTACTTGGAAGTGAATTCAAAGGAAACTATACTTAAGGTGGATCCGCAGTTGTAGCCCGCGAAATTCATTTTTCTTACATTTTTTTGCAATTTTTAGGCAGGAAAGAAGTCAGGCACTTTTTTCTTCTTGAAGTTAGCACTCAGACCATTAGGAATTGCTTACACCAGGCTGGACTACGAGCACGGAGGTCTTGGCAAGCACCTCTGAATTCACGGCAACGTCAGCGACGGAGATTGCAGTGGCTCCGGCAAAATGAAGAAGATGAGGAGGAAAACATTTGACATAACTGTCTCTTCGTTGACGTGCGTTGATTGCGTATCCGTGTCTGAAGAAGAATTGGAGACTCTGAAATGCATAGAACTGCCACTGGAACCGTTCAGCAAGGCGGGAAATCGGTATCCTTTTGGGGTGAAATTATGATTGTAGCTAGAACGCCTTTGATCCCGTATCGAGGCTCCATGTCGGTAGATAGGTACGAAAAAGTCGCTATTGATGGAAATGTCAGACCAATCCGAGTAAACCATGGGCAACAATTTGTACTGGTCGATGAACGAGTTAATGCTGTTCTCCGAGAATCATCACAAGGTTAGACTGGCCTGCTGGCTCGCATGACTTAAACCCAAAAGAGCACGCGTGGGATGCTCATAAGCCGGCTGTTTAGAACCGTCAGCTACCTCCCCAGACAGTGCCAGAGATCAGGGAAGCCGATATTCAAAAATGGGATAGATTACTGCAAGAAATGCTGGATAACTTGATCCTCAGCATACCCAGGAGGATCTCCGCATGTGTGCGAGCCAGGGGAGGAGTTATATATATTGTATTAAATAAAAACCTTCTATTAATAATGTTTTGTATTCGTTTAGTTAAACGACCTTTTTCTTTCCATATAATTTCTGTTACAATTACATTAGGATTGAATTACTCAACTTTTGTTATAAAAAAAAAAAAAGTTTGACTTTTTTATTTCAAACAGTGTATTTCTGTTTTTTTTTAAAATATAAAGTGAACACTTTTCCTTGATAAAGTAAAATTTAAAAAAATATATCAGCTTTTGCTAGTGAACAAATTTTTTTTTTGTTGTGTGTATGTACAAATCATTAAATAAGGCATTATGCTAGGTATTGCGGCATTTCGCTATCAGGTAGGCCTCTTTACACGTAAAAAAGGCCGAACATGTTTTATTTATAAAGAGAAGTAAAAAAGATTCGTGCTTGTTTGGGTCAGTCGTCAGCTACCCAACCTGATGGGCTGTTATATAATTATTTTTTTCCTACTGTAATTTGTTTGTTCCAAAACTGGCTAGTATCGATATCTCTCTTCTGCCACATTTTTTTTTTCGGTACTAGGATATTGTTGAATTCAAGTATTAGTTTTGATTTTTCTCTATATAGAATATTCCAGTTGTCTATCACTCAGCCCTCCTACATAATTTCGCTTTTCTTACGGGTCTAATATGATCTTTATTTTGGATCCAAACAGAAAAGGCTGGTTTCGCCCCTACCTACCGCCTAAGCCTGCAGGGCTAACCGCCAGGGCTCTGTGCATTGCCAGATCCAGCACTAACGCCGTCTGCGCGGAATCAACTACCGCGTTCTGGCGCCTCTGAGGCGAAGCGAGTGGTTCTGCTGACGATACCGAGGCAGCAACAGCAGCGAACGCCTCTCAACGTCTACCAGCGGCGCGTCGTCTTGCTGCCTGGGCTAGACTACCCTCAGGCGATTCCAAAAATTAACACTTTTTTTTCTCTAGCTTTATATCACCTTTGTATTACCGACGGCAATTATATTTTTGTCATAATCACCAGCCCAGTTTGATTTTTTCTAGTTTTGATGGTCGCGGGTTCATCGCGTCGATCTTTTTTTAACCACGGGGAGCTTTACGAAACATTGGCCAACGCTAATTCGCTCGAAAACTCGCAAAACTCCGAGGTAAATCCCGTATGCCAATGGGCCTAGCGTAATTTCTCAAAATTTTTACTCCATAACCATCCATATTTTTTTACTTGTTCCCTTTTTTTTATTATAATATATACTGTGTTAACCTGGATTCTGCGTTTCATTGTTCTATGTATGTCGTGCCGGGGACTCCTGGGCGACTTTTAACTCAATCGTAGCGAAAACATATTTTTTTGCTACAGTATGCGCGCAGTGACTTATAATCTCACATCTCACTTATAATGTCATTTTGACAACCACTTTGTCACTAGCGATGTGGACGTGAGATTATTTAAGTCGTTGCGTGTATCTCGTGTAATCAAATCAAACTTTATTTGTCAACAAAGGTACATAAAAGGTCTTCAAATATACATTTTAGCGTAATCTTTATGTTCTACCAATGCAATTGGTTTACAAATAATTTGATATATAATTTTAATAAGTACATTTATAATAATTCGGAAACATGCAATAATAATAATCAAAGGAATTTAAAAGATTAAATAAATGATTTCAAAAGTCTAAGTTAGTTACTAACATATATTATAATGTACATAATGTCAAAAAATGACAATTTTTAATGTCGATGTCATAAATTATCATTTAAAAAATATTTTATGGAATAATAGGTATTCTCTACTAAAAATAAGAATATTTTACTTTCAAATTGGCCAACATTTTATACACTTCTTATGCATTTTGCTAATTTAATATATAATTTGGAGCCATTACAAAAATGCTTTTTTTTAATAATGCGGTTCTAGATCCAACTAAATTGAATTGGTCACATCGACGCTGACTTGATACTCGAAAAAATCTATACATTTTATTTTTAACAAACATAGCTGATTCGTATATGTATAAGAAGGGTATAGGTAGTAAGGATTTTCATATTTGTAAAATAAGGCTTGCAACTGTCGATGGTTTGCAGATTACAAATAGCTCTTATACATCTTTTTTGGCACTTATTTACCATATCTTTGCCTGTGGCATTACCCCAATATAGAATGCAGTGTCTCAATGTTGAGGCAACTAGACCATGATATGCTGTTAAGACTGTTGTTCTATTTGCCGTTTTGCTTAACACATGCAAAGCAGAGGAATATTGAAGTTTACTACATACTTTATCGATCTGTGTATGCCATTTTAACGTGTTTTCTATATTCAATCCAAGAAATTTTGTCACATTGGTCTAATTAAAATTTGTTTTATTATATATAATATTGAATACTAAGTTATGATTTGGTCTGTGTTGAAATTTCATGATTACTGCCTTGTCTAAGTTTATTATTAAATTATTATTTAGCAGCCAATTTACGACCGATTTTATGTTAAAATGAATTTCTAAGCAACAACCAAGTAATTGCAAGCAAATATTTTAGAAGGGGCACACTTTCGTCTACAGAAATTATTGATATAAACGGTTCTATTTTTTATCTTTCTTGGAACCCGCAACTTCTTTTTATCTACGTGGAACCTTGGCTTGGTGATGACCAAGCATAGCGTGGGACGCCCCCAGCTAGATAGACCGACAACCTTAAAAAGGTGGCTAGGACAGACTGGATGTGCAAGCCGGAAGATAGGGTGCTGTGGCACAGCTTGCGAGACGCCTATATTCAGCAGTGGACTGCTATATGCTGATTTAAATCGTGAAAAGTTAGCGTTATATTATTGGTTTTTGCAATCTTTCACGGCACTGGATTTTTTGTTGTCTTCTCTAAATGTTCATTTTGCAAGGCTGACTACCAGGTTAAAAAACGTAACTGTGAATGATGAGGCTGATATAAAAATTATTAAGTATCTAATTTATATCGCTCACTCTTGATGAGAAGTAACATAAATTGCAGAAATTTTGCTAAAATAGCTGTATATCATAAATTAAAAAAAAAACAAGCTATACACACAGACCTGTTTAAGTATCTACTAGATAAATCAACAAGATTTCAGACGTGGACAGTAAATAATTTCATACAACACGTATTTCAAGACAATTGAAAAAGTTAAGTATTAGTTAAATCTGACAGAATTAATATTCGCACTACACAGAGGCAATAGGCGTCATATTAACTGTGTTTGTTTAATAACTATATCGTAATGTCAGTAATTTAAGACAGTAATATCACTATCACTACATATTACAAAACTAAACTCAAAAACTACCGCACGAATTTTCATGGTCAGAGTGATTCATGAGGAAGATTTAGGCGTCTGATTATTCATTTAAGTTTACTGTAAATTGGTTGAAACATGACGAAGATTGTTGAAGATGTCAAAACTGGCGTGCGCCGTGTAAACCAATATAGTTAGGTATATGAAAACAATATATTACGGAATTAATACATTGCTTAACTAGATTAACATAATATACTGTACTAACTGTACTATACTGTACATATGTACTGTACTTCTAATCCCGGCAGTACGTTCCCGTGGGATATTTTCCGATAAAAAAAAAATACTTTTCCGCTGAATCTTGTCGTTAATTTAAAAAACTTAACCACGTGACTATTCAGTACAATAGGCTTGCTTGAACTTGTTTTATTAATATGGAATAAAGTCTAAATTAAAATTGACCTAATGTTTTGAATAGTGTTGTCATTGATATTATTGAAACAATACTGAGTTCAGGCAATCAAGATAGAGAAATAGGTACCTATACTTCGAATTTGAAACCATACTCGGTCTGTTGAACAAGCTAATTTCAATCATTTTGAAGCCTACAAATGACTGCCCAGTACAACTTTTTTTTTACATAAATCTGCATCCAGTTCGACTAGAAGCCGGACCCAACGTACTTGGGAAATGGCTAGGCATATTGATTTTGATATATTTTTTTAATGAATAGTCAAACCATTTTTTTGTTTTTTCCAGTTTGATGATCTGTGAGATGAGAGTAGATATCTACTATCTTGAAGATTATGTAGACATAAGAGAAGCATCGGATTCAGAACATTCAAAGTTACAGCTAACAACGTAAACTTTGAAGGAGGTCAATGAGACATATAAAAGACCAATAAAGCGTCAACGATACGTAAACGTTGGTTTTGTGAAGTTTGAAGATCACCCGAGACCCGCCCTTGCTTCAAAACACCGAGATTTTTGAAGTGAAAACTTCTTTCTTCTGGCAGAGGTTGAACTTCATATATACTAGTTTCAAGTTTTTGCTTCTGGCGGCAGTATCCTTGACTGCCTATTTTTTTCATATTTAATATGAATGTATTATACAGATAAACCATCCGGAATAATTTTTCTAAATGGTAGTGAAAACTGTATCAAAATCCATTCTGCGGTTTAGAAGAACTAAGAGGGCAAACAGACACACACGATAAGAAAATTTGTTTGATACCTACTGTGTATATATATAAATAAGCACGTATATAATTGAATTTGGATAAAGTTTAGAGACTTATTTCGAGTGTGTTATTGAACTATTGATTACAATAGTTTATGTATCGGCTTTACACACTAATGACACCTACTTAAGCGGGCGATTGAACGACATACTTACTTTCATTTATATTTAAATTTCAACAGTCTTATCAATAGTTCAGCTATCACAAAGACGTCAATGACCTGAAAAGCAGTAACTTTTAATTAACTATTGCTATAATTTTGTAAATAGAACTAAATCCTTTAATAAATAAACAAATTGGTCTGCTTCCACACTGAATTAGATCTACTCGATGTTTGTTTTTGAATTGTAGACATAAAAGCGATTGTTATGTATTACGACTATGACACAACAGGTGTATTCAGGGACGAACATAATATTATAAAGGTTTGAAAATTAGGTTGTTATTATTTTCTTAGAAGCGTTTGCAGTGAATTATATATTATGGAGCCTTGTAGGTTTTCCTTGTAAAATATAACATCACGCTGTTATCCATCGGAGAGTCGGAGAGTCAGAGACTACGGTTTTTTTATTTTATTTAGCCGGTACTGTTCCACAGCTCGGCAAAAGCCTTTCCCAAATTCTTCCAGGTATCCTTTTCCTGATCCACCTCGTGCCAGCCTCTGAAGTACGCGTCTGCGTCGTCTAGCCACCTCTTCCTGGGCCGGCCTCGGCAACGTCGTCCGTCTGCAAGTAATCTAAAAAATAGGGATGCAACGATACCGATGCCAATAATCGTAAACCGCAGTTTACCGTAATTTTTGACGATCATCCGTATCGTAAAAGTATTACGATTTAACGATTCCTGAAACTTTGACAGCGTCTAAAATCGCGCTGGCAATATTAACGACAGCCATCTTGCATATTTATGACGTTTGCTACTGATACTAACAAAGTGACAAACAATAGTACGTTATGTGTGCGTTTTCGGTACAGTACGGTGAGACGCCGTATCACCGTACTGTACCGAACGGGCGTCCAAACTAGCGTTCTTGGATCGCGACGCTGATACAAAACGGTACGGATAAAAGACCATAATTATCTGGACGCAGCTTTAATGACCCAAAACCACAGAGTACGGAGGATAGTCAAAACTTTCCATACAAGTCAAACGTGTCACCTTTTCTCCCACTACAACACAAATGACGTGACGACTATTTATGACAATCCCCATTTATTAAAAAACCAACCACAAATGGTGTTATTTGCTGACGATACTTCCCTAATTTTTAAGATAAATAGACGTGCATCAAATCTTGACGACGTAAATAACGCCCTACTGCAGGTCCAAAATTGGTTTACTGCAAATAATTTAGTATTAAATGGGAAAAAAATGAAATGCATAAGATTTGCTTTACCGAATGTTAAAAGTAGTGATTGTGATATAGTATTGAATAGAAAGAAACTAGAATTCGTTGATAAAACTGTTTTCCTGGGGATCACGCTCGACTCAAGGCTGCAATGGGGTCCGCATTTAACATCTCTTGCAGGACGGCTAAGTTCAGCAGCATATGCTGTAAGAAAAATCCGTCAATTTACTGATATAGATACCGCAAGGCTAGTCTATTTCAGTTACTTTCATAGTATCATGTCTTACGGTATTTTACTATGGGGACGGGCTGCAGATATCGACTCTATTTTTATTCTGCAGAAAAGAGCCATTAGAGCAATATATTGCCTCCGCAGGCGCGATTCTCTAAGGGAACTGTTTAAAAACATTAACATCATGACGGTACCTTGTCAATATATATAAGAAAACATCATGTACGTCAGGAAAAATCTTAATCTTTTCAGTAAAAGAGGTGAAAGACACAATTATAGTACTAGAAATAGGGATCAATTAGTTCAACCGGGTTTCAGACTGGCGAAAGTAGACTCATCTTTCATGGGGTACTGTTTAAAATGTTACAATAAAATACCTCCCCACATACTACAACTAAATGAAACTAAATTTAAATCTTGTATAAAACGCACACTATGCTACCAAGCATATTATAAGCTGGGGGATTATATAGGTGACAAAAATGCTTGGCTCAACGCTGGTCCAGCTCCACAAGGGCGCATAAACTAATTTAATTTTAGCATTCGAAAATATTGTCGGAGCTGCTGAAGATTGCATACATTATCTTTGAATTGTATAACTTCAATCTCGTAGTATTATATAATTGCATAGCACATGTGTGAGCACTGTGACCATGTACCTTCTATGAAGCTACCATTTACTGAGTACGTCTTTCATTGACTTGAATGTGCCCTGGCGGCTGAGAGTATGTCATGCTCACTCAAATGTCTCGCTGGTGGTGGCGTGTGTGTTGGATCGTTAAGTTCCCTTCAAAATGGTTGAGCTAAACGGTGCTGATCCATGCGTCATGTTCGTGAACGGGCGCCGTCAGTAGGGACTGGTCATCTCTTATCTGCCACGGCTTATTTTAATTTTTGAATTGTTTTTATATTTTAAAAACGAACGCTTTTTACGTGCACGTCTTTCTACATTGGTCTCACATGTATAATTTCAACATGAATGATGTAACCAATATTTTGTAACAACATTATGATTTAAAAGAGTGTCCGTGGAGTTTCTTGCCCGTTCTTCTCCATAGGAACCTACGCTTTGGAATGGGCAACTAGCTTCATATTTCTGACTGACTGACCCCTTGACAATTCAAAAGTGCCTGTAAATGCTTTAATTGAAATAAATGCTTTGAGTTTGAGTTTGAGTTTGACGGCTATGTATGGCGTTCACGTCAGAAGTAGTGCGCTACACGCACGCACTTTAGGCTCTAGAAATTTTACTATGCTTCGTAATCTCGTTCTTATTGTGTACTTTGTAGTTTACACTTGTGTATAACTCGCTTCACATTATTTTTTAGGTGTTATTATTGCCATCATTTTTTCGTTAGTAATTAATCATTTAACTTGTTGAAATGGTTTTCATAAAGTATGTCGTCCAAAAGATAAAAAAAGATTGGATGGAAAGTAAAAACGGGCCCTGGAAACTTTTTGTTGTGTTGACAAATAAATTATGCAAACCTTAGTTTTTGTTTACCCTATGAATTTGCTTCTACTCATATTATCGGTAGCAGTTTGAAAGGCCTTCTGGCGGCAACACCAAAGATGACATCAGGTGGCAGAAACTAAGCTGGCAACGGAAACGGAGGTGGCAGCAATAACCAAGGCGACAACGGAGGTGCTGGTGGCAATAACTACCAAGGCCCTATCCTTCTACGGCAGCCTGTTGGCGGCGTATCTGGACTGACTATATACAGTGGTGGTCATATAATTAGAAACACATAGTGACTTGGTAGTGTTAATTACTTTTTACGTTATTTTTGCAATTTATTGGAGGTAAAAGATTCATTAACCACATTAAAATGTACACTCGTAACTATGGTTTCAAAACGATCATTAACATTCTTCTAACTAATAAAAAATAAAAATAAATTATAACTTGGAAAAAATTATCAATATCTTTAGTACTGGCAGTTAGACAACTAATTAGAAACAAAGTATAACCTTTGTTCTACAATTTAGTTTTAAAACTATTCTAATTTTGAAACTATTAATCTTTCATAATGTTGAGATTAAGCAGTTTACCGCCTTTGAAAAGAAAAAGAAAGAAAATACGTTTATTTGCGGTAAACATGACGCAAAAATAGAACACAAATTTAAAAATGAAACAAGTTTAGGGAAAATATGCGTCACATTCACGCAAAACGGCCATCGCTCAGCATGATGCTGCGACCCTATGCAAGACAGAGCCCCAGCGCTGGTTTTAAGCGACAGCCAGCGTTAACGTTATGACGTCGACCGGTACAGCATACCATGAAATATAATTAAGATATAAAAATAAAATAAATATACAATAATTAATCTACATAAATAAAAAAAGTATAATATTTAAAAATGGCAATATTCCGTTAAGTCGGTCGTTTAGTCGGTCTTTGCTTATTCATTTAGTTGAGAGTGATTTAATTATCAACAACAAGAGCTGTGATACAGCAAAAAGAATAATTATTGTGAACTTTCATTTAAAATGAAAATGGGCTTACCGGAAAATAGCCGCTCACTTGCTGAGCGGAGGGCCTTGGCGGTTCGATGTAATATGGTAGCCCGCAGGTTTGCGCGTTGTAGTAAGGACGTAAAAGTCTCGCTTTTCAAGGCATGCGGCCAAACCTTCTACACATGTAACTTGTGGGTGAAGTATACTCAGAGAACCTACAACGTCCTGCGCGTCCAATATAATAATGGATTTAGGATGTTGATGGGGCTTCCGCGCTTCTGCAGCGCTTCGCAGATGTTCGCGGAAGCCCATGTTGACGATTTTCATGCCATTATCAGGAAGAAAACAGCGTCAATAATGAGTAGGTTGCGCGAAGCTCCAACAGCATCCTAAAAACATTATCAGACGAAATAGACAGTCCTTTTATAAGGCACTGGGTACGAAGGCACGTGCCAACGTGTGTTGGGCCACGTCAGTTTTAGTTGTTTAGTTTGTAAAAGTTTACTAACATAGTTTTTAAGTCATTGTTACTAACACTATATGGATTGTATGTACTTGTATGTGTAGTCCGAAATAAAGAAGTTGGTTGGTTGAAGAGAAATTGTTTGGAAGACTTCCTAGGAAAGTACCACTTCTTACCAGGCAACATAGAGAAAACCGTCTAGCCTTCGCTAGAAAATATAGCAGTTGGACTGTTCATCAATGGATAAGTTTTATTTTCAGATGAAACTAAAATAAATGTTTGTAAATTCCGACGGAAAACGATATGTACGACGACCAACGACGGCTGACGGCTTTGAATAATAAGTACACCAATAAGACAGTCAAGCATGGTGGTGGAAATTTTAAGCTGTGGGGATATTTTTCGGGATACAGGATTGGTCTCATGAGAAAGATTGTTGGATCAGTATCAGTACAGAGGCATTTTAGAGGAAACAATGATCCCATATTCCGATAAAAAATTGGATATTTCAACACGATAATGACCCAAACCATACAGCAAACAGCATTAATGTGTTTCTCAGAGAACATTCGGTGACAATGTTGGAGTGGCCTGCTAATAGTCCGGATTTAAATCCGATAAAGAATTTGTGCCACATCGTGAAGAAAATACTGACGGATAAACATATCACTAACTTCAACCAACTTTACGATGCATCAACAAAAATGCATCGTAAAGTTGGTTGAAGTTTGGAGAGGTATTCCACTGGAAACGATTGAAAAACTGATAGAACCAATGCCACGACGTTATAAAGCTGTACCCTAATTACGTAATACACGGTCAATCGGAATCTGAATCGATTTGAAACAAATTGCTAATCCATTGCTTCATAAGTTCGAAAAAAAATCTGCTCAACAACGCAATGAATGTTGTTGAACTGTCAAAATGAAACAAATTCGTCGTAATCGTATACGAAAGATTGTTGCGTAATTACATAGCTGTAATCGAGAACAGAGGCTACCCAACCAAGTACTAATCGTAAGTTGCTACTCCTTACGACAGCAAATTATTTTATTTATTTGTAACTTTAGCTTGTTGTTAACTTGTTTTATTGTTTTTGTTGAAATTGTTTTATAAATAATAATTTCTAAACCGGTACCCAAGCGAGTTACATATTGGGTAGCTGTTGATAATTTAACTAATTTGTTACGGTCTATTTCACACAGGCAAAAAAATAATTAAATATTAAATTGGTGTCGCGCGTTTTAGAGTAGTTTATATAGTTTTGGAATTAACAATTATGTAACGCTAACTACTAACTGTTACTAGTTATTAGAATACAATATGGCCAATCATTCCGAGATTTTGCCATTCTACTTTTAGGTTTTTTTTAATGTGTAACATCCATCTTCTCGCTTTCCTGCAATCAAAATCTAAATATTAATTTTAAAAAATCTAAATAATCAAATGTGTGAGTGATTTCGTGAAAAGGGACGGAAGTCTGTCACAGGAAGCCGGAAGCGCGCGCTATTTGATTTAACCAATCAGCGCGCATAGTGCTAGAGCTGCTATAAGAAACGACCTTGACGAAGTCCCGCCCCTTTAATGTTGCTTATTACCAAAGTGAGATGTCAGTTGTTTCACATCATATGGGACTACTGAACGCTCGCTTGTTTTTTTATTGTAAGGTGACTTGATCTATTTATTTATTTAGGTTATGGACAAGTAAAAACATACTGTATAAAGGCCTACTTACGGCCGGCTATGTTACTATCTCAGCTTTTAGTATACATCTTTACTACCTACTCATATAATAAATCATACGTTTACTGTGTGTCTGACTTCATCTTTTATCTGTTCATCTAGACATTCAACACATCGTTAAACATTCAAATTGGTTTACAAATTCCTTTTAATGTTTCTAAACCAATTATGTCATGTATTGCAATATGTAAAATGTTCTACCTTCCTGTACTTACCCATGTACATACTCTACTATGTATCTGTATGTCGTGTATCATTGGTGCCGATTCTCTTGTACACCGAACTAAACTAACTAAACTATCACTAAAATTCCTTACATTTTACTATGAAAATCTTAACGCTATTCTGCAATAAAAAGTCTCTAAACTTAAAAATTATTTTGACACAACTAAATCGAATTTGACAATCGCGACTCGGTACACACTTGTTTGTGAATTTTTTAGAGCCGGAGGTACGCAGGGGCGGCGGCCTGGCGTGTTTTATATGGAATTTTTCACGTTTTGCGTGGAAAATAAAAAAAAATATCACCTACGTGTTGATAATTAGGGGTATTGAGGGTTTCATAAAGGGGGTCGAAATTTTCATTATTTTTGCGATAGGACACACTATTTTTGAGTTATAAGCAAAATAAAAGAAAAAAATATATATACAGTACTGTTTTTGCATCGGAAGTCGAGGTGTTCGTGTGAATTTTAGTTCATGACAACTAATAGTACTCCACACCATATTTTATCGCGATTAAAAATGGTCAGATTTAGGTAGACAATTAAAATTTTAGGTGAAAAACGTCAAATTCAGAATAGCAAAATTGTCATTTTCACTAAATTAAAATCTCAGTGCCATCTTAGTGCTGTCAAACTAAAATATAGTTAAGTTGTGTCACTTTAGTCTATTTCAGAATGGGAAATCATCGCTTGACAGGAATAAACTAAATTTTAGTGATTTTTAGTCCAGTTTAGAGGCATTTGTGACAAAGAATCGGCACCAATGGTGCCGATTCTCTTGTAAACTGAACTAAACTAACTAAACTATCACTAAAATTCCTTACTTTTTACTATGAGAATCTTAACGCTATTCTGCAATAAAAAGTCTCTAAACTTAAAAATTATTTTGACACAACTAAATCGAATTTGACAATCGCGACTCCACGTGGTACACACTTGTTTGCCCTACACCGTGAATTTTTTTAGAGCCGGAGGTGCGCAGAGGGGGCAGCCTCGACGTATTTTATATGGAATTTTTCACGTTTTGCATGGAAAATAAAAATAAAAATTACCTACGTGTTGATAATTAGGGGTATAAGGGTTTCATAAAAGGGGTCGAAATTTTCATTATTTTTGCGATAGGACACACCATTTTCGAGTTATAAGCAAAAGAAAAGAAAAAAATATATTTACAGTACCGTTTTTGAATCTGAAGTCGAGGTGTTCGTGTGAATTTTAGTTCATGACAACTAATATTATTCCACACCATATTTTATCGCGATTAAAAATGGTCAGATTTAGGTAGACAATTAAAATTTTAGGTGAAAAACGTCAAATTCAGAATAGCAAAATTGTTATTTTCACTAAATTAAAATCTCAGAGCCATCTTACTGCTGTCAAACTAAAATATAGTTAAGTTGTGTCACTTTAGTCTATTTCAGAATGGGAAATCATCGTTTGACAGGAATAAACTAAATTTTAGTGATTTTTAGTCTAGTTTAGAGGCATTTGTGACAAGAGAATCGGCACCATTATTTGTGTATTATATTCGTATACTAGACAGTGAGGAAATACACATACGGCGAGTAAAAGCAAAAACTTTATACATAATTAAATACAGATAAAAATTTGCCTGCTGACTGCCTCGTTGGTCAAGTGGTCGCAAGCCCTACTGCTGTGTCCTGGGTTCGATCGGGAAGTCAACGGTCGGACAAAGTGTTAGATTTTTCCATCTGGAGTTTCTCAGTGGCAGCCCGGAGTCTGGACTTGTGTCGTCTGACGTCACTCATCCTTTATCTATGTTCAAGCTCCCACTGACACTCAGACCACATTTTATTTAAAAGCGATTGTCGCGCGAATATGCGACCAGTCGCGCTGATAATTTATGTTATTTTTTGCACGAAAAACCAGAAACGTCTGACGGCGGGACTACGCGTTTAGGTTCACTGAACAAAAAGTGCGTAGGATCGTGTATTCGCGCGACGATCGCTTTTAAATAGGACGCGGGGTCACGGTACGAAAAAGATACATAAGTACAGAACGATACAGACATAGCCACGTAAATACGAAGATCTCAAACTATATCCAACGAACGCTAGTGCTCTTGCAGTCACTTTACGTGTCGCGACTTCGCGAGTCTGTTGCCCGTTTTCACCGACGTCCCCTAAGTTTATGGGATCCCCTAAGAATGGTTAGGGGGCTGTTAGAAGGTGGTTTCTGTTTCACCGACAGTAAGGGGTCAGTTAAACGTTAAAAGGTCCCCTAAATTTAGGTGGTCGAAATGTGGGCCCGTAAACCGGCACATACGTAAGTGATCTCTCAAGCAACGAAGATGGATAGTGATTTATATGAATTTGTTGAAAATTTTGAGACTGTTTCTAGAGTATTCAACGTAAATAAGTTGTAGACCAAGAATATACATTTAAAACCTATATCAAGAAACTGACTTTTTTCGGAGATATAGGCTATGTAAATCTTCAGTGTTGTATTTATTGGAAAAGATTGAATTAGTCTTAAAATTTCCTGATAATAGGTATAAGTAGTAGTAGTTTTATAAGTAGCCCATAAAAAATCTTTCAAAAATAATACTCAATGAACGTGATACTTCTTCTTTGTTTAATCCACGATACTTACCTACGTCGATACCTAACTATCAATGTAAACCATACACTTGTGAACCTCTGTCCATGTATTTCGCATATTAATGATTATTCCAGAACTAATTCTATATCTCCAATAAATCATTAATACTTAGTATTTAGGTTTAATGCAACGGGTAATCATTTGTTGACTGTGGCAGACATGGTGGTCAGATCAGTGTGGCTACTTACAGTCGAAAAAAAATAATCACGAACAATTTGGTAAAATAACACGCATCCTAACAAGTTCACAACAAACAAACATTCAAATCTCACGTCAGTACGTCACGAAAGAAAGAAGAAAAAAATATAAATAAGACCACAGATAACACGCGAGGTTTCGTTAGGTATACACACAGAATAAATAAGCAAGAAAATGTGAAATTCATTAAAAAATATGACTAAAATAATATTTATTATTGCTCTCAAAACATAAGTTATTAAAAACTGTATCCATATAAGTGTATACTTGTAGATTTCATAAAAAAACTGCTTTGTTTTAAAGTATCGATAAGTTTAAAGACGAATCAGTCACTATTATAGAATACAAAAAGTCACATAGATATATTGTGTCCCCTAGTTAGGTGACAAAAATGATGGTGAAACGAAATTTAATTTAGGGGCTAGTTTGGGGGAACTTTTAAGCTAAAGGTCCCATACATTGAGTAGTTTATGAGGCCTACCCAAATGTCCTTTCTTTGGTATTGCTCGTCGAGTTGAGCTCCTTAAGTTCTGGGTTGAGCTCCACGATTACTGACAAATGCTTGCACTGACAGGACAGGTCCACTCAAATCTGTGTGGTTCTTTTCTCAAAAGACCATTTCAGACACTAATCTACATGGTCCTCATATGGCCTGACCAAGATTATGTCTGGACTTTAAAAGAGACTGTGACCTCTGAGTTTGTTTCGGCCTTTCTTCTCAGAGTAGTCAGATAGGAAACGCCGAACTCATCTAGCTAATTTTTAATTATTTTTTTAAGATGACGTGTAAAAGTGATTCCAATATCCTATTTACAGAATAAACAATTTCATTTCATTTCATTTCATACGTAGGTGACAGTTTAGGGGATGTCGGTGAAAACGGGCATGAGTGTTGTTTACTTTTTCACTCGTTGTAACTTCTGAAGCCCTAGCACGAACGCGCGCATTTATAAAAGTAACATAAATTCAAATAATTTTTAAATCGAAAATACAACTATCCAACAGCATTTTGGTAAAAAATTTTGTGATAAGCACAATCAGTATCATCAAGCAAATAAGTAAATTTATAATTGTCGTGGCCAGATTTTAAAATTGATCATTTCATGAAATGAACATCGACCACTGGTCATGTTTTGACCTGGCCAGATCATTGAATACTCAACGTTTAACGATATGAACAGTTAAATGCACGACTACTTCATGATGTGGCCAAACATTAGTGATCATATTGTAAAATAGTTAGATAATCCGCCGGTAGAGGCGTTGATGTCGCTTTGTTCTTGTTGTGCATCATGGCGGTGGTATACAACAAATCAAACAAAGTAGGGTGACCACGCAAGAAAAGTCGATGGACTTTTATTGGGTTTCCAAATATGATATTATGAAAAGCGATCAACTTGGAAGTAGCGCTCGCCGGCCGCTGCCGCGGCGTGAAATGCAACATAGTACTTAAAATTTGTATTTTAAAATTAAAAATTTACACCGCTTATGTGGCACCCCGACCAAACGGGTTAGGTTAAGTTAGAACTGTGACCAACCGCGCGACAGCCGAGCGAGCGAAGCAAGCTACTCTAGCGGCCGGCGAGCGCTACTTCCAAGTTGTTCGCAGTCATTTGGCTATTTTTACTACACCTTACACCATGGATACCCTAATGACGAAATGAAATTAATGATATGGCCAAACGTCAACTGACATATGATTAAACGTTGACGTTTAAACTATATGGCCCATGTTAGCTGGCCCTTTCATGAAATGGTAAATTCTAAGATCTGGCCACGATTTTCTATAGTAAAATCATTAGAATTTACGTTAAGTTTACTCCTTGCGTTCGTGCTAGGCCCACTGTACATACCTACTTACCCTTTGTTGTACTCACGATACGTTTCAATAAAAGTCTTCGTAAGTAAAGTTTTTTTTTAAATCTCAGAGACTAATTTGAAGTGATTGGTGTTTGTTTTTTTCAATTTGGAGTTTGACATTTGCACCTGTTGAATCAGTCTGGGATTAAAAAACGAACTGTAGATGTTTAAGCGAGCACACAATCAAATCAACAGCTTTTGAAACAAGTTTGTAAATACACTTGAATATTTTCCACTCCAATTTTGCGCAGTCGAATAACAGATGAATAAAAGTTATTGCAAACTTTTAATTGGAGCATTGCGATATGGTTGTTCTCATTCAGGCACGGTTTGTTGTAGCCCAGTAACAATAATATCCCGTTCATAATTTTTTTTATAAATTACAATTTAACCCCATTACTTATAAACGTTGCTTAAGGGTACGCTAGTCAATTATTCTTCCATACAAACGTAGCATGGTGATTACTCGTTTGTTTGACAGTGTACGTTCAAAAGATTTTTTTTTTCTTGTCATTAGCTAGCCCTGTATGGAAGCAGAATTGGAAAAAAAAAATGGTTTGGAAGTTATGACCGTCGGAACTTCCATATTTCAATACTATAAGTTTAACTCGTCTTTGGACGTAAATAAATAACTTATGGAGTAAGAAAATGGCAAAATAGAAATCGTACGAAGATAGATAATTTATTCAGTAGTTCAAATAATTTTAATTTGAGTAAATACATTCAGTAGTTTTTTCATAATCTATACGCCCGAAGATCAGTTCATGAAATTTTACGCGCTCGTTTTCGTTATAAATCATCGTCTATTTGACTAAATAAATTAAAAAATTAATAAATAAAAACTTGATTCATAAATACTACATAAATAAAACTAAATAAATAAGTAATTAAACTAATTAGCATGCATATTAGTCATGCCCACCAACCAGTTCGAGCCGTCGCTAATCGTTACTTAACTTTAAGGGTAGGTACACCTTAAAGTTAAGTGACGATCAACGACTGTTTAACCATACGTTTTTAAAGTTTAAACATCTCACGATTATAAATAAATCCCTTTATGTATCTTGGGGTCCCTGTTACTTGGGGTCTACAAAACACATTTTTTTCTCTCATTCTCTCGCTGTAAAGTAAATTTTGACTGAAATTATGTCCGTTCAGCTCGTTTTCACACAAGTTGGTGTCAGGAATTGTTATAAATAATAACACAAATATAATTACAACGTCCTAACAAGTTAATTTTATTATAAAAAATAATTACCTTACACAGTACAATAAATAAATTTATTTTATCTAAACTTCCCTATAATTTCGCTTACAGCTGCGTAACACCCAGATATTAAGACAATCAAATAGAATATCAACAGTAATACGTTCTTCCATAGAATGTAGTTACATTTCCCCAGCCCTCGTTCCCATTGGTGAACTGTTTGGACCACTACTGGGATCAGAAGGCCGAGGGTTGAGAAGAAGATGGCCCCGACGAGACCTATGAGGAGCTCTAGGTCTGGTACTGCAACTGCTAGTATAACTGAAACAAAAAGAACATAAATTAAAATGATTACGTTGGCCATTTTCAGTTTCAGTTCTATAAGGCTTTTTGTCACTACCGTTTTCAACCAGGTTTCTAGTTTTGAAGGGCGAGGGCACTGCTGAAATTATAGGTACATTTATTATTTAAGAGATTTTAACGTTATCTCGCTAATGCTAATACATTGTCAAGCTCCTTGATGTTTGAGGCAGACGTAAGGAATATATCCTTAAGATCGGTCAGCCTATTTGCCCATTTTTTTCATCATGATCCTCCTGCCCATAGCGACTGTTTAGTGGGGTAAAAGTATGTTAGTTGATTGAGATACCCCAACCAAAATCCGTCGCCCCCATCATACGGGACTTGAGTGTTCCACGCGCGCCTCTAAAACGTAACGGGGGGAGTTTCAACACCTTACTCCCCTACGGGACGGGACCCGCAGTATACGCCGTAGGGCCGTCGCCAGTTCAGGGCAGCGGAAGTCGCATTTGTACCCGCAGCCCCGCCAGACGCAAGTTTGCGAGGGAACACCGGGGTGGTTTTATTCAGTAAGAGTCTGTCTCCTCTGCCCACCCCAGGGCGAAGGACATCCTGATGAGGATTTCCAACACGTCAACAAAAAAAAGTTAGCCCAACCTACTAACTCTTTACCATGAAAAAAAGTCAAGACAAGTAAATATATCAAAACACTAACCAGTCAAAGCCACACTAAGAGTCCTGAGCGTGATTTGGCTGATGTTGTAGTATTCCTTGCTGAACCTGGACTTGATCCGCGTCCATATGATGTCCATAGGCGCGTACATCTGAAGGCAGTACGTGAAGAACACTGCTACAGCCACCAGGATCTTCGCTGTCAATGCCAAACTGAAACAGACAAAATGAGATGATAGGTTGACTTTACAGGAGCCCGTCAACCCTGCAATGGGGAAGAAAACTGCTATAATAGGTAAACTAAAATAGGTTTCGCATAGAGGACGCTATGTGTTTGTTACTTATATCCAGCTTCCGATGGAGTTTCTTGTTTCTTGATGAAAACTTTGTCGTGAGATGGTGCTAAGTGTTTTGTCTTGTCGCGCATTGGTCGCTTTTTGTTAGTAATGACTTTGACAAGTAACAAAAATCCAGCGCTCTCACGCGGCAAAGCTTCCAGCAAGCTACCACATTGACTGTAATTTTTTATGCTAGAAAAATATTGACTGTTACCTCATTCTGACTTAATAAATTCCAATTTTGAACTGATTCTGTTTAGAAGTCCAAATATAAACATAATTATGTTAAGGATGTATTGTTTAAAAAAAATCGAACAAATAAATCAGCCAATAACTAATACTACTGTTTTTGAGTTTGTCGTCACATTTCGCGACACAGTTTACAAATTCTGAACAACGATGAGCATCATATCGGCATGATCTTTTGCAAAAACACTTTATTTCAGCCTTTACTTTAATAGTCACACAATTAATCTGGCTTTAAGTCTAAGCCTTGTTTACGGCGAGAATGTTTTCAGACAAAATAATGTTTGTATTTCTGCATAAAACATTTGTTTGTATTTTGTTATATAGTTCAACGGCTTTTTCAGAGAGACTAAAATGTATTGAATGAGCACCACCTCGTTTAAATTCGCTGACAGTAAGTCTACAATACATTATACCAAACTATGAGACTGAATGGAGAGCCATACTCTATTTGGTCTCTAAGAGATAGTTAGTCTCTTAGATACCAGTCTCCCTTTCAGAATTGGCAAGACTGGCTAGGCTATACGAGCGTTTGCAAAGACTTGAGATGCGGAACAGAAGCGAAGACTACTTTTTCGCTATTCACGACAACGGAAACTGGGCAAGATGCCAGAAACTCAACATTTTAAACGCTTTATAAATAGTTGTCAATAACAGACTTCGAAAAACAAAGAGACACGATATGAATTCATAGTATGTTCACTTTCTGATTTAAACTCACCTGCACAATTTCTAATTTATTTATAATTTATTGTGTAGTGTTATTTACATATAATATCTTATATCTAATTAATTTATAAATTTGTTTGTGTATAATTTTGCTATTTTTATTAATAACTTACCTTAGTAGTTATAATCAATGTAAGCTTAGAAATTAATTTTCTTGTGCATTGGAAATTGTTCATTTCCTTAGCAAAGAAACACTGCAAAGATTTATTTTCTTTTACAAATGAAACGCAAGCACCGTTTTTCTGTTAGCTTTATTTTTCATCCACTTCCGAAGACTCAAGTAATTACTGGCAAGCCATTAGCTTTAAGAGGTCGGTAAATGTAAGGTATAACAAAGTTTAAAAAAATTAACTAGTTAAAAGCTTTTTTTCTTTAGAGAAATTATACTTGATTCTAGATAAATCCATTTGGGCATACTAATATATGCACTAAAGGATTTCCGCTCATGTTGCATATTTTTGTGATTTTTTCCGTGGCGTATAAACGTTTAGACACAAAAAATTATAAAGTTAAAATTTTGACGGCGACCGCCACTTGCGGTTTGCGGTTTAAAAATTTTTGGTCGCATAAATTTTTTGTACCGCCTCGGAATCGTACCTTAAATTTTAAAGAAATTCTAATATTACCGCCTGTGCATTCACCCGGTAAAGCAACTTTGTAGGCACTTCTTAAATTTAAGTATGCCTACCTACTGCTATTTCAGAATTTTTCATGAACCAGTCGGGTATTTCTAAAGTAAGGATTTATAAACACAAACCAAAAATATTATAAATAGTTACCTAAAGTGAGAAAAAATTTAAAGAAATTTGTTTAGAGGTATGAGGAACAAGGCGTAAAGTTCACTCATCCTCTAAAGAAAAGGGACGATCCTCCGACCAGACGGCTCTCGTGTCTGGCGGGCAACTGCCCAACGATTGATGTCAGATAGTTTTATAATTATGTCGTTCGCGCAGTAAACTCTTATTGCGCGATGCAGGATTTGTGCGACGTCAGGATTTTGTGTGACGTCAGGTCTTTGATGCGTAGTTCGTATGTGGCGATGTAGAAGCCGACACCGTTGTTACCATGAACGTAAAAGGAACTTCCGCATCTACTTAGAAAACATGATGTCGTTACGTCTATTCATCAAAATCTATTTTAGTCGCACAAAGATTATTTATTTATTTTAGTTATAATTTGAGTTTTAGTTTAGTTTAGTGTATTAAACTGCAAGGCAGCAATATATTGTTATCAATGCTATGTACGCCGTAATTGTCATGTAGGTACTTAGTCTTTTAGTCATTAAGATTTTTTCTAGCATAAGTTTAATGTATAATATGTGATGTGGATGTGCTTAAAAAATAAAGATGACCTAATTATGGCGAAAACATAATTATTTATAAGATCAATCGATCTATTCTGTAAAAATCTCACGGCGGAAACTTAGGTGAAGTGAGCTGTCAATAATATCATTTCCCGGCATCAGGTGGAATAACAGCTGACTTAACTTAAGTTTTCACGGTCTTATTTTCGGTTGATATAATTTACTCGTACTTATTAATTAAACTTAGACACATCGAGATTCTAGTGTTATGTTATCTTCGAAACTATGTATTTTTGGAACACTTGTTCTAAGACTTTTATATTATTTTTACTTATAGCACCCTAGAGTAATGGGACATCAAAAGGTAGACGTTGTATATTCCTTGAATAACGTAAAATCCAATCACATGTCAATTTTTATAAAAAGAGGGATAAAAGAAGCTTGTAATAAAAGAATGATTTGAGTCACAATGCTCGTGGAAATGAACATGTGATGTGTTATTTCCTCATGCATATTTAGGAAAATGGAATATATATGTGATTTTTTTTTTCTCTCGCGTGAGAACTGAAAACAGCTAGATCTAACCGACTCATTGTTACAAAAAGTATTTGGCATTCATAAATATTGTTCAAAACGTAGGTACCTACCTACAATTATTGCTCGACTCGACAAATTCAGGCGTATTCAATATCAGGTACAGACTCCCAATGAACACTACAAATTGATCAGCTAATGTAATAGAGATGAATGGAGCACACCTATTGAGGGTAAATTAGAACCTCGTCCGCAAAATTTTAGACTAAATTGAGGTCAGAAGGTAAATGACATTTATGTACCCCAATTATTACTATCGATAGTTTTAAATTGTAGGGTACTAAAGGTTTGGTCTAATTATAACAATTTCGAATTTCTTACCTACTGACAGGTTATATGAGTTTATATAATTGTTTATAATTTGACTTTATAAGTTAATTTATTTTAATTTATTGTTGACATAATCTACTCATTACAATGTTTTTTTATGAGTTGTATTGCCATTGCCTGAGCAACCGGCAGCAAGTTCGTCATGCTCGCTAAGATATCACTGCTTGTAGTAGCGTCGGGGGTCGGGTTGCCTCCTTCCCTCAAAATATGGCAAGAGGAGGATATGGCTGATCTTTGCGTTATGCTCGTGAACGGGTGCTGCTTGTGGTGACCGGTCGTCTTGCTGATCACGGTTTTGTTATTGTTATTAGTAGTTATGTTTATTTATTTTACCTCGATGGTCCTAGTTTATCAATTATAACTGCGCGCATACAGCTATATTATATAGCTGTATGTAAGCGGGCACGCCCTTTATGCCTGGAGGCTTTTATTTAGATATTGTTTACGTTTTGTCTTTATTTTTTATTTCTGCCTGAGTATAGATCTCGATGTTTTTGGTTGGTATATTGGCGTGTGCTAGCTGACATATGACTATTAATAATTATAATTTAAATGATGTTCTGTGTTGCGTTATGTAAATTATTTTGCATACTACATATTATATGGAATTATTTTTTCTATCTGGACAGACAGCTGTGCTGAAGTTTGATGCGCCACTTATTCTTCCCAGCTAAAGCACTAGGAAGTGGTGAAGGGCGGGCGTTATGGGGGACTGTCTGATGCAATTTAGATCTTTGAAAAGTGCTGATTCCCAGCCTAGTTTGAATAAATGACTTTTGAATTTAGAATATTGTTATTTCTACACCCCTTAAATCGTCATCTACTTACAGTCACATACTATATATAGAATAAACCTACTTCCGTTTTAAATCTTAACTTTTGAACCTTTAAGAAAATTTCTTCAAAACTGCTTTGTTTTGCTGAGAAAGTGTATCAAACTTACAAAAGACGCTTTTTCAATTATGAAATAAGCATAACTCTAGGTACCTTATACTCACATTTCACCCTCCGGCAAATTCAGCGTGATGCTCCCAAGGACACCCTCCCCATACTTCATGTAGCCAAACACCCCAACGACACCATACAGAATAGCGACAAAAATCATGGTCACATTCAGAACACTGGGACAGCCGAGGAAGTCTTGGGGCTTAGCCATCTCATTCTCCACTGGCATGACCACGTTGATACCTTCCATTGCAAATATTGCAGTACTGAAAATAGAGAAAATTATTAGTGAGTTGGGTCAGTCGGACATGAATTTGAACCAGCTGGTAATGTGTATATATTATATAAGAGTTGTAGTATTTATAATTCAATTGATGATTTTATTTTACTCGTACATAGGTAGGTACTGCAATTTTAATCAGCATACATTTAAATCAGCATTCGAAATGTACAGCTGCAATAAATGAAGATAAAATAAATATTTGAAGCTACCTGCGCCTCGCGGTTTTACCCGCATAAGTCTCGATCCCGAGGATATATCGGGATAAAAAGTATTCTATGTCCTAACCTAGATAATGGTCTACCCATGTGCCAAATTTCACCCAAATCCGTTCAACCGTTTTAGCGTGAAAGCGTGACAAACAAACAAACTCACTTTCGCATTTATAATACCTATTAGTTAGGATATCTCCTGTGATTGTGTCAATTAAATAGTAAGTTAAAGTTCAGGCAACAAGTTCTTTAGTATTTTACCACTGACAACTAAAGCCACATTCTACGTGATATTTGAGATGTCAAAGGAAAGTAACAAAGAATTAAATTTTACCTAGTTCGTGATGTCATCTCCTTAACGCCGGTAGCATACCTCCGCCGCGAAACCATAGTAGCGAAACCACAGAGTTCAATTCAATA
This sequence comes from Xanthia icteritia, assembly GCA_949128155.2. Classification (NCBI taxonomy): domain Eukaryota; kingdom Metazoa; phylum Arthropoda; class Insecta; order Lepidoptera; family Noctuidae; genus Xanthia; species Xanthia icteritia. The sequence goes on from OX421937.2 coordinate 4,002,495, forward strand.
GACTCGCGTCATGGTCCGCTACTTGAATCGGATGCGAGTAGTGGAAAATGACGCGAGTCTATAAAATTTAACTAATGCGATTTCGCTGCTATGGTTTTGCAGCGGAGGGGTGCTACCGGGGTAAAATTATTTTAGTCTGTCGGTGCCCGGTTTCGCTGTGCCAGTCCACCCAGTGTTAACTTTAGCTGACAGCTTATTTCCTTGTATTTATACTAGGATCTTTTGGCTTAATGGGCGAAATCGGAACTAACGATGCCATTTTTTTTTTCAGTAAATTGTAATAAAACTATTTCACAAGACTAGCTTTTTTTAATAATAATAATTTTATTTCACTCACAAAGTACAACAAAAACTTAATCAATGAAGTACAATTTTCAAGGTGTTTAAAAATGGTTGCACAGCAGCACTTAATTAATGATATACCAACTCCCAAACTAAGTCAATGTTGTATTTTGGGCTAACTCCCAAAATACAAGCTTGACTTGGTTCTTCTGATAAATGACTTTACAAAGACACAACCTTGTAGCCTAGGAATTGACTTTTAACACTACATAAATTAAACTTACCGACAATATCATTCAAGCGCCTAAAGATCCTTGTCGCACAAAGCATTCAATTTTAATTAACAAATGTGAGTTTGTTTGTTACACTTTCACGGCTTGTTGAACGGTTGAACCAATTTTGATGAAATTTGGTATGGCGATACTTTGAAGGAGACGTACCTACATAGGCTATTTTTTATCGACATACTATGCGGGCGAAGCCGCGGGCGGTAGCTAGTCTCCTATAAATGAGACGTTTCAAACCCGAACGCAAACATTACTGTCATCATTCTCTGTTTTTTGAACTAGCTAACTTTTACGGGGGTTACATTTTGGGTACTTTTGTAGAAATAAAAAAATTAAGAAAGGAATGTCTCCAGGCGGCTCCAGGCATGATTATGTCCGTATATTAATGCTTATGTACGGACTTATGGAGCAGAATAAGTCCTGCGTTCTTTTTGTCACTGAAATTCCTGAATGGAAAATCTGTCCTGAATTACCAGACATTTACGTAATGATTCACATTCTTCAACAACCAAAATGTTTAATACAACAGCGATCCCCAAATCCAAAAGGCAAATAAACTAATCCAATATAAAATTAATAAGCTCACACACAAGGAATCTAATATAAAGTTCAGAAATGGCAGGGACCCGAAACTGAACATAAATTAACTTTGAAAAGTGAAAATCGTTGTGTGGGCCTAAGTATGTGTATACCTACTAATTGACATTCTTCTGGATAAACCTATAATTAAAAAGAGAAAGCTTTATTGATTTGGATGAAATCTGGCACATAGATAGTTTTATAACCTGGATTTATACAGGATACTTTTTATCCCGGTGGTACGTTCCCGTGGGATAATTTCCAACCCATTATATTTAAGACCCACGTAATCATTTTCACCAGTAGAAAAAGGGTTCTCTATTCAACATTCGTTATTGTGTGACCGTTAACCGCTTTCTTAGCCTCTCTTTAAAACGTCAGAAGCTACCGACATCGTGCAATGACATCGCGACGGACTGCCGACATGCCGCCGATTGACAAAACGTTCGTTGCCGCCGTCGCAACTGTCAGTCGCGGGTGGCGTGCGATCGAGATCGCGCCCTTGTGTTTACGTATAAAGGCATTCGGACGTCGTTCGGTGACGGACTTTCCCGATGAAGCGCCAGCCCGCGCCGCAGCTGAGCGCGTAGCTTTAAATTCCGCGTATAATAATAATGATCTATCCTTGATCCAGCCTGTCCTCCAGCGACGCCCTAAGCCAAGGTTCGTACCCCACAGGGGGTGCCCTTAGTGAGCGCTCGCCTAGCTTTAATTAGAATATTTTATGCCCCTGGCTGGAGGCTTTAAGTGTAGAAGCTTAAGGTAGCCACAGGAAAGCCCGGTTAAGCAGCCATGACCTTAGTGGTCACCTGCGAGATGCATTAGTTAATAAAAAGAAAATCCGGTGACGAACGGCCACACGTCGTCGGTCACGGTCGGCGTGTACTCAGATAGACCGCAGCCTAAGGAAAAGAAAAGCTTAACACACCTTTACTAAAATTTACCTGAGGAACAGCGGCCACTTCTCTACACTGGCGACCATTTCAATATTACTCAGCGGTGGAAGATCAGTGAACGTATAGTAACACGTAATACCAAACGTAACTACCAGGCATACGTTAGCTAACACTGAGAATGGTACCAGGAACTTCAGGTGACGTATCTGCGTTATCAGGATAAGTGGGAGGAGGAGGATGCCGCAGTAGACTTCGACTTCGTACTTCTTCGATGGCACGAAGTGATCGAAGATCTGGAAAGAAGATTTCGGTATTTAAATTAAAGCAATCCCATTATTCTAAAAGACTAGACAACTAATTTGGTACATCCATGGCCTGGATTAAGACAAAGAATTCCATTAGTACGTTCCCACGGGATAAATTTCGACTTTCCCGCTGGCGAAGCCGCTCGTAAAAGCTAGTAAACAATAAAATAGAAAGTCAGAGTCAAAGTCAAATCATTTATTTCAAATAAGCACATAATAGGCACTATTTAACAACACAATTTACAAAAAAAAAATAGTTGGTTCTAGTCGCCCCTTTCAAGAGGTAGTTTCTTATGGAGAAGAATGGGTAAGAAACTCCACCGTTACTTTTTTTCTTGTTTTAAAATATTTTGTATACCTTAAATAAAACCATATGTAAGACGTTGCACCTAGAATAAAATGACTACATATATAGACCTTAACATGTCATACAAGAGCTCAATTAAAAGTCTTAAAAAGAAAAGCTGTAATTTTATGAGTGCACTTTCGATGACACTTTATTGAGATTCAACCACACTTTCACCTCGCCGTCAAACCAGCGACAACCTAACGTAAGCACGTAACCAAAGCGGATCAGCAGATCCGATACGTCGTCGCCGTCGTCTGGGCTACGGCTAGGCAAAGCCGTGCTTCGTTCATACATCTGGTTATACACGCACGCCGGTTGCGAGTACTACGCACCTGACCTTTTTAAAGAACATCACCAATAAGGTCACTATATTATTATATCCTTCTAGGGCGTCCGCTCCCGGCGTTTCCACTCACATCTACCTTATAAATACCCTTTTGTTAGTAGCTTATTTACACTAGGTACTAAATTACACGATTGAATAATTAATTTTAATTAGTGTAAAACTAAACTGTTTAATGTTAATTAGCGATTTGAAATTGTCGACTAGTTTCAGTATCTGGGCTTTGTAATTACCAATATTTTGCGAATTAGAAATTCGAAGACGAATTGGAATGGCTAAAACAACGATTACTCAACTAAACAAAATATGGAGTGACAAAAATAAATTGAACCAATTGAACAAAGAAACACCTGGCCTGCACACTCGTCTTCTCCATCTTTCTATATGGGGCAGAGACTTGGACGATCAAAGCTACCGATAGGCGTAGAATTGACGCCTTCTAAATGGGGTGCTGGCGCTGCCTATTAACGATACTGTGACTATCTGTCATTTGCTCCTATTTAATAAAAAAATATTATATTAATTTTAAAGCTAGCACATGGTTCAGGCCACTTGCGAACACAAAAATTCTCTATTTTATGGGAAACATACTCGTATTATTGACACGTACCGCGAAAAGGTCGGATAATTTAATGAATTCTAAATAAACTAGTAAAATATCCAATTAACAGGGACAAGTCATCGGACTTCTTCATAATTAGGTATTCATTTCTTATAGCGGTGAGCGAGTGTCCAGTCTGAAGACGAGCTCTACAGTTCCGTACGGGGTGGAGTGCGGCCAGATCTTAACACAAATATTAACATAATTAGGAAAAACGAAAATTTGATCAGCAAAGGGTAATCTAGGTAGTCACAATACCATGGACAGCCCACCGTAGAAATGTCTCCATCCTTAAACAACTCTAATAAGAGGAAACAAAAAAGCCGTCTTTAACTTGCCTGCAATGTGTCGTGAGATACTTCGGCCACATTACCCGCAGAAGTAGCAACAACTAATGATGACAGCAAAAATAGTGGGCATAAGACCTAGAGGCCGGAGCTCAAAATGGTGGTCGGATCAAATATCCGAGTAAGTGGAGGTACCTATCACTCCACCAGGTCACCGATCGTCACAGATGGAGAAAGACCGTTGACAATTCGAAACGGAGGCACGATTCTCAGCTGTGAAAATCAGCGCTGTGCTGTGGGTCCCTCATAGCACAGAATTATGCTGAGTGGAAGCCTTCTTGTCACAGTCATGACGTGCAGCTGCCGAATATTTCTGTTGTTTATTTTTTTGTTATTTGTATGCACGTGTCTCTGTGACAAATAAACCTTTATTTCTTTCTTTCTTTCTGTGAGAGAACGATTGAGAAGAAAAAGAATGTTAATTAGTTCTCTAATATTATTCCTAAATAATTTGTGTTAATATGGACTGTAATAGCTGTCTATAATAAATAATTGTATTATTATTATTTTGGGAGGGGCTTGTGTCCAGCAGTGGACATCTTTCGGCTGAAATGATGATGATGTTTTTTTTTATTATTTGTACGTTGCCTCTAGAATATAGGTACAATGTTTTGATTTAAAATAATGTCCATGGAGTTTCTTGCCCGTTCTTCTCCATAGGAACCTACTACGCTTTGGAATAGGCAAGGAGCTTCATCTTTCTGACTAACCGATACCTTGTCAATCCAAAAGTGCCTGTAATTGGTTTAATTGAAATAAATGCTTTGAGTTTTTAAATAGCGTAGTCTAAACCCACCTTTAAGATACAAATATATTATATTCCCCTTTTTTCTTCCTAAATATGTAATGCCTCTAGAGCAATCTTTAAATAAGTTAAAGTAAAGCAATAACAGGGACGTGCTTAGACACGTCCCTGTTATTTCCTTTTTTTCAGCAACTTATTGGTGAAGAAAATATGACCCTCCAATAATTACAAAAAATTAAAAAATAATTCTCCAATAATTAAAAAATGCCCCATTTTTACCGCCGTGACTACCAGACAAATTCAAAAAGTTTTTAACATAAAAGAAAATGATAAGAACTTAGACGTATAACATACTCTTTCTTATTTTTTTTATATTAAATATAATTGAATCGGCTCAGTTTTCGAGGATTATTACGGTATTTATTATTTTAATTTATCATCAATACAGATTTTCTTTTAATAAATAATTAATATTGAAAATTATTCTCTCTCCCACCTTTTCTAGAAAATAAATTATTTTACGAGGCATATTACAATTATGTTCAGCTATGTAGACTGAAATGTGTAACACATATTAAATTATTCGTTTACAAACCTTTAAACTCACATACAAAAATAGCCAGACCCGGAACAACTACTTATATGTCATACAAATATTTGTTCCGTGTGGGAATCGAACCGGCGACACGCAGCGCAGCAGTCAATCACTTAACCACTAAGCCAACCGTGCCGTCACTAACAATTTAAAAACTAAACTTACTTTTAGGGTTCCGTACCTCAAAAGGAAAAAACAAAACCCTTATAGGATCACTCGTGCGTCTGTCTGTCTGGCTGGCTACCTGGCTGGCTGTCCGTCTATCACGGCCAATTTGTTCCGAATCTACTGGACCAGTTTAGTTGAAAGATATGCATTTCTGCGAACCAAACACGGACGTGTAAAGTAAATAAATTAATTTTGAATATGGGGCTCACTTTTCGGGAGCAAATTGGAAAGTTAAAAGTTTTGCAAACTGTTCCGTGTAACATATCAAATGGAAAGGCAAAACTCTCACTCTCAGTCCTGTGAAGATCTCATTTTTTTATTTATTATTCTTTTAATTTAAATATTTTTAAAGATATTTGAGAAAATAGATGAAAATTTACCATTACCCCGCCCTTATCTCCGAAACTACTGAGCCTAAAATTTTGAAAAAATACTAATATTGGCTCTTTACTCATATATTACAAGAAAACCTATAAAAAATCTATGGTCTTAAAATAACATTGTAAATCTCTCAATATAGTGCGTACAAACTTACATTTGCAGTTGGAATTTATGGGAGAACATGTTTTTCAACTAAAATGTTAAGTTAATTCTTGGGGTAAATTCATCCCAACTACGGAACCGTTCACTGGCCATTTTTTTTCGCTTATTTCACAGACTCATCATTCGTATGTATAAGGCGCGGAACATACACAAGTGGCGAGTGACGGTGTGGTGCGGGCGTTGCGCCACCCGTTTCATATTTCATAAAAAATGTATAGGAGCGACGAGGCGCGGAACATACACAAAAGTCACGGCGCGGGCGAGTCGTCGGTACGGCGCGGGCGTTGTGTGTTTGTTCCGCACCACATCGTTCCTATACATTTTGTATGAAATATGAAACGCACCACACAGTCGCCACGCCCGCGCCGCTCTCCATTTGTGTATGTCCCGCGCCTAACTCTCAAACTCAAACTCAAAGCATTTATTTCAAATAAACCAATTATAGGCACTTTTGAATTGTCAAAGGGGTCGGTCAGTCAGAAATATGAAGCTAGTCGCCCATTCCAAAGCGTAGTAGGTACCTATGGAGAAGAACGGGCAAGAAACTCCACGGACACTCTTTTAAATCAAAATATGGTTAAAAATATTGATTACATTATTCATATTGAAGTTATACATGTGAGAACGATGCAAAACATTAAAAGCGTCCATTAGAAATAAAAATAATAAAACAATACATACAACAATGTATAGTGTGCGTCTAATATAAGATTTAAATTTAGTTTCATTCAGTTGAAGTACCTACTAGCAACTAGACACTTGTTATTTATAAAAAGTGTATAGATCAGCGTAATTTAATGTTTCTCAGGAGTCAATGTGCTTTAAATTCTAAATTAACAAAAATCTTGTAATAATAATTTTCGTATTAAATGGTTTCGTATTTTGATATTTACATATTGGTATTACAATAGTCTTTCAGGCAGACGCAATTTTGACAACAATGGAACATACTTCATTGCAAAATGAAATATAAAGATAATTGTGTTTAAACCATGTTCTTAATTGAAGAGTGTAATGAATTTTCAGTATTTGCAATGCAACAGTGAATTTTAGTGCAAAATATATAAAAAACAATTAACAACGAATTTAATTTTATCAAAAATAACCTCGATATGTAAACGTTTTAAATATTGATATTATTATATTACTTACTTCTTCTGCCCGCGTTGAATTCAACTATAGTAAAATAGTTATATGTATATAAAAAATCATTTGTCCTGTAAGTACTCGGCAATTAATGTAGCTTTCTACCCATAGAAATATCTATGATTGTACCTGTCATAGAATGTTTGTAATTGGATCAGCACTTCCAGAGATAATTCCTTACAAACAAACAAACAATTTTAACTCTTTACAATAATCCTAACCAATATTATAAATGTGAAAGTGAGTTTGTTTGTTACACTTTCACGCTAAAATGGCTGAACGGACTTAGATGAAATTTGGCACAGGGGTAGACCTTAAGAGGGAACAGGAGCTGCGAGGAATTTGAAAAATAGGTGTTTGAAGAAACTATTGCCGTCTTCTTACCTCAAGTCTGCCCCCGTAGAGTGCGATAGGGATAGCTACAGCTCAGACCAATTATATCACAAAAAAAATTCACGCACACCCTGTTCCCTCTTAACCTGGAGAAGGACATAGGCAAATTTTCATCCTAGATCGCAAACGGAGTCGAGGGCAACAGCTAGTTAGTTTATACTTTAGATTGATTAATTACTGGAATACTGAAAGCTATCGGTAGGTATTGCTTTTGATGATACTGAGTGGTTTTCCTTATCTACATGCAAATTGGAGGAAGTATTGATTACAAAGTAATTAATTTTGGAATTAAATTGGACGAGTGAAAAACGCCTGGTAATTGATTTCCCTCATTAATTTAGTAGCGTACGGATTAGTCACTAATCTATCGGATTCCAATAATCTGGATTTGAAATGGACTGGACTGAAAACAAAGTGATTTTAGCAGTTTTTACGTGTTCAAGGTTAAAATGAAAAACAGACTTTGATGAAAATCTGAAGATGTAGAACAGCTCTCAAACTCAAACTCAAAGCATTTATTTCAAATAAACTAATTACAGGCACTTTTGAATTGTCAAGGGGTCAGAAATATGAAGCGAGTCGCCCATTCCAAAGCGTAGTAGGGGCAAGAAACTCCACGGACACTCTTTTAAATCAAAATATGGTTACATAATATTGGTTACATCATTCAAGTTGAAGCTATATATGTGAGAACGATGCAAAACATTAAAAGCTTCCGTTGGAAATAAAAATAAAAATTAATTCAAACATTAAATTAAATTTAAAATCGCCGTGGCAGCTAAGAGATGACCAGTCCCTACTGACGGCGCCCGTTCACGAACATGACGCATGGATTAGCACCATTCAGCTCAACCATTTTGAAGGGAGCTAAATGATCCAACACACGCGCCACCGTCAGCGAGACATTAGTGAGCATGACATACTCTCAGCCGCCAGGGCACATTCAAGTCAATGAAAGACATGCCCAGTACCATGGTAGCTTTATAGTCGGTACATAGTACTCACACATGTGCTATGCAAAATATATAGCTAATTACTAATATAGCTGAAAAAGTATATAGGTAAGGTACTGGGTAGGTAGATAGATTCATAACAAAATATTAAGAAAATTATTGTTAATAGTCGAATCTGCGATACTCAGTTGCAATTCAAGAAAAAACAAAACAAAATAATTTATCTCCCTAGTCTTTCCCCAACTATGTTAGGATCGGCTACCAGTCTAACCGAATGAAAAATGAAAATGAAAAAATGTTTTATTTCATTATTTTACACGTTGTACTTTATACAGTTGGTGGCGTCACCTTTTAAGCATAAAAATGCCTCTTTTTTATATCTTGCAATTAGTGTAAAAATGTAACAAAGCAAAGGTTTATAAATGAATTATTCTTAGATATTATCATTAGTCTGTTAGTATATGTGTGTTTAAATTTAAGCGTGCGTGCGTGTGTGTGCGTGTGTATGTGTGCGTGCGTGTGTATGTGTGCGTGCGTGTGTATGATTGCGTGCGTGTGTATGATTGCGTGCGTGTGTGTATTCGAGTGTGTGTATGTTTGTTTGTGGTTATTTTATGCGGATGCAGCTGAATACCAGTATTTAACTTGGAGCGAATACTTTAGCTAACCTACGCTAACCAACACGATGCCCTTTTGTAAGACTGGTCGTCAGACTTTTGGGCTTCTGACTACCCGTTACGACTACCCGTAAAAAATAAAACAGAATAAATATTCAATGGCTATATTATGTTTGCAACGCGACGTGACATTTTGACACTTCTTTGTAGTATAATATTTCAAACATGTCACAATAATGAGCAGTTTGTCGTGACTCGGATCGTGACAACTTTGTAAAGCGACGGAGTTATAACATGACATATCGTGAAGCTAGTTTTATAGTAATAACTGCAAAACATGATACAAAGTAGTGCTGTGGCAGACTAAGGGCTGATTTCACCAATGAAACTGAACGCGATCAGCAGCATTTCTTAAACGCGTTCAAGAGCTGTGTCAAAATTGTTATGGAATATTGAACACTGACAGCTGCTGTTGAACGTGTTTAGACGTGCTGAACGCGTTCAATTTCATTGGTGAAATCCACACTAAGAGTTAGATGGGTGGATGACATTCAGTACATCGCGGGTAAGACCTGAATGAGACTTGCACAGACCAGGGTAGCATGGCACAAAAGGGAACAGGCATAAACTCAGCAGTGGGTAGAACAAGGCTACCAATGATGATGATGACGACCCGAGGCTTGCAAACCAGGGTGGTTGTGTCAGGAGCTGGATATATTTTTTTAATGTAAATTTTATGTAATCTTAATCAAATTAACTATAACACTCTATATCTCACTATTAATAGGCCTCGCTCTATTAATTTATTATATTATAACTTTTAAATGCCCCGCGCCCCGCGGTTTCACCCGCATAAGTCTCGATCCCGTGGAAATATCAGGAAGAAAAGTACCCTATGTGCTAATCCAGATCATGGTCTATCCATGTGCCAAATTTCATCCAAATCCGTTCAGCTGTTTTACCATGAAAGCGTAACAAACAAATAAACAAACTCACTTTCGCATTTATACATATATCAGTGAAGATAACGTTAGGATGTTAACCTTTTATAATACTTAAAGATATTAATAAAACACTCATATATGGACTAAATATTTGAATACCCTCTAATAAATTACTTTGTACGTGTACGTGTACGTGTTCAAATTATTTTTAGATTAATTCCTCGGTTCCAGGTATCTTGCTTTAAAAACAGATTATTATTGTATTTTATAATAATTAGCTTTGTCTCTACGGCTTTCTAATAATAACAAGCCTTATTATCATGAAAGGGGCTATAAATTGATACAAATTATCTTCATTTTCAAAGCCACTATGTTCACCGTTTCAGACTCCAATATGTGCATTTTCTCAAAGATTAAAAATTCGAGCATTATTTTGACAATCTTCTTCGAGAAAAATCGAAAATGCTGTACTGGTTGAATACAAGCGAACGCCCGGCCGACAATGTTTGTATGAAAATATATGTCGTGTTTAGCGACCGAATAAATATCATATTTGTCGTGTAATTTCAGTCAAAATAAAGTTCGAATTTCCAAGCAAGTTTGAGAAAAAATATTATATTCCCTAGAGTCCGCCATAGCTGCTTAATAAGGTACCTATTCAAAATCCGCGGTAGAATTATTTAAATTCGATTACCGAATTTGGCTGGCGTCATTTGGTTAACAATTACTTTGTTGACCTTATTTGGTGTACCAATATTGTCAGGAGGTTTAAAAGTAATGAAAATTGTTAGCGCCAAACCGACCTCCAGGACGAAATTTTCATCTTCAATGGTGGCAACGGGGTACCGTATGATTAGTATTTTATCAGCAAAGTCGGGCAAAGTGTTATCGGGTTTTTCCAATAGGATTCTTTTAGTAAAAGCCCAGAGTTTGGAAATTGGCGGTGTGTTACCCCCGTGCCTCGGAAAGCATGTTACGCCGTTAATCCTGCGCCTGATCTCTCTCCGGTCTATGAGAGTAAGGGAAGAGAGAGTGCACCTGTGTCTGCGCACACACTTGTCCACCATATCTCCCGCGCCAAAGGCTAGTCTCCATTGAGATTGACGGCCAAAGCCGAAATACGGTCTGGAGAACTATACTTTATCAGACATCAAAATATTGGCCTTCCAATAACTCAGTAAGAATTTGTTGCAATAATTACAAGAGGCTCTAGACAAAAATACATTCTCAGCAATAATGTGAGCGATAACGATGATGGAAATGTCAAAAATATATTGAATTGACATAATAATTATGTTACTGAAAAGCTTACATCAATATGTTGCTGGAAGTCGTTGAAGAAATGCGAAATGCTTTGAAAGCGGTGTTTGGAAGCGACTGCCACTTGTATCGTGTAACAAATACGATAGATCTATATCTCTGCCAAATCTAAAGGCCGCGTTAAGGCAGGTTTATACGAGCCCAGTAATGTGACAGTACAGTAAGTAAGTCCAGCACTGACTTGCAACTAGGCTCGTGTAGCCACTAGTAACCTAATGCTGTTTTCGCGCCCTCAAGTCAGTCCAGTTGACTAACCTACCCGTCTATTTTCGAGCCCAGTAGCTCCCCCCGCCTGACTTACTGCCGATCTCGTCTACATGAAACCACTGACTGGGTCCAAAATTCCGAGTCGCTGCCATCTTATAAACCAGGCATTATACTAGGCATCTTTAAAACTGTGTTTGAATAGCCTTATAATCATAAATTGACTAGGTGCTATTGGCTAAGTGCGAACATAAATTCTTATAACTTGCTGAAAGCTTTGAGATATCAAAGGTTTCTTTGGTTTTACGAGAAACATTCGGTATCTACGTAATAATAATAAAAGCATGAAAAAGGAGTCTTTGTGCATTTTCTAATTAGCAATCAAACATTTCTCAAAGACGCTGGAAATTCCGCGAACACTCAAATAGAAGCGAAAGGATATTCAATTTTCAGTTTCTGTTCACAAATCGGAGGCATCTATCAAGGATCGTGATAATTATTATCTACTTAGTTATTTTTTACAGACTGATTTTAGGGTTCGGTAGTAAACAAGGAACCCTTATAGTTTCGCCATGTCCGTCTTTCTGTCTGTCCGTCTGTCCACTCAGAGACTGCTAATACTAGCAACCTGTAGTTTGGCATGGTAAAACAAAATCAAGAAAACCAAATTTTTTAGAGTACCTCTCCTACATGTACGAGACGATACAAACGATTTTGGTTCAAAAGTTTTTACCAAAAGTACCAAACGTGTACTAAAATTATCTGAGAGGGTTTTGGTTTCATTCTCCGAAGGTTACGAGAAACTCAAAGAGATGGAAGCAGAACTGAAGGGGTCCGTTAGGACCGATGCCTGTCGGGGTTGCGGGAAAGTACGAAAGGTATACCGTGGCCCCTGGCAACGTACAGGCAACTGAAGGAACACGGGTGGGTTTTAGTCAGTATGAGTCTGACACGCCCTCCCGCTTCGCCCAGAGCGGGAGAAGTAATTTGATAATTTTCAATCCACAAAAAAAAAAAGGTCACGAGAAGAAATAAAATGCCTATTTTAACTATAAAAACAACGCACAAAAGAAACCAGAACTATAGTTCTTTAAATAATTAAAAATCTTCTTGATTCTGAGTTTTTGTAAGCTCTGAGAAAAGTAGAACGTCTGAAGAGTCACTGCTCTTGTCCATTAAAGATTTGATTTGAGTACCAGCTTAGCAAAAAAAGTGCGTGTATGTTCCGACGCACGACTGGCATTTACTCCTTAATACGATTCTTTGAATATTCAATAGGCAAAGAAAATAAATAAAGGCATATCAAAAAAAAATCGGTTGGAAAGTCTAGATCGAAATAGGTATGTAATATGTTATTTTCAACATTTTAATCCGTCTTATTTACGAATAAAACGTTACGCTTATAAAAATGTATTTCTTTTTTAATATGAAAAGCAATTCTTAAGGAGTAAACTCCAAAAATTAAACATGAATTATTAAAACTCAAACATAGACGAATGCTAAATTGATATAATACGCTTACTGTCACTTTGAAACATCTTCAATAAAATTAAATGGGGTATGTTTGTACATCACAGTGTAATATCACACTACAGAATTCAAATGCAATGTTTGTGGTTACGAGATGTCTGCACATGGCATGAAACGACTTGCAATTCCAAATTAAACTCGTTTATTATATAATTTTGTTGTAGGAGCAAATATTAGTTTCTTAGAAGGTTTATTAAGACATTTTATAACGTAATTTCTTGTAAAGGCCATCTCACCCTTCATTTCTTGTGAACAAAACGCCACTTAAGAGTAAGGTTACGTCAGTTATGTGTTTGTAGTTACGTTTATAGGTCACACACAAGTCACTCATAAATATGTGTGTTTATAAAAGCACTACCTTTTGCCCGCTGCTTCGCTCGTTTGGATGTAAGGGTATTTTTTGTCCATTCGGGAGTTATTTCATGCATAATTAAGTTTGGGTCGAAGGATTTGTTCATCGCTTGTCAGTGCTATCCTCAATCAAATAAGAGACTTTTTGACATTGGAAAAGTCACATCGGGACTTACCAGAGGTCCTAGAAAAATGGCAATCGTTTTCTACAAAATCGACACGTACTCAAGCTGACATTGACATGTGCGTAACATTTTCGGTAGCGTGGCTACATCGCTACATGCGAACGCCACATCACACTGACGTGACACTAAATTCGCATCGCGCAAGCAGGGTTAACCGCGCGAGCAGCATATATACAACGTCCCGACATCAATCGTCGGGCAGTAGCCCACCAGACGCAACACCCGTCTGCTCGGAGGATCCTCCCTTTTCTATAGAGGATGAGTGAACTTTAGACCCTGTTCCTCATACCTCTATACCTAAAGCTACCTAGAAGCTCATATCAATAATATGTCAATCCAATACATTTTTCACTTAAAATTTTTCATCATCGTTATCGCTGATAGAATGTCACTTTGTATAAGAGCCCTAAGGTCTTGAACCCTAAATCTATTGGCTATCCCCGATGCCTCATAATTCAAAATAAGAATTTAAATAATTCCACAACATCTTCGAGGTTGGAATCATGATTGAGAAATTATAGACCCGCTGCTTCTTGGGATAACCCACTGCCATTGGTTTATTTATTTCTAGGTCCCCATACTCACATCTTTGAGAGAAGACGCAATAAATATCACGTACACACTTGTTCCTCCGAGACATACGCCGGCCATCGCTGCGTCCACAAAGTGCCTGCAAGTTTTAGTACGTTTAATATTTTATTTCATGTGATATCTTTTTGAATACGATACAAGTAATAGAAAGGCAGTTTTCCTTTATGGAATATCAATTCTAGATATCAATAAATGTCGTTTTCAATACGAATGTTGTGTATTATACCTACAGTAAACGTTTCCATACAATTTACTGTAGAAAAAGAATATATTTCAGCTATAAATTGTAAAGGAACGATCTCTTTTTAAACCACACATTAAATTCACCTACACCGATTTAACCGGTATGAATAAACAGTCAAAACAAGCCGGTACCTACGGTGGAGTTCGCGACTTCTCCGCACCACACTGCATTTGGTGTGTTGAGATCCTTTCTATATTCATGTTGCAAAAGTTTACGTGCCTCTTTAGCTGCCGTGCAAGGCAGCACGTAAACTTTGCAACTAAGTAGTTGCAATGGAATTTTGACATTTGCATTGCATCCACGTGTCTCGCCATATGCCAATGAATACTGCAGTGCTATTCTGTAACCATCTCACCGTGAGAACTTAGGTGAAGTGAGCTCGGAGTGAGCTGTCAGTCCCTAGCAGCAGGTGGAATGACAGCTCACTTCACGTTCACTTCACCTAAGTTTTCACCATGAGATTATTACAGAATAGACCGGCAGATATCAGAAGCCTGGCATATACCAACATACCTGATATGTTTAGAGTATTGTTTCAATTTCTTTGGACCTTGTTTGAATACTTCTTCACACGTATCGGTATAGCTAAGTAAGGGCACTCGGGATTTCTTGCAAACTTCACGTGAGGTTGATACCTGTAACAATCAAACCTTTAAGGCTCGTGCAGACTAACGTGACCTGTCGCGCGATGACACCGGTAATTTTTTTACCGTGAATTGTTCTTAGAAATTATTTTATTAGTGTCGCGTCGGGCCTGTATCCGGGAGCCTTTATTATCACAAACAGTTTATTGTTCTGGTTGTTTTCATAGTCTATTGATCAACCCTAGATAAGCAGCAGATAAGTGATTCGACAAAAAATTTAAATTGAAAACATAAGCCTGATAAATAGCAGGTGGAAAATAAAAATCCTTTTATATTAGGGACTAACTAGGGAATGATGAATAATAATAAGTGCCCTTTTAAAGGGAAATTTAAGTTTTTCTCCTCTCGCGTCTGCCTCGTTGGTCTAGTTGTCGCAAGCGCGACTCTTGAGCATGAGGTCCTGGCTTTGATTCCCAGGTTGAGCAAAATTTTATTGGGTTTTTCCATCTGTAATTTCTCAGTAGTAGCCCGGAGTCTGGATTTGTGCCCGGTTGATGGCAATAGCCTCGCCACCTCTTACATGGAATTTAAACATAACTGGCAAAATGTGGGAGTAGGTACTATAGGTACACCTCTGCCTAACTCTTCGTGGATTACAGGCGTGATGTTATGTATGTGCATTTAAGTTTTTAGGAGAACCCGATAAATTTCGTATGAAACACCGATTGTTCATAAGAAAAATACTCTTGAAACGACAATAAACATAATCGTGTAAACTGTTGGGCGCTGGGACAGTGACAGCTCGGCCCGAGTCATCTCAACCCGAATAATAATTCCAAACTTACGTGCAATCGAATTCTAGTAGGCGATCGTTTGACGAATTCAAATTCAAAATATTTTATTTCACATAAACCTACATGGGCACTTATGAAAGCGGTTAGAAGCTAGGTGCACGGTTCCAATTGGTCGTTTCCTATGGAGAAGAGCCGGCAAGAAAGTCCACGGTTACTTTTATAATTGGCTTTTACAATATTTTCAAATAATAGTGTTATTAGGTATGGGAGGACAGTGTAGGTCCTTCAACAGGTACTTAACAGAATAATTATGGTCAACGAATCTACAGTCCACTAAGCCTACAGCGTTCTCACATTCACGAAATAGAAAATAATCTATATATAAATAAATTAATAAAAATAAAAACATATTTTAAACGAAATGACGTGATTGCTATTGCAGCTGTAACAAATCTGAATAATTATCATGTTCACAAAAGCCACTAATAAAGAGTTGAAATTAAATTGCAGGTAAATAATATCAAATAATAGGGTGATTATGTCAAGGAAGAATGTAAAAAATATAAACATTGTAATTTGGGAGCAGTTAATAGACTCTTACATAATTTGCCGTTAATGAGGTACCAGGGAACCCACATGTGCAGAAGGAATTATTGCCAAACTTCCTTGCCTTCAAAGTAGTCTTTAATTGTATAATATGCTTTCTTGATATGGACGCGTTTGATGTGGGTTTTTTTACTTCCCATCGCTAAGTTCTGTAACCAACTTAGGCAACTTGTTATAAAAGCAGATACTGCTTATAAAAAATGACTTGCTTCTTTTAGTTCATCTAAATTTGGGTATCACGATTTCATGTCTACTACGTGTATTATGGAAATCGCTTCTTATTTTGAAAAGTCTTAAGTTTTTGCGAACATACAAAATACTTTCTAAGGTAAAGAGAAGGCTGAGTTAGTATATCAATTTCTTTGAATTTGTTTCTAAGGGACTTGTGAGGACCCATTTTATAGATAGCGCGGATTGCACTCTTTTGTAAAATGAAAATTAAATTTACGTCAGCTGCCGATTCCTACAGCAGAATGGCATAAGACATAATACTGTGGTCATAATATCAGTCAACTGCCTTATTTTTCTTACTACATATGCAGCTGAACTTAAACGACCTGAAAGAGTTCTAATGTGGGCGCCCCATTGCAATTTTGAATGTAAAGTAATTCCTAAAAATATAGTTCCCGTTTTTGCATCTAGTTTTTTGCTATCAAGTTTTAGATTTAGACTCTCTTGAGGTATATTTGGTAATGAGAATCTAATACATTTAGTTTTGTTCGCATTAAGTAAAAGATTATTAACTGCGAACCATTTCGAAAGAACAGCTAGACTATCGTTGACATGTAAGACATCTGTATATTTTCTATCTATTTAAAAAAATAGAAAAGTGTCGTCAGCAAATAGAATTATATCCGATAAGTTAGCCATCATGTGAGGAAGGTCTTTTATAAAGACTCATAGGAAATAACATAGATAATTATTATGTATGGTGGTGGATTCAAGGGTAGAAAAAAGTGCTACTGCTATTTCTGTAGTAAAATCCATTTTAATTTACTATAACACTGTTGCTACATGGTACATGGATCTCTTTACATATTATTTTTGTGACAAAAGTTTTAAGTTGTATTATAATGTATGAACTATCGAATTCATATCAAATAGACATTCCAACAAAAAATAACTAAAATTTTCTACAAATGTTCAGTCAAATATTTAGCTTATAATATTAATGATACCTTTCAGGCGATCGCATAGTCAATATCTAGGTATCGGTGTAAGCTAACCGGGCTTGGGATCACCCTCTAACGCGTTGCGGGTTACACTAAGTTGGCACGAACGTAAAGCCCGAGGCGTCCCCGCAATTTCAAATTAACCAACTAAAATACCGACTGCATGCGGCCTCTCATAGGCGATGATTAGTACTCTAGGGCAAAGATAGAAATATGTCTAGATAGAAAGTGTAAGCTGTGAACTCGTCGAAAAGAATAGCGTCCAACTGTTGGCCTGTAAATGCACGCACACTAGAAAAGCACAATGAAGCCTCGTGCAGACTAGCGCGACGCGACGGCGTGACGCGACACGAACAATACGAAATTTCCAAGAAAATTTCACGGTATAACAATAACCGGTGTCGCGTCGCGCTGTCACGTCGCGCTGTCGCGTCGCGCTGTCACGTCGCGCTGTCGCGTCGCGCTAGTCTGCACGAAGCTTGACGTGGCACGAGTGTAAGACGTAGCTGTCCAGCATAACAAAGTCGACGCAAAAGAACTAAAACAAACAAGTCGACAGATGTATAAATAACCAAAGCTCTAGGGTTATTCTCGTGACTGTAGGTATAATTATATGTATGCATGTTGTGTGTATATTTTACACTATTTTTGTTGCAACATAATTTTATTATTAAAGGCGCTGTTATCTTTGTCATCACCAAAATTAATAATACCTAATGTTTTTGTGTATTCCAAGGTGAAACGTAATTATAGGCTACATCTATTCATAATTACACTATTGCTTGTTTATTTTTGGAAATAATGTGAAAACGAATGAATACTTCTAAAAAAATTCATTTCTGTGACCAACGTCCACTCATCACCACCAGCTTCAGAACATTTTTTGGTGACCACGAATATTTGACGTGTTACTCTTCCACAATATGTGCGAACAGACTGCGACATATATTTAGTAAAATGACATTTCTAAAAGGAAAAGAAAAACTGGAATCATTTTTAACATTCAACGGAATTTTGTGGTTAAGTCTGGTATTTGGGTTTCACTTCAAACGTAATACTTCAGCTACTATTTGCTTACTAACAAAACTT